>OX352740.1:7500000-10000000 GCA_947095525.1 Trisateles emortualis | reverse complement strand
AAAAAATACGCTTTGTCCTTTGCCCAGGATACCATGTTCTTCGCAAATTTAATTTAGATCCGTTTAGCCGTGAAAAGGCAGCAGACAGTCAATTACTTTCCTATTTATAATATTATTAGCGATAAAATGTTTCCCCGCGGTTTTTCGTTTACTTGTTACTACCATACTTCCTATGCCTTTGGTCACGTAGCTTGATAATATTGATGGTAACTTACGAATTGCCTATTAAATACGACAAACTCCACATACATTTGGAGTTTGGAAGAACGTCTTAGTGCTAGTGCTGCTATCATAGTACCTACATATGCAGGTACTATGGTAGCAGCACTAGCACTAAGGCGTTCTTCCTATAAGCCGTCGACGTGGTGGTTCTCTGAGTTCCCCTTCGGACACTATGTTATTTGCTAGAAGCGTTCAAATCTTATGAAAATATATAACAACTAGGGGTCGCCGGCGACTTCGTCCGCGTGGTAATTTGGAATATTTTCCCCGATTTTGCAACATATCTCACTACTGCTCCGCTCATATCGTGATGTTATATAGCCTATAGCCTTCTTGGACAAATGCACTATTTAACAACAAAAGATTTTTTCAAATCGAATTAGTACTTTCTGAGATTAGCGCGTTCAACCAAACAAACAAACAAACTCTTCAGCTTTATAATATTAGTATAGATAAGCTTTTCTGATCAATATCTCCCTTTGACAACAAAGTACCCGATGAATATCAGGTGATTAATTAGCTAATTAGCAATGTTATTAGCTAGATAACATAAGAGGGTAAACAGTACACACGGTCATAGGTATACCTAACTTTTGGCTTGCTGGGGGGCAAATCTGAAAAGTGACTCGAACGTCACGGGCAGTTAGATGGTGATCAAATCAGAAATAAATATTTGTATAGCCCACAGATAGTTGTACAGCGTCTGGGTGTAATTTTTCAGTGAATTGTTTCTTTGTAAAGTCGGTCGCGACTCGCGACGCAGGGCCTGTTCCCTTAGGCAGGAGTTGTTGTTTTTTAAATCAAAAATAAGTTGATCAATTAATACTCCTCCTCTTTAATAAAGACTATCAAACTACGCAGAAGATTTATTGTTTCTTGGAATTCATTACAATCTTACATCTACTTAATTATTACGACTAATCGAACATGATTATAGTAAACAATTAATTTTGTGACGTATTTAATGTGTGATTATTATCTTGATATCACGTAACAACAACAATAATAATATAAAAAACGATTGCCTGAGATATTGTTCTGTAGAATTCAATATCACCTTGACTTTGTCTAGATTAAGATAAGAATTTTCTTCTGCGTCAATTTACGTAAACCTATATCCGAAATCTTCGAGAATCGCGTGGACGAGTGTGAGATTTGACACAGAATGCGCAATAGATTACTCTTTATTGTACACCAAGTTACATTTGGCTTAAATTTACAGCTATGTACAATGCCAAAATAATAATATAACAATACAAAAATAAGTAGATGAATTTAGATGGCTTCTTGCATTTACACATTTTTTGTGGACCGATTCTCAAAATTCTTTTTTTATTTGAAAGAGTATTTATACTCTTGAGGTGGTCCCATTGGCACCAAGTTAGGATCTGATTATGGAATCCCAGGGAAATCGAGGGCAACCCCCAAATTTTATTTCATATAATTTTTACTTTTATTTTATGAATATTTTTTTTTATTCTACCGACTTCAAAAAGCTAAAAATTACTGAATACAGATTGAAGTCGGTGCCAAGATGAATATAAGGTGACAGGATGAATATAGCACCGACTTCAATCTGTATTCAACTTACCTTTTAACTCTTTCAAATAAAAAAAGAATTTTGAGAATCGGTCGACAAATGGCGGAGAAATCGATGAACAATAATGAACATACATAAAAAAATACATACAGTCGGACATAGAACCACCTCCTTTTTTGAAGTGAGTTAATGAAATAATCATAACACATATTGAATAAATGACAATTATAAAACGATCTCACGATCCTAACGCTGGCCTTTACTTGGGTCAACGTATTAGCCTTGCAATCCAGCGTGGGAATGTGGCCAGTCTTTTGGGCACCTTTCCTCAGAACTGTGATCTGAATCAGATATTTTATTTATAGATTAATACCTTTAAATATAATATCTGATTGTTTGTAAGTAGGTTAGGTTACTTTAATTTTAATAACTATTCATGTAAATATATTATAAAATAATTTTTAAGTATTATGAGTCGGGATTCGTCCTCATTATCGAAAGACAAACGAAGCTCATTTCTACTACGCCACATCACCGAAAAGTATTTTTAGAAGTATTTTTAAATATACCTACATTCAACAGGACTCTCTTAACATCACAAGCCAAGATTATTTAAGAATTGCTCATCAAGTTCACAATAAAAAATATTTGTGTCATGATCTTGGGCACCGTTACCATTAATTAAAGACCAGTGGTGACTGGTTTTTAATTTGATAAACGCTAGTTTCCGATATGACCTAACAAATTTATAACTAATGTAGTTATTTATTTATTAGTGTACTAGCTGTCACCAGCGACTTCGTTCGTGTGGTTATATTAATCCGATAGGTATATCAAATTCACGTATCACAGAGTTTGTTCGAAAACTTCTCCGAAACGGCTAGACCAATTTTTATGTTTTTTTGTGTTTATTTGATAGGTCTGAGAATGTCCCCATTATGTAACATTTTACATGAGGTGCGAGTTCGATTCCAGCTGACGTTACCGTTATCCGTGAAAAGGTAACAAACAACAAATTAACTAATAAACAGTTAATAAAGTCAAAGTCAATGTCATTTATTTATTTAGATCAAATACATGATGCTTATAATAAACGTCATAAAAACAAATGCCAGCATACTTTTTTCCTACGGCCAATTTGCTGTCTAAGAGGCAGGGCCTCGATAATCGCCAGAGTATAACATTTAGTTTAGTTTATTATATGGAAATCAGCGCTGTTGTGTGACCCGCAACTATTAGTTGTTAGCGCCGCAGCATTATGCTGAGCAGAGTCCAAATTCCCGCAGATATGACATACGGTGGGTACAAAGAAAAAAAAAATATATTTATTTTTCTTAATTCTTTATTGTACACACAAATAAACATTACAATATACTTAATAATAAAAATCATGTACAAAGGCGAGCTTAACTCATAATGAGTTTTCTACCAGCAAACCTTAGAGTGGTAGAGGAGAAGATAAGGCGAGAGAGCAAATGAAGTTTACACCAGACTAAGAAATAAAAAACAAAGGAGATAAAGAAAAGAGAGAGAGAGAGAGAGAGAGAGCAAGTTCTTTTTTTTTGTTTGCTTTGTTTTAAGTACCTATATAGTATGTTTTAAAATTCCATTAACGTAACAAAAAGTACGTAACAAACAAATCTGGCGAAGCGTGGATGTGTATACCTTTAATTACCTCTGTCTATACCTTTAAGTAAAAAGGCGTGATTTAATGTCATTTAGAAGAAACAATAACAATCCTTAATTATTATTATCGCATATTTCCATAGGATTAGAATACTCTTAGAATTCGTATGGAAATATGCGATAATAAACTTCCGATCAATATCGTCTGTAACAACAAATGTCTGATCAATATCAGGTCGTTAATTAGATAATTAGCAATGTTAATAAAATATAAAACAAATAAAACAGTAAATAATTATAGTACTAACACACGATCCTCAATGAGGTATCCAACAAGGATACCTCATTGTTTCTAACTTTTCTTTCTTTTCCCTTCTTTTATTTTATTTACTATATGTAAATAAATAAAAAAAGGAAAGAAGTTCAGTTGCTCAGTACACTTACAGTTGCCCAATACGCGTAGTAAGATCTAACATTTTTATAAAATATAATAATACCTATTTAAATATAAAGTCTAGTTATAAGTATGTTATAAAAAATTACATGTTTTTACAAAACTTGACAGTTTAGTACAAAATAATAATATGTCAGTCTCTGGATGCCGAGCAACCAAAGAGTTGAGCAGTATGACCGCCTGACTATAGTGGGCGCATATTGAGCGGTGCACGTCCGTTTCTTTCCTTTCCTTCTTTTCTTGGACCTTTTCCGTGCATTCCGGAACGAATCTATGAAAAAATTCCATACGGAAAAAAAAACTATGTGTGTGACAAACCTTATTTATATTATTATACTAGCTTCCGTCCCCGCGTACATTCCCTCGGGAAAAGAGCTTTTTCTAGAATAAAAAGTAGTATATGTGTTATTCAAGACTATAATCTATCTGTATGCCAAATTTAATCTAGATCCATTTAGTAGTTTTTGCGTGAAAGAGTAACAAACATCCATACATTCTTACAAACTTTCGCGTTTATAATATTAGTAGGATGGATTTGATACGTTCAGAAAGCCCGATTCGAAAGACGAATTTGGAAATCGAACAAGTAAAACAAATGTATGTGACTGGCCTTTAGTTTACACTTGACCTATATAAAGTGACAGTAACACAAACAACACTTCATAACTTGTTACACTACACTTTTACATTGCGTCAATCCTTTGTCCAGTCCCAAAGCGAAGTAAAAAACCCTTACATAATACCGGTCGCATCCGTAAAAGGCGTGTACACGCGGTCGATTTACTAAACACATATTAAATATTCTTCGTTATACATTGACTGTGCAATTATGTCATTAGCATCGTGTTACTTAACGTTCTGGAACCTGGTTACGTGCCACATGCAGATCTTATACTGTTTGAGTCTGCGATACTGATTTTAATTACCGATTCATTTGGATCACATCCTTATTTTAAGAATCCATAATCAAAGAGTGAAAGGAGTCCTTTAAGAGAGGTAGGGTGCCATACTAGCAAGTAAGCCCGACTGGGAAAGGACCTCCACTTTACAGAAGACCACAGCCACACATGTGTTCCTGTGTGTGAGTACAAGTACAGCGTTCATTTAGCGATGCGTTTTGAAAGAAACGTATGTCTATACCTGCCCCTCTAGACAAGTGGCATAAACGATAGTCGAATCGAAAAGTCAAAAAAACAAATGTATGGGATTTGACGTAAGTCTACGATATAATGTCGTTAACTTACGTCAAATCCTATACATTTGCTTTTATGACTTTTCGATTCGAGTATCGCTTATGCCACTCGTCTAGAGGATCAGGGATACTCCATCTTAAAGCCCTGGCGTAAAAAAATGGGTCGGCAACACGCAAGTGATACCTCTTGTATTGCAAGCGTCCATAGGCTACAGCAACTGCTCAACATTAGGCGAGCCGTTTGCTACCCAAGTTGTATAAAAAAAACGAGCTCCCTAAAATCGAATCTTGAATGCAAGCCGTTTCTTTATCTGCATAATCATCTTAATTAAAATGTGACGCAATTTAATACATATTAATTATGGAATTTTCTTAATTAATCAATCATAATTATATTATTATTTGTTGATCTTTCAATTATTGTATGATAACGAAAACGAATGAGCAAATTAACGATAGCTAAACACAGATTAAGTCAATTAAGTAATATTTAATCATGATAAGTTAAATTATAATATTTAGGAGCTCATACTCAGGTGCAGGTAGCTTATGGACGCTTGCATAATCAGAGGTATTACTTGTGTGTTGCCGACCCATTTTTTAACAGATGAAGTATCCCTGGGATACATTTGTATCCCAAAAATACAGGTATTTTGAAAAAATGTATTTACATTTTTTCAAAATACATCTATCCATCCATCCATCCATCCATACTTACAAACTTTCGTGTTTATAATATTATAGGATAGTTTGGGCTCAGAAGACCCAGGTAGGTACGTATATGTATTACAACAAGCCAATAACCCGTGTCGCGGGATACTTTAGAAACATATAAGTAATGTAAAGTACAGAATGCAAAGCAGATAAGGTTCTGGGTCGCTCTATAAAAATTGATTTTTCTAGAAAATACTAAATATTTTTTAAGATATTTGCTATAGCTATACTATTAATGATTGTAATTGTTTTACCTAACAAAACCTCATAAAAATATATTCAGTATTTTCTGAAAAAAAAACAAAAGTATCCCGCAACACGGCTTACCGACTTGTTGTCTAGTGCAAGATTATTGTATGGATTATTATCTGAATTTATAATTATTATTATACCACTCGGCGTGATGGTGGCGAGATTACCACCACCATGAAATCAACAATGACTAGATCACAGGTAGCTGGATGCGAGAGGCCGAAGATCGTGTCAAATGGCGTACTCTTGGGGAGGTCTATACCAACAGTGGACTACGATACGACTACGATAGGCTGATGATGATGATGTTAATGAGATCACAGGTTAACAATATGCATCACAAGACAGTCTGTTTGAAACAGCAGCTTAACGTACACAAAACAATTAAATCAGATGCTAACACACTGCGACACGGGGCGTCTCGGTGCAGTGGCGCCCGCGACGCTCATTACCAATTCAAAACATCCCAAAGAAAGAAAACACAAGACTGTTCTATTTTTAATCAAACGACCAATATAATAACAAATTAAATGGCTAAGTACAATTCATTTTCTTCTACAAGCTACGGTGACAAACAAACGTAGGTACTAATACTTACTATTTGTGCTACTACGGTGACCACGGGTCTGATGGTAGGCAGTTACCGTTGTCTCCTGTTGCCCACCCAAATAAAAATAATGTTGTGTTATGTATAAAGTAGAAAATAATTTGTTCAAAAATACATTCCTGAACACTGGACGTCTGACTCACGCACAGAAACAATTGTGTAGTTATTTGGCTGTGGTCTTTTCTAAGATAGAAATGTCCTCTTTTAAAACTTCTACTACTTTTATGACGACAGAAGGAATTTCTTTTATTGTTTCGTCTATGCCGTTTTAGCTGATGACTACAACTGTACCTAGGTAGGGAAGTCTTAGTAAGGTGAGGCAGGTCTCTTCTCGTTATACTCTACCTCAAGTTTTCAATGAAAAGAATAAAAATAAATATTTTATTGTTTTATACAGCTACATTGTTAATACCTCCAGGACCGATATACATTTTCATCGCCCGAAACAAATGGAATATTTTATATAGCTTCTACATATTGTACTACAAATATTCGCAGCTGCAGACGAATTTAACATGCAACAGTTTAATATACATGTTACATTTTCAGTTTCATTCGTGCCCCACAAGGCAATGCCGGTGTCCGAATCGCTCATAAAACAGAGTCGCATTATACGGACTCTTAAAAGTGTATGTACGTAAAGTACGGTTTCCACGAACCGCACTTATGGTGAATGGTGGCACGATACATTGTAAATATTTCTACTTTATCTACGATTAACCTTCGACCAAGATATAACTATAGACTGGGTCAGTCTAACGCATTTCTTTTTATCCATAATATGTACGTATTTAGAAATATATAAGTATGTTTATCAGTTGTCTGGTTGCCATAGTACAGGCTCTGCCGAGTTTGGGATCAGGTGGCGGTGTGTCAGTTGTCCCAAAAATATTATTATATTAGGTTTCAATTCTTTTTGTAGTCTAGTGTAACAAGCTGAAAACAAAGGGCATAATTAAGACATAGATAAACACTAACTCGACTTGAGGCCGTATCATGAGGTATTTAAGGGGGTTAATTTTCGGTCTTAAATTATAATTCGTAAGTTTATAAAAAAATTTTTTTGAAGCGATGATTGTAATTTTCGATTTTTGATATCCAAACAAGTTTGAAAATTATACGCTATAGGAACGCCTCTGTGAGTTGCTAGATGTCTGATGGATGCCCCATCAGACATTTAATAGAGCGAAACCGTAGACAAAAACTAATAGTTTTATAATAATAATTTATTTTGTTACACGAATTACAAATTGAGCCACTTTATAGCCTTCAAGAATTAAGGAAATTCCTGCTATAGTTATAGTTGGTCGAAACGTTAAAAATAGGTAGGTACACTACTAATAAATCTTTGTACATATACCAACTTGATGGAAGGAAAATCCTCCCAAACACAAAACTAACAATAACTGGTAAAAACGTAAACAATATCTGGTGATAGGTAATGGCTACTGGTTCTCGATACAAAAAAAAAATGCTTGCTTAAATAGTCAATTAAAATTATATTTATTATTTTTTTGTTAAATTTCAATCATAAATATTTTGCATCGGGATATTGCTGCGCTAGTTCATCACACTGTACAGTATCAACATGTAACGTTCGTTGACTTCACGCATTGTATCGGGAATAATTTGCACTAACACAATTTTTGCATTTTCGGAAATGTTTATAAAGTAGGCAATATACAAATATTTACTTATATACCTTACAACTCAAACCTAACTGAAAGACTTTTTTTGCTGACTTTACATACTCGTTGAATCGTATTCACGTTATTATGGTTCAGCTTAGACATGCAGAGCGGCGGCAAAGCAATGAATTACATATCAATTTAAACTCAGCTTACTTTTGCATACAGTTGAAATTGCTATGATGAGCACATACCACACTGTAATGCTCCATGTCGACGAACGGCTACTCACAAGCGTCAAAGAGCGACTATGCTTTGTGTTTCTAGAAGATTAGTGTATACCCTAAATCCAACAAAAATGTTGGTTGGATTATAGTAAAGTGCTGAGTAAAAAGTTAACTACATTTAACGAGTGCTTAGGTATTCTTAGCGCCATACCATGTTTTTTAATATTTCACTTTGTCATCGTCCAAGTAAAATTTTGCAAAATGTCATAGGCTATTTGACACTAAAGGAAATATTTATAAGAAAGCCATTCCTAACGCTGTACAATGTTTTTTAATATTGAACTTTGTTATAGTCATGTAATTTTTTTTTTTTGGTTCGTTTTCCGTAAAAAAACAATAGCGTGACAAAACTGTCAAATAATAACGTTACGGGGTAAGATGTCATAATACCGCAGTGCTGTCTTTGTCTAATCAACTTGCTAGCTTGTTTATTCGTACTTTATCGAGCAATTAAAATTTTTCACTTTCCAACATTAGTTTTATTTCAAAACAAAAACTAAGTCACTTATCATTAAGAAACTCTGATGCTGAATGTCCTCTACAATAAAGATGAATAAAATTTGAAAAAAATAAAAAAGCATTTATTTTGTTTTTTTTTTTTAAAAATTAACGCTTCTGTCAAACAGAATAGCAGTTTGTTGGCAGATTCCCTTAACATTAATTAAATTATATGCTGGTAGTGTAAAAGGTTACTTCTAAAGGCAAAATAGCCATGGTTTTTTTTGTTTTTTGGCTGTCATAAGACGATGACGAACACTTCAATGGGGATTGAAACATAAGGTTAAATCAGTTGCCACAAATATAACCAGCTGATTGGTCGTAACGAGTGTAATGTATGTAAATGTTCGTATCATGTCGGAAGTAATAAATTGTATTTGCTCTTTCAATAAATTTATTTATAGACTGCTATAAATCTAAATAAATTTATTTTTATATAATAATAACTCATATGTCCCACTACTGGACACGAGTCTTCTTTCCTCTATCAAGAGAGAGAGAGAGGGTTTTGGCTTTAATTTAAACACGCTGGCCTAATTTCAGGTTGGTGAATCTGACATGTCTTTAGAATTACTTCTAAGACATATGGGTTTCCTCACGATGTTTTCCTGCACCTTTAGCAGATGGCGAATCATTTAATTAGTACATACCACAAAGTGAAATTCACATTGGTACTGCCACCCGGGATCGAACTCGCACCTCTTGCTTGCAAGTCGGTTGCGTTCCCACTCGGCCACTAATTTTTGAATAAAAATGGTAAAATCGAAGTACCTAATAGGTTCAAAACTTCTGGCATTAACTACTTAACTAATATTTTAGTGTAAGCATTTCCACTCAGCAAAGTAGGTACAGTAAGGTCTGGGGTCACGCCATGTCACGCGTCAATAATATAATACAGAAGACAGAAGCGCCCTTGACTTCACTACAACGCATCGTGAAAATAATTTCTATCTTTGGAAGACTGTTGTTCCTGGCTGTATTGTCTAGAGCCGTACCTATCATGATAGAACTTTTAGATTTATTAATCGTGCTGTGTTAACAGTACTATTTACCTAATTATACGTACCAAGAGTCTTCAAACGATTATTTTATCGTCACGATAGTATGGAAATCTCGACAAACTAATCTAATAACTCATCAACAACTTTTTCGATCGGCTATCATAAGAAAACTGTGCACAATCGACACACGAATATGTCTGCTTACTTCTTTGATGATCAACTGAAAAAGTTGTTTGCCAATAATATGCTTCTAACCCTGAGTAGCCTATTGTACAAATATTCTAAGAAAGAACGGCTTAACTCCGCTTCAAAAGCTATAGAAAAATGCTTCTTAAGAAACAAATTTTAAATGTGGTTTTCGCGTAACTTTAATCATGTTGTCCTATTCTTAAACACCAATTTCTCGTATTACAGCAACAGGGCCACGTATATTAGAGTGGGCATCATGCGGCAGAGTGTGGGTGACAGTACACTCGCCTGAAGTCAGATTATCCAACAGCAATCGTATCTTGGACGCCATAGAACTGAACTGGGATTTCAGCGGATGTTCCAATGTACCGAATCAGGTAAGTGTATTTAGAACAACACTAATAAGTAGATCGACGACCCAGTAGGTAAAGGTTGTGGTCAACCGGTGGACAAGGCCACAAGGACCGAATGCTTTCGAAATCCCTGAGCGAGACCTATTTTCGGTAGCCCACTGCTGCTCTTTCGGCTAAGATGGTGTTGAATCATTATCACCATCTTATTATCTTTCTATTACCATCTTATAAGCTATTTCTATCTGATTGTAGAAAAAGCTTATAGGATGCTTCCGAAAGATTTAATTTTGAAAGCAAATAGAGGTTGAAATTGGTCTAAAACTGACAGACTTTTAGACCAGCTTCTCTTTCGAAGATTCTCGAGATGCAGCTCAAGGCACAGTCCACATTACTGATTGTACAGTGATTTTGCAAAGTGCCTTAGAAAACCTACTCGCCAGTAAAAACAAAACTATACATACACTGAAACCCATGCAGGAAGTATTCAGGGACCAAGACGTAGGGTGAGCGGTAAGGTAGGGGCATGCACAAAAGACCCCAAGGGTCGAAGTGCGCTGGCCGCAAGGACAGCCCCGTCATAAGATAAGATAAGATATATACAGTGTTATTGAGACTGCGACCTTCTGTAAGATGGCAATACTTCCTCAGTCGGGCTGTTTAATATGAGCGAGAAATTTCCCTGTAACCTAAATATAACTCTCGACATGAACTCACAACCAAAACCACTACTACTAACAATCTGAATTATAAGTAGGTATATCAAATAAAGAAACTGACACGAAAGCATCAATCAGAGAGCGGAAGATGACGGCACAATTAGATAATTGTGTCGCTGTAACCATAAAAAGGTTTGAGCCAGAGCCCTGCTGTTATGTAATAAAGTACTAGTCATTGTAATGCAGTTGACGTTTGTACGATTAAATCATTCATCTTACTATTCCACACCTTTATTTATTTACATTTCATAAGAGAAACTTTATCATTTGCAGTATGCCTGTTTCTTTTGTACTATTGCTATAGGCGTTAGTGGTAGCTAAGTAAAACGCACGCATCGATAGATTTGCATGGTTGCTGTGGTCAAACGTAGATGGGTTATTATTTAGATTTTAAGAAGAGTTTTTTTTTTTTATATTGTGCGAGATGTGAATAAATGTTTCTTTCTTTCTTTCTTTCAAGAGTAAGACCATATCTTCTTGTAAATCACGTAAAGCCGTTTGTTCTGCGTCTCATCTGATGGAACGCAACAAAACTGACTAATTTACGAAAGAAAGAAAAGATCTTACGCCTGGAGAGATTTTTTTGTCATTTGCATTATAATTTA
The DNA here is from genome assembly GCA_947095525.1 of Trisateles emortualis. Taxonomy (NCBI): domain Eukaryota; kingdom Metazoa; phylum Arthropoda; class Insecta; order Lepidoptera; family Erebidae; genus Trisateles; species Trisateles emortualis. The sequence goes on along the minus strand of OX352740.1, from coordinate 9,988,116 downwards.
GAGAAATAGCGCAACAAGGTTAGGCTGTGTTATTTGTTTGAAATCAATCTGATGGAAATGTGATTTCTTAGGTATAGTCCATCATTGGTGTTGTTCTTGATCCTAAATCTTATTTGGTCACTGTTAAGGTCCCGAAATCAATCTTCGGATCCGATATAAGATCTAGTTTTGCTGTCAGGAACTGCTCAGTATCCTCAGAGTTGACTGGCCTGTTGGTGTATTGGTTAGTCACCCCGTCTGCTACGCCGGAAATAGTGGGTTCGATTCCCACACGGGACAAAACTTGGTGATCCATAAATGTTTGATCCGAGTGTTTGTGTCCGTAAATTGTATGTTTGTAATGTCCCCCGCGACACAGGGCTTGTTCCCTAGCGCGAGAGATTAATATCCGATATTAGCTATATTTGCTCTATTGCATAAGATATCTTGGTGAAACGTGAATGATACACCACTGCCTACATCTTTTACAAAAAAGGCTAGTTGGTATGCAAATTTGCAGTTTAAATCTGTCTCACTGAATACCAAGTTAGTCACAATACTTTCTTTATTGAGTTTTCTTGTATTGCATGTGACTCATATTTATTTTTTGGCTACCTATTATTTTTTATTGGCAATGGTTGTCACCATTATTTAATCTGCCTCTCCTAGACAAGTGGCATAAACGGTAGTCGAATCGGATAAAATGTATGGGATTTGGCGTAAGTTAACAACATTATACATATCGTAAACATATTGACTGCCTTGGTGGTCCAGTGGCCGCAGTATGCGCCTGCTGTGCACAAGGTTGTGGGTTCGATTCCCACACAGGATTAAACTTTGTGTGACCCACCGCGACACAAAGCTTGTTCTCTAGTGCGGGAGTTGTCTTTTGTAAAAGAAAAAAAATATAAGATTAGAAACTAATTTCAATACGCATACAATACACAGGGACAGTACATCTTATGTCAGTATAATATATCAGTACCACATTACAGTACATCTCTTGGACTTCAGGTGCATCCAGAACCTGCCCATGAGTGGCAATTCCCACTTACCATCAGGTGGGCTTGTCAGCCTCCTTTTGCAGTAAAAATAAATTTTATTAAAGCAAATTTTATAACAAAAGAAAAAAAATAATGTTGTAACCATGACTCATTATTATTATACTTACCATATAAGTAATGTTTTGGTTACTAATGCGGAATCATTACTTGCGTGTTCAATATTATGTAACGTTGCCGTGAGCGTGAATAGGACGTGAATCGTGACACTTTGGGCGTCTATTAAATGATGACAGGCTATTTTATTCACATCATCATCATTCATTGTGCGTCTTCTAAAGCTACGTAACGAAGTTAAAGTAATGGTGTTGCTACTGTAATTAAATAACGATTACAGATGTGAGTGTGTAGAGTGTATGGAAAAATCATAAATTTTTGAAGTGAAAACTTCTTTAGGGTTGAGCACTTTTTGGGTAAACAAAAATCATTGAACTCGCGTCATCGTCACCGAACGCTTTCCATATTCAAAAATAAATAGCATAAGATGGGATATAATATAAGATGGGAGATCCCTGGAATACGTTTCATTCAAAACGTATCCTTAAATGAACGCTGCAGTCCTGTACTAACACGCAGGAACACCACTACACCTCTATGTGTAGTTATTTGGCTGTGGTCTTCTGTAAGGTGTTAAGTAATTTCTGTAAGGTATTTTCCCAATCGGGTGTGCTCGCTAGTGTGTTGCCCTACCTCTCATAAAAAATCTCTAAATATTATGTAGGTATGCCTACCTAATTTAGTTTAAGAGTCATGATTCATAATACCATTCTTAGTCGTATTATTTGGCTGTGTAGTTCTACTCATCTACTCCAACTAAAAAGCAAAAGCATGCCATATAATAATTATATTATTACATATTATAATATAATGACTGTATGTATAGGAAGTGCGTCCATACATTATGTTCGCGTGATCGTAATACCACGTAGTTTTCACAATTATATACATGTATATTTATATGGTTTATTATTAAACCACACAATTTCCGACCACAACTGTTTTGTTTATCGCTGCTTATATTTACTAAGTAGATGTAGTATTTATATGTAGGTTTGTAATATAAATATTATATTATATAAAATAAAAGCGGTGGTATCCGAGTGGGAAAGTAACCGACTTGCACGCAGGTGTGAGTTCGATCCCGGTTAGTAGTACCAATGTAAATTTGTGGAATTTATATGTTGTATGTACTAATCAAATGATTTACCGTCTGCTAACGGTGAAGGAAAATTGTGAGAAAACCTACAATCTACATGTCTAAGAAGAAATTCTAAAGATATGTCTGATTTTACATGGTCTTCGGATGAATATTCGGAAAAACAAAGAGAGGTAGGGCACCATACTAGCGACAGGCCTGGTTCACTCCGCTGTTTAGGTATGAATCTACAAGTACCCGGCCGCAACATTTCCAGGGGTATTATTTAGTCGAGTGTCGCGCGCCGGTCGCGTCGTCGGTTCGACGTAAGTTTACCTACGAAACGCACACGAAGCCGTAATTCGTCACCGATTCGTTTTCGCTTTTAAATATTTTAAAGAAAATAAAGGCATAAAAATATTCCACAGTATTCGGCTGCTTAAATAGTGATAAGGATCCTAACCTCTCGTTTTTCAATATTCCAAAGGATATTGCAAAGTAAAGAAACACGTTATCATTTAGAAAAACATAATTGGTAGGTACCTATTTGTAGCAAGATTTTGATATGTAGACTATAGGTACAGCACAGTTTTTGTAGAGACGTATTATTTATTTGTCCAACCAATTAAGTAGGTACTTATTTAATTGGGAAAATATATTATAACCGCATCACTCAATAGTTTTAAATTTCAACTGGACAAATGGCTCCAAACAAACCAATGACAAACTCTAATACCTATTTTTAATTTAATCAAAAACATAATCATGGGCGGAGCCGCGGGCAACAGCTAGTACCCATTATTATAATTTGTTCTTTAGTGGTTTGACCAGTCCTGTGATGTGGACACACACTGCTCGTTCTTATAATTTAATTACTAAGTACCTACATTGAATATGTCCCCACATGTCCAGATTTATTTAAAAAGTCACTCGTTTACAAAAGTATAGTCAGTACCTACCTAAACCTAACAGGTACTTCAGATCAAAATTGATCTCTAAGTGACAACCATAATGTCCAGAAATACGCAATACAAAGGGAGCCAATTTGTAGGTAAATAAACGAGTAGGTAAGTTTTGTTCTGGGGAGCTGAATTGCGCTCTATTGTGTGCGAGCAAAGTTGATATTTGTTTAAATGATTTAGCGAAGTGAACCTTCTGTACCTGTACTATTAAGTATTCTGTGCTAGCGAGCAAACTCGTCTGAGAAAGGACCTCCACCTTACAGAAAACCACATCCAAATAACTACACACAGCGGTGTAGTTGTGTGTGTGAGTGCAGGTCTCTAGCGCTCATTTAGGTATGCGTTTTGAACGAAGCTTATTCCTATCACAGAGCTATATACATATATATATATCTTAAAGCCCTGGTGTAAAAAAATGGGCTGGCAACACGCGAGTGATACCTCTATTATTGCAAGCGTCCATAGGCTATGGAAACTGCTTCGTATCAGTCGGACCGTATATTTGGTTACCCAAGTAATATAAAAAAAAACATGGTCATTGGATAAATAAAGTGGCACAGAAGCATTAAATATTAAATCCACCCGTATCAGTTAATTCAGTATATCCCGGCTTATAGTGTTTGCATTGGTTCATGCAGAATAACTTGAAACAACTCAAACACTGCCATCTGATTCCAAACAAGGCAAAACCTATGCTATGGCAACCAGACAAATTAGTAAACATATGTATTCTAAATACATACATACATGAGGCACGACATTATGTCGTAAACTTTATCGAATCCCTTAAATAGCTTTTTGTTCTTTCCTATTTTACTACCGTTTATGCCAATTGTCTACTCTATTGGTCTAGTGGCTAGTGACCCTGACTTCTAAGCCGGAGGTCATGGGTTCGATTCTCACAAGAGACAAAACTTTGTGTGACCCATAAATGTGAATTGTGTGTTGTTGCGGGAGAGAATTTAAAAAAAAAGATATTATTTATTTGTATTATTATTTTCAGCCTGTACTGTCCCACTGCAGGGCAAAGGCCTCCTTTTCCTTTTCCCACTCAACCCGATGTTGTGCTAGAATAGACCAGTCTTTCCTGTACGCATCAAGCTCGTCCCGCCATCTTAGAAAAAAAAAGATAATACAGAGAAATTACACCCAGGCAGGCACACAGAAAGAAGAAAGATTTTTCCTAGGTGGGCATTAAACCCACGCCCACTCGATTAGCAGTCAGTACACTGACTGCTAATCCGGTGAACGTATTGCACTATAACAAGCAGTAACAGTAGGAGTGATTGTTATTGTGAAATGCATTACAGCCAATTATTGTGAGCAAGTAGGCGTCTTCACCATACTTTCCTTCCCTCAGTATAAAGACAACCCGTAATTTCTCATTGGAAAGCCAATTTTAATACTTTCATTGGCTTTTGTTTCCACAGATCGGACTCTTCGACGAGAAACCTTTATCGTGGAACCGTGTCATAGCGATGTTCGTTGTGAGCTCGGTGGAGGGCCATGTAGTTACTAATATATCTCTTGGTGAACCATTCATGCCTGGTGGTTGGGATACCAACGTAGGGATAAAAGGACCACAGTGTTTATGGCCATGGGTTGGAGCTGGTGACTTGCAACAAATACAGGCCTACAACTGTTTGAAGATACAACCAACCTGGATGGAGGATCAGGCGTGAGTAGTTCCTACGTTTCTGTAAAAGGATTTAATTATTTGGATGTTATTGCAGCTTCATCTGGAAACCAGCACTTCAGCATTCAAACTATAAAATAGGGACCTACTAAGGCTTAAATAGCAACTTAAACAATAATTATATTCTAGTAAAGTATTAGATTAAAGGATCGTTAATTTGAATACTACATGCCACCGAAAACCCTTGAGCTGTTGTTCCTGCGCTGATGATTCGCCCCTATTATACGAGGTTGAACTCGAACTATGTAAGCGATTGTAGGAAATTTGTATAAGGCTATTGCTGATAAAGGTATGATCATTAGAAGAAGAATTTACAAGAAACCGAGATCTGACATAGTTTTGATGATAACTGGCAATAAATTGGCATGATGTACAGTTTTCCCTGTAGCGAAGCTGAAACCCAGTGCTTTTTTATTAACTAGGTACCTAAATGTCTGCATGAATAGGCCTAAGATGAATGATAATACCTAATGATATACATAGCTCTTGAAGGAAAAAGGAGTGTTATTATAATTTGTTTATTAAACATTCCAGATCAACTATCAATAATCTCCGGATTGGTGACTTGGCGATACCGGGCACACATAACGCAGGAGCCTGGCGTTTTGACACTGAAATAAGTTCAATAGGACGAGACAGTTTCGTCTTGTGTCAGGACCGCTCCATCTGGGCGCAGCTCGTCCACGGCATCAGATACTTCGACTTTAGAATTGCTCACTACGATCACTATAGAGACGAAGATGAAAGGTATGACTGACAATCCAGCAACATTATCGAAATTAAGATCATTTTACTGACATCTACTATGCAACTAACTTCCTTCCGTTGCGTCGTCAATATTATTATCCTTGACTCAGCAGGCATAGTGTGCAGTGCTGACAGGTATCAGTTTACTTAAACTATAGACTTGGCGTGCCATTTTCATACGAGTCTTTATTCACTTTGGATTTCAAAAATATTGTTATGGTTATGGCAACATTATTGCAGTTTAGTGATATCTTTCAAAACATTACCTGGCAACTCTGGAGAAAAAAATATGATACCGACGACAGAAAATGTCGAACATGTTCAGTTTTTAAGACGCTGGCCTCGGATTCTTTCCTTCTACTTCCCCTCTTACCATGAAACTTATAAAGATCACGTAGTTTTTTGTTTACCCAAGCGCGTAATTTTGTTATGTAACTAAATACAGTGTAAATTGTGGTCTAAATCTTTTATTCCAAATACCAGTACGACGACCGCGGTCAGGCGATCAACGGTCACGCAAAGCTAGTTCGATTAGCTCATTATTGCATAAGCCTTAATTAATGTAACATTGTAAATTAAATCAACGGTTAGACATGCTTTGTTAGAAAATATTACTGCCCTTGTCTTTGCTCTACTAATTTCTGCGGAAGAGTTTTGTCTGGGTGTAATTTAGCTAGGTATAATAAAGATTGTATTTAGGAATGTAAAAGAAGCTGTATGATTTATTTACCAGATCTGGCTGCCATTACGCAGGCTTTCCATAGATTACAATCAATATTCATAACTTACCACAAATTAAGTACGCTCTAACTAGGAACATCTATTAGCAGAGCTATATAAATAAATTGTCCAGAATGAAATTGTGTAATCAAAGGGTAAACAGCTATTTTTGTCCACTTTTGGACTATTGGTGATAACTAAAAAAAGCTCAGCTAATTTGTGATGAAGCAATGATGATGCCCAAATATAATTCTTTAGTGTCAGTACGACTCTACCTTCACATTCCTCCTTACTGCTACATCATGTCCTCCTTAGCATCAAGTGGGCGGTTTGGTTGTATCAGCATTAATAAAAACAAAAAGAGTGAGAAACTAACGATACTCGCTGCAATCTTGTAGTCAGCTCGTAGTATAAACCTTTTATGTTCCATTTTCAGATTTTGGCTGAATCACAACTTAATACGAGTCCGTCCATTAGTTCCTTTGCTAAAAGAGATAAGAAGATTCCTTGACAACACTAAAGAAGTAAGTATGTTGACCACGTAAATCTTAGAAGCAACAGCTTCTATGCTTGCCGTCGTGCATGATAGCGCTATTAATCTAAGCAGTTTACTATGCGTGGAGTATTATGCAGATTCACTGTTCCAGCGATAAAGCCGCCAATTTTACGTAGCTGTATATTTAACTCGAATTCGATCCTGAGTCTGGGAATGATATTGAGTTACTTCTGCCAAAGAATGATCCACGAATTAAGTCAGGAATGACAATAATTACACAGTAGCTCCCGTTAGGTTATTCCTTTAGCCTACTCCTTTGAAAAAAATATCTCAAGATATTTGCGTTGCAAAATTATTAAGAGTAAGTGATAAATAAACTAAGTGCTCAAAGCCGGTCTCATTATTTTATATTAGATGAAACAAGATATTTTTAAAGCAACTCCCGCGCTAGGGAAAAGGTCATGTGGCGCGGGCGACTTTGAAATCATACCAGTTATAGATACTAAGTACCATATTTGGAAAAAATACATTTATGAATCAGTTTTATCTCGTGGGAATCGAACCCACAACACTCAGCGTGGCGAGGTGACCTCTTTGCCTCTCATGAAGTCTTAAATGTAATCCCTAACAAACAATTATAAATTACAGGTGGTATTCCTAGATGCACATCATTTCCCGATCGGCTTTTATGACACAAATGGTGCACCCATTCGAACGGTTCATGAAGGTCTTCTCAGAATCGTTCAGAGAGAACTTGGGCCACATCTAGCGAATGCCAGAGACTTCTCTACAGGAATGGGTACTAAGGGTCCCACTATGCAGTCACTTATCAACGCGAACAAACGCTTACTATTCAGTTATGTTGATAATGCTATTGTTAATGGTAAGTTATTTACAAATTTAATATATCTTCTTTTCAAGACTCTAAACGTAGAGTCTATAATATATATATATAGAATAAGCCAGAAAGATAATGTCAGCTAATTTACTTACGGCTAACGAGCCGTAAGTAAAGCAAAAAGCTGTTGCCCGCGGCTCCGTCCGCATGGATGTTATTTATCACGATAAAAAGTATTTTTCCTCCCCAGTATACCATCTATCTCCTTGCCCAATTTTATTAAGATTCGTTGAGCCGTTTAGTCGTGAAAGCGTAACAAAAATGGGATGATTTCCGAAAAAAAAATGCATACGTGTTGAAATGTCAGTCAGTCAGTCAGTCAGTCAGTCGTCAGTCAGTCAGCTTCTCCTTTTATATATATAGATATATAACCGTCATAAGTGTTACTTTTTAATCTAAACTAGCCATCCACCCCGGCTTCGGACGAGTGGTATTACCCGGGTTCCGTAATATGTTTATCAATAAAATATAGCCGTATAATTTGTTAACTTATAATTATTAATGACTACAGAGATTGGATATAAATTTAACGACACTGTTGGTTAAGTGGCTTAAATGGTTAAGCCACTTAACCAACAAGGCTCACTTTGGCTCCACTAGTGTGGAAGTTTCTCAAGTACATGGTGAAAGAAATTTATTCTCTTCTAAATCCATCCAATCTAATCATCCAATCATCAATTACCATCATTTCAAAGCTCAATCAAACCTTTGATGTTTTGCCATAGTTTTGATGAACAATCCAGAGCCTCTAGACAAGTGGCATAATCGATAGTCGAATCGAAAAGTCAAAAAATGAAATGTATGGGATTTGACATAAGTTTACGACATTAAATCGTAGACTCACGTCAAATTCCATACATTATTTTTTTTTACTTTTCGATTCGACTATCGCTTATGCCACTTGTCTGGAGGCTCAGACTGGACAATATGTTATTATGCTTATGTAAATTAGATAGGGATAAAATTACAGACGTAATCCTTTACTTATTATATTTGTGTAACGACCGTACTATTATATTTTACCCAACGATAAACAATCATCTACTTCCCATGGCGTATTATTTAACAGTTTATCTAAAGGAAGTGATTTACTTTCCTGTGCACTATTCCTTTACTTCTATTAACCAAATTCATAGTAGACTTAAAATTTCCTTCAAACTTAAACATTCAGTAATTTCGAGTCTTATAAAAATACATAATATAGTAATATGTTTGTTTGAACGCGATAATCTTTTGCACTATTAATAAGATCTCAAAAAATCTTTGTGTGGGTAACAGCTATTGTAACAGAAAATTAAAAACAACTACGTGATGTAATTACCGTTATACGTTGTCTTACGTAACTTTAAATTAAGATTGAAAATAAATCGCTGTAAGGATATCATTTTCCTATCCCAGGGATACTTCCATCTTAAAGCCCTGGTGTAAAAAAATTGTTCGGCAACACGCTAGTAATTCCTCTGGTATTGCAAGAGTCCATAGTCTACGGTAACCGCTTTTAACATCAGTCGGGCCGTATGCTTATTTGTCACCCATGTAGTATAACAAAAGATTAAGTTCTAACCACTAGAACTACCAAACTCCTATATAACGAAAATCGTAAATATACAAAAGAGTTTGGTATTGAAAAGTGATAAAGTAATCAAAATAAAAATACCAAATGATTACTGTCACTAAGCGATAAATTACTAATTACTAATTACAAGATTGCAATTCACCAGGCAGCTGTACCATATTTAATTGCTTTAACGAATAAATGATTGTAATCTTAATTATGTACGGATGTGATAAATACCTACAAAGCAAAGATACAAGCGTGCACATATCTGCATTGCATATACTCGTACTTCAAATGAATCTGAAATAAATCAAACTTCTGAGAGGGGGGAGTTCATGATCCAGGAGTTCATAACACAACAGGGTATCCTAGTTTGCTACAGTAGGTACGACATATTTTTTTAAGTAACAGGAGTGCATTTTATGTTTTCAGACAACAACTGGCTATGGCCTAATCTACCTCACTTATGGGCGAACACGAACAATCCAAATGAACTGTTCATGTACTTAGACCGAGCGATCTCAATGTCTCCGAGCCCGACGGCGCGGACGCCGCTGTTCTCGGCGATGGCACAGACCACGCCTACCGTCCTCGACATCCTGTTCCTGCGCGGCTCGTTACGACAGAACGCCGACGACGTCAACCGAATAGTCTCCTCTCGCCTTTCTACGCTCTGGCGCAGTGTAGCCAACATCGTCTCCTCAGACTTCTTCCTGGGAAATGATGTTGTCGATCTGTCGATACTCATAAGTGTAGAGCGTGCTACTCGTTTATGACGTCGTCACCATCGTTTCCGAAGCGGTGGCCTCGACCTGAGCGGGTCGCGCCGTCACGTGTCCACCGCGGTCCGCCGGTCGCCGTGGCTGCCGCGCTGGAGAGACCGCTCCGAAGTACCGCGGCCGCGCCAACTATACTTATACGACCAATTTATCTAGTTATCGGCTGATCGCGGACATCCGCCTCGACACTGCCATACGTAAATAATCCAACGGACAAGTAGTGAGATATTTTTATTAAATACTTATTTAATTTGTAGATAGTTCGAGCTAGTCTATCGGTCCTTCAAAAGGATCGATAAAAACTGTAAATAAAATAAAGGTGTGCCAAAGAAACTTCGCATTATCAACGCTTTCCCTTTAACAAAAACAGCAATTAAAGAGTGCCAGCCCTTTACTTATAAATACAATGAATTCGACAAACAATAAATAATATCTAATCTATAGGTATGTATAATATTACTTGTACTTGTGCGACAAAATACGAGGTAGATTCACCGTGCCGAACGGCACAAAATAGTCCATGCACATACGTCACATGTGCGGAGCTAACAGCGGCAACAGCTCGGCTCGACTCATGCGGGACAGCTGCCGCGCATCCAGCCCCATTGCGGCCGCCGCGCCGCGCACGTCCAACCCGAAGCTTTGCAGCAGCGCCGCCAGCGCCACCTCCTCACCCGTGCGCGGGTCGCGTAGACGCGGGCACGAGCCATTGCACTGCGGCCATGTGCACCGCTCCACCAGCCGCCGCGGCGCACACCCACCACGCGCGTGTCGCGTGCTTGCACCACTCCCGCCCAGCCTTCGCTCCCAGCACGCGAGAGCTCGCGGAAGTGTTATCCCCGACACGTTAATGGCGAGCCACTCGGGACGGGCAAGCGCGCCGTGCGCTAGGCACGCCGGTGCGAAGGCTGCACGCACCGGCGCTAGGCTAGCACGCAAGGCCGCGCCGGTTTGGTGCACAGCGTCCCACTGTGATCGTGTGCGAGGCGCACGCACACCCTCGGCTGCCAACTGTGCAGAGTCGAACAGATACTGAAATATGAACAGTGGCGTGCGGATATGTGGATAGAGTCTGTAGCCGAAGTAGCACAACCAGGGCTCGGTGGCGTGGTTGCGCACGCAGGAGTTTGGTGGACTGCCGCGCCACAGCGTATGGCCGAGCTTGGCAACGGTCGCTGCTGGGGCGCGCCTTGCCCGCGCCGGCCGGTCCAGGAACCAGCCAGAGTCTGCGATGGCAGCGACGCGGACACCGTGAGACCGCAGCGCACGTCGCGCGCCGTCCGCGTGTAACATGACACCTGCACCGCCGGCGCTCGAGCCCACCAACAACATGCGTCCCTTGAGTCCGTATCGCAGCAGGTCCGATAGCACAGCGCGAACGATGAGTCGCCCGGCGAAATGAAATCCGGTGCCAGCGTGACGGACACTCCTCGTGCCAGCCCACATGTCGCTAGAGCAGTAGGGCAGAAGTACGTGATTGGAAGCGTGCCAGAGCGGATTGGCGGCCGGGTCCGCAGACAGGAGGGCGGGCGCGCGGCGAGCTCTGGGCCAGCGCGCCGACGACATGAGCGAGGGCCGGCGCCGCCAGCGAGCACCGCACGACAACTGATCCCAGCAGTAGCCGCCGCCCTCCAGGTACACCACCCAGTGGTCGTTGTTAGTACCGCGCCGGTAATAATACCTGGAATTGTACAACACCATGATAGTCATGTATCAGATAGAACAAAGTCTAACGCTTAGTAGGTTCGGCAAAAAATCTTACTGTGCTATAAACTTGAATGGTAAATATTACATATTGGTAAACCATAGGATGGTCAAGACACCATTGCATTTAGACTGCAAAGAGTATTTCACGGTCAATGAATGTTGCGTTCTACCGTTAGACTCCCTTGTACGTCAAGCGTCATTACCTCATTATATTAGCAATAAAGTGCATTGTTGAGATAGTTACCCGGCGGGGCTGCCATCGTTGCAACTGAGCGAGGTGTTGGCGAGCCACACGAGACGCAGACTGTCGGGGGGCGCGCCACTCTCGCACACACCACACAGCACCACCTGTTGTACACAACACATCAAATGAACATCTAACAAATTGAACTAAAACCACAGAATACTTAATAGTACAGGTACTAAAACTCAAACTTATAGTGGATTTAAAAACTTCAGGGCTAACTATGAATAGGTACATTATGTAGCGTTTTAGAGCTTTAAATTAATTCCTAAGGATGAGATTTTATCTAGAAAGAAAGAAAGAAAAAATATTTATTTTGTCTTTACAATATCTTATTACATTATCTCATAATAGACCTTAGGGCTTGCACTAACCTGTGCTGTCTACAGTAATATTAATTACCGTACCGCAGATCCGATCCATACCTATTCTTTCGTAAGGGACTCGGACAACAAAATCCTTTACGATAGAACATGGATTATGCAACAATACCTACTTAATAAGTGATATACCGACTGTACTGATTTATTTGTACACTCTTTGACACCTAGATAAATAATATTTTATTTATCTTAATGGTGTTTTTAGACGTTAGTCTAATAGTAAGTTTGTAAATAGCAGCAGTGGTGTAGTAGGCCCTACAAATGTATGAAGGAGACCCAGTGCCCAGTAGTGGGTCTCTTTTATACATTTTTGGACGTTTTTGGGTTGAGATGATGATATGTAAAAGGCTGCAAGGTAAAATTGTATTTATATATGTCAACATTTTCACCCTTTCAGTATCAAAATGCTAAGTCCAAATCTGTTTTGGCAATAAATATGAAAAAAAATAGTAATTATATACAATTCTAACTAAGAACGCGTAAGAGTAACGCTACAAAGAATCGAAATTATTTACTTTAGGTGTGTTACCGTTTTCCACGATACCCGACATTCTAAAACGAGTCCTACCTAGGTAGGAACTTATGGAGCTCAAAATAGGTATGCTAATGCTAAAGCTATTTTAGAATATTGTTTTGAATAAATTTTGTAGGAATATTATTACTCTGTGTTGTGAAACATTTCGGCGGATATCGGCACGTTTTACAGCAGAAACACGTGTTTGCATGTACGCATGCCTCTAGCATATGCAAACATTGCTATAGTTTATACAATGTAGGAATTGCAAGTAAAGCCGGATTAAAACTGATGTGAATACAGTTTTGCCAACTATTCATAGAATAATTATTTATTTAATACAATATGGTATAGCAACGCAAGATATAACGTGGTTTACGGATAAATAAAGTAACACAGTTAAATAAAGTTTAAATCCTAATTCGTCATACTCCAAAATTGGTCATATTCCAAACTGTTCATTTTCAAATTTTATCATATTCCAAACTCGTCATTCATACGAAATCGCGAAACAGGTGCTTTTGTTAGTTAGTATCAGGACTAATTTATACTAAGTAGTACCATAGTATAAGGAAGACTATATAGTAGCGTCACTCTTTGATATTTACTTAAAAGCTGACAAATACCCCATAACACATACGGTTGTCACATTTTTTTATGATATGATATACAAGATGTATGATATGATAGAGAAATAACACTAGTCTATTTATTAATCTAAATGGGTGCATTTTCACCACAGGATTTCTATAATAATTATACAAGCGAATGTACATAAATTAATTATAAAATTTGTCCGTTGTAGTCAAAACCGCTAGATTAAAATATTAAGAATGGTTTAGTTGTTAACCTTTAAGTAAATAAATAAGTACCTACTATTCTAATAGATACGAATCTAGGGAGTCCAACAGAGGCAGTAATCCTTACTAATATTATAAATGTGAAAGTTTGTAAGAACGGATGGATAGATGGATTGATGGATGTTTGTTACTCTTTCACATAAAAACTACTGAACGGATCTGGATGAAATTTGGCACAGAGATAGATTATGGTCTGGAATATCACATAGGCTAACTTTGTACAGCGATAACCGACATCCACGCGGGCGGTGCCGCGGGCAACTACTAGTAATATTATAAAATTTAAAAAAAGCACTCTTTAAATAAAAGGCTACTCTTAGTAGGAGACAAGCTCAGCGGCACGAGGTTCTTTTACAAACATACACTTCACAAACACAAGGTACACCCAGACTCCGAAATAAAATGTGAGAATCAAACCCACAACATCCCACTAGATCACACGTAGAGTCATAATACCTTGTTTAACCTACGTTTTGTTTACAATTCAAAAACGTTTTACGCTTATTTTTCAAGGAATAAATGCACAATATTAAAATATAAATAACTAGCTTTTGTCCGCGGCTCCACCCGCGTGGATGTCGATTATAGCGGTAAAACGTATCCTATGTCCTTCCCTAGGAAAGCATAGAATCTATCTATATGCTTGCTAAAATAATTTCATTAAGACTCTTTCACGCGTTTTAATCGTGAAAAGTTAACAAACTAACTAGCACACTGAGTTACTTTCACATTTATTAGGATCACGCACTCTTACAATTTCGACTGTTAGCACATTTCATACAAATTAATCCACACTAATATTTTAATAAGACAAACTACTGGACAAATTTTAATAATTCTTTTTCCAGTAGAATGCTAAGTATATTAGGTATTTATCACTGACGAATAAATTTATTTTCGCTAGTAGTTACTTAATAGGATATTTATCTTTTGACACAAAATGTCGCAGAATTAGTGCGAAGTTACATGTATTCTAATATTGATAATTACACAGAGATTACACTGCTGGTTTATGACGTCATACTCCTGTAACGCTAATCTTGTACCTAGCTGACAGGTCAGACATAAGTACATAAGTACATTTATTTTGCGGAAAAGGGACAGCAGTATCCTGGTTAGCAAAAATTTTAAAATTAAGCTTAAAGCATCTTTATTTTACAGATAAGTAGGTAACTGTTTACTTATTTTGTTATTTTAATTCTTTCATTTTACTATATTAACAAATAATATTCTAAAGTAGATACAGCCTACTTAGTATGGAAAGGGGCTCAAGTTTCTTGTTCTATTTTCGCAAACACCTAACTACTGGATATAATGGTATCTACTATTATGTTTAATGCTGGATGAGCTGTATTATATTTAGATTCAATACAAAGTAGCTGCAAGCAATAATATTTAATTATCTACAATGTTGGTATGTGAGCGTTGGCACTCAAAGTTTCAGATACATCTGCCAAATTGTTCCTTTAATATTTTTGTGGATTAACTATAAATTATTACTTTGTAAAATGGTATCAAATAGTTATAATCACGATGTAATTGGATACCGAACTGCGTATGAACAAGCAAATTTTATATTTTGTTAAAAACTTGCCTTATCTGAATTTGTACTCACGGAGACACCAATTTATAACGACTGCGAATTCATAGAAACCGCTTAATACGCACGATATGTATTAATATATTCTTTATACTTGTGCAGCCTCTTCAAAATAAAATCAAAAGATGCACTTCCCTAATAAAAACTTATTCTTGGGCATATTTAAGATTCACACGCAAAAGCTTGAAATAGTGTTCACTGTTGGTATCACAGATATAATAATATATGTAGTTGTCACAAAATAATAAAGCAATGCGTACACAGAGCGTCCAAACAATCCAATAGTGCGTGGTGCGGCGGTCGGAGCGGTCGGAGCCGCGGTGACTGGTGGTCATCGCGGGCGCAGGCGACGGACCGGAGCACACCCCATACTGGCGGGCGCAGGCGCTCCACTGCGCCGGCGGCGGCAGCGCGCCCCACGGTCGGAGCGCACGGTAGCGCTCCCGCTGTTTACAAAATAAAGCCTCTATTTAGAACGAGGGCGCGAAGGGCCCAGGTCTGTGCCGCGCGCCGCCCGACCGAGTACGCGAGCGGGCGGCTCGTTTGTGCGGCAGGGGCGGCGGGACCGGCTCTGGCGGCGAGATCAAACGCGCCGCAGATCAAAGGAGCCGCCGCGCGATCGGCATCCGTCATTATTATTATGCAAGCATTACGAGGCGCGCGTGACTCAGGCGAGAGGGCCACGCGAGCTGCGCGGGCGCCGCGCCGGCTGCCGCCCCTCCCCCCGCCGGCCCTGCGCTACCCTCCACCTGTCAACGGCATCGAACAAAACGACCGCCCTCCGGCCCTGCGCCCGAGGCGCGCGCCTCCTCCTTTACAGATTAGCCATACACAAATGGGCTTTTAGACATAATCTTGCACCTAATTTAATTTCACACTTTTTACGAACATCATTAATGATAATGTACGATGTCAACATATTTGCGTCACAAAGAGTATCATTTACTCTTCATTTATGAGACGTAGAAAAATTATCTTTAACAAAAACACAATGCCCTAAAACGATGTTATAACAAAAAAAACATTCAATAGGAACCTCTATCTACGAGACCAAAGCTCTACATTAAATAAAATTAACCTAATCAATACTGCAGAAACAAAAGATAGTAAACATACAACCAGTAAATATTATATTATTGGGAAAATGAAAAGATCATCAAAATAAAGTCAGTACGCGCTGACTGAGCGAGCAGTAAGACTTTGATGTGACAATTTACTTTTAGTTATATTATACCGTGAATGATATTTATTTGGTACAAGGTATACAGTCATATTTTACTATTTACACACTGTTTAGATTCTTGGGATCGGTGTCATGATGTATAGTTTGGAACTAAGCACGATTGTTTATATACCGCAACTTTGTTTTCAAATCATATAAAACCTTTTACAAAACCAATTGACTTCTTTTTTCTTTTTAAAGATCAATGTAACGAAGAAGCTAAATACAAAATCATCCCAAAACAGAACCTGAAATTAGCACAACAGTGTACCTATTACATTGAGAAGTTGCTATCGACATCAAGTTGTAAAGATATTAAGTTCGCGTTGGTATGAAGTTTCGCAATGAATAGACTGGCACCAAATTGTTTGTTATTAGTTTAAACTATTTGCCAGTATTACACCATTATGAAAGGAATCAATTCAAGGATAGATAATCTATGAAATAATGTTCAATATTCAAAAACGCAAATTGAAAACTGCCAAAGTAAATATTGAGACACGACCTTACCTGAGTAATTGTCATCAGGAGGAATAATAATTTGGACACGTGCACATAATTTAATTAGTCATCCTACGTAGGCTTGATTGGGATTGTTGAAGACATTTCTCTTTCTGATAAAACTACTTCATAATTTAAAAGTAAAACTACGGAGTTTTCTAACTAACAAAGTTTGACTAATAATAATTTAGTCTTTGAACGCCACGTCGTTGGCCACCAGAATAGATAACTCCCAAACAATACATTTTCTATATGTCAGCTTAAAAACGAATACTGTGGAAATTTTTGGGGAAGCCTTGGGAATCTTTGTCCACCAGTGGACTTATTTTAGCTGAGATGATGATGAACCAGAAATCTAGGAAGGCCTCAACTAAGCTTTCCAGAAACTTATGCTTCGGCCCAATTATTAGCCGATGACGCTATTATTTTAGAGGTAACTACCGCTTGATATAAGTTGAAGGGCTTCTTGTAGGGTGACAATGAGTAACAGGAGCCTTACCATAAGTATAAACAATAAAATTAAATTCTTTACCATAAAGACCTTATAATAATTTATTTTTGACCTTAATTTGAATATTGATCAATGACAGTTGACATTTTAAGAAATTAATATAGAATATGAATCGCTAAGGACGTTATGGTACAGCCCGAGTAAAGCATCAGTTCTACCATTAGACTATCAACTTAAATATCGGACTTCACGATAGTTTATAGTTATTTTAACTATACTTGTAAACTTCGTTTGCAATCAAGTCGTTGTCAATAAATGTTTTACCGCATGATTTGACTCGCAGGTGTTGTTTCAAAGCAAATTGTCCGAAGTATACAACTCGAGGTAGACACCGAGTTAAGTAGAATATAATTGGCAGGCGGCGTGGCAGACGTTCAAAGAGTGTACCTGCCTGTAAAAATGCCATCATAAAGCCTCGCCGCCACAATGAGCCATTTGACAGTTGGTACCCACCTTTATGATGCCGACTCTGATATACGACCCGAATCCATTTAAGCTTATTTTATCGGCTCCCAAGACAACGATCTAGCTATCCCGGATAGTAAATCAGGAATCTTAAATAATTACGCGCTACTACTACACACAAACAGGGCGGAAAGAATAAACCATTTAGTAATACCATTCAAAATCTTTATAGCTTATTATTCAATCCCATTAAGACTTAGTGGGACGGCCATTTTAAAAGAGCTTTTTATTATAAAAGACCATTATACAGCCCATTCTCCATAACAATGAACATAATATTTTTTTCGTTGGCTGGCTCTTTATATTGCTTATTATTAAATCATTATAACATTTATAACCAATAAAATATTATCTTATAAGTATTTTTATTACGGTGTTACTGGACCTGAGTATCGTTAAAATTATACGTAAGTATGCTATTGTTTGTAAATGTGAATTAGGTAAATACTTATGATAATTAAGATCTAAACCTTAAATACCTATTATATTACCTAAATACCTATTACCTATTTATAGGAAATTACCAATCTATACTAATATTGTAAACCTGAAGAGTTTGTTTGTTTGTTTGGTTGAGCGCGCTAATCTCAGAAAGTACTGGTTCGATCAGAAAAAATCTTATTTTGTTGAATAGTGCATTTATCCAGAAAGGCTGAAGGCTATATAACATCACGATATGATCAATAGGAGCGGAGCAGTAGTGAGATATGTTGCAAAATCGGAGAAAATATTCCAAATTACCATGCGGACGTCGTCGACCTCTAGTAAATAAAATATCTGTTTGTGGTCGCGGTTCTTAGAAAAGGAGCCAAAAAGTAAACTGTACTCATTATTGCTATTTGTTTAATTATTTATATTTACCTTGTTTGTACGTAAGATTTACGAGAAATTATTTATTATTATTTTCGATCATACATTGGACAAGACCAGATGCTTTGGAAATAATGGCCTATATCCAGCAATGGTCGACTAATCGGCTAAGGGAGAAATGGTGATAAGTACTTTTTTTCATACTGTAACATCTGATCGATGTAAACTATTTGTACCAGTGTCCACTGTAAAAAAAATCTTTTAAATGAATTATGAATGTGACGAAAAATAAAAATAATGCAAGAGTACTCACGTCATAGTCACATTTACGAATTTTGAATTAGATTACCCGTCACAATCAGAACGAAACTTCTAGAAATACTAAACTATTGTCGGTTATTGGCAGGATGATCTGGATCATTTTATGTAGACAGGCTATTGATCGCGTCATTGCCAATATGTTTAATAGTTCCTTCGAACTCAATTGACATTCATAGATATCTTGGAGGATATAACCGGCTTGGTGAAGCACTTTGTTTATTGATATTTGAGTAAATTCCACGTAAGGTAATGTAAGGTATAATACGACTATTTATGTACAAAATATTAATTTTAATTTGTATTTAACGCTGACTTCTTTATCATTATCCGACTAATTGTAAACGTTTGCAGAGTCCTATAGATTCTTATGATGCAAGAAGCTTCATTAATTTAAAACTCTGTAAAAAACGCAGTTACACCCTAAGACTGAATGTCAACCAGGCTGCTGGCTCTATTCGACACTGAAGGGTAGTATCTAGTTCTTCTTAAAAAGCTCAAGCTCAACAAGTTTAGAGTAGTCTAGCAGTCTTTTTAAAATTTATTCCAGAACCTACTAAGCGAAATATGCTGGACGAAATCGTTCTCAAGATGTATAGGTGAGTTCTGTTGCAGAGTCGAGTTGCGTTGAAGAAAGAGAAAAACACCAAATCAATAAGTTCCCCTTCCTAAAACTCTCCACTGTTCCAACGTCTCCAGTCTGTCCGGAACACCGATGCATTTCGCATTTCAATTTTACGACTTATCACTTATGCCTCACAACAGGCAGCTGTATCTACTTACCACTGCGATATTACAACAGCTGACTACGCCACCCAATAAATAAGTTCCTCAAAGCAAAGCTGTTAGATAGAGCTTATTTAATCAACTGCAATAATGCACAAACTGCGTATAATATGTACTCTGTTACACAATTTCGGATGCAGTGGAGCAGCGAATAATGACAAAACTTAAATCAGTTTACGTTGAACAAATTAGTTCATGCCCTAACTAGATAGTAGGTTATACGAGTATGTGATAGGAACTAAAATTGGTATTAAATCGTTCAATAAATTATTCGAAAGTTTAACGAGCAAATTGAATAGTCTATTATTAGATATTGAAGGTATATAGAAATGGACATGGTGGACGCACGCATCAGACAGGTCGCATTCACGCAAATTTCGAAGCCAACAATGCAGATCCAGGTAAGAAGATTCCTCGGCTTCAGTGGAGCTCTGTTGCTCCAGGTGCTCCCTAAAGCCGAGACTTGTCCCCTCAGTGAATTAGTAAGCCTACTTGTACCAAGTGTCAAGCTTAGTGATGTACCGTGCCCGGGAACACTGCCAAGGACTGGAAATATTGCCGGCAGCGTTGCCGGCAATGTTCCCAAACTGGAAATATTTTGGGAATTTTGGTTCATTTTTCAGATTTTTTACAAAAGATATTTTGCATTTACTTTAGTTTATTAAAGCCTATATACTTATAATAAAAGCAGACAGTAAAATATCATATTAACAAAAATGCCCAGTTCATTTCAATATTCCCAGCAATGTTTCCAGTTCGTTGCCGGCAATATTCCCAAGTTTGCTTGGGAATATTGCCGGCAACGAACTTTGGATAAGTATAAAGAGCCAATCATTACAATTTTAAATAAGATTTTAGATTTTTTTGGCTGTCTTTATTAATTGTCGTTATATCCTATATAGATTTTAGGAAAGTAAGGAATTAAAAAACCGTTTTTACTAGGCAGCTTTATTTTTCTTATTCAACAAAAAAAAATGTTTCAATTGTTTTATAACGCAACTATAGTTTTAAATAATATATTATATAAAATATATTTATACCCTGGTATGCAACAAATTAACTTTTATGATCACAAACTATTTCATAAACAAAAACGCGAATTGTAAAAAAATACTATATAAAACAATAATCTTTTAATTTAACTACGTTCTTAACTTGAATTATTGGCATAGAATATAATTTTAACTAAAAAAAAAAACAGAATTCAATACGGCAAGTTGTAAAACTTTCAAAATCCCAAAGTCTAAAGTAATTAAACAGGATGAACTTTCATACAAACTCAAATCCCACTTTTCCTCCCATAAAGACGATTTTTTTTAACTGATCAATTACAGCTAAAGTGCATGTCTTGACCATTCAAATAAGCCCAAACACGGCTAGATTATAATGTTTAATTTTGAAGTTCCGTTGCCTACCTTCCGGCTTCATCATCGGTTCAGTTCCATAGCACCATTTCATTTACTACATTACATTTGCTTAGTAATACTTCCTTAACAACCTTAACCGAGACTCATATAATCGCAATCCATGAAATACTTATCATTGTAAAGGTCAGGTGGCCATTTGTGGTCTTCCTTATCAGTTTCACAATTTTCTAATGCAAATGTTTGATTTGTTGTAAAAAATATGTCATCTCAGACAAAAAAAAAAATTCTAATCGATCCAGAAATTACGGAGCTCTGCTAACGGACGGAGTTCTGGTAACAAACATTAAAAAAATACACACGGATTGATAACCTATTCGTTTTTAAAGTCAGTTAAAAATCAAGTAAAGTATTTTTTTCTTTTATTCTTTAACATCTACTGTAAATAAATTATCATCTTCATCATTGATTGTAAATATAAAAAAATAGACATCCTCTTCGAATATTTCTGTAACTGACCTAAAGTCCAATGATTCCATATCAAAATCTTTATCTGAATCACTTATTGAATCCATATCAAAGTCTTCATCTGAATCATTTATTGAATTAATTTCTTCGTTATTGATTGTTGATATCCTGTTAAACTCACATCAGATTTCATGTCGCTGGAGCGATATATATCGAAACAATTTCGTTCATAAACTTTCAATTGTGAGCTATATAGCTATATTTTTTTCCTTCTCTCTCTGTTGTAAATTTGTTTCTTTTTCGAGTGTGTATAAGAGAGAATATAGAAAATGAAAAATCTTACTATCAATGTTGAAGTAGATGGTACTGTTATTTTTTTTATTGTAACAGGACCTAAAGGTGTATTTGAGAAAACGGTGGCCCACCATTCTTTTGGGTCGATAGAATTAGCAGCCTGCCAAATTATATTTTTTGCATATCGTCTATTTCGGTATTTAAAGTCAGAGAGTTCTTTTATCACATTGCTAGCAGCATCATCATTGCTGAGTGCTGACTAGGCTCAAAATAGTATTACATCCTTCTAAATGGTCTTCTGCACAAAGACTAGAACCATGTTTTTTGGGACTTAATAGCACTGTGAAGTGGATATGTAAATTTTCTTTCAAGAAACTTGCTTGGCTCGTAGTAGTGGTAAATGTTGTCCCTATAGTATATCGTCTGCGTTGTTGCGTTGCTGTTTAATGACGGTGTTTGCATGCATTAACAAGGAGGCGCGCAAATTTTGTGGCGTTTTTTAAAGTAAAACTGTGACCACAGACCGTGCATTTATAATTTTTACGTCCCGTATTATCCGTGTCGCCTTCGAAATATTCGTTTACTTTTGATTTCTCACGTATTGTAACAAAATATTACGGTGCGTTGGGCCCACGCACTAACAAGACACGTATTCTCTGTAACAAACACGAAGCTACTGCGCAAATCGCGGCGCGTGAGTGGCGGCAGTACGCGGGGAGCGCGCGTGAAACGCGGGGAGCGGCGGGAACCGCGCGTGAGGGGCGAGGCAGCGAGCATAAGCGTGGAGAATAGTGTATGTAATCAAATTTTAGATTAAATAATAACATACTGTTGGCTGGGAATTTTGGGCAATATTCCCAATGTGCCCGGAAGTTTGCCGGGCATATTGGGAGTGGAAAGTTTCCGGGAGTGGCAATATTCCCAGACGTACATCACTAGTCAAGCTGATGTAGAGGTAGCATATAAGTTTATGCAATCCTACTTCCTACTAATATAATAAACGCGAAAGTAAGAAAAGTATGGATGTATGTTTTTTACTCTTTCACGCAAAAACTACTGAACGGATCTGGGATAAATTTGGCACAGAGATAGATTATAGTCTGGAATAACACATAAGCTACAATTTATCTCAAAAAAAACTGTTCCCGAGGGATTATACGCGCGGGCGAAGCAGCGGGCGGAAGCTAGTAAGAAATATTGGAGGAATCTCATATGGAAAAAAGATGTAGCAAAACAAAAATAATAAATTATATCAATAGCAAGCCATAAGATAGATTGCTATTTTGCAATAATCCATCATATAAGTCCCACTTTTGGGTACAGGTCTCCTTTCCTCTATTAAAAGAGAGGGTAGTAAAATTAGGTATACTTTTATGATCTAGTTTAGTTAGTATTCTAAGAATTTCTAACAGATAACGGGTGTAAAGTACATTATCTAGTAGCAAGCATAAATTTAACATTACTCGGTTAACTGTTGATATAAAAGGTCAAATGGCATATCACATGCATCAACATAACATCAACAATACAATGGCAATAAGTAATAAACTTTAGACACCTTGCGGAGTTATAATGGTGAGTTTTTTATATAAGCCGCTGCCGCTGGTCGCTACCGGGGTTTGCAATGATGGAAGCAAAAAAAAATGTGATGGTCATTCTTAGTGACGCCGAAGATTGGTACAATTCACCACAAAATTGGTTTTAATCTTTCTTTTTTGACTTTTGAACGTCAAGATGATTCTTATTCTGGTAGTTCAGAAATGAAGTCCAAAATTTATTAGCGTTTATTTTAATGTACTTTGTTTTTAATGACAGTCATGTCTGATTCATGAACCCGCATTAGGCCAGCGTGTGTGAATGAAGGTTCTTTACCGTTTCTCTCTCTTGATAGAGGCAAGGAGACCTGTGCCCAGAAGTGGGATATACATAGGTTGCTCTTATTATTATTTCTCGATTTGTTCTGTGTGTATTCTTGATTTGTCTAGATAATAATATATCTAACAGTATTTGCGAAGACCTGGGAGTAGCTGGATAAAGGAACCCGAGAATCGTGTTACACAGTGTGCACTTGCAAAAGTACTATGTCCAGCAGTGGACTACGATAGCCTGATGATGTTGATCTAGTAGACGATTTGGATCCTACCTATCAATATGGATCCCACCTATGAATATATGCACTAGATTACGAGAATAGCGCTCTGACCAAACAGGTTATATCTCCAGAAGAAGCGATCAGCAAGCAATCATAGTCTATTGTGTGCACATCAGACAAAGATAATGTCCTAGACGAAAGATAAACCAACGAACTCTGTCTAAGCACTCAAGTTCACCAAACGTTAGAGATTAGACCCACGGGAAAGATACCTATATTTGCTTGACGAGCAACCAGTTAACTCCTAATAATTTAGATACTACCTACAAATTTTGGCCATCTAGAAAAACAACCGATTTTTTATACATCCTTACTCAGAAGGCTTATAAATTACAAGATAACATCTATTAAATACTCGAAACTATTACCGTTGCCTCCAAATTGTTATTTTGTTGTTGCAAACGAATTCGAATACAACAGTACAACAAGTACCTAACTAAATACTAATGAGGATGTTGATATGTGCATATTTTTTTTTTTTTTTTTTTTAAAGACAACTCCCGCACTAGAGAACAAGCTGTGTTGCGGGGGACTTTACAAACATACAATTAACGGACACAAATTACACCCAGACTCAGAACAACTCTTTGTGGGTCACACAAAGTTTTGTCCCTGTGTGGGAATCGAACCCGCAACCTCGCGCACAGCAGGCACATACTGTACCTACTCGGCCACCAAGGCAGTCAACGAATATGACGAACTAGTTTATATGTACATAGTTTGTGGGTAGTGTAAACAAAAACAACACTTTTGTTTATGATGTTACGCACATGAATAAGCATTGTAAGTAAAGTACGAATGGGCGAGTGTGCCAGTAGCGAGTGCGCGACTCCCTGCGGCCCACAGCCTCCGAATCACAATAAATCTGAACCGATAAGTAGTCGAGCGGATTGTCGGCGCGGCGCGATCAAAGCGAGGGGAGGAACATGAAAGACGCCGCCGCCGTCCGCTGAGATGTTTCATTCGACGCCGCGTTTCCACCACCGGCCGACAAGCCGACCGAGACGTCACGTCACGATACTCACGAACGAACGACCCTTTGTTATGTGACATTTTAATTAATTTGATTTTAATTTTGAGTGACAAGTTTGAAAATGGATTTAAGCGAAGGCAAAATCATTGACATAAGATTTGTTAAAGAGATATTTTTGATAGTGGAAAATTATGCCTTACGATCTTTCGTTTGTCTTTATTTTTAAAATAAATATCGTGTGTCACATGTTCATTCACGCTAGTTTCCAAAACTAATTATCCGATTTTAATGAAATGTTGTTAATCTTTCTTCTAGTATTGCTTGTTTCTTTTTAATTGCAAATAAGTAGTAGGTATGCCATGAGAGCAAATCGCAGCGCAGACGGAAGCTAGTATCTATTCTTAACTATAAAAATCGACTTAAGCGTCATTATTTTTTATACTAATAAGAAGGCAAATAAGCATACGGCCCGCCTGTTGGTAAGCAGTTATCGTAGTCTATGGACGCTTGCAATACCAGGGGTATCACTCGCGCGTTGCTGATCCTTTAAAAACCTTAATTATTTTCTTGAAGAACCCTATGCTATAGTCCCAGGAAAACCTCGGCAAGGAGCTCATTCCACAAAATAATCATGATTAAATTAACTTTTGTTAAACACAAAAGTTACGTGAAGGTGTTTTTATCCAAAATAATAAAACAAAGGCTACCTTAAACTTGTCTTGCAACTTAAGTGCCTACTTGTTGTCTCAATTAGTTATCTATAGTTTCCAGGCGGTATGCAAAGAACTTCCTAATTTAGGATACAAGCAAGCAAGCCCCACTGAGGAAAGACCTTCACCTTACTTTAATTTCTTTTAGATACTATTTAGGTGTCAAATAATACGCTTGCCTAATGTCAAAAATCAAACTGTACGATATTTGTATAGATTTATAACAAATATCGTACAGATTGATTTAATGGAATGGTGCTAAATAGTACACAGATTGCAGCAGTTATTACTATATAATGCATAGAGCAATAAAACTTTGAAGAGCCTCCGCTACTGGCCAGCTTCTTGTATAATCACAGCATGCTGCAAATATCGTACCGTATAATTCATAAGATATTAATTTATAACAAATATCGTACCATGATAAATAAAATAATAATTTATAGCAAATATCGTACCGCATGATCATTAAGATATCAATTTATAATAAATATCGTGCCGTATGACAAAATGGAACCGCGCTAAATAGTACACAGAGATTGTAGCAGTTATTACTTTATATGCATGAAGCAATAACACCGTACCTTTGAGAGCCGCGTCCGCTACTGGCGGGCGTCTTGTGTAATTAATTTGCCATAAACAACTCGCATTTACTACACATTCCTACTATACTTTATCGTACTTATAAATCTACTACTTGAGTATTGGAGTTCGGTTTTACACAACTTTGTTACTCTGTAATTTATACGATAATAATTATGTTCGTATTTTGAACTTTCATATTCCGAAACTTTATTTTTTTTATCAGCAATTAATCGCTCATGGAAAAGGAAAGAGCTCTTTACCCTGGACTGGGACAATAGATACAGAAACTAGTTATGAAAATAAGTTTTTTCTGGAATTCTAATGAATACATGGAAGTAATAAACCGCATTGGTTTAATACCTAGTTTCGTGTGAATTTCTTACGAATAACAAATGGTAAAAATATATTATTCTTTAACAATAAATGTTAGGAATATCTACGAAAGCTAACTAATTTAATAAATATCCACCCGTGCGAATTTTTTCTACATTTAGAAGTGGAATTATTTTAATAGAACTTCTCTGTAAAATGATATGGACAAATGTAAAAAACCAGCCAAGTGCGTGTCTGCCAAATGTAGGGTTCGTAATTTCCAGTCACAATAATGTGGACTACGAAGAAGGTACGGTTTCAGCGACTCATTACTTGATTAATTCGATTCGTATTTAATCTTCGTAAATATGACCATGTGTCTATTTATCGTTTCCAGCTAGGGTCGCTATCCATTCGTCAACGCCGCAATTTCCATGCTCTTACTACGCTCTTCTCAATTCTTCAACTCCCCCTCCACTTACTTGACCTTATACTTTCAATACAGATGTTCTCTATTCATAATAGAAACCTTCGTTCATCGAACAACCTTCTTCTTGCATGTCCCTCACATAGCTCCGCTCTTGTTCATCCTTCCTTTCCAATTCAGTCCATTCTTCTATGGAATGCGCTTCCTCTCGAGGTAAAAAAGGGTAAAAATAACTTATTTTACCTAAGTGAATCCTTGGTGGAATTTTCTTAATTATTGCAATTTTCGACTTACAAAAAATATTATCGACCATAGGACGATAATATTTTTTGTAAGTCTTGAGATAATAGGGAGGCAGGGAAGAAGTGGAAAATGAAAAGGGAAGAGGAATTGGTGGGTGGGAGGAGGTTGACTCCATCAATGTCAGATCAATTAAAATGAAAATAAATATAATAAGACTTACCCCAAGTAATAGTTTTCTATAGAAGACACCACCATATTAACTTTCAGTAATCAGTAAATATTAATAATAATAAGCCAGACAGGAGGCAACGCAACGCTCACTAGCGCGTCTCAAGTAACAACTGAGCCTTTTCTGCCGTGGTCGGTATTATGAAAACAATTACATCTAATAAAATATCTGTATCATTAATGTAACTGGTGTACAATAAAGAGTTTTCTATTTTATTCTATTCTATTCTACATCGCGCCGCCCACCTCTAACTACCGTCACATTAAATTAACACTCACGAGTGCTTCCGATAAATCAAATTTCTTTATAATAATATTTAATGATGATTTCAATACTTGTATGTAAAATTTCTTATAATTATTAATTTTAATGTATTATTGGACTTGTAGGTATAGAAAAGTCAAATATTGTTTGTTGATTCAACTAAACATTGTTATTTAACTTTCCTTCAAGTTTCTGTTATTCGTACAATTTCTCTTTAATTTGTATTCCGAATTTAAATCCGGATTTTCCTAATTTTGTAAGCTGTTATAAAATAGCAAGTAGCCTCTGGTATTGCACATACTTGTTGCACGCTTTGTCTTATGCTTGTTTTTTTACCATATTCCAATAAAAAGATTTCAAATTGTCATTGTCTGAAATTCAAAATAAGATCGAAAAATAATCGCTTTAATAAGGTTACAGTACGGCCCAATATATAAGATGGTCAATTAAAAATAAAAACCAAATGTAAATAATAATTTATTTGCAAATAAATATAAACAGATTTTTGTTAAAATATCAAATAAACCTCAATAAGGATAAAGAAAATAATGTTTTAATATGATCGGTCTAACAAAACATAGCATTGTATGCTCACTGCTTACCCTATAAATAATATAGGTACCAATTTATATGAATGAATATACACAATAAAAAATAAGGCACATCTCTTTATCACAGAATACACTGTTTACTAAATTTATCAAAGTTGTATAAAATTTATCCAATACTATAAAAAGTACCTATATTAGTTACAATTTTTGTTATTTTATAGCCGCTGTTCTAATTTACCGTCACAGGGCACAGTAAGATTTTCACCGTCACGATTAAATATTCCGTAAGTATTTCTTAATTTTAAAAGACGTAGGGCACCTTACTAGCGAGCAAGCCCGACTGGGGCCTGCCCCACTCGGGCTTGTGTCAGTGTGGTCTTTTGTAGGGTAGGTATATGGTCTTTTGTGTACTCGGCAGTGTGGTCTTTCCACCTTATAAAACCTATAAAAGACCACAGCCAAGTAACAACACACACAGCGGTGTAGTTGTGTGCCTGTGTCTTCAGAGCTCATTTAGGGATGAATTTAAAAAAAACGGGGATATTAAGCCCAAAAAGAAATGGGTCGGCAACACGCAACATCAGGTGGGCCGTAAGCTTGATGCCATCCAGGTAGTATACAAAAATAACCACACAATTAAAAATATATCGTAATGATAAAATCGTACTGTGCCTTACAACGGTAAATTACAAAAACGTCCAATATATACTTTAGAAACATCTTATCAATCAAAACTCAAACATAGTAACCTAACAATAATCTGTACTTATTTCAAAATAAAAAAAGATAATAGTTAAAAGTAGAAACAATAAATTACTTTCTAACATAAAACTAAATGAAATACGAGTGTAGATTTTCGCTGAGATCTAAAAGGTAATTATACACCTACACTGCAAAAGTATCTTCTAATTTATTGTCTCTACGCACTTTTTGTATAGCTTATTTTAATACAGCGAGCATCACGAACTATAAACCTATTTTACGTAGATATAGGTAACGGATTAAGATTACAAATGTTACCACCCTATTCCACCCCATGGGTGTCGTAAGAGTCGACTAAGGACTTAAGGAGTAAGTCAGGCAGACAATGTCCACTGCAAGAGAGGAAAAACTCGACCAAACAAGCAAGCAACTGGGGAAAACTGTCGTCTTTTAAAAGGTCTCCACCTTTTAGAAGACCTCAGCTAAATAACTAGAAACAGTTGTGTAGTTGAGTACAGCAATTCAATGCTCATTTAGAGATATGTTTTTGAAAAAACGTATTGTTTTCGCAATACCCTATCACTAAATTTAATCTGTTTACTATCAAACGGCCCGTATGTACGTTTGCGCTTATGGCAAACAAGCAAACCACCCGTGTAGGTAGGTTTATATGTACATTTTAAACGGTGGAACGACTAATTTTGTTATTTTACGACTAAACATAAATAGATTGCAAGTTACCGATGTTGGCTGTGCTAAAACAAATTATACTGACTTGAAAAATCTGGAGATTCTAAATTCGTGTCTTAATACCAATGACACTCGTGTACCTAAGTGTCACTATTTCGTACATTTGGTAATTATATCCTTAGCAGTATGCACTCAGTGTAATCAAAACGTGACTTATTTTGGCGCTTAAACTTAGGCTTGATACCGTAGGTACATGATATTTAATATTATGCACTGTTTATTAAAGAAACATTCTCCATTTTAGATATACCTACAGATACAATTAACATTTTTATAATATTGTTTGTCGTCTAATTATATTTTTAACGATATTATATAGACACTTTCCGTTACAAAGATCGTAACTCCAAATCTTGTACTTTTGGCATGAGCCATACATATTTTAATATTCAATACGTACAGACAAATTTCCTTTGTGAAATTGGTAAAGAAAAGAGCTATTTGGGATTTTTTTCATGTTTTGCTCATTTGCCAAAAGTATGAGATTTGGAGCTACGACCTTTGTAGTCAAAAAGGTCGATATTACGATATAAATTTTCAAATACACAGTAGGTATATACTTTTTACCTGTATACAATTACACTTATATTATTTATGTATCAATTTTGTATACAATATTTATGTACTTAATGTTTAAACAGTCTATTTTATTATAGATTAACGTAGATGTGTACCTACTACCAATATTAAATGGATTGGGTACGATACGTTAGTCTATAACAAACATCCAAGCACCCACTTATTTAAGGTTAACAGGGGTAATTATAGACAGGGGTAGTAGGAAACAAATTAAGATTATTAAGATAAAATAAGATAAGTTTATTTTCGGTAACATGAGTATATTTTAAAATTTAAAATCAAGATAATTGCATGCCAACTCATAAGTAGCGAAATGTGCGTGTGAACTTAAAATAAATTGTAACTTCTTAACATCTTTTTAACATTATACGTGCTCCTTTTCATTTAAATATTTAAAAAAATGAAATCATTACAATTATTATTTATTTACCTTCCCCTGCCTATCTTTTACCCTGGCTAAATATAATATTGACAGTGAAGTGTCAATATATAAAACTGATATAGTGCAATTCTTAAGTAAAATTATTTTACGACAAACGGTTTTTGCGCTCTGCTAAAATTGACTATTTGTAGTTATTATATATTGACACTTCACTATGTATATACATACATATAACATATGTACAACAATCTCACGTTTTATCAATATAACCTCTACAAAACACGATGGCATCTCACACTACACAGAAACAGAGTATTATTACATTTTGAAAGCTCACTTGTTAAAGTATATAAACAAGCTTACCCCTGTCTAAACTCCAGGTGAAACATTACTTAGGTTTTTAAATATGACTTAAATATAGGATGAAACGCTCTAACTTAGCGCCGGAGCTTAATTACCACAGCCTAAAGCTTCTATTTGTGTGTTAAAAGCAAGCGTTTATTTACAGTCGGAGAGAATACGACAGATATGGATATATAGCACGCGAAATGAATATATAGCATGCTATATGGACATATTATAGCATGCGAAATGGATTTATAGCACGCGACATTAAAAAAATATTATGATCCTAGTGTTGACTAAACACGTTAACTAACGAATAGATGCCGATGAACACTGGTATATTTTTTTCCTTCTCTGTATATGACTGAGTGCCTCATAATGATGAAGTCTTTGGAGAAAAGCTTAAAAAGTTTTCCGTGCTTCCACGACGGAACTGATGACAAAAATGTTTTGCCAGCTATGTTGAACCCCCATGATATAGGCCAGCCTTTTATAGCCTTATGACAAGCACCATTAATAGTCAGGGCAATTTTTTACAAGATTTTTTTCTAACTATACAATAATTACACTCGTTTCTTGCTATGTATATCCCGAATAATCGTATTCTCATATTTTACTTCTAATATTAGGAAGTTATGTTTCATTCTCAGTTTTCAACCAAGTGAGAAGAACTGCTTAGTGCTAGGGAACTTAGCTTTCTGTTTCTTAATAAAGTCTCGTGCTTGCCTGTCACCTTGTCTCGTTTCCAGTGCTTTGATTGCTTCACCATCTGTAATTTTTAAAACATGAGGTTTTTATTATCATTGCTATGTTTATATCAGTCGTTTAAAAATGGTAAGGTGGCAGCATTTTAGTGACCAGTAAAATTTAAATTAAAAAATGTATCTGTTACTATATAGCGACAAATTAAATGAAGAAAGACAAAGTTTTTCCAGAAATGGTTATAACTTGTTTGTCTAGTAATAAGTTGTATTGTAAATCTTCTTATATAAAAATATAAGAAGATTTACGTTATAACAGAGAACTTTAAAAGTTTCCTTTTCAAAACGTAAGTGATACATATTTTTGTTCCGTTCCTTTTCGTTACCACTAATATTGTAACATATACCAAATTGTAAATGTTATATTCTGGCGATTAAAAAGAGTGACCCGAGTTTCTTGCCAATTCTTCTCGAGGCCCTACCATAGTCAGCGAATTGGCCGTAGAAAAAAAGTATGCTCGCATTTGTTTTTATGACGTTCATAAGTATCATGTATTTGATCTAAATGATTAAATGAGTTTGACTTTGAGTTTGTTAATAAACCAAGGTTGTGGACCAAGGTGTTGACAATTGGTTACTTTATCGCCACAAATGTTGATAAAATCCTTTGTAGCAGATTCTAAATTATACTCTTTTGTTTATACACATTTTATATATTCCTCAACCACCTTATTCCTCAACTTCCTAAACAAAATACTAAAATATTTCTTAAATGCGATATTGCCAGTTAGCAACGCCAGCAAACATGGAAAGCGATCTTAACTGACTGGAAGAGAGTTAGTTAATTTTCGCTCTACGGGTATGATATGAATGGTACTAACCGATACTGGTAGGTCTCGACAGTGGCAAATGTTGCTGCGCCAAACTACTGATGGGCGCTGGTGTAGCAGGTACTTCACTGAAGTGCAGGTACGCCTCACCCACAAATGTGTTGCTCATGCTGAACATGTCCTTATCTTTGATTACGAGGTGGATTAAACCGTCTGTTAAGCGACGCTGATCTGCTGTTAAGGGGCTGAAATAGACATGAATGATTATAAATTACACGAACCTTAGTTTTATTTAACTGATTCATAATTGGATCTCCTGTAAGGCGGGCCCGCAATTAATGATAATCCAAAATATATATCAATCAATCGATCAGCCAATTGCAGTCCAGCTTTTTATTCATATCAAACATAGATGTAATGTAACGTACAATAAAATATCTTAAAAGCAAATACCCTGGCATATCTCCAAATAGTATGCATTATTTGGCCTACTTTGGTTTAATCAATTATAATTTGTTGAACGTATTCAATTTTTTTATTTTGACCAACCGGCCAATTAAATTCCCTCTCCATGTATAGTAATTATCTTTACTTACATAAGGAACATTTCATCGTAAAGAGGGAAGAGGTTTTTGTTATGTGTCTGCGTTTTAGGCTTCGCTACATTTGCAAAAGAATCTTCTGGAAGCAGGCCCACTCGTACGTATGAGTCACATAGACCTGGAAAATATAATACTTAATTACAAATTGTCTTAATTAAGCTAACATTAGTTTATAGTAAAACTTATGTAAATTGGAAGAGCGGAATTCTCCTAACACAAACAATGTAATTTCTAAACACTGTAATAATTTATAGTTTTGGAATAAACTATATTAAAAATATAATAACAGTTCATGATGTATAGTAGGAAATTGTTTTAAGACTGCTTGTGCATTGTACAATTTGACAATAAGTGTATAAGATTTTGAATTATTTACATTTGCATCAGTTTGTACTAATTATTACTCGGCCTCTCTCGGACAAGTGTTAAGGGCCCCGCAGCCATAACTACTATCAGATTACCAATCGATGACCGATATTAACGGTACCTATATAAATATCATATCCTTCTAACGTGACTGTAGAGCACTACAATCTAAAAAAATCATTTTCCTAATTCCAGGGTTACCCATAACACACGGCACAAGATTAGGGTCGTAACTGATTACCTTCAGACAGGCCGTAAACTTGTTTGACACTGCAATAGTATAAAAAACATATATTATAAACTTACCATTAGAGTCGGTTGGAACCAAATTTCTGCCATTCATAATTTCTATTTTTAAATTATCATCAATAAATTGCGCTCTCACAGTCACCATGCCCATTTTAGGCTCAGTAATATTCTGCTGTTCCTGCCACCTCTCCAAATGGAACTGATGTATCAGTTCTCTAGTCTCCATACCATGAAGTTTTAATAGGTATTCCACGCGTTTTAAAGTTTCTGACTCGAATGGATTATCCTTACTATCTTGACGGAACGATCTTTTCATTATTTGCACGCATTCGTGAAGATTTGAAAAGAAAGATGGCGGACGACGTTTCTGGAATTATTTTAAATACAAATTAATTTATTATCAAACGTGAAACGATACTGTATTGTGATATATTCCACCACCACAATGCTATATTATAAGTAGTTTTAAGAATACAAGCTTCAAAATTCAAACCATCACCATTCATGCATTTATGTTTGCTTTTAGAAATAAGTTCATGATCTTTCAATAATGCTTACAATACATGCAAGACATGCATTTATACCTAGAAGTAGTTACATTTTATAGCTTTTTAAAACCTAGCTTATGTCATAAAATATTTTAAGTCATGTAATAGCGACTCATATGTCCTATGGCTGGACACGGGTCTCCACTTCTCTATCAACATAGCTGAGAGGATTCGAGTTTACTTAATGGACACCAATTCTGCGGCCGTCTTGGTACAGCCGTTAAAGCAAGGTAATAAAGTTGACATTAATTTATTCGCTATAAGAACATCAAGTTACGACCTCTGTAAGCTGTACATTAAATATTTGTATGTTATAAACTATTATGGATTCTTTAATATTTGGAACATCATCGTAACAATATTTTCACAAATTAATGTATTACGTATAGTCTAGTGGTCGGTCACTTCGCCACTAACACCGTGCCAACTTTTATAAGTTCGGTGCCACAAATAGTTGTTTCGAAACTGGAAGTACTTTGTGTTCATGAATTGTATGTTAGTAAAGTCTCCTACGATACAAGGCTTGTTTCCTAGAGTGAGATTTGAATAAAAAATACCACCTACAAGAATTTACATGGTGATGTAACATATTAATCACATATCGATCCCTTCCTCTACAAAGGGCGTAACTTCAAATCTCAGGTAATAAGCAAAAATCGAAATACAAACTTTCTTAACATAGTTTATATTCTATACATATAAACAAGTAACGCCCTTTGTAGCAGCAAGAGTTAATATTTCGAGGCTCTCAAATTAAAAGATAACGCAAACGAATATATGTAGATAGGTCGACAAAACAAAATATCAGACAAAATTTAACAAATTAGCTATTCTAAGCGGACAAACGTGTAATATTTACGGGCATATGGCTTATAGAGACTATGAATAACAAATCGACAATGCATGACTTTAGCAGGGAGTTTCTAATCACCATACACGGAACATAAAAGCCAAGTCGAAAAGTCACCATCTATTTTATCTATATTATGAACTTTGTGTCTGTTGTTTGTTTCAAATTAAGAGCGCGTTTGCACTGCGAGCTGGCAATGTCACATATACAAACATGTTTTGATGTTTTATATCATAATCTTTTTGATATGCAATCTTCTTTTATATAAAATATATACATATATATATAGATATATTAAACATTTACTCATTCAATAAAATTCAATTATTACTGATGGACTTATTCGAAAGTCACTACAATATTTGATTAAAGAAGTCTTAGTCTATCAATTTATAAACATATTTTTATGTCTCTCTTCATAAAGGCTTAAATGAATTTCCTTTGTGAGAGACTGGAGTCCGTACTACACCGTACTACACATAATATAAACACCAAATCCAACTAACATACGACGTTGCGTTACCAGATTGTAGTGCAATCCGACACTTGAATAAAGTCCATAATATATACAAAATAGTGAATAAACTTGGATAGCAACATAACATTAACATAAACAGTGTGCTTGCTATGATCTAATGTTTTACCGCATCTAAGTTGGCGGCTGCTGATTTGCTCAAGCGTCTTGGGTCGAGATAGCGAGTAATCTTTGCCTTTCGGTGCTAACAAACAACAACAAAAAAACTTTAAAATACAATCAATAAGCACTATAAAACTACAGTGCTAGCCCTACAAAACGACAAATACAAACTTTATTTGGTTTAACCAACAGCTATCTAAAAAGGTCATTATTTTACATGATGCACGTTTTGCAATGTAAACTATTCATCTCTTTTTTTTGCAATAAGTAAGACAGAGAAAAAATCAGGCTTGCCTGGCAAAATCACTAAGTAGATATAAATCCAAACTTTATTAATACACCATAAAATCTGATTTACAAACGATTAAATTTCCAAAATAATAAAACATTAATGTATTCTTGTATATAAGTGGAGTTTGGTTTTAAAGTTGGGAGAACTGATCGGGCCCAAATAATTATTATCTTATTTAGTTTATTCAATCGGTTCCATCAAACTACGGATACGAACTACACTTAATTGAAATGTATTAAACGTCCTGAATAAAGTCAATATCATTTCATCATTTGCAATACTTTTTTTAATTTTACAGAAAGTTCTACTTATGTGACTAAATCAATGGTTTTATAATATTAAAGAAATGGAGTCTTTTAAATAATAAATGTTTTTTCGTAACATAAGCTAAAAAAATAATAAATTACACATTATAATGTGTCATGCACACGTCTAATATAATTGCAGTAGCGTGCGATACATATGCAACATTATTTACCCGAAAATAAAAATAGTTGGGCGATACTTTATTTTTTCCAAAATATCTACGCCTAAACAAGCGAATACGGGTGACGATTTTCTCTTTCTACAAACGAAAAAATGTGTTAGTATTTCGACAGATCTAAGTTACAACCTTTGTGGGCCCTGCGAATAGTTAATACTTGTTAAGAAAGGTCGTAAGTTATTACATGGGGGTTATTTTTTTCACTGGTTTTGTGAATTAAGATGATTTATATTAGTAGTTAAATAGATAATGACTAAACTAGTGCCAATAAAAATATAGTATTGAAATTAGATATTGTAAGTATGCAATTTTTACAGCTGTTAACAGCTAACTTTGGTAAGGGAACATATGAAATTATATATGCACTGAAACAAACCTCTAAATTGGCCTGGATTAGTTCATAGAGTACTTCTGCTAGTTGTTCCCACACTATGTCGAGAGTTCTAGAGAAGTTTTCGTTGTTCAGATGTTGGTACAGAGTGTCAAGGTTTTGTTCGAGGTAGCGCATAACGCGGTCCATACTCGAACAGTCCTGGTGAAGTAACTCCGCACCTTCTATTAAGAAACGTGTGATTGATGGCATCATCTGAAAATGTTAAGTCAATAAATTATTTTTTGGTATTATATAAGAAAACAAATTAAGGAAGTCGATAATAACGGCCGGCCTTAGCCTCTAGACAAGTGGCATAATCGGTAGTCGAATCGAAGAGAATAATTGTATGGTATTTGACGTAAGTTTACGACATTATAACGTAAACTTACGCCAAATCTATTTGCTTTCTATTCTAGGGGTTGAACCTCTATCTCATATTTGAACTATACTTAGTTGGTTATTTTTTGCACAAAACAAACTTTGTAGTTAACTCTTTGTTTCATGTTCCAATAAATTTTGTTATTATTATTAATATTCATATAATATGTAACATTTTACAGATGATTATCTTTCTGCGGTAGGTGGCGCCGCGTTACATTTTTTTTATCTAATATTGATTGACACATTTTTTGTCCTGCCAGCATTGTAGTAACAACTTTATACAATTTTAACCTTATTAGACATGTCTAAGATAGCTTTTGTAAATAGCCAATATTTTTTTATACTATAAAATTAGGTATCTAGTACGTACCTTTCTGACCATAATTTCCAAAAGATCCACAATCTTATTTCTGACTGTGTCTATAGCGTTAGCAATAACGTTTTGCAGTGTTTCCTTACACCTGAAAAACATAAAAGTAATAATTAATGTTTTTTATTTGCCTGGTCATATTTAAACTGCGGTTATCACTAAATAATAAAAAGCAGATTTTATAAAATATGTTAAAATATATATAAAAAATTTAGTATGCACAACACGCTTTACATATTATTTAAATTGTTTTTCTGTTTAAAAAGACAACTCCCGCGCTAGAGAACAAGCTCTGTGTCGCGGGGGACTTTACAAACATACAATTAACGGACACAAATTACACCCAGACTCAGAACAATTCTTTGTGGGTCACACAAAGTTTTGTCCTGTGTGGGAATCGAACCCACAACCTCGTGCACAGCAGGCGTATACAGCGGCCACTGAACCACCGAGGCAGTCGACATTACATCACGCTTTTTTTCTCGAATGGTTTGGCAGGTGCTGTTCTCATCATCTTAACATACGCTTGGAGGGATATTAGTCTACTATACCACGCTAGCTAGACAGATTGGAATACGGTTTTGTTTCGAGTTTTCCCTCTGTTGCAGTGGATATTTTCGACTTGACTTACTCCTTTACTCGACTCTTACGACACCCTCGGGATGGAACGAGGTGGTAATATTTGTATTGCATACATAAGTAAAAACTCCTTAGCTTCACAAACTTGTAAATTAAATATGTATATGAGCATGACGATCACGTGAGTTCAGGGCTTTTTCCCCATCCCAAAACTGCAATAAGTTTTCACTACAAAAATACAGTAAGACTGACTATTTAGGTACAATTTAACAACACGTGCCAAAAACGGTACTGTTTTGATATAAAACGGATTCAGGTTAACACAATTAGTAATAAAATGTAATATGATTCATAAAATTCTCTGGTCAATCACGATATCGCACGTACACAGGTAAGTAAAAACATGACGATGCATAACACTTACAGAAACCGCAGATTGGGTACAAATAAACTATATCTAAGAGAGGTAGGGCACCATACTAGCGAGGAAGCCCGACTGGGGAAGGACCTCCACCTTACAGAAGACCACAGCCAAATAACTACACACAGCGGTGTAGTTGTGTTCCTGCGTGTGAGTACAGGTCTCCAGCGCTTGTGTTTTGTTGTTCTCATCTTTAAGCTCTGGTGTGAAAAATGGGTTGGCAACACGCAAGTGATACCTCTAGTATTGCAAGCGTCTGCACAGGCGGTCCGTATGCTTGTTTACCACCCAAGTAGTATAAAAAAAATCCTACAGAAACCACAGGTTAAGTAAAAACTGTCAGAATTTTGACCTATAGTGTCACTAGCCTGTAGTTTCCATATAACTGTACTATACATAATAATAATATTATTTGTCTTGACTGATTCATCAATGAAAAATCTAAACCACTGGGGCTACACACTTGGAATTTTGCACAAAGGTTTCTTAAATGACGTAAGTAAGCAATGGATTTTTCGAAATTAAATACAAAGTAGGGGCAGGCCACTAGTCTGTTCTATAAATACCACAATGTGTCAATGATATTACGAAGTTATATGATGTTCTTAAACATTGTTTGGTAAAAAAACCCTAGTTAATCACGATATCGCACATACGTGGGTAAACATGAAGATGCATATTAACACTTCAAAAAACCGCAATTATGACATCATCACTGACGAAATATTTTTATAAAATATATTTCAAAGCACTGAAACACATTTAAAGAAAGATAAGCAACTTTAATACCGATCAGCGTTCAGTTTTGTTGCGTTATTATTATGCGGACTTACTCAAAGGTGTATGTATGATTGCGATAGATAATATGGAACGTATGATATAGAAAAAGACAGGTATTAGTCGACTAATAAAATGTTCTATGGTTTTCCAAGATATTAGTTACCTTTGAGCTTCTAAAGGAGACCTCGCTTCGCACATCTTTTGTATAATCTCATCCATGCCCAGTTCTTCTACGAAAGGCTCCAAGCTCTGCCGAACATAGTCTATGTTGTTGATAGCGACGCACCACTCTGTCGTCACCTCAAAACGTTCTTCAAACACTGTTGTTACTATCCCTACGTTGTCTACACGGTTCGCCATCTTGTCCGAGTAAAATACACAGCAGCGGCAGATGTCCTGGAATTTTGAAATATTAAATTTAACATACAAATAGCACATAGCTCGTAGAACCGATGGCTTTTGGAGCAGAAAGGTTCAAAAGTGGCGACTATGGGCTGGAAGATGCAGCGTGGGCCGCCTGCAACAAGATTCACCAACAACCTGGTAAAGGTTGCGGGCAACCGATGGATAATTTCTGCTCAGGACCGAGTACTGTGGAAACCCTTACAAGCTTATAGATGTTTTAATTTTAATCTGAAAATTCTTAAAGAAATTACGACATATATCATACCAGCGAGCAGACCGCCTGGACCAGAAGACTACAGTCTAGATATTGACTACACTAGGGACATATACATCAATCAATGATTTAATGATATGATACTGTTCCTCATTATATGGTTTTTTTGTAAATATCGTTTTCCCTAGGGTTGAAACACAAATCTCTGGAGTTGTAAATTTTAGAGTTGGCAACACGACAGTGAATCCTGGTATATGGCGGGCCATATGCTTGTTTGGCAAAAATAGGGGTGATTTTCAAGTTACCTAGTACATACAGCCACTGAGTAACTGAATACTTTAAAAAAAACAGGTGAATTAAATCAAAAACTATCCAACTTTTTTACTTACATCAATAATTTTAGCCACGAAAGTATAACAGCCTTCAACATCAGGCCAGGCTAACTGCTGCCAAAATATCTTGATCTGGTAGAATATCGCTAACGTATCAACGCCAGAACTGCTGTACTTCACATTGGTGTCCACTGGGACCAGGTTATCAAGGTCTACGGCCTTTTCAATGCGAGTGAGTGCTTTGTATGCAGCTATGTCGAGCCACTGCGCCACGCCGCCGAAGAACCATGAGTGGAATTTTGATATGGCGTATGATTGCCAGTCGGTCTCATTTAAACCTTGGCCCAACCTGGAATGTAACATTTATGATTAAATCCTACTAATATTATAAACGCGAAAGTTTGTAAGTATGGATAGATGGGTGGATGGATGTTTGTTACTCTTTCACGTAAAAACTACTGAACGGATCTGGATGAAAGGCACAGAGATAGATTATGGTGTGGAATAACAAATAGGCTACTTTTTATCTCGATAACCGACATCTACGCGGGCGGAGCCGCGGGCAACAACTAGTATATTTTTAATTGTATTGTATTATATTTAGTCTTCAAAATAATTTACCATGAAATCCATAAAGTGATGAGTCTTAATTGATTAAAAAGTGATTTTCAATTTTAACATTATATTTATAACGAACATGTCAACTAGCTTTAAGGTTTTGATTGTTTAATAATTATGGGAACATGGCAACCATGGAATCTGAAGTCACAGCAAGTAACCTACATATACAAAAATGGATTTCCTTGTTACAATTTCCATCCAAGTAATAATAATGATGGCGGATAATATCGACATAGACTAGCCATCTGCGCGGGAGTAATTTAATGCATATGTGTGCACACATGTAGTCTTTATTCCCACACTCTAACTGTCCGATAGGACAGTAATCCAACACGACCAGGCAATCCCACACGACCTGAGAGAGATCAGGCGTAGGACAAACGGCATGCTTTTTTTTTACACACATCCAATTTCCAAAGTTCGTCTTCTGTCGTGAATTTCCTATCATAAAATTTCAGGAATCAAACCTAGAATCTCGTGATCAACAAGCCTTACCGAACAAATACTAAATCAACAAGGCAATACGTGTTAGTTCCATAACCAAATACACAACATAATCCATCCTTATATATAAACTAGCTGTTGCCCGCGGCTCCGCCCGCGTGGATGTCGGTTATCGCTGCAAAAAGCCTATGTGTTATTCCAGACCATAATCTATCTGTGTGCCAAATTTCATCCAGATCCGTTCAGTAGTTTTTACGTGAAAGAGTAACAAACATCCATCCATCCATCCATCCATCCATTCTTACAAACTTTCACATTTATAATATTAGTAAGAATTTTCAAATAAATTTGTTGCACCAATTTAATACACTCAATTGAGAAGCCAAGAGGGCCTCACGGTAGTTTCATTTAAATATTTAACTAACTTTCACGGCGCATTGTTTCTATTGTTCAACTCATTTACCGTGTGTCCGTAAGTAACAAACATTTACCATGTCTAATGAGAAAATCGATTTTATGTTTCACCTATAATAGTTGTTTGAAACTGCTCAATACAATTAAATTTTATTTATTTGTTTACTTTACGATGTAGGTTATATTATGAACGTTAGAGATTTATAAAAATTCTATAAGACGTCAGAGCCTCTAGACAAGTGGCATAAACAGTAGTCGAATCGAAAAGTCAAAAAAATTAATGTATGGGATTTGACATAAGTCTACGATATAATGTCGTATACTTACGTCAAATCCTATACATTTGCTTTTGTGACTTTTCGATTCGACTGCCGTTTATGCCACTTGTCTAGAGGGGCTGAGCCTCTAGACAAGTGGCATAAGCGATAGTCGAATCGAAAAGTCAAAAAAGAAAATGTATGGGATTTGACGTAAGTTTACGACATTAAATCGTAGACTCACGTCAAATTCCATGCATTTTATTTTTTGACTTTTCGATTCGACTATCGCAAGCCACTTGTCTAAAGGCTCAGCTATGTTTGTTTACCTACTTTCAGATTAACTATGTAGTTAGTATAATTAAAGTAGGTACTACAGCGTTACCATAACGTCCGTATAGCTATTAATTTTCTATCTTAACTTGAATTTCGTATCTAAGATGTCAACTATATTTCCTCGCTTTAAGGTTGTTGTGGTTTGAAATTCTAATTAAGATTGAAAAAACATCGCTATTAGAACGTCACGGTACGGTCTTTCGCTCCAAATTTAGAACGCCTTTTATTTGTGGCGGCAAGTATTGACTATAACATAAAATGGTTTTAATTATCTGGCGATTACAAGAGTGGCTTTAGTTTCTAAACACTTAGTTTTCTTTCTTTGCTCTACCATTGTCAGCAAAGTAGGCGTAATAAAGCTTCTTGCTAAACACCACACGTTACCAAGGTTGTGTACCTCAGTCATCGTGTCAGTAATTACGAGTAAAATTACCAGTTTGCGCTTTCGGGACTGTTTTACTTCCACCCAATATTATAATTGACTGCACGGTTGGTTCAGTGGCTTCAGTGGTTGCTTCGTCATTTACGACTGCGCATTGTGGGTTCGATCGCCACACGGTACAAAAAAATCTGTGATCCATAAATAGTAGTCCCGAGTCTGGGTGTACTTTGAATTCGTTAATGTTTGTAAAACCCCCGCGACACTGACTTGTTCCCTAGTCCGAGAGTTGTCTAAAAAATGTATACGAGTTGTTTTTCGCTATAAGTACCACTATATTTAATTAACTTCAATTAGAATGTATGTATATGCGTATCAGTTAATTATTCACATTATCAAACCAATAAATAACGGCGCGTGTATCAAATAGCAAATCATATAAACAAACATACGCTTACTTATATATAGGTACGTAGTAATGCGATGTTTGCGACGTGAAACTTATGGCAATTAGATTGATACTATAGACATAGCTCTAGTGATCGTTAAGTGCGACTGTTGTTCACGAGGCCCCGAGTTGGATTTCCGAGTCAAGTCAAAATTAGATATTGGGTTTTACCGTCAAGAAATTTACGGTAGATGCCCGCAATTTCAAAACTGTTTGTGTGTGTGTGTGGTGTTTACACCCTTTGGAAGCACGTAAAACTGTTGGTTCTACGCCTGATCCATTTCATGATGATATGATGTCTAT
Organism: Trisateles emortualis; assembly: GCA_947095525.1. Lineage (NCBI taxonomy): Eukaryota > Metazoa > Arthropoda > Insecta > Lepidoptera > Erebidae > Trisateles > Trisateles emortualis. The sequence continues at coordinate 9,944,218 of OX352740.1, read as the reverse complement.
CGGACTGTGACGAATTACAAAGTGCAACTGTGGTTGTGCAGATAACTATGCACTATATATCTCTCGCGCAGAGAGTATCCGACGAGATTAGCCGCCGTGAACGAAATTTGGTTACTCATTAATTTCAAAAAAAATGGTTTCATTGCGATATTTGCAGCATATATCAGCACAATAGATAGACAAAACAGTGTACCTATATTAAAACAAAACAATACTCACGTCAAAAATCTTTGTAAAGTAAGATACAATTCGAAGAGCGTCGTCCCCATAGTTAAAGGCTCTGACCCAACTGACGTAGATCCGAGACCCGTTACACCATTCAGTCCACCAGCCAAGTGTACAGTTGACGACGATCCTTCACTGTACCTCAGTCTCTTCAAACTCTTACATACTTCTATTATCTCCGACTCAACTAGTGACGCAATCTTGCTTTCGTACAATCCATATAACGCCTTCGAATAGGGGAAGCTCATTACTCTGCAATACAAAAACAAAAACGAATTATAAGTGGTAAGAAGGAAAGGAAGAAGAAAGTTGCTGGGGTAGACTGGATGTGGAAGGCGGAGGACCGGGTGTTGTGGCGTGAATCAGGAGAGCTTAAGTCCAGCAGTGGACTGAAACAAGATGATTGATGGAAGTGGGAAAGTAAATGGCTAATAGTAATACTTTGGGTATGAGTTTGATCCCCACCGTCAATACTAATAAAATGATTGACCATCTGGTAAAGGAAAACATAAAGAAGAAACGCGTCTTAGAAGAAATTCTAAAGTTACGTCTGAATCACCAACCCAAATTAGTCATTAGCAGGTCTCAACTTTTTCAAGTGTCGAGAAAAGGGGACCCGTTCCTAGCAAGGGAACATATTGGTGCAATCATGGTTAAAACAGCAAAGGTATCAATGTTAACCCTAAACTTTTATTACGCACAAAAAAATGCATACATGATTTTATAATTGTCTGATACGGGCATCGAACCCTAGACCTGACCATACCCGAGTCATATTCAATGCACTGCGTCAGTCACTGCTAACCGACAGAATACTGCAAAGTCGAAATAATAATATACAAGTATCTAGCATGAATAGCGATGAGTCAACAGTAGTTATAAAAAGTAATGATGCGATTATTGCAATACTTACTCAACAAACACTCGGTCATAATACTCTACAGCTCTCTGCAAATCTGACCGAACCAACTGTATCACTCGAATCAAATGCTGAAGTCTTGTATCTTCTGTATTTTCTTTACATTCATTATTGTCCAGTATGTGAACGAACCAATCCGAGGCCCCTTGAATAACCGCTTGGTTTAAAACCTCATGAATGGTCAGCTTGCCTTTGTCGTCACGAAGCCAACCGTAGAGATTTGTTGGGAACAAATCTATGTTATCAGGAATATCCAAAACAGATAATTTGTAAAGAATTTTAAGGACTTCTCTTAATGTCTTCATAACAGTTTTATCTCCTGCTGTCTTCTTCCTTAGTTTCCTAACGTGACTGTAGCAGGTAGGGAGCAATTTCCTTGCACCATCCCAGAACAGCTTGACGTCCTCTTCATTTACCAGACCTAATACATACAATATAGGTACAGAATTTCATATTTTTGTACTACTTAGGTGACAAAAAAGCATACGGTGCTTATTTAAGAGAAACGTTTTCCAATCCCAGGGTACTCAATCGCTAAACCCTGGTGTAATTTTTTGGGTCGGCAATACGCCATGTATTGTAAACGTACAAGAACTGCTTACCTTCAAGCGGGTATGCTTGTTTGCCACCTAAGGAGTAAAACAACCATAGCGCAAAAAGTGGAAAAAGCAACCTGAAGAGAGAGTCAGACTTATGATGAAATACTTACCAGATTGCAACGGTTTAGTGATCTTGTCCAGCAGAGTGTTGAAGAGTGCGAAGCTGAGTGGGTGGTCGGTGGTGACGGCGCAATAGACGGCCCATTGCACCAAGTTGTTATCGGTCTGACTAAGTCCGCTCTGCGCCGCGTGCTGCGTCAGGATTGCTTCAGCTGGCGCGCTGAAGTTACCACACCACCAGTACGGCGCGACCTGTACCGAAATATCATAGCTTTAAATCATTTTTGCTGTGGAAAATTTTAGGCTGCAGTAAACGCCTTTCGGCTTTCGATGGTGAAAACTTAGTAACTTTAAGGTCTTCTGGCCTCTACCAAAAGAGCACGAAACTCTTTATAGACAAGCTCAAAAACCCTTAATCCAAGGCTCGATAGGTCTGGAAATCAGCACTACAGCATGCTAATGCGACAGAACAGAGCTGAGATTGGAACCCATCCCAACATCACACGGGACAACTTAATAATATTCGTGTTTTATGTAATTTAGTGCCTATGTATGTTTGAATAAGTGCCTTACTTTCTCTCTCTTTTCAATACATGCATGTTTACGACGTAGGTATCGAGAGAGAGCAGGACGGTGGAGTAGCTGTTCAAACAAATCTCTTGCCCTCCGATGATGATGTGTAATTTCAACTTTCGATTCGTAGCTCAGTTTTGTCACGAACAAACGAACTTAATTAATGACTAAGGAAAACTAAGAAACTTAAATGATCTCTATTCAATATGGATAAGTGCCACCTGTTCCAAGAATATAATTAATAATAAAAGAATTAGTTTCGTTCTTTATTGATTATAATGAGCTCATACAACAAGGTATGAATACATTATGGAAGTCGATATAAATGCAATTCTAAAAACAACAATACTAAATAGTTTTCGGAACAGATGGAGGGGCAACTAAATGAACATGCAAATGAAATGTAAATAAGGCCAAATGGCTCATTTACACGGAGACAATCACATATTTACTATGTCCTGCTCAGTGGAAAAACCAGGAAAGTCAAACTCATATATGAATTAAGATCATATGCATGAACTTATGAACGTCATATAAGACCAATAGATGTCAGTAAGTATTATATCTTCCTACAGCTGACTAGGGTAGACCTACGAAAAGGATCGGCAAGAAACTTTTGCGACTCTTTTTAATCTCAAGAGTACAATACTCTCAATTTGGGACTTACGAGTCACAGTTTGTGGTAACAGGAAAAGACGTAAAAACACACCATATAAAATTATATTGAACTAAGTACTTATGCTATACAAAAATATATAATTAAAATTAAGCCGTTTAGCTAGTTGTTTTGCAAATTATCTTTTATATATGATGCAGAATTATTATTCTTTATGAGACCAAATAAGACTATAACCTTGGATTTCGTTTGCAAAGATTGTATGAGTTGCCCACCTACTACAGTTGAAAATATTTACAAATTTAGAGACAGGTTTACGATCGGAAACGTCTAAAAGCAGTTAAAACTTTTAAACTGTGGTTACGATGACGCAGATCTGATAGACACACATAAAACAGAACATTCCAAACCAATCGTATGAAGTAGGTACCTACTATAACAATTGATGTACATAGGTAAGATTCATTTAGGAGTCTGTTCGCGATGCGATCTGGCAACGTCGCATTATTAATAGATTTGGTGTTTTGTTTAAGTTGAAAATACTATTTAGTAAAATATTATTCAATTGTTTTTTTTAAAGGGTTTCGACTAACTGTGGTCTTGTGCGTGAGTACAGGTTGCACTACTCTGCTCAATTAGGAATGCGTTTTTAAAGAAACATTTTCCTATCCCAGAATATCCGAGATATCCCCATCGCTAAACCCCGTTTTTTTTTGGTCGGCCTAAATGCCCCAGATTATAAGCGTACATAGGCTATGGTAACTACTTACCATCAGGCAGGCTAAGTAAAACAAAAACTCAACAAATTACCTACCACAGATTTAGTACCCACATAAATGTTAGATACTTAAACACTAAACACCAAAATCTTTTTAAAATGCTACGTTGCCAGTTTTCTACGTAGGTGAACTGGAAGACGCAGCGTGGGCAGGGCTCCAACAAGGTGGACTTGACGACTTGGTAAAGGTTGCGGGCAGCCGATGGATAATGTTAACTCAGAACCAAATGCTGTGGAAATCTTTGAGGGAGGCCTACGCTGCCCAGCTAAGAAAGAACGACGTAACTACATGACACAGTCTACGGGAAAAACGCATTTAAGATTCATAACTGTGGACGCATTTTTCCTAAATGCATTTCATGTAGTTAACGTTTTTTTTATAAGCAGGGCAGTAAGTCCAGCAGTCTTCGTCTGAGTTGATGATGATGAAGCAGTAGCTTTAGTTCTTATATTAAACCGAATCCAAAAACAAAATACATTGAAATTCGTATCGATTCTTTACACGTTTTATGATGTTTGACCTGATAAACAATTCATTTATAGGTTGAAATTAAACAGCTATAAAAACATCAGCTTCCAGTGGTTACTAATAACAATATAGGTAGGTATGAGTCAGGTGCTCAGTCAACAAAGCTAAGTGCACGTGAGAATTGAGACGCAAGTATTACGACATCGCTGATTAACCTTAAGATTAAAACCTTATGAGGCATTATGACTGCACGGTTTGTTCAGTAGCTTAAGTAGATACCTCACGATTTGCCACTACGCGGCGTGTTATGGGTTCGAATCTCACACGGGACAAAAAATTGTGTGATCCATAAATGGTTGTCCTTAGTCTAAGTGTACTTAGTATCAATTAATTTTATGTTTGTAAAGTCATCAGCGACACAAGGCTTGTCAGTGTACTAACACAGACAAGTCCTTTGAAAAAAGACAACTCTCACACTAGCGAGAGTTGTCTTATTTAATATAAAAAAATGTAACTAGCTTTGGTCGTCTTCTGTCATGACTCTCAGAGCCTTTAAGCCTTCAACTACATGTCTCTATATGAAAAATGACGTTAATTTATAGCTTTATTTTGCAATTTGCATGAAATAATGATAAAGTCATTTTATAACATACTAGCTGTTGCCCGCGGTTAACACGATAAAAAGTAGGTACCCCATGACCTACTCCAGGATATCATCTAACTTCTAGCCAAATGTCAGATAACGGACATATACGCAGGCGGAGCCGCGGGCAACAGCTTATGTACGAAGTATTTTTATTGTTCAAAGACAGTACAGTCTTTAAAATAATTTAATTTAATAAAGATTTCCTTTGTCGGTGTTTAACTTGGTGCAGAGTTATTTAGATCGCCCATTTGCCTTTGTCGTAACCTAACGACTGTTAGCAGTCGGGATCGACTTTTAACGCGTCCTCCGTAGCAAGGAGACGATGTTACAGCGCCTTTGGTAGCTCTAATCATTTACCGAACAGCGAGTGCACCTGGCTATGAGCTCCTTCTAAACTTATTATTTGTGTATTGGACCTTAGTGAGACAAAAATAACTCGATGCAAATCGACCCAATGCGACTGTGTTTGCGTTGTTCAATTGCGACTAAAACAGTTGCTCTACGTGGGTCGGGTCTAGTAGGAAGTGGATAATTATTATGCATTCTACTTCGATTGAAGTATGTATACCTTTGTCCATGAGTAATCGTCAATCAATGAGTAGGTATGCATCTATGGATTGAGCACTTCTTGTTATAGGTACTGTTTAAATGGCAAACAGGTGTACTGCCTACCTAATGGTAAGCAGTTACATCACTCGCATGTTGCCGACCCAATCTTTACTTATCTACTAATATTATAAAGCTAAAGAGTTTGTTTGGTTGAACGCGCTAATCTCAGAAAGTACTGGTTCGATTAGAAAGAATATTTTTTTGTTAAATAGTGCATTTATCCAGGCAGGCTATATAACATCACGCTATGATCAATAGGAGCGGAGCAGTAGTGAGATTTGTTGCAAAATCAGGGAAAATATTCCATATTACCACGCGAATGAAGTCGCGGGCGACCCTTCAGCTTTATAATATTAATATAGATCTGTACCTAATATGTAATTAAGAAACTTACCTTTGAGTTTTCAAGCTCATGTAGAAGTATAATTCGCAGCAAATGTCGATGTTCCTGGGCCGCGACCTGCGCGTTCTTCTCTGATGAAAAGTTAAGGCGTACTTTGACCACGCCTTGTCTTTTCAGTTTACTTTTCTTACTTAGACTGAACCACATCGTCATCCCGCCAGCAGGTATTGACTGTAAAAAAATAATTTAATATTACACAACAGATTTTAAATAAGGATCGAAAAACAATACGAAGGTTATAGTTGTATAAATAACCCAATTTTTCTAACTGTGCAGTTCGATATGTCAAAATGGTTAGGTAGGGACGATTGAATTCACCAGCCCGCTTCTCTTCCTACTTTTTCGCAGGCGCCTGTCCCTGTCACTATGGTCTGCACTTCCATGTCGTCTGCGATATTTGAAAATCATTATCCCGCTTTGATATAATCAAAATGTTTATATTTATCATTAACATTTTGACAATTACAGCTGCACAGCTAGAAAAATTGGATAATATATGTAGATTTAAATTGTTCATACCTTTAGTGGTATATTTGAAGTGCCAATCAGTTCATTATCATGTTTCCCTGTAGAAGCAGTGATGGCTATCTCCTTCATCAACTTTCGAAGACCTTTCACGCCTTTGACTTCAAATATTTTTGTCATTTTCTCTTTCACTGTTTCTGCCGGATCGAAATCCCTGCAAAAAACGGTATGATAGTCATCTTGACTAGTTAAATAAAATATTTTACATTTAAAAAAAGCAGATTAATTTCTATCGAAGTCAGGAGATTTAGGAGTCGAAACAGAACTGGTTAAAGACTAAATGAATAGAAGCTACCCATTGGCGGTGGCAACCTCTCTATCAAGATAACTGAGATGACATAATTGCCCATTGTCGGCCAACGCAAGGTTAGGATATCCTAAAAAAATAACTTGCTTACGACTCGGACGATGTCTGAATTGATACATTTAAATTTATTTAATATATTTTTTCACTGACCATTAGACATCATCAATATTGATACAGTTTAATACAGTCAAAGAAATTTAATACCGAAAGATGCCGCTTTAAATGCAGCCTAAAATAGTTTTGGTAACACTTGTTTTCCACATATTATTATAATATTTTAAAACTTTTTATCTGAATGTACTCAACAACTTCAATAATGATGGTGTCCGAATTGTCAGTGAAAAAAATATTAAAATTAAAATGTGTCAATTCGGACCCTGTGTCCAAATATATTGTGTCCGAGTCCTAGGACACGTACCTAAGTCGGTCACGATGTTTTCCTTTACTATTAGGTGGTTTAAAAGTAATATGATAATTTCCACATCAAAATTGAATGCATAGAATAAAATATTGTTATATTTCTAAGTACCTACATTTATTTATTTTAAAGTCCTACAAGCAAGTATATATAAGTACTAAATTAACACTATAAAAAGAGTATTTACGAGAAGTCACTGACCTTAATGAAGAATTTTAACCTTTTCTATTAACAACTACGATACTGTTTTGGTCACGCAAATTATACTAGTCATTCAATACGCAAAAGATTTCTAACAAGCAGTTGATGTTTGAGTTTTAAACTTACCATACTTCTAAACAAAGGGAGTCTTCCTGAACACTGCCAGGCATAGGTCTGAAAAAATACCAAAAGTTTAGTCTTTTATCGAGAATTCAACAAGTGCGGTCACTTATCTATAGGGTTACCACGACCTTGGTAGCCTAACCCGCTGATCGTTTACCAAACAGCGAGTGCCGTGGCTATGAGTGCCTCTTTATAATTACTTGTCCTGACTGAATTCATCAACGCAGAGCTGTAACCAGGGGTTACAGACTTGGAACTTGCACAGTTTCCTTAGATTATATTCTATAGGTCCGTAAGTAAGAAGGAATTTATGTAAATTCAATCCCTAAATGGGTAAAAATGGTTAAAACCGAGCGATGTCGGCGCGCCCTATTAGTGTCAGATATAGCGCGTAAAATTACAGGCAAACATAACATAAGTTTGTTACTCGCATTTACTAATGGAGTCGTAAAAACTTTATAGCCAAATACTCTAACAACGCTCCGCTGTTTTGAAACCACGTCATAGACTTCCTTCAATAAAATAATTCACTAACATAATGCAGTGCTAAAAAGAAAAATATGCCAGTATTTTTATAGGATTTTATTGCACCAAATTAGCTGGCAATGAACTGGTATTTAACTGCAGATTTACTTCGCACATGACCTCACCGGAGACCAACGCATTCCTTCTCTCTTCTGTCTGTCTGCATATATTTATAACGTTTCTTGGAATATAACACACTCTGTTTGTATTAGATAAGACGCATCTTATTATTATGTATCTTCTTAACAACTACTAATAGACACAAAAGGCTTCTTGACTCAGTGCCATTTACATTATACATAGTTTTCCAAGACAATTATAATGCTATCTCTATTTTATATTTTTTTATATTTATATATAAAACTAAGCAGGTTTTTATACTACTCCGGTGACAAGCAAGCCCGCCCGATAGTAAGCAGTTACCGTAGCCTATGGATACTTGAATCACCAGAAGCATTACCCGTGCGTTGTCAATGCTACATGTTATAACCTTCGTTCAAATATACACCGAAGCTTAAACACTAAAGTTTTGTTGTTTTGACTTCAATGATTTGTGACTGGCATAAGCACAACACCAGATCATGATCTGGTGTTGTGCTTATGTCAGTCAGGGCTATTATTCGTTCGAGCAAGAGGGATATTCTTCATATTTTCTGTCAAGAATTATCAACCATCAGCAGACTTCAAGGATGGTTGCAGTAGCAACCATCCTTGAAGTCTGCCTCAAAGAGCACAGATTATAATTAATCATTGATCTGACAGCCTGGACAGATGACTGAATGTTAATAAAATCAATAATATAATAAAAGCTATAGAATCCCCTCTAAATTAAGCTATTAATCTTCGAGTTTAAGAGACCTTCGAGTGCTCGGAGCTTATACAGCATTTTTGAACTTAATTTGAAATTCGAAAGATTTCACACTAATTATTCAAAATGAAGAAGAAAATAAATCGTTATAAGGAAAACATATGTCTGAGAACAGCTGGATGTGAAAAGCCGAGGATAATCCCAAGTGGCGTGCATTTGGAGAAGCCTATGTCTAACAATGGACTATGATTGGCTGATGAAGATGTTAAGGACCTCATGGAACGTCCCCAGGCTTGCAACAAACGATACAAAAAAGATTACTTACAAAGAAAAATGTTCCTCCCACGAAGGATTGAGGGTTCCAGACTTCACTGAAGTATTGTACCTATGTGTTGGATTTGACATCAAATATATAGTAACGAATGGATCACTGAGTCCATTTGGATCTTTAGGAACAATATCTTTAGCTTCAACAACTTCAACATTTAACATCAGCTCGGGAGGTTCTTTCGCTTCTGCTTGGGTTAGGAGCTGTGTATGCTTATCATTCGCGATTTTGAAAGCTTCCTGTATGTAACACAGCATTGGTAGCTGTCCTACCTCGCAGCCTACGTCACATCCGCCGACATTGTGTAAGATCTCATAAAGTACTTCCAAGTATAGTTCATCGACCTGTAAATTAAGATTTATTAAGCCCTTGCTACTGACACAGTTATAATATAATCATAACTAGAGGTCGCCCGTTAGAATTCTGACCAAAATTTTAGCTTTCTGCACTCCTCATTCGTATAATTTTACTTTATCTATGCCAAATCTAACCCTCTTCCGTGAGCGCTGTGCTTAAAAAGAGGTACAAAAATCACGGATTAATATTATAGATATTACAGACATCTTAGGGCAACATGAGTTGTCGTAAGATATCTCTGATGGATCAGGCCGTGTATGAACACGGCCTGATCCCAAACTAGACACAGTCTACTATGGCAACCAGGCAACTGATGAACATACTTATTGAATGGTAAATACATACATATTATAAATAAATTACGCCTAGACAATCGTGCTCATCACACGAAGATTTGTTTTGAATGGGAATCGAACACACCTCCTTCGATTTAGCAGTCACTTTCACTAACCAACAGGTCAGCTGTAATATAGCTGACTGGTTGGTCCAATGGTTACGTTCGATAATTAAAACCATGACCTACGTCATAACCCGTATCATCACCTATAAAACACGTGTGGCATTACTCAAGGAACGTGTGCCATAATTAAACGTACCACTGTTGGTATGGTGATTCTTATATGTAAGCCTGTTTTGATTGTTAATTTATTCATTTAGGTTACAAAGTAACACTTATGAATGATGAATATAAAAACTAGACTATAAACCAGCCGTATGTAATTTGGCTGCCATACTTTTTCTGGCTTACCTACATTTATGGCATAGGTACCTTATCTAAATTTATATACATAATTTCATAAATTATGGATATATAGCAGGTAAGCTAGCTAGCTTACTTTAATCTTCATATTGTTACTTATTAACCTAAATGAATAAACTAATGTTTATATTTTTAAAACAACATAATCAAACATTGTAATGTTGCAGCGTTCAAATTGAAATATATATTTATGTACCTTTGAATATTCAACACTGATTACTTTCTTAGATCTATTATTGTTATAACTTATGTAAAAGAACAACACCATTTTTATAAATAAATAAATATATAGGTAAAACTAACATTGACGCACGGATTTTTATCACATTGTTTTCACTCCACAATATAAGTACACTATTTTATTTGAGGGTCTACATGTTGTATATATTGATGTTTCTAGATAAATGCACTCAAAAACAGTACCTACCTAGATACAAGAAGTACAAACAAACTTAAGATAACGAAATAAACTCATAATAATTGTACTACTTATAAATGTCCTTTCTATTTTCCTTGATTTGCTTTCAAAATACGCACACAAACATCACTCATATTAATTGTAAAAGTACTAGAACTAAAGTAAACTATTAAATCACCGTTAATTGTTTAAAATATTCACATACCGTAGAATCATAGTAATATCGCAATTTCATAAACCAGCCGACTAAATGAAAAATCTGAGCTGCACTTTAAGCTGTGCACTGCAGCTAAAACCACAACCGAATGAATGAATCATCAACAATTTTTATTGGGGTGTCCTGGTAACGACACCGGAACGATCCGAAACACACTGCGACCAACTTCAAATGTCATAAAATAAAAGAGTTCTTTCGTGTTTACAGTGACCCCTTTAAAATAGCCGGGTTACTGCGCCGTCGTGGGGCTGTCTATCGATCTGATAGAAAGTTTGCTGGTGGTGTTTTCGATTCACTACTTCATTGGGTATGAAAGTTCTAGGTTTGTATTTGTTTTATCGAGCGAATGATTACCCAGTGAACTTTAGAATAAGGTCATCATTCTCAGAACTTGTGAGTCACGTTTGGTTTTTTAAATATACTTTGACGGCTCAGATGCGCGAAGAATATTTTTTGCTGTTGAAAAAGTTTTATTTACATTTTCAGCGGTATTTTCATTTCGATTTCAATTGTATCTACATGCCACTTACAGAGAGATAAATTGTTATGAGTTCTAAACAATAACAGCTTAGGTTCTAAAGCAGTAAATTGTTAATTAATGTCTTTTTTACGGTCCGTTTATTACCTATTTTAAAAGTTAAATAACTACTAGTATACGTAATACCTGTGTAATAAATCATTTACTAACTGTCATAGACTGAATCAGCATGCTAGTTTGTCTATCTAGCATTTCTTTCTTCACTCCTCTAAACTTAGTCCGAAGTGTCCCTGTTCCATTCATTTTCACAGATTTTTTCACGAAATTTTACATATACACTTATATATTCACCACACAAAACAACACTGTTAAAAAATATTACGTAAGATTCGTCATATTCACTACCGGAAAGTTTTCGTATTCAAAAACTACGTAAAAGATTCAATGAAAGAGAAATGGATGTGATGGGAGCTGCCGCTGCCGGTGCACTGACGGAGTCTGGCCGACCGGGACTAGGGATTGAACCCGCACTGCCGCCAAAATCTATTTTTGCAAAGCGCCGCCAACGAAGACGAATCCGAGAGTTAAACTAAATAATAATAAAAAAAAAATCGACAAAATATTTCAAGACTTAACAGACGTCTCGACTCGAAATTTGTTATTTTTTTGTCAAAATATCCTGTTCCAAAAATACTTTGTTGAAAGACTAGCAATAACACCTGACTGCACATCATTTTATGAAGAAATCTATTCGTTCAGCTATAAAACCTTTTGAGTGGATTTAAAACTAACTTTGCATATAAACCTATAATGGTTACTCCTCTGACGCAACAATTCTATCTAGCTATCGATTCTACATCATTCATAAACATCTTTGCTAATGGAGAACGGTAATATATTACTATATTCCTCTTCATAGAAGGATAACTACCCAACAGCAAATAATGAAAAGTTTAATGTTATCGTAAATGGATTTTTACTAATAAAAAAAACTATCTATATTACACACTTGAAGCAAATAAATCTAAAGGTAGACAGTTCTAATGGTAGTTTTAATGACGTGAATTGAATGATACATCCTGTTCTTATTGATGCCGGTGGACTTCAGTACTATAGATCTAATCATGTAATTGCTCTATATACTCTTTGATATGTTGAGAAAACATTTTAGTTACGATATTCTCGTAACACATATGAATTAAGTTTCACTTACAGTACCATAGATATGAAATATACAGCACCTATGCACACATATTTATGTAAACTACACAAATTAGTTTCAGCGTCATGTGTCATATACTAGTTTTAATTGAAAATCAGCACTAAGTTATAACATATGTGTGTGTTACAACTTAATTGATCTTAAGTAGATGTAACAGTTAAAATTAAAAAAAAATCAATACAAATATTTAAAATTTTATTGTTAGCACTTCATTCAATTTTATTCCATGTAATTTTCATATTCTCAATTAGATACATGTGTTAATAAAATATAAAAGTATTTGTTTATTTGAGTTACGGCGTAACACATATGAACGTCAAATAAATATAGACATTCTTAAAGATGTCATCCATTCACCTAGGTACCAGAACAGATAAGGGAAAAAAGAACTGGAGAATATAGCAGATAATATTTCTAAATTAAGGTGCTTTTATATTTTTGTCTCAATATTCTTCTAAACCGATGTTTATTATATTTAAAGTCATGTTTAGCAAAAGCCAAGGTTCGTAGTTAACAGGGCAACAGGCGCGCGTGCTGAACGCTTTATTTATTTTATTAACAGCGTGTGTTTGTGCTCGCCGGCAACGGAAACTACTCTCTTACATTATTGCTAATTTATTTACATAACACAACTTCAGTAGCCACGAGTACGTAACTCAAAGAGATAAAAAAAGCTTTATAATTGTCTTCGTAGCTACTTGAAGTAGTTAGATATATTACAAATTGGAACTTATGAACCTAATTTAAAAATCGAAGCTAATTTAAGAGACGAATATTTTTTGGAGTTCATATGTGTTATAATGTACCAGAAATGAATTTAAATATTATATCAGACGTGATTTGTAGACAGGGCCCAAATACAGCAATTATTTATTCAATATTAAACAGAATTAAGAAGACAGTAAAGTCTAATGAAGAATGCGTCTTTGTTACTTTAATATTATATTTAGCTGTAACGAATATTTCATTGAATTCAAACTTAATACAAACGTATTTCTCGGCTTCTGTACAGTGTGAACCCAGATTACCTTAATACATCTTGAGAATATCCAGACAAACGCATCAAAAGCATAACTGTTTAGATCTAGATGATCGAAACCAAAGTCTACTTTGGCTTTATATTAACCATTACACAAATATACCTACACATTACTTTACTTCAATATGTTTTACTGTGAAATCTAGTGGTTTTTGTGACAACTGATCACCCCGAGACCCCAGTTATGATTCCCGGGTCAGGTCAAGAATTGATATTAGGCAAGCAAGAAATTTACAACAATAATTAAGAGGACATTATTCCTTTTTTTAATTAATCTCATAATACTCGTATTAACCGATAATTATATTTTAACTTGCAATCAATTTTTTTATCATAAATATCCTCATAAAAATACAGAATAGTTAATACTAAAAAATCAGATGTTTTTTTAGGAAACCCCAATTCCAAAGGGGAATGACATTGAAATGACGTATGTTTCTAACGATGACGGTCATTGAGAGCAACCTTGATGATCAAGTTGACAAAATAAGATGTGAATAGTAAAAAAATACACTGGCGACATGCCAGTAGTCGGAGAATTGCGTCCATTGTGCGCTCGGCTACACACAATCAAACATCTTATACACTACGGTGGGAAGAAATTGCATAACATCAATTGGTCTTACTGCTACCGAACGATTGACGTTGTGAACCTATTTGTACAGCTACACAATGCCAGCTGCATATAAGCCCTATAAAATCTATACTAGTATACAGCTATCCATGTGCTGATGGATGTTAAGAATATGAAGGTCACCATTCACCACGTTATCTCATCGTAGGGTTTTTGTAAGAGACGATTAAGGAAGGAGGACGATTACCTAGAGATAGGCAACCTTAATACCTGCTAATAGGCTAGCGTGGTGTAGTAGGTTAATGCCTCTTAATAAAGCTGCAAGTGGAAGAGGCCCATGTCCAGCAGTAGGTAAATGCTGGTTGAAAAAAATTGACCTGAAAAGTTAGTTTCTTTGAACGCATTAATCTCTCGAATCGGGTTTGATTTATTGTTTTTTCTGCATACAGCCCATTTGATGAGAAAGGTTACAAAACATTATACATCGACCTAAAGGGACCAAGGCAGTACCAATGTACGTGATACTGGACGATATCCAATTTAAACGCGGGCGAAACTGCAGGGAACTTTTAGTAATCCCTATAAAATGTAAGTAGTAAAGCTACAAACAAAGGAGTTCGTCAATAGAAATCATAATACGTTGGCCTTGTATGCTTTGTTCAATCAAATTTATGTCACACACGTCTTATATTATTACGAGTACAGTACCTACATTAGTTTATTAAAAGCAACTTCATTTCTACATCTACGTCTTATTTATGAGTTGTACAGTGCTTATGATTCGCCTGACGAAACATTTTACTAATTTCCTGATGTTCATATATGTTACATCGTAACCAAAATGAAAAAAACAACATTATTTTTTGCTCTTCGTTTTATGGATACTTAGCGGCAACGACGACGACTTTACATAGCAATTTATTTATAATCATAACGATATAATAATAATTTTACTCTCATACTTGCCAACTATTCTTTTTATTTTTATATCTTATGGATCCTTGTATTAATCTATGTTACATTTATTGTGTGAGGTTCAAAGTAAATATATTTTCCTTCTTTCTTTCTAAATGTTTATACGGACGTAGTAATAAAACAGCCCGCCCTGATAAAATGTATAGAAAGCTATTCGGTATTTATTTAGTATTCATTTAAATGCACTATTATTTAGTCTGAAACCTACAATATACACAAGATAACGAAAGTGTAAGTAGAACAATAAAACAGTTTCACATAGCAAGCGTTGCAATCGTGACATCACCTTGGAAAATTGCCCATGATAGCAAATACCTTAGGTTAATGTCACGTTTGAAAGGAGCCCAAAATTAACCGCGACTCACTTTCCCAGGATAGGTATAGCCCCAATGTCTAGTTCAATTAGAGCTTGCTAGCTGGGTCGGTGCGGCGTATATTTAACTCAGGGATTAACTTCGAAATAACGTTTTGTATAAACAGAAATGTCAACGTGATACTAAGTTATATTATTACAAGTTATTCTCGGTTTATTAGTAGACACTTTGCGTATTAGACCTAAGTACATAGAAAAGGTATACCACGTTTATTTGTAAGCAGTTCGAGCAAGTAATAATATAATAACTGGGCCTTTACTAACCATTTTCTGGTAACTAACAAGTTTAAATAAGTATACAAAATTTGCTGAATGACATCTTTAGAGCGATTTATTTTAGATTTTAATTTGAAATAAAATTGTACATTTTAACAATTAATTTTAATTTTAAAAAGACAACTTCCTCACTAGAGAACAAGCTCTGTGTCGTGGGGGACTTTACAAACATACAATTAACGGACACAAATGACACCCAGACTCAGAACAATGCTTTGTGGGTCACACAAAGTTTTGTCCTGTGTGGGAATCGAACCCACAACCTCGTGCACAGCAGGCGCATACTACGGCCACTGGACCACCAAGGCAGTCAATTATATAATTTACAATATTCAAATTTAGTTCCAAAACGAACCGTTATGTCGACGTCATGCACCCCTGCACGCGTTTGTGAGGACCTATTGGACACTTTAAAATTCGACTAACATATTAGATTGTGTCATAGACTAAACTTCGATAACGAGAGCCTGTTTTCAATTGTGGTGAGAAAATACGGGCCTTTGATGTTGTAATCATAATTTCCGCCGCGATGAGCTGTATATGTGTGTACTTTCTTTAAGCGATGTAGGTCGATTTGTCTAAATAAATTATAGTCGGTTAATGTTCGTAAATAGAATACACTTCATTTATCATCTCTTAAGTTCCGCTTGCAGGTTTACAATGGCCAATGAGTACACAAATATTGGTGGCCCTTAAAAAGTCCAAAAATAGGCTCTCATTAGGTCCACAGCCAGCCGTGAGATACGGGTCTATGCTCCCAGTGCTCTTATGGGTAACACTCAAAATTCATCATTAAGACAAAAAAGTAGAGAAATATAATTTCAATAATGTGCTATGCGTAAAATCCTGAAATGGGTCCCCATTTCTGCGTCTAAAAACAGACTGGAAACAAATCGTGTGGAGACTGAACCCGCAACACGTATCGCTGCCGCGCTGTATCGGTAGCTGGTAACCTCGACCATTGTGATGACTGCACTACGCACGTGTCCAGTGTTTTCGGTTCCATAGCCACACAAGTATTTCTCAAACCTACTGAGTTTCTTAGCTGTTCCGAGACTGGCTGTACCTGCCTAGTTTGTGTCCGTAAATTATATATGTATATATTTATAAAATCTCCCGCGATGCACAATAGAGCTGGCTTTCGGGGTGCGGAAGTTGCTTTAAAAACTATATGCCACACGTGTTTTTGAAATCGACATCTACATTAATATTACGAAGATAAAAGATTTTTATTTTGCTTAAAGAAGTTGATGAATGTAGAGGAAGCAAAATAAGTATATTTGGATCGAAGCAATTGGAGTACCATAGTCTCTGCCTACCCTAATGGGAAACGGACGTGATGATAATGTATTTTTATTTTGTTTGTATGAAAAAATCCAAATTAAAAACTAATCCAGTAGGGATCAATTTTTAAAATTCTTTTACCAGTAAAATGCTTGGTTCCTGAGTATTAAAATGGGCTATATTTTTTTTTTTTTTTAAATAGGGATCTCTACGAAAACTAAAATGTCGGACGCCGACGCCGTTTATTTTTTTTTGTACTACCAAGGTGGCAAACAAGCATACGGCCCGCCTGATGGTAAGCAGTTACCGTAGCCAATGGACGTTTGCAACACCAGGGGTGTTACTCACGCGTTGCCGACCCTTTAAAAACCTTAAAACTCCTTTCTTGAAGAACCCCATGCTATAGTCTCTTGGGAAAACCTGCGCAGGGAGCTCATTCCACAACCTTATCGCACGTGGTAAGAAATTCCTCTGGAATCTTACGGTACGGCATGTTTGAGGTGCAAGGATGTGAGGATGAACTCCCTGTCGGTGGCGAGAGGTGCGTTGATAAAATGTGGCCGTGGGCATCATCTTGAACATTTCCTCAGAACACAGCCCATTGTACAGGCGGTAGAACACACACAAGAAGGCGAAGTCTCTCCTGAGACTTAGTGGTTCAATACCCCCTGTGAGCTTGGGATCGTCAACAATCCTAACAGCGCGTCTTTGGATAGATTCAAAGTCAAATTAGTGAATATAATAGGTAGTAAGTTCAATTTAATACTCACATTCCACCCGACAGCTTCTGCATATCTATCTATCTTCTCATGTTCATCAGGCTCAGAATCTGTGTCCAGTAGAGTCTCATTACCACTGTCAGAGTCCCGGGGGATACCTCCAATTTCACTCTGGAGATCTGTTTCCACTTTCTGTTCACCATCTTGTTCTTCAACTTCTTTTAATGGAGCTAATGGTGTGGACTCCTCTAAGGCAGCTCTCTGTGACGCTTGCTTCAGTATAGATCCAAACTTTTCAAAGAAACTGTCGTCTACTTCTTGTATTCTGTAAATAGAAAAAGTTAAGGTTAATTATTTAATCCATCTATATATGTATATGAAAATGAATCCTTTTTCCCCTTGGTCACGCCATAACTTTAGAACGACTTAACTGATTTATTCAGCTTTCTTTTTAAATACATATTTCTTATTAGAAAGGTTCTTACAAGAAAAAAAATAGCGCACAAATAATTTAACCCAGGCGAAATCGGTGCAAGTCGCTAGTATAAAATAATATCTTGGGACAACTCAAACAAGGCTATCGTATCGTTGACGACCTTATAACGATTCATTTTCGATTTTAATTTGATATTCTTAAGATGTCAATTTTATTAACTAGCTTTGAGGCTGTCATTGTTCGATCCAAAATAAATCGCTTTAAGGGCGTCGTGGCCTCTGATCCCCAAATCAGCAAAGCTTGTATAATGACAACAAGATAACTAGTAAACATATTTGTAGGTATATTTGTAATACCTATATATCCTACTTACTAATATTATAAACGCAAAAGTTTGTAAGTATGGATGGATCGATGTTTGTTACTCTTTCACGTAAAAACTACTGAACGGATCAGGATGAAATTTGGCACAGAGATAGATTAGGGTCTGGAATAACACATAGGCTGTTACAGCGATAACGACATTCACGCCGGCAGAGCCGCGGGCAACAGCTAGTATAATTTAAAAACTACACCCAAACTGAACAAAAGAATCAAGCTAATCACATATCACATAATTTGTATTGTGTGGAACCGAACTCACGACCTCCGGCTTAAAGGTCAGAGTTACTAACCACTACCGGAATAGCCCCTTTATATAGCAAGTGACATAAACGGTAGTAGAATAGAATAGAATAAAAAAAAATATGTACGGGATTGACATAAGTTTATAATAGCAACCCATATGTCCCACAGCTGGGCACGGGTCTACTCTCCTCTATCAAGAGAGAGAGAGGGTTAAGGGCTTTATTCACACACGCTGGCCTAATGTGGGTTGGTGAATCAGACATGTCTTTAGAATTTCTTTTAAGACATGTGGGTATCCTCACGTGATTATATGATCCCTTTTCATTATATGTGATTATAATGAATAGGGATATCAATACTATATATTGTTTTTATTTTATTTTATTCTACTACCGTTTATGCCACTTATCTAGAGGACCAGCTTAGTATGGCACTTTTCTTCTGATTCGTAGAACATTTTTTTTTACCTTTACCGATACATATATTGAAATACTAGCTGTTGCCCGCGGCTCCGCCTGCGTGGATGTCGATTATCGCTGTATAAAAGTAACCTACATATGTGTTATTCCAGACCATAATCTATCTCTGTGCCAAGTTTCATCCAGATCCGTTCAGTAGTGTTTACGTGAAAGAGTAACAAACATCCATCCATCCATCCATCCATACTTACAAACTTTCACATTTATAATATTAATAAGGATGTCCGGTTAATCTAATGATTAACATATTTTAAAGCAAAGTCGCTCTCGGAGTGGGTTTCGAACCGCTAGACTAGATAAGGATATATTTCAAATTGGGCAAAATAAAAATAACGGTAAGTAATGTTTCATAAATGTATTAAACAGTTATATACTTGTACTATTAAGTATTCTGTGGTTATATGTAGGTTAGGTAGATGTACTTAAATTATTTTGGACATAGGTACCAAAAATCAAAAGCGTTATTCGCCCATATGAAGTTTCTAGGAGTGATAAAAGATGGAAATTTAAACTGGAATTTACAAGTAGACAATGTATATAGAATAAACAAATTCGTATTTGCACTTTATTATCTTCTCGATACAGGCTTGCCTAGTGAGAGGATCACCAGTACCTAATTTTAACTCCAGCATTTCACTAGACTATCACTACCTGTTCTAAAAGCAATACCTAATTTATTTAAAATTGTGATTTATTTTGTAAATGTAAAACTGTTTCAAAATGCTGAAATAAATCATTTTTCATTTTTCACTTAGGTACAAGAAAAATACATCACGGATATGAAATCTACTGGTGTAGTAGTCGTCCAGACCGATTACGGTCAAGGCGGCCAATCCCAACGGAGGACGCAGGACATAATAATATTACAGTGCACAAGTGTGTACGCAAGCACAGGTATGCACTCTTTATTCCCTTACTCTCATGGTCTGATGGGACGGCAATCCGACACGATCGGTGAGAGATCAGGCGTAGGACCAACCGCTTTACGTGCTTCCCGAGGCACGGGATGTGCTATAATGTATCATGCATATGAAAAATCTAACAAAAATAGAGCTGACAAAAATAGAGCTTTTGTTGCACAAAACATACACACAAATTGATAACCTCCTCTTTTTAATAATCGGTAGAAAATGCATTAGAGGCATATACCGACTCCATCCCTGACTCATCATGTCATGTATTTAAGAAACTTGGTTTGTTGCCGCTACCGTTTTGTGGAAATATAAAGAAGTGTTATTTAAAAGAATGGGCGATTTAAATTCTCGAAATCAACAAGGATTCGTATTAGAAGATATTCCTACAAAATTTAATAAAAATAGTCTAGAAATATGGGTGCGTATATAAAATAGGCTTCCTAATAACCTTAAATTGTTAAACTCTAGAATGTTTAAAATAAATTGGTCGTGGTTAAATTAAAATATTTTTACAGCGTCAGAGTTTCTAGATACAAAAATCTAAAGAGCTAGAACAACAATTTTGCATGCTATGTATAGATAATGTTGGCAAAAACAACTTTTTATTACCCCGTTTAAGCAAATAAATCATTATCATTAAACAATTCTAACTATACCTTATGGAAGACAAGTTAAATAGCATAACAAATAGATAGTGCCTCTTTACTTTTCTCGGAAAATGTTGAATACACACTAGGTAAAATAACTAGATATCCCATTATACCATTTCAGATCCAAGTTAACACAAGATCTTATTTACAAAAATAGAGACTAATTAACGGAAAGGTACATTACAATAATGGTAAATTATATGGATAACAAGCAAATAGCAGATAATAATATACAAAATGAAAAGTAAAATTATATAAAATACATTAAGCAAAACAAAATCATTAAAAAAGTAACAGCTCTTGAATAGGTACTAAAATAATTACAAAATTACAGTATGTATTACATAAGTTCAACTATTATACGCATATTATGGCATTGTGGTAAGCAATATACCTATAATATGGCATATTGTTCCATTTAATAATTTTACAGCTTTGATTTCATCGGTCTAAGCCAGAAATAAGAGTATATTTTATTTCAGTGAACTCCTCAGCACTATGCAAGCTACCCTCTCGACCAATACCTGCTTGTTTGACACCACCAAATGGTGCCTCAGCAGTTGATAACATACCGTCATTGACAGAAACCATACCAAACTCCAGTTTTTTTGACATACGGAATGCCTGGCCGATGTCTCTCGTAAAAACATAAGAAGCAAGACCATAATTAGTATTGTTAGCAATAGCCAGCGCTTCATTTTCATCTTTTATCTTTAAAATTTGTATAATTGGACCAAAAATTTCTGTATTCCATATAGTCATATCCGTATTTATATTTACCAATATCGTGGGCTTATAGAACCTACTACCAAGTTCTTTAGCAAATTCACCCCCAACTACTATCTTGGCACCTTGTTTCACCGCTTCGATTACCAAATTTTCTATGGCCTTTGCTTGTTTATCATTTATTATTGGACCACAGTTAACTCCCTCCTTCATACCATTCCCTAATACACTTTTATTTACAATACGGTCTTTGAAACCACTTACAAACTTATCAAAAAGACTTTCGTGCACAAGAAATCTGTTGGCTGCGATACATGTTTGACCACAATTTCTGAATTTTGCTATCATTGCATTGTCCAGAGCATGGTCTACGTCAGCACTGGGGAAAACAATGAACGGAGCATTACCTCCAAGTTCTAAAGCTACTTTCTTAATTCCTTTAGATGCATGTCCGTACAAAATCCTACCAATAAAAGTGGATCCTGTAAAAGATATACATGCAGTTTTTTCATGTGTACACAAAGCTTCCCCTACTTGAGGCGCATGTTTTCCGCTAGATGTAATCACATTAACAACACCCTTAGGAACTCCAGCTTGTTGTGATAATTCAGCTAAAGCCAGCGCTGTGAGTGGTGCCTCCTCAGAAGGTTTTATGACACAAGTACAACCAGCTGCCATAAGAGCTCCCACTTTTCGTGCTATCATTGCATGAGGAAAATTCCATGGAGTTATAATAGACACCACACCTAAAGGTTGTCTTGTGACCATAATTTTTTTATCCGGCCAAGGGCTTGGTATAATTTCACCATAAACAAGACGGCAAACATTAGCAAACCACTCAAAATAAGAGTTTCCATAAATAACTTCTCCTTTAGCCTCTATCAATGGCTTTCCACATTCTGTAGTTACAATTGCTGCTAAATTATCCAAATTTTCTTCACAAAGGTCAAACCATCTCCTTAGAATTCTCGCCCGCGATTTGTTAGTGACTTCTTTCCAAGATTGAAAAGCGTGAGAGGCAGCGTTAATGGCGTTATTCACATCTACTGGTTCCATGTCTGGCACCTCAGCAATAACAGCATCAGTGGCGGGGTTCATTATTGGGAATACCGCTTTACTTTGAGCAGACACCCATTCGTGGTTCACGAAAGCTTTATTCTTCAGTAAGTGCATTTGTTTATTCTGACTGAGGCACAGTTTTAAGTTTTTGGTAACACTTGTTCCTAACAGCTCCATGCTGGCTGTGTGAACTACTGTTAAAGTCTAATGTATAAGAAGTTTCCTTCCCTTTCTATTTTCTTTACCGACGAAAGTATTTCTGTCAATATCAAATTTAAAACATTAAATTTAATAGATATTAATTTGTCTTAATGTCACAGCGACACTTTCAGTGTCCGACCGAGGTCTCAGATTCCAGTAAATTTTGGAGTAAAAGGCGGGTGCAGTAAAATATGTTTTGGCGCTTCCTGGAAATCGACATAAAAGTGTGACTGTCGACTCCACTCCGCCTGTGTTAACTGGAGTATACAGTCTAGAAAAAGATTTCTCAGCAAGTTATACAGAATTTAAAATTGTTTACTTATAGCAGGAATATAGTCAAGTTAGGAAAGTGCTCACTATCGTCAAATTGAATAAAAAAGCAACAAAAAGTTTCGGTCGGACACTACACTTTTACCACTGATTACAGAAAACGTATACCTACCATTACAATATAATATATTATTTTGTTTTTGTATAGTGTAATAATTTTATGTAGGTAAGTATCTAATCTAAAAAATATTACAAAATATAATAATAAATAGAGTAATTATGACACAATGAACTGATCAATAGGTACATTAAATTTGACAATACTGTTTTTTTTTTCTATAGACCATAGGCTACCTATGCTATGGACATGAAATTTACACCCCGTATTATTATTTCCATGGGTATGGACATAACAGAACCGAGTGGTTTAAAAAGTTGTTTCTAAATCCTAGATGGCGCTAGGCATATAATTTTGAGATAGAACCTTGTCAATGTCTCTTAAGTTTGAAAAAACCTCATTTTAACATAAAAGAACCCGACTTCAAATAACAATAACAACTTAAGGCCCGCAGAAAGAATGAGCCTTCTGGGTCAGCCATACCCAGAACCGGAAGATTTCGGGCGCGTCCTCATCAAAGATGTACTGGCACTACACAGGATATACTAAGCATATAGATAGAAAAACATAATCAGGGCGTACAGTGGTGAAACTACGCAAAAGATCAGAAAAATAGACAGGTCTCCAGTGCTCTTTTAGTAACAATAATAATAATATTTTCGGGACAACTCACACACTGCCATCTGATCTCAAACTAGGCAGATCCTGTACTATGGCAACCAGACAACTGATAAACATACTTATATATTTCTAAATACATACATATTATAGATAAATACCAAACACAGAACAAACATTCGTGCTCATCACATAAATATTTGTCCCGGGTGGGAATCGAACCCACGACCTCTGGCTTAGCAGTCAGAGTTACTAACCACTAGACCAACAGGCCAGACAAAATAAAATATAATGCGTTTGTAAGAAACTAGTCCTATTCTCCATCATAAAGACCTGGTGCTTAACATAAGGCGGCCCGAATGCTATGTTTGTCACCCAAGTAGTATGAAAAAAAAGATCCCAAAGGACCAAAGTGTTCTGGCTATAAGGCCAGCGTTAACATGATTAATTAAAAAAACTTCAGATTTTTTATCTAGACTAGACTCATGGGATAGTTAAGATTCTTATAAGCTGAATGTTGGCCTGATATTCATTTCAGTTTTTTTTTTTTTTTTTTTTTTTTTTTATACTACTTGGGTGGCAAACAAGCATACGGCCCACCTGATGTTAAGCAGTATCCGTAGCCTATAGACGCTTGCATTACCAGAGGTATCACTTGCGTGTTGCCAACCCATTTTTTTACACCAGGGCTTTAAGATGGAAGTAACCCTGGGATAGGAACACGTATCTTTCAAAATGCATTCCTAAATGAGCGCTGGAGACCTGTACTCACACACAGGAACACAACTACACCGCTGTGTGTAGTCATTTGGCTGTGGTCTTCTGTAAGGTGGAGGTCCTTCCCCAGTCGGGCTTGCTCGCTAGTATGGTGCCCTACCTCTCTTAGAAGATATATATAGAAAGAAAAGTCATTTATTTTAAAACAAATCTTATTATTAAACAATCTCACTACAAATATGGAAGACATGTTGAATATCATAATAATTAGTCTACTTTCACTCTCCAATGTATGGAATGATTGGAACAAGTAAAACACTATCCTAAAAACTATTCTATTGGAAATTCAGATCCACTTTAAAACATGATTTTGTACTTATTATAATACTGTAATAACACACTTTGGTATATAATGTAAAAAAAAACAAAAAGGTATATAATAATACATTTTAAAAATAACATGCAAAATTAGTACTTAACGCTTATGAAATAAAAATGCATAATAATAAATCTTTGGCTAATACAACAGGTATCCGAGATGCATTTCTTCTTAAATTGCATTAGTTTAGAAAGGTATTATGCATCTTGGATACTAAAATTAATTAAAAAATTACAGTATAATTGCACTGGTACACTGTATATAATATTGCATTTTGATATGCAATTTATATGATTTATTTATTTGTTTCACAGCTTTACTTTCATTGGTTTATGCCAGAAATAAGGGTATATTTTATTTCAGTGTACTCTTCGGCCCCATGTAAGCTGCCCTCACGACCAATGCCCGCCTCCTTTATACCGCCAAATGGAGCCTCAGCAGCAGATAACATTCCATCATTAATAGCTACCATACCAAACTCCAATTTGTCCGACATACGGAATGCCTGACCAATGTCTTTTGTAAAAACGTATGCAGCAAGACCACAATTAGTATTGTTAGCAATATCCAGCACCTCATCTTCAGATTTTATCTTTAAAATTTGTACAACGGGCCCAAAAATTTCTGTATTCCATATTGTCATGTTCTTATTTATATCTACTAACATTGTGGGCTTATAGAACCTACTACCAAGCTCTTTAGCAAATTCACCTCCCATTACCACCGTTGCACCTTGCTTCACTGCACCGTCTACTAAACTGGATACTGACTTAGCTTGTGTATCATTTACTAATGGGCCGCAGGTAACTCCCTCTTTCATGCCGTCCCCCAATACAGTTTTCTTTTTAATACGATCTTTGAAACCACTAACAAACTTATCAAAAATACTTTCATGTACTAGGAATCTGTTGGCTCCCACGCATGCTTGACCACAATTTCTGAATTTTGCTAGCATTGCATTGTCCAGGGCATGGTCTACATCAGCACTGGG
This sequence comes from Trisateles emortualis, assembly GCA_947095525.1. Classification (NCBI taxonomy): domain Eukaryota; kingdom Metazoa; phylum Arthropoda; class Insecta; order Lepidoptera; family Erebidae; genus Trisateles; species Trisateles emortualis. The sequence goes on along the minus strand of OX352740.1, from coordinate 9,918,209 downwards.
GAAAACAATGAACGGAGCATTACCTCCCAGTTCCAGAGATACCTTCTTAATACCTTTAGATGCATGTCCGTACAATATCTTACCAATAAAAGTGGATCCTGTAAAAGATATACATGCAGTTTTTTCATGTGTACACAAAGCTTCCCCTACTTGAGGAGCATGTTTTCTGCTAGATGTGACAACATTAACAACACCCTTAGGTACTCCGGCCTGTTCTGCTAATTCAGCTAAGGCCAGTGCTGTAAGTGGTGCATCCTCCGAAGGTTTTATCACACAAGTACAACCAGCTGCCATAAGAGCCCCCACCTTTCTGGTTATCATTGCATGAGGAAAATTCCATGGAGTTATAATAGACACCACACCTAGAGGTTGTCTTGTGACCATAATTTTCTTATCTGGCCAAGGACTTGGTATTATTTCACCATTAATAAGACGGGCAGCATCAGAAAACCACTCTAAATAAGAGTTACCATAGGTTACTTCGCCTTTAGCTTCTATCAGCGGCTTACCAGTTTCCGCAGTTATAATCGCTGCTAAATGGTCCATGTTTTCTTCACAAAGGTCAAACCATTTCCTAAGAATTTTCGCCCGCGTTTTCTGTGTGACTTCTCTCCAAGTTTTAAAAGCGTCAGCGGCAACATTGATGGCATTATTGACGTCCGCCGGTTCCATGTCCGGCACCTCAGCAATAACAGCATCATTAGCTGGGTTTATAATTGGGAATACCGCCTTGCTTTGAGCAGACACCCATTCGTGGTTTACGTAAGCTTTATTCTTTAGCAAGTGTATTTGTCTACTCTGCTTGAGGTACGGTCGAAATTGTCTGCTTACACGTAATAATTCCATTCCGGTTGTTAGACTTCGCTTACGTATAATAACTATATTTTATATGAGTGCCGTTTTGATATTTGATTGCAGACAACGTTTAGTACGTTACGTATCTAATTGAAACTTATTTACAATATTGATAATAAAATGTTACTATAAACGCGCACTGATCATTGGTACGTACGTAGATTGATATTAATAAATTTGACTTTGATTCTATTTATTGATATTGACTTTGACAGTTACTTTCCTTCGAGAGTTGCCATGTTATGAATACGAAATAGTACGATCAGTAAAGAAAAGTCGTATTACTTTATGAAATTAAAAAACATAGAAAAATGTGGAATTTCTAAAAAGTTATACTAGAGTTTAGCTATCTAAAACCATCACAATAACCCTAAGCATTTATTTATCAGTCACTGCAAATCTATTTTCACCAGAATTTTAAAGGTAACACTACGACTTATGTTGTCATTTGTCAATGGTTCTAGATTCTGTAGCGAATTTTTTGGGTGGCAAACAAACATACAGCCCGCCTGATATTAAGCAGTTACCGTAGCCTATGGACGCTTACAAAACCAGAGATATCGCTTGCGTGTTGCCGACCCATTTTTTACACCATGGTTTTAAGGTGGAGTATCCCTGGAATAGTAAAACATTTCTTTGAAAACGCATTTTTTAGAGCTACCTCTCTCAAAGCCAACGCTTAAAGTAATATAAATTTCACAACAACAAAAAACGTACGAGTACGATGTACGGTCTCTTATCTGGCAACCTTAACAAAGTCTGAGTGACAGCGCCGCCTGGCCTAATTGATACGTTTCGTTTGACGTTAACATTGATGTGCTAAACATTTATTTTCAAATTCAATTATATAGATAAAAACCTTTATAAGGATAAAATGGAACTCGAAGGGATTGCCTAAGTAAAGTAAGTAACACCGTAACATGCCATAATAACCCGGATGGTGTATGCAAAGTTGTTTTGTCAGACGAATGTTTCGTTCGTTAGCTCATGTTCTAAGTGTGTTTTGTCTACAAAAAAAAGTAGGAAGGTACATGGTAAGGCCATGTACATTGATAGATAGATAACTCTTTGTTGTACATTTTTCTACCTTCCTTTTTGGTCTAGATAGTTGGAGATACATACCAGATATAACAAAAAACTTGATCTGTCAGATCCAGGTAGCGTTGCCAGGCGTCCGGATAAAGCCGGACATAGTTAGGCTTTTTTATTGTGTGTCCGTCCAAAATAAACGGTGTCCGGATTGCCCGGATTTTGTTAGGCTTTTTAAATTTCGCAAACGAGAATACAGAAAGACGGCATTCAGGTCTCCTTAATAGATATTCAATCGCAACTTTTTTGTTGAACCTATTAATATTGAGACACAAATAATAATAATAATATCCTCAATAATATAGGCAGCCTTTTTATTCAAATGTCCGGCCAAACTGGCTGGTCTGTCCAGCTATTAGGTTTGGCGACCTGGCAACCCAAGATCCAGGGGTGTAGTTTCCCTGAAACTGACCTATCATGCCTCTCAGCCAGGCAATCACTCGGTACGCACCCACGTGCGTAGCGAGTGATGCGCCTGGCCCACGCCATTACCGTCTGAAATGATATTAAGTATATCTTTACTGGGCAACGCGCCACCAAAATAGAGAAATGAAATTGTAGAACTGTTTAATTATTTTTGTTTTCTAAAGAAAATGTTTGTTTTATAAGATCTGTTTTGTTTTTGTACTGAGACCTTGTATCATAAAACACAATGATATAACTAAGAGAAGACTGTGAAAGGATAAATGATAGAATTAAGTATTTGATTGCGTCTTTGATGACGCAGTGGCAGGCAAAGTAGGTACCTATGCGTCGGTTTAAGTCCAGTGTTCGATACCCCGATAAGGTAAAGCGATATTGATTTATAATCATTTAACAACATAATTACGAGTAGGTATACTCAGTCGGTACCTACCTACCTATCCGCTCGCCGAATTTAAATAGGTCTTCAATAATTCTTCTTTAAGAGGAAACGCGGTGTGTCTATTCTCCATAGAAACGCTCTCGCCTGTTTTCTACCTGGTTTACGATCTTAAAGTAAACATTTTTTGCAGTAAAATTAATATCAACTTCTTGTATGTTCCTATGTTTTCCTTTTTAATGATTCATTATATTTATAAGCACTAGAAACCCTTAAAAATGCTCAAAATAACCATTTTAGACGGCTGTCAACATAGGCCTGGTATACAAATATGACAACTGTTATTGAAAAAAGGAAAACATAGGGGCACATTTTATATCCTAATCATGCAGTTTACGAAATATCTTTTAAATTGGTCTAATAATGGAGGAGGAAATAGGCGAGAGCCAAACTTTGAATTACGACTTTTTACTTATGCTGTTTAGTCGGTTATGCAGTTGTCCCTGTCGCACAAATCGCGCGGCCGAGCGCTCGCAGAGCGACAGCGATAATTTATTCAAATACCTAATACTCAAAAGTCTCTCCGCCCGCATTTCCTCTTAATATCTAATCTTTTTCTAATAGGGGGCAACCGATGGACAAGGTCAGCTCAAGACCGAATGATGTGGAAAAACTTGGGGGAGGCCTATGTCCAGCAGTGAACGTCTTATGGCTGATATGGAGGGGGTAAAACTTATGATAGCCTTTTATCATTAAACGTACATCGAAGTTAATATTGACCCAATCTCAAAAAAGCACATGTAACTCTTTTTGTTAAAATAAATCCTTACTAATATTATAAATGTGAAAGTTTGTGAGAATGGATGGATGGATAGATGGATGTTTGTTAGTTACTCTTTCACGTAAAAACTACTGAACGGATCTGAATGAAATTTGGCACAGAGATAGATTATGGTCTGGAAGAGCACATAGACTTTTTACAGCGATAACCGACATCAACGCGGGCAGAGCCGTGGGCAACATAAATAATAATTATTAAATCTCTCTCACAATCATAAAAAGTACCTACGAATAAAAACGGCAATACATTTTACTGACACTGGTATACTTCGACAAAGTAGGTTATAATACTTTCCAGTTATTAAAACCGGATCTTATTAAGAACCGAATATTATATACCGCACATGAATTTTAATGTAGCTAACTAAATACTAAGATAAAAACTAGAAAGAAATGAATAAAACAAACAAACGAACTAACCTGCTATCATGTACTTGTTCCTCTACAGATTTCTGCTGTTGCAACTTTTCATAAAAACCTTTCCACATTGATTCTTCATCCATTGTGATAAAATTTTCTTAAACTAAGTCCACAAAGCACAATATTGACCTTAAACAAACACCGGCAACTGAGACTAAAATAAGAGTTGTGGAGATACCCACAATCGATATGCACAATGAATCACAAAACAAATCGAGTCATATGGTCGGTAAGACTATGACGTAAACAAAAGATTTAAGACTCCGGAAATAACGTTGCTCTCAACGTTCTGAGACCGGATCACCAGACTAATGCAGTTCACTGACACTATCACGCAGAATTTCGCGGCGTGTTAAATGAAAGGTTGGCTTGATTTTAATATAAAATCGTTTATAAATTATATGAACGTGACTTATATCGATTTGTTTTGGTTACGGTTAATACAGATGGAGCAGACTGACGTAACTGTAGTCGTTTCAAGGTGGATACGAACGAACGGTCGCCGGTCGTGCTGCGCACCGTGCCGCGGCAATGTGCAAACTAAAATGTTTTGCATTAACCCACGTGCTTTTAATGTCACTATAATCACTCTGTAAACATTTAGACAGTCCATAAATGTGCACGTCCTGTTGTTTTTACTAAATGTGTACCTAATTAGGTAACAGATTCCTAAGCCTAGCTACGTCAGTTTTATTCAACAACTAGATAGGTTAAGATAGTACCTACCTATAAACAAGAACTCAATGATATCGTCTCATTAGTGAAATAATATTTTATCAGCATAATAAAACAAAAATGATACTAAGTAGGTAATATTCGTTGTTAAATTAACATAGGTAGCAATTTGCGAAATATTTTGTGCGTATTATGAATAAATATATTTTATTCATAACTAGCTGTTGCCCGCGGCTCCGCCCGCGTGGATGTCGGTTATCGCTGTAAAAAGTAGCCTATGTGTTATTCCAGACCATCATCTATCTCTGTGCCAAATTTCATCCAGATCCATTCAGTAGTTTTTTACGTGAAAGAGTAACATACATCCATACATCCATCCATCCATCCATACTTACAAACTTTCGCATTTATAATAGAAGTAGGATACGCATAAAATATGGGACGCTAAAGATTTATTTAGCTGAATAAAATAACATAATTTATTTAGCATGTTGACTATATGCTAAGCTGTAGGTAGCTTGCTAGCTCTATGAGCAGAGATCTGGGAGAATAGAAAACTAACAGTGATCTAATAACGGTCTGACACCATTCACTATTGTAACATTTATTGGCCCTGAATTGTTCATTATGTACAAATAGTTTGCGTGTTATCGCCTATTGAAGTTAAATAAGTAAACTACCTATCTACTTAATTATGCACAGTTAAATTCAACTTTTTATAAACATTCTGTTTCTATGGTTTCTGCAGAATAATTCCAAGAGATGACATCATTCGCCGCGTCAGAGTCGAGTCATATTAAAGGACTAAGCGTCACAATAGATTGTTTTATACAACGGTGACAAACAAGTGTTCGCTTCGCCTGATGGTCAGCAGTACAGTAGCCTATGGATGCTTACAATACCTGGAGTATTACTCGTGGGTTTTCGACCCTACATCTTCTAACACCAATTTTGTGGTATAATAATAATAATATATTTATTTCGGATAATTTAAGATGCATCCATATTATGTTAGTAATACCTTAAAAACTATGTCAGCACAAATAATCATGAGAAATAATAATATTATACCACATTCAATTAATTATCCTAATATTTTAAAACAAGTACAAGGTTATTCTAATGTTCACTTGTCGTATGTAACAAAACTTATTATTTGGCCCATCCAATAGTTTTGTATTGGACAATCATACCGTCCAGCCAATACTTTCAGGATGCTGTTACTGCTATTTAGTAGACGCTCGCGTATTGACACTATGAACAACCCTTAAGGAAAACGTTTTTAAAAAGCAGTTTCCCTTAAATGAGCATTGGAACCTACTTACGCTATACATTTCCTATACCTACTATGCTAATGCAAAGAAACCCATACTCTGGCGTTCAAAAAGAGTGGCCAGAGTTTCTTTTCGTAGCTCCATTGACAGTGAATTAAGTTAAGTTTAAATAAACTTCATGCACACTATAAGTCTAAAAATGAATAAAGCAGTTTGACCTTGACTCTGTTATAAAGCATTTTCACACGAGGTAGATAATATTTTAAATAAAAAAAAACATTATGTCCTTTGTTTAAATGTGTGTTTGTATGTTATGCATAATATAAGTGTAAAAATAAATTGCTTTTCTTTCTTTTTAAATTTAAACTGTAGAGTGTACTCATAGCCAATTGCAATCGCTCGGTTAAGTTACCAAAGTGGTTCGTATGGATGGATGACCTCATAGTATGTTTCTATTTACATTCCACCTGAGCATCATTGTGCTTCGAAGGGCACGTTACAAATTCCAATATACAATTCCATTGTTTACAGAAGCTTATTTAGGCGATCTAGATCTGAACAAATCTGTTGAGACCACCAAATCGGACGCTACCAAGTGGAGAAAAAACAAAACTGTAAAACGACGTAAAAAATCCATAGTACACCAAATCGCGTGACTATAACTCGATTTATGTGATTATTACAGCCTTCGTACTCATACCTAATCGTTATCGGTTTTATGCACTTTTCTTAAGAACAATAGGTAACTACATACGTATTATATACATGGTAACAGGGGGGTTACCATGGCGTGTTAAACGTGAGCCCGAACCCTTACTGGAGAAGGCCTTCCACTTTACAGAAAACCACCTTGTTCCTGTGTGTGAGTATAGGTCTCCAGCGCTTATTTAGGAAAGCGTTTTCCTTTCCTAGGGATATGAATGTCCATACGTGCAAAGCCGGAACGTGTAGCTAGTCCTAATATTATAAACGTGAAAGTTTGCAAGTATGGATGGATGGATGTTAGTTACTCTTTCACGTAAAAGCTACTGAACGAATCTGGATGAAATTTGACACAGAGATAGATTATGGTCTGGAATAACACATAGGCTTTTTTACAGCGATTACCGACATCCATGCGGGCGGAGCCGCGGGCAACAGCTAGTGGTAAATAATAACACCCAACAAATAATCGTACTTATCAGATAAGTAAAGATTTTTCCTGGATGGACATCGAATCCACGACCGGGTAAATTCTGGCTAACCAGTCAGTGTCACTAACCACTACACGAACAGGCTAGTCAATATAATTATTTGTAGCCCAAGATAATAGATATTATTATATCGGCCCGCGGCTTTGCCTACGCGTACAATCCCATGGGAAGTGTTTTTTTTAGGAAAAAAAGAAGCCTATATTTCTCTGTAAGAAAACCTGCTCAAGCAGGGATTTATAGACTATTCCAACCCTGAGCACAGAGTGTAAATGTGGTGCTCAGCCACAAACATATGCCCTAAACCTTGCGCCTCAGAGAAGCTTAGGGACGTTACCGAAAATGCAAAACACTTAAGTAGCTTACTTCTGGGCCATTTCATTGCCATCGACACGTTAAGAAGATCTCTGTGCCAAATTTTATTCAGATCCCTTCAGTCATATTGGCGTGATTGAGTAACAAATAGGTATACATCCATCCATCCAAACTTTCGCATTTATAATATACATTAAAAGCGGTGGTGGCCGAGTAGGAAAGTAACCGACTTGCACGCAAGAGTTGCGAGTTCGATCCCAGGCAGTACCAATGTGAATTTTACTTTGTGGAGTTTATATATATCTACTAATCAAATGATTCGCCATCTGCTAACGGTGAAGGAAAACATCGTGAGGAAACCCACATGTCTTAGAAGAAATTCTAAAGACATGTCTGATTCACCAACCCGCATTAGGCCAGCATGTGTGAATTAAGGCCTAAACCCTCTCTCTCTCTTGAAAGAGGAGAGGAGACCCGTGCCCAGCAGTAGGACATATATGGGTTGCTATTATTATTATTAAATATGCATTAGTATAGATAGCATATTATATATATATATATAGTCAGTTCATACGCGGCCATGTTGCTATAAGATACAGTTACAATGTGGGCGGCATCTAATATGATTATGCGAATATGGAGATCTGTTTACCGTCGTTGTCTATTAATATAATCTGCTAATAAACGTGTCAATAAGAGACACAAAGGCGTTATCGCTACAGTTACATTACATTATAGTGTAATATTTATACAAATATTATATAACTACATTTTAAGAGAGACAAAGCACCATACTAGCGAACATGCCCGACTGGGGAAGGACCTTCAATATATATGTATATATAAAACCACAGCCAAATAACACAATACACAGTAGTGTAGTTGTGTTCCTGTTCGAATACAGGATTCCAGCGCTCATTTAGGGATTCTTTTTTAAAGAAACGTTTCCTATCGCAGTGATACTCCATCACAAATTGGTCGACAACGCGCAAGTGAGATACCTCTGGTATTCCAAGAATCCATAGACTACAGCCCCTGCTTACAATCCGACCGGCCGTATGCTTGTGTGCTGAGTATAAAAAATATAGGGACCTAGGTACTTTGCTTTTATCCACGGCTTGGTATATTCAGTGAGTTCCTTTTTTTTATTTTGGATACTAAGTACTATTCTGATGAATAAGCTATAACATTGTTAAGTTTAATCAAAATCCGTCCAGAGGATTTTGTTTGAAGGAGTAACAAATATCCATTCATTTGGTACAAACACACGACGCTGTGTACCAAATTCTGAGCTCACAAGGTCACGGCAAGTTCCGAGGCTGTACGGAGGCTTTACGGTCCATGAACTCACGAACCTTATGTAAGTTGAGTAGGTACTTATTTACTTATAACAATGGCCGTCTCAGTACATGTTTTTTTCTTTGAACGAATAGGCAAGAATGTTTATAAGAAGTAATTCAATTTTTTTACGATTTGAGGTCAATATTGGGGAAATAGACATATCAGGTTGTAACTTAAAAAAGGTGGTATTTTTTAAGCAATAAAGAGGTTTTTTTTAAAGACATCTCCTACACTAGAGAACAAGGAACTTTACAAACATACAATTAACGGACACAAATTACACCCAGACTCAAAACAACTCTTTGTGGGTCACACATAGTTTTGTCCCGTGTGGGAATCGAACCCACAACCTCGTGCACAGCAGACAGCTGGACCAACAAGACAGTAAAGAGTCTTTGTAAAGAGAACAAAATTGATGTCCTATTATTCGAATTCGCTTTGCTAACGCCATCTAACGATGTAAGTCCTTACTAAAATTATTCATTCTCGCCATCTGCCATATCTAAAAAAGGGCGCTCACGAGTAACATAACAACGAGTAACATGACAACTTTTTTGTCTCTGTCTCCTCTCACTGTATAATAATGATCTTATTCGTAAGCCAATCATCAAAAATAAAAATTGAACTTTATTTTCAGTAATGCAAAACACGAATGTTCTTTTCATCTTTTCATCATAAAAGTTTGATAAACAAAACCATGCAGGAACGCGACACCGAAATTGAACCCGAGAGACGACTGAATAACAGTCTGCACTATCATTGCGCCACCGCCGCCACCGTGGTACCTAATCAAAAAACTACCTACTAAAAACTATCGGCAAGTATTAGTTTTAATCAGCATTATCAATCTATTAGTGACCCACGTATCAAAAGTTCAAGGCAAATCAAATAATGATAACTAGTGCCATCTATCGGAACTCAGTCTTAACATATAATTTTCATTGTGTTCTGTCTGTGTTGCCTTCGATAGTATTCGTATTGCGGTTTTTGGCTGAGCTAAAAATAGTCACTTTTAACTCAGCCAAAACTGACCATAGATTTATTTTAACGATACAATAATAATTATATCTTGGGAATAGTCACATACAGCCATCTGATCACAAACTAGGCAGAGTTTAAACTATGGCAACCAGACAACTGATGATATACGCGTTCCGCGCTCACGCGTTGCCGACCCTTTAAAAACCTTATAACTCCTTTCTTGAAGAACCCCATGCTATAGTCTCAATCAATTTATTTAGTCTCAGACAAAATTACCATGTCCATAGTGTTGTTAGTACAAAAACTTAGAACTATGATAGTAAATAAAAAATATTTTTATTATTGCCTGTTCCATCAATTACATTTTCAACAAATTAGAATAATATTAGATTTATTATAAATATTGATTTATAATAAATATTGATTAATAAAATTTGAAAATTGATTTTTGCGGAAAAATATCCCCATTTTTTATATGTAACCTGTAGATGAAATGTTTGCGGAATACTGCACTAGACCACGGTGCAGCCACACCTAAACCAACAGGTAACCACTAGACCAATATGACTGTCAAGCAGACATAGCACGCTTTTGTCAAAAAGAGTATGGTTTAATACAGTTTGCGATTGTTTTATTATAATGAAATTTATATAACTATCTAGCTGCCGTCTACCGCAATAATTAGAACATTATTATTAGTTTTTTTTATACTACTTTGGTGACAAACAACCATACGGCCCGCCTAATGTTAAGCAGTTACCGTAGTCTATGGACGCTTGCAATAGGCCAGAAGTATCAATTGCGTGTTGCCAACCCATTTTTTGCACCAGGGCTTTATAATGGGATTATCCCTGGCCTGGGATAGGAATACGTTTTTTTCAAAATGCAACCCTAAATGAGCGCTGCAGACCTGTACTCACACACAGGAACACAACTACATCACTGCTTGTAGTCATTTGGCCGAGGTTTTCTGTAAGGTGGAGGTCCTTCCTAAGTGGGGCTTGCTCGCTAGTATGGTGCCCTACGTCTCTTAAAGTTCTTTTAGTTTACTTAAAACAGGTGAACAATATACAGACTATTGTGCAACTGTTTTATGTAAACAAAAAAATAATAATATGCTAGTAATACCACAGAATACTTAATAGTGGTAATAGAAATATAATCAATAACTTAGAAATTCATAACGAATTTATTTGTAGTAGTAGGGACCTAAGTTAGGTATGTGGTGTACGTTTACATGGGGATGTAAAATGATACGATCAATGTTTAATTATGCTGACTTATTACATTTTACAGTAAACCTTCAAAAGGATTTTCCTTTAGTAATAGGAAAATAAAAAGTAACTGACTTGCACGCAAAAAGGTATAAGTACGATCCCGAGTGGCACTGGCAGTACGTATTCTGTGGTGGCAGTACCAATGTAAATTTCATTTTGTGGAATTCTCTAATGATTTACCATCTGCTAACAGTGAAGGAAAACATCATAAGGAAACCCACATTATGTCTTAGAAGAAATTTTAAAGACATGTCTGATTCACCAATCCGCATTATGCCTCTAGGTGTGTGAATCTATCTCTCTCTTGGCGAGCAGACACGTGCCCAGCAGTGGGACATAAGGATAATGGGTTCCTTTTATTATTAGGAAAATGTGTGAAAGAAAAGTAGAGGTCTTTGACCTGCAGTGGGACAATACGAGCTTATAATAATAATGATAGGAAAATAACCGTGATAAACAGACAAATATACAATTAAAAAATATACGGATAAAAATCAATATAAGTATAACTTGCAAAATATAATACGTAGACTAGATAGGTGCCTACAATAATCAGATAGGGATAGAGAATAGCATAGTTTGGCAATGAGCCAACCCCATAACATTTTGCCGTTGGGTGGATGGATCCCAAAGAGGTCAAGGACAAGGTTGGTGGTCATTACCGTATTTATTGCTTTATAGAGTGAAAAATACGGCATGTACTACGTGTATGATATTTTTTTAGGCTGAGCAAGTATTAGTCAAGAACAAGAGTGAGGTTAATGTGGAACTGGGCTGGACATATCTGCCGCATGTCGATGGCAATGACACCAAAGAACATCAAGTGACGTCATGGTAGGCTCGGTAAAAAAGACATGACTTGACTCTTACTGCGCTGACTGGACAGTGGGAAGTCTCGACCATGGTCAATAAAAGAAAGAAAGGGATGCCTTTGCCCTACAGTGGCACTGATGGCTGTTTATAATAATCTTGTACAATATTGTACAGTGAAGACACACAGCTAGCACAAAAAGTTATTAATTAGTCTAGGTGGACTGGCTGACTATAAACTTGTTTTATTAAAGCCATTTTGTATTAAAACTATAAAATACTCGTATTTAAATTCGGATTATAAGTTTCATGGAATAAAAAAAAAATACTGGAATTTAATCTAGCGAGGAGGTTAGTATTGTCATCGGTCTGTTACTAACACAGAAGTAAATTATTAATTCTGTGGTTACTAACAAGATTATTATGGTTAGACGTAATATTATACTGAATACTATTTAAATATAATTTATTTAATTGCAGACATACGGTAAACATGATAATTTGAAGCTTTACATTATTTTGTTAGTTAAAATTTCATATTTTTGTGAACGTTAGGTGATATGGTATATAGAAATATAAATTTAATAAAAAATATAATTTGTGAAACTAAAAAAAACCTACCGAAATTTACATTCAGTACTCTTTCTGTTACAGTTATTCTAAGTTTAATAAATTTGGTATTTAAATACATATATAGAAGACAGAAGAAGAACGTACGTCCTTACCTATGGATATTCTTCTAACATAACGTGGGGGCGCAGCCCCAGGCAAAACAAAAGAAATGTCCAAAATCGTAAAGATATTCGTCCACAAAATATTCGAAATACAGTGGTTATTTCACGATCTGATTTTAAGAGCGAAATAAATAACGGCTCTAACTGCAATCACACCTTCGATTTCCAAATAAGTAGGTAGTCCTAAAATAGGTCATTCCAATTTAGGACTAATTAAAATAAACATAATAAGTCAAAATTTACCTACCGTCTACGTGATTTTATTACATATATTTACTTAATTTTTCCCTAAAATCAGATACATAAATCATGTTTTGCATATACCTACCTTACTATTTTTACGAACGACAACAGGATAATTAAATTAATTGGCACAAATTGACATATTAATTTCAAATTTACTGATAAATAACGATAAATTATCTGTAAAATTAAAAAATAAATCTTGTACTTACTTTCTTCGGCTAATAATTTTATTTTGCTGTAACTTTTTATACACAAATGTCCAGGGATCATCAAACGTATTCTGCATCTTCACGAGATATAAATCACTGACACACCACTTTAATATCTATACTACTACCATTATAATATCCGCTATATATATCACAATAATATAATTTTACTATGTAAATGGTATAAAACAAAGTCGCTTCACACTCTCTGTAAGCTTTAATCTTCACGGCTTTTAATACAGTTTTCACTATCATTTAGATAAATTCGCCCGGAAGGTTGATATATTTTTTATGTAAAATAAATGCATATTAAAATAGATAAATCTAGAAAAACTAAACGGCTAGTTACTAATGTTCACAACACTCCGACCACATGCACTGTTTCAGGTTACAGCGCGCGATATCTGTCGTCGACTAACCGACGAGTTCCACTGTCTAATAAGCTTTGTTTGACATTGCTTTACGTACTCCAGTTTTTTAGGGATCCAAGGCTAATATACAAAAACCATGTTTATTACTTCTATTGTTGAATAGTTTGGCTACTTAATGTTCAATTCTCACGTTTCCTGAATACTTGAGACAAAAAACATGTTACTTACGTAAATACGAAATATTTAACTAATTAAACTTGAACTTGTAATAAAATTATTATGTTAATTTAGATAGTTATATATTTTTTATTTAATGATAATTTACAGATAGTCTCGCTAGCGCAGTGGAGTATTACATACGACAACCATGCTGAGGTCTTGGGTTCGATCATAGGATCAAAATATCACAGAAAAATAGCACACCTAAAAATACTAAATAAAAATATAATTACTAACAGGCGTACCGTATGCTTTTACCACCAAGCATTATAAAAACAATATTATAGCCATAAAGACGGAACCACGCATCAAAATATTCGTAGAGGCAATTAGTCATTACAGAACGGCACTTAAGAGGGTTTTCCTATGCTTAACCAGTATCTTACAAATTACGTAAACTCATAATAATATAAAGTCCCTCAAAACAATGGGGGTCATTAAACATAGTACTTGATTCAGTGATTAATAAATGTGATAAAATTACCCATTAACGCTATAATTTGCAAAAACCCGTATAAGACCCTTCTTTGTGTCAGTCTCACGTAGACTACACAAAGAAAAGTAAATACAGTAAGTAATCTTGCTAGCTTCTGCCTGTAGCTTCGGTCGCATTAAAAATAAGCCCATGACGTCCTTATAGCGATTTAATTTTGATCTTAAATTTATGGCTCTAAGATTGTCATGATGATACTGTTGCGACGCACAGGTTGTCTCAGCGGTGGGACGTAACAATACCATGACAACCTTATAGCCATGTAATAATGTTGTCATTTTAGGAATTTAAACTTAAGATTCAAAATAAGTCGCTATAAAGACGTTGTGGTACGGCTCCATGGCCTTTCTCATATTTGTGTTCTTTGTAATTTAGTGAAAATATAGTGTCTGGTGTTCTGTGCATGTCCGAATAAAACATTTTTTTCTGCCTTCCTAAGATTCTAAGTTATCTCCATACTGAACTTTATCAAAATTGGTTTACTGTGTTTTGCCGTGACGTTTTCATTCATTTTATATAAGTTAGTACTTTCTTATCACTTATTATACAATTATTGAAGCAATTCGAATGACTAAGATATGTTTTTAAGATAAAATTTTATTTGTTCATCATTCTCATTAATTAACAAAATATATGTATATAGGTACTATATGCTTATCTTGCATATCACAGACATATTTAAGACTAGTGCCACCTCCCTTCGCACGAGTGGATCCCGTAATTTTCTTTTAATAAAATATAGCCTATGTTACCCGCTGATAATCTAGCTTTCTAAAGATTAATTGCAATACCTGGGGTTCAACTCGCGTGTTGTCACTCATATATAGGGTAATCGCACCTTTGGTAGTTTTTTTTATACTACCAAAGTGGCAAACCA
The DNA here is from genome assembly GCA_947095525.1 of Trisateles emortualis. Taxonomy (NCBI): domain Eukaryota; kingdom Metazoa; phylum Arthropoda; class Insecta; order Lepidoptera; family Erebidae; genus Trisateles; species Trisateles emortualis. The sequence continues at coordinate 9,903,191 of OX352740.1, read as the reverse complement.
GCATACGGCCCGCCTGATGTTAAGCATTTACCGTGGCCTATGGACGTTAGCAACACCAGGGGTGTCTTTCACCCGTTGCCAACCTTTTAAAACCCTCATAACTCCTTTCTTAAAGAACCCCATACTATAATCTCTTGAAAAAACTTCGGCAGGGAGCTCATTCTACAACCTAATCGTACGTGGTAAGAAATTCTTAATAATTCTTATGGCCGTTGGGGCAGAAAGGTTCTAGAGTGGCGACCACGAACTGGAAGACGAAGCGTGGGAAGGCCTCCAACAAGGTGAACCGACGACCTGGTAAAGGTTGCGGGCAACCGATGGACAAGGTCGGCTCAGGATCGAGAGTTGTGGAAATCCTTGGGAGAGGCCTATGTCCAGCAGTGGACGTCTTTTGGCTGAGATGATGATGATGATGAAGAAATTCTTTAACCCTTTAATCGTTTACCGATCATCTGCACCTGGCAATGAGCGCCTATTCCAATCAAAATCCATAATTAATAACTGAATAAAGCAAATGCATAAGACATTAAAAAAACAAGATGGCCGTCTACTCCATTAAAGTTCGCAGCATTTTGTTTTAACGACGTTAGTTATTACAACTGACGGAGTTAACAACTTTAAACTGACGGTACTTAGTGCAAATCTAACTGTTATGTAACTAGTTTTATATGTGAATAATGCAAATAAAAAATACTGCATGAATATACAATCCTGTATAGAATTACGCCTTTTACCACCAAGGGGACCAGTCTCAATTTCAACCATAACTGTTTTTATTATATGGTATAATAAGTAAAGTTCAAAATTTTCAAAGTCAAGCGTTCCATGCGTTTTGAAAGAAACGTTTTCCTATGCCTGGGATACCCCATCTCCCCAGCCGTGCGTGGTGTAAAAAAATGCATGTACTGCAAGCGTCCATAAACTAAAGTAACTGCATAACCTCAGGCAAGCCGTTTGCTTGTATGCCACCCAAGTAGTATAAAAAAATCCAACACTACCGTGGGATATACTAATATGCTCGACGTATATATATCTACTCTTCTCTATCAATAGAGCTGACCAATCAGCCAGCGTGTATGGAGATACACGCATACTGCTCTATTGCGGATGAGTGGATCAATCATGCCTTTAAAATTCCTTCTAAGATTTAAAGATAGAACTCACACTAATGTTACCGCTTATTCGTTACAAATATAATATGTGAATAAAATAATATTCTTAACAATACAGCTGTATCAATGTCATTGCAAAGCCAACGACATAACACACGATGCCACCCGTAACTAGTGTGTCGCTGATTCGTCAAGCACATAATAATTTAAAAAAGGAACAAAAAACTAGTTGGTCGTTCTCGGGGTCTGACTTTGAAATCCACGTACAACAATTTTTTGTCGTGTTTGGATTCAGTTTAGCCACGATCTGTAAGCCTGTTAATCAGTGGCGTAAAGTAGTTTGAAGAGAAAAGAGTCCCTGAGGCTCCGGCAGACCTAGATTCAAACTAATACATGTTCTACTTTGCATGCTGAATGCAACTTCTACAATGCAATAAAGATTTCTATACAGTATAAGGAAAATGTATCTACTCTTTACCGAAATTTCCTTATATGACCTATGATTCCAAAAAATCGCATGGGATGTCTAAAGAGGAAACCCGTAGCATTTATCAGTTGCACTCTAATTACATTGTACTACCATTAATCATATTTTAGCGCGCTCTTTCAAAAAACTCGCATAAGACTATAAGTACGTTTAAGTTCATCAAATAATAACAAAGGAAGTACGTATATACTAGCTGTTGTGAATGTCCCTTATCCCAGTAAAAGGTCTTTTCCCAGGTTACCATCTACCTCCTTGCCAAATTTCATTGAAATGAAGAGGTAACTCAAACAGAGTTACTTCCGCATTAGTATGGATTTCGAGTGGTTTTCATGTTACAGATACCGTTATAACGTTTGATCGATATCCCCAATACTAATAAAGATGCAGTGCCGATGCATATGCAGATTGATCCTTTCATCTCCCACGTGTTTGCCCACTGGAGAACAAAAGGATTGTTTTCCTGTCGGGCTCCACTAAAATATTGATCTAATTTCAATGTACTCACAATAGATTTTAAAATGAATGTTAATTATTTCAATATACATATAACAACAAACACCAACGAAATACATACAACATTACCTACCATAAAATACATATAAAGTACGTAAGTATGAACTTATAATTATTTTTCCGTAATTATCTTCTGTCTCCTTTTTCGTTTATTTCATATTTTCTTTTTAACGAGAAATAATTTTTGAATGTTGCAAAAGAAATTTCAAATAAATAAAGAAAACTGTTACTTAATTCTACCAATTTGAGTGGAATAATTTCCTAAGATAAAAATATAATAATATCTAAAATATTCCACTTTTTATTGTTCTTATTCACCTTTTGCTACGTAAATTTCGTAGTTTCTTGATTATGAGGATAGAAATTAAATATTCCCCATTAGTCATGCTGCATTGTCCAGTCAACTAGAGGGAAACCGGTTACGTTGCTTGTTTCCCCACAAATCGCCATTGTGTGCTGATGATGATTCCTAATTGATATGTAGGTATCATGTTATTATAATATTTAACCCTTGTTTCGTTGAAGAGTTCCTATGGCCACGTTAAATGAGTCCAACTCATCCTGCCATCTTCGTCTGGGTTCACCGTAATGTTGCTTACACTAAACCTCCTTAAACCCAAAAACTGTTCTGTATTTCTGCGAAAAAAAAAAGGTCTTACACCTTTCAACTTGTACACCTGACAGTAGACAGGTCAATAAATTGCCCCGTCAATCGAGCGAAACGAAAACCTATTGTTCTTAAATATCTTCAAGCGGAACAAACAATAAAACCGACTTAAAATACATAAAAGTAGTTATCTACGTAGAATAACTCGAAGAATGAATAGAAGTTTTGTAATTATACTTAATGTATGTCAATAGCCTAACAATGATGTACAGGACATCATATATTCTGTTGGCATATACCTAGTACTTAAAAATATATATGTGCACTACAAGTGGGCAGATAATTTGCATTTGGCAGAATTGCTGTCATTGTTGGTCTGCGGTACGCTTCTTAGAATGATTGTAGTACAATTTAAACCATTTAAAGAATAAGTGCTACGGATGAGCCGGGGCCTGACATACTTACAGCGATTTATTTTTAAACTTAGTTCAATTCTGATCAATGACAACCTAGTTGGAAGCTTACAAATTTCAAATTAAGATCGTTATCCCGATAAATTAATTTAATATGAATTGCATGTATTGAATAGGTACCTGCTTTATTACCTTGCTTTTAGGTTGTAATTGAGCTAAATTTAAAATAAAGATCGAAAGTAAATCGTTATAAAGTCTTTAAGGTACGACCCCAGAACCCATGACTGATTCTTATTTAAGCTTGTGACGCATAAATTCTACCGAAGTGTGGGTAAAGTGCAGCTGAACTTAACCGTCAATTTAGCCGATTTCAACTTTCCTGTTACTCATATTAGGTCCATTTTAAACAAATACAAATTGTCTTATCGACACCAGCTACGTATATGTGTGTATCTGCCAGATACACAGTTATACGATTATTGCATTTTTGAAATCTACGCCCTCGACTCTATAAATGAGGTAAAAAAAAAAATACAAAATATTATCAGAACATAGTTTTTTATCAAGCGTATAAGTTTATATCTGCAATTCATTTCAAAAATGCACGACGTATAAAAATGTATTTGCCATTTACACATATCTACGCGGGTCACAGCCCGCGCGGGATAAGGGCAACTGCCACTTGTTTTGTTATTCGACGCTCGGCGACTGTCATGCGCGCACGCATTTTTAATATTGTATACATTTATTTATGATGTCGAATAGATTTAAATTTTTAACACACTTAAAAGAAGTGGCTTTAAGTAGTGGAACTATTGAAATAGAAAAACAAATGCCGCCAACACCAAACAGAAGTAAGTAATTCTAATCATATTTTAAACGTTAAAAGCTAAATAACTTTATTAGAATTATTTTAAAACTGCTAATAAAGCCATTAGTATTTCAATTATTATTAATTTGAAATGATTTGCATAATAATAACGACATTTTAATAAATAATTAAAAATTTCTTCACTTGCAATGTATAAATGTGTATCTACGCAGTTACATATTTATTCGATGGGATATAGTTTGTTCGTGTGTTGTATCTATGCACTTACATACTTATACACTGGGAAATAGTTAATTTAAAGTTATGTATCTAGTCAGATACATAATTATTCCCTGTCATGTAATTTAATTGTCAACATGTAACTACATATAACCTATCTAATATTATTATAATTATTACTAATTTACTTCTCTCCTTGAACTTATTTTAATCCAACTACTTACAATAAAATTATCTTGCAAACTAACAAATCAGTAGGACATCATAATTAATTAAGAAAGTAGGTAGGTATTCAATAACGATATTTGGGTATATTTTTCTACTTAGGTACTTTTATTAAAAATAATCCATTTTTTAGGTGAATCGCTAATACCTTTTTCTAAGGACTTCACGGAAGAGGACTTCCACCGCATTTCTCAAATCGTAACAGATGCCAGTAGCGACGAAGAATCTTATGGTCTTGAAAAATATACTCATAAAGACCAGTCCCAAGAAAATAACTACGAAACTGCATGCGTTTCTTCTGAAGGTACTGGAGGTAATAATCATGAAACTGCATGCGTTTCTACTTGTAGGAATGATGTATCGGGTATAATTCACCTAGCTTTTCATTATATATTGCTCAACAAATTGCTAATTGTTATTTCTTTAATTTATTAATATGTAATTTATTATATGTATGTATGTCCTTCTAAATATGTATGTTGTATGTATTACAATATTATTGTTTGATTTTATTTTAATATTTCAATTTCAGACTCGTGCCCCTACATTGTTTTATCTCTGCATCACCCTATAGGTTGACTGGTAGAGAATGCCTCTGGCATTAAGTCCGCCTTTATACCAGTTTGTGTATATAAAGTAATAATAAATAAAACAATCCTACACCAAGAACAAGATACCGCAACAGACTCAGCAATAGTTTACTTCCATATCCGCGTCCAACATTATTTACTAAACAATTAAATAAAGCGTATACGGGCAAATTACCTACCCGAACTTTTTAATATAATAACTACATACTAATTTTACAAAGACTATTATTAAGCATGCCAAAATACAATAAAATACTTGATATTTTTAAGAGATTGTTTTATTTTAGAAAACGTGAATTACTTCCATCCCAGGCATAAGTCGTCCACTGCTGGAAATAGGCCTCCCCCAAGGTTTTCCACATCGTTCGGTCCTGGCATCGGTTGCCTGCGACCTTAACCATACATCGGTTCACCTTGTTGGAGGCCTGGCCACGCTGCGTCTGCCAGTTTGTGGTCGCCACTCTAGAACCTTTCTACCCCAACGGCCATCGGTTCTGCTTTAGTTCTCCTACGGATCTCCTCGTTTCTGATTTGGTCTCGCAGGGAATCTCCAAGGATAGCTCTCTCCATTGCTCTTTGGTTGACTTTGAGCCTTCGCATGAGGCCCATAGTGAACGACCACGTCTCGGATCCATAGATCATCACTGGCAACACACACTGGTCAAAGACTTTCGTCTTGAGACACTGCGGTATTTGGGACGAGAAGATATGGTGAATTACTTACTTCTTTATTATCTTTTTTTTTTAATACTACCAAGGTGGTAAACAAGCATACGGCCCGCCTGATGGTAAGCAGTTACCGTAGCCTATGGACGTTTGTAACCCCAAGGGTGTCACTCACGCGTTGCCGACCCTTTAAAAACCTTATAACTCCTTTCTTGAAGAACCCTGCTATAGTCTCTTGGGAAAACCTCGGCAGTTCATTCCACAGCCTAATTGTCAATGGTAAGAATTTCTCTGAAATCTTACGGTACGGCGTGTTTAGAATTGAATTTTAGATAATGTTTGTAATTCTTTGGACGTGTGTTTGATTTTATTAACAAATTTTAATATTAACGTGACGTACTTTTTAATTTTTTAGTCTAAAAACTTTAAATGTTAATTATTTTTGTAATTCCATGAACGTGGGATTTTTTCGAGAATTATGTTGAATTTTTTTCCAAACTGCATTTATGTTATTTTTGTGATTCTTTGGACGTGCCATCATGAGAATTTTAATATAACATTCAATTATTTATTTCATTTTATCATTCAAGACCTCATAAGATGTAGAACAAAATAATATCCGCTATTTTTTCTAATAAATCATATAGGTACTCTCTATCAATATTCAGATACCGAACTGAACAAATCGCTATAAAACCGAGTAAAACTGTGTAAGTATACAGTTACGAATATGTTGTGTTTATCAAATTCCTAGTATAAGTATGTATCTGCCACATGTTACATGTAAAGTTCTGATCAAAACAACGTAAAAGTATGTATCTACAATAAATCAATAAATAAAAGATATTTTAGATTTTTTTAAAACTCCTAACAAATGTTACCCTAATTCTAAGCCTTGTGCGAAATTTCATAAATCTAGTACCTATAATTACGTAGTAATTGCGATTTGAATTTATCGAAATCTTTAAAACGCTCTCCTGTAAAATTTGCTTTTTTCAGTTACACACTTATACGTAGGAGGTGTCGTTATGAACATAAACAATTATAATATTCTAAGAATGTACCCAATATTCATATCCATAACTCAACTACAAAGTGGCGCAAAACGCATCACCCTATTGGAAGATGCTATAATTTTTGCAAATGGCGGTAAATGTCGAAGTGATGATACAAAATACACATCAATAAGACATGAAATATTATACTCCTCAAGAATGCGGAATAATTGTAAGTTTCGGGCCACCTAATCTCTTGTCTCTAAGCCTGCACTGGCTCAAAAAATCACTCGATTTAACCGTGCTAGACTACTTTTTGTGGGGTTTCTTGAAGTCACGAGCCTAAGACAACAAGTCCTCAGACTCTTGAAGCCCTCAAAAAGAGTATCCATCAGGAATGCGGGAACCTATCGCCGGAATTTATGGCAAGAATTATGGAAAATGCCATAAATCTGGCCCGTTACGTCATCAATTCGAGTGGCCACCACTTACCTGTCATATTTTTTTCTATTTAATGAAAAATTAATGCAGACATCAAATCAAGATAACGAAAAGGAAAAGGAAAACTAAAGACTGACTGAGGTATGCCTTCCTTCTAAGGCAAGTAGCAACTCAAGGTGATTTACCTACCCCTAAAATATTGTACTAATGCTTGGCGTTTTTATTGTATAGCGAATGGAGTATATTGTCTAGATCCTTAAAAATTATAACAGGTTTGAGAAGAAAATTCCACTTTCGCGTAATTTAAGGTGGAATTTTCATCAATTGTCTGCAATTATTTTTAAACCACGAATCAAATGTTTTTGTGTAATTATCTAGTAGCTGCCGTCATTTTCCGATTTCTAATTATGCCGTATGAAATTGCAGTTTCAGACAGATTCCTTTGTAGATTATCGAACATTATTTATATCCTCAATTTCTAGTTATTTGGAAGAACTCTATTCTCATTCTGATATAATAAAACATGAAAATCTAATTGTTTAAATGCTAATTTGCTACCTGAATGGATTTCAATTATAATAAAATGTACTGTATTAGATATAAAATCATCAATCTCGTGATCTTACACGTTCATAAATACCGATACCTATAAATCTACAAATGGAAACAGGATGCATTCCGCTATGTAAATAGGCAAAAAGTGATGATAAATACCATAAATATTAAAAGATTAACTGAACCTTGTTATTAGGTACCTTAGACATACGGATAACTTAGCACGTAGAATAACCTGAGTTCGATCCAGTAATTACTAAGTAATTGGCTTTCCAGTTATCAAAGGAAGTGACCTGTTTAAGAAGCAATCATCCGTTTCTTCGTTTAGCAGTAAAGTTGGTAGTATTGGTACTGTGCGGTTTTACTGCCTGTCCTCTAGGTTCCTTGGCTTTAAGCAAGGTTTTTGGAACGTTGGGACTTTGGTTCGTGACCAGGTGCTGGAATGTAACAATGCCTAATAGCAACCTATATGATAATATGTACATAGTTATTGAGTTGAATAATAATTTCGAAACGTCATTAGCTAGTTATTCTGAAGTTTATAGCATCTTATGTCTCTCTTCTTGGCACGGATCTCCTCCCCTCCATCGAGAAAGCCGAGAGCGTTCAAGGTCAAATGCGGTTTGGTGTATCAGACATATATTGGAATTTCTTCACATAGGTAGGTATGTGGGTTTCCGCATGGTGGTTTTCCTCACCGTCAACAGATGGCAAATCATTTGATAAGTAGATACTTACGTATAAATTCTACAAAATGAAATTTGAACCACCGGTTGCGATAAAACTCACACTTCATATTCTCTATACTATATACTCGGTTACTTTCCTACTTGGCTCCCACCGAGTCGTTATACTCTCTTGTTCCAGTACACCTTGGAATATATTTAACAAACAGCAATCATTTGTTTCTTAGTATAACCAGTCTAAAGAACTCTTGAGATATAACTACAAATTACAGTAGATAATATAACAAAAACGCGTCTTTTATTAACTACAACAGAGTCATTCATGAGACAAATGAAGATGTTTATCATTATCACGAAGATGATCTGAGTGTGTTCTATGCAAGCGCGTTGGCGCATGACAAACACTACACACATTTAGCAACCCATCTGCTGATAGATAACGTATTCCGGATAGCGATGAGTCAATATCAACACGAGATAATTTATGAGAACATTATCATGTCATGGTATTAACAAATTAAGTTTGTTGACAATGAGAATATTCTACCTAAATCGCAAGTTAAGTGCATCAAATTGATTTTGTCTGATAATGTGCTTAAATCACGTGTCTGCAGTTGGATCATTTAATCAGTGGATAAGGTGGTTACTTCGCCATTTACAACTGCGCGGCATGTTGTGGGTTCGAAACAACTTAAGAAACATTTGTGTGATCCACAATATCCTAAGTCAGGGTTTTACTTTGAGTTCGTAAATCGAGTGTTGGCACTGGGACTGTTTCCTTATGCGAAACGAAAATTGATCTAGATATTTTCGCGAGTTTTAAACTTAGCTGCAGTGATTGGGTTTAAGTGGTGGCATCGCCATTTTTCTATTACGTGGGCATCAAAATGTGGGATTCACAAATTCTAAATCTGGTCGGAACTATGAAGTTAATTTAAATATTAAACTTTCAATCAACTTAATTCAAAAGAACACCTAAAATCTTCCAAAAAAGCAACGTTGCCAGCTCGCATAAAACTTACAATAGGTACCTACATTTTAATTAAAATGACGTAGTTACACGGAATATATAGTTACTACTTGAACGCACATCGGTGTTACACAAGCTCACAGTAATGTAACGTACTAGGCAATTGTGTGGATGACCAAACTCAAGGTTGGGAGATTAGTCACCATATATGGCATATATTTTGTATAATGATGTTTTTAAATTTTCCACTAAGGCCCTTCAAGTACAAGTTTGTCTGCAGTGTAAAGAAATCCAACACACACATTTATAGGAAATGTGAGTGAATATCTAGGTAAATAATATTTTTTATTATATTGTTAAGTTCAGTATAAATTTAGTCATAAAATTAAATTGGCATTAAATGTAAAGGATCGTAAGTGTATCGTCAATGAGAAAAGTAAAACTGCCAATACACCAAAATAGAAATTAAGAAAGTGAGCTTTAAGGACATTTTTTTGATAAACTATCTATTATAGGTACCTATTACCTAGCTAGGTAGATACTAATTCATTGATGTTATATTTGGTATCTATTATTAGATACCTCCTGTTTTTCTTGTTTTCGAAACAAGCCATTTGCTGAATTATAAAAAACCTTGTATAATACAAAGCAGTAAATAAATCTTATATTATTCAATAATATACCTAATTTACAGTAATTATCTATCTATTGTCACTTGTCCCAATTTCTCACGAAAATACTAAATCATTTTCCTGCCAACACGCAACGCCATCTATTGAGATCTGTTACAATTAACAACAATTGTTATGTTACTGCCAAGGAACTTATACCCAAGTGGAATGCGCACGGCTTATCGATTTTCGGTCCGCAATTAGGGAGGATTGTGTCTCTTTCTATAGGGTGTCCATGCGATTGATCAATGCTGGAATGTTTTAAAATTTTTCGGTTTATTTCTATGTAAAACAAATCTGGTTTTCAAATAAATAGGGTTTTGATAAATTTATTTCTGACTATCGGGGGGCTCACCGTTCCTTTCTTTAGTGCGTCTATTCGACCGAAATAAAATCAAAATGTCTTGAAATTTGGGTTCATCTCTGTGTAAAGCAAAACGCCGACTTTCAATGATAAATATAAGATTTTATTAAAGAACCGTGACGGTACATTTATGTGCCTATGGGTGTCTTATGTTAGCAGCAAGCACGATATTGACGCTTAGAATATATATCTTTAAAGATGTGAAAGCTGTCACACACCTCCAACGAAAAGGGAGGATCCTCCGACCAGGCTAGGTGATCGTGCCTGGCGGGCCGCGGCCCAACGGTTAGTCGTTGGGCGTTGTATATATACTGAGTGTCTGTGTAAACTTCGATATCGCGATTCAGCATCTCGAACATTTGTTCTGCGGTTGCGTGTTTCTAGGCATAGTGACATCTGTGTTTTTTATGTGGAACTTAGTTGCTTGTTGTGGCGTTATTCTATTAGTCTGATAGATGACGCTACAAAGGTATTAAGGTAATAAAACAAATGAATATTGTGATCGTTTTTATTTCTTACTAGTTGTTGCCCGCGGCTGCACCCGCATGGATTTCGGTTATCACTGTAAAAAGTAGTAGTAGCCTATGCGTTATTCCAGACCATAATCTATCTCTGTGCCAAATTTCATCCAGATCCGTTCAGTAGTTTTTACGTGAAAGAGTAACAAACATCCATCTATCCATACTTACAAACTTTCGCGTTTATAATATTATATAGTAGGATCTATAAAAAATCACAAAAGATAATATGGATTAAACATTGACACGTTGACAGAAATGACAGACCACCGAGTGCTTTGTGATTTTACCTGGCACGGTATTGATCCAAAGCTGACATAGTCGATCACATTTTGGAAATCTACAAGTAATTCGAGAAATGTTGAACGTATTGTCCCCCTAATGTAAACAAAAGTTGTATTTTTTGATTTACAACGAATTATCTACTTACTTCAAAAAGGAAATGTCACGACCTGCAAAGGATTCACTTTTGCATCCTATTACACAACATTTTTTTACCCTTTTTATTTATAATTGTCTAAAATCGCATTATTAAGATTCATAAATGATTTCGCTATGATAACATGTACGGCCATATTGTTTGAAAACAGAAATATTAGTTGCCATATGAATTGTTATAAATACTCCTAATAATTTAAAACTTATTATAAATAAGTTGTTTTATAGTAGAAATAAGATTATAAATTTTTAACAATAATAAATCTATATTTACCTTCATGTTAAGAAATCCTCAGCTAAGAATTAGAACGTAAATATTTTTTATAAATAACATCTCAGGTAACTACCAATTGTAATATTTTCTACTAATTTTGTACTGGCATGCTTGTTAGAAAGGGACACATTCCACTCCGTTTGGCTATCTCATGTAGACCGTTTTTCTCCCTGATAGTTCTGCGTACAATTTTGATCTTTATTTTCATGAGGATATGGTTTATTATGGAAATCGATATTTGTTGAAGTACTCAATCCATTAATATAAGATCCTTGGTTACTGCACACTCTCAAACCACGAATTTATTTATAAACTTCTTCCTTTGCCGAGTGAGGCGCTAGTGTAGCATTTGTTATTTGTGTAATTAAATTATAATAACCAATGAGTTGCCTTACATGAATAATTTACAAATTTACCCGCATAGGCATATTACCAATTTTATACCTAATAAATTAATAATATGACTATTGCCGACCACCCTAAAATTCTATTTAATAAAAATGATAACACTGAAATTCGAAGTAGGTACATCGGTTGCCGAAATTATTTATATTCCAACGATTATGTCATTATGGATAAAAATAAAATAAAAACGCGATTTTGCACCTTGATCGTCCAAGTACCTACCTTATAAAATGCTCCTTAAAAATCTTATATTTAATCAAACTTTAAAATAAATCCTGTTGAATTTATTAAAAGTAAACTTTTCGAAAAATATTTTTTTTGAATCATCCTTCTATATTCGAAACATTTTCATTTAAATAATCACTCGCAATCATACTTAACGAGTAGATGCTTTGAATTTCAATGCCACATGCGTACGCGTACGTAAAAAAATAAGATACTTGCGTATAATTTGATAGTTCACGATAATTACGAGCGACCCGTGCGTGACGGAAAGATAGTGACCGCACGGGTCGATCGATCGACGAACTTAAGCAATGTTACTGGGGTCAGTATCTAGACTAGACAATTAGTTAGTCATCATTAACAAAATGTCGTTCCCTCCGCCTCGCTTCGTGGAGCAAAAAGGCGTAAAATCTCTTGAACGCCTAGGGTACTCGACCATCTCCCAGAAATATACAAATTCGCGCAACAGGCTACTGACCGATACAAAAAATAGCACCAACAGCTCAGCGCTATTTAACTTTACTACTTGCACTTTGTTTGAGTGAATTGTACCTATGTTTGTAAAGTGCCCTGCGACTTAGGGCTTAAAAGTAACGAAAAGCTAAGAAATGGAAAAACACGAATTAACACAACAATTGAAGCGGTGGTGGCTGAGTGGGAAATTAACCGATTTGCACGCAAGAGGTGCGAGTTCAATCCCGGCTGGCAGTACCAATGTGAATTTCATTTTATGGAGTTTATATGTACTAATCAAATGATCAACCATCTGCTAACGGTGAACGAAAACATCGTGAGGAAACCCATATGTCTTATAAGAAATTCTAAAGACATGTCTGATTCACCAACCCGCATTAGGCCAGCGTTAAGCATTAGCATTAAAGCCTAAACCCTCTATCTTTTTTTATAGAGGAGACCCGTGTCCAGCAGTGGGACATATATGGGTTGCTATTATAACACATCAATATACGGTCAAACACTAAAATTATAAAATTACGACATACAATGCATGTCATTAACGCAAAAGCACTTAAGTTTTTTCTTATAAAAAAATATAACCCCCGCGCTACGGAACAAGCCCTGTGCCGAGGGTTGACTTTACAAACACACAATTCGCGTACCTACACATAGTAAGTGAGTAGTTGGATGCTAGAAACCGAAGACCGTGTCAAAAAAATAAAACTATAAATCATTAAATTGTTATCCCTACGGGGTAAAGAGGTCAGCGGCTACTATTCACAGAAAAACTCAAACGTTTCTGGTTCATTACGAAGCCGACCCCAATATTCTAGCAAGAATTATGCTAAATATATTATTATAAAGATAATTTCGCAAATTGTGTGTACATCATTGCACCGTATCTTTGCACGGTTCTGTGATTGCACCACTTCGGCTACTTATAATCGTATCTATCACTGTTGTATATACAATATTATCATATTTAAACACAATATTTCATGGAACATGTCCGAGGAATTTAGATTGGCACAATAAATACGCGTCCCAATCTTTCTTCTCCCATTCATTTTAAATGCTTTGACTTATAGGAAACTGCGAAACGCGATTTGATGCACTCAAACCAATTGGGTATGTAATTATTGAGATTAATCTGTAATTTTATGGTATACTAAAGGTGTGTCCATACATTGAGGGGCAAAAGCGCGTTTGCCACGCACCATTGCCGCTTTATGTTTCGGTCAAGAAGATTGTAATCACAATGTCCTTGGTTTGGGCATACATCAGGGATGCCCGCGCTTCTACCCACCTAGATGTCGGTTATGGCGATAAAAAATACCCTACGTCTTTCCTAAGTATATCCTTGCAGATCTGTTCAGCCGTTTAATCGCGAAAATGCGACAGACAGCATTATAATATTAATGAGTATAATTCGATACCTATAGAAATGAGTTCTATGTGCCTAAGTTCGTCAAGAGGTCGAGAGACTCGGATCGTTGAATTGTTTCACAGATAACACAAACTTGTACACATCTACTACATAAACAATCGTTTTTATTAGTGTCACGATGTAATGATAAACATTAAGCACATGTTTTGCGAACGAACGACCTGGTAATCTAGAATTATACTCTTGACAATATCAGATCAAGAGGAAACAATTATAACTTATCAATATATCATTTAGCACGTACATAAGTAAATAAGTAGCAATAAGTATTCGCAGAAAATGAATGATTCGAAAAATGACGCTTATAAAATAGATTATTTATCGGGAAGGTTAAAAAAATCAAGGATATTAATTCGGCGTAGATAGATTAAATAAGAATAATTACTCTCCTACAGAAAAAAGTGATAGAACATTACTATTGACAAAATTTACGTATTGACTAGTATCATTATCATACGATTAGGAAATCGGTTTATAACTGCGACATTAAAACAGTGTTCAACTTACCTAGGTTTTTCCTCCGCAGCATTCGGTTTTTTCGTACGCCACAGAAGTAAGCAATCAAAGGCCCCTTTTTTGAAAGGAGGCTTTAAAATTTTCCACTTTTTTCTAAAATCTATTGTCTTTGTATTCACTGAACTTCTACTGACCGCGTCGGCACTTAAGATATTTGGTTCAGAACTACCTTTTCTAAGTTCACTTTCACTGGTTGGTTTTCTAGAAACCTTTTCAAAAACTAAGTCTGACACTGATCCTCCTGCCGGGCATGTCCTTCGTTTAGAGATGGGCGTTGATGTTGTAAATGACCTGTCCCTTAATTCAGTGCCTATTCCACTATCTGAAAACTCAGATGAGTCAATAATACCTTCAGAAATGCTATGAAGATGCGACCTTCTGCTTGGAACAATTGGTTTTGAATTTAAAATGCTGTTCTGTTCAAAGTTTTTGCTTTTCACATTGTGGTGGATGTCAGTAAAAGCAGTGACATCTTCGCAGCTTTTTGTATTATATTTTGACAATGTGAAGTATGTCTTGGTTTCTTGCTTTGGTTCTGGATGAATTTCCATTGTTCCAACGGTGGTGAGGTTATCCTCACTTTTAGAGAGCACTTTAGTCAAGAGTTTTTTGGGTCTTGGAGGACGTTGCGGAGTATAATGGGGCGCGTCGCGAGCTAGCGAGCGAAGTTCGTCCGCTCTCTTAGTGGGCTTCGAGTACTTTGCGATAATTCTGTTTATTTCAGCGTGGTTCTTACGCCTATGTGTGTGTCGTTTGAAGTTAAGTGGCTGTTGATAAGAGTCTGCTACAGATGCTCCGGCGACCCTAGCTGACCTTTCGCGCCATTCGGCCACTTTGTCCTCTATCAGCCTTTGCAATTCGAGCGCGCGCATCATTGGCCCTATCTCTGGCATTTTTCTGATATATATGTCTTCCAATGTTTATTATTATTATTTGGCAATGTCTTTGGCATACATAAATCTTGAGTATTTTTGTTGCATCAAGTTCTGTAACAATAATATAAAAACATTATTTCATATGATAGTAATTATTTTTTTAGTCCCTATAGGTACTAACTTTACAAATATAACACAGCGCCAAAAGGTCTTCATTGCTCTTTATGTCTCATTGTCACTTTAATTAGTGCCCTAAATATACACAGTACTGTGCAGTACAGGCCCTCTATAGTAAGTTGACAAGATTAAAACGATTATGACCTATGAGTCAATCCTTCAATACTGACTCAATCTACAATTTGAAATTGATACTCGTATGTAGCAAAAATATTAATATATAAGTCTGATCTATTTCTATGATATGTACCTTTTATATTCTGTATTTTATCTGCCGTGGGTATAAGGATAAGGGTTTCAACTTACATATTCACTCACATACGGCCCGCCTAATGTTAAGCAGTTACCGTAGATGGACGCTTACAATATCAGAGGTATCACTTGTTGCCAACCCATGTTTTTTTTTACACCAGGGCTTGAAGATGGGAGTATCCCTGTGATAGAAAAACGTATCCCTAATTGAGCGATAATAAATATTTACTTGGCTGTGGTCTTCTGTAAGGTCCTTCACCAGTCAGGCTTGCTTGATAGTATGGCGCCCTACCGAACGAAAAGTTTAAATATAAAGAATTTGTACATTATATTGTTATGCGAATATATTTTTAAATTTCAAAGTATGAGTAGTCACATTTGGACACACAGGTTACAGCGAAACAAGTACTTTAAAATGAATTTGCTATAAATATATCGTTTAAAATTCCATAATATTACTTAGCCTCTACTAATCAAATGATTCGCCATCTGCTAACGGTGAAGAAAAACATCGAGGAAACCCACATATCTTAGAAGAAATTCTAAAGACATGTCTGATTCACCAACCCGCATATAGGCCAGCGTGTGTGAAATAAGGCCTAAACCCTCTCTCTCTCTCTTGATAGAGGAGAGGAGACCCGTGCCCAGCAGTGGGACATAATGGGTTGCTATTTTATTTATCTCTATAAAAAAAAATAAACATTTCCTGCAAAAACTGTTCGACAGGTTAAGGCGCATTTTTGAGAATAACCCTAATAAACTATCTAATTATAAAGGAAGTTCCAACCGCGATTTCTACCATCAGCGGCGAGTGAACGTCCTTCCGAATACGTGTAGCAAACCTCAACATCCTACCACCGGCACTCGCTTATTATACTAAGTACCAAACCGTCGGAACTATCGAAACTTATTATTATCTCTAACAATGTTGATATAAAAACAATTTATCATATATCGCTTGGTAAAGTGGTTAGCCTAGGAATGCTTGAAATACTAGAGGCGTCACGTAAGCGTTGCCAGTTCCAGACAGCTCTGAAGTCAGCCCTCATAGGTATACTTAACTAGGTATACCTATAATTCTGGCTTCACAGCTGTCTGGGAGACCGGCCGGCTGATTCTCTAAGAAACAGCGATGGCAAACTGACAGTTGTGATCGCAAACTGACAGTTGTGATTGCTCGGTGACGGCACAATCTACTGACTAAACGTCAAAAAAGGCTCGGTTTTTGCTCTTACGGAATACCGATTTTCAATCTGACAGCCAGATTTTGCTCGGTTTTCGCGGTGGCTCGGTTTTTGCTCTTACGGAATACCCCTGTCGTACGCGCTATCCGGAGCGGGCCGCTAGTGCTAAGTTCGGGTATGGACCAATCCGCGTGTCGCTGTAAACGATGTTCTAGCGCCGCACGTGTCTCCATTCCGGGAGCTCATACGGACGGCCCGTACGGGTCTCCCGGACAATTGTGAAGTCAGCCTAACAGATTAACTACTATATTTTCTCAAATCTCCTCAAATTAGAAGCAAAAAAGATAACAGTTAAAATTTACCAAAATATTGTTAACAATCTGCTTACGATAAAGAAAAACATCTTGAGTAAATCCACGTCTTCTTAAAAGAAATTCTAAAATTAAAATCTGTAATTTATCTAATTAAGAAGAACTCAAGATGTTTATGAAGTAAACGAAGAGTTAGTTTTCCAATTTTAAAGAGGGGTCAATTTTTTTATTATTTTCAACATTAAACAAAGTTTATAAGTTCATTTTTGAACAACAATGCATCGAAAATAGGCACCTAGTATACTTTTGTTATCTTTCATCTCTATTATATCATAACTTGAGAACGACTTTAGCGATCATATTTTTTTTTAGTTTCCTAATACTTTGGAGAAGGTTCTTACGGGAAAAATGAAAAGCGCGCAGAAAATAGTATATAATACATATATAAACCGGGCGAAGTCGGACCGGGAAAATAAATAGGAATAGAAAAATCTATGTATATATAGATAAGTGAAATTATTCATATTCTCCACTGAAGAATTTTATTGATACGATTATATAACTACTATCTACTAACTTCCACCGAGTACAATCCCACGGGAACCATACATTTTTTCGGGATAAATAGTATCCTAGTCCCTTTAAAACCTTTTTTGCCAAATTGTTTCCATCCATATACATTCAACCGTTCTGGCGTGATTGATAATAAACATCCATCCACCGATTTATTAATTAATTTAATTTAAGTATTCGTTTCATAGAACTTTATAGAGGAGAGTAGGTCAAATTGGTTTCTAATAACTTTACACCTTATTCAAAAAATAAAACAGAACTGTAAAAATTATATAATTAAATTATTCCGCGATAAATAATAAAATATTCACAGTTTTGTGTTGACAGTAATCCTCGTCCAACAAACAATAATTACTAAACCCATTCTTTATTTACACAGGTTGTACAATTTTATATAGGTAGGTAAATACCTACCTATATTTATCTGTTATATATGTATATACTAAGAGTTCGTTTGTTTGATTGGTTAAACGCGCTCATCTCAGAAAGTACTGGTTCGATTAGAAAATATCTTTTTTTGTTAAATAGTGCATTTATCCAGGAAAGCTATAGGCTATATAACATCACGCTATGATCATTAGGAGCGGAGCAGTAGTGATTTATGTTGCAAAATCGGGGAAAATATTTCAAATTACCACACGGACGAAGTTGCGGGCGACCCCTAGTTTACCTATATGTTTATCTAGGCTACCGGTGGCCTTGCATATTTCGGTAGCTCTCTATCACACTCACACCGAAGTTATTTTTGCGTAGTCATAACAATAACAGTTGCTGTTTTTTTTTTACCTTAATTTATGCCTTTGCTATTGCCGGTAGTGTCAAATCGTCGCCGCGTCGTCTATGTCGAACTATGAGAGTGAGGGAATAAGGAATGCACTCGTGACTCTTCCACGCAGATGGTTAACTGTGTGGAATTAATTATTGTGCACAACTGTGTGCGCAATAACAGGTTTTTTTTAAAGAAAACTACCGCACTAGGGAACAATCCCTGTGTCGCGGGGGACTTAACAAACATACTATTAACAGACACAAAGTACCTACACCCAGTCTGGCCAACGATTTATGGATCACACAAATTTTTGTCCCGTATGGGGATCGAACCTACAACACGCAGCGCAGTAGTACATGGCGAGGAAACTGTGCACTCTATTCCTTGCATTTACACACATAGTCAAATGGGGCATTATATTAATTGGGTGGCAAACGAGCATACGGCCCGCCTGATGTTATAACCTATGGACGCTTGCAGTACCAGACGTATTACTTGTTGCCGATTCATTTTTTTACACCAGAGCTTTAAGATTGAGTTTACCTGGGACAGGAAAACGTTTTTTTGAAAACGCATCCTTAAATGACCCGGAGACTTAGGCCACAGTATAATATATGTATTACTAGCTGTTGCCCGCGGCTCCGCCCGCGTGGATGTCGGTTATCGCTGTAAAAAGTAGCCTATATGTTAATCCAGATCATAATCTATCTCTGTGCCAAATTTTATCCAGATCCGTTCAGTAGTTTTTACGTGAAAGAGTAACAAACATCCATCCATCAATACTTACAAACTTTCGCGTTTATAATATTAGTAGGATTATACTGTGCTTAGGCGCACTCTATACACACAAAGACAGATAGCAGTAAGATACCTACCACACAAAGAAGGTACACCTAGACTTGAAATGTAACAATTTGTGGATCACCATGTTTTGTCTCGTGTGGTGTTCAGAAACACCGCGCAGTGGAAAACGTCAAGTTTACACACACGTGTAGTCGTGTAGATATAACGTGCAGTTCTACAACGGAGTGCATGGAATTTATTGATCGAGTAGGTAATTAATCTGTATTGCTATGACAGGTCTATCTACAGTCTTCATAGCATTCTCGCATATGTATGCAATTAATCCCATTTTGATGCTTACATTGATAATAATAATAGTAATAAATTATTTTTTCTCTTCACAAAGGTGTAAAATAAATAAATATAAATATGTTTAGAAATAAAATCTTTTGTGAGAGACTGGAGTCCGTACTAGGTAAACCCTTATTACAGATCACCAGGCCCTCACTCTTGATTTAGGTACCTAGTATTAAGTTACATGAGATTTCATCAGAGCGTCTTCGTGCCAGTTAACAGTCGTTAGATATACCTAGATATATAACCTAATTATGAGCAATCTAAATAACTGTCACCAGGTTGGCCAATAATCAAACATAAATAGAATATAATTATTTAAAGTTTTATTTTAAAGGACAAACGATTTTTAAAAACAGAACTAGGTACATTGACTGACATAGACATAAATTAAATTTAAAAATAGTACTCACACGCAGATGGAATACCGCTGTTAGAGCGTCACTGCCTATAGCGTCTGTTATTTGCTTCCAATGAAAAGATTTCAATCATTTATTGTACTCCATTTGATCGATTTTTTATTAACTATAGTCACCAATATGTACGTCGTGTTTGAAGTAACCAAACAATGTTTGAAGGTACAGATGATAACAAGATAACATAATATCGCATGAGAGTAGAGATAAAGTACCTACTTAAACGTTTTGTGTATGACGCGTTTAGTGTAAATTTAACAAACATTTTTGAATCACATATCGAACACAAAATACCTGCACCAGAATCGAAATGAATATTTTTAGATCTAACAAAATATTGTCCCGTGTCGGAATCGAACCAACAAAAACTCTACAACACTAGGCGCAGTCATGTTGGCGAGATGCAGCCAGTTACCGTCAAAGCATTTACTTTGATAAATGTTTTGATTAATTAATTGACTGCAAATCAGTATTACCTATTGTATGGTGTTCGGTTTGCTGAACACTAAAAAAATCCTGCCAAAATCACCTACCTACTTGAAAAAATAAACTTCGTTGCAATTGATCCTACTTAGACTAGAGCACATCTGTTATCTCGTAACACAATGAATATTGTGTAAAAGCAAACATAACAAACAACATTAGGTATCCGGCATTACATAATTTTATTCTCAGCGACTGACTGAATATGTAGGTCTTACATACGCGTTTCGAAATTCTAATCAGCCTTTTTACTAACACCATAGATAGAAAAAAAAACTATAAATAGTTTTCGAATAAAGTATCTACTTACTGTACACAAGGCCGAATACATTTATTATTTTTTATTCTAATTTTAAACAAAAACAATGACAGAAAAGCTCAGTTAAAACAAAGGAAAGCTCTGTATAAAGTGCGAAACATTCACTGTAGTATTTAGGTACTTACTTTTTTATTTGTCCTTTCTAAACTTGAAATAAACCGACACAAACACTAAAGTCGGAACATTTTTCCACTCAACTAACATTGATAACTGGCTAGTAATGTACTGTTATAGAAAATAAGTTTACACAAGCCCCGACCGATGTTATGGTGCGTCAGTCCACACGTGTGGCGTTTCCACGTGCAGATTCCACAGTGAGCCACGAAGCGTTCCAGACGACTGCTCCTGCACTTGACTCAGCCAGCAATATCCACTAGCCCATCCTGCTACTACCGATACAATGGCTAAATAGAGCATCCACCATACACCACAGTGTACACATTATTATTGTCAATGATTACATCACAATAATTACAATTGGTTTATACTATACACGCATCGCATGTTTTCATAATGATTACTTAGACGGCTGTTTCCTTTATAATTGTTAAGAATTTTATAGTTAGTACTATCGAGAAATAATTGTATCAGAACTAGGTATTGTAAAAATTCCAGTGCCTATATGAAGACAACATGTCGTGTAGATGAGAAAAGAGTTCGTATAGCTACAACTTTTGATGATTTAGCATAACGGGGAAATTGTAAACGGTTTAAAAAATGAAGTAGAATGCTGGCTTAAACGTGGTTTGTTCCAATTTCAAACAGCGTGGAATAGTTAATTGCCATTATCTGTGTTCGTAACACTACGTGGGGCATTGTTCGTTGTTACGAGCGTGACATCGGCTTCCGCCAAGTTCATTGTCGCACCGCTATGTCGTCGGCGCCGCCGTCGCATTCGTGCCCCACTATGACCCCGCCCTTATTAAGTATAATTACAACAACAAATAGTCCTTGGATATGCACAAAATTGCATAAAACAATTTCTTGTTAATGACTCTCTACCGTCTACCGCTATTTCATAATCCTGTATGACGTAGGTATACAATCGTATAGCACACAGTACTAACACCAACGTAGTAAAAATAGTAATTTTAGGTTCCAACAGACCTTGGATGCATTTTAACCGAATGTAGTGGCTCCCAAAATATAATATATTTTCACAATATTTTGACATAAAAATATCCAACAATTGCCCCAAAACGTAGGTATGTGGAAGCGCTTTCAATGGGTGTAACGCGACCTATTTTCCGAATTACGGTAACGTAAAGGTCTTAAGCTCCCTTGAGGGCGCTGGAGGACGAGGAGGTAAAAAATATTTTCAATAGAAAAAAAACCACCGTCAAAGTAAAATAAAATTTAAGGTTGCTCTAAAAAATAATTGATTTTCAAAGTGGACGGTATAAGTTTGAGAACCTCAGCTTTAGTAGGTATATGGATTTCTAGTTTCCGCCCGCACGTACCTACGATCCCACGAAAAAAAAATATATTTTGGGAAAAAGTTGCCTATCTATGTGCTATTCCAGACCATATTCTATCTCTGTGCCAAATTTCAACCAGATCCATTCAGTTCAGATCATTCATCGATCTAAACTTTCGCATTTATAAAATAAGTATATAGATTTCAAGGGTATGCAAAGCTATAACATCAGTTTACCTATATTTTATGTAAATACACTTACCTATCAACTATCGTCTGTAAGTAGGTACATTCGTACCAACTAGTTCTACCTGATACCGCAACTTCCTTCGTACGCTATAACGAGCTTGTTCGAATAAAGCACGAGATTCCACCAACCGCTTATTTAGCGAACTAATAAATTTTAAGTATTTTAAATTAGGCCATGCTAATGATGACATTGTGTGACGCTCGTGTCATCAGTTTATTAATTGCAAGGTTACTGTTTATATGTAGAAGGAAATTTAAAAAAAATTTAATCATGATGTGTACCAAATACACAATATGTATATGTACGTAGTGTGTATTTTTTTATTATTTTAAAATGACGAACAAGCATACGGCCTGCATTATGGTAAGCAGTTACCGTAGCCTATGGACGATTGCATCACGTGCCATGTTGCCGACCCAAAACAGTAACGACCAAATGCGTAGGTACACCTACTAATGGTGTAGTTCTGTTTCTAAGCGTGAGTAACAGGTCTCAAGGTTTCATTTCTTCTTCTTTGTCGGTATCACTCTATACAGAGTGGCCGTGGTCATCACTTCAGGTGTTGGTGGCAAGCTTAACAACACGCCGCCTTTCTTGTCTGATGGCCGCTTTCCTTGTACATTCATGCAGTCTCATTTAGTGATGCGTTTAAGGCCCCTCTTCCAAAAAATTATAAAAAAGAGGTGTAAATGAAACCATTTTTTGTTGGCATTTATAGACAAATGACTGCAAAAAATACAGTATCAATCTACAAGATGTATTTCATAATCTGGTTTTGTCATAAATTACATAGTAATTCTAAATAGTTTGTAAAAAATCATCAAATCAGCACCAAATTATTGTGATGTAACCACTTTATGACTTCATTTTTTATCAAATAATACGAAAAAAAAACAATATTTGAAGAAAACGTACACCTATAATTTTGGTAATGTTATAATTAGAATAAGTTTAAATTTTTAATTTATTAGTTTAATTTATTAAAAATTAATAAGACGTCCATTCAAAGAGTACATCTGTTTGTATCCCCGTGCTCGCCTAGAGAATAAGGTTGTGTTTGCTTCGCCCACATGACCAAGGTCGTTGGCGATATCCGAAGCCTTAAAGAAACATTTCTTATTGGCATCACAGATATCACAAAAACCGTGGTGTATTGCAAGCTACGTTAACTGCACACTATAAATCGGGACGCATGCTTGTTTACCACTTAAGTAGTGTACAAACCTCGGGCCAAACATCTTTACATCCCGTCTTCATCTAATCTTTGTATTAAGCCAACAATATATCCCACATCCAAATCTGTAGTCTGCGGTATAATGCCCTCTCGAGCACAATATGTCAATTGCTTGAATTGGCTCAAATTAACAGAGGACACAAAAACTTCAACTTAGTCGATACAATTGTAACAAGGATAAAGACTCGGGGATATAGAAAGCGTAATGACAATACTATAGAATTGATTTACTCGCTTCTTAGATCATCCATACTAATATTATAAACGCATTAGAAACTGATTGTTTGTTTGTACCCGTTTCACTGAACACTGAACGGATCATATTGAAATTTGCAAGGAGATAGATGGTGTTATTTTTATCACCGACATCGCGGACGGAGCCGCGGGCGACGGTTTTTATATAAGGGTTACCGATTCGCTATTTAAGTAATGTTTGCTTTGTTTAAAAAAAAACAAAAACAAAACATTATGATTAAGTCTAATTTTTCTTTTTTTTTTTTCTTTTCAAGTACCTATATCTTTCTTTTCAAGATTTTTTTTCCCTCCATTATGTCCTGTGTATGTGCGAATAAACGTTTTTCTTTCTTTCAATAAATGGCCAACATTACTTTCAAAATAATTTAAGTTCCATCTCAGCCACAAGACGTCCACTGCTGGACATAGGCCTCCCCCAAGGTCTTCCACATCATTCGGTCCTGAGCTGACCTTGTCCATCGGTTGCCCGCAACCTTTACCAGGTCGTCGGTCCACCTTGTTGGAGGCCTGCCCACACTGCGTCTTCCAGTTCGTGGTCGCCACTCTAGAACCTTTCTGCCCATTGCCACTTAATTGACGCAATTCTTCGAGCTATGTCGGTCACTTTGGTTCTCCTACGGATCTCCTCGTTTCTGATTCGATCTTGCAGGGAAACTCCAAGCATAGCTCTCTCCATTGCTCTTTGGGTGACTTTGAGCCTTCGCATGAGGCCCATAGTGAACGACCACGTCTCAGATAATTTAAGTACCTATTGTAAAATGTATATTATATTACATTTCAATAACCCCAAGTTCTATTTGTCTTTAAAAAAGAACTGCTGGCTGAACAGACAGATTTAAATCTCATCATCATCAGCATATCGTAGACCACTGCTGTTTCAGAGTGCGCGTTGCAATTTCTACATAACAGTAATTAATGCATCACCTCTGTTTCTAAGAATTATAAATGTTAGTATGTAATGTATAGAAGTCTATTAATAGAAGTTAGGGACAGATAACATAACATCATAGATGACGTTTTGTCTCCAACAACTGAAACTCAGGACTGCTGATTAATATCTTAAAGATTCCCATACAGCAGTTTTTTTTCCCGCTTCGTGACTAATATTGAATATCTTGGGATAAATCACAGACGGCCTTTTGATCTCAAACTAGGCAGAGCCTGTATGTACTATGTCAACTGCACAGCGAATTGACTGTAAGAAAAATATACTTACTTTTATTGGTTTACTAGCTGTTGCCCGCGGCTCCGCCCGCGTAGATGTCGGTTTTAGCTGTAAAAAGAAGCCTATGTGTTATTCCCGACCATAATCTATCTCTGTGCCAAATGTTATCCAAAGCCGTTCAGTAGTTATTGCGTGTAAGAGTGACAAACCATCCATACATCCATGCATCCATCCATCCATCCATCCATACAAACTTTCACATTTATAATATTATAAGGATTTGACGATGATAAATATATTTGCATAAAAAGCAAAATTAAATTTCATTATATATATACTTTTTTAACTGACTTCAAAAAAGGAGGACGTTATATGTTCGACTGTACCTATGTATTTTATTTATGTAGGTATGTTTACCGATATCTCCCCCATTTGTGGACCGATTCTCAAAATTATTTTTTTATTTGAAAGAGTGTATTCTAGACGTGGTCTCATTGTCAGGATTTCAGGATCTGACTACACAGTTGGTTTAGTGGCTTAAGTGGTTACCTCGCTATTTACCACTGCGCGACGTGTTGTGGGTTCCATCCTTGCACGGGACACAAAAAATTGTGTGATCCATAAACGATTGCCCCCAGTCTGGGTGTACTCTGTGTCCGTTATTTGTATATATGTGTAAAGTCCCACGCGACATATGTCTTGTTCCATAGTGCAGGAGTTGTTTTGAGGAAAAAAAGAGAAATGGATGAGTAGGTACCTATAGTACCTAGCTCATATTAACAATTAAATCGTCTTTTATTACAATCCTTACTAATATTATAAATGTGAAAGTTTGTGAGAATGAATGGATGAATGTTTATTACTCTTTCACATAAAAACTACTGAACGGATCTGGATGAAATTTGGCACAGAGATAGATTATGGTCTGGAATAACACATCGGCTACTTTTTGCAGCGATAATCGACATCCACGCGGGCGGAGCCGCGAGCAACAGCTAGTAATTTATATTATTACGCAGTGACAACCCTAACCCGAGGAGGCGATTTAGTGCCTATATATTTATTGGCTTAGTATTTACACAATTGCCTTTGGAAAATTTTATCTTGAACACATTTTGGACGCACAAAGGTTTTATCGCGGTTAGTTGGGATGATGAGTAAAGTTGTAGACCGTAAAAACAATTTACTGTAAGAAGCTAACGATAAGTCATGGGAGGTCCCGAGACAATTACGTCATTAGGACAAAGTTTATTTTCCAATTAATATATTAAGTAAAATTCTAAAAAAATATTAAACTAACCGCAGGACAGTAAAGTCCCTAGAGCTACTCAGTCTACACCACTATCGTATCGCGGTTATATTATTATTATTCACATAATAATTAAGCACGTAATTACTAGTTTATAACAAAAATACCTAATTTTTAAAAACGGAGTTGTCCAAACTAAAGCAATACGATTCGAGACAATTTGTAATAATTGATCAGATTTAAAATAACAAATTTTATCTAAGTGTTTTTGTATTTTCGGATGGTATTATCCCAGTGCAAAACAATGGTCTTACTCAACCCGACCTTGTGCGAGATGCCGTTAGACGTTTTCTGTTCTCTTAGACTCACATTATTATGATTTTTGTTATCCTTTTTTGTCCTATATTGGGCAAAGGTCTCCCTCTAGATCTTCAAACACAGTGATGAGGATCGTAATATTTAATAAGCATTTAAGTATAAATTGGTTTGGTTCCTTTAAAATGATGAGTCCGTCGATCAAATATATTTGATCGAAGGATAAGTCAGAATAAATATGTATTTACCGTTTCGGCGTTCATCGAATCCAGACATTATCACAGACTTTCCCTAATGATGGTTTCATTAGGGTAAGTCCGTGGTCCGTGAACCAGTTATGTAGCTACATAAGTTCAGGATAGGACTACTATACTGAATCAAGTACCTTAATTATTGAAATTATCTTATGGGTTCCAAATATTTAAGAAATATTTTAATTTGTTTACATATTTTCAGTTTTACGGTATAAAAACGAAAAGCACCTCTAGCCAGTCAGACCTCAGTTGTGGTGTACTGTACGGTTTCAAAGGAATTTCTCCCACGTAAAATTATGTTGTGGAAAAAGCTCCCTACAGAAATCTCCTGAGAGACTATATAGCATGTGGTTCATAAAAAAAAGTTAAAAGGTGTTATCAACGCGCCAATTAGGTATACCCCTGGTGTGCAAGCATCCATAGGCTATGGTAACTGCTTACCATCAGGCGGGCCGTGTGGTTGTTGGCCTCCTAAGTAGTATAAAGAAGGTACCTACATGGCTCCGAAGCTTAATACCAGAATCGCTTTGCGATACCAAATTTGCAATTTACCGGACTCGCAAAACACCGGATTCGACTTTACCATATATTATATTATAATATGGCGAATCCGGTCTTTAGCCGACAAACAATAGACGCTCGACGGCTTTCTTGGATCAAAGGTAATTTTGCAATGATTAATTTCAAGAAAACATAGGAATGTGTTTGGAATTTGGATGGCAATTTCCCTGCAAAAAATTATTTTTAAAAAATATTGTGTTTCTACACCTACTTAGCTTTAAAATAGCTACACTGTCTTCTGAATACGGATACAGCTATGAACACTATGTCACCTATCAATAACCCACATCAAACAATAGGTAACAAAGTCCTAACATAACTTTCATATAACCACTTTCCCAACAGGCTACTCGATCACAATATCCTACGCATACTAAACATACCAAGTCAAATGCCACCTAATTTTCTTTAATTGTCTTGACAAAGCAGTATTGACAGCTACATTACTATGCGACAAACGTACGGACATGCGTAGCATTGTAAAGGTATTCGAGGTCTCGGTCTTTGATCCCAAATAAAAAATACACAGAGAAAGTAAACACGATTGCCTAAAAAACAATTGCACAATTTGACAAATAAATCAGTACTCGACTTACGACTATCCTATCCACACCTTCCGATTTTGGTCAAAATTTGCAAAAACGTGCAAATATGCGCTTATGCGCTGTCCTTAAAAACAATACAAAACTAAATCTGATAATATGTATGTATTTTTTAAACAAGTCTACGGCTGACCGTAGACTTGTCGGTAACTACTTACCATCAGGCTGACCTGATGGTAAGTAGTTACCGTAACCTAAAGACGCTTTGCCCAGTATAAGACCAAATATGATAAAAAAGATCATAATAATCTGGATCCTAAAAAACGTCGAAAAGCATCGCGGTAGGCCTGGAACACTGGCGTGTTGGCTTCTACTCCTTTATTTTCTTAGTCCGATGCAACGGCTATCCGACACGACCGTAGAGTGGAGAGATCAGAGACCAACGGCTCAGGTCGTGCTTTTCGAAGCACAAAAGGATCTCAATTTGTTAATGGAAAATAGTTACCAAATAAGTAGGTACGCTTGCTTAACCATAAATTAAACTTTGTTTGTTTGTTGTTTTTTTTTTATATACTACCAAGGTGGCAAACAAGCATACGGCCCGCCTGATGGTAAGCAGTTACCGTAGCCTATGGACGTTTGCAACACCAGGAGTGTCACTCACGCGTTGCCGACCTAAGAATGTATGTTTGTTTGTTACCCTTTCACGAAAAAACAGCTGAACAGGTCTTAACAAAATTTGACAAAAAGACAGAAAGATATGATACTTACTTTTTATCGATATCGACGCGGGCAGAGCCGCGGGAAACAGCTACTAGTTAGTTTGTAAATATATAACACATAAATAAAACAAAACCTTTATTTAACTTACAATATAAATAACTATATAACTAAAATAAATAAATAAATAGAACAAACAATTTGACTTCATTCAGACTAATAATTTCAATGGCACCTACTTACTGTAATCACTTACTAACATGACTAACAGCGCTTTCAATTAGGATGATTCCCTGAAACAAAAAAAACTAATATAATACAAATATAGGAAGAGGCTGTATCAAACAAACTGTGTCAAACAAGCATACGGCCCACCTGATGGCAAGCAGTTAGCGTAGACTATGGACGCTTGTAATACCAAAAGTATCAATTGAGTGTTGCCGACCCAAAATATTTATCACCAGGGTTTTGTGGATTTTACCCGGAATAGGAAAATGTTTACTTAAAACGCATCCCTAAATGTGCTCTGGAAACCTGTACTTACGCACAGGAACACAACTACAACGCTGTGTTGTCATCATGTGTGGTCTTCTAATCTGTAAGGTGGAGGTCCTTCCCCAGTCAGGGTTGCTCACTAGTATGGTACCCTACCTCTCGTCTATATATAAATAATCGATTGTCGGGCTGCTTTCCGCAACTCTGCGTCGAATTGGCGTATTATGCGTCCGTAAAAATCATTCCAATATTCTTACCCCATCTTTATTTAGTCAAAGCTAATTGTTATACTTAAACAAATTAACCGGATGACGTATTAAAACACCAAAATATGTATAATAAGTCCTTTCGTCCTATAAAATTAACTAAATAATTACTCCAATTAACACTGTCTACTTTACAGTTCCGTTAATTTAAATTTTAACTGTTGTTACCTGAAATATGGTTGAAATTGGTACACGTCGTCGATGACCCTGCGCACGCGGCACGTGACGTCACAGCCGGGTTGTTGCTGCCCGTACACGGAGATAGCTCGCTCCAACAACTGATGCACTGATGTCAGCTCCACAACTGTATTGTGAAAATCACATGTTTTACGTTTTGTTTAAATTCTGACTAAATGGGTTTAATTAACAACATAAGAAGGTGTCGTAGGCGATGTGTTGTAAAGTTCTATGGGACAACATTTCGTAATATAAACGCCACTACCGAGAGAGCAGAGAGATTAATCCATAATCACGGTCTTAATCTTTAAAATGTCCTCTAAGACATTTTTTTTATCTTTCTTTTCGATTTTATCCTTTTCCGTTATAAGTTGGTAAATTACTTGTTTAGTATTTAGTAATAAGTTTCACAAAATTAAATTCACACAACATAATTATATACAGTAAGCTAAAAGATTTAGGGAACACAATAAATTGTTTATCTTTTTGGAACATCAAATTATAAAGAAAACTTTATGAATGATCGTCAATTCATCGGAATTGATGCAAATCTACAAACAACAAACATAATAATATTCAAAGTCAAAAGCAAGGATTTTACTGATGTGATGATGGCGATTTATTGTGTATCGTCATAATCACCCTATCACATGCCACAATAAAATGTATTGACCGCTCTTCATGTGTGTTCATATTTCGGTGACTAGTTTTATTTATGTACATGGAGTACATAAATAAAACTAGTCACCGAAATATGAACACACATTTATTAGAGATACAATCACGATTCGATTACCATGTTTACTGATCGAAACTTTTGCTGACTGTACGTAAGGCCTTTTTAAGCTAAAGCACACAGTTGGAACCCTATTATTAAGCCTTAAAACACAGCCAAACGACTTTATTATAGTAGGGGTTTATGGCGGAGACTTTAGCTACGTACGTACGTAGGTACTAATAAAAAAGATCATTTTAAAACATATTTGAACTTACTTTTATTGTTTCCAAATCCACGTTCATCTTCATCGGTACCAACAGAAGGAGAATCTTTCTTGAATGACACGAGTTTCGGTATCACCAACAACATACAAACAACAGCGAGCATCGTCACCAGCTTCTTGAATATCAGCAATTTCAACAACAGTTTAGCAATCGTCAGGATATCCAGTTTAAACGCAAGTTTGTCTAAGAAACCTAGAGCTGGGGCTGTATATGGTACTCCATAGGATGGCTTCGGTGGGCCGTAAATCGGTGGTGGCAGTGGTGAAGGCAGAGGCTTGTGAACTGGCGGTCCATACGATTGCGCAGGTGGCCCGTAAGTCTGAACAGGTGGGCCGTACGTTTGAGCTGGTGGACCGTACATTTGAGCCGGTGCGCCATAATTTTGAGCGGGCGGACCATAGTTTTGAGCAGGAGGACCATAAGTATTTGGTGGAGAATTATATGTTATTTCCGGTTCAAACTTTACAGGCGGACCGTAATTTGAAGACGGTGGTGAGTAATTAGATGACGAAGGTCCAGAGAAGCTCGAGGATCCAGAGGAACTGTAGCTACTGTCACTTGAGAACGGAGCTGAATAGTCATAGCCAGAATTGTAGCTATCGTCGCGGTTTGATATCTTCTTTTCACCATCTTTCGCTGTTATTATAACGACACCTTGCTTCGCTTTTTCAGCTTCTATCCGAGATTTAGAATATGCGTCTAAATACGTATCTGTTTTTTGTAAAGATGCTTTCGTTCCGTTTCCAGGCCCGACAATTGCCGAAACGCACGCACAAAACGCTAATACTAATACAAAATGTTTAAATACTGCCATGTTGCAGCTAATCCTCTATTTACTGTGCGAAAGAAGTTGTCGCCATCGATCGCGGCTGACGAATGACAAGCGACGTTGACTCCCATTCAGTTTTCACTTTTGACTTACCGTAAAAGAACCTAAATATGATAATGGAACACAATTAAATTCTCTGAGTGAGGCCAGTACGTTCCGCATTGCTCATGATAAGTAGGTGCGCGCGTGTCACGGCTCGCATGCTAATGGACGTTAGAGACCGAGCGAGCCCCGGCGGCTCACCTTGTTGGATGAGCCTCCCCAAACATCGGGACCTTTTATCGCATAAAGAAATCTTTAATAGACCGTAATTTGCTTGTGAAAGTTTTATAGTGATAGTTATCGGTCATGTTATAAAAAGATGTAGTCCTACCTATATCTCATATGAGGACCACCTAGTTGTATGGTATGTAGGTTCAAAAAATACGCTTTTCCGATCAAAAATCTCAAAATACACACTTTTTCCGTTCAAAAAAATAAAGTCTACATAAAAAAGCCTAATTATTTTTCCGTAAGAGAATAAATCTATTTCACGTTTACAATGTAGGTATACCTGCCTCGTTAGTCTAGTGGTGGTTGAGTGAAACTGCTGTTAAGGCCCTGGATTCGATACCCAAGTCGAGTTAAAAATATATATTGGGATTTTACTGTCAAGATTTTTTTAATGATAACTTCCGCACTAGTTAACAAGCCCTGTGTCGCGGGAGACTTTACAAACATTTAATTCACATAGGTACACAGTTCTGTCCCGAGTGGGAATTGAACCTACTAACCACTCAACCAACAGGCCAGTCAGTCGCGTCAAATATAGTTTATTTAAAGGTATCCCTTACCTACTCTTAGGTGAAGACACAGTATCGGTACTAATGTTCTGAAAAGTTCCGATGCTGTGTTAAGCCCATGCATTGCTTGCCCATTTTTTTTTTTATAACCAGTAAATACATAGAAAAAAAAATCCGTTCAAAAGCAGATATGTAAACGAAAAATTTAAATCATTTTGAAACATTCTTAAACTCAAACTCAAACTCAAAATTCATTTATTCATTTAGGTTACAAGGTAACACTTATGAAGGTCATAAATTATGAATAAACCAGAAAGATGATGTCAGCAAAATTTTCCTACGGCTAGTTCGCTGACGTGGAGCCTTGAGAAGAACTAGCAAGAAACTCAGGCCACTCTTTTTAATCGCCAGATAGTTACAATCTTTTGTAAAATACAAGTATGATAGCATGCAAGCTGATGCAGACAAAACACGATACTAACTATATTGATAAAAGAAGGTAATCGTACTTAGTACTGGTCGTGCGAGAAAAAAAAAAGTATGATGTTAAAGTCTGCTTCAATTTACATATTGCTAATAAAGAATAAGGCAATATGTGAATAGTGACAATTTATATCGTAAAATTTAACGTATTGCTACTAAAGAAATAAACAAAGAAAAAAAAAGAAAAAGTACAGAATTATCACTAGAATTCACAATGTGCCTCACGTCACAAATAAGAACTTATGTACTAAGCTGATTTATTGTAAATTAAACAAACAACTATATAATGCAACTAATTCCAAGACTTTTTATCGTTCAAATAATCATTTATTGTATAATAGCCCTTCCCTATGAGATGATTTTTAATAGTAGGTTTAAATTTGTGTAAGGGCAAATTCATTATCTCTTTCGGTAATTTGTTAAAAAAACGTATACCGAGTCCTACAAATGAATTATGCACTTTGTGTAAACGATGGTACGTGCCAACTAACTTATGTTTATTTCTGGTATTTACTGAATGAATATCACTGTTCTTACTATATAGATCAATATTCTGTTTAACAAACATAATATTTGCAAATATATATTGAGATGCAACTGTTAAAATACCTATTTCTTTAAAACGTTCTCTAAGAGAAACGCGTGAGCCTAGGTTGTAAATTGAGCGTACAGCTCGTTTCTGAATTAAGAAAATAGTTTCAATATCAGCAGCCTTGCCCCACAGCAATATGCCGTAGGACATGACGCTGTGAAAATAACTAAAATAAACTAATCTAGCTGTATCTACATCAGTAAGTTGTCTTACTTTACTAACTGCAAAAGCCGCAGAGCTAAGCTTACCTGCGAGGCATGATATATGGGCTCCCCACTGAAGTTTACGATCTAAAGTTAAACCCAAAAAAACTGTAGACTCAACAAGTGAAATAGCTTCATTATTAAGACTTAAATTAGTGGTAACACTTCTTACGTTAGGCATGGTAAATTTAATGCATTTAGTTTTTTTTGAATTTAACAGTAGATTATTTGATGTGAACCAGTCCAGGACTTGTGCGAGAGAACCATTTACAACATCAAAGTTACTTTCTTTACGGTCAATTTTGAAGAGAAGTGATGTATCATCTGCAAATAGCACTATGTCGCACAAATCCTGTACAAAGAAAGGTAAATCATTTACATACACTAAAAAGAGAAAAGGACCTAGAATTGAACCCTGGGGCACGCCCATTGCTATAGGTAATCCAGAAGACCTATTTCCATTTACATCTACGTATTGAACCCTGTGACTCAGGTAGGCAGCAACAAGATTAAGTGCAGCGCCCCTAATACCGTAATGACTTAGCTTTCGCAAAAGCGTATTGTGTTCAACGCAGTCAAAAGCTTTAGAGAGGTCACAGAATACACCAATAGCATCCATAGAATTTTCCCAGGCATCAAAGATATGTTTTATTAATGTAACACCTGCATCTACGGTGGAGCGACCCTTTGTGAAACCATATTGCTCTTTGTGTAATAATTTATGTAAGTTAAAGTGACTCTCTAATTGCTGCAGTATAACTTTCTCAAAGATTTTACTAATAGCGGGCAATATGGATATTGGTCTAAAGTTAGTAGGGTCGCTCTTAGATCCATTTTTAAATAACGGTATCACTTTACTGTGTTTCATTAAATTGGGAAACACACCTGCATCCACACATCTATTAAATATTACAGCCAGATGTGGCGCTATATTAAAAATAATATTTTCAACTAATTTAACAGAAATACCCCATAAGTCACCAGTTTTTTTTGAATTAAGCGACTTAAAAACTTTAATTATATCATTGGGGTCTATATATTTAAAACTAAATAGGTCACTGCACTCTTTCACGCTGCGCCTAACCAAGGATTCAGCTTTGACTGGGCAAGAATTCAAGCTGCTGGTTGTGCTTGAAGGAATGTTTACAAAAAACTTGTTGAAGGTTTGAGCTACATCTGTATTATTTGAAATTATTTTATTGTTAATATTCAATTGAAAATTATTATCTCGCAATTTAATACGACCAGTTTCATTATTAATTATATTCCAAGTAGTTTTTATTTTATTGTCAGACTGCTTAATTTTGTTACTTAAATATAATGATTTAGCAGCTGCACATGTCTTTTTAAAAGTTTTCGAATAATCTCTAACATACTGAACAAATTCTGGCTCAAAATTATATTGTTTCATTCCATAAAGTTCATACAACTTAGTTCTACTTTTGTAAATTCCTGATGTTGCCCAGTCACAGAATTTGATGTTAGCTTGTTTAGTAAATGTCTTAGATTTAAAAATAGTATTGTATTCCAATTGAATTACATTAAATAATGACTCGTATAGATCATCAGGATCATTCTGGATTAGACTAATATTGGTGACTTTGGCGGCAATACTCTCATTGAAACGTTTTAGGCGAACAGAGGTCATTGGCCTACACGTGATCTTGTTCACTTTAACAGGTGTACTTAAAGGAAATCCAGCTTTTTGCCCGCAATGATCTGAAGTTAAGTCACTTAATATAGTCTTATATAGGTACTGACAGTTATAAAAAATATTGTCTAAGCATGTTGCAGAATGAGAGGTGATTCTGGTCGGTTCAGAAAATAAAAAATCTAAATTGAAAGACTTAAATAAACTAATTAATCTAATACAAAATTGTGACTGCTCAAGTAAGTTAACATTAAAATCACCACATACTATAACATGCTTTTTTCCAAAACCTAAACGTTTTAAAACCTCTTCCATAATTGCTTCGAATAAGTTGAAGTCGCTCTGCGGTGGACGGTATACACAGACTATGATATGTTCTACAAGCTCAACACAAGACATTTCAATAGTGCGCTCGATAGAAAGATTTGCTATATCTTTACGTTCCTTACAAATTGTACTATTTTTAACATATATTAGAGAGCCACCACGAATAGCCTTCTTTCTTACAAATGCACTAGAAATATTGTAATGTTCATTATTAAATAATAATAATTGATCACTCTTTAACCAATGTTCAGTAACACAAAGCACATTAATACTATGTTTGTTTAAAAATAAATCTACTTCTAATTCCTTGCCGGATAAGCCCTGAATATTCTGGTGCACTATGTTTAGACTATATGTCTGCCTATCCTTTGTCACATCTAGTAGTTTAAACTATTAGATGTATGTAAATTGTTATTGGTAGTGTTCATACTACTGAGTTCTACCAAATCCTGCAATACCCTATGAGTGCCTGTGTCGGTAAATAAATTAAATGCTAATAATTTAGCAATTTGTCGCTTATAAAATAAGGAAAGATACATAGTATCTTCGGTTAATAAAAAATTACTAATAAATTTATTAGTGTCGAAAAATAAAATGAAGTCGCGAAGGCGACATGTACTATTATATATTAATAGATTAAGATTTTCTATATGCCTGTTTTGATTATGTGATAAGGCATAAGAATATGGCAAGGCACAAATAATAAACCTACACCCTAAACTATCATGAAGTGATATCATTACTTCAGTTAACTGTAGTATATCTTTTTTTGTGACAGATAAGCTGTCACCAAGTAAAATAATCCCTGTGGATTGATCATTAAAATGAGCAGACTTAACACTATTAATAATACTAGCAAACTGTCTTCCAGGTGAACAAATATTTGTGACGCGGTACTCAGTATGACTATTAATTAAACTGCCCAAACCCTTGCCTAATTGGTCAGAAAAAATAATTACATTTTTGCTATTAGATGCTGAATGTGTTATTGAGTCAGTGGAACTACATTCAGGATCATTGTAAAGTAATTGTTCACAGTTGAGCGTCTGTGTTTGACACATAGGTGACATATTACTGTTTGGTGTTGTTTGTGAACACGTTAAACACACCTTATTATTGGTAAGAGAAATCACCTGTTTCAGGTTCTCGTTACCAACCCTCGCAATTTCATCATATTTAAGGATGTACTCACGTGTTTCCACCTCATGTTCATGGATAATTCTAGTAAGCGTGGACTGTAGCTCTGTAATTTTTAATTCAAGCTCATGTGTATCCTGCTCATACATTAATTTACTGCTTATTAACTGTTTGCTATAATTATCAATCTCTGAAAGAAATGTCACACGCTCTTTGATTAAATCACAGTTAATTTGTGAAATTTTTTTTATGTTTGTTGACCTCTTAAGGTTAAATTCAAGCTTTCTAATTAATTTTCTTAATTTTAAATGTTTCCTATATTTATTTCTACCATTTACAACAAATGTTGACTTAAAGTTATTTTTCAAAACATTTAACACATTTATTTTATCACCTAGGAGCTCAGAAAAAAGATTTTGAGTTTCACTACTATTGAGAACCCTAATAGTGTCTTCAAGAGAACTAATTTTTTGAAATGCTGAGTTTAGATTCAATTCTAACTCTGAAATGCGACACAAAGAACTTAAGTACATATCACTACAACTACTGAAGGAGTCCACTTCTTCTTGTAGTTTATCACGCTGGTCCAATACTTCAACATATTGATGGTGTAGTGTAGATAATTCTCCCTTTAGCTCAGCTACTCTGTTATTAATTAAATGTAATTCATCTTATTATTATACATTCTTATTATACATTCTCGCTGCGAATAATAATAACTTATCCAACAGTTCCGATTTGGCAGAGTCCAACATGACAAAATACACAAGGTACAGTAGGTACCTACTAACTACACGACCTGAGCATATATTGTATTTAAATTGTTGCCGATTTCTACTGATCAGCAATGCACGCTCGTGCCATTTTCACTTGCAAAGTTAAATGAAACTAAAATACCCCCTTCAGCTTGTATAATGTATAGGTGTCTGTTGCATTTTCATAATTTGCTAACTGTACTTACTTATCTCCGGTAGGTACGGTTGGCAACGGAAATGGCTGTACAGGGCCGCTATATGTGGATTAGTTTTTTAGGAAAACCAATGTATGAATTTGTTTTTTTTATTTTATCTGTAGGTTTAGTCTAATTATACACTGTTACCAAATTCCACAGAAATATATATGTCACCGGAAAACAACAAAACTCGTAAGTTGATAACTTTCTAGGTAGTTGATCAACTCTCGGAAAATAATAAACGGCAGTTGAAATGTATTATTTAACGTATGTATTTAAGTAAAATGATTCATTTACCGCTTCTTGCCGCTCATTTGTGGATGATTTTACTTGTAGCTAAATTTTGAATTACTAAATTACTGCCAGGTACCGTAAGTTGACCAATTAGCTAAAATTCATTGCGTCAAGTAATACATTTTAACTATCGTTTGTTATATTCCAAAAGTAGATCAACTACCTAGAAAATTGATTAACTTACGATTCTTGCTATTTTCCGGTGACATATAGGTACAACGGTTTTCTTAAAAACTAATGTTCATATACAGTATCCAGGTACAGCCATCTCCGTTGCCGTGTGTACCTATGTAGTTAATTTTAACGTTAGGCATAGGTGACACAGAACAGCGATCAGAATTAGCAGAAGACTAATTAGGTAAACTAAATGATTGATGTGAGTGTGGATATGCCCACAGAATCCCGGATTATCTAAATTATAATTATGATTCGTAAGATTTAGTACTACTTTAAAGAAAATATTTGAATGCACAGTCCAAATCATACAAAGTAGCGGCTTGAAATTTTGATGAATTATTCAGATTGGTAAAACAAAAGGAAAGGAAAAAGATTTCAATTCTAGATAGCAGCTTTTTATATAGGTACACGAAAATTATAACAAACTGTTAAAGTTATAATATTTGACGTCCTTCAATTGGAATTGAAGGACCATATATAGGTATATACTTCCAGATTGGTCCCGTTTTTTCATTTAAGACTTAAAAAAACAACCGAATTAAGTATCTCCTCCTTTTTGAAGTAAGAAGACCATTTATTCTTATATTAAAAACATTAATATTATTCAAATGGATTGGTAACAGTTAAAAATCTTTCTTCAAAAAATTTATGTCGTTTTCGGGCTTTTCCCTCGTCGGTTTTTGGTGCAAAAAATGAGCTTATAGATTTTGTATTTGGCTTTTTAGTTGAGCCTTGATCGTCGACTTCTTCAAAAGTGCAAGTTGCTGCCTTCTCTTGTAACATCAACTCAGCTGTGGACCAACTGAACCTCACAAGCATTGGATATCCAAATACGTTATCAATTTGATCTCTTATAAACTTCTTTGTCAATGGATCTGAAAAAAATAACGTAGAATTCATAATAGCAACACAGTAGAAAAATAATATCTTTCAACAATTAGTCTCACTCAAATATTGAATACACAGTTAATATACATATGTCTCTAAATAAATAGGAAAAAAGATAGAACTTTAGTTAAGAAAATGAATTACTTGATGTGCATTACATGTTAGTAATTCTTTTATTGGCATAATAATTATAATTTAACAAAAACTGTAACCCACCAATATTGTTTCATAATTTTTATAATGCAACACTTAATTAAGTACTTTGGCTAAATTAAATCTTTATTTTTTAAAGTTACAATGTAATGTTCATGATTTTTCTACATTGCTTTAACATTTGTGATAGTCACCAATTCAGGCAATTCAGCATAAACATAAAAATCAGCCAATTTGCTTATGATTTGCGGTGAAACCGTAAAGAATACCTAAGTAGCTTTTTTTTATTTATTAAACTTTATACACAAATTTATGTTAAGGTGAACTTAATGCCAGAGGAATTATCTGCCAGTTAATCTAGGGGTTATGCAGAGATAATAATAAAAAATATAATTTAATCTATCACTATTTCTTTGCCATTATGTTCTATATTATTTATTGAATTCACGCGTGAAATCTATAAGCAACTACGCACTAAAACACGAGACCAAAACTGAACACCGCGCCGCTAATATCATTAACTAAGAAGCCTCATGGTAAGCAGTAACCATAGTCTACAGAAACTTTTTTTTACATATTATACAAAAAGACTTACCACCAGGATATCCACTTCCAAATTCCGTGTGAGACATTTCTAGTCCTTCATTGAACTTCCACACTTTTAAAGCATGATCCCTGGTCACCTTGGCCACTATACTCGCTGCTGATACTATAGGATATATTGAATCAGCTTTTTTTGCAACCTGTAAAACAAGAAGTATATAATTTTAAAAAAATACTTCCTGTTTGGT
Source organism: Trisateles emortualis (assembly GCA_947095525.1). Classification (NCBI taxonomy): domain Eukaryota; kingdom Metazoa; phylum Arthropoda; class Insecta; order Lepidoptera; family Erebidae; genus Trisateles; species Trisateles emortualis. The sequence goes on along the minus strand of OX352740.1, from coordinate 9,862,909 downwards.
GGAAGTCTTGTAAATTTTCCCCACCCTCAATGGGGCCCCTTGAGGGGCTTGTAGCTAAGTGATAGCGAGGCGGATCGATAATCTGCAAGGTTAAGCCAGCCTTCCGGGGTCAGCCCGTAGATGGATGACCATTTTCTAAAAAGCCGTTGGTCCTGCGCCTGATCTCTCGCCGGTGTCGGATGGCTGTCCCATCGGAATATGAGAGTGAAGGAATAGTCAGTGCACCTGTATTGTCGCACACAATTGTGCCCAATGATCCTGCGCAGTTGGCTAATATCCGTTGACATAAGCGTCGTAAGCGACATCGGTCTGAACGACTATATAGTTTCAACAAAATCAACCCAAGCCCTAAGCACAATATCCATACACTTCACCATTGAGGCAGTCTACGATCCTACTAAAAACGCAAAAGTTTATAAGGATGTATGAATGTTTCTTACTATGTCACACAAAAATTATAGGCAGGATCATCAGCTATAATTACTCTTTAAATTTAGAGACCCTTTTACTACTACTAGGCCACTAAAAGGCAGACAGCACAAAGGCAACATATATTGGACTTTACCCAGTAAAACTAAACATTTTAATATCTTTTTGTAATACATAATATATTACTAAACATAAAGAGGCAAATCCCTCGCTGGAGGATCAATCCTCACAAGTCCTTTGAAGCTAATCGCAAGATACAAAAAAAGTTAAAAATAGATGAAACAGTTAAAACAGTTAACACTTACAGTTATCTTATAGTTAGGAAATATCTCAGATAGTTTAGCTTGATATTTCTCTGGTGGGCCCACAGTATCAACATACACTTCAGTTATATTCGCTCCACTTTCTGCTGCCTGCTTTATCAAACTTATTGCTGAGTTCATTGATACCTGAAATTTGAAGAGGGAACTACTATTATTTAATATTCTAATGGTAGCAAATCAGCAAAGGATGCTTATAGCCAGGTGCACTCGCTGTTTGGTAAACGATCAGCAGGTTAAGCAACCATAGGTGCGGTACACCTATGGATAGGTGGTCATATGATTGAGTAGTATGACATCTGAGCGTCTCCATGCTTCAGTGGGCAGTCTCAAAGCCGGTCCCTTTGTTTGTTTAAAAAAGACAACTCCCGCACTAGAGAACAAGCTCTGTGTCGCGGGGGACTTTACAAACATACAAGAAACGGACACAAATAACACCCAGACTCAGAACAATTCTTTGTGGGTCACACAAAGTTTTGTCCTGTGTGGGAATCGAACCCACAACCTCGTGCACAGCAGGCGCATACTGCGGCCACTGGACCAGCGAGGCAGTCCCGACTGTTAACTGCTAAGCCAAGGGTTATGGGTTTGGTTAAAACGGGACAGAACTTTGTATGATTCATAAATGTTTGTTCTGTCTAGGTGTAATTTGTGTCCATGAATTGTATTTTTGTAAAGTCCCTTATGAAACAAGGCTTTTACTGTATGCCTAGTCCTGCAGAGTATGAAAATTGTCTTTTAAAAAAAACAGCTTTGTTTCCTAGGTACAGAAATACCCTTTATTTTCTGACCTAGGAAACAAATGTGTTATCTTTGTCAGTAAGAGTTGCACTCCAACGTCTAGACCAATGAGGTGTATGCTTTCGCTGACACAGAACAATTTAACCAAGTGATATTTGCGATAAGAGATCTGATGTTGAGTGTGACTTAATAGTGCAAGTACAAACCTCGTTTAAAGAATGCTTAGCTCTTCTATACATAGAGTTTGAAATATAGTTTGGAGATATAACTTCAGCAATCCATCCAACATTATTCAACGATTCGGCATCAGTAAGCATTTTAGTGAATATATCATCCCGTTTCTCTTCTGTCAATGCTTTAGAATCTGCACAGCCTAGGTTTTGTAGTATCTTTGTTTGATTTATAGGGCAATAAGCTATGCCATATACCATAGGACCTGGAAAGTAACAATGGTTTTTTAACAATCAATAAGATAATGTTAATACACAAAAGTTTACTTTAGTAATAAGTATTTTCTATTTTTAACCATCTGCTAACCCTGAAACCCACATGTCTTAGAAGATTTTTTTTCTGGACCACTAATAGCCGAATGGATCTAAATCAACTTTGGCAAGGGGATAGATAATATCCTGGGGACAGATATGTGGTACTTTTACCGTGATGACTGACATCTACGCAGGCGGAGACGCGGGCCACAGCTAGTTTATAGTAAATGCAAAATAATGTTTAATCAAGCAGTTATAGAAGAAAGTTAAAAGGAAAATACATTAATAGCTACCGAAGCCAAGAGAGTGATACAAATTCATAGGTAATAAACATATTTATAATAAATACATTCATTCCCAAAACAAAAAATGTGAAGTATAACCTACCCAAGACAGGTCCTCGCCCAGCTTCATCTACTCCAAGCATACATGGTTCTGTTTTACATATATCTGGTACCTCTGAACTATTACAAAAATTCTTGAAATTGTCTTTGGACTTAATAAAGTCTTGTAATTCTATTAAAGAATTCACCATTTTTGCAGATAGCAGTACAAAATAGTTATGATTTCAACGATAATACCCGCACTTGGCACACTGCAAAAAGTTGTTCACGTACAGTAAAGAAAATTATAATATATTTTGTTTGTACTCTACAGTTGTATACATACTACATTTAATTTAAAGCCTTTAAAACAGCGACCACAGTAAGTATTGTAGACAATTGGAATTAAATAGAATATAATTCGAACAACAATAAACAAACACTTTTCGTCAATCGTCAGTTTTCCTAACTATCAATATTCAATAATAATGTCAAATAAATTTATCGTTTCCCGCCAAAATGTAATGATGTTGATTTTCATGTGGGCAAAATTAATATCAATTCATTAAATCGATTCCATTTTTTAAATATACATTTACATACATATTATTTATTTTTATATCACTGAGTAACTTAGGCGATTTTGTACTACTTGGGTGGCAAACAAGTATGCCTGATGTTAGGCAGTTACCGCAGCTTATGAACGCTTGCAATACTAGAGATATCACTTGCGTAGTGCCGACCCATTTTTTTATACCAGGGCTTTGAGATAGAATATCTCTGGAAAGGAATACGTTTCTTTCTAAACAAATCCCTAAATGAGCGCTGGAGACCAGTAATCACACAAAAATTCACCGCTGTGTGTTATTTGGCCGTGGTCTTCATAAATATTTGTACCGAGTCTGGGAGCTAATTCGTCCGAATTGTAGGTCCTTCCCTGGGGAAGGACATCCACCGTACGGGCACTCTCTCACTAGTATGGTGCCCTACCTCTCTTATCCCATTCCATCCCATTTGACCATATATGTATATATATGGGTCAAACAAAACAATTAAGAAACCCTACATTCCCTATGAAAACTAAATATCACACCTGTGATATCCGAGCGAAGCTGGCAGGGCATAAATTTGAAATATAGCACGTTCAATTACTTTTAAACAAATTTGCTTTAATAAGTTAAAAATTGTTGATTTGTCAATTTTAGTTTATTTATAAATTGACCTACAGATTAATTGTTTTAAGTTATTTATATTTTAAATAAGATTAAAACTATTTATATTCAATGCCTCTTATCATAATTAATTTATGAATCGATTAATTTAAAAATATATTCATATTTCACATCACTACCAAAAGTGTTGTTAGTGATAAAATAAAAATTGGATTTTTATTTTTGTTATGTAATTTAAAAAAATATTTATTTAGGTGGCTTTGATCCAAATGAGGACATGTTATTCAAATCTATAGGAGTGTTGCAATCCCTTTTATTTAAATCCCCTTAAATTGGACACTAGAATCTTTGTTAATATATATATTTTTTTCTTTTTATCTATATCAGCCAAAAAACATCCAGCAGGACATAGGTAAGGATTTCTAAAACACTCAAGTCTGAAATTTTCTTTTAGTATTGCTTTTTAAATTTAATCAACCTGGCGATTATTCAAAGAAATGTGTACGTTTTTTATGTGATGGGGTGGTACTAAAAATAGGTACTTGATAACCTCTATCATACTATTGTTTGCACGTAGACAAGGCTATGAGTCAATCAACTCAGACAAAACTCCAGGTAGGGACAAACTACCTACATGACTAAGTATTTTTTTCTTTTAAAAAGACAACTCCCGCACTAGAAAACAAACCCCGCCTCACGGAGACGTAAACTTTACACACATACAATTCGGATGAATTAGCACCCAGACTCGGTACAAATATTTATGAATCACACAAAGTTTTGTCCAGTGTGTGACCTCCGGCTTATCAGACCCACTAGAGGGTTACTAACCACTAAACCAACAAGCCAGTGACTCACGTCAAATACCTTTAAATATTCAAATTATTATTATTATTGTATTTTAATTTTGTATTTTATTTTTGTATTGTAAAATCGATAAATAATAAAAAATTATATGTTTTAGAAAAGCAACGGAACCTGACAAAATCCCTTAAATCTAGGGAAAATACCTTATGGTGGGGACACTGATCATCTGTTTACTCGCACCACGCTTTAAATCCTATCAATAAAAAACAAATAATTTATTTTTGTAATAGTCTGAAAAGTTTGAATTTCATTGCACCGAAGGTTTGTTTTTACCAAGAGAAGATCCGTAGGGGTCGTTGTCCTTTGTCCACAGAGTATGTTTTTTTCATGTAGTACCATACCATCAAGGATACCATAGACACTTACAGTGCGTATAAACACCCCACAGAGTGTACATAGTGCATCTGTGCATAGCATAATATTTTTAGATGTAGAAATCAAAGGTGTCATCTGAATAATTATTATAAAAATATTGTTGATCGTGTACATTTAAGGTAAAGTCTATGGCATAAATTTATAATTTTCTTATCAGTAGCTTATAAGTTAATCAATTCAGTAATTTATGTATACTCGTTTGTAGGTTAGAGTAGTGCGATCTAATATGCAGAACAACCCCCAGGAGCTTTCATGGCAGGCGATTCAGGCTATCGTCGGGGTTAAACTTCCTTCAAATGTACTGCGATTCGATGATATCGGATTTCACTTAGTCAATAATACTGTTTCGAGCGCCGAAGACTCAGATTCGGACGTAGAAATAGTCGAAAATGATTGGGAGTCTGATAATAATGTGTCCTCCAGACCCGATCATTCGGACAACGAGAAAACTACGTCGCCAGATAGGGAACAAAGTGAATCGCCAGTTTTACGGCTCGTAGAGCCCGACAATAATAATTCAGGTAAAGATTCTTTAGATTATAGAGAATATGTCGAGAAACTGGATACAAAAGATATTTCGCCAAAAGAGCGAATTACACAAATCCATATCGACGACGCGGACAGCTCGAACGGGAATGTTATGTCTATTGAAAACTACTTGGAGGTCACTCTGTCAACTGACTCTGAGGCTAGTCATACTTGCAACCAATGTAACCAAATATTTTCCAATGAACACTTACTTGCCTCACACAAATGCAGTGCTAAACCCACCGAAGAAAAAAAATACCCTTGTCATGTCTGCTCAGAAAAGTTCCCAAGCTATTGGGATTTAAGAAAGCACCTAAGTAGTCACTTTCCTGGAATGTTGGAGTCAAAGTCAAGCTTTTGTCACCTATGTCAAAAAGATTATACTAAAACGGGCTTCATGAATCATTTACGCAAACATACAGGAGAACGACCATTTGTCTGTGAACTATGCCATAAGGCGTTCTCACAATCTAGCTCACTGTCAATACACATGAAATTCCATCTTAATGTGCGTAAACATGCTTGTACGGTATGTGAAAAGAAATTTGTAACTAAAAGTGAACTATCTCGTCATATGACGGTGCACACTAAGCAGAAGTCTTACTACTGTGGTGTGTGTGACAAAGCATTCACTCGCTCTGACAATATGAAGAAACATGAGAAGACACATGGGTAACCATTCATATCAGGACTGAAATGAGAATAAGGAACTGTGAACAATGTCATAATATATCATGCAATTGAATTGCATTTTAATATCAAAATTATCTAAGCTTGAAGTGTTGAAGATAAGTCTGTTGCCAAAAATTGTGGTGTTAATTTTCAACAAGCTATGATTTCTGATTCTCTTATTGCCAAAAAATTAGTTGTATGTCTTGTTAAGTATAAAACTTTTACATTGTTTATACTAAATTTAATTCTATCATGATCTAGTTCATATCTTAGTCATTATGGTGTGTTTATGTGTGTGTGTTGTCACACTAGTGTGTGCGCTGCTGTATTTGCTTTCAAGGATATTATTTATGATTTTTCAATTGAATGTTTGGGATAATTAGTGTATTAGTAAAATGTATTTGCAGGTGCTTTACAATAAGGTCATATATACATATCTCAACCAATGTTGCCTTTTAGATATGATAGTGATATTTTATTATGTGGATATATATGTCGGTTGATTGTCCAAAGGTTCAGATAGCCTTATTGTAATGTTTACATTAGATAGGTGAAAGATGTCTACTATTCAATAAGAGGCCTTTCTATGTCACAAGTAATATATATTTTTATAAAGCTATACTATTATGGTACTAAAATACCAGTTTTAAAAAGTGAACTGTTTGCCAAATTTTAGATAAGTATTTCTAGTGATTTTATTCTGTACTGTGTTGTAACCAAAGCAATAACATTTTAATGTGCCTATTCTTTATAATGTTATAATTACGAGTATACCAAATAATTTAATTATTAGTGTTAATAGAAATAGTAAATTTAAAGTACCAGTTAGTTACTTCCTTAAAAAATGTGAATGAATATGTAGGAAGTCAAAATATTACCTTCTTGATGGTCTCCTAAAATTTGTATAATTAAGTGACATTGAACAAGTATAAGTTAAGGTGATTAAACTTTAATGTTTTGTATAAACATCACAAATGTTTAACAGTGCATATATTTTATTTATTTGTAACTGTTAAACAACATTAGTAAATTAGTATATAACTATTTTCTATACAAGGGTTCTTCCCTTGCTATATGATTTTAAATAAGAACCAAAACAAGAAACGAAAATCCCAAAGAATATGTATTTTTCATAATATATTTGTAATTGGCTATAAAACCAAAGGCTTTTTATATATTTACTTATAAAATCTATTGTGCCACTATGATTTCATAAACTGGTTGTATAATAATAATGCCTTAGAATATTGTCTAGATTTATAATAGACAATAATGATATTTTAATATATTTATTACTTATATTTAATTTTTTAGATATTTAACTTTGCATGACTTGTTTGTAGATTTAAGAAAAGATATTGAGCCAAATGTAATAAAACGCAAAATCTACAAGACTGACGATAATATTCAGAGTACCTAGTTAATAATATAAACTCTTGCACAAAAACAAATATTTATTCATGCTGTTTATTGCAATTTTTCTATTTATCAAAAATGCACCTTGTTAAAACTCATCATGACAATTAGAATAAGATCCGTTTGATTATAAAAATTAAAATATTTTATGGAATATGTAATAATAATATTAAAGAGTTGTTTGTTGCATACTAAATGTTTTATTTTAAAATAAATATTTTCCCTTTGTTTTAGGTCGTAACTACTAGCGATGTCATCAAGGTTGCGTAATCTTAATCCCTATGAGTTGCATAAATATTTAGTTAATGTATATTGTCTAAATACGAAAGGTTCTACTGGACATTTGAAACGTGACACGTCCAGAGATAGAACTGACCTCGATGTCATAAGAGAAAACTACAAGTTCTTGTGGGAGGAAGACGATGTCGCCGATACTTGGGAAAAACAACTCGCTAAAAAATATTACGACAAACTCTTCAAAGAATACTGTATTTGTGATTTAAGCCGTTATAAAGAGAACAAAGTAAGTTTAATATTATTGTAGTAACCAATACCAATATCGCAGATGTATATCTACCTATATTATCTAGTAGTAAGTAGGTACCTATAGATAGGCTATGCAACACCCAACGCCTAATATAGACATGTTACATATACACACGAAAGCTGCTGCCTGTCGCTAATAATAGCAAAAATATTTTTATACCGTCAAACATAAAAGGTCACATTGAATGCGTAAAGGTTCTCCCCTAGTTTTAACAAGCCTGAGGTTGGGGAACGGTCCCTTGTAACTCAATTGCCTTTTTTTGCTGCGAGGCCTTTGTGTGATAAACTGGGGAGTGCAACAAAGCCCGTGCCGTGGTGCCTTTCTGTAGGCTAAATATAGAACTATACATTCACCCGCATCGATACACAGTAACGCACATCTGGCCGTTTGTGCCGCAGCCGATCCCTATTTGTCCCACAAAATCAATGACAAAAAGGCATGCCTGTCTCACGCTGCTAACGTCGGTGGATAGGTTTTTATAATATTTAAAACCTTATCAGAATGCAAGCATATATACTTATACAACCATTATGTAGGAAATATTTAGAATGTAAATTGTAACCTGAACTTTGGACGTTTGCATTGGTAGGTTGGTAAATAATTTTATTAATTCCTTATGCATAACATTACATTTTTCTATTTTAATTAGTAGGTATCTAATACTTACCTAATTCATCTGGACTTCTTATATGAACCTACTTTGTTTATCTCTGCATCACCCTAGGTTGACTGGTAGATAATGCCTCTGGTATTAGGTAAGCCCGCCTTTACATACATTTGTGTATAAAGTTTAATAAATAAAAAAAAACATTTAATGGTACCTAGGTAAAGGCATCCTAAAAATAGAACTCAATAATTCCTTTGATCCTGCATGGATTGCCTAGGTACCTATCTACCTACTAACAACAACGTTTGTATAGATACCTACTTACTCATATAAATACCTACCTACTTACTTGGATAAAGATATGATTTCTCCTAGACCTAAACGAACTTATTGTATTTTCGGATAGGCTAGATTCAATAGCCTACGTCCTAATACTAAGCTATCATTATGATGAAACGGTAACAAAGACTCCTATAAATTTCCAACCTACCTAGTTAGTTGGTACCTACGTACGGGTTATTCTTGTCCTCTCATCGGAACTCCGATTGGTAGGAGGAGCGGGTTTTTTTAATGTTTCGTTCAACCAAAAAGCTAAGCGAAGTCAGCTTCGACAGAAGGACTCACGAAATCCGTCCCAATCTGCTGACTGAATGAAACTTTACTAGACCCATTAATCGGCGAGCGATCTAGTTATTATTAGAGGTAGTGGTTAGCTGACCTACGTGTAGCAGCCATGGCAAGCATGTTATCCAACGTTAATAGGAAATTAGGAACTTAAATTCTGTCAAAAACCGCGTTATTGATTTATAAACAGCTAGGTACGTCTAGTACCTACTGCCATTCTGTAATATGGTCAGTGTGCAGGCAGTTTGTTAGGAATTTAGGAGAAACTGAATGCCTCTAAAACTTGGTCGGCGCGGCGCTCATATCTAATACCTACCTATGTGACACGCTGAGGTAGCACCTACCTATTTGTTTTTCCTACCAACCACTATGATAATGGTCCTGCCTGCCTAGGTTTATACAATCGTCCAAGATTTTTGATTCAGTAAAACAGATAATACTTAATAATATCTTGAGATAGCTAACACACGGCTATCTGATCCCAAATTAGCCTGTACTAGCTGTTGCCCGCGGCTCCGCCCGCGTGGATGTCGGTTATCGCTGCAAAAAGTAGCCTATGTGTTATTCCAGACCATAATCTATCTCTGTGCCAAATTTCATCCAGATCCGTTCAGTAGTTTTACGTGAAAGAGTAACAAACATCCATCCATCCATTCTCAAAAACTTTCACATTTATAATATTAGTACCTAAGGATTATTATGGCAACTAGACAACTGGTAGGTTAATAAACATACTTATATACCTACATATTTTAGATAAATTACACCCAGTACGAGAGAGAACAAATCTATACTATATTACTATAGGTAATATATATTTTTAATATTATAAAGCTAAAGAGTTTGTTTGTTTGGTTGAATGCGCTAATCTCAGAAAGTACTGGTTCGATTAGAAAAAATCTTTTTTGTTGAATAGCGCATTTATCCAGAAAGGCTATATAACATCACGCTATGATCAATAGGAGCGGAGCAGTAGTGAGATATGTTGCAAAATCGGGGAAAATATTTCAAATTACCACGCGGACGGAGTCGCGGGCGACCCCTAGTAAAATATAATCTTACTCATCTATCACACAAAGATTTATCCTAGGTGGGAACCGAACCCACGGCCCACGGCCTAGCAGTCAAGGCCAGTAACCACTAGATAGGCCACACAGGCCAGAGATGAATAAGTTCGATTCCTGTTAGGGAGTATACCTACCTACGTACTTAGCTACATATTATTTATAAACCATTTCAACGGAAATAGGTACAAAATTATAAGAATATCTACCGACTTAAATATTATTAATTTAAATGTAGGTATCAAGTTAGACACACCTATACTACTTACGAATTTTATTTAAGTAACTAACTAGCTTTTATATCCATCCAAAGATTGCCTGGAAGAAATTGCTTTTAGCTATAAACCGCCCATTGGACATAACTGTGTGAAATAATGTTTGTATAGGTATATCTTCTTATCGTTTGGTTAGTGGCCAACCTGGTGAGTGGTGACAGCGTTATTTAGATCGCCCATATTTTAACCCTGTGTCGTGATCTAACGACTAATAACAATCGGGACCGACTTTTAACGTGCCCTCAGAAGCATGGAGACGCTCCGATGTGTTACCACCTATGCCGTCACCCATCTAAAGGGTTACCGCATACCCGTGACCAGTCCACGACCTATAGATACCTACCTAATAGGTAGATATATCTAAAGGTCGCCGGTATGCGGTAAATTACAATAAAGTAAATTATGTGTTTACCTATGTTTTGTGTTATATATCGTATTAAGTTTGTATAATTATTTATTAGTAACCTCTCTAAGTATCTTTTATTTATACACCTACTTTTTTATATCTCTGCATTACCCTATGGTAGACTGGTAGAGAATGCTTTTAGCATTAAGTCCGCCTATACAAACCATTGTATGAAGTTATAAATAAATAATGAGTTTTCTATCTATCTACTAAGATAAAGAGTAGGTTGGCAGAGTACCTAGGTCTATATTTATTCATTTGTCTACATATTAACGGCTTTTTATCATTAACGGTAACTATCTTTAACAATGTGTTTCATCACTAGGTCGCACTCCGATGGCGCATAGAGAAAGAAGTTGTGCTCGGAAAAGGTCAATTTCTTTGTGGTAATAAAATATGCAACAATGATCGAGATCTCAAGTCTTGGGAAGTCAACTTCGCTTATATTGAAGATAATGAGAAGAAGAATGCACTTGTCAAGCTTCGTAAGTCAAGTATTAAATAATGCTAGAGGTAGCTCGGCAATTCACAATGGATTCCCAAAGTTATAGAAATTGGCGGTGTTTACACCCCCGTACCATATAAATAATGTGTGTAGCCTATGTGCTATCCCAGACTATATTCTATATCTATGCTAAATCTTATCCAGATCCGTTCAGCTGTTTAGGCGTGATTAAATACAAAAAACTATAGGTACATTCATCAAAACTTTCGCATTTATAATATTAGCACCTCAGACTAATAGATTATGATAGACGTAGCGTTTCGAACAAATGAATGAAGCCACAAAGCGCTGTCAATGTATGCGTGTGACGTGTACCGACACCGACAACGGTGTGTGCGTAATGTTGCCAGCAAATGAAAATACGCCCAACTATTACATATATTATATATAATAGTTACGCGAGTTCTACGCGCTCCGTCTATCTTATTCTATTAGTCTGAGATTAGCAGCTACAAATTTCCACAACATTTTCGATCTTGAACTGACTGCATCCAGTGGCGTAGGAAGGTACCTACTATTTAGGCTATAAGTGGTTCCTCAACGCATTTCCTCATTACGCATTATATCACGCAAGCATAGTTGTCTCCATAACTCGCTGAGCTGAGCTTTGGCTTTAGCAAAGGCTAGATTCACTCCGGTCACCTTCTGTTCAGCTTCGCACCGACCTCAATCTTTAATTAAGCTATTTTTGGATTTCAGTTACATTGTTTGTAGTGATCTAGTACAGGACTTAAGAAACAAAAATACTATAGACACCCACAGCCACAGCATAAGAGTTAGTTTCTTTAAGATCCAGAACGTATTTTCTTAAAGCAATTGCTGTATAAAGCCTGAATTATATATGGTCATCATTAATCGGTATAATACACCTGTAATACAGTAAAATTAAAATGAAAGTAGGTAACAGATGCCATAGTTACAAACTAGGTACTATGATACTCTTAGACCATTGCTATGAATATTATTGTATACTAGCGCCACGAAAAACAAAAAAGAAAATGCGTAGAAAAACGTTTCTACCCGGGTTAATTATTATAATCATTTATTTCAGCATTAAACATAAAACCATAGATAATACATAAATTACGGCACAGAAATATTACACAAATTAAGAAAAACTTAAATTAAGTTAAATTTTGTTCTGCGCAATTTTCTTTTTTCAATTGTAGTTTGTTCTAAAGTTATGGCGTAACCAAGAAAAATAGGTATTAATTTTTACATTATATAGACTAGCTGACCCGGCGAACTTCGTATATAAAAAAGATCTTTTTTTCTTTTAATTTTCTTCTCTTGTCCTGACAGTAACAAACACAAAAAGTGGATCTAAAGTCATGCGCGTACATACATTTGGAGGGATTTATTTTTATTTATATAGATTTTTAGGTATAGATGTATCGGAAACGAAATAAAGTTATTTTAATTATTAAATACTAGCTGCTATTGCCCGCGGCTCCGCCAGCGTGGATGTCGGTTATCGCTGTAAAAAGTAGCCTATGTGTTATACCAGACCATAATCAATTTATCTATCTCTGTGCCAAATTTCATCCAGATCCGTTCAGTAGTTTTTACGTGAAAGAGTAACAAACATCCAACCATCCATACTCACAAACTTTCACATTTATAATAAGTATTAGTAAGGATAAAGGGCCCAGAATTAAGTCATGATGGACGCTCATAGCTAAAGGTACCTACCTAATCCCTAAAATCTATTTCCGTTTATATCAACGTAGGTATTGTAACTAGGCAGTGGTACCTACTCTGTTAGTAGATAGGCAGCACCCAGCGCCTAGCAGCTCTTAATTCGGTAATGGCTCAGATCTCGTATGAGCGTATTGTGTTCAATGCATTCAGATGCCTTCGATTGAAAGGTCACAGACGTTTTGCAGACATAAAAAAAATGTTCTCAAAGTGTAGCGACCCGTTGTGAAACTATATTGCTTAATATAATTATAAATAGGCAAGATAAAGTGAGTCTTTAATTGGTGCAGCATTTTACTCGACATTATACTCGAAATCCAAGAAGTTTTTATTAGTTCGGGCAACATTTGTAATATCTTAGATTATTTTATCGTTAATAATAAATTCAAAATTATTTTGTATTCGGCAACATAACCCTTAGATATTATCTACATTGGCACCATATTAAGAGAGGTAGGGCACCATACTAAAGAGCAAGCCCGACTGGGAAAGGACCTCCACCGTACAGAAGCCCACAGCCAAATAACTACACACAGCGGTGTAGTTGTGTTCCTGTGTGTGAGTACAGGTCTCCAGCGCTCATATGATTTAGCACTAGCACAGGTAGGTACCTATATTATGTCTTAACTTAAAAGAGTTCGAATAAGTTTTAACCTTTTGATTAAACGCTGCTCAAATAGATAAATTTTAATTAATCATAAAGTTAATTCAAGTAAATATATTTACGTACCTACCTATCTATTTATATTCCAGATGTTATTCCGTCCCAAAATATTTTTTGAATTCAACGTACCTACCTACTTATCTATCACTAAAACGTTTTAGGCAAACAGAGGTCATTGGCCTGCGTGTGACCTTATGACCATAAGCAGATATTAAGGAAAAAAAGATTTTTGCCCGCAATTATCTGAAGTTATAAAAAGCATGACTGGCATTATATTCTGTAGAACTATAAATTAAAAAACAATACCTATCTACAATAGCTTTTTGAGCTTAAAGTACGCTTATGTTTATGCTTTCACACACGAGATGTAAATCCGATCCGATTTACCATCTGCTAACGGCGAAGGAAAATATCGTGAGGAAACCCACATGTCTTAGAATAAATTCTAAATGCATGCCAGATTCACTAACCTAGCTTGCCAGCGTTTGTGGATTTTTTTTTATAATGCCAAGGAGGTAAACAAGCATACGGGCCGCCTGATGGTAAGCAGTTACCGTAGCCTATGGACGCTTGCAACACCAGGGGTATCACTCGCGCGTTGCCGACCCCTTAGAAACCTTATAACTCCTTTCTTGAAGAACCCTATGCTATAGTCTCTCGGGAAAACCTCGGCTATAGCGTAACCTCGTACCCAGCAGTGGGACATACGTATATTGATTGCTATTATGTAAGGAATATTAGTAGGTTGATGAATGTAGAGGAAGCGAAATAAGTATAATATCTAGATCGAAGCTATTGTTGTATCATAGTCTCTACCCTCTAGTCCTTGCGACTATTTGTAGGCAATAGTCAACACGTTATTCTCCGGACGTGAAGTAATTGCACCAATTGGGTCTTGTTACACACGCCATCATAAGAGTGGACTATAGTCAATATAAGAGAGACTAGGTTACATTAATTTAGAAAACTAATGTATTTTTTACAACTCCCGCAGTAGAAAACATGCCCTGTGTCGCGTGGGACTTTACGAACAATTTGCGGACACAAATTACACCTAGACTCGTTACAAACATTTATGAATCACTCAAAGTTTTGTCCCGCGTGGGAATTGAACCCACGTCCGCCGGATTAGCAGCTAGACCAACAGGCCGTCACTGTATTTAAGACTGGTTTTATACCTCAAAGAATTGCCTTAATTAGGTAATTGGCAACTTAGCTCGCTGAACCGACCGCTAAGGCAAAAAGGTTCTGAAGTAGTGTCCACGAACTAAAAATAAGGCAGACCGCCAGCAAGGTGAACCGATGACCTAGAATAGGTTGCGGGCAGCCTATAGACAAGGTCAGCTCAGGACCGAACGCTATGTAAATCCTTGTGGAGACCTATGTATGGAGCAGTGGGCGTCAGTCTAAGATAATACTAACACACGTAAAACGTACTTACAGTAATTAGATACATCGCATAAGGTATTAATGCCAGTGCCGGATCTAGGTTCTCAAAAAAGGGAAGGCAGACTGCGAGTTAGTCGTCCCATAAGCAAAATTACCTAACAGATTATATTTAAATACATTTTGGCAATAAAAAAACAACTGGGCTGGCTGGGTCTAGTAGTGACTGCCGCCCCCCAGTCTTTGCCGCCCGAGGCGACTGCTCCCTCCCGCCCCTCCCTAGATCCGGGCCTGATTAATGCTAAATTTATTTCATCAGGTCTGTGTCCAGAATGTTCTGATATGTTAAACTATAAATCAAAGAAACGGGAAATTAAAAGGTTAAAGAAATCTCAAAAGAAAAATAAAAGAACAAAAAGACAAGAAAAGGACACAGAAGAAGTAAATAGTGAGGACGAACACAGTCCCAAAACGCCTGAACTTCCAGCAGAACCGTCAACTTCCATTGAAAATGTAGCTGAAAGTAATGAACAATCTCTATGGAAACAAGGTTTGATATATTATGATAAAATACGTACTTTCATCTTTGTAAATCCGCTCACAAAAACATTTTGAAATAAAAAGCCGCACGATAATGAACTGTATTAATGAGAACTCCATTAACACGGTTCGGTCTAACAGGGTGGATAAAAAATACTTAAGGGTGAATAGAAATAAAATCATTGTATTTATCGAAATTTATCGATAGATATAATTTTATTGTAAAAAGAAACAACACTTGTGACATAATTTATTCATCAATTGTAATCACCATCGTGCATCTATTCACCCTGTGTGAAGTAACCTCTGTTATTAAGAGCATTTTCACCCTCTTTCTTTGGGCAATGAAACTCTGCTATTGGCCATAAGATTGTCTTTTTAGATGTTGCAGTCCAACCGAGTTGTTGTGTGTGCTGCTTATTCCTGTCCCATGAATCATAACAATAGATTTTCTATTGATTCTTACTTGGGATAGCGAAAGGGTTAATTTGCGTCTTGTTCTCAGTACGTGTAGCTGCCATCTGGTTTCCTAATGGACCCTAGCTGGTTTAGTGTACCCAGATTCAGATTTTATTGGTCATAAATGTTATATTAATTCAGTTTCAGACAACTAGTTATCAATAAAGCGTAATTTACACAATGCAAGTTTCTTAAGGCGGCAAGAAAGTTGCCTGGCAAAACTTGTATGGCGTAAATGAAAACTTTTAAAGTATTGTTTTTGTCGTAATACCTACTTTGCTTTGTTTAGGTGTACCAGAAGCAGAAGAAAAATCACGAGATGAAGAGTTTGAAGAATATCTAGATGACTTGTTATTATAAATAATAAAAATAAAATTGAGTTCAGTAAATCGTTTTATTTCGCTCTATTACATTTTAATTATTATGTTAAATTGCAATCATTTATTTAATCTATTGCTATTACAATTGAAAGTCTCGTAGGCGATAAATAACGTACAACCTCTGAATTCACTCATGATCGATTTCTAGGATTATAACTATTCACATAGGATGGATAATGAACAAATTTCATATAGGTACTTGGACTCCTTGGATATAGGGATATATGTATCATTTATTTATTTGGCCCGCAATTTAAAAAAATATATAAGATAAAGAAAGGTAATAAATCATTGTCAATATGTCTCTGTATTTTTTTCCGGTTTAAAGTAATATTTTTATTTTAGTGGCTCAAGGGTCTCGAAAAATAACAAAACGTAAGTAAAACGTCTAGTAATCTGAGCAGATCACATCGAAATAATTATCCACCAGATTATTCTAGGGAATCCAAGTGCCTTCAATAAAGCTTATAAATCAATCTTTTTATTCATAATGGTTTTTAGACGTTAAAACGACCACTATGTGTTATAAAACAATATCTTTCTTACGTAATTAAATCTCGTTTCATTTCTTTTAAACTAATTATTGAACGTTATTTACACGATGAAAGTTCAGACATTTATTCTTTATCAGCGCGTAATTTAAACTTCATCGTGTAAATAAGCCTGTATAAATTCTGAATTACAATAAAAACCAACTATTTAATTGTATATTATATTATTAGCATTCATTATAAAGAACTATAAAAACAATAAAATTCAAAATAGTATAGGTACCTACATAATTTATATATCTGCACATAACAAACATAACGAAAGCCTCTAACTAAACCATCGAAGAATTATGACTTGGAACATGAAGTAAAGTATTACAGTTACGAGTGCTTACTCATATGACTATATTTACTGCTATATTTTTTGTTTTGTGTGAAATATTACGATTTAAGGATCATTTAGATTATGCAAGTTCAGCATTGTTTAGACTTGCTTTGCGAAACTTGCACCGTCTAAACGAGCCTTCACTAAATGTTAATACTTCGTTTAATTATAAAATCTATCGTTGCCTTACAAGATACATAACGAGTAACAAGTAAATAATTGAATTGCAGTCGCAGCACATGCTTCTCTATAATTATAAATATAGTACCAGGAAAGCGGGATGAATAGAAATTCGAGGGTGAATAAAAATATAAAATGATTGGCAATTACAAAATAATCAGTGACATAATTAATTTAGACGCCACTTCATCTACATTATTGTAGAAAAAAAAAACAGAATTGTCAGTCTCGTAAAATTAATCACTCAAGATCGCCACTTTGTTTTTTATTCATCCGCGGATTTTTATTCATCCCGTTTCCGGTACCTACTTGTCGTATTCATAAACAGATTCACACATTCAGAAGTGGCGTGCACAATATAGACAAACGACACCTACAATCCTATAATTAGTATATTGTCGTAATAATTGATACTTTAGTTAGAGGTAGGCTATACTGACAAATGCCATTGATTATTAAATAATAACACGAATTTGGTACTTAACATTTTTTTGTTTACCGAATTGTTTTGTGCACACCACTGACGCATGATAAAATCGAGTAATATACATGTATACTAGGTAAAATTTGGTTTATTGGCAATGTTTAACCTAAAATGTTATACATGATACCAAGTGTATATTATTTTGTATTAATGCGAACAAAATTGCTTGATTGATCAAAATATTTTAATCATTATATCTACGTAAATAAAGTCTAAAATAAACAATTAAAAACAAAATAAAAAACATTATTTTTAAAATAATGACAAGTATAACACATAAAAACAATAAAAAACGTAGATTCTATTTACGTAGATATCGACGTTCTACATCGTTTTAACCTTTTGAACGCCGCAATGTCGGTTTGGTAACGTCGGCAAGAGCCGACCAAACACGATTTAATTTGATAGTAAGCGACAAATAAACAATCTAATTTATCGGTAAATAACAAGCGTACTCATTTTGATTTGTCGGCTATACCCGACCACGGCGTTCAAAAAGTTAACACATAAAATGCTTCAAAGACTTGCACCATGTACAGTTTTAGATAAAAAAAATTGCCAATGAATTAAGTTTCAACTATAATAGGCACTGAGTGACAGAATACTGTCACTTCGACCAATCTGTCGATATCGTCCACTCGTAGTTCATGAATACAGGTACGCATTGACGTTGTACAATGAGAAGACCTTGCGTGTACTAAATTAGTTGTTTATTTAGCGTGTGCAGACTTGCTGACGTCTTCGTCGTCGGAGCAGTCTTCGTCGTGTGTGTGTGTGAGCCGCCGCGGAGTCTCAGGCCGGACGTGTGGTACAGACGCTGATGACTAATAAACAAGTGTTTATATTATATTATTTATTCATGATTGATCGATGCTATGATTTTGTTAAGTGAAAAATACATTTCTAGGTGCATAGGGCTTAGTTTACATCGAGACGCCACAAGGCGCGCACTATTTATTACACTAATGACTACGCCCCTTAGTCTGTCTACGTACAGATGATTGTATTTATCACTTATCGCTAAGTATCGACAAAGATACCGGTACTTTTACTTATATTTTTTATCTATCTATTCAGTCAATCCTAAGGTTCTCTGTATGGAATTACCCATTTCGATAAAACCGCCATTTTACATATGTAACTTGGTGAACAATAAAGAGTTATCTAATTATATTAACCACTAACTAAGTAACGAATGAGACGTGGTCGTTCACTATGGGCCTCGTGCGAGTCACCCAACGAGCAATGGAGAGAGCTATGCTTGGAGTTTCCCTCCGAGATCGAATCAGAAATGAGGAGATCCGTAGGAGAACCAAAGTAACCGACATAGCTCGAAGAATTGCCTCCATTAAGTGGCAATGGGCCGGGCACATAGCTCGCAGAACTGATGGCCGTTGGGGCCGAAAGGTTCCAGAGTGGCGACCACGAACTGGAAGACGAAGCGTGGGCAGGCCTCCAACAAGGTGGACCGACGACCTAGTAGAGGTTGCGGGCAACCGATGGTTGTCCATCGGTTGCCCGCAACCTTTACTGCCTGAGCCGACCTCGTGGTCGGCTCAGGATCGAGACTTGTGGAAAACCTTGGGGGAGGCCTATGTCCAGCAGTGGACATCTTTTGGCTGAGATGATGATGATGAAGTAACGAATTATACCAGTATATTTTGATTATTTTTACCGGTAATAATTTGAGACCGGTAAACGCCCCAGCTGTGGTAAGATATTGAACAATTCTGTTGCAGCCACGTTTAACAACCTGAAGTAAAATAGTAAATGTAATTAGATTATACTAAATAAATAAATCAATTGGGTTGTTTCATAGCATTTCAAACAGCTTAAAAGTTTAATTAAGGTGGAAATCGGTGTACTAAAATATCATGAGCGGTCAATTTGTCTATATTACTTGCACGAACTATCTACCATTACTACTCGCCCTTTGCTCAATGCCGGTTACGTAGTGTTTTTAAGACTGTTTATTAGATACCATCATCGCGCGTACGTAAAGGTGTGACTAAACATAAACGGTAACCGTGATTGAAAACTGCTTCTGCTCGCGAACGCCTTTGTCTGCCTGTCGTGCACGAACATTTAAGTAAAAATTCGTGTGTACTGCAATAGCCAGTGTCGCTACCACACTATTGCCGCTCAATGCTTTGTACACAACAATAGCGTACTGAAAATAAATGGTTGTTTAAAATAAGGGATTGTTACCTTATTAACATCTTGGCCCGCATCGGCGAAATTTGATTCATCAGAAATATCGTCCCCGACGATAGTGTAGTTCCGTGTCGCTGGTTGTCTTGTTCTGTAAATGTAACGTGAATATTTATAAGTTAATAATTTTAAAATATATTCTTATAACACAAGCTGCTATAACTCGAAATATTGTACTCGTTAAGGCAAATTGTCGAGTATAGCCGACAAGTATGATCGATTGTCGTAAACAAATGGCGTATGTTTTATAATCACTTGTAGACATTTGTGTGGCGGTCATTTTCATTTGTCGTCTATACACGACAGTGACGTTCAAGTGGTTAATTGTATTTATTTTTAGACGTAGTTACCAAAATAGTACAAATGGGATCCTCACTGGCAATCTTCAATCAGGAAATAAATATCAGGGATCCAGACGACCTAAAATTACTTTAGTTTGCTCCTATGACCGATTAGCTGCTAGTAGACCAGATATCAAAACAACAATTTTTACTTGACCGATTGGGGGTATAAAAAAAGAAGAATTACCTATCGATGGTTGGTGTGTCGACGGTGAACCGTTGTTCGTGAGCGACGGTAGACTCGTGAGGCATGAGCATGGCGGGGGCGCGGAACATGTAGCAGAACGGGTAGTACATGAGATTCAGGAACGATGCTGCGTACAGATCTGCGTACCTAACTACCTGCAACACATCATATAAAAATTATAAAGGTTTTAAAGTGTCGCCAACGCGCGAGTGACACCCCAGGTGTTGCAAGCGTCCAGACTTTACAGTTTCTACTGCTAGCTATCAGGCGGATGTTTGCCACCTTGATAGTATAAAAAAAAAAACTTACATAGGTATATACATATCACCACGACTGTCTCCCATTGGGGTAGGTAATTGCTATGGCACTGCTTTCAATACATTGCTATGGACTATGGTAAGCCAATCGCTTCGATTCAGTCATACTTCTTCTGTTTATATTCAATAAACAAAATAAGTATGCCTGAATCGATCGCGATTTTTGAAAAAAAAAATCATATTTTATTTAACTCTTAAACTTTCATTTTTCAAAAATTGAAATGTTATTTATACCTCCTTTTTAATTAACATAAAGAGCCTTGTTGAGGGAAAAATGGTGTTAGTTTAGCTTTACAGCCGTTATACCGTAAGACGCAGCAGCGCTGGTATTCTGTGACGTCATGATCAACCAAAGTGACGTACATGGGCAGAAAGCTGTAAAGTATGTTTTATGTACAAACCTGTGAGGAGAAGAAAGTTTGTCTAGATCCGGATCTGAACAGCGAACCGAGCATGCCGTACGCGAGGTCCATCTTGTGCGTCACGTCGCGGATAGCATTGCGCAGCTTTGAGATGTCCGGTTTCTCCTTAGTGCTTGAGTCCAAGTCTCTGCACGGAAATTACTTTTTATAACAAAGTCGCGTGCACCATCAAGCCATTCCTCCGAGAACGCATGACGTCATTGCAGGCTTAGGCTTAAATATTATTATAGTAAAAACTGGTGGGTACACTATTAAAAAAAAATCATTTTAAAAATTAAAAAAGTAACACAATATAATTTTTGCCAGTGCGACTTCTAATCACGAGGTTTCAGGTCAGGTTCTTGGGTTTTTCCGTCAAGAAATTATCAAATATGCTCGAGGTTTGAAAATGGCGATGCGTTGGAATACAAGTTAAGTCGTTGGACGCGCGGTCTCTCTCCGGTGGTGTCGGATTGCAGTCCCATAGACTTAGAGTGAGGGAATAAAGACTGCACCTATGTTGGCGGACACACTAATGCGCTATTATAACCCTCTGGATATGGCTTATCTTTATCGAGACTAACCGCCGGGACCAAAATTCAGTAAGGAGGCTAAAATGAAAGATTAAAAATCTTCAGTGTAACTTTTTTCGAGTGAACGTACCTCGTTAGTATGATATACAAACTACTTACTTGTACATATCTCCAAGTGCTATGTCTAAATTCTGTAGCTGCGCAAACAGCTGGCATTTGTCTGTCCACACATGAAGCTCCTGGACTAACTCTGGAACAATGAGGAAGGTACGCCAACCGCCGATCTTCTTCGACTTGAGGATATCACCGAATATGTGATCACCGATGTACAACACATCTTTACCCTTCGCGCCTATCATTTGAGTAAATACGTCACAAGAACCTGTAAAAAAACAGATATAATATGAGTTAACTGTAAGTACCTACTGCGTGTTATTTTTGAAGTGAAAACTTCTTTAGGCGCGTTGAGAAGTTTTTGGGTGAACAAAAATCATGGAACTCGCGTCATTGTCACCGAACGCTTTCAAAAATAATTATCTAATAGCTCCACGATACAATTCACAAGTTACTTAGTTTTAACTTCTATCGGCAGTTCCCAAAGACTGCTCCGCATGTTTTTTTTACGAGGCGCTCATAACTCCTTCGATTCTTTCATGCTTTATGAAGAGAGCAGAGAGTGTTTAGGGATAATACTATCCCTAAACACTCTCTGCTCTCTAAAGAGTACGCTACTATATAGTCCCTATACAGTGACTATATAGTAGCGTACTCTTTCATATTTGCTCAAAAGCCCACAAATAAATACCCAGAGCGCGTCTTAAAATACCTAAGGAAAATGTGTATCTGTCATTCAAATTATGTTTTCCTCTTGCAGCGTCACGTACCGCATTGCAATTAATTTTATACCACAAAGAAAATAACAATGATATTAAAAACGGTATATAATACATTAATAATCACAATCACGGTTAAAGCTATTATTATTCCTGACACTATCCGCATGACAGGAAACACCAGTACCACCTACCGTTAATTTTCAGAATCGTTTCCCTCACACCCAGCCTATTGTACCTACATTATAAACTTGAAGGGTACTTCAAATCCATATGCCTACGTAATCCTTACAAAGGCCCGAAAAGCGTTCTTAAAGAAGATTTTTTAAAGAGGAGTATTAGGTAGGTACTTTCGCAAAAAACCAATAGCGTGTTGCGTAAATTTGTGAATAAAAATACAATTCGAGTTGTACCTCTTTGGTATTTGTATTAAAAAATATATAGGTATGTTTACCAGTTTTCTGGTCGCTATAGTAATCGTATAAAGGGATATAGGCTTTGCCTTATTTGGTATCAGATGGCCGTGTAAGTTATACCAAGAAATTATAAGTATAATTAACTTTATATTACAGTAATTTAGAGTTCTATAGTCTGTAAAGAAATATATCAAATAGTTATGAATAGTAAAATCTTCCACAAATACGCGATAACGCGTACGATAATTTAATGTTGTTATTCATCAGTAATTTAGTACATAAGTGGCTCAAAACAATGTTTTAATATATTTAATCTGAAGGGTGTTCGGCGTTGACGTAATATTGAAACGTGACGAGGACAATACATGATACGAGTGTAAATATGTTGATGAGATAAGGGTTTTGTATCGAACATTTAAACAATATATTTCCTAGGCCGAAATGGTCACTATTTTTTTTCAGTAGATATAATATACATAACTTGGTGTGGCATAACTCAAAATACATAATAATATTAACCTACCTGAATTTTATATAAAAATAAATAAACAGAATAACTCGTTCGACAGTCATAGGAATAAAGCAGCGTTTTTAGAAACACAGAGCTTCAATGAGTTTTTTTAAGGATATCTAATCAACTAAAACCCAAATACATGACTTAAAATAATAAACGGGATTAATAGCAATCAATTTATATGATAAATAAATTCTTTGAACAATTGGGCTATCAAATCAATTATATCATTGTGTAATTGGTTATTTTGCTATCATACTGTATTATTGGAACTCCATACTGTTTTATACTTATTATTAATATTTTTGATACATATAAATAACATAATTAAAGAGGAAGATGTCAAGAGGTTCATAAAATTACTTTAATTAGCAAACCCTAAAATCAAACTTTAGATCAGGGATTCCCAAACTATTTTGGGCGAGAGACCCCCATTCTAAAATAAACTGATACCTGATACCCATAGCCAAGTAACTTTAAAAATCCTATCTCTAGGGGTCGATATAAACCACTTTGTGAATCCCTGCTTTAGGTGATCGTCTTTCAGTTTTTCGGAAGCTTCACGTTTTTTTCATTTTTTTATAAGTTTTTGTTGCATTAAAATCATTATTTCTAAAAATAACAGGTTTAGCAGTTTACATTGGCAGAATAGCAGACATTCGTAAGCAATTGCAATAATCTGGTAACCAATGACGAGCATAAAACTCGGTAATAAAGTTGACATCTTACAAATAATTTTAACAAAAAAAAACCGACTTCAGTACGGCAAGTTGTAAAATTTTCAGATATTTGTTTGTTACAATCGAATAAAATCGACTGAGTGTCGGGCTGAACACAGGTCAAGTAGGTATTAAAAGCAATATTTAATCTGTGCAATCCGCGCTCAATTCATTCACGTCATTATTTCTTATTAATAGTTGCTTAGCAACAATAACCGACACTTATCTAATCGCCATCAGTAAAATACTTATTATTGAAAAGTTCAGATGGCCATCTGTGGTCTTCTTCATCAGTTTTACTTCACCAAATTACACTTTCTGAATGCAAATGATTGATTAGTTGTTAAAAATATTGAAATTGCTATATGTGTGCCTATAACTTTTGAGGAGTTCCCTCAATTCCTCATGGATCCCATCATCGGAACTTTCTTTTGATGATAATGGGACCAAACTGGAAGTATGTCCAGTCAGACAAAAAAAGAATTTTTCAAATCGGTCCATAAATGACGGAGTTATGCGGTAACAAACATTAAAAAAAAAAAAAAAAACACGAATTGATAACCTCCTCTTTTTGAAGTCGGTTAATAAATATGATCAAAGATAAACAGCTATAACGTCGTCAGAACTATACGCTAATTGTAGTAACCTATGTAACTTATCTGCCTTTTTTTAACATATTTATAATATTTAGGTATAAAAACATAATCTGTAGCTGACCGTAATTAACGTGCGTGCCACTGAATCGTATCATAATTACTGTAATATTATGAGTTATGACAAAATGACACAACCTTGTATAATCAAAGGAAAATTCTGTTTGTTGATAATAACCTTAACATCGCATATTGACCGAAATACTCTTTCAATAATATCCAGATAACTCATGAATTAAATTAACTGTGAAATTTTGGTAAACATTATGCCTGTCGCCTATTGAATGCCAGAGTTACAAAATAACAGGGTATTTGAATGTAAAGGCCTCATCTGGAGCATTCTTTAACATTTCAGATTCGATTTTGAGCATTAAATAACAGTATTATCTCTCTGACTTGACGAACACTCGCCTGTAATGACATTAGATTCGATTTTAAGCATTTAGTTGATTCCACAATATCAGACGAAGCGATCGTTGGTCGCATTGATGTTACAGGCTGTATCAAAATATAACACATTGTATCGTCAAGTTACGCACTGTAATGCTCGGTTCTCCTCCCTCACTGATCTAATGCTCGACTCTGTAACGTTACATTACAAACGAATGGTCCAGGTGAGAGAGCACCTTTATGGTAAAGTAAATAAGCTAATGGTAAATAATAAAGTAATTCTAAACTCGTTTTTTTTGTATATATATATTACACACGACAAACAATAATATAACAAAAGATGTAGATTGTAACTCAACAATGTGTGTAATTATCTATTTTCCGTAAAACAAACATTAGTACATACTTATCATCACGCCCATGTCCCATTGGGGTAGGCAGAGACTATGGTACACCAATTGCTTCGACCCAGACGTATTTTCGCTTCCCCTACATTCATTAATTCATACTTTTAAACATTAGTAAGGCTTTTATAATTCCAAATGATGCTACGGTCGCCCTACACTATATAGTTAGCAATCTGTTCGGTACACGCGAACTCACCTAAAGGTGGCGTGTCTACGAACACGCCTGTGGTTTCGGCTAATAATAAACCACTCAATTACATCCCGGAATCGTATGCCAGTTAGGAATAAATTACTTCAGGTAAATAGGCAGCAACATCTGTTTACTAATTATTCTGGCGAGAGTTAATTTGGGAAATATAAATGTAAGTATGAAGGATTTTCCTCAGAGCATTTCGTCAGTACGTAAACATATCATAATATTTATCGGAACACAGGAACTAAGTGGCGAAATTCAACTGCGAATAGAAAGAATCCTTCTTTCTATTCGCAGTAAATAATCTAGACATGTTAATTTTACCCAGAAATCGGACTGGCAAAAGGCTGTTCACAAGAGTATGATAAATTATGAGCACCGTCGTCTAGAAGACCTTAACGCCAAATTGATTGTTTAACCGAAAAACTCAACCCAAGCCCTTTTAAGAGGACCTACACATATTATATCGGGTAAGAAGAACTTCACTGAGCGTTGTTTTTAGACATAAATTCAGTTTCGCGAGTCACGTCCGAGCACATGAGCTAAGACGGATAGCCGAAAGTTAACAGAATTATCCGTTAGCGTATATGTCGAGGACATTAACATCATCATCAAGCAATATTTTTCAACTTATTTTACTACAAAAACAATTCAGTTTGACTACATACAAAATTAAACAAAAAAGACAACAAAACATCAACATACAAATTTCTAGAAGTATACCTCCAGAATAAACAAGTCCTTCGTGTAGTGGCCCGACGTGGTGTCCCATTTTGAGAGCTCCAGTGCGTGTGTCTACTTGACGTAACGTCGTACCTTCACCGAAGAACAGTGGCTTCTTCGCGTCCACTACTATAAAGTCGAAATATGTCTTCCAGTTTTTAACTTCCTTGTCCTACGAACAATATACATAGGTATTACTTGAGCATACTGTGTGTTCTCAAAGGTAGTAGATGGCCTGGGATGTAGGGGAATATGGGTACAGTGAAGAGCACATGGAACTTCATACGAGCTGTACAAGAAGGAACGTACGGTCAAGAAAATATTGGGTAGGGGAAGCTGACCCTCTCTGCCTCCCTCCCCTCTTGTAAACACCCTTGTGTATTTTAGTTAGAACTTGCTTCTAGGTTGAAATGATGACCATGGATAGCAAAGATGAAGATTTGTAAAGTTAAAATCAACCTTCACCTTTGTACAGTTCAGAATAAATATTGGCCGGCACAGCAAATATTATTAGAGTAATCACTAAGATTTTACATCTTTGTTTACTGGTTGCCAAACAAAAAAATATGATGTCAACAGCCTATATCATTTTAAATAGTAACTTACTGGGCACTTTTCATCTCGGATTCACCAGACTACCCACTTTACCTTTCGATAACTTATTAATGACAAGTAATCGAAAGGTAAAGCGGCCTATTGCAACAAAAAGCTTAAATAAATAGCTAATAGCAGTAGACTAGCTATGCCAACGTGTGGAGAAAATATGAAGTACTCGTATATGTTCTTGAAATGTCAAATAATTTGGCGCCTGTCATGACAGTTAGCTCCATTGACAGAAGGCATAGGTGTCGCCAGTATGTTAATTAATCATATTCTTGATCTTTTAAAAATCAATTAATCATTATTCTACGACGGTAATAATTTAAATCTTTCAACTACTAAAGTAGGGCTGCCAATTCTACTTTACTATGTATCGATTTAGTTCTGTATGTATTGTACTATGTACGTATATATTGTTAAGTAAAAACGTGCATATAAAAGATACGCAAATATACTTTATTTCAGAGTTACAATGCGCTTCGGGTCGGACAGTTGTACTAAAGTAGTAACTTTTTAATATGTAATAACATTAAGTAAATACTTATAGTAAATTTACGTTAAGTGCTCAATCTGGAGGCTTTTAACAATTTAAATTCAAAATAAAAGCAGAACTTTCTTGTCTTCAGACCATTCATTATTTCAGAGTAAAAAATATATTATTTAGAAATATCGTAAAGAATAGAAACATCGAACTGTAAAAGGTTTAAAAATAACTTTCCCAAGAACAATTGGCAGC
The DNA here is from genome assembly GCA_947095525.1 of Trisateles emortualis. Lineage (NCBI taxonomy): Eukaryota > Metazoa > Arthropoda > Insecta > Lepidoptera > Erebidae > Trisateles > Trisateles emortualis. The sequence continues at coordinate 9,834,712 of OX352740.1, read as the reverse complement.
CCTAGGTACTTCTAAAAAGTAATTTAAAACGTAAATGTAATATTTACACATTTACGTTCTTTAAATGAAAAAAAAATAATAGCGTTTCTTAGTATTTTTCATATTTATTTTTAACACGTGTTAGGACTACGATTTCGCTTGATATGTATATGTTAATTTATCGTTGTGCCACTGATTCAATTCTAAAACAATATTTTGCTGATACAAGCAAAAAGGCCGGTCGGACACCGATATAACGAATTTCAATTCAATGATTTCATCTGTCAATTTTGTAATTTGTGGAACCAACGGAACAATTATCATATTTATCAATGAGTGCTTTTTGTATGTCACTGACATTAATCATAATTATGCGTAATATCGATTACGAGCCATACTTGTCAAGACAAGTATGACAAACGTGTCTTATCTACAGAACAACGCCGATAACAATCGCACGTAAGCCAACTATGACATATAAGCCGTCATCTTAGTTTTTATCGGTCATTAAGTTATTTTATTCTGATGTAATGTGTGAGACTTAATAACAAATGTCTCAAGGTCGGTAAAGTGTAATGGCTCGAGTAATTCAAGATTATTTTTTTAATAAACTGCTACGATGGTAAACAACTGTCGGGCTGTCCGGACGGTAAGCAGTTACCGTAGCCTATTAACGCTTGCAATACCAGGAGCATAAATCGCACGTTATCGACCCTAAAATCGGTCGAGTTGGACGGTCTGCAAGACATGGGAATTTCATTATTTACTCCGGATCCTTTATACATCAATAACTCCATATGCGAGCATAGTGAAAAACATTATCAGAAGTATATTTTTCAATTTGGGAACCATAAAAAAGATATTAAGTATGTGCCGCCCCTGACCGTAAATACCTATAAATGAGAATACAAATAAAAATACCTATTTTTTACTTTAAAGGTGGCAAACAAGCGTAAGGCCCGCCTGATGGTAAGCAGTTACCGTAGCCTATGGGCGCTTGCAATATCAGAGGTATCACTAGCGTGTTGCCAATCCAAAAAAAACCCAGCGTTTTGTGATCTATCCCTGGGATAGGAAAAAGTTATGTTAAAAACACATACCTAAATGAGGCTGTGGTAAATATTAAAAAAAAAACCATACCGTTGCATTCTTCTGTGGGATATCAAATAGATAGCTCATAATTTTATCTGTGAAATTGTAGTCGCTGTTTGTTAGTATGAACACCTTGGCGCCACTCTCTCTTAGCCTCGACAAGAACGTGGGTAGTCGTTCATCTTTGTCCAAATATAACTCGACATTCTCTATAGTCTTGCTCTTTAGGTCACCGTGAATGTGGACGTAGTCGACCGCACTTCTTACATCTTGGAATATTGACTTGAATGACATAGCCAGATCACCCGCTCTTACTCCAGTTTTGTCCCTATAATAAGATAATATATAAACAAAAGAAAAAGATCGCTTACGGGTACATCGTAACTTGTTTCGGTTATAAATTTTCTAATATGTGTTGCTATTTATGTTGATTAAGTCTTAATTTTTATAGGGACTTAAAGAAAAACAATTCCATTTTTTTCGGACTTTGCTATTATACTGTAGGACTACTTACTACTTGTAGGAAAGTACTGAGTACGATAGATTATTTTTACTGGTCGAAATTATATAAATTAATAAAAAATGTCCTTAATAAAAAAATGATGACGGATTGTTTCAAATCGCGCACATAAAAAAACTGTATTTGAGTATACACTATATAGAAGTAGATACTTTTGTCAGTTCCTGGTATAACACAATAATTTCGAGAAAACGTTACTCCGCTGGTAAATCTCCAATAGCATGCTGTAAAGTACTTAGTTACAATATTTGTTATGCAGAATGCATCAATTTCCTAAGTTTTCCAGTTATTATTGTTTTCAATTTATTTATTTATTTCATAGAAAGGTTTGTATCGTCGTACTTAATACCTGAGGCACTGTCTCCGATTCTATTATAGGATGCAGATACCTAAAGAAATAAGTGCACAAATAACAATGAATTACCAAAACTACATATAAAAATGATCGTATAAGTTTATTATAACTATATCGTATTTTATCTACTTTTGTTCAATCTCAAAGTACACTATTTACTCGTATAACTATAACATAAATAATATGAATATTTTTTTTATTATTGTCTTATAATTGTTTATTTCTACATAACAGCAACAAACCGCATACAAGCTAACAAAGAAAATCACTACGTATATTGAATTAACTTTAAATATGACAATAACTCTCTCTTTTCCGGACACCTCATTATGTTGACATCTATGAGAGAAATTTTGTCTAAAATTACATCTACGCGCCATATAGTAGTAACTAGCGCATTAGTAGGTCAACGGTTAAATAGCAAATTACGCAATCAAAAACGATGCTCAGGTCTAATGCTCCATTCACTATCAACAAAAGATCTATTACCCAATTACTTACACTAAAAGGCATTAATAGACTGTTAAGAATTTATTTAACAAGTCGTAGGAAGACGAAAAAAAGCACTTTGTGATAGTGCTTTGATTTTTTTTATTTTATCACTACATTAACACTAAAGCACTACATTTATTAACACAATTAATTCTACCTTAAGTAAATAGTGACATAACTAAAAATGAGCCGCTCTAACATTTTTTACAGTCTTAATTTATTCAAGTGATTTAAAGTTATAGCACTTTTTACGGGACGCTAAGAAGTTTTCTTACCTTTGGTACTGCGGTGAATTCGTGAAGAAGTCTATCAGACAAGCTATGAGATAAGTCTCCGGCAAATTGAATAATGTATTCAACACGTAGACTCTTGACTCATCTAATTGCAAAAACTTATTGGGATACAATTCGTATACTTGTGAACTGTAACAAAAATGTTTTTATGAGACATCGCGCCCACGTACACACAGGAAGCATAATTTATTACGTCGTATGTTATTATTTTCCACGAAGTGATATATCAACATGTATATATATCTAAGTTTATACTTATAGGGTATTCTACTAGGTATCTACCAGTCCGATAGCTAGATAAGGGTACCCTGAATTCTTCAACAATCTTAGTGTAAGTGTCACTCTTCCTTACCCTGTTTCCCTAGCTACAACTCTTACCTAAGGTGATTTTCTATCTTATTATTATTCTGTCTCCTCATTCCAAGTGGGCACAGGCATTCAGCCACAAAACATGGAAGCTCTTTGTGAAGTCCCAGTTGAAAGTCCGAAGTTAATATTATAATATTGCGTAGATCACAAATGTTTAGAAAATGAGCAGGCAGATGATAAAGAAAGTAATATAACAATGAATAACCGTATTGAAAATACGTAGCGAGTAATGAGTATCAGTCACAAAAATAGACGTACGAAATTAGAACTAGACAATTATAAACATGTACTTTAGAGTCACACACTGCAAAGAGAATGTAATACAGAGAGCATGGAGCCCTTTGACAGAATATATCTAGTCTTCTGTCCTGCTCATCCATTTTTTAGGATTTGAATGAGGTTAACGACATGACTGTACATGGTCGGATAATAATAAAATAACATTATTGACAATGCAACCACAAAAATTATAAATGCGTAGTGTTTTATTAGTTACAGTGCAATAATTAAGCAACAACCTGAGGCGAGACAAAGCGGAGTGCTACGTTGATTGATGATTGGACCGATGCGATGCATACTACACTACAAAAAGAACATTTTGTTATTCGTGGCGTCTGTAAAAACTAGCGATATTGATAAGTAATATAATTCTGTCAATATCCTGTAGTAAGATGAAGTTACGTTCTGATTAGTCAAACCGATGCACCAAAATACTACACAGTAAAATGTCAATCGTCATACGTAGAATCCGTCAGTGACAAAAATTTGAGCGAACTCGTCATTTTCAAAGTTTAGCTTAGAACCAGGTGAAGGTCACAGGTAGCTGACGGATGAAAACAGCTTAGTGCCGAAAGGTGTAGAAATCCTTGGAAGAGACCTATTTCCAGCAGTGGATTTCTTTTAATAGTAATAGAAGTGGGTAGGTATATCAGATTTCTCAACAAACACTGTCAGCCTGTTTTTGAATTAGCGAGCGTTCTTTGAGTCAATCCGACGTGTGTTTGTAATAATACTAGTTCGACACTAACTTGAGTATCGTTGATCGGAGCGTCGTAAAATTTGGTAGGCAAATAAATAAAATAAAAAGATTATTAATTTCAAACGTAAGCCAAATCGGTGAAGGGATTGTCGAGATTCTAAAAAGAAACCAGTTATAATATTTGCTCATCGTAAAACAACAATAGAGTTCTCAGATTAGAATAACTGAAGTCATCAATGTGACATACTCGTAGAAGGTAGGCGTTATATGGTTGTCTATAATTCACATAGTGCTAAAAGCGCAATAATTTTCCACGGGACATGTTATTCCGTGTTCAATTAGACAATTACAAAAATGAAATATGGAACGATGGTTTGGTTACTTAACCATTTACCACTGTGCGTCGTTTTGTAACAGAATTTGAATCCTAGAGCCGTATCATGACGTCCTTTTAGCAATAAATTACCAAGTTGATACTGTGACGATGATCGGGTCGGATAAAGTGGTTATGGGATTTTCGGTTAAGGAAATAACCGAAAATCCCATAACCACTTTATCCGACCCGAGAATAGAACCGAATATCGAATAAAGACAAACCTAGACTATCGGATATCTTAAAAAAACCACAAAAGAAAAGGCAACTATGCTGATATCCACGCGCCCGCGTAGATGTTTGTTAAAGCGGTAAAAAGTACACTATGTCCTTCCCCGGGATACCATCTACCTCCATGCTAAATTTCATTACGAAGTTCAGCTGTGAAAGGTAACAAACAAAAATACATACAAACAAACAGTTACTTTTACATTTATAATAAAGAATAGTAAACTTACTGTTTGAGGAACTCAAATCCGTGAACGCATACTAAAATATTGCCGTACGCGTCTACTTTTAATAAGTTACCATATAATGTGTCGAACCATAAACCTCTGAAAAATAAAATTGATATTAGAATAGAAGAAAAAACTGACAGTCATGAGAAAACAGACTGAGCAGAGGTGGAGGGCACGGTAGCCACCTACTCTGCCGTAATTACTTACCGCATGAGGATAGGCAATTACCGTAGCCTATGGACGATTCTAGATTACATCATTCGCGGATTGCCGATTTAAAAACTTTAAAAGTACTAGAGGTTTTTGTTATGAGTAACTCTAGGATATGAAAACGTTTCATTAAAAAATAATTCTTATTTTTAAACGAACACTGTACCACGCATAGTAATACAACCACGCCACAGTGTAGTTATTTGGCTGTGGTCTTCTGTAAGCTGGATGTTCTTTCTATTTGGAAAGAACTTCGATCCTTGGCTTGCAAGCTTATATAGCACCCTACTTCTCTTTCTTACCCTTGATTTAGATGGGTTTAAAATTTTGAAAGTCCTCAAGTCGTCTAGATGAAATTTTCAATTTGATCTTACCTTCTTATTTATCACACTATTTTTACTAGTGAAAATATTGATCCCAGATAGTTCTGATAAAATATTCGTTCAGCTTGGGACAATTAATGGACTAATAATAATAATTTCTAGTACGAAATATGCTTACCTGACAGGGAATGAAGGATCATATTCAAATTCTAATATTTCCTTTGGATATCCTTTGTGCACCAGTCTCTCTTTAGTTAAGTTAAATCCTAAATTTTCATAATGAGGCGATTTATATTCTAGAAAAAGGAAAATAAGATTTATTTGTATGTAATGATTTAATGAATGAATAAACTTAATAAATAAATGTCCTGCTAAGCAATTTCGGTCTTAGTGCGGTTAATGACGAGGGAGACTAGTCATCTACGCCAAATATATTATACTTAGTGCAAAATTGTCACCCTCATAGACGGATAGTACGGCAATCTGACACGGCCAGATAGAGCTTAGGCGAACACAGGGGTGAAAGCACAGCAGTTTTTATTGGAAACATCCATGGGGGAACCGAACTCGGGACCTCATAATCAACATTCGCACTAAACAACCACTAAACCAACGAGGCAGTTACTAAAAACAATGATATCGTAATATTATGTCACAAACAACAACAATATTATGATATTTGCAGTTGCTGCAAATGACACATAACAAACGCTATTTACAAGTTCATGCCTTTCATGTCACATTTACAGTGCCTATTGCAATAATCAGATCGCTGTATTGTGTTCAATATCATACGATTTATTCTCGATCTTAATTAGAATTTGGTACAAAAACAAAATAGAAGCTAGGGTAGCATAATCTCAAATCACTTCTTACGAATATCAACTTCGATAAAAAGTTGCATGCGTCCTAGGATCAGGTACCCTACTTTTAAAATGAATACGTGCGGTAGTTCCGGGGATTACCCTCCACATATCTACAAACAAACGTGCTAAATTTGCACTCTTTCTCTATTTTATAACAATATTAGATAAAGTTATTTACTTACCAGCCAAAGTGTAGTCCATATCAAATCCGTAAAACTTAACATTTTCTAAATGTAGCGATCTATTTACAAAAATTCTGAAACAACAAAAAAGTTACCATTACACTCACCAATGCAGTCATGAATGTTAATATAAAACAATTATATCTAAAGGTCAAATGCAAATTTAATCGTCGTGTAACTGGGGCGTTATTGGTCTATCTAAAAAAATGCTAAATTTGCAAAAAAAACTACATATCGCACACGCCGAATACCGATTTTTCCGAGGGCTTTCTGGCCGAAAAGCTGAACATTGAGTCTCAAAAAATGATGAAAAAGGGGTGTAATTAAAACCATTTTTTGTTGGCATTTATAGACAAATGACTGCCAAAAAATACAGTATTAATCTACAAGATGTATTTCAAAATATGGTTTTGTCATAAATTATATAGTATTTTTTTTTTTTTTTATACTACTTGTGTGGCAAACAAGCATACGGCCCGCCTGATGTTAAGCAGTATCCGTAGCCTATAGACGCTTGCATTATCAGAGGTATCACTTGCGTGTTGCCAACCCATTTTTTTACACCAGTGGTTTAAGATGGAAGTAACCCTGGGATAGGAATACGTTTGTTTCAAAACTCATTCCTAAATGAGCGCTGGAGACCTGTACTCACACACAGGAACACAACTACACCGCTGTGTGTAGTCATTTGGCTGTGGTCTTCTGTAAGGTCGAGGTCCTTCCCCAGTCGGGCTTGCTCGCTAGTAAATTCTAAATAGTTTGTAAAAATTCATCGAATCAGCACCAAATTATTGAGATGTAACCACTTTATGACTTTAATTTTTATCAAATAATAAGTAAGTTTAAATTTTAATTTATTAAAAATTAAAAAGACGTCCATTCAAAGAGTACATCCGTTTGTATCCCCGCGCTCGCCTAGAGACTTAGGTCGTGTTTGTTTCGCACAAATGCTCAAGGTCGTTGGCGATATCACAAGCCTTAAGCGGAAAAGTATTCGGCCGGCGCATGGTGGGAAAACTTGTACCTAAGTATTAACTGTTACGGCGTTTCTCGCTCGTTTATTGAGTAAAAATGCAGGAAAAATAGCTTTTTTGCCCCATAATCTTCCACTTTCCGGTAATTCAAGTGCATAGGTTGACATTTAAGGTATATATATATGTTAAGTTATACCTACAAAATGTTTTATAAGATTTTTTTAAATGTTAATAAATTGAAAAAAAAACGTGTAGTTATTTGTTAATTAAAATAAAATGAATTTTACCAATTATCTGACTACAACAAAACATCATACTTAAGTATTCGGCAGAATAGTACCACTACCTACCTAACTATTCGGTATTCGGCCATATAGGATAAGAGGCCGAAATACCGAGTTATAGCTAAATCTTTGGTAAGCCTAAATTTTACGCGTAACGCCTTGGTCTTATACGTGGGAACAAACGTTGCAACCTAGTTATACTTTTATGAGCTAAAAACACAATGCAATCTATCATTCTTGCCATATTGCAGTCAGTTTTTTTAAATAAATTAGCACACTAGTAAATATAGGTGACAATTACAATTCTATTAGCCCGCGGGATTTCGTGTATGATGTAATAATCCAAAGTAGTCTACGTCAATTTGGAATAATGTAGCTTTCGTTAACTGACATATTTTGTTTTTCGAACCAGCATTTCCTTAGATTTTTCGTGTTGAAACATAAAACCTTCAGCTCATAGTAGCTCTCATATAGATTAGTTCAACTATTTAATCTCAGCTTAGGCATCGACCTAAGCTGAGATTAAATAGTACCAATCATCAGTCAAATGACGTAGTTACACTGATAGCCCTTGGGCTAACAGTGAAACTACTTCATTCGATTGCAATTAAATGATGATGCACTACATCTCATTGTTACTTAAATTCTGTAGATGATGTCTATTCAGGGAGGGGCCCAAAATATTATTTTCTTATTTGTGACTACTATAGTTCCGTCTGACGTAACTAAGCCTCACACTCACTATTCCAATTCATGTTTTGATCTAGAAGAATACTTCTAGATCAAAACATGAATTGAAAGAAGATTTATATGGAAGAACAGGAGGCAAATTTTTCGGTTTTGATGTTAGTTCAATTGCCGTCCGTTTGCAATTAGGTTGTAATTAGAATATCACGTCTAATCTAATTAGATTACACGTGATATTCCAATTACGACCTAATTTTCCGAAAAAATTGCCTCCTGTTCTTCCATATAAATCTTCATAAAAGAAATTGGTCTATCTAAACTCAATATACCTACGTTAAAACGTAAACAAATAAACGTTTAATAATCAAACAAACTGTTACCGAGTGTAAGATGTTCTTAGAAATCCACTAGCAATTTGCACGTCAGTTATTTCAACTACAATGCAATCAGTGTAGCTTTTAGGGGCTTTATACACATAAGTGTGTCAGTATATTTGGTTCGGCAATATTTGTTGAACAAAAAAGACCAACCGAAGCACAGGTCTCAGTCTCACCGTGACACTTAATGCAGGTCGATTAAAAATGCCAAAAGAAACAACTTATTTGCCTACTGCCGATTAGCTAACTAAACAGGAAGAGCCTACTAAAGAACCGGCAAGAAACTCAGGCCACTCTTTTTAATCACCAGATAGTTACAATTAGATATGGGTTACAAACACAAATAATGAATGACACAATAACAATGACCTAAAACTTATTTGGTTCGTGCCGATCGAGATATAGCTCATTCGGGTTGGCACATCATTCGGTTGATTTTTATCAGCTGGCTGAGCTTACCCAATTGTAAAATATTTTTGGCTAAGCTAAGCAATCTTGTTCCCGAAAATTGATCTCCACATACAATTTTACCAGCTGTGCTGATTATTACCAGCCTGATTATGTGTATAGCATTCCTTACTCATCAGCAATTAGGTATAAGCAGTCAGTTAAAGAATTCAAACACGCAACAACGCAGCGTTCCAAGAACTTCAAGTGCAAAGATAAGAACTAAGTTAAAACAAAGACGAAGACGACGGACGTCGGACTTTATGATAATGATTATCACGCATACCCACATGTCAATCGTATTCAAATTGACAAGTTCCTGACAAAGGTACATGCAAAAGATACTATATTATCAAAATAATCAATAGAAAACCGACATTCTAAGATAGATCATTACAAAAGCACTTAAGATCATGTCGTAAATTCAGATTATATGGTACCTTTGTTACCACAGGTAACAGTATGGATATTTTTATATGACCTTGGTAACTAAGAATAGATAATAATGAATATTAAAATATAATTAATATGTCTGATGTGATGATGTTTACTGTTGTCTAAACCGTACAGCACTTCGTGACAGACAGATCAAGGATTCAGTATCTTGATTTGTTTCCAAAGAATAACAATTGTGTATGATTCATGCTCTCGAGTCATTTTGCAATGATGTAGACATTTTCGGACCTACAAGAGTTAGGCCAGTTTTATTATTGCATTAAAAAGTAATCTATTTTAAAATCCCATATGACAATGTAATTTTGGTCTACGATTTTAATTTGGGTGCTAATTAAACAGGCTTCTTTTTAGTATCATTATTCGCCCCCAAAAATGTATGTTGCCTTCTAAATTACTAAGTCAGCCACAATTAACGAGCATCAAAATAATACTATCTTAGCCACTAGTTATCTTCTATGTGAACCACTCTAAATACTATTCAGCATAATGATTATTTTTTAGCATCTAAATTTGTAGCATGCATTCTAATAGTAAACTTCTAAAATACTATTAAATGACATCAAAATATATATTTATTTAGCATCTAACTTTTTAACTGAGTACGTTTAAAATGTAACTCATCCCATATAAATCGATAGTCAAAATTTTGCTAAAAATGTCATCAAATAGTCGGTATATTGGCCACTAATATTATCAGAAGCTATTGAGGAGATACAAAATAAAAGACTTTATTTTTGAAAAATCAATTTGTTTATTGAATAACCATCATTTTACTTATAGAAATAATAGAAACATATGAAAAGGGCTAGTATTTAAACGAGCGACTATAAATTCAATTTATGGGTGTCCAAATTACTGAATATGGCGTACAGAAATACTAAGTGAGTGACAAACTAAGGGCAAACACAAATTCAATTTATGGGTGCCAACATTACTGAATATGGCGCACAGAAATACTGTATATGGGGTACAGAAATACTAAGTGAGCTAAAAACTGAGGGCGAACACAATTTATAAAAATTAGCGCTTCGCCGGCCGCTGCCGCGGCACGCTCGCTTCGCTCGCTCGGCTCGCGCGTTGTTAGGGTCACAGTTCTAACCTAACCTAACCTACTTGTCTGATAGCATCTCGTTTCTGGTAGCAAATGCATGAATATATAATAATATTCAAATGCATGACTTTCTAGTCGGTCACTTAGTAATTTAGTCGCCCACCTATTAATTTAGTCGCAGGGCTAGAATTTACAGTATCTTATTTCACGATAAAAGAATATGATGTATTATTTTACATGCTAAGTTATAATAAATGGTGCTTTCTGTAGAAGCTTGAATTATATTTTTTTGAGGACATTGCGTAGAAGCTGTAAAACGTAAAATGGTGACGAGATGTAAAATCCGTGGCCGAGTTAGTAAATTAGGTGGTAATGCATAAATAAGAAGGACAAGTCACAATAATTGATGATCTTTACTTGACGCTTTCTATAGAATATTTAGCGGGCGTTGTAAAAAAGACGAATTAGTTTATTAGAGGCTATGTCATTTTCCCGTTGCTTAGTAATAAAATTAGAAGTTTAATCACGTGTCCAATAAATATTTTTGTGGCTAGACTTATAATTTCCCTTTTAATTTTATTCCAGCTTCTGTCGAAATTAGATGATCATGTCATAACTCAAAATGTAATGAATAGGTACATTTAAATGGGTTTACAACCTTAGTGCTTTTGCTATATCTGCCATGTAAACAATTTGCAATCACCATTCGAACATTTTATTTTAAGTACTTATGTATAAATAAATTGGCCTTGTTACAAGTTTGTTATTTTTTTGCAAATCATTTCGCCTATTTATATACTTCGCTGAAATATTTGAAACTTCACTTCAGTTAACTAAATCATACAGCTCCTTGTCATAACAAATTATCGAATATGTATTTGTGGACTCGGTACATGTCGCACAAGGTGAAATCTCCATACATTCCTGAGATAATCCATAACGAACGTTGCTCTTGGCTCCAGTTTGATGTCCATTTTAATAATTAACATTATGCATGTGCTGTACTAGGGTAGTGACAGTGACACATACACCTACAAATTATCACGTATCTACCCAGTGTACCTAGTAGTGTCACAGTTCCAGAGCCGCATGCCGATAAACCATGCCAAGACCGCGTGAAACATTGACTTTTTCCAGGGACATCAGTAAACATGTCTTCTAAAACTTGCACATTTATCAGGTTGCTATACATTTGTAAATACTGACTATAAAGTATTATGTTTTTCGTAAGAAAAATAGCATCAGGTCAATAACATTATGCGAATATGGTGACTTTGAAAACTGAATTCGAAAAAATCTTTACTGTGAACTAAATAAAGTGTGCATTAATTTCACATAGCATGACTTATTCATACAAAATAATTAGAAAATGTATCGGTCATTTATGAACAATTTGTGTGCGTGAACGTCCTCGTGTAGAAGTATAATAGGTACTTTCGCCTACCGATATCTTCATTGAGACGAACGTAAACAGAAATATTATTGTAATTAATTCTACCAGCTTCTAGATCAATTGATGTTTGCGTAACTTTTCTTCTGGTTCGAATACATTGTTTCTATGCATTGTTTTCCTATAAGTAGGTGATCAATTGAAAACAAATAGATACTTAATAGGCTAACCATATTCAAATTTAAGACACAACCTCATGTTCATCGTTCATTCCAAATAATAAGTATCTAGTAAATAAATTATAATCAAATTAGTTTTTTTTATTCATAGTAAGTTTATTTTCTGAAAAATGAACATGTTAAGAGTTCTGTTTACTATATAAATCATTCATAAATACTTTCTGTAAAATTAAAATAAGTTTATTAGTCAAAGGGAAACTTAGTAGTGATGAAAACCCAAATGGCTATTGAAACCTCTTCAATAAATTTCAAATTACACTTATTAATTTAGTATTAGTTAGTTAGTATTTATTTAGTGATCAGAATAAAATGGCGATTGAAATTTTTCTTCAATAAATTTAAAATTACACTTTGTAGTGATAAGAAATAAAATTTTGTTTGAAATTACTTAAATAAATTTTAAATTACACTTAGTAGTGATTAAAACGTAAATGGCAATTGAAAAAATATTAAATGACACTTAAAAGTCAGAAATAAAATGGCGATGGAAATGTCTTCAATAAATATAAAATCACATTTAGTAGTGCAGGTACACTTAGTAGTGAAAATAAATAAAATGGCGATTAAAATTTCTTCGGTAAATTCTATATTTCAAAGCCATCAGTAGTAACAAGATCCTTCGCCACAGGAATTCTTAGGTTGTTCTAAATTAAATTACCTGATTTTGCAATCACCACAGTACGTATTTTTGTTATAATATATACAGACAAATATAGAGCAATAATATAATCTGAGTGTTAGAGAACATAAACATACATCGCCAGATTCTGCGTAATATGAATTCAACAGTATCATATTTTGAAATAAACTTATACAAAAAATATCTAATTTTAGTACACCCACCCACAAGTTTATCTAACATCTATAAATAATATTAGAACACGATAAATTGATTTTCGTCTTACTAGTTAATATTGTGAAGTAAGTAGGTAAATAATAAATATGTATTTTGTACATACTTGCGAATGTTAAACATGCGATTTGTCATTGATGAACAAATATATAATTCACGGAAACAAATTAAGATAATAATATTGATAGTAATTCCAGTTAGTCATATTGGAGAAGCCTATATTACTTAAAAGAAATTCTAAAAGTATGTCTGATCCACCATCGCCAACTAGGCCAGCGTGTGTCGTTTAAGGCCCTTTTAGGTCGCTTAATAGAGGACAGGAGATCAGTGTCCAACAGTGGGACACTATTTTAGACAAGATTTATGCAAAAATGTCACAACGCAAAAGTTTTACGCATATTACTTTTCTTTTATCAATGAAAAATACGAGTCATTATAAATAACCCGCTGTTTAAACATTGCTCAATAGAACAAAGTGACAACTCACTCGTTTGGCGCTGCCGTTGTACGGTCCCCTTTGCCATAAGAGGATCCATTGGGTTTATCCAACACTATTTCCGCTGTACCGTTAGCCATCACACGTTCTATCTTCATATTAACTCAAGGTACAATTTAATCAATCAATTTCACAAAGTCCAAACAAAAAAGAATTACACTTATAACAGTTTTATTACACTCAAATTTCGGCTGCACTATAAACAAAACATTTATTTTCATAACATTATACGCGACTCGTATTCACGCTTGTGATTCACTGGTATCGTTTCAGAACGGCAGGAAGCATTTGAGTGAATATCCTTGACAGTAACAAGGTTAAAAAGACCGGTCCTGTTCTCGTACTATATTATTATCATGTAGAAAGAGAAAGACATTGCAGCGTTAGAATAGGTAGGTAGGTAAGATCGGCCAAGTTCGCACTGTACCATAAAATATTATGTAGGTATAATCTAGACTAAGATTAAAAAGGAAAGATTTGATTTTTTTGTTCGTTTGTTACAATTTAACTCAAAAGTTACACGACGGATTATAAAACTTCTTTCACCATTAGAAAGCTACATTATCAGCGGGTAACATAGGCTATATATTTTTTTTTTTTTAATTACGGAATCTCTACGAAAACTTATTAAATATCCACCTGTGAGCAGCCGGGACGCGCCGCTAATATGGTATACGTATACAAGATTTAACATCGTCTACGGATAAATAAAGTGAGACAGTAAAATATTTCGGTTAGGCATTTAGGTCAAAATCGCTAGACTGTTGTGCCAACTTAGTCGTTCGTACGTATACCCATAACTTTCATGCCCATGGATATTATCTGTTCGTTACTGTTTTCTTAACCTTCCTAAATGATGATGATACTAAAACAGGCTAATATTTGTTAATTGTATGTCGTCTTAAGAGAATTCTTCTTTAAAACGCGTTCGTTGATATTTTTATAGCTACCGAATATATATATAATAAATAATATAATAATAATAAATAATAAAACGTCTATTTCATTACAATTTATCGTCAAGCTTTTGGACTTTTTAGTTCTCTGTTGAGGTACCTATACAGGTTCATATTAAGTATTCTGTGGTTGAGGGAAGGGTATAAATTTTTATAATATAGGTAGGTACTAGCGGCCTGTTCGGATAGTTCTAGCAGGGATTCCTGATTGTTTTTATTTTTTTTTTCAAAATAAAATATAGTCATGTCACTGAGTATAGCATAGCATACGACTGGTGAAAAATCGGACCAGTTGTTATTGAGTTTATTCATTACAAAGAAAAATACAAATCTTTATTTAAAAAAAAAATATTACCTTCTTTTTTATCTCTTTTAATTACTCTATTAATACCTACTTCCGTTACAAGAAATGACATAACTATTTCTTCAATCCTATTCTAGTTACATAAATATAGCAGTTTGTCAGTCAGTAAATCAAAGACGTGTACTAATTGGCCTACTTGCATAAGGTAAAATACCGTTATTCATGAAAAGAAAGCAATTCACAGTACCTACAAAATAACTTAAAATATTGATGAATTGAAATGAACTAAACGTTGAGAAGTTTTACGTGAATGGTTTTTTCGTCAATGGCAGATCATAATCGTACTTATTATTATTTTATTCTCTGTGTGATTACCATCGAATTATCAACTAAATGAATAGCTTTTTTAGTGGGGCTGAGATGAGATGCACCGCAGGGCGCATGGGGGAACGGCTGCCAGAAAATTTAGATCGATATAGGCATCTGCCCAATTTCCAGTAACTTAAACTCAACAAGCATTGGCATTGTTCCATGTCCTGTGGCCGAAACCTATGTAGGCAATAAGTAAAAACTTATTTTTAAATTTCAAGTATTCTTTAAAATTTTTGAACTGCTCTTAAAATATTGTTTTCTATTTATTGTTCAATTTCTTTGGACTACAATGTAGAGTAATATTATTATGTATTCGTTAAAAATACGAAGAAATAAATAAACGGCAACATTGATACAAATAAACTTTCACATATGGCACGAGTGTTCATTGTGACTCACAAAGAAAATAGTAATAAACAAACTTGGGAACAATGACTCGTATAATGTCAAATATAATAAAATAAGTTAAATAATAAGTATCAAATAGAAAATAGAAAAGCTATTGGGCCGTATCTACGCTGATTTAGAAAATGTGGGACATTCAAACAAGTTAAACTGGATATCAATGGTTGCACAACAAATAATGCAGGCCATGAATAAGTGTTGTGCGCAGTTTAAACACTGACTGAACACCTACGCGGTAAAATTTTAACTCTGTTACTGTCAGTTAACACATACATACATGTAAAGGATAATTCACATAAAGCAAATAAAATTGGAATCACAACACCACATAAAATTCCCGTAGTAAATATCAACACATCTAATCTTTAACTTGACATTGAATAAATGTTGGTAACAATGCAAACACTAGGTGTACGTAGCGTCGGTAATAAACTCGCGACGATAACAAAATTCTATCAATTAGTGTTTGTAATGCGTGCGATACAGATCGACGAAGGCATCGCGTATACTGACGTTGGACAGAGTCGACGCTCCTCTATACGTATAGACCCCACAACACATTCACTTCCCCGCGGCCGAGCGAACAGCTGATTCGCTAACACCGTCAGACTTATGAAGTCATCACTAGGCCGTACTGACATGAATATTGCTCGTGTATTAGATGGAACTTAACAAACACATGTCATTAGATATTGTTATTTATAAGGATATTTAATACGCAAAAATATATGTTTATCAAAGTTCTATTAATTAAATTTAAGTCTGTAGTTTCCTCAAATACATTAGACCCACTTCTTTTGTAACAAAAAAATCGACAAGGAACATTAGCACTTCGCAAAAAGTAAGTACCTTCGTTATTGCATACCCGTTTAGTTACGGGGTTTATGACAAAACCGTAATTAACTTGCATACCTACTTCAAATTTTATTTTATGAGCTGCTGATAATAACCGACACTAAAGACATTTGATTGAACAATCGTTTTTCTTCATAATATCAACAGCTGTGAGTTTGAAATAAATTCTAGAACGTTCTTTTAATCATCATATTGGATACTCGTATCAAAGAAAAACACCATATGAAAATAAATTCAAGCCACGCTTCGTAAAGTAAATTGCGGCGTAAACATTGTTATTCAATATATAATGTATATTTATAGAAATACCTACTACATATTTGTTTACTAATCATAAAATCTCCAAACTTTTTATGCCGATAACTTGAAATTAAAAAAGAAGCCAATAAAGATTTTGGGCAAACTCATTATGAATGTTAAATTACAGTTACAGGGTTGCCTGAAAGTTATTCACTTTAACAAAGCCTTCACGCCCTTCACCAACAGCTGATAAAAGTTTCAGTTTTGCGTTAAGATATTTATTTCTCAACAAGAATACAATTCACCTACATTTTAGCAATTGTATTTAGTTATTTAAAGGAAAAGCTAATTGTCACCTACGGGTAAATGTTCGGGATTCTAGGCCGGTTCTAGAACCAGACTAGACCAAAACGGTCCTAACTTCTAGAACATAAATTGCGTGAATGAGGATCGAGATCAGATATAACAGTAGCATTTTCGATCACTGAATCAACAAAGCAATATTTCTACTACAAATAAGAACTAATAATATTTTATGTTCTTAGCTAATAGTAAAAAAATAAACGAGTTTATGTCCAGATTCTTTGGTGCTTTCCGACAGTAAAATAAACAAGTAAATAGTTCAAATCTCTATACATTTGTCCTGGCTGATATATCAACTAGACAAATCCGCTATAGACCTCAAAGCTAAAATTTTGACAGCGTTTTGTATAACTTAATCAATAACCACTAAGAACTGTATTTCTGGAATACCCTGCAGGAATGAAAAGGGGCAAAACATTTATATGGAGAATATTACTCCATTGTTAATGGTCATAATTTCTTAAAACTTGATATTTCTTGATGCAAGTAACGAATTAATATGAAATACTAAGTTGCTTCGAAGGAAATGCAATAGAATTATATAATAATATAATAAATCAAGTAATAATCAGAAATATGGCTCAAAGAATTCGGGATAACAAGCGGAAATAGAATTCGCGCGAACAGAATAATGTGCGGGCAAAGTTGCAGTCTAAGCTAGTTATATTATAATAATGTACACAGAAATCATATCTATCATTAGTTTTATTATACTATTACGCACAGCGCAAATCCTTATTCTTTGCGATAACAGCCGCTTGGCTAGCTACAATCAGAGCAAACATCTAAAGCAAATTGTACAATAGAATCAGACTATACGAATCTAAATGCGCTCCACCCGACATTTTGCTTGTAATCTCTTTGGCTCCAACTATCCAAAACTTTACATCCAATTAATATACCTGGGGTTTCTCTAGCTCAGGTATTAGATAATATACATTCAGTTCAGATTTTTCTAATTGAATAGACAGGTTCGGACTCCTAGTGCTCGCATAATTACTTTATTGTTGTTTTCACTGTATGATAGGGAAACCTGGTGAAAAATACATTTACAGTTTAGTATTAACACAGGCAGATAGACGTTCCCCCTACGGTCTACGATACTTAGGCTGTACTATTTCGAGCAATTATCTTACGTCTCTACAGCTACCCTGTTTAGACCCCTGGCTGAAAGGCAAAAGGGATCTATAAGGCTTTCTCACTCTCCAGCATTAGCTCCAGAGAGAGAGATGATGATAACTTGGAATTCCAAGTTACGTGAAAGTCGTAAGTTAGGTGAAATTTCACCTACCTGGGCAAAGAGGTTGATTAGATATTTCACCCGTTTGGAAAAGGTCAAGTCAGAATCAAAAAGTCTTCTTTTAAGTTCACAATAATTAAATTGTGCCAAAAATACTTCTCCGTCTCCGTCATAGAAAAGAGATCCATTACCAACATGTATACCAAAATTTTTGTTATAATAGGAAGCCTATCTATAAAATCTATGTCATCTCGTCATCAAGAAAACAATAAGCTATTCGCTTTATGAATACATTATTACAAAAAGCAAAACTAATTTAGCTACAAAGGGAACATACGTCAATACAGTGGTAGGTTCCATATAGGATCTTCTAAACGATGACGTACATACCTACTAAGAGTATTATTTCATTATTTATACAGACCTGTGCTGAAGCACTCTTTTATCAAGCCAGGTAGCGCTCGGTACATCTTGCATGGGTATAACTGATTCAGCGAAAGAGTCCAAATCAACTTCAGATTTCCTTAAAGGTCTAGAAGCACCGACTTCAGATTTGTCCGGTATTACTACGGCTTCATCGCCAGCAAGGAAAGAGATTATTGGTCGTTTTTTAGATGATGAATTCGCGCGTGCGCGTATATCTTCAGGATTTAATGAGGGTGATAGTGGATAAGCACATTCGAACGCGTCAGGCATTTTATTTATTTATATAAAGATATGTAGCAAAAAATAACCAACTTGTTTGGATGCGAATATATGACTGACGTAGTCGTCAGAACAACGCTCTTAAAACAAGTTAATGGTAGAGATAACCTTGTGCTATGATAACTTTTGACCCAGCTAACGAATGATGTAAATATAATGTCTGGTCCCACACGAATGTGCCATGTTACTGTAGTTATATTTTTAACATTAAATATCAATATGTTTGGGAGTTAACTGTCTGTTTTTGCTATAGCTTTCGACAAACGTAAGCCGTAGCAGTGTCGCTCCATTATTTCAGTTTAATGCACTCATCGCGGAGCCAATAACAAAGAAATACCTTTATGATTTTAAAGTTATTTTTTGCGTTGTTGATAATACACTAATACATAGTTATATGGGTTGCGCGTTGTTTATAATATAGGTACCTACCTATATAGGTAAATCAACGCAAAAAAACATTGAAAACATATTTTTCTTTAATTTATTCCATTAATAAAGATGTTGTTATTTCTTATATGGATAGTGTTTCATTCCGGTTTGTTGGAACTTTCCGTAATAGATAACGGTTTTAAGTTCAAATGTTTCAAAATAAAAATAATCATCTTTTATCATTACCAAAATTTTCATTCAGCTAGCAAAAAAAAATGCTTTTGTAAGAAAATGCTTAATTTTTTCAAAAGTTAAAGACTGCATAACTTAGTAGGTAGTCGACAACTAATTAACAATTATTAAACTATGAAACGCGCTGCCGATAAAATCAATTAATTTTGTAAACTACGATAACAGTAAGTAACATACCTAGCACACTGAGCTACAAACGAATGTGCTTATTTTAAATTTTCATATCACTATAAATTAACCTATAGAAACTGAATAAATTCTTATTTGAGATCCCTATATAAATCACACACATGTAGATAGATGTACAAACAACAACAAAAAAGAGAGAGCAGCGCCACAAGCCTTTATAGCGCCTTTGTTCGCTATTGCCTAAACATAGAGAAAAGCGCAAATCTCCTCATAACGTACAAGATTGGCACCCACATCGCATGTTGCGTTTGGGATCCCTTTTATTTTTTTATAACGAGAATAATTTATAAATCGCGTTCTCTTTTTACAATCGGGTGTCGTATCAACGTACGTAACGTTACGTCGTGTGTAGTGCAGACTACGCTAGTAAATAGCACATTAAATAGGGCACAACAATATGCCACAGCATACATTTTTTTTGCTATGTGCTTTTAGACTTTGACTTTAAAGCATATACATATTGGTAAGCTAGCAACAATAGTAGTAATAACATGGAGCAGCCATTAATTTCAGTAACAAAATATTATGGCACTGCACTGTAGCTGTTCATTTCAGTGACTACATATTGCTGCACTGCTCTGTGGCTTTTAATTTTAGTGACCACATATTGCTGCACTGCTCTGTGGCTTTTAATTCCAGTGACTACATATTACTGCACTGCACTGTGGCTATTAATATCAGTGACTACATATAGATATTATTGATACACTGCACTTTTGCCCTGAATTTCAGTAACTGGGTATTGCTGCACTGTACTGTGGCTCTTAAATTTAATAACTGGATATTGCTACACTGCACTGTTGCTCTTATTTTCAGTAACTGGATATTACTGCATTGTATTGTAGCTACATATTGCTGAACTGCACTGTGGCTGATAATTTCAGTGACTATATATTGCTGCACTACACTGTGGCAGTTAATTTTAGTGACTACATATTGATACACTACACTGGTGTATCTTAATTTCAGTTACTACATATTGCTACACTGCACTATAGCTCTTAATTTCAGTGACTATTTAGTGCTGCACTGCAATGTAGCTATTAATTTCAGTGACTTAATATTGATACACTGCACTGAGGCTCTTGATTTCAGTGACTGCATATTGCTGCACTTTATCGTGACTGTTAAATATTACTGCACTGCATTGTAGCTGTAAATTTTAGTGACTACATATAGGCACTGCACTCTGGCTGTTAATATTCAAAGAAAACAGAGTGTAAAATATAATTTAACTAATCAAGGCACATTATACATTATTATTTATATTATTTTATATTCTGATATATATATATATTTAAAATTAAGTGATTAAAAACAGTTTTTGTTTGTTTTTTGAACCAATATGTGTACCCAGTATGACTTGATTTAAACCAAATATAATAATTATAAAATCTTAATATAATTATTTTACATACCTGTGTTCTGCTTGCCTGTAGTATTTCTTAGTTACAACTGACTTTTCATCTCTACATTCCTGTTTCGAGCATGCAAGTAGCGCAGTTGAGGTAGGGGTAGCCATTTCCTTATCTGTTCGCCTTAACTTTTTAAATTTTAATACTCGGTTAGCCAATTTCTTTAAAAAACTACTTGGTAGCCTAATCATACAAATGCGTAATTTTTTTTTTTTTATACCTAGAAATAAAAGTAGATATAATTATCACTCCACGTATCTACAAATAAAAATTGCCCTTGTGTTTATAAGAATACTATAGAAGACAAAAAATATATAATATTAACTACTTTAATTACTTTTATTTTTAATAACTATTTATGTAAATAACTTATGAAAATAAAGCCTAGTTTATTATAGAAAAAATGAATTTAATAAATAATTTATAAACAAAATTTTATTGAATAAATATGTAATAATTCTTATTGAATAAATAGGTAATATTTTAATAAATATAAAGTAATTATTAGGAACTGAAATTATACTTGTTATAAAGATAACAGACCTGTAATTTAATACATAATTTTTATTAAGATATTAAGGAATTTGGTCATAAATCTCTAACAATAACCGAGAATCAATAGAACTGTTTAGCGAAAATTGTAAAAGTCCATAAATAGCCAAAACTAATTTTAGCCAAAGATTAAAATAGTACTCCTGGAGAAAAATCTTAACTTAAAAAAAATTAACTTACGACGACCAACACAACAATTTATCGTACTGTCAAATAAAATTTACACATAAAAATGAAAATATACAATTTCTACAATTCGGTAATATCGGTCGGGTGACATTAAGTACTGAACTGATGTTTTATGTCATATGTCAAAAATGTCACGCTTAGATTTTGATTATTTTGACTTACTAGTGTAATCCCTTAATCGATACCAATAGTACCATTGGATATTCTGTATCAATAGTTTTGTAACATTTGTAGAGACGAAACAAAACCTTTAATGAAGAGACTATAGGAGAAGGTTGGTCATTTTCCAAGCAATCAAGAAATTTTACACACCTTATAAAGTAATCAATGTGCATTCTAGACTTTTCCTGTTTTCTCTTTCGTGCTATAAACCGAAGACAAAGGCGCTGGTGACTGAAATTTGAGTTTTCAATGTTGAGCCGTTCCAAACAGACTGGTAAGGGCGCTTAAAGCAATGCTTGATCGTTCAAGGGCACATTAAGACTTTTGCAAAGGGCTAAGTGCTTCCATTACGCCTAAAAAGACTTACATTTTTTCCTAAAATAGGGAAGGAGGGTCTTAAGGAATGAATTGGGGGATTAAAACCTTTGGCCTTACAATAGTATCATAATAATATTATTAAATAATAATAATTTCAAGTAGCTGACTGCTGGACGATTATGAATTTGATTGAATTTAAAGAAAATTGAATGATTAATCAACCTCTTTTCTAAAACAATCTATCGATTAATATCATCACTGGTGTCTAGCAAAACATTCTAACATGTGTTCTCTTGTTACTCAGTGTTGCCAGCTCTACACTATGAACAATAGCTTCACGGATTTCGCCAATATTTTTGATATTATTTCTTCCATTTTTTTCTTTTTAAGGCATCATAAGAAGCTAAGTGAAGGTAAGTGGATATGGGCAGGCTAACTAGCTAGGCAGTAAGATGGAAGGTGGAACACTTGGAACAGTCACAGAATGGTGATCATGTGAAACGGAAGGTTATTGCTGGGCAGACCCGGTGGTCGGACGACATAATAAGGATGGCAGGAAAACAGTGATTTGTCGCGTTTGTCTTGATATGGAAAATAATATAAAAAGGAAATCCTTCGACTTAGATTTGCCAACTTAATAAGGATTTGTATATCCTGTGACTCTAGATTAAATGATAAAGTAGACGACAAATAATATGATAAAGAAAACGAAGCCAAAACTTAACTCAAAATGCTTGTTGTTTGACCACTTAGAATAAACGCATAAAAACGTTTTTACGCATTTATTCTAAGTGGTATAATATATTATATTAATTAGTTACTATTTGATCAGGACGAGCACGTATGTAGCATCACTGTCTACCACTGACGTGCGTGACATTTTGTATTGTCACATTTGTCACGTCAATTCTAAGTGCAACTGTCTTGAAAATGTGTAAATATATTCTAAATTAAATGAGAAACTATTTATTTCTGTTTATCATTAGCAACTTTGTGAAAAAATAGTAAATATTGCGATGGCATACACAGAGAAAGTGTTATTAGGTGGCACCGCTTTGTCGTTTTTGTTTTACGAATGTGTTAACTCTGCAAACAGCCAGGTCTTTACATTTATTGAGTACTTGAGCAATATAGTAGGTACTTCTTTTCCCTGAATTATAATTTTTACTGTTATATTAATTTCCAGGAAGGATTTCTTATCGGCGACGTAACCACCGAAATAACCAATCACATTTCGGATTCACAAAGTGATAATGCCCGCCTAGATACACAAATTGTCATTAGAACCGTGTTACCTTTGCCTTCAGTTTCCTTGTTTTATTTACCAACTGGCAGAATCAAAGAGGATGTGCTCTCAGATTTACTTTCCAGCAATGCTAACGAAATTGTTGGTTGGTACAAGTATAGAAAAAACACAAATATCAAACCAACATTTAGGGATAAATTAATATCAAAAGGATTACAAAAATACTTTGAGAAGTACCATGGAAAGAAAAATTTCGTAACTTGTAACTTGACAAACAAAACTTCATCCACAGGATCAACACACACATTCATGTACAGGTTTGGTAAAATTAATTGTTTTGACATGTATGAGTTTGTTGAAGATATCACTGCAAATTTAGGTGAAAAGTATACTGGATATAAAAAACCACATAGACTCTCCCCGCACAGTATTTTCATGAAAATAGTGAAAGAAAGTAATGTGCAAAGTAATAACACAACAGATGCAATATTACACATACAAGAAGCTGTAGACTTGAGACTAATAAAGGAAGCAAAAGTCGCTGCTAAGAATGAAAGCACAATAAGAGAACTTGAGATGGAAATCAAAGAAATGGCCAACATTTTATCAGAAAAACACTGTTCCGAATTACATAATGCATATGATAAATATGTTGCTGAAAAATTTGTGAACAGAGAAATTGAAATGGCCAAAGCATGCATAGAAGCATTAAAAACACCTTTACAAGTAGACATTTTGAATATTTGTAATGTACCAACACCACCAGTTCATTGTAATAATTCTGACAGTGAAAACTCTGTTCAGTTTATAGAGAATGAAATGAAGGAGAGTAGCCCTCCACTAGTGTCATCAAGCACATCAAAACCTATTTTGAACTATGCCGCTGCATTGAAGACTAAGAATGAGGTGCCATCTACAAGTGTAAGCCATTCATAGTTTTATTTATATACTATCTGACCAAACAATGTTCTGCCCACCGTTCATCATGGCAGTTGTTTTCAAATTTTTCATTCTCCAAAATCATAATTCACACTACTTATTAAAATAATTTTAAAACAAAAATTAGCTGAACCGGTCCAGCCGTTCTCGACTGCACTTTCCAATCAACAGCTTTTTTATACCGAGTGCCTAGTGCAAGTTACATTTACGTCAACGTGATTGAAACTGTTTCCGCGTTTGGCACTCTGATTGGTTAAAAACTTGAAGTGGGCCTAATCGGAGCGCGCGCCGGTGCCAACCGTCATAAACGCCTCGATTGTGTTGACGTAAAACAAACTTGCACTAGGCACTAAGATAACTTAATGTATTAATCATAGTACCTACCTGGATGACTGAGCTTTGCTTGGTATTTAAAAAAAAATAAGCCTAGCTAAATAAATTAATCGCCCCCGAATGGGAAATTTGTCACTTTAAGAATTATTCTATACTAGTTTCTTCCCCCAGCTTCTTATAATATTAGTATAGATGAGTAGTTCCAGAATACATATTAGGACACTAACATACACAACAAACCCTCCAACAATGATATTTTATATAAACAATTCTCTTTACAGAAAGAGAACCACTTCGACGAAGATTTAATAACATTTGATGTTGAGGAGAAGCGTGTGAAAAAGACAGTGATTGTTAATGAAGATATGAAATGTGGTGACAGTTCTCCTGAATATTAAACAAGTGCCTTTTCAGCTAAGTGTTTAATTAATAAATAAGTTACCATATAAGTAATATGTTAAACTATAATAACATTTTTATTTGTTATTAATATCTAATACTCAAGCTAGTTGATGTTATTTAAATATTAATATTATACTTAATTTCTTTCAGTGCACATTGTCTGTTTGCTTGTTACATCACACATGATGTTTATTTTTTATAAATAATGTACATAGTGTTCTTTAGGACATGGTACATTTATTTTTCATACGGTCATCTGATGCACACAAAAAATTACTTTCAGTACTAACACAAACTGCATTGTTACATTTATTTTTATTGTGACTGTATGTGTTAAATGTTGTGTATAATATAATCTAACTAGTGTTGTTGTCTTCATCTTTATTACATAACATCATATCATTACATACTCTTATTTCCGATGATTTATTTTCCACTAGCTCTTGTGCTACACCAACTTAATTCGCAGTCACTTATTAGTACTACCAGAGGCATTTTGGCTCAAGAGCCAAAATGCCAAAATGCCTCTGGTAGTACTACATTATAGATTACAATTCTGAGGCTCATTTTAAACTGAAAGGTAATACATGTTTATAATACTTACTAAAAAGAATCATCACCATTCTGTGTAATAAATTTATAACAGGGTAAATAGAGATCATTGGTGAATAGAAACACAATGTTGATTAAAAATTCTTGAATAAAAAAAAAAATTGTTTCTGTAAAATAAAATATTGAAGAATTTCTAAATGCCATCTGATTTCTATTTACTCTTAGAGTACTTATTCACTCCTTTTCTAGTATATATGTGTACATAATGATGTTATTATTATGTACATACTGGATGAAACACTAAAAAAACATTTTCAAATATTAAATGGGGGGAAATATTAAAAAAACATTTTCTACGTATAAATGCATTCATAGATTCTTGAAGTCAGCCTGAACTAGGAATAGTGCTTATGAATGCAGTTTTTGTTTAAAAATATATAATCTTTTCCTATGTAACATTAACTGCCATATTTAAAGTATTTCACAGCCCATTGTTCTGACACTTGTGTAGTAAACAGTTACATACTATTTTCAATATAACAGTATAGAATACTGTACTTGCATAACAGTAAAATCTATATTATCACTATTGTGACTGTCTATGCTTGTACCAATTCCATTACATTAGTAACATTTTGACTGTTCGTCATTGGATAGAATTTTAACTCAGAAACATTGTTTATGCCAAACTGTTGATTAGGAGACAATCCTTCCGTGCTCCAACAAATTTATAACCATAGTGTATATCCAAATAAAAATATAAAGATTACTCGAATAAATATCTACCAATTCCTGAGTGATTTTGATTCTGGTGTAGTTATTTAACTTAGAGCATTAAACCTTACTATTTAATCAGAGTATTTTTATATTGGTACTATAGTAATCTTCGTGTGCGTGTATTTTATTTTGTAGGACAGTAACACCATATAAACCTACTGTTAACTGCATTATTGTGCTTACAAATTATTTTTAGAAGAGTAATTTTATACTTATGTTAATCATCTTTTTGTCATTGTCTCCACATAATCTTATCTGTTGTTGTGTATCTTATATGTTATCATAATGTGAAACAACTATAAAGATTACGCATTTGACATTTTGAAGTACCATCTTGAGTCATTCAATTTTCAAAGCCTCCTTCTACACGTTGGGCCAACATAATATAATCCACATTACAGTATACTTAAAGCTCAAATTAAAAGATATTACTACTGTCATATTCTGGTAACTACTTGTTATAAAATGGGATTTACTGTGGCCGATCTAGGCACATGTTGAACCAATGTGTAGGAAGATCAACAAATCATCACACACAGCTATATTTTTTTAAGTTATGTGATGCTTATTCGTGATATATGTTCATTTTTTTTTTATATAAGTACATATAGCAATGTAAGATCATTCGTCTGGGTAAACACTTCAGAGGTTCAGCAATTATTCTAGATGATGCGTTTTTTTGCAATAGTTTAAAAACTCAAGTAGGTACATGCTTCACTTGTAGTGCTACATACTTAAACGTGCACTTAGGTATATATTTATACTGGTTATAATGCTACATTATAGAAAATATTTTTTCTTTAAATAACTCCTGAAAACCGTATGTTAAAGCAAATAAATCTTTATCTATGTAATCTCAGACCCAAGGGGATGAATTGAGATAAAATGGTAATTGCAAATTTTTGAGTAGTTTCTTTTACAACACAGCCAATTTCTTTTGTACCTACAGTTAAGTACCTATACGCAAAGTCTATTATCATTTAATTTCGAATTACCTTTTAAGTTTCTATTCATCCTACGTGCGTCACAACTTTCACTGCAACCTGCGTGTCAACAGTTGGCGCAGATGCAGTGTGGGTTTGATCTCAGTCAGTCAGAGCCTCAGTCTTGAGGCTCATAAGGTCACCCACGGTGGCGATGGACAAAGCGTATTAATTTGGAGCTAAATACAGTATGGTATACAAATGTATACCATACTGTATTTGATTGTGTACCTCTTAAATAAGAGGTACCAATAAGGTTATTGAAAACATTACTTGCTTACACCTCTAAGCGAGTACCTACCCGGCTTTCTAATTTTAAGTTCGACCTGTACTTGCAGAAATAAAGTACCTATATTTTAGTTAGTTTATGATCCCATCATAATTTGACTTACACTTAATAGTACCTAGGTACTTATGTAAATGAATACTAATGTTATTTAAGTTTTTGTTTTTTATTCTTGTAAATAAAATCAATATCTTTAAATGTATATCTTTTTTGTGTTTGTAAACCCAAAACGAACGTGGTAGGAGACTTGGAAGAAATATGAAACTGGCGAAAAAGGAGGCCCCAAGGACACTCAAGCCACTCTATTTATAATTATAGCATGTAAACTGATTTAGTTTAAAACACCATAGGTACTTATTAATAAAAATAATTCGTTGCCTAGTGTAAAGGGAAATGCAGGGCTCTCAAAAATGAAAACACATTTTTGTTCAGCTAACATCCATTTATTAGCAACTGGAATATATTACTATGGCACATAACCCATAAGAACGCAAAATATAACAAATTATTCTTAACTAATATAGTAACATTTGATTTGGATAATACAACTTATAAAATTATTTAGTACACTTACATTCTAACTGAGAAACAATAAAAAGTATAAACCCTGGTACGAATAAATTATCACAAAAGAAATAATGTTAAATTAAAATCATCTAACCTAAACAGTCATATTTTGACAAGAAAAAAATCATAGTTGATATTAAAAATGTCATGATTATAATGTTATGTCTAGAATTTATATGGAATGCTCTATGTCTAGAATTTATATGGAATGCTATGTCTAGAATTTATATGGAATGTTTTGTCTCAATAATACTGTAAAAGCTGCTACTGTTACCATTGATTGCTTGCTATCTCTGTCTTTTTTCGGCGAGTAAGATAGTCAGCGTTTCTTGATTCACTACTATCTAAGGCGGGCAATATTATAGATTTGCCTCGGCCCTAGCTTCTAAAGCTATTGGATTACATATTTAGTTGGAACTGCAAATAGTAAATGGTTAAAATATTTATTATAATATTGATTATATAATTTATTTCGGAAAGATGCAACGAGATCTAACTGCAACCCTAATGGTCCTAGACCAAATGGTTATAACCATTATAATAAAAGATTAAAATACTACATAATTATACGATGGTCAATCGAACAAGTAAATTGAGAGAGATCTACTAGTTATATAAAAAATTGGCAAGATTAAATAGGTACTATTACTACATATATCGAATACATGAATACATATATGCGGCTCGTTGTTAATAGCCGCGCGTATCAATAGATTTGCAAAGTTAAGCAATCTAGCCGCAGTCAATGAATAGATGAGTGACTGTTTGATGTATACTGAAATATAAGGTATAATCTTTACAGTAGCTCAGCGGCTCCTGCTGGATTAACACCTAATACTTCATTCACGAAATGTGAGAGGCGACGTAACTGTTGAACAGCAGTCGATGCCGGCACCAAACCTAGATGAACGCAGACCAGTTCCTTGATAGTCATGCCACGGGTATCACCGGGGAACGCCATCTCCAGCAGTTGCCTGAAATATTATTACACAATTTGTACAATATATTTCGAACTTTCGAGAGGCGGACGTCACAGTAAATACCTGCAAGATAGTAAGATGATAGGCCTCTTGTAGCTTAGCTTTCTCGAGTGCTGTGAAAATTCTTAGGGCTGGCCTATTGGTTGAGTGGAGAAAGGCTGTTATGCAATTGCTGTCTAAACTGGTGGTGGTATTATTCAAAGTCAACATTTAGGTTAGTAAAACGCGTGTAATGCCCCAGGTATTGCAAGCGTCTGTAGGCTAAGGTAATTGCCTAATGCTGCTTCTTTGATGTAGTAATGAAAAAAAAAAATAGGTGATTATATTCGTAAAGATTTAAATTCTTCATAGGATTGTTAGATATAAGCTCACTTGTAGAAAGCTCCCTGTATATCGCCGGGCGGCGTCATGGCCCGCACGACGGCGGGGTTGGGCACGTTGGTGGCCCGCACGGGCGCGCCGTTCTTCTCCCACCATATCAGCGAGCAGCCGTGCAGCGAGCCGCGACGCCACGTGCCCGCGCAGTACCCCGAGTGCACGATCGTCAGCGAGCGGACCATTGACCGCACTACCTATACACAACACATCAACCTATCTGTTTATACGTTCGTTTTTAACTTAAAGGCAAGAAGGAGAAGAGAGGTAGGACACCATGCTAGCGAGCAAGCCCGACTGGGGAAGGACCTCCACCTTACAGAAGACCACAGCCAAATAACTAAACACAGCAGTGTAGTTGTGTTCCTGTGTGTGAGTACAGGTCTCTAGCGCTCATTTAGGGATGGGTTTTAAAAGA
The DNA here is from genome assembly GCA_947095525.1 of Trisateles emortualis. Classification (NCBI taxonomy): domain Eukaryota; kingdom Metazoa; phylum Arthropoda; class Insecta; order Lepidoptera; family Erebidae; genus Trisateles; species Trisateles emortualis. The sequence goes on along the minus strand of OX352740.1, from coordinate 9,804,223 downwards.
AACGTATTCCTTTCTCAGGGTTACTTCCATCCTAAAGCCCTGGTGTTAAAAAATGGGCTGGCAACACGCTAGTGATACCTCTGGTAATGCAAGCGTCCATAGGCTACGATCACTACTTAACATAAGGCGGGCCGTATGCTTGTTTGCCACCCAAGTAGTATAAAAAAAAACTTGTTTAAATGTCAAAATATTACTCAAGATCACTATCTACTAAGAACGAGCCCAGAAGACTAGTTGCATTGCCACGTTTGATGGCAAACAAGCGATAATACTGTGTAGGAACAAAGAACAAATGAAAAATGCAGCGTTTTCCGTTGAATAATGTAAAACGAGGTCAATGAGAGTGTTGTGGCGTGAATTTGGAGAGGCCCATGTCCAGCAGTGGACTGAAACAGGCTGATTGTTTGATTGTGTTAAATAGGGACAAAATGTCTGAGTACTAAATTCATGAAGATGGATAATGTTACTGTGTTGGCATAAGTGCCATTGATTATTTTGTTACTGGTGATCTTGTAAAATTAAATTATTCAACTTTGTTCCTACTCACCCCCAGTATCCGTATTCACCCCGTTTGAAACAAAATTAAGTTTATACAATTTACGAATTTATTCTTAACTAGTTATCAACCGCTATTGTGAATATAGTATAAACGCAAAAGTAAGAAGTTGATTCTATCGATTTTTGTCTTACCAAATACAAAAAAGGCAACATAAACCCTTACATAAAGTCTGCAAGTGTTATTTAATTATCTTTATTTTTACTTGCCGCTGTTTTTTCTATTCATAAATTGTAACTTACGGTTTCGCGTGTTAACATTTCAGCAGCGTCAGCCATGTCTGGAGCCAAGAACCTGCCTGTGATGCGGTCGACGTATACGAAGTGGACGAGACCGGGGAACTCTTCTACACACTTGCGCAGCTTTAAGGAATTTGGATCTGAGTCTCCCGTGCAAACAACCCACATTAAGCAAATAATCGATACAAATTTAATGATGCATTTATTGTTCTGTGACAAAGTCGGTAAAACTTAGAAGCAGAAGAAATTACAAAACAACAGCGCTAATTAGAATATTAAAAAGTGACGCCTCAACTGAAAATGCTGAGTGCATTTGATTAAGGAGACACCGCCATAAGACACAAATTTCCTTTGACCCAATAAGCAAAAGTACCCAGTAGTTTATGTAATACTATATTTTACGCAATTATTCAGCTTGACTGACGATATATTAAATATTGATTTATAAATATACCGCGTTTAAAATTAATAGAACTTTCCAGAATTTACGCTTGGCTATTGTGTCACAAAACAATTTCAGTGAGTGATACAGCAAAGTGATTGTATGAAAAGCAAATCGAAACGAATAATAATAATATAGCAAATTCTTGGTAGAAGTTTGTCTTGCCATAACAATTATATTATTATTTATATAACGACACATAACATTTGAAGCAGAACGCGTACAAGATTCTATTAAATCTAAATTATGTGTGAGTGTGTGTGAGTCTAATCACGACCGATCAATGTCAATTTCACTGCAACCTGCTAACGGTGAAGGATAATTCACATGTCTTAGAAGAAGTTCTAAAGGTATGCCCGATCTACCAACCCGCATTGTTGCAGCGTGTGTGGATTAAGGCCTAAACCCTTTACTCTCTCGTAGACAGGAGACTCCTGCCTGGTAATGGGACATAGTGGGTTGCTATTACTATTATTAGGTGTATGTGTAGTGTAGGGTTACCATCCGCTCTTTAGTTTTACGGATATGTTCGGCATTTTAATTCTCTTTCTTTCTATATATATATATCCTGTGAAATGTACATTTTAAAACGTACTAAGGTGCTATTTTAATATAAAGTAGTATATGCCAATGATTTTCGTCTATATTCGATAAAAGTACAAACTTATATAATAGTATCTAGGAGTATTCGAGATGTAGGAAATCTGTATTTTTCCTCTAGTATTAAAGAGTTCGGGCCTTGTTACTTTCAAGCTGGTGGACATAAAGAATTTCTACCAAACCAAAAAACCAAAATGGGTTTCATAAAGACATTTTCCTGCAACCTTAGCAGACGATATGTCGTGATGACTTTCTGTCTCTTTCAGAAGAAATGTTGCACATAAAATCTACGGAACAGCTCTGAAATGGTAATAAATATTGAAAAGGATATGATGCCCTGCTGAAGCACCTCTTGGCCTTCAAGCAGAGGAACTCTGCGTATGGCTCAAGTATTTCTTTCAGGCGAGCTAGAGGTTGTTCCAACTTCAACCTTGGAATGTTTGGCCTCAGCAGTTCCATGACGGCATCTAGCGCAGTATGCATGGCTGCAGCAGTAGTTTCTGGCGTCAGCGGGGTGGTGGTGGTGCAAGACTTGCGTAGTTCTAGCATGCGGCTTGTCAGGCGAGCGCATAGGGCTGAGTTGGACTTGTTCTTGCGCAGAGCATCAGTGGTCTGCAGCAATAGAACAATCATTATTTTAACTATTTAAACGCTAGCTGTTCTACGTGATTTCACCTCCGTTAAAAATGATTTCGGTTTTTATTTTCTTTTTCTATGTGCCAGTAAAAATTCCCGTCAAAATTATATTTTGACATAAAAACAGACATTTTAATTTTAATTATGTATAGATAAACATTCGTAAGATGTACCTAATTTTATTTTTGGAATTGTTACCTTTTTCAAAGCTGCTTCCAAAGAATCCAGCATGTTAGGCAACATTTCCAATGTACGTTGCAACAGAACTCTTTTTATGTTAATCAACACTTGGGTAGACTGCTGTGTAGCGATACCGACTTCCCTGAAAATTTATAAATTGCGTTGATGATAATTTAACAAAGGTAGATTTTAAGAGACCATACTAACTAGCGAGCAAACCTGACTGGGGAAGGACCTCCACATTATAGAATACCACAGCCAAATAACTATACACAGAGTACAGGTCTCCAGTGCTCATTTAGGGATGCGTTTTAAAATAAATGTTTTCCTATCCTAGGGATACTCAGGTAACACGCAACTGATACTTCTGGTATTGCAAGCGTCCATAGACTGCGGTAATTGCTTAACATCAGGCGGGCCGTATGCTTGTTTGCCACCCAAGTAGTATGGAAAAAATGCTTGTTTGCCATCCATGTAGTATGAAAAAAAAAACTAAAAATACTAGAGCAGAATTATACCTCATATCCATATCGACAACGACGACAAATGTAACACGTGGTGCCAATTCAGCCAGGTGCATAGAGTGCGGTGCGCACGGTCCCCCTGATCCCGCGCACAAGTTTACGATAGCGCTATTCTCTGAAGACAACCCTGTAAAAATAATATAGGTATATAAAATGAAGTTCATAAAGGATGAAGGCACTCCAAGCCAAGTGCACTCGGTGTAATAGATGGGTCTCCGTGCTTCGTAGGGCACGTTAAAAGTAGGTCCAGACTGTAAACAGTTGTAAGATAGTACACAGTAGAGGCCTAAATATGGGTGCACAGTAGAGGTATCACCAGGTCGACCACTAACCAAACGATAAGAAAAAGAAGAATGAAGTTCACTCAGTGATTCAAAGGTCAAACTCAACCTCATTTTATTCATTGAGATCAAATGCATGATACTTATGAACGTCAGAAAAAAGTTTCTCTCGTGGTCTTCCGCCCAGCAGTGGGACAAAATGGGTAAAATAAAGTATACCACCTTCACAGTAACCGGCATATATCTGCAATATAAAGCAATAGAAAGCAATAGAAAGTTCACGCATGTTTTTACAGAAGTATGACACCATACAGGCGAACAAACAAAACTGGGGAAGGACCTCCACCTTACAGAAGACCACAGTCAAATAACTAGCCACAGTAATCTAGTTGTATTCCTGTGTACAGGTCTCTAGTGGTTATTTACTAATGAGGTTTTAAGGGAAGTTTTTCTATACCAGAGATATTCCATCACAAAAACCTAGACAATTTTTTTTTGGGTCAGTAAATAATATATCGCATATCTGCTTGCCTAATTTACTTTATTGAAAAGGAGTTACTTTCGCATTTGTAATATTAATAGATATGTACACAACAAATATAATAGATACTTACAAGGCAGTCTAACAGTTTTGCGCTCAGAAGAATTAGATGCACCGGATCCCTTTTTTTCCCAGTACTCTTGAGCCGCGACACATTGAATGCGCAGTAGAATCAAATCTGCAGGTGTCAGATCTTCGGTTCCACGGCTACACAATATCGGTAAAAATAATATATGTTTTAACACGGTCTTGACGCAGAACGTCACTTTCGCAAAATGTCATCGTAAAAAATTTGGTCACTTTAGCACAATGTCACTTTCGCAAAAATATCACTTTCTTAGAATGTCACTTTCGTAAAAAAGTCACTTTCTTAGAAATAATGTCACTTTCTCAAAAATGACACTTTCTTAGAATGTCACTTTCGCAAAAATGTCATTCACGCGTTGATTTCGCAGCAAATTATGTCAGATACCACTTACAAAATCGGGTAAGTAATTAATAAAAAAAATATATAAAAATCATAAACATCTTTAATTAGTTTTACTTTAGTAAAACTAATCATAGTAAAAATAATCAAGTAAAAATCATAAACATCTTTAATTAGTGTTACTTTAGTAAAACTAATATAATATTATCATAACTTACTAAATACGTACTGTCTATTACTTAAATAATAATGCCTTGATGAACTTAACTAATATGTGTTATTATAATATTAACATAACAAAAACAACGATTTATTTATGTATTCTCCTAATGATGAATTATGATTTAGTTTTATTATGTATTTTATATGAAAGTAGCAAAATTAAAAATAAAACAATAATATTATTATTATTTTTCAAATCACATGAAATACATATTGATATTTGCATTACTTACGAATTCGCTTTAATTCATACCAACTCTTTTAAAAAAACCAATCAACTTAACTAATAATAATATATGTGTTATTATATTATTATAATATCAACATAATAAAAACCACGATTTATTTATGATTATATTACGATGAATAATGATGATTTTAAAAGTCGTTTAATTAAAAAATTGCAAAAAAAAAATTTTACGCATTAATTCAGGTAATGTCATTGATTCGCGGAAAGTTTTTCGTATTGCTTGTCAAAATGGATACCTTCGGTCGATTATTTAAGTAATAGACAGTACGTATTTAGTAAGTTAATATTATATTAGTTTACGATTATGATTTTTTTTTTATTTTTTTATTAATTACTTAGCCGATTTTGTAAGGTGTATCTAAATATGTATAGTAAATGAATGACATTTTTACGAAAGTGACATTCTAAGTAAGTGACTTTTGTGAGAAGGTGACATTCTAAGAAAGTGACATTTTTGCGAAAGTGACATGGTGCTAAAGTGACCAAATTGTTTACGATGTCATTTTGCGAAAGTGACTGCGTCAAGACCTTTTAACACATTTTTATAAATTAAGTACTATACAATGTTTTACTTCGATACAGCGGTATTGTGGCTGCAGTATGCGCTTGCTGTGCAAGAGGTTGTGGGTTCGAATACCACACAGGACAAAACTTTGTGTGACCCACAAAGTGTTGTTCTGAGTCTGGGTGTAATTTGTATGTACTAAGTCTGACCATAAATACTGTTACAATAAAAAAAAAAACAATATTAAATTTGAATTTGGAATCTGTCATTCTTAGTTGTCTTAAAAAAAAAAAGAAAATAGTATTGTTACGACGCACAGGGGCCGTACCATGACATGTTAAACGTGAATTTTTGAACGAGAAACTGATGAACTATACACACTCTATAGTTCCTCCCCTTTTTACAACTTGACTGAACTTTCGTTAATTTTATCGTGCGTTGACGTGTGTTACATGTGAACCTAGCCTTATAACCCCATGTGCAAAAAATATGAGTCAGCGATACGCAAGCTACACCTCTGGTTTTTAAGTGTCTATAGCTGCCTAACATCAGGTGGGCCGTATGCTTGTTAGCTACCTAAAAGTATATAAAAATTGCTAATAAATTTAATAAAAATACCTGGAATAGAGTGCCAGTAATTTATCTCCAACAAATACCAACATGTGACTATGTTGATAAGGTATTTTAATATCTTTTGAAGCTCCCTTAAGTGCAGTAAGAGCTATTCCAGTTGCTCCGCTCTCGCCCATAATACCATTTGCACCTGGAACAATGTCTCCCTTCACGCGGCTGTCAAGCAAAGCACCCAGCCAACCTTGGTATACCAACGAATGCAGGCTGAAATATATTTTTGTGTTAATATTGTTAAATAAACCTTATATCTATATGTAGTATAACAAACAAGTTGAATAAGAATCAAGAAACCTATTCACCCTGATATGTGAATATCCCTATTCACCCTGATATATGAATATCCCTATTCACCCTGATATGCGAATATCCCTATTCACACCAGGGTGAATAGGGTTCACCCTGGTGTTAATACATATCAGCGTGAATAGGTTACTGGGATCTTAGCATTTGTCCCTTTGCACCTTAAATAAGTAGGGTTGGATCTCTTTAAAGTAATTTTTATTGTTTACTTACAGATTCATGTTTTGACCACAAACATGCTGCACAAAAGTCTTAAAGTCCAATAGTTCCCTCCGTGCATCATCAGGCATGGTACAAATTATCATGAAAACATGATCAAGCAACTGTGAAAAAATTAAAATGTATGTAATTTAAGTGACACTCATTTTAGTAAACAACCTGCTTGGTAGGTTATTTCTGCAGACTATGGATATATGAATATAGAATGAAGCACCAGAGACATCACTTGTAGGAACACTAACCATGACACAAAAAGATATATCCAAATTTTATTTGCCAAGAGTTATAGTATTCTAGATGTTACCCACAGCTCTGGTAATCAGAATATAACGCAGCCTATGCCTCCTTGTCAAATTTCATTATAATCCATAAAGAGGTTAAGAGTTAATTTGTATGTGAGTACAAGTGTCCAGCGCTCATTTAGGGATGCATTTTGAAAGCAATATTTTTCTATTCCAGGGATACACCATCTTAAAGCTATGGTGTTAAAAAAATTGGTTGTCAAGCATTCATAGGCTATGGTAACTGATTAGCATCAGGTATGCTTGTAAAAAAAATCAGTGGTGACCGAGTGAGAAAGTGCAGGCAAGAGGTGCGTTTCGATCCTGGGCAGTACCAATGTAAATTTCACTTTGTGGAGTTTATATGTACTAATTAAATGGTTCGCCATCTGCTAACGGTGAAGGAAAATATTGTGAGAAAACCTACATGTCTTAGAAGAAATTCTAAAGACTTAACCGCTTCACCAACGCGCATTAGGCCAGCGTATGTAAATTAAAGCCTAAACCCTCGTCTCTGCCTCTCTCTCTCTGGATAGAGGAGAGGAGACCCGTGCCCAGCAGTGGGAAATATATGGGTTGCTATTATTATGCTTGTACCTGCAACCTTGCAACCTAAAATAGTATTAAAAAAATAAAAGAAATTAGTCAGAGTTACTTCTGCATTTTTATATTATCTTTTTTTAATCTATTTTATTTTTAAGTCTTGGGTGGACTTAATGTGACCATGTTAGCCTCATGAGTGTACAGCAGAGATAATTACAATGTGTCGCCTATTTACAAGGCTTGTTTACAACACATAAATATAGCAATGGCTCCCGCACACAGGGGCTGAGCCAACAGAAGAAGATTCCATCAACCAGTGCATCATGTTATATAATCTTACATTCTAATAATTATAATCATATATTTACCTCATCAAAGATCATAGAAGTCTCGTCTTCACACTGTATATTAGAATATGTATTGCCGAATTGTGCAGCCATTACCCTCTGGGAAGTTATGACAGGTGCCAGACATTGCGCCACTTTAATATTATCTGGCAAATCTTCTTGAACTTCCTAAAATTTTTTAATAAGCTAAATTTAAAGTGACAATTCTACTTCTTTAATAGTAAGGGGTTAATCTAGCTGTTTAATGTGACTGGATACAATATTATCTATGCTTCGTTTAGGTCATGACATTCATTTGTTGTGTTGTACTCATCAAATATAGTGCAATATAAATAAACTTCCTTATTGAATTTCTTATTATTCTAATTTAATTGTAACAAAATTTATTAAAAATAAATATTTTTTTTATTAATTTAGGATACTGTCCAAAGAGTTCTCTGTGCAAGTAGCATACACAAATAGATTGTTCCAAAGGATATAAGTGGATTCAATAAAATGTATCACTAGACAGTTCCCAATAATCCAAACAAAATAGAAAATCTATTGCTACCCAACTGCTGTAGATACAATGTAGATTGGTTATGAATAAGAACCTGCTATCATTTAGTAAAAAAAGTCTTGCTAACAAATTGTATAGTCAATAACAATATGTCGAGATATCATTTAACTAGGCTCCCTATACATATGAATCCAGGAACAGTGGTTCATATAGCCTACCCACACCAGGATTGGGGCAGCTCATCACTTTCAAATGGTAGGGTAAAAACAATCTACTCTAGCTTTCCTATAACATTCCAGATGCCCTGCAGAAATAGACACCCCCAACAACACCTGGAACACCCTGTTAAACTGCTCCAGGATGCAGTTGCAGCAGCAGCTCTGATTAGGGGTTTTTCAGGCTGCCAATCTAGTGAAGGTTGCTGGCAGTAGATAGACAAGGTCAGCCCAGGACTGATTGCTGTGGAAATTCTTGGGGAGGTATAGTTATATAAATTCTGCAGGTGACGTCTTTTGACAAGAAAAGAAATTAAATACTACTTACAGGCATTCCAATCATAGCAAGTGCATTTATACGATCCATGAAAGGAGAATGCCATTTTCCATACACCAATTCATTAGCACTGTCAAAGATTAGCCATGCTTTCATTTTCTCTTTAACTTTATCTTTATTCCTATTTCTACTTCTTGTAGCAGACAGATTTTGCTTTGCCAATACTTTAGCCATAGCTGAAAATAATAAGTGTAAAAATGACTCTCCTACACACAAATGGTGTACTTAAACAGAAAAAATGAAAAAGTTAGAACAAGGGACTGTAATTATTACACACCTAAGTTTAACTCAGCAATAAACAAATGAAATAGTATTTATAATCTTCTGATTTTGCTTTGATAATATCACAATCAATCAGGGCAGGGCAATGCAATGGCCAATGAACGAATGAAATAAATGCTGACTGAACTATTTCCGCTTTTCCACAACATTATTGATTTATTTACTTACCAAAGATAAACTCCTCCTTGACTTACACAGGTATAAATCTTTTGTCTTTGGGTATTGTCGTCTACTATGCTGTTATGCATTTGTACTAGATGGCGCTTATTTAAGGTGGGCTGAATTTTTCCAAATTTCCTCCCATATTACAATCCCGGTCCATATTATATTACCAAATTCATATTTTTTACTATAATATATATATATATACCTATTTAAAAAATACTAATTCATAAATAAAGAAATTATAATTAAAAAGCCGGCTAAATGTGCGTGTCGGGTCACATACATTGTGTAATGGCACTACAGGGTTCCATTGTTGCCGACACAATTATGCGGTCTATGAACGTTTTTGTTTTTTGAATAAACATTATATTTATGTATGTTTTTAGCAGCTCATTACGTCTTTAAACATAGAACGGTGGTAACAATTTTGGTCAAAGTCTTAATAGGGGTGCCTATCTGGACGTTGAAGTGGAAGGGCCGAAAGACAGTCACTCCCACTAGCAATTTTTGGCGAATATTTGATATTGATTGTTGATATTTTAAAATTTTGTAAGTTTTCCATTGGAAATTAATAATAATACTTAAGATGTTTTTGTTGTTCGTATGTAAATATTATATTCTGGCACTCACTGGCCGCTGCCATGGCAACAAAAATTTGAACCGTTAAGGTTAGACCGCACTTGCCACTCTTCACGGCAGTGGAGCGACGCGACACATAACGGCCAAATATTCTTTGTAAGAAATTGTATGAGGTCTAACGCACTACGCAGCCGCGTAACTACGCGCCGCGACACTGTGCGTCAAAGTTGACCAAATCATCAAATCTGCCGCACCGTGTCGTGCCGCGTACTGCCGCTGCCGCTAGTGCGGTAGAGCAAGCGACGCGACACTTTACTTTATATTCAAGTTCGAACGTGTTTGGTAAGAAGTACGACAAGTTTTTGTGTTTTGTTTAAGAGAGGTAGGGCACCATACTAGCGAGCAAGCCCGACTGGGGAAGAAACACGCGGAATGTCGCGGCACTGCAGTTCAAGTGCGGTATACCTAGTGTCGTGACTTGTCGCGTCGCTCCACTGCCGCGAAGTGTCGCAAGATGCGGTCTAGCCTTTAAGCTTAATATTTCACAAACGAATCCCTTGAATTAAAAATATCTGCAAGTAAACCCGCAATATTTTAGAAATAGGTATTCAACGATATTCCACTTAAAAGTTCATTTTAAATATATTTCATCTATGATCTATGTAATAATTTATCTTTGATGAATCATGACATTCATGACACTGATGACATAACACTGACAGACACATGTCATATTACATATTTCCTCCTTGTGCTTGATGCTATTGACATGACATTTGATTTAAGACTTAAAGTACACAGCTTTTTCGCTAAAATTAAATTATTTCTATTACGAATAATAATTATTATGACTATATAATGTACCAAAATAACATGCTTTTGTAGCAAGTACCATAAGTGTACTTATGTGAAACTTCCAGTTTCAAAGATATTTTAAGATACAACCAGACACCAGATATTCAAGCCATGTCTTCTAATGCGGAGGCAGTGGTACGTAGCACGTAGCACTTGTTTCCAAATCTACCTAGTCTTTTAAATCTGAGTTCTTTATATTTTCAAATCGGTCATAATTATAAGACATTATTAGAAAAATATTTTGTAAACATGAAATTGGTTATGTTGGAATAACTCCTAAAGACTAGACTATTAAAATTACAGCTTACATAAATATATATAAACGTTTGGTGGTTTATTATTTGAAGTTACTAACTGCAAAAGAAAGTTTAGGTACCTATGTACACCAATATTATTTCTATGTTATAGTCATAGCTACTTGTTTCAGAAAAAAATGAAATCTTTATGTTCTTTGATTCTTGGAGGAAGTTTAGCATACCAGTACATTTATTATAAGAAAGATTTTAATGGATATTACGAACATGTTCTTCATCCTCTAATTCAACACTTAAACCCTGAATTATCACACAAGATTGGAGTAGCAGCTATTAAGTATGGTTTCTTTCCACCAGAAAAATTTGATGATCCAAAAATCTTGGTGAGTGTTGTTATCTACCTAGACTACCAACATTTCTATAATATACAGTGGGCCCCCCAATAATCAAACAAACGTTTTGCAGGGCAGTGTCAGACTATTGAATTTGTCGGATTATAAGGTACTGGCTAAACTCCCCTATATTCCAGTTTTTGTTTTTAAAGAGTACTACCGTGTAATCTGACAAATTACAGATCAAAATAATATAATTCTAAACGAACTATAAATCATACTACAAGATTTTCTGTATTATGTACTTACAGTCAACAGGCATGTTGGATTACAGGGGGCGTTGGATTAGACAGGGGCCGGATTACCGGGGGTCCACTGTAATTTAGTTATACACTACATCTATACAACTAAATAACATTCAAGTGTTTGTAATGTCAAAATATGAATTAGCTTTTTACCGAAAGCATATGAAAGTGTATAGGCGCTTATACAACTTATGTTTTAAATCAGTTTGTCTTGGCTAATCTTCAATATGGGTCTAGTTTTTCACTGGCAGATAGCTGATATTATATAGAATAACTTAGGCTACTTTTATTTCAGAAAAATAATTATTAGGGATTTGATCAAAAAATTTAAACACATGTTATTGTGAACAAAATCCTTATCCAAATTTAACATGGTTTATACCACAGGAAACAGTAAGTTAGGTTATTTACAATCTATTTATTTTACAGAAAACGAAATTCCTTAATTATAATCTAAATAATCCACTTGGGATTGCTGCTGGTTTTGACAAAGATGGTGATGCTGTTATAGGATTGAGAAAATTAGGTTTTTCAATTGTTGAAATTGGCTCAATAACTCCTGAAGCACAGCCTGGAAATCCTAAACCAAGAGTTTTCCGACTACCTGAAGACAAAGCAGTTATTAACAGATATGGGTTTAATAGCCAAGGTCATGATAAAGTGTATCAAAAGATTTACAGTATAGAAAAAGTACTATTGAAAGAAGGATTGTTGGGTATTAATTTAGGAAAAAATAAATTATCTCTGAACCCTATTGAAGATTATGTTGCAGGAATTAAAAAGTTCTCTGCTGTAGCAGATTATTTTGTTATAAACATAAGCAGGTACACATATAAATAATAATAGTAGCATATATAGCCCCCCAAAATTGGAGGTTTGTCTTGTTTTTTGCTCTTGATAAGACTTAAAGAGACGTGTCCTCGGCGCCCTTTCATTCCTTGCGCCCTAGGGCCGTCGCCCTACTACGCCCCTTCCCTGTACCCTGTAAAAAATAAACCTCACAGGTTTATTTTCAGTAACATTAAAAAGTACAATTATTTCAGTCAATGGGGTGTGGCCAACATTACATTTTTTGTTTGTTTGTTACGATTTAAGTCAAAAACTGCTTAACCGATTTTAAAGATTCTAAGATTCTTTCACCATTAGATAGCTACATTACCAGTGGGGGGTAACAAAGGCTATATTTTATTTAAAAAAAAATGGGATCCCAACTAAAACTAAATAAATGCCCAGGTGTGCGAAACCGGGACGACCAATAAGGATATTTATATTTCGTGTATCTAGTTAAGCATGTCAAATAGGAAGTTTAAACTTTAGGTACATACATTTTTTGATTAATGATCTAGTATCTGACAATTGCGATGGATTTATTTAATGGATTTTACTTCAAAACATAGAGTATAATCATATTCGAATTCTATAAATATGTATTTTAGATATTTGTCGAATTGAATCAATTTTAGAATTTCTTTTTTATGCATATTAATTTCTCCACAGCCCTAATACTCCAGGTCTGAGGTCTTTACAGAAAAAAGAAGAATTACAACAACTTCTTATTAATATTAATAAAGCAAGAGATGCTATTCAGATGAAAAATAAACCGCCATTACTGCTGAAACTGGCCCCAGATCTAAGTTCTGAGGAAATGAAAGAAATTGTTTCTGTCATTTCGAAAACTGAAAGTAGAGTTGATGGTTTAATTATTTCAAATACAACTATAGATAGATCTGATCTAAGTAATACAGTATTCAAAGATGAAATTGGTGGATTAAGTGGTAAACCACTTAACCAAAAATCAACAAAAATGATTAAAGAGATGTATAAAATGACAAAAGGTAAGTCCACTGTTGAATATATGGTCTTATTGTTGCATACATCCTGTTCGATGGTAAGCAATTACCATAGCCTATGAAGACATGTCCCAGGCCACGAGCCTTCCTTGTATCTTACCATTCCTGGAAAAACATTTTTTAACTTCTTTGTACAAGAACCCCGTGCACGCTGTTTGGAGATCTATAAAATAATTATATTATAAATATGTTGAGTGCTCAGGACCGAACGATGTGGAAAACCTTGGAGGAGGCCTATGTCCAGCACTGGACGTCTTATGGCTGAGATGAATGAATGAATGAATGTTGAGTATTCCTTTTTATCCCACCACAGGTTGACTTACTAGTAGGATGATTTGAAATGCAATCAGTTTACAAATTTATTAATTTTTAATAATTTTAGGAACTATGCCAATAGTGGGTGTTGGAGGAGTATTCTCTGGTCAGGATGCTTATGATAAGATTTTGGCGGGTGCCAGTGCAGTACAAATTTACACAGCTTTAATTTACCATGGTCCTCAAGTTGTCTCAAGAATTAAATCAGAGTTGGCAGAACTTTTAGAAAGAGATGGATATAACAATGTTAATGAAGCAGTTGGCAAAGGAGTGTGAAGGAATATGACGGTGAGGGTTTGAGATAAGATTTAAAAAAATGTAAATAAAGATTATAACTTGTTGAAAAATGTAATAGGATAGATATATTTCAAAGTGTTCATAAAATGATTTTTTAGTTAACTTGAGGTAAATATATAAGCACTGTGCAGGTAAATTACCTCTAACAACTCTTATATTATTGTACATCCATTTGTATTACAAGCAATTTGCATTTGGAAGGATGTATCAGTAAAATATATATTTAAATTTTAGTACAAAATAAGAAAAAAGAGAAGAGCATAAAGAAAAGACATTTTTTTAAAATTAATAACTTTATTGAAATACAGAGAAAAAGCCAACTGAATACAAAAATAAAAATGTAATGTTGAGTAATGTTTAAGTAGGTGCAAAAATAAGTCAATTAATAAATTCACTTGTTGTCTGTAAATTAAGCTATTGTTTCATTGTTATGCTATTAAAAAAAATATATACCCCTACGCTGTCAGAATCTAATATGAAATATGAACAACAAAAAAATAATATTATATAATTTTATGACCAAATTTTAAAATTTCAAAATTTCAATAATTATTATGACCTCTGTTATATTACTGAGGTCAGTATTTCACTATCACATATAATAAGATCTCTATTATACTGAGATCAGTAAATCATTATCACATGATAATCTCTACTTATAGACAAAAGATGGTTAAATATAGGTAGCTGACAAATAAAAATGAGCTCACCATATATGTTGGTAGATGATAAAAAAATATTTTACCAAAATTTCATTTGTGTGCTAAACTCACACAAGCATGGTTACAAGGCCCTAGTTAAGTCATCCTATTAGTGGAATAATATTTGATTAGTGCCTACAACAACATTTAAAAAAAAAATATTCTATATTTTTTATAAATATTACACTTTTGAATGGTATTACACAAGTCTTTACATTCATTTGAGAATGAATTAGGTATGTATTATCTTTTTGTTATACATACTGATAATATATTCTACTAATGCAATGCACAGGGTGTACCCTAAGGCCATAAAATATGATTATTTTTACTGAGGAATAATAATTTAATCCTTATCCAGAATTTTGCAATTTGGCAAATGTTGCTGAAGAAACAGTATACAATCCTTTAGATTTGAAACACTTGTTAAGTCAAACAGCACTACAGTCTCAAGCTTGCCAAGTTGTTTCAAATCTTTTACTCCAATATCAGTGACATTAACACACCTGGATACTTGTACATGATTTAATGTGGTTTCTGCATAACTAAGCCCTTTCAATGCTCTGTCATCAATATATTTATTATTGTGCAGGATTATTCTTTGCAACATAGTGCATCCAACTGAAATACATTTAAAAAATTAATCACCAACATAAAACTTGACTTTCACTTTAGCTAAATTAGATTGAAGATACTTACTTAAATGGGAGAAGCCATAGTGTGAAATAGATGAGTCTGTTCCATCAATTTCTTTTAGCTTTTTTACAGGGAAGCCTTCAGGTGGTAACAAATTATAATTTTCCAGTTTTGTTCCATCAACCCACACAACCTTGCCTCCATTGCGAAGAACCCATTCGGCACAGGTACGGTCAGGGCCGAACTGTTTTATACGGTCCGTGTCAGGATTATTAAACATCATGTTTACATACTCCCAAAATGACCGCACTTGGTTATTTAGAGGTAAAAACTTTCTTGGCGCAGGAGCAAGAGTCTGTAAATAATTATAGCAAAAGTGTTATAGTTTATAAACAATGATTAAGTCAAATAACATTATGTATTTACAACATAAGAGTTACATACGTAACGAAATGTTTGAAGCATATTGATCAGATATGATTACATAAAATTATTACAATATGGCCACTAGGCCGCCGGCTTATCCTCACTCAATAATATAAATACAGCACAAAAATTATATCTATTTTTAACCACTGCGCACAAATTTTTGTGCATTTGCAGTAAGTCGACTTCAATAAATTTGACAGCTGTACTCGAAGACTGGAGAGTAGTACAGTAAAAACACAAGTAAACAAACCGGACAATCAGGTGATTATATATTGACCTCTAAAACATCAGCAACAAGCTTTGCCCTGGATGGCATCTATGTGGGCTGTAGGATGTGAGCTTTCCCTATAATTGATTGTGCAATGTGTAGTGTAAGCAGATACTTTATTAATAATATATTAGAAGGGCTCGCATACAAATATCACAGTATATCGAAGTTACTTTTTTTATTGTGTATGCAACTATTATGGCCATGCAAAGTAGGTTACCTCTTCTGTATTTGCCCTATCCTAAATCAAAGTTATTTATTGATGTTGATAAACAACAAGGAACTTGGAAGAATGATCTATTCTCATCTGATACGAAATAATTTATTAAATAATTCTTCCTAATATACAACATTATAGTCTATGACCATACACCAGCTCTGTGACTGCTAGTTAGGGATGTGGCTGTGGGTTACAAGAAAACAAAGATAAATATTATTTCAAGAAAAACATTAATGAAAATATCGATAAGTAAACGTCGACGATTTGGTTATATAATAAAACAAAACATATTCTATTTTATTATGAAAAGGAATTGGGACATTTTACTATAGAAAACATATTATTAAAAACTATCATATATCGATTTGTTTGCAGGCTAGGAAAAAAATGGTTTTATAATCAACATGCCGGAAACATTAAGAGTTGATATATTTGATATATTATTATTAATCATAAAAAAATAAATAAAAATTGATGCTGGAGAAGTTTCCCGGTATCTGGAAGTATTATGTACTGAATGCTGTTCTTTGAACTCTTTGGGGTGAAGCTTAAAGGTCCAGCATTGGACGTCTTTAAACTATAATAGTTTTCATAGTTTTAAAAATCGTAATATTGTTGTCCCTATTTCTCAAAACAAACGATAAGTTTCAACAAGTTATAAGTTTTTAACTAATTTAAGACGGGAGTGTGACGTCAGAAAACAGCAATGTGGCCTTTGACTAATTATATTGGTGGAGAAGTTTGCCGGCATCCGGAAGTATAAAGTACTATAAGTACCAGTAAAAAATTCAAAGTCATTGTCAGTCCAAGTCATTGTCTGTCTGTCAAAGTCATGCGCTCTAAATCTTATTCTAAATAAATTATTTGTCGCAACTTAATCTTGATTTTCGCTCTGTATTACGCGGGCCCGTGCGAGTTGTCTCTATCTCAGATATGGCTCCAATATTTTGCGTCACTATTCAGTACAATCTGCTTTTTTGCTTTTTTCAGGTGACTTTGACGGTTGTCAAGAATGCTTTATGAGCCGATTTTTGTAAGTAGTTTAGGTTCAGTTACTTTTATTTAATTACTATTGTCGTAAATATCTTATAAAATAAATGTTTTAATAATGTTAATAGAAGTTTAGTGATGGTAGGATATCAATGTTTTTATGATTAACATCGATGTTTCGGTTATCGATAACATCGATTAATATAGAGCATCCCTAACCCTAATGAAGAATGAGAGAGTCGAAAGTCGAAAGGAGGAAGGAAATCGTAATCATTGTTTCTGTGAAAATTTTGTGTTTACGATTTTGCTGATTACATATTCGATGTGGTAAATTGCAAGTGTTTCAGTAGTTAAGTTCCACTGTATCAATAACTCAATATATTTACAGTAATTTACTCTTAGATGAGTCTCTAACATGTCTGAATCATATGGTAATGTATATATCATGATTTGTGGACTACGTATTTAGAGATTCAAAACCTACAGGACGTTTGATTTCTTTGTTTCAGAATATTTATTTAAGTTTCTTGTGATTGGAAGTGCGGGCACGGGGAAATCAAGCCTTTTAAATAATTTTATAGGAAACAAATGTAAGTATCAAATCTTTTATTTTCAACACTACAATATAACAAATTCAAGTATTTTTTTTGTTTATGAAATTGAAACAAGAGATATAAGCGTTAAAAAGGTTATCAAATTAAGATATATTGAGGCACAAATGGATAATGGGCCTTTACTGTAAACTTTAGTCAAATTGTTTAAATAAACCATGAATTTATATATTGGTTCCATTGCATTGAATAGAAATATATTCCTTTTCAATTATTTTTACAGTTAAGGAAGACCGATGTCATACTATTGGAGTTGAATTTGGTTCCAAAATTGTGAATATAGGAGGCAAGTCAACAAAATTGCAAATATGGGACACAGCCGGCCAGGAAAGATTTAGATCAGTCACTCGCTCCTACTACCGAGGAGCGGCTGGTGCTCTACTTGTGTATGACATCACATCTCGTGATTCTTTTAATGCACTCGCCAATTGGCTCAGAGATGCTAGGACTCTAGCTAGTCCTAATATCGTAATCCTTCTTGTGGGAAACAAAAAGGACATGGAAGAGTCCCGAGAAGTCACATTTACAGAAGCAAGCCAATTTGCTCAAGAAAATGGTAACTATTACTCAGACTTCTAGTACATCATTATAAAAATAACATGTACATGATTTTTTGGTTTAGGTTGTACTATTACATAAATATAAAAGAAGAAATTAAGTATATAATTAGCCGCAGGCATGCTGTTAGTGAGTAAGAGTTCTATGCTCACAATTTACTTCTTCTAACCGTTATACCTTTTGTAATAGTGTAAGACTGCTCAAAACCGATTCAGTTAGCAAACACGAGCGGTAGCTCTGGTCCTGAGTGGTAGATATTTATTTTGATACTAGCGGTATGACCTATCTTCGCATGAGTGGCCATTTATGTAGGTTTCATAGGGGTAACTTAATTATTTTAAAAATAAAATCTAGCCTGTGTTACACACTAATAATGTAGCTTTCTAATAGTGAAAGAATTTTTACAATCAATTGTTGTTTTTGAATTAAATTTTAGTATACAAACAAACAAAAAAATCTAGTCTTTCTATAATGTTCTTTGTATAATATTAGTTTAGATAATAGGGCAGTGTCCTTACTATATTGAGCCTTTTTTATGCTATGGCAAATCACTATATTTTGCCAACTATGTCTTATGTAATAGAAGGCAAACCCATTGCCATATAAGCCCAGCATTTTTTTTTATGTATGTATGTGTCTTCATTAAGGAATAGTTTTACATTGAATCTTACATCTAAACACAGCCCCACTAAACTATTTTCACAGTGGTAATGATACAAATGAACTCAAAATTATATTCCTGGTAGTGCAGATACATTTTTACATTATTTATATATTGTCACATTAGAATTGCATTAGTATTTATAATAGCAACCCATATATGTCCCACTGCTGGTCTATGAGAGAGGAAGAGAGAGAGAAAACCCTCTGTTTTAGGCCTTAATTCACACGCTGGCCTAATGTGGAATGGGGAATCAGACATGTCTTTACAATTTCTTCTAAGACGTGTGGGTTTCCTCACGATGTTTTCCGTCACCGTTATCAGATGGTGAATAGTTGATTAGTACATATAAACTCCACAAAGTGAAATTCACATTGGTACTGACCGGGATCGGACGCGCACCTTTTTTGTGCAAGTCTGTTATTTTTCCACTCTGTCACCACCACTTTTTAGCCCAGCATTGCCTGCTCTTTATTAAAATTCTATGATACAGGAGAAAACTCCTGATGTAGATAGTTATTAACTCAATATTTTTATGTTAATACACTTTTTAATTTAATTTTTTTTTGTTTTATTTTTCAGAGTTGATATTCTTAGAAACCAGTGCAAAAACAGGAGAAAATGTTGAAGAAGCATTTTTAAAATGTTCCAAAACTATTTTGGCTAAAATTGAAACTGGAGAACTTGATCCTGAGAGGATAGGTTCTGGTATTCAGTATGGTACAGGCACTTCTAAAAGACTGAGTGCTCCTAAGAAGCCTGCAAGAACACCGTCAGAATGTGCCTGTCATATGTAAGGATACTTCAGTATATAATATAATAGTGTTGGATCTGCAGGCAGATTATAAACTTACATAAAAGTAAGAGAAAAGAGAGAAAGAATATAAGTTATATGCACTCAATGGTATAACATGTAAACAGTTTATACATGTCAGTTTTATGTGTTGTAACATCAAAATATTGTACAGTATGTAGAGCAATTATTGTACTGTACAATAAGCAAAAGAATTATCTGTACAAGGTGCACTAAAAGTCTGTCTACACCACGCCGGGACGCGACGTAATGAGGCGCGTATTTTTCTTCCGTCTACATGTTCATAATTGTCCCAGGGTTTTTTTTCCCCGAGTGAAGGCAGGCATGCAATGTATAATTGACTACACTAAAAGAAACACACTTCAGTAAGAGATTACGAATACAGCGGCGTTACAAAGCCAGCAAATTTCAAGCAGCTTCACGTTACTTGTCGCGGTGCATATACATGTCTCAATATCGCGCTGCGAAGCGCGAAACAACTGACCTCTTTAAGCATTGTTGCGTCTCCCGCGTTTTTGTTTAGGTTGCTTATATCATAAACACAATTAGGTTACCAAATTAGGAAGCCACAAAAAAGGTTTTAACTATTTTGTTACTATGTGCGTGTACTGCACAGCTGATAAGTCTTTTCATTACATGGCGAAAAACCCTACACAAACGACAGATGCACGCGATTATCGCCATAATCGCAAATGATCGGGAGTGCAAATAACTTATATTTATCTCTAATATCATTTTATGTAAGTAATCAAAAAATGTGATTGAAAACAATTGGATTGTATGCTGTTAGAGAGGAGTATGATCTGTTAAGATTATTTTAAATTTAGGTATAGCCATACTATTTAAAATATAATTGTATAACAATAATTATGTTAACACACTGTTGCTGTTGCTATGTACGTTTTCACTGCACTATTTTCGTCCTGTCCGTAAGGTTGTGAGGTAAACTAGTTATTATATGTTATATATGTTTTTAATAAGTACTAGATAAACCAAAAACAAGTTTCTCACGTTTTTTTTATTAGTTGCACACTAGACAATCTATTAGGGTCTTAACATAGATGGAATTTGAGCTGGTTTTAAATAAACGTGACCGTCAAGATGACTGGACTATTATTATATAAATGTACAACATTACAGTCATTATTGCGTTGTACAGATCTCTTTTCTTAAGAGCTGAACTTGAGACCAGAGTACTACGACCCTTTCTGTTCTTTTATGCATGCACATTCTGTTCTTATCATTCTGCACCTTGATTCTTAAATGCCTCTTGCTAACAATATATAAAATATGCATACATATCATTATGTTCGTCTCCCATTGGGGTAGGCAGAGATTATGGTACGCTTATCAAGGTGCTTTTATCATCATCACCACAGCCGAAAGACGTTCAGTGCTAGACATAAGCCTCCCATCAAGGATTTTCACAGCATTTGGTCCTGAGTTGACCTTGTCCATTGGTTGCGCACAGTCTTTACTCGGCCCTCGGATGTAGTAGGCCTGCCCACACTGCGTATTTTAGTTTGTGGTCGCCATTTCCGATCTTTCTGCCGAACTTTCTACAATTAGTCATCATAACGGTAACGTCGAAATGACTGGCCACTATATTTCCTTTATATTTTTATTAGCACAAAGGAAGGAAATATTTCATGATAGGTAGTAAATAGGTACTAATTAGTGCGTGTTTGCATATTTTGTTTGGTCCAGTCATCCTGACAATCACGAATAATCGTGATAAAGATGATACCACGCTGCATTATTAAAATTGTCGACTCCATTGTCTTAAATTCTTCGAATAGTTGTTTTAATCAGATACATGCTTTATTATAGCGATTAATGTACCTACAGTGCAAATGCCTTAAATTCTTCGGACTTTATTCAAATAATCTATTTGTGCCTTAGTTTAGTAAGATTTCAAAAATCCGCTTTGGTGTGACTTGGCCTTTTAAAGTATCCTACTAATGATATTATTGTGTGGCCGCAGTGGTTTCATTTGACACCTTGCCGTTTTTTATTGCGTGACCTGTTATGGGTTCTATCACTACCAAGCACCAAAAAATGTGTTATCCATAAATACTTAGCTGTACTCACCTAATGCGTCACAATAACCAGTCCTCCGCTTTCCGTATTCATTTCATCTTGAGTTCGTTGGACCACCTGGCCGACCTGGTTCTTCAGCAGATAGGTATGGCTAGCCCGCTGCCATTTAAGTTTGGTTAATTTCGGTGGTTATCGAGTAATCCCGTTTCGAAGTTTATCCTTTAAGGAAACAAGCGTAGGTACCTCTCTCCATAGCTCTCTGCGTGACTTTAAATTTGTGGCCTAGCTCTGACGTCACTTATGGCTGAGCTAGGCCACAAATTTATTCCTCGTCTCGGCATCTTATAGGTTACAAATGTGAATCTCTAGGGTAGTTTAAAACAGCACCGTATATAAACATTATGTAAATAATAAAGTTGAAAAAAGTGGATTTGAATCTAAATGTTTAATGTAAAATCTTATTAAACACCTAGTTGAATATATTTAATACCTATATCTGCCTTCAATTAACTAGGTTCAGCCTATACTTTTATTATAATTTGTGAAATACGGGGTGAAATAGTATAGCGCTTTTTTAAATATTGTGGTGTAAAAACAATTTACCTAATGAAATTGTATATTCACATGACTAATTTTGTAACAAGATAATGATTATAACGTACGCTGTCAGGGATTACTAAATGTTTCTATTGTCATCAATAAAATGTTTTAGGTAGGTACTTATATCACGACAACCCATTACATTATAATAGTATTTAAATAAAGATGACTCAATTAAAATATCTGGTGTTATTTTAGCCATGCACTTCATTTAATAATGACGTAGGCATTTTATATGTGTACAAATCGTGAAAGTTTTAAATATTTCACAGTCGTAAAGTGTATAATGTGCCATAAATACGCAGCATTGCAACCGCCTTGCCCTGTCAAGTCCACAAAAAGGGTAACGTAGTATACTTTTAGGTTTGTGGACAGTGGAATAGAATAGAAATAAAGAAAACAAACATATTAAGTTTTATACAAATTTATTTCTGAAATAATAACATTTCTAGAAGCTCCTATGCATTTAGAGCTTGCACATAATGAATTTATTTGATTACTACCTTCAAATGGCTCAAACAATTTTATTTAATGCAATTAAATTTCTACAAAGCAAGTGTAGATTTTACAAAAATATTCTATTTAAAATAAAATTTATGCCATAATTTATACAACAAAATATCTTAAAGCTAACGCTTTTAGGGTTGACTATGATTTACCTACATTTTCCATAAGGATGCATGACGTTACATAATATTAGATATATCTCATTTCTGATTATTGCCTTACTGAAAATGATATGTACGTTTTCTGCGGGTAGTAATATAATCATCACGTATTTTCTCCATTCGGATAAATGTGGAATGTGGTAGGTATTTTGTTAATTGATGCAGAAAGTTTCCATATCTATTAGTTAACTTAATACACGCGAAGGTAAACAAAAGGACTTCAAAATTAAACATTGTTGTATTTACAGAAGAAAAATAAGTAAGTAATTTATATTTTAAAAATATGATTTTCAAAATTTGAGCAAGTAATTAATTTTTAGGGAATTTAATAAATTAACATTCGATTTGATTTTTTTCATAAAAAAAAATTAAAATAAATACTTTACTATGCGTTAACTGTTGTGAAAATAGAAAGCTTGAACTTTATAAGTTCGATTCGGTTAACTCAAATGTAATTTTGAACTAATTAATGTACTTACCTAAATTCTAAAACTGTACACTTAATCCACCATAATTACTTACAAATAAAACTAATTAAGGCACCCACTCCTTGAACAATCGGTTAGCGGTACTTTCGGTTATCTAAATACTTATTACTTTTTACCAAAATTTATTTGACCGAATTACATTCAGCAAATGTATGATGTATGATGTAATGGTATGATGGACCTAATTAATGTCGTATCATAGATTAACCGAATGTACCTCTAAGTCCCTGATCATCTAGAGGGGCCTTATGTTCGTGACGGAGTACCGCCTAGTGCACACATACGAAACTAAACAACGCGTCCATGAATTAAAATGCACCTATACCATTATACTAGGAACTATGATTGGGCGTGATGAGTGCCATTAACCAAGAACCCGATTATAAACTGATGTATTTTATTATAGTGTTGGATAGATAATAATTATTATCGTTACTAAAATGAGGAGCAAGTTCAGCTTTTAAAACAAAACTATAGAAATAAACCAAACGATAGGTACATCATTAGGTATTGCTGATTGAGTCAAAATAAGCAAAGAAAATATTTATAGAAATTAATATACTTGAACTACTCCTAGTTCTATCACAGTAAAATATCAAAACACTTAAGCAACTCCTTTGACTATATTCAATATGTAATAATAAGATAGCTTTTATTGCGGACGTATGATGGGATAAGTTTATTAGTGCTAAATAAATCCCACGTAGATAATATCTAGATGTTATTTTCTATGTAGTTTTGTTATTGTTATAGCATGGTTATTAAGTTTCCTGTTGATCAACAATTAATGGAATGATCAAGATAATTATGTCCTACATATAATGTATTGTACTTTAACAGAATTATTAATAATATTGAGATTCTCACTGAGAATGTATAACGGTTTTATGTTTACGACCAAACGTGACTTTTTGAAAGTTAAGTACTTATTTATAGGAAAATTAGTAATTCTTTTATTATCTGCGTACACTTCATCCATTACATTATACCAAATGACATAAAAATAAATAGAAGAGAAAAGAAAGTGGACGTTATAAATTATATTTAATTTAAGTTTATAAATGGCACTATATTGCAAAGACAACACTGCCCTTAGGCAGTACATTGCAAAGACAAAACTGCCCTACTAAGAAAGAAAGATGCAATTACATGACGAATAAGTTTACGAAAAAAACCTTTGTAGATTATTTTTTTCCGACATATACCAATTTCTTGCAGTTGCGTGGTTCTTCATTAGCTGGGTAAAACAAATTATACCATTTTCGATTACTCCGGGCAACTTAATGCGTACAATAAATAAACCATAATGGTTTACTTGATTTGGTTGCCAAGTTTGGTTTTTCCATGTGCCATTTTCAGAGTGCATAATAATATATTATGTTTACTGTTTATTTTTTAAAATGTCATTGATTACCTATGATTTTTGGAATTTACGCGTAAACTTAAGTTTATTATCGTGATTACGTGGGGATATTTTTAGAAAACATTAATTGTTGTAAGAAATATTAAGTAACATACATTAAACTGATTTAAAGAAGTATACTGCATTAAGTGTTTAGTTATTAAGTAATTTATATAATATCATTCTAATTAAATTTCTCAACAGTAGCTATTAGTATATAAAATTACTTATCTACTTAACAATATAAGAGCTTTCTCTCCGATAAAATATACATTACTATAAAACTACTTATTGCTAATATAACACAAGTCACTGAAGATAATATTCTAAGCCATATTACTGTGTGCTGGCAAGGAAATGCTTAATGTTATCGCTGTAAAATACAATAGGTAAGTATACCGATTGACACTAAGATCAATTAAATTTTGTAGACTATGCAAGAGGGTGATCATCTGCATCTTAAATTCAGTCTTCATATTTTAAAAACAAAATAGGGCGATAGAGCAACAACATACAAAATAGATATAGATAGAAGTTCAAACAGCCAACTCTTATTATCATGACTAGGTAGACAAAAAAGTAATTATAAGTACAAACAAAAATTCGTTTAGGTAATGTTAAGTAAACGTGTGGTGGCTTAAATATTGATTCTTAGTGTCTACATGCTCAAAAGACAAAGATTTTGGAATTCTTTAAAGCAACCATAATTTTAACTTATATGCCAACCGAGAGCGATTGCATGGAAGCCGTCTGAACCTAGCACACAGCGACATTAAACACACTACGTAATTATCATAATACAAATGTGCTACAACAGCCGCTAGCTAAGGCCTTAGTTTAGTCTCTTTTAGGATCTCTTTGTACGGCTGTAATAATAACTTAGATGGGTCAATTAAAGGTCGAATTTCAGTGGCATTCTTTTGTTTTGTTAGTAAAAATATTGTATATCTATTAAACTTGAACTACTAATGTGATAACAATCTTATTTCGACGCAATTTATATAGGAGTGATATACATTATGAGCTTCTATTTAAGAAACTGATTTCAGATTTATGTTTCTATACCTATCTATAAAACAGCTATATAAATAATAAATGTCACTGACTTATTCATTAACGCGTTAAATAGGTGCCACTGAAATAAGACCAAGATATTATTGACAATGTCCCGAAATGAGAAAATAGTAAAGACCCAGTCTGTTACGTTTAGGTACTTAATTTTATGTTTAAGTACACATTAACAGTGATGTGAAATTAATATATGATATTAATATCAATTTGTGTAAACAGTTGTAAAAATATATAACTATTATAATAGTCGATCACTGCAGTGTCTATGTTGTTTGCGGCTTACATGCTAATGCTCAGAGTTGCGTTGCCGCGGAGGTTGGCGGAGAGATCGCTTGGACACTATGGGGGGGCCGGCGCCTACGCAAACTGTAGGCTCTGGCGGCAAGCCACGGCGGCGACCAGCGCAGCACCGCGACCACTACCGTCCTCTGACAGCATTAGGTCGAACTGTAACAGAAAATAGGTAATATACGTTAATATTAATAAATTAAAATTAGTTATAGAATTTATAGTTTAAGAGACGTTGGCTAATAAAGTAACGATAAAACGATATCTAATCATAATAGATACAATATTATGAACATGAGTGTAGAAGTGCGCTACATGGTAGGTCCCAAATGATGACGTTATACAAGCTATTCTTATCCAAATAACCAGTCATCATGATATTGTAAAAACGATATCTAATATTTAAATACAAAAAAAGCAAGCTTAAAAGACGATTAAACAAAGATCTTTTGTAAAAAGGTAGAGTTTCGATCATATTTGATCGCTATTCGATCAAATATGATCGAAACTCTACTTTTTAGTAGAGAGATTAAATTTTGATATAGGACTTAAAAAAGTCAAAATAAAAATGCGAGAAATATGGCACTAGGTTCTTTCGATTTCTAATGACCAAAGTATTTGCAATAGAGAGAATAATTTCACTTTCTAATGTCATGGTATGAATTTTGAATACCGATCGAAAATAAATCGGATGTAAGGACGTCATGATTACCCCAGGACTACTGTTAATTCTACGTAAAAAAGGGCAGAACCAGTGTAGGTAGGTACTCTGTAGGTACGCCAACATGCTTCGATGATGTAATTGTAATAATTATGTAGCAATATCAATAATAAATATTTACATATTATAACGGCGATAAACGTATGTTTACGATAATGTTTTAGCTTTGTCATACTAAACACGGATTTCTGTCAATATAAGATATATTAAGATATTGTCGCTTATGTAGATCGACGCGGTGATATGTTATTTACTAAGCTCAAAATAATTGCAATTTCTTATCATATAGGTAACCATCTTTAGTCCTTATATTGAAATTCGTAAGATGACAACTATTAACAAAGCTATAGTTATTGATTGTCATAGTCCGAAATTAAAATTAAGATCGAAAATAAAACGCTATATCTAAGGACGTCATGAAACGGCCCCAATTCAATCATAAATGTAAGTATTAAATAGGTACTTAAGTATAAAACACCTACCTACGTGGTATTTGTGGCACACAATGGATAATGATTGAATGACCGTATTGTTTAAAGAGGGGTGTGTCCTTTATTCACTAGATTATGAGACATTGCCCCGTTCCACATAGTGTACCTAACAGCAAGATATGATATCATTTACATATAGGCATTTATAATGACAAAGGTCAAGAAATTAGTGTATATACTTATACTTACCTACCTACTATAAAATAATACTACTACTAGAAAAATTTAAGTTATATTGTAGGGCTCTGCCATAACCAAATTTTGCGGGGAAACTGAGTTTAATTATGGACTAATTTAGATATACTTGTTTTATGTTTTTAGAGAAGTGTATCCTCTATTATTTTCCTAAAGGCACTAAATTTCTAAATCTATTTCAAATCACCCTAGTTTCGTTATTCGATCCTTTGCCTTTAGTGAGCCGTTAGCGTCGCGACCACCGGACTTCCCCTTACCACAGAATACTCAATAGTACAGCCTCTAGAGAAGTGGCATAAACGGTATTCGAATCGAAAAGTCAAAAAAGTTAATATATGGGATTTGACGTAAGTTTACGACATTATATCGTAAACTTACGTCAAATCCCATACATTTGCTTTTTTGACTTTTCGATTCGACTACAGTTTATGCCACTTGTCTAGAGGGGCAGGTACCCTTAATTACTATCATTGGTAGTATATTTTTTTCTGAGTAAATACCTATTCATATACCCGCTTTGCGCATGCATTGTGTTCAATCTACGTCAACACGATGAGTAGGTACATGGTTAAGTTCTAGGAATGTGTATCTAAGGTAGGGTAACCTATTATGTAAAAGTGTTTGCTTTAAAACTTATTTATGTTAAGAGGCCCCTGTGGCCGTACCATGACGTCCTTATACAGATTTATTGTCAATCTTAATCTGAGTTTAGAACAACGACAATCCTAAAGCGAAATAATAAAGTTGAATTTTAATTATGATCGAGAATAAATCGCTATAGTCCTTATAGCGTTTTATTCTCGGTCATGATACAGCCCTTGTATACGACACAACTTGCTTATCGTTAGGCTTACCCACTATAAATGTCAAAATAAGTAGGCATCTAGTAAAGTGGTTACGATACGAATGAATGAAGTCAATTTAGATACAAAATTTATCACTCTAGTTTATTGAACTTGGTATTTGTTTTATCAATACCTGACGACATTACATTTATTTGATAATTTTATTTATTCATCATCTTTGACGTTAGCGTAATGACTTGATGAGCTAATTCTTAAAAAGCTTACAAATTACAATGTATCCAATAAGTAGATATAGGTCGGCAGATGTCAAAAAAAAATGTATCTATGGGAGCACTTGAACCTAATGTTACGTACCTAACAATCTATACCTAAATTAAAATCTATATTTAAATTAGTAGTAAGTATGACTGACTTTTGCAAAAGGGGTTGTTGCACATTCGTCACAAAGTAAATTTGGCACAGAAAAAAAATTGCCTAGAACTGTGACGAATTTACAGATTTTATCTGTGGCAAATTTACTTAGTGATGAATGTAGGTACGAAAACTCCTTTTGCACAAAGGTTTCTTATTATGACGTAAATGACAGGAGAACTAAAAAAAGGTTTTTTGGAAATTCAATCCCTAATAGTTACAATGAAATGATGAAATCAGGGCGGGCCATTTTACCTATAGCACAGATTACTAAAGAGTTACTACGTCCTATAGATACATTCATTTATGATAATAATTATCATTTAGATATATTTTTACATAGCATAAAACAAACTCCCTACGGCTGTCTGTACGCTTAGATATTTTAAACTACCTACGCAACGGATTTTGATGCAGTTTTTAACAATAGATTGAGTGATTCAAGATAAAGGTTTTTATGTAAAAGTAAATGCATGTTACGAGTATATTTATATTTAAAAAAACCGAAGCGAAGCGACGGCGGGGCGCTATCACCTATCGTACATATTGCTTTTATTTATGATAATAATTTTGGTTCAATCGTAATAGAAAGGTAGATTCACTGATACCTACCAAATTCATATTAGACAATAGTAGGTACTTCCCTGCCTAGTTAACCCTTGCAGTAATGACTAGCCAACCAGAGGCCGTACTTTAACGTTCTTTGATTAAAATATTCAAATTTCCTACAAAAACCTAATACAGTTGACATATTACGGAATTCAAATTAAGACTGAAAATAAATCACTACAAGGTCGTCATGGTACGGCCCCAGTTAGTGACAAATAATGTATGGCATTGTATAACTAAAAATACGCTTATTAAAATTCTCTATTCTAATATTCTGGTAGTAAAGTTATGTAATGGATTGTACTTATATCCACTGTAATATTCCTCTGGTTTCGGTCACGACGGCTATTCTCAACGAAGATTAGCCAACTGCGCAGGACATTATTATAGTGCGCAAACACAGAGGCACTCTCTATTCCTTCATTCTCATATTCCGATGGTATGGGCAATCCAAAAAGACCGAAGAGATCAGGCGCAGCACCAACGGCATTCCATGCTTTCCGAAGAACAGAGGGGTCTCGCTGTGTTTTTTGAAAAATTGTCAGTGATCTACGGACTGACGGCGCGGCATGCTTGCTTGCAGATTTATCAATCCGCGCAGTTAGTAGGTACCTATTCAACTACAGCATTTGCCTACCCCCTGTACTGTATTGACGTAAATAACCCGTAAAGGTTACGAGAGTACGAGTGGGCGGTGGCCAACCATGTATCGTTTATGTTTTGCGATAACGCTATGGCGTATCTTATTTGTAATATTTGATTAGAATACGATAAACCCGTTAGATAATTGTTACAAGTTCCACATTAGCCATTTGTTAACGTCATAGTAGTGTTATCAGTTCGTGTGTAGTTTTTGTAATAAAAATTATATGTATTGGTAACTACCCAAGGTCCGAACATACTTATTATATATCGCGTATGCCTCAGATGTGTCTTGTTTATCTATTAGTTATTTGATTTATTGCCTTGCTTTACAAATCATTAGGTCATGGTCATATTAGACGATCTGAGGCCTTACTACGACGTCCTTATACCTAATGATTTATTTTCTATTTTAATTTGTAATATCCAATTTATAAGGTTGTCATTGTGCAAAATTCAAATTAGGGAGAGGTATAAGAATAAAAACATCATGGCAAGGCCCCCGGCTGCCAGTGTGGTGAGCAATGAGCAATACAGTGCGGCGGGATAAAATCCCCTTCGAATTCAAAGCACAGAGACGTGAGCGTTACTAATCTATAGGGTTAACGCCTTTGGTAGCTTAACCCAGTGATCGGTGAGCTCGATCAGCGATAATTTTAATAGGAACGTTCCTATATCCTAAAGGATTAGTTCATTTTCATAATTGAATTTATTATAACGAAGCATTGCGTCAGTAATGTTAGGTACATGAATCATTAATGTAATCTAGTTTCCTGTTAGATCCACGTGACGCTTGACGAAGTTAATATTAGATTATATGTCGTTATACAATGTTAGGTAGGTACTGTTACTAACTGTAGTTCAATCTGTCATGCCACCTTTATCTTGTAGGTACATTTTGGTCTAATTTCGACGTGGTTTGTGCCCGTGAAAAACATATCTACTTTTCAACTTCTTATATCATATTCTTATACAAAAATTTCATTTTTTGTAATTTTTTGTAACTTTTCTTTGACCACAAACCTACCTACCAAATTTGCAGTATCTAATGCAAATCTTCAAATGTTGTTAGCCTTTAGATTTGGATGTTATACGAAAATAGTAGCTAGGTAGGTACCCAATAACTTAAAGTTTTTAGTAGTGTTTAATTTCCGCTGGACTCTAGAGTGTTATAGTTCGAAGTTTGCAAGTGTCTATTGATGTTACTTAACCCTGGCTTGGCCATAATGCTAGGTAGATGTATAAAACTTACTTGTAAGCCAGGCCGTACAAGCTGCGCAATCTTGTCACACATGAGCGTGTGGAAGTGAGGGTGAAATCTGTAGACAGAGCCGTCGATGCCGACGGTGACGCGGGGCTCGTCCATCTTGTTGATGAGCGTAGCGAGGCCAGCGGAGACCAAGTAAGCTGCGCGCCGCGACACGCACTCGCACACGTGGCGTACTGCCGCCATGTCTGCCTCGCTAGCGTGTGATAGACCTGCAAATTAAATATATTATATTAAGTATAGTAAGTATATTCGTGGGACTTCAAATCGACAGCGAACCGCGCTTGATCAACTGTGAAACGAAGCCTTGGACAAAATAAAACGAGGTAAGTAAGGGCTAAGCAGTGGCTAGCTAAGCTAGCAGGGTAAAGCACCTAATGAGCGAGCTTATATGGTTTTGGTCACCATAGGTGTCTTAAAAAATTGTGCAGCAGATTTAAAGCTGGTCTGATGATGCAGTCGGAAGGTGGCCATAGGAACTCTTCAACGAAACAATAATAGCCGCATCGTCTTTCGGTTCGTTGGATTTATCTTGACAAGTACCTACTATATTTCTAGGTAGGTGTTCAGAACGTGATGAAGTCGAAAGGTGGCTAAAGGAACTTTTTAACGAAACAAGATAGCCGCGTCGTGTTTGGGCTCTTTAGATTCATCTTGACAGGTAATATACTTCTAGGTTGTATTCAGGGTGCGATGATAAAGTTCAGAGGGGGCCATAGGAACTATTCAACGAAACAAGTAAGCCGCGTTGTGTTTCGGGTCCTTAGATATAACATGTACATTATATAAAGAATATTTATGCGTAAATAAATAACTAAAATACACCATAAAAGCTTGTATTAAAAATAAACTTGAGATTGGTAACAAATTACATATATGTACATACATTATGCGTTGTATTGTTTATAGGTATAATCAACTGTTAGTACAATGGCTAGTACTTACTATACCTATTTACCTAAGTATCTAGTTATTATATATTTAGTGTAATAATATAGATACAATGTCATTGTCAGAGATAATAATAGTGTGAATGTTATCTTTTTTGTACAAAGTATTTTATAAGCTATAGCTATTTGAAAGACACCGACGAAGATTATTATCTTTAAGTAGATACCTACGTTGTCACGGTACTTAGGAAAATACCGTGTTCAGTAAGTTCATTATCATGATAAATAATTTGCAAAGTAGGTAGGTAAGTAGGTATTGTCTAGACTGTTCTATGTTCTCCGTCTGCGTAGATGTCGGTTATCGCGATAATAAGTTTGATTAATGTCTTTCCCCTTACTATATCTCTTTGCCGAATTTCAGCCAGATCTATTACGCTTTTTCGTCGTGAAAAGGAAACAAGTTAACAAACATATCCACATAAAAAACAAACAAAGTTTATTTAGCATTTACTCGTACCTACCTATATTATTAGTATGGATTTAGGGATTTTGTGGACAATGCAGGCGATGCGAGTTCACACGTTATAAATTAAATAATATAGGTAAATACTAGCCTAGCTGATTCTTCTTTTCAAACAGTCTGCAACCCTATGCGTTATGAGGGGGCTTGCGGGGTAAGACGCGCTGTAGGTATTTATTTGTCGGCTTTTGAACAAATATAAAAGAGTGACGCTACTACTATGTAGTCTTCTCTATACTCTGATATGTCACCTTAATACCTGATTTGTGCCATAATTACTACGAATCGCAGTCGCAATAGAAACTAAAACAGTCGTTTTCAGTCTTGAAAATACCTAGTAGGATCCATCCAATCCTGGGTAGGTATGCTAATGAGTTTAGAACATAACGTAACTGTCATATCATCATAATGTGTTGACAATATCATGTCAATATATCTAAATAGATATAGTTAATTAGCATAGCAGCATACAATGATATTTGCACATAGCTCCTTCATTGTTCAGTAAGATAAAGGCATCAAATAAGAAAGAGCAATTCGCAATTTTCTACTTTATGACTATGACAGGCAGATTGGAATTGCCAAGCATATGTATCGCGACTTAAGCCTCTTTTCCACTGAGGATATGTAGACTGTGAAGATACGTCAATTTGTCAAGTTTATCTCGAAGGTAAAAGTAGGTAGGTACACGTGTATCTAGTGTTACATTTCCTCATTGTATTTCAGTAAGTGCAAATAATTAGAATAGAGGAAATTACCTTCAACAGAAGCACCAGTAAAATTTAATATATCTATCTACTTAATTCGTTTACTTGCATTCACATTGAATAGATCAGATACATACATTACTTTACCTATGTAAAATACACTTCACCTTTTGTACTAAATGTACCAATGCTCTTTGATCATTTACATTTTGTTCTGTTACTTGTTGATTTAGGGTTAATGCACATTTTAGACGAGCCGGGCCCGGGCCACGAGTGGCCAGTATGGCCACGACCACGACACATTAGGCAGGTATAAACCTGAAAATTTGTACTTAGCTACATTTTTTTGTTGTTTTTTCTGCACATATGATATGAACGTACCTACAGTTCATATTTGTTTTGATTTAAATTGATGTATTTAAAAAAAATCTTAATATAAATTAAATTTGCAATTTGTTAACCTATAGTTGGTACAATATAATGTAGATATTTTCGATATTATATACCTAGGTATTAGATTAATATTTAGGCAAACAATGAGAGTACCTAGTGCATGACGTGGGTTGGAATAGCATAAATATTTTTTAATTGTTCTATCCTTTGTGGTTCGGCCCGGCTATAATGTACACTTAGCTTAATGTAGGTACCTATTCTATTCTATTACCTATTCTATACTATTGAGTCGTTATTGTTATCAATTATTTGTGTATATTTTCATAGTAAAATCCGGTTTCAACTTAGAGATGAGTGACGCAAAATAACAAATTAGAACAAGGTCTGTACATTGACCTTTAATCATCAGTTACCAGTACATTTACACTATTTACGTCAAATATTAAATAATACAAATATTTTTTCGTATATAAAATACCTACCTACCTACTTACTTATTATTGTTTGAAATATTATTTGGAATTAGAAGCTGACCAACTATAATGTAATTTCTTTGGAATAAATAATGCAATTTACCTACTTACAGGCATTATCTTTAACCTTCAATAGCTGCAAACGAACGTAAAAGCTAATTGGCTCAGCACAAGATACTTCAATTCATTTAATCCTATTCATTTAATCTGCGAAATTACTTCCATAAGCTGTTTTTATTTACTTAATTGAAGAGCTAGAGTCTAGAATATCAAGTGCAGTGTTGCTGGAAATATAACTATTTGAGGGGCATTTAAACGATGCTAGTTTAGTAAAGCAAACATGAATCTTTCTCTGCAAAACTCATCTTTAGGCTCATTTATACCAATCTGATCTGAGTCTATTTTCATGCTGTCATTGTATTGCTCCCGAGAAAAGAAACATTTAAATCTCTCTTTTATTATTCCTTGCATATTATCATCGTGCAATCTAAAGTGTGTTACAGTGTTACTGATGACGTCCTTAAATAACAATTATTTTAGATCTTAATTTGAATTTAGATGAATGACAACCTTTTATCTAGGTGACGAAATTGACATTTACGAATTTAAAGTAAAAATGATAAATAAATCGCTATAAATAAAGACGTCATGGTCCGGCCTCTGGCATAAAGAGTTGCTTAGCAAAACATACACTTCGTACATTGGACTTTGACATTTCACAAGTTAGATAAAATTATGATGTAATTGGACACACATCGGATCATTGTGTAACCAGTAAGCTTCGGTTTTCGATTAGCAACTTTGATTAACAGCCTGTCACTAATAATCATGAGTCGACTAAAGTTGGTCGCAAAAATGTCGAGGCGGAATGCCAATAAGATGGTGAGACGCATCAAGAATTTTGCTGTAGTAGGAGTAGAACCGTGTGGCGCACACTTCTGAAGAATTATAGGCATTAGTATTATTGTTTATATAGTATTATCTCGCCACCGACAGGGAGTTTATCCTGACATCCTTGCACCTCAAACATGCCGTACCGTAAGATTCCAGAGGAATTTCTTACCACGTACGATTAGGCTGTGGAATGAGCTCCCCTGCCGGGTTTTCCCGGTCTGTCCCGGTCGGTTTCTACGGTCGGCAACGCGTGAGTGACACCCCTGGTGTTGTTAGTTGAGTTGAGTGCTTGTTTGCCACCTTGGTAGTATAAAAAAAGGTACCTAATGATTGTACGTTAAAGAAAAGAACCTTTAAAATATACCTATCTATACATGCGAACTCTCAAACACAGATATTAACCATCAATGCTAGTTATAGTAAAGTAAATAAAGTTTTTGTTATATCGATGTTTTATCAACTCGTGTTAATGATTAATATGTACCCATGTATAATCGTAAGATTTACGGGCTTTCATACGAATATTAACTGCGTAGATACTTAAACAGTTACGCTTATTCTAACTTTAAATACATCGTAAAGATAAACTGCGTAGATAGTCAATATGATCGTATCGTAAGTTAACGCCTTTATCTAAAGGAGCTTGTTACTTCTTGATGTTTACACATGTCG
Source organism: Trisateles emortualis (assembly GCA_947095525.1). Taxonomy (NCBI): domain Eukaryota; kingdom Metazoa; phylum Arthropoda; class Insecta; order Lepidoptera; family Erebidae; genus Trisateles; species Trisateles emortualis. Next base: position 9,768,076 of record OX352740.1, on the reverse strand, counting down.
AGCAAGGCAGGGCCGTAAAATAATGCATTGCATTAGGAACTAATATGCAAATTCGGATGCAGTACTTTTATGAGCTACTAGGGGTCGCCAACGACTTCATCCGCGTGGTAATTTGGAATATTTTCCCCGATTTTGCAACATATCTCACTACTGCTCCGCTCCTATTGTAGATAGCGTGATGTTATATAGCCTTCTTGGATAAATGCACTATTCAACAAAACCTGTACTTTCTGAGATTAGCGCGTTCAACCAACAAACAAACTCTTTAGCTTTATAATATTAGTATATAGATATTAAGGCAGTTCGTAGCCATTCGTAGCACTAGCGCCGCGGAACATTAGATACCAAGGAAGCATGTTGAAGGTAATGTATATAATAGTAGAAGTGGCGTAACATATAGTAGTGTGGCATTACGGGCAAAAAACCACGGGCCCCCGGCCTGAAGGAACCGAGAGTGGTCGGGAGAACAGAAGGATTCAATATTTATAACAACATTGCCACGGGCCTCAAACGGTACAGTTACGCCTCTGAATAGTAAAATGAGGAATATCTAGTATATCTACTAATAGTAGCTTTAGTTTGTTTTAGGATTGAAATGCGACCCCAATGTGCTTTACGTCCCGATATACATGTTTATAATCAAACTGATGTTCTCTGAAATTGATTTCGTACACTGTCAAGTTTATTGTTACTGCCATGCTCCCCCTGGATTACGATCCAGGGGGAGCATGGAATGGTTGAATGAATGAATGGATGGAGGAAGGTTATAAGCTATTTATAACCTTCCTCAAGAATTCAGTTATCGAAAGCATTTTTTTAAATTCGACTCGTTCAAGATATGCGTTTAAAACAAACTCTTTGGCTTCAAATATAGATATTGAACGAAATGCCACTTACCAAGCTCCTCAAGCACCTCCATGCAGCTGGTAAAGTCTCCAATTTTATCCGACTCGATTTCCGACACGTATTTCGTGTAGAAGCTGCCTCGTTGGAACAGGAGATCGGAACCGTGACCACCGAACAATAAGCCCATTTTCGTGAACTTTACCAAAGCCAGACGTACTAACTCTCCCATGTACATGCCCGATATCATCTTCTCTTGACTGCAAAGGCAAATTACATAATTAAATAACTACTAGTGGACCTGTCAGAGTCGTCTTGCCTGAAAAAGCTGAAATACCGACAGCAGCGCGAATTGTCAATCTAAACCATCCAGGGCCCTACCCGAACACACACAAAATTTCATCAAAATCGTGCCAGCCGTCTAGGAGGAGTTCAGTGACATACACACGCACACAAGAAATATATATAAAGATTTTGTAATCCAATTGAATTTATTATCAATGTATGCCATCGATTCGCGAAAAGAATCGTACGTGAGTCACGAAAATACCAATTAGTATCTAAACAAATAATATCAGCTGTTGATAAGGGAATTTTCTCGAATTGTTGCTTGAGGTAAATCAATTCAAATACCTAGCTTCAACAAATAGAAGGAAAGTTATACATAATAACTGTATAGGATGTAGGTGTGTCGCATCGTCAGTTGTAACAGGATATCTCTACATGTTTTTATTAATTTAAACAAAGCAGACTCAAAATTATGACAAACAGGAAAATCGAAAATAAAATTGGTTGGAAAATTACGAAGTTTTTGTAACGTTTCATTGTGTAATAATAATTTACTTTTAAACATCAACGACGGTGACATAACAAAACTACTTCGATAGTTGCCCAATGTTTAGTTTTTGGTTTCGGAAAAACCTGGTTTCTGTCGGACTCTAAAAACTCATTATAAAATTAAAATAATACAATATTCTATAGGTAGGTAATGTTTGTTATACGAAAAACTAGTTATCAAATACCAAGAATAGTTAGTTAGCTAATAAGTACCAGTTTTTACGCATTAATCATTAAGTGGTAATTTACAGAAGCACGTCTATAACGGTAAATACTTAATATGAATCAGTAAAGTACCTAGGTACTTACTAATTAATCTAAATACTTACATTTGTTTGCCTGGGTTGATTGAATTCTGATCGACGTCTTGATCGAACTCTGTACGAACAAAGTCCAAAGCACCATCATCTCCGAACGCACCCCATTCTGTATTTATCAGCAGTTCAGGCTTTCCAGGTTCACCATCGAACAAATCGCAGTTCTCAGTCTTCTCTACGTAGCAAGCATTACTTCCTGTACCTGGTTTTGGGATATTTATTCATCATTTTAATGTTAAATAGAGGTACAAATAATGAGCACACATACGTTGACGTTAATTGAAAACGCAATTTGCAAGAGTAATGTAATCTTGTTTAATTGTTAAGCGAATGAATGCTTATTTGATTTGTCCATTCAACTGTGACATCAAACATGGTTTGTGCTAAAGATGTAACCAAAACAACCTTAGGTATACACATTTTGCCCGTTAGTAATAAGTTTTATAGTAGCCGACCGAAACTAGATTTTTCCGAAACCGAAATTTGATTTCTTAAAAGAATTATCCCTCTTTTAGACTAAGAACAATTTAATTAACTAAGTATTTCGTTACACATATTAGTTTACTGTTTATTATTTTAATTGAAAGTTTTAATTAAATTCGAAAATTCGGTATCGGTAAAAAGGAGTTTCGGTTGGACACAACTATTTTAATAACAATGAAATGAATGCTATTCATAGAAACTGCTTTGATTTATAAAAGTGTATTAGCACAGGTATTAGCATAAGTAAATGAGTTAGATATTTATATTAGAATCACACCATGTCGGCTTTAATAATATTATCAAATGCATGAAAAATGTAATTTATCAACCCGGTCGGTCTTTAATATTAAACTAGATGTAAGTACCTACGAAGTTAGAGGTAGGTACATCATGGAACAATAATGATGGTTGTGGTATGTAAGCGGTAAAATCATGAAAACGGCAATGCAAGCGACATTATATTTATTTCGTTTCGCTGTAATTAAGGTAAACCTACCAACGATGAGTCCTATTTTGCAGTTGTGGTTTTTCCACGCGCATGACATCAATGTGCCCGTAGTATCGTTCAGAATGGCGCATATGTCAATCTGTACGTCCTACAAGAGTAAGAAAACATGCGTTTTAGGTGAATGAATATTTTCCTTCATTACAAGTCTAGATGCGAACATTATGGTACCACCCAAGTTTAGGTTGAGGATGATTGTTTTGTAGAGGCTTTCATATATCAACTCGTTAGATATCTGCTGACTCAGTTATGGCTTCTAATAAATAATGTTTTAAAAAATAAAAAAAATGCTATGGTACAAATTGTGTGAATCGTAAATGACTATTGATGAATTTCGATAAGAAAACTTAAGTAGTCAATAATTTTCATGAAATAATTACCTATTAGGAATGTACATAAAAACGAACATTAAATATAGAAATATTTAATTATAAATCGTTGCCAGACTTTGACGTAAAATACAGGAGGTTCCTTTTTCAACATGGTTGAATTAATTATTTTAAAGTAAAATAAAATTTTCGGTTATATGATGTTTTTATTTCAATAAGTTAAGTAAATCGGTACCTATCTATAATGTGATTTTGCATTGATGTACGTTATTATATTATAGCTCAAGTAATTTTTACATGAAGTATTGTATTTAGAATGTTATTCAAAATTTAACCAAGTTCAATTTTGCAAGATAACAACCGCGAAATGTGAATTGAGTTCTATTCATAGTAATGTTTATATTTCTAGCGTACCATCGCAAAAATAATTACAAATGTAACTAAAATCTATCTCTTACGTATAAAAGAATTAGTAGTGTAACTAGTTATGTTACAGTCTTTGTTTTATTTATGTGTACAACATAATGAATATTTAATTTTCACTTGTTTCTTATTCAAAAACTAAAAAATATTGTTTTCAAATATATACACGAAACAATTGTTAATAGGTATATATGTTTGTACCTATTATGGTCTTTACATTGTAATTTAATATGTTACAATGAATATGCTAATGTTTAAGAAAGAATTACATGCTCTGTAAAATGCCGATTAGCAACGAAAATGCAAAAAATAATGTTGTAGATAGGACGAACACAATATCCACTGAGTTGTTACTTATTTTGAAAGCCTCTACTGGCTCTCTGACATTGACTCCAATAATCATGCCTTACATTGCTAAGAGAGATAGAGAGAGCTGTTATCATCATCAACTCACCAATTATGAGACCTATTCGGCAATTGTGGTTCTTATGTGCACATGACATAAGCGTGCCAGTTGCATCATTAAGGATGCCCATCACATGTAAGGCAAGGTCCTGTAAAATTTCTTTTTTACATCATTTCTACCTCTATTTTTCATGCATACAGGATTTGAGAATACAATCATGCTAGTGTCTCGTTACAGGAAGTCCAATTTTAACATTTTATAAAATAAATAGATTATCTAATTTGATAATATGTTTACTCACCCCTCGCCTGGCAATAGCATCCTTGAGACCTTGCACAACATCTTCTCCTACCACACCAGAGCAAGAAAATCCTTTAGTCCAACGTTGAAGAATGCCTTTCGTAAGGCCTAATTGTTGCAGAGGAAAGCTGAATGTAAAACCCAGAGCTAACCGTTCTTCATAAACGTCATGTTCCTATTCAAATAAAAAGATACAACATTAGTACTCGTAAATTAAATTGGTGACTATGTACTTATTAACATTAATATTATTCTCTAAAATTAGTAATTATAATATAAATTTACCCACCTTCATGAAGTTTGCTAAACATTCAGCTATGTGATCAAATAGAGCGACACCGGTACCGGTCATAATATGGGTTGGAATAGCGTAAATTTTGGACTGCATATCAAAGTGATTGTCGCCTAAATTTATAATTAAAACTCTGAAATTGGTTCCACCTAAATCCAACGCTAAGAATTTTCCACGTTCTGAAATAAAGTATTATACGTAAGTATAATAATATGTATAACATTGTATGACGCGACCGTAACTTATTTATAAAGCTTGACTATAACAAACTCTTTTGTTACTTAGTGGGTACATTAATAAAATAGCAAATAAAAAACGTTACCTTTTCCATTAGGTAAATCTTGGATGTAAGTGATCCAGCACTTGACAATGGAAGTTGGGTGTGTGTCTTTTCCAAGCCCTTTTACCAAATCCTTGTGTAATCTGGTCATAATCTCCCTTATTTGTTTGTCTGTCATATGGAAGACTTCGCATTCTTCGCGAATCTGCAAAATTTAATACATAAACAATAAATAAGATAGAGTGGTCGAAAGTCTGACATTAGACGAACGAGAGTGCTAATTTTAGATGTTCTTGTAACCAGTTGTTTGTCAGCATTCTTTTTGTTTTATTTTGCAATAAATCTTTTCATGGTAGCTTAAAGGATATTTTGTTTTACGTTTTTAAAACATACTGTATAAAAAATATATAATTATTTTAAAAATTTGTCTTAAGTACCTACATCATATATTAAGTAATTTCAATAAAATAAAACTTTATAGCGCATTCGGTATCTATTCTTTCTGTGAGCTATTGGTAGCGTATTGGTAATACTACAATTTTATGAAATGTGTTATCAATGTTGTGCAATGAGTGCATACTTAAACTATAACTTTATGGGTAATTTAATTTTTATTTATTTTGTTATAGTACAATTGCAATACTTGCAGACGTACGAGCAAGTTATTCATTATCGCGAGCGAGTTTCACAAGGTCAAAGCGGTCATTACAACACTACTACCGTTGCTTTCCAATCTAAAGCCGGGGTATTAAAATTTTGAAAATAAAATCTATAAACTGTCCACTCACCTTTGGTAAATTATTGATAACTATGCCCATTTTGTAATGATATGTTTTGACTATTTATTGAGTAATGTAACACTGCGCGCGTTTTATATCGTTAAAAGTACGACACGTCTCGACAGATCCGCAAGAAAATGAGGAATACGACCACCAGCTACTAACGGACGTTGCCGTCAGCACAATGCGTCGGACACGCTCACATACAGACGCGGTCTTTTTCATTCATGATAGTAAACTCGTGTTATCTCGCTCTGGCCAGTCTAAATTGTACGTGCGAGAATAGTGCAGGTAGAGATAATCCACATGACATGTTAAAAAATAAAATTTACAATGGAAAAAGTATTGCTAAAACTAGATAAGAAAATATTTTTACTTATGAAATACGTATTGCTCACAGTTACGTTTAATTTATTTTTAATATTTCAAAGGCAAAGCTATCGCAATTGCCCAAGGCGTGCCCCTCAGTGTTCGTTTCTGATTGGCTAGCGCGTGGGCTCGATCTTGACGTCATGGCATTCCTTGATATTCACATTTACATTTGCGTTAGCCGATGTGACTTGCTCGTTTTACGTGTGCAGCGAAGCGCGTGCAGATTTCAAATGTTATTTATAATTTTATGTATTTCAGGTTGAAAAAAGTAAACATAAAGTTATCTCATGGATGTTGATCAGATTTTTCTGTTTAAACAGAAAAATCTAAAGCATGATAAAATATTTGGGGTTTTGTAAGAATTGTTTTTCTGCTGTAAAAAAGATTTAAGTACCACTTGGTAATAAATACCTATTCATAATAGCATAATAATATTCACTAATTATGAAACTTTTGAAGAGTCCAAAAATATGTCAGTAGACTATAGTATAATTAAGTATGTCCTATAACCCTTACTAATTTCGAATACTACATTTTCGTAAAAAAAACATCCTGTACCTAATAAATCTAGTGAAAGAAGTAGGTTATATTATAAAAATCAATAATGTATATTACCTTCATAGTTTGTTATGAGTTCTATAAGTAATTAAATTTATGGAGGTACCAATTTGTACCTACCTACATTTGTTTAAAGTGTAAGTACGTATATTTAAGTAGGTATAGCAGATACTACCCATGTTTGATAGTATATCTGTCACACTGAAGTTAACAATTCTAATAAATAAATAATAATATGTACCTACCAGACTGATTAGCGATGGTACATATAATGATAATTTATTTAAAATTATTATTTATACAAAGGCACCTAAAGAGCTAAGCTTAGAGTTTCTCTGCGAGATTGAATTAGAAACGAGGAGATCCGTAGGAGAACCAAATTGGCAATCGGCAGGCCACATAGCTCGTAGAACTGAGGGCCGTTGAGGCAAAAAAGTTCTGAAGTGGCGACCACAACCTGAAAGGCGCAGAGTGGGTAGGCCACCAATGAAGTGGACTGACGACCTGGTAAAGGTCGCGGATAGCCGATGGATAAGGTTGTCTCAGGACCGAATTCTGTGGAAATGTTTAGGGGAGGCCTATGTCCAGCAGTGGACGTTTTTTAACTGAGATGATGATGATGATTGTGGTAATTATGTTTGTATGTTTTTACGGGGTGATGTCGTCACTAAGCGACAAAACGCTCTCATAAAATAAAAATGTACTAGGCCCGTCCAAGCTTTGCATTTATTTAATTTCGTCATACGAATCCCGATCATGATATCCTGTCTCTAGTTGGACCAAACTGCACACAGTCTGTAAAATGTCATTGAAATCAGTTCAGTACTTTAGGAGTTCATTGTGTGCTAACAATGTGACACGTATTTTTTATAATGCAATGATATATGTATACTTTTGAAGAAAATATGAAAAAATATAAATAATGTTGTTTACTACCATCACGATTTACGCACGCTGCACAAGTTTCTTGGCATACAGTCTGATGTTTATTTTTAAGATACGTTTGGATACTAAATTACCTACACATGGGGAAAACCGTCTACGTAAGCGTTAGTCCTAATAATATGGCAGTTATTAAACTCCGAACGGAAAATACATAAGATTAAAACCGGTTTTTTAAACTTTCCTTAAATTCAACTACCTATATGTAATTTACTACCTACTATTCAAAATTTGAAGCAAAAGTTTTTTATTGTTCCACAACTCAAACGCTAAAATGAAATGAAAGGTGGTAGTTTGATTGACCTTTTGGCAAGGTCATAATTAACTAGAGGCGACGCAAAATGTAAAAACAGAAATTAAATTGCTGAAAAACTACCTACGAACTACGAGGTTATAATTAGACAGAGACGACACTGCTCTTTCGTGACGTCACACTCTGTAACTAGTAAAGTAAAAATACTTAGTAGTTGACAGTTTTGCCGTACTATCGTTTATTTTGCGGAAAAGAGAAAGCAATATCCCGATTCACAAACTTTAAAAGCTTATTATTATTACTTATTTACCTATGTAATAAATAAATATTTCCCTTGTTTCCAAATACCCTATATTACACGAAAGATATTGCCTAATGGAAGTTTTTAATTCCTGTACTTATAAGTTCTTATTTATTATATCGAATATTTACGTATGTAGGTGTTAACTGAGTAGGAAAATTCTTGACGTGCATGAAAGAAAAGAAAATATTGATGTCGCATGTGCGTCACGCGATGAGTACCAACCTACGTACAGAGGACTGTTATAGACAGTGTAGACTTTAAGTACCATTCATTATTCTAATAGATGGGCACATTGTCACACAAATTGGATACCTATAAGTAGGTATAAGATTAACCGACGACTTAGTGAAGGTTGCGGGCAGCTGATGGTCAGGGTCAGCTCAGCACCGAATGCTATGGAAATCCTTGGACTGGTCGATGATGATAAAGAATAGGATTATTATAACTACATTGGAGTTTCGTTCTATAGTGCTTGTTTTAATAAACTGTCTACAAATATAATCGAAAACAGTTATAAGCGTACCAAAATATCTCAAAACTTACATGAACATTGACACTTATGAAAACGTTGAAGTAATTCTTTTATTTAAGGAACATCAAAAGAATGTAAAATAGTTGAACGAAATGTTAAGAATAGTAGATGAACAAAGATTTGTGAAAAACAAAAGAAAAACGACACAACAAGTTATCAAGATGATTCTTGGGGAATATGCAGGTGGAAGAAAAATAGTAGATCTTTTATACAACAAGTAGGTGTGCGAAAAACGGGAGTTGTATTTTGCAGGGAGGTCACGCTAAGGGCAAAAGATAGAAGGGAATATAGTTTAAGCTTCAACTTCTTCTTTTTAAAAGACTTTCAAATTTATAGATGACATAGACAAAGTAGTGTAGGTAAACAAAAAAGATGCAAATTCAGATTAATTTTTTAATTTTTGTCTTATTGCAATAATTTAATCAGTTTATTCTTGAAAACGTTCAATTCTGGGTGCGGCTCATCACTGTCGTCGCTGGCTAGACAGCTAACAGAATTATCATGATAGTAGACACCTACTTCAGCATGAGTATACGATAAAGTACCGCAACGTATCAGATAACATTTTTATTATGATTCATTAATCATCATGATCACTTTTCCGATAAAACTGATAAAGTAATTTGCAATCGTAATTGACAGGCAAAAGGCAAATCGTACCGGTTCATTTAGAAGCAGTTGCATGGAAATTGGTATCATAAATCAACTGTATTATATAAACCTATTAAAATACTTTTCTCTTGCTTGCTTCAATGATTACCTATTAAAGCAGAGAAATGTTACACTTATTGCTTTTAATAACTGCCGTACGATAAATTAAAAATGTTATTAACTATTAACTGCATGCAATTATTGAATACGATTTGTTTATACTTTTACGTGTTCATATTTTGGACGAATTTGTTTATCTCGATAACCTTGACGAGGCGTGGAATTATTATGAAACAAAGATTATAAAAAAGTTTCTAAAGCCGCACAAAACTACCTTTAACCAGTTATATCTGAACGAAATCTTCGCTAATAGGAATGCGCTAATTTACATTACAAATATTTATCATAAAATCGTAATTTAAGATTCACGACTGGATAAGAAGCTTTTTAAATAGATATCTACTAATAAATGAATGGGTATAAGGTCATTGGGTTCATCATTATCTTAAAAAATTATAAACTGTTTGACCTTCCCATTTCACAAGGTCAGGGGTTGATTTAAAAAGTCAGTAATTTCAATATTCTGCCATTTGACTATAAACTCACTGGGTATATTTGAGTGGGTAATGTTTAAACGTGTTTGTAAACTACGGGCAACTAAACAATAACAAAAAGGAGGAAAATGGTGAAGCATGCTGAAAAATGATGCAATTTGTTTTAAAAAGATACCTATCCAATGTATGTTAGGTATAAGGAAAATAGGGTTAAAACCATTTGAGTCATCATGAATAATGACATGTTAGTATGTAACACAGGGGAATCCCGTGGAATCCAAATGTATGGCTATGTTGTAAATAAACCTAAAATTATCATGTTAATCAAGTTGTAATTTACTATAGAAATAGGTGGAATTAGCTACATTAGAAGAAGATAATATAGTTATTTCCCTAACCTTATGTGTCTATGATTGTCATACTGATCTATATCTTATAGACGACATTTTAATAATTTATTGGATAACGGACGTGGACGGTGGTGCTAACTATCGAACTGAATAGGGAACGGAGAGAATAAATATTTAACACGGTAATACTCACAACATCTCTTGCTTGACGCATATCGATTTGTCTTGCCAGTCGTGACGACTGAGATAAAAGGTGATGAACGAGTAACGTTGGGGCCCACAGGATGCTGTCATATATTCAACCGGGTACAAGATAAAAATTGTATCCGCGTTAAGGCAAATACCGGTATCGGCGACCGCTAAGCCGTTGAAGTGAAAGGAACGTAGTACTGTGGCGCGAGCAACGCAGAGCACTTGCTCGGTGAGTTGAGGGTCACCTTGAGACGACGCGGTTGCGGCGCATGTGCACCACACCCTCGGCCTCGCCGCTCCCGCGCGTCCCTCTCCGCGGCGCTCCCCTCTTGCCGCTAAACGCGGCGCGCCGACGTGACGTCATATGACTGCCTCCCGCTTCCTCGCCACCATAGGTTTGCCTCGCTCACGTGATTGCCCTACGCTTATAAATATTGCGTCACTAATATTTTTTGTTAATGATGCTTGTCGCGAAATTATTATAAATTTACTATAATAAACAGAGCATGCATGAGCATGACAGTCTGTAATAAAATAATTATTGAAAGCAAAATTTTTCAAGCCGAGCGCGGCGTTACTTTCTGTTTCACTCAAATGAAAAAAAGCTAAACAGGTATAGAATACGGACTTCCTTGGCAACATGTATGTCTGTGCTAAATATGTTTCAAATTCCAACCAAGGTTAAAAACTGCTAGAAAATGTCAAAATTTAAAAATATAATATGTTAAATTATGTGTTCGTGGAAAATTTTGAGTTTGAACAGGTTATTAGACAGGTCATTACTATCATTTTTACTTATACGTACTATTAAGTATTCTGTGCTTATACTGTTAATAGCTAGGTATTCCTTATAATGAGTAACGAACCTGACAAATACTCGTATTTATGTTGCTAAACGTCCGTCCCTGTCTTTGATAAACAAATAAGTAGCAAAAACTAGCATCACGAATGCGAACGAATTAAAATTTCTGAGAATCCGTAAGGACGGGTGTGTCAACGACGAGATGACGTGCCCCCAGGCATGTATGTATTTGTAATTCAACAGGTTCCCATTCGGTGCGCACACGCACGATTCGAGCAGTCATGTAGCGAGCTGCGGGCGCCACTCGCTCGACCACTTATGCTCCGTGACTGCGCGCACGCGCTACAATCTTCCATCTGGCGCATTCGAAATTTTAATGTTTTGATAGTAAACATTTCTAAAGTCAAACAACGATAATATGAGAGGGAGAGAGAGAGACTACTGCAAAGTTCTGAGCTGTGGCATTGTATGAATGTGTTACGTCAGCAACATATCTAACGGCTTTAAACCTAAATGAAAGGATGACCTTCACGCGTGACCTTTGTCTGGTATCCTAAAACAGAGGCAGGAAGATAATATAATATTTTATAGTCGCTACCTACGTTTTAATTTAAGGCCATGGAAATGTAGTACAGGTTACTTGGAACACGCTGTATATTAGTTTCATGGGTCAATGTCCCTCGATTGTTAACATATTTGACAGCTTGCATTTTTGCAGACTTTTGCTCTCTAATGTTTACTAATTTCGTGACTAGGTAATATCTGCAATAAACGACTTTTCAGAATCCTTACGCATTGATTCTATAGGAACATTACAGACGACATTGCTAGTTTTGCAAATATTGAAATAAATCAGAACAATATAAAAAAATCTAAGTTTAGCATCCACGGAATAAAACTTCAGGAAATGAAATTATTACACAACTTTATCCGACTCTACAACAAAATTAAATGTCAAATAGACATTAATTAATTATTAAAATTAAGTATAATTAAATATATTGAAGTCCATCTTTCATTGGTTGGTTTATAATAGTTTATATTAAATAATTACTTAGTGTTTGCAATCAATATTGAGTTATAAGTTGTTATAACTCATAAATATTATTAAATTAACCTCCTCTCTGCACTTTATCCAGCAATTGAACTCTGTATCTTATAAACGCCAATTCATAATTGAAATTAATTCTTTGTAGTTGCGAATTGATTAGATTTTATGTCTCTCGAAGTCGCGAATGATATCACCCACTTGATTTCTACTTCACAATTATCGTCCGCGGGTCATTGGTGTGGTATTGAAGGTAACTCTTATTTCAAATTTCATCAAAATCCGTTCCATTATTTGGTTTGCTTAGTGGGTTTTGTCATGCCGTAAAAGTACCATTACCATTGTAGTAAATTTCGCATTTAGGTAATGTTATAAAAATGTTTATTGTTTGTGTATAAAAGTATACTACTACTACTACTACTACTTCTACTTCCTCGACCGATTTCGGCCATGGCGACCTCTTCAACTCCGTTCTGATTCATGGCGTTGATGTGCTCGAATATGACTAATGTAGCCTATCTTATTACTAAACGTACGCGCACATTGCGGGCAGGTGAGCACACCATTACAGAAATTATAAGTGATTGCACAGGGTAGACGTGCTTTCAGTTCATCGCGTCGAGCATCTAGTTCAGAGCAGCGATTGGCCTCAAAGTCATTGACTTTGGTTTTCACCAGAGACCTCCACTCAGGTCGTCGAGTAGCTAATTGCTCCCACTGTAAGGGCTCAATTAGTATAGGTATAAACAAAGCTTCTATATTTTTAACCGACTTCCAAATATCTATTCTGAAGTTCTATGTACGTCTGATTACTCTGATAGCACTTGCACCACTATTAAGTATTCTGTGCTTGCACTGAGAAAGTATCTCTATGGTGGGTAAATATTTTATAAATAGATTGCCATCTTAATATGGTGGGTGACAAAATACCTCCCTGTGGAACACCACAGGGAGGTATTTTGTCACCCACCATATTAAGATGGCAATCTATTTATAAAATATTTATAATGTTAAGACATCAACCAATTACTAGTTTTAGATGTTTACTAGTTGTGTGCTTGCCATAGTACAGGCACTGCCTAGTTTGGGACAGAATTTAATAGAGTGTTAAATTGGACTCCTATAACTAAATTACAAAAATGGCAAATAAATCATTGTGCCTCTCACGTAGGCATCTACATATAACTATATCAACCAAGATTAGATAATAAAGACAATGTATACTCTCACATTACAACAATATTTACCCAGAGCGTTTAATTAGAGACGTTAAATTGGCTTATTCATTTTATAATACAAATTGTTTGGTCTACAAAAAAAACCTAGGTGTACTCAGTGTACTCTAGCTAGATAGTGAGCCCTTCTGAGAATATTATTTATATTGAGAATCTAAATGAAGCCTAGAATAATAGTTATTTAGTATTTAATAAAATATACTGACCATGGTAGAAGAGCCAGTAGCATGGCAGCAGCCTACCTCATGATAGATCCTACGTGGTAACTGCTGCATATGAACTTCAACTAAGTTAGGTGGCAAACAAGCATGTCTACGACACGCCTGATAATAAGCAGTTAGATACCGTGGAGGCTTGCAATACCGTATCATAATAATAAATCCATATAGATATGTAATATATCTTAACTATTAAACTGTACCTACATACTTGATCGTTGAGTAATTTTAATTTTATCTTTGTGTATGCTACAATAGGTATATTATTTATTCGGTAATCCCCGAGATAGAACGAGGAAAATTTTGTTCTAACACCTAATCTTTTGTTATTAAGTGATGTTTTATTAAAGCTTTTGACTCGCGAGTCAAAAACGAATAATTTGAACAAAATCAAAATGTACCGCGGTACATTTTGATTTTGTTCAAATTATTCGTACTTAGATAATAAATAGGTAAGTGTATTTAGGACAACAAACTTGCATCAACACAAAGATTTATTACACATATGACGAAGGGAAATATTATAAGGCGACTTTGCCATAACATTTGTACGTACCTACCTAATACGAAGTCCGTCATAGTAAACGTTGGCGTCAAACAAGAAGATGTAGAAGACTATAGGAGAAATTTTCCTAATGCGACAAATAAAAATATTTAGTCTAAAAGTAGAATTAAAGGGTGAAGATATTTTAAAACAGGAGAGTATCGTTAATCGGTACCTACGTACAATTTAAAAGAAGAGAAGATAAGCTATATCGTAAGTCTTAATAGAGATTTTAAGGGCATTTCAGCTCTATCCAATTGACTTAATGCTCAGCCCTTTTAAAAATACAGAGTAGTTATGCGACAGTATAAACAGATTGCCCAACAGTGAGACGTACACAATCCAGCTTCCTACAAGTCATAAGGTAATATTAATGTAGTTGATCTCCTGACTATACAATTTAAACAGTTGTCATTTAAAAAGAATTCTTGGAGGAATTAAAAAAGGAATATTCTGCAATGGTAGTCTTTTGGCTAAGAAGATAGACAAGTACCAATTTAAGAAAAGAAGAGAAAAAAAGAAGTAAACTAGTAAAGGTAAACCTAAGTTAAGATCGAACGCTGCAGAAATCCTTGGGGAGACATAAGTCCAGCAGTAAACGAAGACTGCAATTTTATTAAAATTGTCAATTTGTTTAAAACCTATCAACAAAATAACCTTTATTGATACAGCTGCTTTATCTACTTCATCTTATTCAGTACAGTATGGTTATTAACATTAAAGTAGGTGCGTCAATGAGCTCTTGTTTTCCTTCCATACACATGTACATATATAATGACATTATCTAAAGTTATTGGCAGTCATCATTGAATGCACACATGCACGTAAATGTTTTTTTAATGGATGTATCGGTATTTGCATACGATCTCGGATAATACGTAACGGACATTAACGTGATGGAGATCATTCAAGTGATCTTATTCTATCAAGTGCTTTTAGTAATCATCAATGTAATCCGTTGTGTACCTAGTTTATTGGAAATAACTTATTGCTTAGGCAATATATTTAATTCCTGGTTTCATTTCAGGCTTGCTGTTTCAATCAAAAGGATTTAGGGTGGTACTATTATGACTTGATGATCGTTTTTAAACTCAATTTAAAATGTATCAGATGACAACTTGATTACCTAGCTACTTATAAGGTTTTCATAAATCGGAATTCAAATCAATATCGAAAATAAATCGCTATAAGGACGTCATGGCCCCTTTACTATGTATGATAGTAAAACAATTATTCGTGATCACCTTAAACATATTTCGCGAACGAATCTTAACATCAAAACAAAACAGAATCAATAAAAAAACGGTATGTAAAAAAAGGCTCAAAGTTCGTTTTACACAGAACGTCATGCAATGAGAAAATTTAAAAATGACAACGTTTAGAAGAATACTTTGTCATCAAGCCAAAATTAATAAGATCGTTGATCTGTTGCGATGGTGAAGGGCGTTCTATCATTTACACAATACCTACTCTGTATGAACTGATAGACTAAGTACTATTTTTGGATCAAAACAAAAAAGACGAAAAATTATACCGAAGAGTAAAAACAAAAATTTACTTAATTGCATGAAAAAGTGAAAAGTTACAAGCATTTACACTTTGATAACATAATGATGACAGAGACCACACTGCAGTTTTATGATGTCACACTTTTGTAAAGCCATAATAATATACTAATTGAAAATTTTGCGGTAGTTATTTTTTTTATACCTCTCGGGCGGCAAACAAGCATAGGACGCTTGCTCTTCACTTGCCAAACCATTTTTTCACACGAAGGCTTTAAGGTAGGGAGTATCCCTGGGTTTCTTTCAAAACGCATCCCTAAATGAGCGCTAGAGACCTGTACTCACACACAGGAACACAACTCCGCCGCTGTGTGTAGTTATTTAGCTGTAGTCAACTGTAAGGTCCTTCCCCAGTCGGGCTTGTTCACTAGTATGGTGCCTTATAGGCAATTTTTGAAAGCTTCTAACTTTTTTATTAATAAATCATTTTATTTACTTCTTTTGGTATTTTATTCATTTTTTAACTTGTTACATGCGTGATAGGTACGTAATTAATTATATTCTATTATGTAAAACGCCCTGCTATAATAGGTACAACGACTTAACTGCATCAACATAAACTACGAGAACGCGTTTTCCCGAAACTTCTATCATTCGGCCTAACTCACATATTAATATTGTGGATGACAGACAAGTTGCTTTATTTCTTATTAGCAAAGCAGATTAATTATAAAAATATATATATTATGTACAATGAAATTGAATCTGCTATTACTCGTATGTGGAAAATATACACATTAGGTACTTTTACTCTGTTGTGTGGTTTTCCTGTATCAACATGGGTTTATGTTTCTGTAATTACTTTGGACGCATGGCTCATGTCATTCAGAGTTATTTTCGATATATGTGATGTGGTTTCTCCTTTTCTTCATTAACGAACAGATATCTTATTAATTAGATAGATCTTTATCAATAATAGCAATAAACAAGCTTATCAAGCAATTATTCAGGAATTATCGAATTAATAGATAGGTTTTGACTTGTGACTTGTATCTAATAGGGACGTCCCTGTTATCTTATCTGTCTTCCGCTCGATGTTTGCATTTCCTTAGCCCTGTATTCATATTCTTTGTCATTAAATAGCTTAGTAATTAAAAATTTACGATATCTTGTAAACTAACAATCGAGCATTGAGCAATACTGGCTTTAACGAGCTTTACCTTTTTAGTACTTATACCTAATATTTTAAGTAATATAATCGCTATACAGTATTAAAAGATTAAACTTAAAGAAAGCTTGTTGTGTAGGCATTTTGATAAAAAATGCAAGTAGAAAATATTTGATGAAATTAAAAGTTAAACTATTTAAATTGGATAACAAAACGATATGAATGCTAAAAGCTAATACTCAAATGACAAATTTGTTAAGTTTCAAATTTCTACTTCTAGCTTTTTTGTTCCCTAAATGATAAACCATTATTTTAATATAATTCTTGTATATAAGTATATAGCTTACTTAGTCCTTTTCTGAAATAAAAACATCCTAGATGTAGAGTCGGGAGACTATGTCGATGTCCAGAATTAAATTATTGAAAAAAAATGTTTATTAGCATTATGTTATAACAAATAGTTAGGTTGTCCGTTAATTATAATATATTTAATTTTAAACCCTGTCCCGCTCTCTTGATAGAGGATAGGAGACGATCAGCAGTGCCCAACAGTGGGGCATATATGGCTTGCTATATTATTTTTAAATATCAGAACTTAATTGTACCTACTGGTAATTATTACTTAAATTATTTTATTTTACTTAATTACAAACAACCAATTAGAATCGTCGATTACGTAACTGAAGATATGTGAACAAACAGCTTTGTATGTGTCAATAAATAATAAGTTATATTTCTATGCAAGTAATAAACACAATAATAAAATATAATATGTAATTATAATTAGTTACCTTGTAGTCTACTAGGTCTGCAGCCATTTTTCCGGTCTTGAAAGATACTTCGATATTCACCGATACACTTCGCAGCACTGTTAAAATAGAAATAACTCGATTACTTCTTCAACACGTCTTTTTTATGAAGCTCCACAATAAAACCTTTATCTTGACATTTGCCACAGAATAATCTTTATCTAAATTGCGTCCAATGAATTGCGGTAGAATTACTGTTATATATGTGCTATATAATATGTGCTAAACATAGTCATTAAACGATACGTATTCTGAAATTATCAAGAAAATGAATTCACTTTTATGTGTTTATATAATTATATTGTTTGATCGCGATGGCGTTCGGAAAACTAAATAAGATACAAGTGTTTTGGTTAGGTAACAATTACTGGTCGTACTTTGGCACCTAAAATATCGAAACTTGGAGCTCTCCCAAACTAGGCGTAGGAAGATTTAAAACAACGACCGACAGCGGGCGCATAGGACAAAGTATTTTCGCTTAACGCTCCACACTTCCTAGTTAATGAAGAGAGTCAAATATGTATTGAGAAATAGCTCAACGAATGCTAATTAATTATGGTATTGTTTTCAGAGTTGAAATTTGATAAGGCGAAAATAAGTGAAATAAATTTTCACTGTTTAAAAGTTTTCTATGATCCCGACACTATCTTTTGTTTACTGAATTCTGAAAACCCAAAAACGAAAGTAATACAAACAAGTACTTGTAGTACCTAATTACAAATAACAATGTAAGTAATAAAGGTGTTAATGTGAACATATCAACAATAATATTGTATAAGTATATATCGTATGAAATTACTATTTCTCATTAAGTTTCTAGGTAGTTAAGTTTCAGTTTACTTCCATGTAATTTACTCACCAAGATAACACTTCGTATCTCACTTATAAAACACGGACACTAATGAAGTAAGTAGTAAGATTGTACATAAATCTTAGTGACTATGAAGTAAAGATGTAACATGTATGACCGCTGAATCTAAACTGCGCAAACGTCCGCTGTTTTCATAATGAAGTCCATTCAGTTTCCAAGTTCATTCAATTGATTTAAACGTATACTGACTCACTTTAAAAACCATAAACAATCCAATCTATCCATTTATTTTCTTCCTTCCTTCCTCAATACCGTCCTAAGTTTTAAATCTAATAGAAGAAATAAAGGAAGTGTGGCCTGTGTTTTCCATGATGACTTTGTGCTCCACTTCTCGCCTTACGTATTTTCCTGTTGTTTTATGGATGAATAGGCTAATAAGTATGGCTAAAACTACTATGATTTTCAAGTCAATAGGTGAAATAATTATTGATCCCGGATAATACATAGGAACCATTAACCTCAATGCATCTATTAACAAGCATGTCTGACATTTCCACTGAGCATGTTGGGGGCTCTAAACTTTCTATCTAAACGTACTTTATTGTACATAGATAGAAAGAAAGAAAAAAATGAAGTTACATTTATTGACACACTCACATTTTGGTATTTACAAATTGTACCATAATTACTGTGTAAATAAGGTTACTCGGCATAATGCTCGTTTTGGTAACATTATGGCATTATGCTGAGTGGTAACCATACGGTGGGAGATTTACATGTTGAGAGGTTTTATGTTTTTAAATAAATTTACTTCACCTAATTTACATCTGTTTTCTGGATATAAGGCACATGAAAATGGAGTCCTTCATAAGAGAAGTAAAAGGTTTTTTTTCTGGGCCAGTTATGGGCCCATGTGTTCAAGTGTCCTTAGTGTGCGTACTCATAAGCTTCAAAAAGTCTTTTTTGCATCAGATAAGAGCCAAAACTATGTTTAAATAATTGCTCACTGTGATTGTTATGATAAGTAGGTACGAGTAAATATGAAGCGTTGGAGGCTTGGTATGCTTAGGTACTTAACGAATGCTTATTGTTTTCAGCGTTGTGATAAGGTGAATGCAATTTTGTGGTTACTTTGTGCATAAAATACCTAAACAAGTTCACGACCACTGATATTTTATGGTCACGAATGATATTATTTCTATTTATGTATCTTTTAGTACCTACTTAGGTACTTTGTAAACCCTAAATCGTATCGTATTTAGTCAGTATAATTATTTATTAGTAACCTCTTCAAGTAACTTTTATTTATGCACCTACTTCTTTATTCTCTTCTGTGCATCACCCTACGGGTAGACTGGTAGAGAATGCTTTAAGCATTAAGTCCGCCTATACAAACCATTGCATGAAGTTATAAGTAAATAAATCAGATGTAAGTAAATAATAATTGGTGAATGTAACAAAACTGTATACTTGTCTGCCTTGATCATTTCCGGACGATCGTGGTGGGCATATATTCCCGGTTTGGAAAAAAGTGCTATTGGGTTTTCCTTTCAGGTAATTCTCAGTTTTCATTCTGGAGTTGTGTCCAGTCCATGGCAATAGATTAGCTCTCCTCACCTAACATACACGTCTGCCTACCCCTTTGGGACAAAAACGCAATGTCGTATTATGTTATGTTGTAAAAAACCGCTAAGCAGTGTTAGGTAACTGTTTCCGGATCAAAATAACATTTTTTGCTTCAGTGAAGACTCACGTTACAATATTGTTAGAAAAATGCATTATCATTACTAGATATAAATAAGTATTTAAGTATAACGCGTTAGAGGCTTGGAGTGCGACTATCAGCTTTAGAATTATTGTAGGCCATAAAATTTCTGTTTACAATAAAATAATAACTGATATATGTATATAATTGTTTTTAAATTTATTACCTGTTTTATCGGTCATATTATCTACTTAGCAACAGTTTTTTGTTTTGTACCGACTTCAAATATCTATTTCAATAATCCAGTTATTTTTAGCCGACAAGTGAAATGATCGATTGTTAATCCTGATTTCATTTTTTTTTTGTTTCTTTTTGTCACGCCTGGCACTTTAACCTACCTGATATATAGTACAGCCGAAAGACGTAAACCTGCTGGACATAAACCTTTCCAAAAGATAACAAGATTATGGAGTAGACATTGTGTGTGTATTGTGTCTAAATGTAGAAAAATGAAGATATTTAATTTTATTATGTTTTAAAAAATCTTCTAGCACCCTGACGAAATTAATACCGAGAGTGCAATGACAAGATGAGTCACATATATCTAGTCCGAAGCAGTAAGAAACTGGAGGCCTGCCATCACCTTTTGCGGACGTTTGTAATATCAGAGGTATCACTTACGTTCTGCCAACCCAAACGTTGTAACACCAGAGTTTTGTGTTGGAGAATCCCTGGGATAGAAAAAGGTTTCGTTAGAAACGAATCACTAAATAGGCGCTGGAAACCTGTACTCACAACTACTGCTGAATAATTTAGTTAGTTGGCGGTGGTCTTCTGTAAGGTGGAGGTCCTTCCCCAGTTGCGCTTGCTCGATAATATGGTGCCTTACCTCTCTTTAATTTTAAATAAAAATATCGCTTTAGGGAAGTCATGGTATGGAGAGAGTGGAAAAAATCGTTGTACTGTCCAGGGTCCATCCCTGGACAGTACAACGATTACGACAACGACAACGACAACGATTTTTTCCAAATTTGTTTGTATTGTAGTAATTTAATTCTATATAAAGTAGGTGTTACAATAGCTTTAAATGGATATTTTGCCATATATGTATCTATAATGGCGCGCAAATATACATAGTTCAATGTTACTCCCATATACATTTAGTACGCATTTAATTTGTTTTCATCTTGGTAAATCCTTACCTATTACTATATAATCAATATATAAATCCTTATTTAATCAATATATAATATATACATCCTTACCTATTTATATACTTTTTTTAATACTACCTGGATAGCAAACAAGCATACGGCTCGCCTGATGTTAAGCAGTTACCGTAGCTAGTTGGGCTTGCTCGTTTAAAGGTACGTACGTAGGAAAGATAACTCTAAATACTTTGACAACTGTCAACTCTTCAAGTCTTTTTCTATAAAATTACAGTTACTATACCTACAAAAAACTAATTCTCTCATTCCTTTAATTTACTACCATATGTCAAGCAAAACGTAAAAATAGATAATAATGTTTTTATAACGTAATGAATACCATGACTTCATAGTAACTATCTATTTATATTTTCATGTATTGGTAACCAAACAATAACATAACTAGATGTTACAAGTTTATCTTTGCAAACTTACAAACATATCTATGATGTAAAGTTATTTGTAAAAGTAATAAAATTATACTACGGATCCAAGGCTGATCCTTGGGGTACACCCCACTTTACTTATATGTCTTATTAGATTTTTAGGTGACTTGATGATTATTTTAATCGTTGTTTTATATACGTCACTTCCTTCAATTTCTAGATAAAAGGCTTAGGTTGTTTTTTTAAATTGCCCTTATCATATTGTTACTTTAGTTTCAAATCTGTGAATATTCTTGGTAAATCGTATCAAATGCCGAGATAAGATCTATAAACATCCTGCTACTTTCATTTTACTATTTAATTTTATAGCGATGGAATTAAATTCTGTTTAAATACCCAAATTGTCTCTGATAAACTTTTCTTATATATTTAGATAGGTATGTTATTTTGGTTATGTTTAATTTTAACAAATAAAACCGACTTCAATGCTGTAAGTTGTAGAATTTTCAAAAACTTTAAAATCCCATGTCTAACGTAATTAAAAAGGATGAACTTTCATACAAACTCTTAAGTCACTTGTTCTTCCTTAAATACGGTTTTATTTTAATTCTGATCATTTACAGCTTAAGTACATCTCATGACCATTCCAATAAGGCCAAATACGGCTAGATTATATTGTTTAATTATGGAGTACCGTTGCCTACCTTCCTGCTTCATCATCAATTCAGTTCAATGATGATACCATTTTCATTTGGTTTTGGTACATTACATTTGCTTAGTAATATTTGTTTAACAACCTTAATAGAAAGTTATCAAATCGCCATCCGTGAAATACTTATTATTGAGAATTTCAGATGGCCATTTGTGGTCTTCTTCTTTAGTTTCGCTTCACCAAAAACACTTTCTAAATGTAGTTAATAATAAATATTCTTTATTGTACACTTTATTGTTACAATAATGAAGAAGGAAAACACTAAAATAACCTAAAAGTATGTACAATGGGCGGTCTTATCGCTAAACCGATCTCTGCCAGACAAACTTTGGATGGACTTGCGGTTAGGAAAAGCGGTTGTTGATGGTATACAGACATAATACAATAAATATCCTTACTAATATTATAAATGTGAAAGTTTGTAAGAATGGATGGATGGATGGATAGATGGATGGATGGATGTTTGTTACTCTTTCACGTAAAAACTACTGAACGGATCTGGATGAAATTTGGCACAGAGATAGATTATGGTCTGGAATAACACATTTTTACAGCGATACCCAGGAAAGTAGGTAGAGTTTTTGAAAAGTTTAGTTTTTTGCCAAAAATCCGCAGCTAAATAATACCTATGTAGTAATGTGTTCGCAAGCAACTGCTATATACAATACAGCTTTAGCTTGTTATTCTATGCAAATAAGTGAGACCAATTTAAAATCGTTCAACTTGTATTATTATATTTTTGACAGCTTAAATATAAAATTGACGTTTTTGTTGGCACCTTTGTCATTTTGTTGAACAATAAGTATATTTATTAAAAGTAGTATATTTTAGATTACCTTCACTTATGCTATCTGAAAATGTATTTTTTTGTACACCTAATGCTGCTAAATGTTAATGTATTTTAAATAGACGTTTGACACCTAGTACCTATGTCCTATTTATTTGTGTATGATTCGTTGTGTGTAGGTTTTCCTAGATGGACTTAGTAAATACCCGTACAGTCTGACTTGGGAAAGGTCCCTATAAATTAATATGAGTCATATTTATATATGTATTGTAGCTTCAACGGACGGACGGAGCTATTATGGTTAGTTATTTAGACATTATCTAAATAAGAGTAATGGCTTCATTCATTTTTTTCTTGTTGAGAGTTTCAGGCACATAAGTTACTCTATAGGTACTTATTTAAGTAGGTATAATAATAATATTAATAATTTATTCATTGAAATAGGTAGGTACAACATATAAGTCTTACAACATAATAATGTGCTCTACAAATTATATTGCCTGTACTAAGTACAACTTGTATACAGACGGTATGTGCATTTAAAATACTAAAATAGGTGTTTTTTTATGATAATATAATACTCTCTAATTACATACTATACAGAAATAGAGTCACTTGTTTTGTATATTTTTGTTTCATTTGAATCCGATAATTATGGTGCGGTTAGTGTAGCCAGTGTGGTTAGGTAAGGCAAGGAAAAGCAGGACTAAAAGTATTCTTAAAGCCTTAGCTTTTTAACTAGGTACTAATTTCGTCTAAAGTATCTACTTATAAGTAAATGAGAAATATTTTTCTGATTTTTGTTAATATGTTTCTGTATTCTGAATGTTTGATGATAGTTTAGTTTAGTGTCACTGAATCGCTTGGACCATGGTGAAGTGAATCTGAGCTCTACATCTAAGTAATAGACGAAGCCATCACAACTACGAAACATAAATTAAATAGCCAAAACTGTGATAAGGCTAAGCAATTCTTATGACAACGTACATTAATCTATTACACATGTATTGAGTATTTTATTACATAAATGGAGATATGATAAATAGTTTTTTTGATGTTTACATTTTAATGATGCAGACTTAAGTAGCGCCATCTAGTAGTGATATTTCACAACTGTATGATAAACATATAGAGCCATCTAGAGTTTTAGAGCCATAACTCAAACTCATTCATTGAGTAAACTTATGAACGATGTGTGAGTGTGTTGTGTAGTGTAGTGTGATGATCTTTAAGTAGAACCTAAAATAAACAATAGATGGCGGCTTTGTATTTTTACATTATTAGAGTTTAACTTTCTTAAGTTTACCGTATATATTTTGATGGATAACGTGGAGTGAATTAAAGATATTAGTAATATGATTTTTATTCATAGACAATATGACTGCTTCGGTGGCTCAGTGGTCGATGTCGGGAATCGAACCCGGGACCTCGTGATCAGCAGTCACACACTGCTGATCACGAGGTCCCGGGTTCGATTCCCGGGTCTGGCCGAAGATATTGGGTTTTTCTGTCAAGAAATTCACGATGGATGCCCGGAATGCGGAAATTGGCGGTGTTTACACTCCTGTGCCTCGGAAAGCACGTAAAGCCGGTGGTCCTGCGCCTGATCTTTCTCCGGTCGTGTCGGATTGCCGTCCCACCGGACTGAGAGTGAAGGAATAGAGAGTGCACCTGTTTGCGCACACACTTGTGCACTTTAATATGTCCTCTCAATTGAAATTAGCCGCCGTGACCGAAATCGGTTAGGACGACATTATTATCACGACAAGAAAAACTTTTGGTGTTTCTGTAACGGACTTGTCCTAATCAAGAAACCTTGACGTTGAAGTGCCTACATACTTACTTAGTATTACAGTTCTACTACTCACAGTAATCCTTAATTTATTTTAAAAGCTGTACTGTTGCACTAGCACAACTATTTAGAAAAAATCATATTTCTATTTTGATTATATTGCTAAAATTAAGCATTTCATATATATAATATACTAGAACAGATGGCACCACTGAATGGTCCAATGGTTTAAGTACCTCACCATATAGCACTGTGCGTCATATTGTAGGTTCGACGCTTACAATACGTACTAGCGAGCAAGCCCGACTGGGGAATGACACCACCTTACAGAAGACCACAGCCAAATGACTACTCACAGTGGTGTAGTTGTGTTCCTGTGTGCTCATTTAGGGATGCGTTTTGAAATAAACGTATTCCTATCCCAGGGATAGTCTGATGGGACTATCCCTGGGATAGGAATACGTTATTTTCATAACGCTTCCCTAAATGAGCGCTGGAGACCTGGTGTAAAAAATGGATTGGCAACACGCAAGTGATACTTCTGGTATTGCAAGCGTCCATAGGTTACGGTAACTGCTTAACATCAGGCGAGCCGTATGCTTGTTTGCCACCTAAGTAGTATAAAAGAATGTAATTAATAAATGTTGGTTCAAGTTTACTGGCAGTACGGCGCTTTGTATTTTTTGACTGCATATACGATTTCCTTTTTTTCAACGCGTACCTAAGTAATGGGTATGCTGATTCTATGAGCGTCAAGAGACTACGGTAGCTGCTTACCGAGGGTACACCAGGGTATTGTGATGGGGGTGTCCCTAAGATTAATTAACGTCTTTCTTTATAAAGATATTAATATTCGTAATAATTTTATAAGGAATCTTATAAGAATACTATAAAGTGACTATAATATTCTTATAAGATTCATTATAAAAATGTTATAAAATCAAATTTTATAATGAATCATATAAGAATATTATAGTCACTTTATAATATTCTTATAAGATTCTTTATAAGGCAACATAAAACACCACTGTGTGTGGTTTTTTGGCTCCGTTCTCCTGTAATTAAATTTTAAAATATAAGTATATAAAAATTGAATTAGATATGTTTGAGAAGTGAAATCATCCAACATAAGGAATGTTTGTAAGCGTGGGAAGTTATAAGAGTACATAGTTAAATTAATTGAACTCTCTGTGCAAGACGCGGTAGTGTTCGTGCTCGTATCATTCGACGTCCTTGCTCCTCTCCAGATACGACGTTATAAAACACACTATAAAGATTAAGATCAACAAGGTTAACTATAACTTAATAAATCAAATGCCTACGAAAAAAATATTTTTAATTGGGTCGATTTATAGTTAAATATAATTTGAACTGACCGGTCTCTGTCGTTTTTTGGTCAAGATTTTTTATCGAATAACGAATATAAAGTAATTTTGCAGATAACAAAAAAGATTTATTAAATTTTTCTGGTACTAGATACATATAAGCAAATTTTGATAGATTTTTTATGTATTTACTTTGCTGCTTGGACCTAATGCGTCGCCTTGTGGTATCCCACCCAGTTGGTGGTACATCGCGTATTAATAATAAAAAAAAGGAAAATTATGTTCAATGTTCAATTTTCAAGTAGGTAGAGATCGGTATAGGTTTACCAACTGAATAAATTGAATCTGTTTATATAGTAAAGTTAATGGATTGATTGTCAAATGAGAGGACACCAAATAATAGGTGTAACAACTGTAACAAGTGCGCCGACAGGTAAGGGGCTTAGTTATAATGACCGTAGCGCTTAAACGTAGCGTCCTCGTCCTCGTAACTCGTGCGCCATGCCAACGCATGCGCCCGAGTCAGTCCATGAGTAGCTTTGGTTGCGTACGCGCACCACACACTTGCCGCGTTTTTCGAATTGTGACGTTTATGTCGACTACCGCTCATAAACTTGTATAGACTTTACCGTTATTGTTTAAAATTAAGTGTTTAATTGACTATTAACAATTAATAATACATGGTCAAGGCATAGGATTTTTTTTTTAAAAGAATGAATTCGTGAAGAGTTCTGCTAAATTGCCGAAAAGATGTGCAGTTGTTGTGAAGGTGCGCAGGAGTAAATTCAGCGTCGGTGGCGGTGGCCGGCGAGCGCAATGAGTGCGGCGCTGAATTGGCACAAATGGCTAGTGTTGTCGTTGCTCGGATTGGCTTTGTCCGCTCGGACAATTGGCTGCGATTACAGTTCCATCACCGAGAAATTTGGAGCGGAAGCTGTGACTCGATGCTATGAAAAATGCCCGTTCCAGGTTCGTTTAGTTAATCAATAATGAGTGTTGTTTACAAAAACAAATGTAATTAATAATTCATTGAGAAGACGTTTGAAACATGACAAATAATATAACGCTTCGTTAAGCTTTGTGCGTTCATTGATAAAGATTCTAATTGTCTATTGGATAAAATGATGATCTTAGTTTATTATGTAGTTTATTTGCGGCGGTTGTCGTGTAGGTTCAACGCACATCTAAGTAATTGTCGACAATTAGCGATCCAATGTAATCAACGCAAACATGCTAAATATAGATCTGGGTTGTCAAACGAGGCGGTTGTGTGGGTGCTCTATCCCTTTAAATAATTTTCATAATCAAAACCTTTTTTCATTACGGCATTACGGTATTATTTTATTTTATTAAAAGATGCCATGAATTAAAAAATATACTTCAGGCCAGGTTAAGGGTACCTTGCACCGATGAGGTTGCAGAACGAATGTTATGAGCGGGAATGAAGTAAGACTAGGTTTTAGTGAGTATTTGTAGTCTCTACCTACCCCTCTGGGTAACAGGCGTGAGTATTGACTCACGCTTGTTGTGTGTAGGTACATATTATTATGTTTACATTCATTAACACTTTTATTAATATTTTTCGTAGGTCTATATTTGTTTGGAATGGATGAAACATATTTTACAATTAAACATAACACCTGAAGCCTAGATTGATAACAGGACAAAGTAATATTCGTAATGTGAGTATCAAAAGATTGATGATATCGAAACAAAAAATCCGAAATGTGAAAACCGCGGATGGATCACATTTCGAGCGAAGCCTTTCAGGTGTTACCGACCACGGCTTGATTCCGGTCACACGCTCGCAAAAAAAGAATTCTGTATTCTGTGGCTAAAATTCGTTACATTTTTACTAATTTACAGTATGAATAAACTAGTATAAACATTTATTAATATTTAAAATTGACATTATATGTATAAGTAATTTACAACTAAAACTATATTTACACAAATTAGAAATAAATTCTAATGATTAAAACAACACAAAAGGAACTACTTAATAGGCGTCGTAAAACTCCGCATTGATGTCTACTGAAAACGTACCAGCAGACAGGCAGCATTGCCACGCTGAATGGCAATGCTTATTTTTTGAGCCAAATACATATAAGTCGGCCTTCTGTTCACGTGAAGCGTCGACTAAACGCTTGGACAAATCTTTGAAAGACCGCGAGCACTTAAAATGAGGCCGTGGGCATCATCTCGAACAATTCCTCAGAACACAGCCCATTGTACAGGCGGTAGAACACACACAAGGAGGCGAAGTCTCTCCTGAGACTTAGTGGATCAATACCGCCTGTGAGCTTGGGATCGTCAACAATCCTCACAGCGCGTTTTTGGATGGATTCAAACGGTCCAAGCTGGTATCCAGGTGCTCCCGCCCAAAGGTGGCAGCAGTACTCCATGTGGGGCCGGACTTGCGCTTTGTAGAGCAGCAGTCTTTGGCCCGCGGTGAAGTACCACTTTGCCCTTGCACCCCACGGCCCAACCGTTTCGACTCCAAACGGCTCAAAAACATAATCTCTGATGAGATAACTGTATTTGCGCCGCTTGAGAGTATGAGTTAGATTGAAGGCCAAAGAAACTTTAGTTCGCAGTAAATAGGGATTCGCATAAATTTACATAATATGTATTATACATAGATGTTTAATTATATAATGTTTATCTAGACCTATTTTACTATTTTAGCATTTCAATTATAGATCCCTTGACCGAAGGACCTCATGTACTAGGAGCGGCCGAGCCAATACCCAGATTCCAAGCGCTATAAATACTGTTTATTTGTTATAAGAAAATTATAATATCTCTTAACCCGACACGGTCGAACCCGAGACCTCAGTACGTTAGTCGTACACACTACTATACCTACTATTGTGCTATCGAAGGCTCGAGGCTATCTTGCAACAATAAAATAAAATCTCTTCGTTAAGTTTGTTCCAATTATTTTTTATTATCAAGAAATGATAGGTTAATGCATCAAACGCTTGTGCATATCTGACTTGAATTGACTTTAGCGTCATACACACTTACGAGATAAAATTTAATGATTGTTTAAACCCATTACATGCATCATTATAATGATTAAAAAAAATACCTTCCGAATCAATCAGACCTCAATTGTAAAGGTACAGGTAGGCCTAATGACGATTGTCACGCTTGGCTGCGTTTGCGCCGACCGTGTCGCAACGGAAGTTATCAGGATTGTGACTTCGTACGTCCCATGATCACCCTACTAAATATCCGTTCAAAAATAATGGGTGATTTTTTTGTGTTATTACTTGGCTACCTTGTTCTTTGCACCATGTTTGGACCTAATGTTATGCCTTGTGGTATCCCTTTTTAGATTTAAGTAAAGATAAGGGCTGTAATATGTATTTAGTGTTAAAATATTTTTTCGTACGCTGTTGTAGCAGTCAAAATCATCAAACATACTTAATACGAGTACTTAACGGCAACCCATATATTTGTACCACTACTTGGTACGGGTTTACCTTTAGATTTTTTTCTAAGAGTCTTGAGTCTTATTCCTTGCGATTAGCAAAGTAATATATGTATAAATTTCAAATTCAAGTACGAGTACTAGTCGGTATCGTTGCCCACTTAAATACCATTACTGATTTATAAAATTGCTTCTTTCTTTATTTGCAGAATCGTACCGGTGAAGGACATTTTGATGTGAGCTGTGGGTCCGATTGCAGCGTGCAACAAGTAAGTCCTCATTTATATAAAATTTAAATATTAATAATTATGTGCCTAGGGACCTACTTACAATTCGTTTGATGTATTTCTATTTGAACTAAACGTGTAAATAAATTACATAAATAATTTGTACCACATTAAAGAAGTGAAGGCCGACTTTGATGTGGTTAAAGTTATTTTGAAAAGGTATAGATGTATCCAGATTTTAAGCGGAGTATAAGGGAATTTTATCCGCTTAATAGGAGAGGGGGATGAAGTATGTTAAATACCGAAACCGATTAAATCTAAAACAGCTGCGCTTTCTCTGGATGTAGAAACATCCGATAATAATATCAAAAATAGATGTGTATATTTTGCATGCAAGTTTTTATACTGAGAACCCTGAGGACAGTATAAAAACTTGCATGCAAAATATACACATCTATTTTAGAATCCAATTTTGAATATTGTATCGTTGATGTCATTATCTACGTTTTATTATTTTGTAATATCTTATTGTTTATTCTTAAACATGACTGGTTTTTACGTAAACTTATTATTCTATTAAAAATTGGAACTGAATGTTTCCAAATATCCCAGTTCACTATTTATCTGTTAGACCAAACCCGTATTATTATATGTTTATTTACTTTTAAACCTTAATCAGTAACTTTATTTAATTGCCCGTTAAATTATCCATATTTGTCCGATAATACTTGTCTGTTATCCGTCTATAGCCTATGCAAACAGTATCACATTTTATAGAGCCAAAACATTAAAATTGATCAAACATAACTTACGCTACGCAAGTGATCGTAAAACGCAGAACCGATAAGTCCATTTTTATGTTGTATACTTATTTATTATTTATTTTTGTAGTCTCAATATTGGGTAACCCATTTTTACGATAATGTATCGGAAATTGTAACAGACTGATCTACATTTAAATACTGTGTCAATTGTATTTATGTTTATGGACAGTTGATTGGGAAATCTTTAATAGAGCTTCCATAAAGAATATTCCAGAAGAAAACACACGGACAACACATACAATTACTTTTTTTTTGTAATACTAAGAAGGCAAACAAGCATACGGCCCGCCTGATGGTAAGTAATTACCGTAGCCTATGAACGCTTGCAACACCAGGGGTATCACTCGCGCGTTGCCGACCCTTAGGAAACCTTATAACTCCTTTCTTGAAGAATCCCATGCTATAGTCTATCGGGAAAACCTCGGCAAGGAGCTCATTTCATTAACTAATCGTACGTGGGAGGAAATTTCACTGAAACCGTACAGTGCGGAAAGACGGAAGGTTCTAAAATGTATGGATGAACTCCCTGTCGGTGGCGGGAGGTGCGTTGAAAAAATGTGGCCGTGGGCACCATATCATACAATTCCTCGGACACAGCCTGTTGTACAGGCGGTAGAACACACACAAAGAGTAAAAAAAGACAAAGAAAATAGAGTCTCTCCTTAAACTGGATGGAGTGGATCGATACCGCCTGTAAACTTGGGATCGTCAACAATCCTCACAGCGTGCTTTTTTATCGAGTCAAAAGGTCCAAGCTGGTATCCAGGTGCTCCCGCCGGCAAAGGTGGCAGCAGTACTCCATGTAGGTCGAACTTGCGCTTTGTAAAGCAGCGATCTTTGGCCCGCAGTGAAGTACCGCTTTGCTCTGTTGAGCACACCGAGCTTCCTAGGTGCCAGCTTGGGCTTCAAATGGTGACGAAATTGTACGTCGCAGGAGATGTCAACGCCAAGAATCCCAATGCTCTCGGATATCTTAAGGGCTGTGTCCAGGAATTGTGGAGCCATTACTCTTTATTGTTTACCATAAAAAAAAGTTAGTCAAACTGTAGTCTTATTGCTAGCAGCGAACTATTTCTTCTGGATAACCACCACCAACCGCCACTTGTGTAGGCACACAATTGGCATAAACGGTAGTCGAATCGAATAGAATAGAAAGCAAATGTATGTGACGTAAAATCCTATTCATTTGCTTTATATTTTATTTGAATTGACTACTGTTTATGTCACTTGTCTAGAGTGGCTGGATGGACAGAATGTTAGGAATGTTGGCAGTTGCTGGTGCTCTCTAATAATAGTAATATTTTAGTACCTTAAAATTGTTTAACTATTGACTATTCCAGTGACGTAGACACATAAACAGCATTAAGAGCGTATTCACACTTTTCAGTAAAATAAGCAAAAATACGCAGTTTTCTAAGTGATAATTCTCGGCTATGAAGTGATGCAGGTTTCAATTTCCAAGGTTTAGTTATAGATATGTCGTTGACAAAGGGGCTAACTATAGTCAAAGTCTACTAACGTGGTTGGTTATTTTTTAAATAATTATTTTCCAACACACGAATTCGTAATGGCGCAATTCGGGGCATCGCAGACAGCATATTTTGAAGAATTGGTTATATCTATTACTTTAAAACATATATGTAAGTACTAAGCATATAGTCTACAAGTGATTTTTTAATGAATAATTTGCGATTTTATAAGGTTTAGAGAACAATAAACATATTTATCCAACAATAATTCGTCAAAAATCGCGTGTTATAAAACATGCAGCCAACTTTAAATTAATAAAATAAAGTATAAAAATACTTCACCTTATCAAAATATAGTGCTTTATCTTGAAAATAAAATATATTTCTGATTAATTCATAGTATATTTTTTTTGTTATATGTGATCAAACAAAACGTATAAAACTCGCAAGTTCGCAACACTGACATGATGCATGATTCAGTGCCGCGCGTGCGCCTTTAGAGGAAGGACCTATGTCGCTCGCGCTCCTGGCCGCCGAACCTCAGTTTACGTAATTTATTAGATATCGTCAACAGTGGGTACAGTACTCGTATCATACTAATGTTATTATTTTACTACTGATAATCTTATACGGTCATATTTTTGTCAAATAATTGAATGATTTATGTTTAGAATGTGATTTTAACGTTAGGCTCAGTGGTGGATGTGTGTGACTGCTGATCACGAGGTCACGAGGTCCCGGGTTCGATTCCCGGGTCGGGCAAATAAAATGAAATGAAATGAAATAAAATAAAATAAAATAGAATAGAATAAAATGGAAAAAAATGGAATAAAATGGAATAAAATAGAATAAATAGAAAAAATGGAATAAAATGGAAAAAAAATGGAATAAAATGGAAAAATATGGAATAAAATGGAATAAAATAGAATAAATAGAAAAAATGGAATAAAAAGGAAAAAGAAAAAATGGAATAAAATGGAATAAATTGGAATAAAATGGAAAAAAAATTGAATAAAATAGAATAAATAGAAAAAATGGAATAAAATGGGAAAAAAAATGGAATAAATTGGAATAAAATAGAAAAAATGGAATAAATTGGAATAAAATAGAAAAAATGGAATAAAATAGAAAAAATGGAATAAAATGGAAAAAAATGGAATAAATTGTAATAAAATAGAAAAAATTGAATAAAATGGAATAAATTGGAATAAATTGGAATAAAATGGAATAAAATGGAAGAAAAATGGAATAAAATGGAATAAAATAGAAAAAATGGAATAATATAGAAAAAATGGAATAAAATAGAATAAATAGAAAATATGGAATAAAATGGAATAAATTGGAATAAAATGGAAAAAAAATGGAATAAAATAGAATAAATTGAAAAAATGGAATAAAATGGAAAAAAATGGAAAAAAAATGGAATAAAATAGAAAAAATGGAATAAAATAGAAAAAATGGAATAAAATAGAAAAAATGGAAAAAATGGAATAAAATGGAAAAAAATGGAATAAATTGGAATAAAATAGAAAAAATGGAATAAATTGGAATAAAATAGAAAAGATAGAATAAAATGGAATATAATGGAATAAAATAGAATAAATAGAAAAAATGGAATAAAATGGAAAAAAATGGAATAAAATGGAATAAAATAGAAAAAATGGAATAAAATACGAGGTCCCGGGTTCCGGGACCTCGTGACCTCGTGTTCAGCAGTCACACACATCCACCACTGAGCCTTACGTTAAAATCACATTCTAATTCTGTTAAATATACATATGTAGTCGCGTGTGTAGCAAATAAAATAAAATAAAATCTTTATGTATCAAAAAAGGTATCTAACCTATGAATTAATAAATAATAATGATGATAAGCAGTTACCGTAGCCTATGGACGCTTGCAATACCAAAGGTATCACTTGCGTGTTGCCGACCCATTTTTTTAACACCAGGGCTTTATGATGGAGTATCCCTGGGATAGGAAACGTTTCTTCCAAAACGCAGGAGTACTCACACATAAGATCACAACTACACCGCTGTGTGTAGTAATTTAGGTGAAGGTTTGGGCTCTCCTCGCTGATGGATCGCCGGAATTAGTACGTCTAACGCTTTCATAACAATTTTTTTTATATTTATATATTTTATGTAAGTAGGTATATTTATTTTATATATTATATATACCACAGCATATATATTCATTATATTTTTTTTAGATGTTGTTGAATCTATATCCTTTAATCTTAAATTTGTTTCTTTGTTTTATCCATTTTTTTTGTTTTTGAGTGCACCTACTATGTTCATCTCTGTATCACCCAAGGTCAACTGGTAGAGAATGCCTATGGCATTAAGTCTGCCTGTGTGTGATTGTGCATAAAGTTTTAAATACTTAAATAATTTGGCTGTGGTGTATTAATATTATGTTCTTTTTTTTTGTACCTACCTACCTAGCCTACAAAAAACCACCACTACCTACTACTTTTTTGTAGGCTAGGTATCATCTTATGGCATTAGTTTCCACCCACGGCTTCACCTGCACTTACAACCCCAGGCAGAAACAAGCAAGAAAAAGGTCCATAGGTACTTAGGTACATCAATTCATCCAAACATTCGCATTTATAATAATAATAATATGTATTAGAATAGATATGGTATGCCAAAGTGTTCCTTTACTTCTCTAATAATAACATATTCTACAAATTTACAATACAAATACCTATTATAACACCAAAAATCTTACCGTAATATAACAATAAAGTTTACGCGGCCCTGCACTGTGCCGAACATACTTCACGAACAATGTATGTGTGCGAGGATCACGCACACACGCGCACTCGCCACGCGCACGCGGCCGGTCGACCGATAATTACCTAATCTGTAGCTGCGCTATTTTGTGAATACGCTCTTAAAGAAGAGATGGCGCTCTTTTGATGCAGTTTATGTGTCCGTTAGTAGGTATATAACTGGCGATATATTATTCCAATTTTTGTCAAGAGTTACAAGTTATGTAACTTGGTACCATTTTTGGTAGAGGTACTTTAGGGGTGAAATCAGTCGAAGTATAAAAATAATTTACAATAAATTTATAATTACTGTGTGATAAGATCATTTTGATTGACCTACAACCTCGTTTAAGATATAACGTATTTAATAAACTGTTGCCAAAATACGTGATAACTTTACATTAAGATAATATTATATTTACAACCTAACAGTTTGGGTTTTTACACATAGTAAATATATTTATTACAACTCACACATCGCTATCTGATCTAGGCAGAGCCTGTACTATGGTAACCAGACAACTGATAAACATACATATATATATTTCTAAATACATACATATTATAGATAAATTACACCCAGACACAGAACAAACATTCGTGCTCATCACACAAAGATTTGTCCTGGGTGGGAATCGAACCCACGACCTCCGGCGTAGTAGTCAGAGTCACTAACCACTAGACCAACAGGCCAGTCTTATAACTACAACTACAACTTGATTATTATTCACACATATGTGATTATTACCCACAAATCCACAACCAAACACCAGGGCCCCGTACCATGACGCCTTAATACAATTTGTTTTTTAATCCTATCCTAAATGAGAACTTTGTATTTTTCTAACCATAAAGAGGTTATGTCATAATCTGTGGCTTTTTTTAAATGTGGTGTAATTGTTGTACGTACGTGGAAGCTATTATATTAGATAAATATTTTAATTTAAAAACAGATCATGTGTCTGTGTCAGTGTATTTATAACAAAAATTTCGCGACATACCTGTCAGGAGGATGAGCGTACAAAAGAGTATTTGTTAACTAACTACAATGAAAGTAGCTAGACCGTATACAACAGTGCACATAAACAAAACATGTCACTGAATATTATGCTAGTTGTGGCCCGCGTCCGTAAATAACTTTAGATAATAATTAACAAAAGATTGCAGTACTATAGAACTATTTGTTTTTAAATAATACGTAGGTATTTAATAATAAGCCTTCCAAAGGCCAATCGTAATGAGAAGACAATAATAATAAAATAAACATCAGGCAACTATTACTAAGTCCCGTAGATGAATATCTTACAAACCTCCCACGGCTGGGCTCGGGTCTCCTCCATACACTTGGAGCTTGGAAGTACACCACACTGGCGAGACGGGTTGGTATAGGATTTTGTTTCGAGTCTTCGGTCTCTTGCAGTGGATATTGTCTGCCTGACTTACTCCGTTAATCGACTCTTATGACATGCTCGGGATGGAAAGGGGTGGTGACATTTGTATTCTTAATCCGTCACCACACGGACAAATCTATTAAATGACTTCATTACTGTAAAGTGTGAACTATTGTACCTTTGAGAGAAATAAATAAATTATTATTATTATTATTATTACTATTGAATTACTTCATATGTTTTCCTATAACATTAGCTATGAAATTAATATTTTGCAATTCATAGATATTGTATTTCATTCCGATCCGTTCAGCAGTTTTTACGTGAAAGAGAAACAAACATCCATCCATCCCTACAAACTTTCACATTTCTAATACTATTGGTGTGTCCAGTTGACTACTGAGTCATAAGTAAAGTACCTGCAAATAAAAAAGAAAGTACTTATTTAATTGATTGTACCTATGTAACTAATAGTAAATGTGGCCAAAGTTTCTTACCATTATTCTTCTTATCGCCCCTACCCTCGTCAGCGAATTGGCTGTAGGAAAGCTATAGCCAATTCGCTGACAAGCCAATACAGACTTCTATTGGTTTTTATGACGTTCATAAAATCCAGTCCATCATGCGTATGAACTAAATGAGTTGACTATACTAAACTTATAAAATCTCTCTAAATCTCTAGAATTTGAAACTAAAATCTCATTTTAACTATTCATAATATAATCGCCTACACACGGAGCCATTAGATCCATCATTTGCTGGGAACCAAAACTGACATAAAACGGCATATCTGTACAAAACTCTGACAGTTACTACTGGTTTATGTCAAAATTATCAGTTATGCCCAATTTACGCCCCTGCTCAGCGCAAAAAAGTTCAAGTGGTAGCGGGCGGGTCGAACGGCGGCGTATGCGCACCCCTCGAGTCAAACGCACTCAATTGACTTGCTTTCATTTATTATTATTTGTTTCCATTCTATTAACATAACTGAGCAATATGTAGTAAGTTATGTTTATTTTATGTTGTTGCCTATTGTATTTTATTTAACGAAATAAATATTCTCTGCCTGGTTTTGCTGCTAGGTACTTTTATACCGCATATATTTTACTAAATATACCAATTTGAATATTTATTTAATCTCTAAAATGACAATACTAAATAATTCTAAGACGTGGATTTGTTGGATGTGAAATAAAAAAGGGATCTGATTAAGTTTCATCAAAATTAATTTCAAGTTTCGACCTTCAATTTCTATATCAATTTTTATATTGCCGGATCTGAAGGTCGAAAAATTGGAAAAGGGCGTGTTTCCTTTTAAGAGACAAATATTAGATTTATCTGTGTATTTAAGAAGCCCCTAAGTTCAATTTAATTATGATTCGGTAACTGAAGTGAATCTGAAGTGTAGGTACCTACTCACTTTAAAAATAGATGTGCTTGGGTGGGAATTTCTTTGAGTAGTTTGGAAAAAGTATAGGTTTGCTCAACATCATTCGTCAGGTCAGGTCGCTAGGTGTGGCATCAAATGCACACCCATAGCCCTTCCCTTCGTTTAGATCCAAACAAGCTCATTTCTTATTCTTACGTACTTACATCTACTAAACATGACGTCTTGTTTACTTTCTTCAGTTCCTGTGAAAATGTTCTTCGTAACGTTACAATTTATACTTTGTGTTTATCATCCAATTAAAAGCATTTGATGCATTCTTCGAAATTCGTCTTTGAAATAGTCCTCAAGACGTGCCCTAGTTTAATTTGTTAGCTGTACTGTGTACATAATTAGGTACAATTTTTGGGGGATAAAAAAATATGTTTTTTATTTTTTACAATGTCGGCAAAAGGAGTTAGCTGTACAGGGCCGCTATATGAAGATTATATTTTTAGTAAAACCATTGTTAAACCTATCAAACTACATTTTTTTATCCATAACATAGTATAATAATACTTAAATGTGTTTTCAATCAATAGGAATGCGTATTTTAATTCAGTTCGAGAAAATTTGCAACTCTTTTTATCATTGTTCCTAAATGAGTACGTGGGTGGATGTTTGTAAGTGATTGGTGGTCATCTACCATAGCTCGGGTGCCGACCTGTGCACTGGCGCAAGGGTCGCGTGAGATTCAACGCCGGATGGACGCAGGAAGGAAGCTTCTAGTTGGCAGGCTCCCCTCGGATCTATTTTAGAGTTCATTCGTTTTATTCTATCATTTCACCCAACATACTTTTTAGTACATAGGTCGACTTGAACTTGGCTATGTGCTCTGCATCCTGTCGTTCGCTTACTACAGTATATTGCCAATTAAGAATGTCCTGTTGTCGGCATGCGATTAGAACAATCACAGTTTGTCATACTCTGGACTGTCATACGATTTAAAAGACACATCGTTGCTTTTAAATATACTCGTATAACTAAGTACTTACCTACATTACTACGTTTAGCCTCTATACGAAGGGGATAATACAACATTATATACGTCAGTTTTGAGCTATCTGTGTATTAAGGGAACCTCCTTTTACAAATTTGGGTAGCAACTCGGATGGTTTTCAAGGCATTGAAGTTTTTTTACTTGAAAATTTATTCACCAAATAAAAAACCTTCAGTGGCCATGATAAAGCTAGATATAGATAATAAACTTAAGATTTATCCCTGAAGTTTATTATCTATATCTAGCTTTGTCGGGTCGCTATGTTTTGTTTTTTCTAAAAATTCGTAAAAGCGACAGCATCACCGACACATCCAGGGTTTTGTACTTCAGCATAATATTTAGATATCTAAGTAGATAAATTAATTATTATTAGTATGAATGTAAATCAAATCGATGTCCTTTTTTATTCAAAGGGTGTTATTAAACTTTTATTTTTATGATATTTAGCAAGGGAATTTTTCCAAGGGAATTTAAATGTCAAGTTTACGGTACCATGAAGTGATACGCATGGATATTGAACTCATGTAAGGGAATTCAATCCCCCCTGCGCGCCTCAGTGCGTTCAGTTCGGAAATGAACAATCACCTATCGGAAGTGAAGGTACCTGTTACCAGTGATTATGTTATAATTTATGTGTGAAACGGACTTTTATTTGTAATATTTAACCTTTGTATTATTAAAATACGATGGCCAAAGTTTAAAAGCAGGTTAACTTTTGTAATGACAGCCCTAAGGTTCATGGCGTTTTACGTGCAAATATCTAAGATGGTTAAAATGTGTCAGATTTTCGAAAAAAACGTTTGACTTACTTACCCCTTTTTAGGTACACTGTGACTGTGACTGTGACAATTGTGTACAATGTGAGATTCGCCATAGTTAAAGATTAAGCAGGGTTAAGCAGGTAGGTTGAATTTTTGACCACCGGGCGGCCTTTAGTTATTAAATATGAATTTATGGTTTATTGTGAGATTTGAAATTAGGTACCTACTTGGGATTTTTATTGATAACTCTCACACTAGGGAACAAGCCCTGTGTCGCGGAGGACTATACAAATACACAATCTTGAGATAAATTAATTTAGTTCTTGTGTGTAAATACAAACCTTTAAAAATATTATTGCATTTTACCTACTGTACTTTGCTTTACGATAAGCATGCAACACGAATTGTGATAGGCTGATGGTGATAATAAAGATGATGCATTAAGCATGTTGTTTATATGAAACTAAAGGAAAATATATGTCTAATAGATTTTACATTAATAACGTCAATGATAAATAACAGATAATGACGTCTACTTTCCAGCTAACAATGTATCTTAACGACTTTTTTTCGTATTTCGAATTCGTCATAAGTTCATGTCATCACATCAGTAATACAGTATTTGTAATATATATGTATTAGTCTATATATAAATATATATTTATTTATAAATAAGTATTTAGGTTTACACGTAGTTTATGTAATTGTATTTGTACGTATATAATAATCAATAAACATATTATTCCCTCTCAGTTCAATATTACATTTTATTATTGCACCTACTTCGTATATCTCTGCCTAAGGTTGGCTGGTAGAGAATGCCTTTGGCATTATGCCCTCCATTGTACAATTAGTGCATAAAGTTAAATATAATATTATAATGGCTATAGTATCTAAAACACGTACGTAGGCAATAGTTGATAATTACGTATTTAAAAGCATTAACTATTTGACGTAACAACACATAACTGCATCAAAGTACAGAATGACTTTCAAAAGTAAAAGGTTTATACAATGAAGAAGACGACCTCTCTAGGAAATATGTATGAGTCTATGCAAGCATGTTATGTATTAGGTACCCAATTTTTCTAGCTGTGCAGCTGGAGCTTTCAAAATGGTCAGGTTGGGATGATTGAATTCAACATTCCTTTCTTACCTCCCCGTAGGAGCCTGTCCCTGTCAATACGGTCTGCACTTTCGTGTCATCTGCGCTATTTGAGTATCCATATATCATATCCTGATTAATTGCAAAAGCTGATGTTTGATAGTCCATCTCTACTTTAATGCAGTTTATAACTCCATCAGTAATTTTCAAAGGTTTTTCAATCGATGCTTATTCAAATAAAATTCGGCGTTGTCAACAAATGACCGCGTTAGGCGTCAGGTGCATTCATGAATATTCTGAATAATTTTGAATGTAATGTTATTAAAATGTGGGATTTTATGTTCTTTTGTAATGTTAATTATTCATAATGAAAGTAAAATAGGGCGATAAACATATTATTATTCGACCGTTAATTTAAAATGATAATTTAAATTAGGCCGTAAGCGCCGGTTTTACTATCCCAGTTATATGTTTGTTATTGTATTTTTCAGTCATCAATAAAAACAGAGATATCATAAGAATTTTCTTACATACCTACTTAAATAAGTATTTGCTTTGCAACATATGTATCCCGTAAATGAATCTTTTATAGATGAACTTTCAAACTAACAGACTTTGTAGGTATATACATACCTATAGCGACTGATTCCCAGAGGGTTGGGCAGCGCCAGGTATTAGACATGTTTCCAGCGCTCATAAAAACGCAACCCTAAGCGTTTTTAACGAAACGTTTTTCTATCCCAAAGATATTTCATTACAAAACCCTAGGTACCCTGGTGTTAATTTTTCTGGGTCGGTAACACACAAGTTACCGACCCAGAAAAATTACTATTACTTACGTTACTGATGTTAGTTACCTATGGTATTTATTTATACTTACTACCAAGGAGGCAAACAACTATGGACGCTTGCTACATCAGGGGTATCACTCGCGCGTTGCCAATCCTGTAAAAACCTTATAACTCCTTTCTTAAAGAACCCCATGCACGTAGTAACAATTTAGTAATCTGTGTCTATGCTATAAGTTTTTGGGGAAAACCTCGACGGGAGCACAATTCCACAATCTAATCGGTATTTTGCAAGCATCCACAGGGTACAGTAACTGCTTCCTATTAGGCGGGCTGTATGATTTTTTGTCATCTAAATAGTATAGAATAACATATCTGAAAAGGTTTGCATATTGAATAAATATCTTTATTTGAAAGTCATGCTGTACTTTGTAGGATCGTAATTATAGTTATGCAGACCAATTTGCTTGCCTATTAGGTAGGTATCACGTGTGTTTCAGTAGCATGTATTTATATGTATAGGGAAAAAGGCATTCTGAAAAACTGTTATTATTCTAATTGGTTATTAAAATAAATATTATCATAAAAATACACCAGGAGCCGTACTATGACGTTGATTAATAGCGATTAATTTCTGATATTTATAAGACGAGAACTTTATTAGATACTTACCTAGCTTTAAGGTTGTCTTCTTCTTTCTTCCCGTTTGGTTAGTGGCCAACCTGGTGACAGAGTAATTTAGATCGCCCATATTTAGGCCTCTGTCGTGATCTAAAGACCGTTAACAATCAGGACCTACTTTTAACGTGCCTTCCGAAGCACGGAGAAGTTGTCATAGGTTGCAATTTAAAAAATATATTGCTATAGGGAAGTCATGGTACGGACAATAATAACGATTTCTGCCAAAATTGGTTTGTATCGTATTCATTTAATTCTATATAAAGTAGAGTAGTTGTTACAATAGCTTTTATATGGATATTTTGCCATAAATGTACCTACCTATAATGGCGTGCAAATATACATAGCTTTATAGTGCTACCATAAACATTTCGTTGGCATTTAATTTGTTATCGTCTTAGTAAATCCTTACCTATATAATTTACATACATAGCCTTTTCCTCAAAGGGATATGCAGGAGGTTACTTAGCACGTTACGTTAGCTGTATTAGTTCCTATGTGCCTATGTTCCTATGTACTATTTTTAAAAGGAATTCTCAATCAAACAAATATGTGGTTTCAACAAGGAACTAAAATTGAGCCCTGGGGGACGCTTAGTGCTACAGGTAATCCCGAAGACCTATTATTATGAATATTAACGAAATAAACTTTATTACTAAGGTACCCGGCAACAAAATAAAAGGCAGCTTAGATTTACTTAATACCGCAATAACTAAGCTTTAGCAAGAACGTATGATATAGTGTTCAACGCTGTCAAATGCTATTGAAAGATTATATTTTTTGAAATATCTTACCGTGTAAATTATCTTCTTTTGTTGTACTCTTATTATATAGGTACTAAGTTATATACTTAGGTACGGTTAAGACTTAAAGTAGTAGTTAAGACTTAATTTTTTTGTTGTACAAAATAAGGTGTACCTCTGATTTTATTGGCAAGTACCTACAATTATGTATATTCCTACCATGTTTTACTTGTACAGTTGCCCAGTAATTTTGATGCTATCACTGACATCGATGACATGAGATTTGCCATGCAAAAGTATCATACTGTACTTAGGCCAATTATAATATCAAATTTGTCTGGCAAAACTTGTGTACATAAGCTGTAATGGAATACGGCGT
The DNA here is from genome assembly GCA_947095525.1 of Trisateles emortualis. NCBI lineage: Eukaryota > Metazoa > Arthropoda > Insecta > Lepidoptera > Erebidae > Trisateles > Trisateles emortualis. The sequence continues at coordinate 9,724,510 of OX352740.1, read as the reverse complement.
TTATTTTCGCTTATCCTAAGACTAATTGAAAACTTAACGGCAATGTCACACGCATGAGAACTTTCTTTAGTCGTGTACAAAGATGCTCATGTCGTATAAGCTTCAATTATACCATTAATTGTAATAAGTGCGATATGAAGCCGAGTCGGCCCTTCCATTAGCTAATGACGCTGATTATGTTTGTTTATCATTGCTTTTATTCTTATACGCTACTGAAACATATCTCAAATCTTTGGCGTTATTTGCTTTGGCTTTTGCTTTTTAGCCCACTCGAAGATTTGAACATTTTGTCTTTATCTACCTACAAAATACATAACTACGTAAAATTTGAATCAGTGAATTCTTAAATAATGATGATTTAGCACTGATAGTGATCTAATATCGTAGAATACCATATCCTACGATATTAGAAAATACCTACCATTACCATGTTAGTGCATTCAAAATATTCTTTGCTACTTTAACTACTACTACTTTAAAGATTCTTAATCATCTACCTACTCAGTGATCTAAATTCTTCTAAATTTAGACCTTCGTGCTTCTAAATTAACGAAACAAAGGCCTTGTTCTGTCACCACAGAGCTAATTTTAGCTTTAACAATAGTTGTTCCTAATTTAATTGTTACTATTTCGTTAATTCAAGCTTCTCAGAGTTAATCTTTAGCTGTAGTCTAGCGTTAATTGAGAGCCAGACGGCTTAATTCCTGAAACGCATAGCCAACAATCTGTTTCAACCATCTTAAACGTAACTGGTCTTACATTCTTGCGCCAATTGAAATGAGTCCGCTTTCTCCCTGATTTAGCCTAATAATAATATCTCGAGACAACTTTCACACGACCATCTGATCCCGAATTAAGCAGCATATAAGAATGAACCATTTTTTTGCTTTACTGCCAAATTATCATGTATTTCAGTAGAGTAATTGAAATAAATCTGGATGTAAAACAAATAAATGTATAAATGTGTAAATGTAGTCGCTACCTATAAGTAAATATAAATATCAATGCAATGTACACAATAAATCATAAAGAGACGCTTGGTTATATTAAAGAACTGCACTTGGCTTCGTCGTCACCCGCTAATTCTTATTTCCTCATTAGGTAGTCGGTTCCCCGCTTGCGAGCGCATGCGTTTGCGCCCATTCAACAAGTCTCCGCACACACAAACGTTCGAACGCCTGCATCGCAATACTCCCCTCTTGCCTGCTCAATTATCCCCCGTCTGCTTCTCAATACTTCACGATATCAATCTGTTGAGCGAAATTACCTAGAGGGCACTCATCTTCTGCTAAGTGTTTTGATTTATTGTCCTTTTATTGGTCACTTACTTGTACTTCAATGGGATGACGTAAAATCTATTTCAATTTCTTATTACAGAAATAACTACATAGTTCATTACGCTGTATGTCATGTGGTGTAGGTATATGTTAACAAGTCGGATCATTGTTATGAACTATGTTGTCGTCTACTAAATGTCCTTTAAAATATTAAGCTTAAACGTCAGTTTTGCCTCTTTTATCATGATCAGCATCAGCCTATCGTAGTTCACTACTGCACGTAAGGTTTCCCCTCTTAGTACAATTCTTGGCTTAGTAAATAACCTTCAAAAACAAAACCAACAGCAATCATAATAATATATGCTCTTATTTCACTTGTAAATAAACCTACATAGGTATAAATACAATGTTTCCATTCATTCAACCATTGTAGTTTGATGACGCAGTACCCGTTGTGGACTGATAAAGGCCAGCAATAGAACTGTTCATTGAGAGCACTAACAGGAGTGCTCTCGAGGCGAAAGCGTGGCTGAGGCGACGAGGCGGCGGGAAGCACGCCGGTGGGCCCCAATTTGCCTGAACATTATCCAATTGTCAGAATAAAATGGTTGGCGTGGGCTAGCGCGTGACCTGCTAACGAATTCTGGGTCTAAATCTTTGTTTTTATTTAAGATACTTTTTATATATTTTTTGTACTTTGAAGACCTTAGAAGGTAATTCTTTTATTAGTATTGAATATCACAATTCTGATAATTTAATGTTCATAGATGGACGGACAGATTTTATGATTAAATCGATATATTTTTTAAATTGGGTTTCATAAATAATATTGATCATTGTCAACAGTTTTTTGTCGATTGCTCTACTCATCTCCACCATCTTTAACTGTTAGTGGCTAATTATTTCCAGGACACTTTTTATGTAACTATCTAAATATCTACTTCTATTCTTCATAGAATGATTTGTGTACTTCACTCGCCTAGTCATATTGTTGAATAGGTACTATTATGGGTTTGTACATACTTAAAGTAGGTAGATCAACTATCTACTGTCTAGATTTGCATAAGGTCGTCAATGGCACTGAAAATTGCTAAGTAAAAACAAAATGTTAGTACCTGTACTATTAGGTATTCTGTGGTGTTAGTTTTAAAGTAATCAAGGTGACCCGATTTTATAAAATCATTAAACCTATATAACTGTAAAACAGCTATCTTTATAGGTATCTATAACTATCTACCTATAGGTATATAATCCTGCGCGTTTAAAGTTAAGTATATGAGGACACCGAAATTATTTTTTGTATTTAAATCCATAAATTTTCTATGCTAGTTTTGGCTTTACTATTTCATGTTCGTCAACCTACCTCACGCCAATCCACGAATATCTATCATCCTATAGCTTAAAACGTATCAGCATCGGATATCTTGTATTGTACCTATTGTTTGTCTAGCCGACGCGCGGTATGGTCTTGGCTAAAAATAAACTATGTACCTAGTCTATCATCACCTGTGGATGTTGTAATACGTAGAAATGATAGATAAAACTTAGGATTTTCGGCCAGGACAGCGACAAAAAAATAAATGTACTAAGTCCGCACGCCTCGTAGCATCATAGAATCGGTGCATCGTTTTAGTACATTTTTCTCACCGCTCACCGCCGCCGCTCGCCGCTGCCGCTGCAGCAAGGCTGTTAGGATATTTACCAAAAGATTACATATAATAAATCACACTTCACAAAGTGTGTCGACCCGTTGACTTTGGAGCCTTCAAAAGCGAGGTGCAGCCTTTGGAGGAAAGGTGTATCACTACCTAACCCCTTTGTGCCACCTGCTGAAGATCTTCCACCCGGACATACATTGCCGTGGCAGGTCTGGAAGACTTTAAATAGACTCCGAACTCAGGTCGGCCGGAGCAAGGAAAACTTGTTCAGGTGGGGGTTTACAGATGGTACAGATCTGGAATGCTCATGCGGTGTAGCCCATACAATGGCCCACCTCACATCATGTCCTGCATGCCCTAACACCTGCACGCAAGAGGACTTGATGGCTGCCTCTGACAATGCAGTCAACGTAACTAAATTTTGGGCCGCTATAATATAAATTAACGATGTTTGCCAACGAAACGCTAAGAAGAAGAAGAAGAAGAATCACGCCTCTTTCAAATAAACCTACCTATTAAAATTTAAAAAATGGGTTATAAGGCAACGCGCAAGTGATACCTGTTGCTAGCGTCTATAGGCTACGGTAACCGCATACCATCAGGCTGGCCATATGCTTGTTTGGTTCTTTGATAGTATAAATAAAAATACGTATGAACCGAATAAATAGGTTTGTAAGTTTTCTACACATATCAAGCTATGGATGTAGCGTGACATGAATGCACAGTTACGTGTGTATGCCTAGGTACTGAAATTGTGATCTAATTTACATGCAAGGTCAAAGTATCAGTTACTTTGCTCACACTTGGTGAATAGCTAAACTGAACTAAGATCTAACTCTGACGCACATTAGAAGTGAAGTGATAGGTAATAATTATTATTTTCGATATATTTTCAAGAACCAATAAGAAGATAAGATATAAGATAGGTAGGGTACCTGTTGGCCAGCAAACCCGACTGGGGCAGGACCTCCACCTTACAGAACACTACAGCCAAACTACACACAGCGGTGAAGTTGTGTTCCTGTGTGTGATTACAGGTCTCTAATGATGCGTTTTGAAAGAAACGTTTTCCTATTCAAGGGATACTCTATCTAAAAACCCTGTTGTAAAAAAATGGGTCGGTAACATGCAAATGATACCTCTGGTATTGCAGGCGTCCATAGGCTGCGGTAACTGCTTAACATCAGACGGGCCGGCTTGTTTGCCACCCAAGTAGTATAAAAAAGTACAATGAACCGGATCAGGAACAAAAAGCTTATTATAATCAGTGTAATTAATTAAAAATGATTATTTTAGATGACTTCTATATATTTCATTTATAGATCAAATATGATTCATAAATACTTCATATAGAAATCAATACTTATTTATTAAGAATAGGTTAGCTCGCGTGATAAATGTTTTTTGACAAGTAGGTCATGTGTTATTTTATTTTTTCAGCAATTAAAGATAAAGACTATGAAAAATTGTTGACCTTTATTAAGTTTATTAAATACCTAAATACTTAGTTTCTTTAATTTGTGGTTTCGATTTAACTAACCGCTTTTGTTTATTTTAGTTATTTAATGTAAGCGAGGGGCCCCCGTTTACCGTATTTTTAATATATAATAATACCTCAGACTAATAGAATAAGATAGACGGAGCGTGTAGAACAAATCAGTGAAGCCACAAAGCGCTGTCAATGTCGTGTGACGTGGAAAACGATGTTGCCAGCAAATGAAATACTCCCAACAAAAGTTGAAACAAAACTGTTAACTCGTGATAATAATATGCAATATCAATATTAAAAATTATACTTCAAATTGTTTGTTTAAATAATGTTATTATTTATAATTATTTAACATTAATATTTCAAAATAAATAGGTAACAATAAACACTAACTACATGCTTTAATTTCTGACGAATAAAATAAATCTTTTAAAATATAACATCATACATCTTAGCATTATGTTACATTAAAAAAAGGTTTCTGTTAACAAACATATCAAGACAAAATACAATATTATATTAAAAAAACAAACATAAAATACAAAACATATTACTCGTAAAACAAAACTGGCAAAAATTGTATCTAAAAAAATGTATATATATGGTTTATGCTTGTTTACTATCCAAGTAGTATAAAAAAAAATTAAATATTTAGCGGCAAGCGGTAAGAACAAATTTTGTTCATACCGCTCGCCGCCGCCGCTCACAGCCGTGGTTAGGATGTAAATACTTTTTTTTAAATAAATCATAAACCTAACATATCTACTTATTTTATGAATTTAAATGATCAATTATTATTATTATATTAATTGATCATCATCTGAATAACATAGAAAAACATTATCTAAGTACCTACCTAGGTACCTCTTAAAATCACTACAAAAATACGGAATTACTCGCTAAATGCAAACAACAATTTCTTTTTTTTTTCGTGTGGATCCCCAACTATCATTCAGATTTATTTTAAATAGTATATCGATAGACTGATTAATATTGTTTTATATTCCCACTAACACGTTGCAAAATATTTTAGGGAAAAAGATATGCTAAGAATGGCAACACTGTAGAACATGGTAGAGGTTTTGTGTTCCTAGTTTGTGTAACTAAAATATTTACGAAAACAATAAGAAATCTATAATGTTAAAATTATTGACCTATGGAACGATACTCCAGAACTCTTTTTGAGATTTGCTGAAGTATTTTTACAACGTTTTACTACACAATACGGCATTATAATAATATTTTGTCAGAACGTGTTTAGACGTGCGTACTCACTAGCGGCTCAAATCGACTGCGCGCGAAAACGTATGACATTGCTATTTAGTATTGCTTTTGGCGGCTTCACGCGCGAGTTCTACACGCTCCGTCTATCTTATTCTATTAGTCTGAGAATAATACCTATTTAAAACGCGAAAGTTTATGAGGATGAAGTTAAGTATAGATGATTGTTATTCCTTCACACAAAAACTACTTGAAAGATTTTAATAAATAAAATTGGTAGGGTTTATAGACGTTATAGTTTATTTTATACAACAAAAGACATTCACACAAGCGGAGCCGCAGGGAAAGAGAGTTCTCATATTTATATATGAGAACTATCTTTCCCTGCGGCTAATGCGCCTGGAATATTTGCATCAAATTCAGTTTTCACATAAATATTTTTGAAAATGTCAGCATGTCTTCAGTTCTCATTTACATAACCTCATTTTTCATGCCATTGACAGACACTCAACTCGTGTTGAAACGATAATCTTTGTTGCTAATAAACAATTTGTGAAATAAATGTGGGATACGCTATCTCAAAGGTTTATCGGAGGTCAGTAACGTACTGAATTAGAAAAACAGTAGCACGCAAGTAGTCAACTGGCGCCTCTTTACACATCACTGAGATAATAATGTATTTAATTGAAATAAAAACCCAGCTTTGCACGCAATGTATGATACCTATTTTATCTTGGGTATGAGGTCACGGGTGAGAGTCGTTACTATACATATGTGACACTTCAATAACTTTCAATAAAATATTAATAAATTACATGCTGTTACTACGAACACGTCAAGTAATTTTAAGATAAATAGGTAATTTAGGTATCTGTTTACAATGCAGACTGCCTGACTGGGTACTGTGATTTACTGGTTATTTATATTTGCCGTACTATGATATAGAAATATACCTATAATGATTCTCTAATATGTACGCATCCAAAAACTTATTTTGAGAGAAGAAATGCGAACTTATATGGGTATATCGCATACTGCCCCACTAGGTCCCCCTAGTGGGGCAGAGCGCGTGACAATTATGTATGATCCGGCCTTGAAATGGTAGGCGACCGATGGCGTACTGACAAATTCCGTAGGCCGCCATAATTTGTTTCATTATCAGTTGCATATCTTTATATATAATAAGCAAAACATTAAAAATTAACTAACATCATATTGTTAAAAATACTAAATGCAAATACAACTTACTGCCTTCTATAATTCTAAGACCAAAAGCTTAAACCTCTTCAAAATGAGATCATAACGTACTATAACAATATAGACCAAACAGATAAACAGCAATTTAAATAAGTATTAGTTTACGCGTCCCACCTTCTTCAATAAAATCTGACCTATTAAAACTAAGGTAGTAGACTACATAGTAAAAACTATTTTTACGAAGTTAGATGGACCTATTGTCGTGAAACTAGTCTTTTTCTATTAAAATAAAATAGTGAAATTGAGTTCACAGACAGATTCCTAATATATTTTAAAAGTAATTTTTAGTAGATATATACGAGTAAGCTAAGAAATTAAAATGTATTTTAAAATAATATTAGAGATCATATATATCTGATATTAGACTTAGTAAGCTGAAGTGGCAATGGGCCGGTCACAGAAGAAGGCAGAAGGACCGACGGCCGATGGAGCAGACGTGTCCTAGAGTGGAGACCGCGACTAGGCCCCCAGCTAGGTGGAGCGACGCCCTGAAAAAGGTCGCTGAGACGCACTGGATGCGGAAGGCGGAGGACCGTGTGCTATGCACGTTTTGGGAGAGGCCTATATCCAGCAGTGGACCGAGATAGGGTAATTGATTGATTAGAGATCATGTTAGGATATCCTCTACTTGCCTTAGAAAAAAGTATTTATCAAGGCTATTATAAATCCACATGTTTGACAGAAGAGGGCCAAAGATGACCCCTGTGGAACACCGCTCAATATGAAATTGTGCGTGGAAATGTCCAACATTGATATAGAAAAGCTGTATATATTGATATACAGTTTTTGTTAAGTAGTTAATTAATACATAAAAATTACATGTCGTATGAATCTGCACCGAGTCACTGAGGTTTCCTGACCAACTGAGGTTATAAGTTATTATTTATAATCCGTCAAGGGGTTATGATTAATAAAACTTCATAAAAAGTTCATGGATAACTAAATCAAGTCAAACAAAGAATAATAAGTAGCAAAAGTTTGATATGAAGTAATTAACAAGTAAATTATCTGTGAGTGCTTTCACATCGGCATGCGTCCGGCGTGCGCTTGCGCTCCCAATTGGACTTCCGAGCGCGCTTCCGAAATCGCTCCAACAATGGACTGACGCGACGATATTAATGACTGTAGAGGGAGTAGTTATTGTTTTGTTATTATTATGGCACGAGACAGGAAACTGGGTAATTAGCCCTTAATTTAGTTCGTTGCTTTATTAATTTTATTTAGTTTTCTATTGCTCCTTGTTTTATGTAGGGCGTTTAATTAGAAGTTACTTGAGAATCGAAAAAAATATTTTGTTTTGTTTGGTTGGCACTATTCTTAGTCAATTCGCAATTTACTTTTCCGCAACGTGCCTATCCAAAAAAAGGGCATTTGCTGGTGCAACAATTGCCATTCTCCCCGATCTAATGCTATTTCTTTCAATTTCTTCTACGTCTTTGCATTTTTTAATGCTTTATATACTTAATATTTTCTTTTTGACCTTCTTCAGCTCTAGTTTCTTTAAGCTATAATATAAGCTTCTCATTGTTATGGTAACATAAGTACTTCGTGTCTAATTAAATGGCCAGGGAACAAATAGGTACCTAATTGCGTCATTTCAAAATAAATCAATCGGCCTGTTTCAGTCCACTGCGCGATATAAATTACAAAATAGTTGACATCAAGTCCTACGGCAAACGATTCTACAGCATTTGATAATAGAGCAGTCACTTTTAATAAAAATTGACAACTATTGATATAGTGACATTATCCAAAACCGTGTTCATCCGTCAGTCACAAATATTAATAAATTGAAGAGGGTGCGTCAGGGCGTGCTGTTGTGACAACTAGTGCGGAAGAGCCGCGTTAGCAAGGGCCGCCGCGCCGCCATGGTGGGACTGGTACATAGGTACTTGAACAAATGCCATAACATACCTTCATTATTTTATTGTTGCAAATCAAACAACATTGAAATTCAGATTTTAGCTTAGAGTAAGTAGGTACCTAAATGCATTGATATCTATTGTTTCTCTTTCTTTTCATATTGATCCCGTTCACTTAAATCTCAATCGATCGTGTATGCAACTTAAAAAGTTTTTTTTTTTTAAATTTTATTTCAGATCGTGCATTTAACCATTACGATATCTGCTTTATAGCGAATGAACCAAGACAATAAAATGATTTTATCATTACAAGTACGTTTCTACTTGTGATGGTAATTGTTTACTTTATATTCTATGGAAATGATTTAATATCAAGCCCAGTGACGGAAGATTGAAAAACTGAGAACTGAACTGACCGTAATATCCATAATAGTAGGTACTTAGGCCTACCTAGATACCTATATATATACCCAATAGAAGAAGAAGAATAATAATTAATATAGACTAAAATGTATGGATACTAGGAATAAACCTTTAGTTGAATAAATCTATTGCTTATAAACAATCCTTGAACTGGGACATATCAGCACGAAGTACGAACAGAATGTTCCAGTTAGCAATGGAAGTGCGTGCCTCAGGCCGCGACCCGCAATTATACAGCCGAAACAAACGGCACAGATCGCGCGCACTTGTATTGCATCCGTTTTAATTGTTCCGCGGGTTGTCACATCACTCTCAATGAGATGACGAGTCATCTGAACTATGTCACACAGAGCTGTTACATTGGACTGTACGAAGATTATCTGCTCATCCAATGCCATATGATATATCGAGATCAAGGTTTTTTTTAAATCTAAATCAACTAATTCATTGATCGTTTTGTAGGATAATATTAATTCATATATTTTCATCAGCTCTATACTGATGACAAGTCTGTTCAACATTATTTTTAAATAAAAGTTTCGAAGGAAACGAACTCTTCGACCTCAGAGCTCAGCCCGATTTCACCGACTACTAGACATAGGCTTCTCTATCTCTCTCATTATTCCAGTCTTGCATATTTCAATTATTATTTAGTAGATCTGTCAATAACAAATGAAATTAATTCGTTGATAACATCATTACTATGCTTAGGGCACCCGCGGGCAGGCTGATTCAATTTATCTGACAAGTCAATTACACTTAATTATGCTATTCTTGTCAAAATATTGTGGTTTTTTATAGGTCCATGAGAAAATATTTGTATGTTAATGTATGAATACATACTTCACCAAAACAGTGTTGAAGATTGAGTAAGGCTGAAGAAAGGGGGTGCACCTGCGTCTTCCGGTCAGTACTCATCCGTAAAGGACGTTATCCGACCGTGAAAATCCGTTACAAGTTGTAATTTTTTCGACCTCCCATCCATGGGAAAAAGTATCCGTTACAAATACACCCTGACACCTTGATATTGTCCATACACACTTTACCTTTCTCAGTTTCCTTTAGCATCGTTTGTTTATAATATTGATAAACAAAAAGTTCCAATACAAGGAGCTTTGTTTGCACTTAAATTGCGTCTCGGGTGAGTCTGCAAAGAGCAGACACTTTGTATCTGTTTCGCTTAACGAAAAGGCTGGGGCAAACGACCATGTGCACGTGTGAGATGTAAACATAACGCGAAATACATTCCTTCTTGCGAACAATTAAAAACACATGAAAATCTAATAAAACTCAGCATTGTTCTACTTTTAAAGTATCAGTAAGAACTTGGAAAAAAAAACGGTCGGTTTTAGGAGATTTCATGCGCTAGTGGTATTTAGCTTTTATTGGGTAATTATTCAATTTTAAAGTTGTTTGTTTTACATTTCAGTAATGTGAATAAACAAGGAATTCGTAGAGTGGTAGTAATTTAATTGGATTAAAGCCCGCACCACTAAGTTCTTAATTGTGTTAGAATACAAGTCATGTTCTAAATGAGGAAGTTCTTAGCCACTATCACGACTATCCTGTTAATGCTTGGATAACTTTAAATTATTTTAATCAACATGCTTATTTTTTGTCATTGAATTTCCTGCTGTTCCTTTAAATAATTAGGCTTATTATATTGCTCAGATAATACTGTTGATAAAAGTAACACGGTTTGGAAATTATATTTAGTTTTTTAATCTGACTTTGATTTAGGTTGCAGTTGGGTTTATTTATTTCTACCTACGTATGTATGAAATTAAGACTTACGATTAGTTTTTGTTTGTTTTAGTGTAAACTGGGATGCAGTTTATTGCAAGAAGGATTGGAAAACTCATGTCAAATCGTTTGCGTAAGTAACTACAGAGGACTTTCATATTAAGTATAATTGCATTCACTAAGTTCGATGATTAAATTTATTTTATTTAATTGCAGAATGTTACATCAGAAACTGTATTCTCAAGGGAACTATACTGTGTTATGGGCTGTAATGAGGCTCTAAACACTTACTTCCAAAACCTAAGAGGTACGACCCCTTAATATTTTTGTTTGTTTTATTGATTCTTTTTTATTTTTTTTGAAAGCTAAAGAAGCTTTCAAAAAAAATTTGTTGTAGTTAAGTTGGTTGGTAGGTTGAGCACTTTTTGGGTGAACAAAAATCATGGAACTCGCGTCATCTTCACCAAACGCTTTCCATATTCAAAAATCATAATCTAATAGCTTGACAATACAATTCACATGTTACTTAGGTTTCACTTCTAACGGCAGTCCCCAAAGACGGCCCCGCATTTTTTTTTCAATAATGACACCACTCTACACAATTACCTCGGCATATTATTTTCAAACATTGAAATCAAGTACACAAAGTAACTAAATCCTAACTCTATCGTACAAATTTTAGCGATGTGAGTGTCAAACCCGCAACATGCCGCGTCATCTACACATTTAAACCACTGAGCCATCCGATAAATTGCGCTAACACAAGGTTATATTTCAGAATTAATTGGGACACCACCCGCTCCAGCCTTAGTGGCCGATAGTCTAACGGCCACCTCACTCTCGCTGGTATGGGAGGCGCCCAATTTAGGCAACATGAGCTACATGGTACAGTGGAGGTATGAAGAGTTACCTGGCACGTGGCAGTACTACTCGAACACAAGTCATTCCGACCAGTCGATAATACACGTCGATGGACTACGGCCTTATACTAAATATCGGGTAAAATATATTCTTAAATAGCATATATATCATAAATAGCTTTCGCCCAAGTCTACAATCCCACACGAAATTAATATTTTTTCGGGTTAATAAACGGGACTATAAACTATCTCTGTGCCAAATTTCATTCAAATCTGTTAAGCCCTTTTGGCATGAAAAGCAACAAACATACATCCATTCAAAATGTTGATAGGTATTCATAATATTTGAATGTAAAGAAGTTTGTATGTAAGTTTTTTTTTAAACAAATTATATACTTCAGGTATTAAAGCATGCATTAATTATTTACCTTCCTTTAGATTGTTTGACGTTTATTTATTTATTTATTTTTCAACAGTTTCGAGTGGCAATATTCCTATCGGGTCGCGGAGGTACTGGAGAGCCTGTATACTCAGCGCCATCAGTGGTAATATCCACATTAGACAGTGGCAAACCAAGTTCAGCACCTAATTCCTTACGTGCCGCTGCTCCCGACCCTAGCCGAGTGGCCATTTCTTGGGAACCTGGACCGTTTCCCAATGGGCCTTTGATATCTTATGTGTTAAGACTGACAGACACTCAACCCAACACGAACGATGCAGTAGAGGTAATTACTTTCCACTGGTATTATAGTTAAAGTAGGTACTAATCGTGTTCCCTACTTGTGAATAGATATCTACTATAGCAGTACTGTACTAAATACTATAGTCAAGAACTTATTGATTCGAAGAAGTGTTTGATGACTTTAATGTTAAAAAAGGAAAAATCAATATACATACTTAATTTTCTTTTTTCTTTTTAGGATATGCCAGCATCTAACAACACACTGTTCTACATGTTTCAAAACCTAGCACCGGCTCGGGAATATGAAGTTTCTGTGGCTATGCGCAATGCTGTAGGAGAAGGACCTCGAGCTCAAGTTAGGATATCAACACCTCCTTTGCCTACATGTAAGCAGCAGAGATTGTTTTTAGGCCACACATTGATTTTAAAAAGCATATCTGACTGTTTGACTGTCCAATTATGCCTTTACTACGTTCTACCATTCTGTGGTATGTCGATAAATGCAGTACTCAGTAATAATTAAGTTAATGTTAGCACTCAGGAATAATTAAGTTTCTTTTTAGTGAAATAATTTCCAGAATCGGATCAGCAGTTTCAGAGATTACCTCCCTCTACATATAAACGTACAATCCTTAACTCTATATAATAAAGATATCTATGGATTAATCAATTTGGATACCTACAGGCAACGTAACAATAATGTTGACAAAATCATAATTTTTACAGCTGTTCCTAGTCAACAACCCATTTTAATTTTGGGTGGAGAACAAAACATTCTTGCCGCACCTGCCAATGATATGTTATGTGATCCAGTGGAACTATACAGTACAGAACATTCTATTACGGGTACGTACCTAATTAACTAATCTAGTCCATTCCTGTGTCAAACTATTTTAACTCTAATCATGACAAATTTACATTCCAGGTGTTGGCCTTGATATATCCAGTGATTCTCTCTTCATATCTGTATCAAACGGATTTGTATATCGTAGTTCTCTATCCAAAAAGAGTACATCAGAACCAATACTTAAAAATATATCATATAAGCCTCAAGATTTGTCCGTGGATTGGTTGAATCGACACCTATACGTGCTTGGAGAAGTTTACTATACGAAAGAAAGCTCTACTTGGTCAAATACGACACTTTTCTCTAACTGGGAAATAATACGTTGTGATTTTGATGGAAAGAATCAAATTGTGGCGTTATCAGGTTTTAATTCTCGTCCCATACACTTTGAGGTTGACGCTTATAATGGGTAGGTTTATTCAAAAATTACTCAATTATATTCTAAAGAGTTTCCAATCGGTATTTATGAAGCACCTACATATTATTTCAGGTACTTATTCTGGGCTCAACAAGGAGGTGATCGCGGAGGTCTTTACAGGCTCGATTTGGCTAATATATCCAATGGTGTACGGCATGATGGACCTCCAGAAATAATTGTACGGGATGCTCATTTAGGCGCCTTTACTGTTGATCATGCCGATTTTAGAATACTCGTTGCTCATCTTAGAAAAAATACTGTATTAGCAGTTTCATTGGACGGGTAAGCTAAAGAAAAAAAGCATATGAAGAATAAAAAAAATAATGAGTTACCTATAAGAGATGCAATATATTGTTTTGTTGCAGACGCGAAGTGACGGACTTCAGAAGTAACACTCAAACACCAATGTTTCTATCAACACGTTCAATAGCTTACGCTGGTGGACTATTCTACTGGACCAACGGCAAAGAAATGTTGACTGAAGAATATCACACGCAAAGTGACAGCTACTTCCACAATGAATACCCCTTAGCTTATAATACCAAAACAATACAAGTTTTGGTAGCATTGAGGAGTTGTCAACCTATCCCTGTACCTGTCAATCCACCATTAGGATTACAAAGTGTCATGGGTATTAACAGAGCGAAGGTGTCGTGGTCGCCACCTCATTTACTAGGTCATCAAGGAAGCGGTGCTTGGCAGCAGTGGACGTTTCATCTTCAGCTTACGCATGTTGATACTGGAGACATCATAGACATGTAAGTGATGGTAAATACCACTTGCAATTTTGAACCAAAATCATAGCATTTGTACTAAAACACTATTTTTTTTTCCAGTAAGAACATCAACGAATCTATGTGTGTAGTAGAAAACTTAAAACAAGATGCTGAGTACGTGATAAGGGTGGCTGCAGTCACTGAATCTGGTTCAGGTAAAAATGACAAGTTATTCAATAAATTCTCTTGACGCATTAAAAAGTTTACTAACAAAAGATATCGTTCTAGGTCCATGGTCTACAGAGTTTGTTGGTAAGACGCTAGCATCATCACCGAATACTCTCCACAGTACGTTGTTATGGTCAGGCCCGGATGGGCTATTACAAACAGATCTAACTGGCGACAATTTACAGATTTTAATACATAGGTAAGTCCTATTTATTGCTGTCGAACTATTCGATTATGTTCAACGACTTCGATATTGTTTGAAGTACATCTTGGCTGCAATGCAAATGATTCAAAATATCTTCTATTTCAGAGCCCATCTAAAAAACTTTCAAATCACTGATATATCTTGGTATCGTGACAAACTATATTTGGTTACGAACGCGTCTACTGTGATGTGGTACAATACCACATCACACGAAAAAGGCCTCATGTCGAACATGGATAACGTTGGGAGCTTAGCTGTCGACTGGGTTGGCAAGAAGATTTACTGGTCTAATCCAAAACAACAACTGGTAAGACAACTACAAAATTACGTACATTTGTGGCTTAGTCGTGTAGAATTCAAATTCAATTGTATTTTTCTTTAGATAACCAGAGGCAATTTTGATGGAAGCAACCGGGAGCCTGTGCCAATTGTGACTGTCGCTAAGGAACTAACAATAGACTCGTTAGGAGCTTATATTTATTGGAATACAGGCCATGCAGTTGAAGCTGCGAGACTAAATGGAGAAAATAAAATGGTTTATTATCCAGCACAACTGTTTAGTGGGAAACAAGGTAATTTTATAGAACTGAAGAAGAAAGTTTTACTAATAACAATTTGAAATTATATCAGGTACTAGCTGATTTGTAGATATTTTATGATTTTTTTTTTCTTTTAGTAATGGGTCTAACAGCAGATTTGGAGAAGAAATGGTTGTATTGGTTGGTGAGAAGTTACGATGGATCTGAACTTCATAGAGCACCAACGGCAGACCAAATAACACATGGAATCAGTGAAGTATGACTCTTTGATACCTATATACTTGACGTGACGGGAACAATCCGGGCTTTATTCAAAACTTACCTGAATTCGAATTGGGTATATAATATAACTCTTGTTACTCCTTCTGACGAGGAAAACAACAAGACAACAACCTATAGAAAATGTAATAACTATAATGTATTTATAGGTCCTTATCGTATGCTCTCAACATAATAAGTAATTATTACTAACCTGCATGCTCCGGGCTGATTATAGTGCAATATCTATTAACTTACTTTTATATTCCGATGGAACGGTATTCCGATACTTTACTACTAATAACAATATGTTTCACTCCTGGGCACGGATCGCTATCAAGAGAGCTGAGGGTTTAGGCTATAATCCACAACTCCATGCACGCTAACCTAATGCGGGTTGCTATATCAGGTATGCCTTTAGAATTACTTGTAAAGCATGTAGGTTCCTCGCGATGTCTTCCTTCACCGTTCTCAGACGGTAAACCTTGTGATTAATATGTATACACTTCACAAAGTGGTACAAGAAGGTTACATTTCTATTCTGCTGCCACACTACTAGTTCTATACTACATTAACTAATATAATTTATGTATATTGATTGTATTATTTCTTCAGATTTCTGGCTCACTGGTGACTCGTCTACCTGGCACAGCAACTCTCGGTCCATTATGCTACTTCAGCGGTCGTCTAGTTTGGGTGCAAGATGCATCAAGAGCCGTGGTGTCTGACTTAGCTGGAAGGTATACGGCTGAACTGGTGCCAAGAGTTCATGTTATAGCTGTCCGAGATCCCACGCTACATGCTGACAGTGGTAATAATACTCTTTTACAGAATAAACTAAATCTTTAGATATATAACACTCCAGAAAACTTTTATTAAAAATTGCTGTTGTTGAACCAATCTCATACAATGTCAGACAATGTCATAGTAAAAATATTCTGATTTCAAAAGCTAACTCCTGATAGCTTGTTGAATCAGTATATTTTTGCGCGAATCCACTTACCTGAAGAAGAATGGGCATTTGCGCAGATAGTTACACCAATTTAGGTTAGACTTTTAATAACCACCCAGAAATACTGATCTTTGTAAGGTGATCATTAATTACTTGTTAAATCTAAGTAACTAACTACTACTCGGCAAAATCCCCGAAGGAGACATGTGCGAATGGGCATTTGCGCAGACGGGTACATCAATGTTAGACTTTTTATAATCGCCCAAAAATACTGATCTTGTAAGGCGCCCATCAATTACTTAGTAAATCTAAGTAACTATCTACTAATGGCAAGATCCATAAAACAAACCTTAAAACATGCATTGAAATTCGTTCATACCTTACACAAAGACCGTGGCTTCAAACTTTTAAAATCATCTTTTATATTATGATCAAAACACATGATTGTATAAACAACATTATATTTTATATTACAGAATCCTACATAGCAATTCCGGAGACAATAAACTCATCGTCGATATTGGTAGTTGGTGAGTGGGATCGCTTCAATGTGACTTGGGACCCGGCCACACACGTCAATGTTAACAATAGCCGAGTTTATTACGACGTCAGCTTGCATTTTTCAGGCCAATATAAAATTGAGG
This sequence comes from Trisateles emortualis, assembly GCA_947095525.1. NCBI lineage: Eukaryota > Metazoa > Arthropoda > Insecta > Lepidoptera > Erebidae > Trisateles > Trisateles emortualis. Next base: position 9,707,231 of record OX352740.1, on the reverse strand, counting down.
TAAGTACTATAATGCACTTTGCTGATTTGATTGATGTTAATTGTACTACGTATTTACTTTTCACCTTTGGTGGAACTGAAATAGATCTCAGCTTGATGACGTCAACTGTTGAAAACATTGACCTACCTGTAAATGTTTCTACAATGGCCGATCTTTCACTACTTGCATCCAAATGAATTGTCTGATAGAATATAATCTAGAATTCTCGAAATTTCGGCAGAAATAACTGCCTACAATTATTTTTGCTTAAAACCCTTTTTACAGAAGTCACCACTAAAAATATGTCCGCATTTTCCAGAAAACAGTAGAGGTAGCCTGGGTAGAAGTTCGTGAACGATCAATAGCACCGTACAGTGCGATGGAGGTGACAGTCCGTGCGCACACGCACTGGGGCGGGGGTGCTGCCGCTCGAGCTATGTTACATTCACCGCAAGCACCACCTTCTGCACCGAGAGCACCCCGCGTCTACGTACAGGCAGCAGTCAGGTACATATTCATTATTGAGAACGAAAGTATTGTAAATAAGAACACCCATCATCTTCAGTAGAGGTTCTTCTAGAAGAATATAAAGACATTAAGTATTTTACCGTTCTCAAAATCGATGAGATTTTATTTTATAAGTACCTATATTTAAAGTGACTTTTACAAGTAGTTTGTATCTATTTTCCTCATCAAGACAAGCAATACTCAGGCAATAGATACATGAATTTTGAGCCGAGAAAAACTCAAAGAAATAGCCTGTAAAGAAACAATGATCTATAGGTAGGTTGGTAGGTACTTAATATTAACACTAACATTTTTGTTTATTTTCAGTGGTGGGCCCTTATCTGCCATTTTCCGCTGGGGTAGCCCAGCTCGGATCAACGGTGTGATCCGTGGCTATGACGCACAGTGCTGGGTTGTTGGGGCAGATTCATCTACGGCTGCTAAACCTTCTGCCTGTGCTGATGCTCACCTTTCACCAGTACATACGCAGTTAATGTTGAGAGATCTTGCACCAACTTCCAAGTATTTCTTCCAGGTAAGAACACATTATACTCGGCAGTTGAAAAATGATAAAAAAATTATATATATACATTTACTACCCTCAGAAATTAAAGTATTTTAATCATTAAAGAAAAATCCTTTATAAGTAGTCTACAAAAAATAATTGATGTACCTAAAGCAATCCGTGGAGGATAGTTCTCTCCACGAAATGGCTTTGCATGTATTATCTAACCATTTTTGTTCCATTCCACCAATTAGGTGCAGGGTTGAGCTGAAGGAAGGCTAGTAGCCCGTAAACCGAATGAATACGTGGTTAAATATGGTCCAATTTTATTACATTCACGTTTCAGGTACGTGCTCACACGGACGCAGGATATGGACAATATTCTGAAATAGTGTCAGTTGCATCAGACGAAGTGAATCCTATACCAAAAGTAATGATATCATCACAAGAATCAATCAAAATCATAGACTTAGATTCCGGTGAGAGTGAAATGATTCCGAAAAGCACTGGGATTCCTATTGACTTTGCTGTTTCCACTGAAGAAAATGTCGTTTATTGGGTCAATAATTTGGAAGAAATATTTTCTTCCCGAATTAATGGCAGCGGGCACTTCAAGGTAAAATAATGATTGCTTCTTTATTATTATTGGGTTAAAAAAAATCCTTGGTACCTAATAATTATATATTTTTTAACAGCTTACATCTATTAACGGTTCTGCAACGAGTATGTGCTTAGATTGGGTCAGTCGATCCGTATATTGGTCTCAATTGGAAATCACGTCTATCGAGTCTTACGTGATATACCGAGCTAATCTTAGCATCCCAAACACACGACCACATATAACTCGAGTATTTGCTAGAAAGCAACCGATCTATAGTTTACAAGTTGCACCATTACGTGGGTAAGTTGAAAGTAACATTTGCGTGCAATATTTTAAATTTGTCAGTATCTTTATTAATATTTTAATTTCAAATAGATCGCTATTCTGGTACGAAGAAAGTGGACATCCAGGCCTGGGAACTATAATGACTTCACACGTAAATGGAACAAATATTAGACCATTCTTCAAGGACTCTCATACTGGTGAATGTAATTGTCCAGAAAACCCTCAAGTAGCCAGAACATTTGTTGTTGACATGACGAGAAGTAACAATTACGACTTATATTGGGTTGATCCCTGGGTTCATCACATAATTGCCACAGATATGGAAGCTTGTAAATGTAGAATAGTTGTTGATGCTACCGAGAAAAAGAAGTATGGTTTCACGCCTATGTCTATCGCAGTCGATAGCCGTTATGTTTACTGGTTTAATTCTACACGAAAGGAAATATTTTATACGACGAAGTTTCACAAAACCCGGATAGAAGAACGAAAGACTTCATATGGATATAAAATTATGGCTCTTGACCCAGGAAACCAACCTTACCCGCCGAGGCAATGCTTATTTCCTAGGATTCAAAGTCTAAGACCAAACGTGACCTCTAATTCAGCAAACAGCTTAACTTTGCGAATGCCTTTTGCTGATAAACCTAAACTATGTCACTATCTGCAATATGATATGCCAATGACGGAATATACAATATTCTACCGAATGAAGAATGATACAACTATTTGTGATAAAGAATCTTGTCCATTTGTAACTACCACAAATGTAGAAGTAGTCATTCCGGAGTTAAAGCCATTTACAAACTATTCCGTAATGTTAGAAGCAACCAACTATTATGCGAGATTACATGAAATCAAACCGATTATTGGTATGCCTTTGACTTTACAGACAGCAGCAGAAGGTAATTTTCTCACCACATTTGTTAAATACTTGTGTCTTTTAAGTTGTAACAAACTAAGTAAATTTATCATTTTAGCCCCAACAGCTCCCAAAGACGTGACCGGCATAGTCCTTAGCCCAGTACTTGCCCACGTTGAATGGAAACCAGATTCTGGACTTTGGTACGAAGTCCATTGGCGAACCGATGATTCACCTTCACTAGCACATAAATTAAAAGGTACGTAATTATGGCACTTTTCAGCATTATGATAAAATTTATATATTAAGAAACATTCTTATTAACCCTCGATTCTTTCCAGAACATAACACATTTGAAGTGACTGACGGTCGCAGTGCAAATTTAACCCGCCTGTCCCCAAACACGGCATATAACGTATGGGTTCGAGCTCGTTCTAAACACAGCGCAGTTGGAGCTGACTCCCTGCCTTTGCGTCTACGGACATATCCACCACCCGCGCCACTTGCTCTAAAGAATGCCACACCATATGAAATACACGTGCTATGGCCGCCTCCTACGACCTACCAGTTGGATCAGTAAGTATCCATCAGCCGAACAGAATATTTTTTGACCGAATTACCTAACTTCCTTTGTCATATAAAACCTTTCGCATTTCTTTTCACAAATCCGAAATCTTCTACTAACAGGTTTAGAATCGAATACACTGAAGCGACTCCTTCAATTGGACATTGGAAGCCGTGTGTTCATGTTGAACGAGAAGAATGGGCAGCAAGCGAACTTCGACCAAAAACTCGGTACCGATTTCGTCTCCGACTGCAATACGTCGCCAACGCACCACCATATTTCTGGCCGCATGATGACCGTTTCAGTTTTGAAACCCTTGGTATGTTTTTACAATGACGGTTAATTCATATAGAATATATATAGGATACGAAATGCTTTTATTATATAATAATATGATTGTCTTCTCTAGGCGATGTGCCAGGTCCACCAGGCCCTTTACGAGTGGAAGGGGTCAGCGATAGAGTGTTGCGCATCTGGTGGACAGAACCTGACCCTCGCGGCGCGCCTGTCACCGCCTACCGCGTTTGGGGTCGTCCTCAGCACAGGTATGTTCTTACTTTATCATATCTTTATGATTGGTTATAATATAACAATTATAATAGGTACCGCGCCTGAATTTATTAAAACTGTATCTATTCATATATTTTAAGAGTGAACCATGGCAATGAAAACATGACAAGAAACATTAGTGAGTTGCTACCAGCAAGCCTACCATCCGATATCGATGACAAAATGAAAATTCGCATTGTACGAGAAGGTTTAGAGTTGCTACATAATGGAACTGGTGAGTTAAATAAGTACTCGATTGATATACGAAAAGATATAACGGAGCCAAAGCACTATCATCAACATACGAATTTGATACTGTTAAAACGATCTTATGGCGTTTCTTAAGGACATTGTATTCCTGCAATATTAACTCACGTCTTCTTTCTGATTTCCCTGTTTTATAAGTTATGACATTCATAATTTTTACTCATTAACTGAAATGAATTTTGAATTAACGAACAATATAATCATATTTTGTATTGATTTTATTTTTGTATTTCAGAAACTTACTGGCTATTGAGTGGTGGGTCAGTAGGCACAGGCTGGATAGCTCGCGTGCAAGCTCACAACATTCACGGTTGGGGCGCATTGTCGCCACCTTCAGAACTGGATGCCACAGCATTGGCACCAAACCGACCACCTGCAGCTGCACTAGCATTGGCATTATTGGCTTTGCTCGCCTTATTAGTAGCTGTTGCAGCTGCCGTTTTCTATGGTAAGATTAACAACGAGTACTTCTACTTTCAAATTTAACATGTAATCAATAATCATAATATTTATTAAAATGAATTCGATCTTTTTAATAGTTAAACAACAATAAGCTTTCGATGACAAGTCCTTACCTTATCCATGTTTTGAAGTTTGATTTTTTTTTCAACAGCATACAACAACCGAGCCAGAAAAAAGGCGGCTATGGAGAATCAAATCACAACGAATGTTCCCAGAAGAGGACCCGACGTTGAGCTCGCAACGCTTAGACAATTACCTACGAGACATTCCACGAATATACTTTATAACCAGGCAAGTTACAGCTGTTTATTATATACCAGATGAAGATGAATCATCTAGGCAATCAAGGCATCATCTATGCCTACGTCATTCCTTTGAGCTACAAAGATTTATTAAATCCTCTTTTATTTCACCAGGGTGTCCACTGTCCGACTGACGCAGAACTGGCTGGTCTCCCACACATTCGCCGCGAACAAATAACTCTTACAAAATTCCTTGGATCTGGCGCTTTTGGAGAAGTATTCGAAGGTGTTGCTAGACAGATCAATGGTAGTACAGCTGACACTAAAGTTGCAGTCAAAGTGAGTTTTATTGATTTTAATATGTTGAGAAACGTCATTCGAAAGTAAAAGTTCTATTTCATTGGTCCCTTAAAACTGATGAGTTCATGACTATCCTCTGCGTCCAGGTCTAGGATTAATTTCTTTACGATGCTTCTTTTGTTGAATAACATAAGGAAGCTTATTATCACTGACGTTTTAACAGCCTATATTATAAACGTCGTCCTTGGTATCCAGAGGTTGTGTGGATACGGGAAATAATACATATTACTAAAATTTCTTTGTGTTTTTAGACATTACGAAAAAGCGCCACAGAGCAAGAAAAAACAGAATTCCTAAAAGAAGCAGCGCTCATGTCCAACTTCAAACACGAACATATTTTGCGTCTTCTGGGAGTATGTTTGGATAATGATCCGAATTACATCATCATGGAACTGATGGAAGGAGGAGATTTGCTTAGCTACTTAAGGGCGAAACGAGCTTCATTGGTAAGTTTTATTCTTTGTCATCCTTTCGATGTATCTCCTTTCTTACGCTATTTAGGACCCAAAAAACCAAGGCTGTATTTCGTTCAAAATGCAGGTTTCTTTTCAAAATAAATCAGATGATCTCTGGCGTCGGTGTAAATATTTTTTGTCATAATCATACATGTAACGTTTTAGAGAGGTAGGGCACCATACTAGCGAGCAAGCCCGACTGGGGAAGGACCTCCACCTTACAGAAGACCACAGCCAAATAACTACACACAGCGGTGTAGTTGTGTTCCTGTGTGTGAGTACAGGTCTCCAGCGCTCATTTAGGAATGCGTTTTGAAAAAAACGTATTCCTATCCCAGGGTTACTTCCATCCTAAAGCCCTGGTGTAAAAAAATGGGTTGGCAACACGCAAGTGATACCTCTGGTAATGCAAGCGTCTATAGGCTACGGATACTGCTTAACATCAGGCGGGCCGTATGCTTGTTTGCCACCAAAGTAGTATAAAAAAAATATATATATATATATATGTAAATCTTTTTTTTTTTTCAGTATACTCCCGAATCTTTAACACTACTGGATCTCTTAAATATGTGCGTGGACGTTACAAAGGGATGTCGTTACTTAGAAGAAATGCACTTCGTCCACCGCGACCTGGCTTGTCGGAACTGTTTAGTGGCACATAGGGCCAATGGACGTGTCGTAAAGATCGGTGACTTCGGATTAGCGAGGGATATTTACAAAAATGATTATTATAGGAAGGAAGGCGAAGGTGAGAAAATTATTAATGTTATTATTGGGAATAGGAGGCGCTTATAGCCATATCGACTCGCAGACCGGTACACGATCGACGGATTAAGCTATCAAGGCGCAGTTACCGCTTAGGTATATATGGGTGGCCACATAGTTGTATTGCATCCCAACGTCTTTGTGCTCTCTCTGCGCTCTTGTAAAGCAATTTGAAAGTCGGCCCCAACTGTTCACAGTCGTTACTGTCGAACAGATTGTAAGAAGTCAAACCGAAGTCGAATCATGCCATGTTCATGCTGACAAGTTCATAGAAAAGAAATGATTTGTCACTTTATCACTGACAATGTTTTGTCAATTGCAGGGTTACTGCCGGTTAGATGGATGGCAGTGGAGTGCCTTGTGGACGGCGTATTTTCTTGCCAATCAGATGTCTGGGCATGGGGCGTCCTTTGTTGGGAGGTAAGTTGAACTTAGTAAACCAACCTAATAATAAAAAGTCACGACATGCATAACACCCCTAAAAACTACTTTACTACTGATTTTTATCCACAATTTTGTATAATTACAACGAAATAAACCGATTCTACAAACAGCGCCATCTATCATCAGCGTGTCGCTAAGCTACATGCAGCGACATCTATCGATAATATAGCCGAACTTTTATGCTTTATTTTTTAATACAAACCTATAATTATGAACTATCTAATCAAATATTTTAGGTATTATCACTGGGACAGCAGCCGTATCCAGCACGCACCAACCGTCAAGTGCTGGCTTACGTCCGGGCCGGAGGCACGCCTGACCGACCACCCAACTGTCCATCAGTATTGTAAGTATAGTTTTGTAATCATATTGGTTTTTTTTTACAATACATGCGTGTTAGGAGACTAAGTAAAGTGCTATAGTACGCGCAATCTAAGCTGGCCCTCCTAAAATAAGCTATTATGAATAAATTACAAACTACTCCACTTCTGTTAAATTATGTGTAGGTGCCATACTTTGTATGGGTTTCTATTGTATCGCCCAGCCTATCGATTATGAAACATATTATTTAGATGTCAATTATGGCAATTTGGGCTAGGTATTGAGTGAACTCGTTTTATTTTTATTAAGCACGTAAAAGGTACTTACTATATTATTAATATCAATGTACATGTTTTCATTGCAGTTACGACCTCCTCCAAAAATGCTGGAGCTACTTAGCAGAGACGCGTCCATCATTCCGGCACTGCCTAGAAGTGGTGACAGCTCTACGAGATAAGACATCTCCTAATATCACACTCACAGCCACCGCTACACCAGCTCCACATTATCTCACCTTATTGGGAGATGGTAAGAGCCTTATTATAATGGCCATCAGTCACCCATTTCTCTAATTGCATGATTCATTATAAAGCTTCAACATTCTGCTAAATTTGTTAAAAGGCGATGCTCCTTAAAACTCAACTAATATACGAAAATTTTTAAAACTAAATGAATATTTTTTTGTACTCAAAATTTTAAATAGAGCATTACCGACGACTCTAGTATAGGGCTGTACGAAACTTTGTTCTATGTATACCATAAACGTAATAAGATTAAATCACGTTAAGCATTTTATAAAAATCAAATCACCCTTCATTTATTCCATTCCTTGCCTTTACCTTATGAATTTGCAATTTGAAGTTTTGAATTGATAACACGCTAGATGTCGCTATCTTCATTATAAATACAGCGACATCTAGTGTCTCAACTCTGTCTACCCCTCTCAAATAATTTTAAAAGTTAAGTTGCCATGTAAAGCAGACTCCTATTTTAAAATATTTATCATGCTCAATCGCTTTTATAAACTTATCATTTATTTCATAGAATACGAACTAACCAATGCATTACGCATGGCTGCATGTTCAGATGCCGTCGACAACCGCACCTACCTATTGGACGAGAATGACAACGCCTGCTTAGGTTCGTTATTACCTATCTATCATACAATTAATAACCTATTGAACGCTACGGTCGAATAGAGCCGTCAAACGAATATGCTTATCAAGACAACGTCCAAAAGCATGCCGGTGCAGATTTCTACGCGTCCTGGGCGTTCAACAGGTTAACGCTTTTTTTACCAATAGTTTTTAAATCAATTATTTTTCCTATAGATGAAGACTTCCCGGAGCACATGGAACCCTCGCGGCTGCTTCCTGAACGAGCTCCCAAATATTTAGAGCTTATGTATGACAGTGACTCAGCGACCGGCACGTTGTGTGACGGGTACGAAATACCCCGTGCACCACTAACGTACATGTCGCCATTTTCAAGACACAGCATTGTTGGTGTCGCACCGAATAGACTGATCAAACCACCTTTGTACAGAACACATTCCTTAAGAACTCACACGAGACCTCCTAACGCCACAATAATACCACTACGGAATGGTATTGTTAAGAGAGCTTCGCTTTGTGAGGAAATTACATCTCGTGAATTACGAGCGTCAACGTCGCGGCAACCATGTGTCGACATAGACTTTGATAAACATGTATTCAAGACTCCATTTTGAACTGTGATATTAGAAAAAATAATGCAATGTGTATATTTTCCACCGATTGAAGATGTCCTAGATATTAAGTAAATATTTAATATTATTTATTTTGACTAGATAGCATTTTGTAAATAATGGTGAATCTCGTTGTACATATTAGTGTAAGCTGTCGTTCTATTTTTTTTTTTTGAAGAGACGTTTCAATCATACCACCGCAGTGTATAAATATCAGCGCATTTATTACAAGCCAATTAACTACAATATATTGTCTTATCATATCATCATATTGAATGCATTTTTATTTTATTACCTACTTGATGCATAATAGCTTATTTGATGCACTTATACAAATTTGTATATTTCGACCACAAAGTTCGTATCTGGCTGACTTCAAAATTATCATATCAAATTACGTTCGACGCACAGGGAATATGTGGTTACCTTTTCTAATCAAAACTGATTAAAATTCTTGATATATCCCTCTCCATTAGCCAAACAACATTACTGGTTTATCCCTAGATCATAAGCTGTGTATGCTTATGGGTAGATATGAAAGGATAACCTTTTCTTTACTGAGAGCCTGCTACTTCTGAGTTAAGATATTTCAGATAATTCTCTTTCATGGTTCTTCCTACTAGAAGATGATATATATATATATATATAGTACTAGGCTATCAGTAATGGAAAGGAGTCCTTTCCATTACTGATAGCCTAGTACTTCTAAATTAACATTGATAAGCTTGTTATATAAGACGAAACTTTCTAAACAGTTTTCGGTCTCCGTGGCAACAACGTCTAATAGGTACCAATCGGAGCTATTTTCAAGACCTTTGCAAAAGACAAGTAGAAAATAAAAGCAGATATCCGATTACATAATATTTTATTTTCTATACATGTACAACTATAAATTTATTTATTTTAATTATACAGCAAAATTAAAGAAATAGTTAACTATTTCTAGTTAATATATGTAAATAGAACAGTAATTATAAATTGCTGTCTAATGATAATAGCCGTAAGTAATCCTATCACTTCATGACAAAGTTCCTTAACTATTAACATTCATCGTCCATACATTCACTACTTATATTATACAAAAATAATCAAATATAGTCCAGTCAAATAAAGAAAACAATTACCATCCTATGGTATCTATGATTCTTATGTTAAAAAGAATTACTCGATTTTCCTTCAAAAATAAAACTAAAGAATCTACGTGCCGATCACAATCCATTATGGTTAATCGCTAAATAAAATCTCTGCTCAGATTATTGGTTGCTGGCAGCAAATACGCGGTGCAAATGGTTTGCTAGCAGCAAATACTTGAATTTCGTATATAACAATACATAATTGTAAAAAATATCTACTAGGTTAATCTCAACAACAGTTAGCTTAATAACTCTATTAGCTACGCTATTACCGAATGACGTAGACATTTTAACAACATACCACGCGGGCAATTTCGCGGGCAAAATAGACAGTTGACAAGGGAAATTCAATTGGCTTCTGCCATATTAGATATATAGATAGATTAACCAGATTCGTGAAATGACAAAAAGAAAATGAATTAACTACTTAAAAAAAATGTGTTACATAATAATCTAGTCGCCGTCTTCAGCTATCTCCTGTTTGACTCGCTTGTCGTGCTTGATCTGCTCGGTGGTGGTGAGAGCCGCGGCGGGCGGCTCGTGGTCGTCGTCCTGCGCGTCGTCCTTGCTGTTCTCGTGCAGCAACACGTACTCGCGCGCTGAGAACCCGAACTTCACCACGTCGCGCTCCAACAACTCCACGTAGCGCCGCGGGTCTATCTTCTTGTTGTTCACGAATGTGCCGTTTGCTGAATCTGTTTTATATAGATACGCATGTTATTTTATTTTTTCCTATGTCTGTATATATACTAGAGGTAGGTGGTCAAAATTCCACTGTAATTTCTTTCTGCAATCCTTCTCTGTATGAACTTTTGACAAATTAAAGACTGGGCTTATTAGGTCAATTGGGCAGTTATATTATTATTCCTATAGCTTTAGACGGGCAATCGGCCAGAAAAGATTGGGCGTATTGAGCATATTACATTCAAATACATTTTTTTAATACTAATTCGTTGACAAACAAGCATACGGCCCGCCTGTTAAGCGGTTTCCGTAGACGCTTGCAATACAAGTGGTATCACTTGCGTATTTCCGACCCACTTTTTTTACACCAGGGCTTGAGATGGAGTATCCCTGGGATAGGAAATAATTCTTTTAACTATCTAAATTTTTGGTGTAGAGTTTTTTTAAATATTACACTATTGTTTTGTTTCCAAGAGTTGCCTTTCTTACATTTAGTATAATATCCAATGCAATATAGGATTACCAAAACGGTTCCAATAAGTTTGAGCGAGGTTTGGACGCACGGATCTTTACGATTTCTAATATTAAAGAAAAAAGTCGCACAAAATATCTTATTATTCTCACCAAGATCAATAATATAGGGTCTGACCCGCCGCCCCTGCGACCCGTCAGGTCTAGTGAAGGGTGTGGCGCGGTACTGCAGCGCCGAATGTTGTTTACTTATAGACGGGTGTTCCAACATTATGTCCACCACCTTCTTGTCGCGACCGATCAGGAACGCCGACTGACGGTGGATGTATAGAATCGGTAACGCTTTATCGCCTTTGAATGGGTAGAATCTGAAATAATAAAATATTATGTTACTATATTGTTAAAAAAGATTGCCTGTGTTTATGGCCGATCGTGACTTGAGTTATTTTCGGGAAAATCCCACCCACATGCTCACCGCTGTGACTCATGTGAGCCATGATTAACAGTGGAGTAACCAACAGATACTTTACTACGAGCTTTGACAATTGTGCGTCCCGTGGACAACTAAAACTAAACCTACTGTCTTGGACTACGAATTTAATCAGAAGTCAATAGGAGGAGTTACAAAGAAAAGCTTCTACTTCCATCCATAGCAAAGTGGGAGACAAAATAAATTTGTATAGGATGTGGTTTGTGGCTTGATTTCGATTGCTTTTTCTGTAAGAAGATTGTAAGTTACAGCTTAAATTCAGAAGTTGCTACAATACACTCGTGTACCTCAAAAGAGCATGTTAGCCCATTGGTCCAATGACTAATCTCTTCTCCTGTCTTACAATCTGTCCCATTGTCACATGATCAAAAAAAATAATTGATCTACTATGCAATATAGTCTGCGGTGTATAAATAAGGTGTCATTTTGATGGAACTTAACAGACTGATTGATTAAGGTGATTCAAAATATACCTTATAGTTGCAATAAAATAAATTATTAGGAAAGTTACATTACAAAAGTTGCATCAACTTAATCAGAATATAACCGTTAAGGCTGATGCAACTTTTGCAAAATTAACTTCCAATCTTACAAAACATATTACATTTACAAAAAAATAATAGTACCTCCATCTCCTCTTTGGCTGCTTAGCGTCATCAGGTTCGGTATATTTGATGACGACTCCGTTAACAGTATTCGCGTCAGCCGTCAGTTTACCAGACAGGCCGAAATTAGGTTTCTCTTTATCAGCCGAATCTTTGCCATCTTCCTTCTTCACCTCGGTTTTGCCCCAACTATATTCTTTGTCATCTGCGTCTGCAAATCTGTATACACACACATTATTAGTACATGAAAGCACGAAAAGCCTCACACCTGATCTATTTCCAATCGTGTTCGATTGTTGTCCCATCGGACAATCAAAGTGAGAAAATAACAAGTGCATCTGATAAAAAGTCCTCACACAAAAGACTAGTAAATTCTTTTAGGAAAGCATTATGAAAAGCTAGGTAGATAAGTGATAGAAGCGCGGTTTGATAGATTTGCGAGGTTAAACAAGCTTCCCGTGGTTTATCCGTAGAAAGATAACCTTTTAGCACTATCAATATCTCTTATTCAGTTGGCTAGTTCCCACCGAAATTGGTAACCGTGACCGAAATTAATTTGGAAGACAGTAACAGAAAAATACAAAATAAAGAAATAAATTAATTAAATTTATGCGTTTTATTTACACGAACCTTACTTATTGTCGTACAGTGCACAGCGATACGTTTACAGCGTAACGTTCCAAAGGTTACAAGACATCATTAACAGGTCATTGTCTTACCCATAACACTAAACTCTGGTGTCACAAGATGCGGAGTCGACAACGTGCATAACACTCCTGGTATTGCAAGCGTCCATAGGCTACGGTAACGGGCTGTATGCTCGTTTGTCACACAAAAAATAACATATTGGTCTCACCGAGTCTTCCGGTCTCGTTGCCTGGGTTCTGATTTTATCGGTGGTCTTCCACGCTCTATGTCCCTGTCATCTCTTGGAGGCCGCTCCCTCCTGTCTTCACCGCGTCCTTCTTTGTACCGCTCGTCTCTGATGTCTGGTCTTCGATTACGCTCCTTGTACCGGTCTTCTGGGCTTCGAGATCTTGATCGCTCCCTAAAGAGTTTTTAATTTCATACATTTATAGACCATACAAGTGAAGACTACAAGAAGGACACATTGTGGAGTAGTAAGTAGTCTTGAGACAGGGTGTACTTTGTGTTTGTGATTTGTTAGTGTGTGATTGAGTCCCCTGTCACACAAGGCTTGTTGTCGAGTATGGTTGTTGTGTTCTATAAAATATATAAAAACGAGTTCCCGCCTGAGCGTACAATACCGAGGTACAGTGTTTATTTTTAAGATTAAAAGTATGCTATTCAAACTATATTCTATATCTGTGCTAAATTTTATCCAGATCCGTTCAGGCGTTTTGGCGTGTTTGAGTAACAAACATCTTTACATCCCAAGTTTCGCATTTTATATAAGTATAGATTAGTATAGATATAGATGTACCTCTGGTGTGCTGCAGGCGGCTTTTCAGGTCTACCAGCAGTGCTCATAACCTTCTCGCGGCGAGGTTCCCGAGGTCTGTAACCGATAAACAACACAATTGACTAACCTGACACTTTCAAACCAAATATATGGTTTACACAGATCATCAATTGCAAACATGTTCCACCACAAGTTTCAAAAGCTTATACCAAAAAAATACAACAAAATAAATATGTATATTGTATTTATATAACTGAAGTTTTTACCTAAGCAGACCACAAACAATTATTCTTTTATATGGCCAGTTTTTTTATTGGACAAAATCAAACAATAGCTAATAATTTAAGAAGTTATGACGTAACCAATTCATAAAAGAATAATTGGAGTTCAACTTCGTCAGTGTATAATATTTGAGCGTAACAATAAATTCTTTTAAAATTATCTTCAACGCGAAGAACCAATTATTTTGTCACTCCGTTAAATCGTACACTTACCATTACTTTGCATATTTAATGATGATATCACGAACATACCTACTTTCTGTCTGTCCGATATTGATGGCTAATCAATACATAGACGAATCTATGTAGAGAAATCAGCTTTTTAATAAGCTAACAGCCATTATGGTCGTTATCTCTACTCAGCAAGAGTACTAACGCATTCTTATTTCAAATTTCTTGTATAGCAAAACTGCCTTTTCTGTTTTCTCAAGCCTATATGTTTTTCATTCTCTCAATTGCATATCAATTTCATTTCATGATCAAGTCTCTCATTTACTAAATATATTTTTTTTTCCATGACCAAGGTTTTCATTTATTATATATCATTATTATTCTTTAGTATTTTAATATATTTCTTATTCTTTGACCAAGCTTCTAAAATATCAAAAGTCATTAAAACTCTTTAACCAAGTCTTTCATTTTTAAATATGAATATCTAAAATGATGTTTCTTTAGTACTGCATTTTTATACTTGATGTAATGACATCTAGTTTGTATCTGTTAATCTGTAATTTTGTTCTGTCTTTGTCTGTTTCCATTAACAGTAACAAATCATTGTTTGAATTTCTTACAGTTCATACCAATCCTTGTTTTTCATAAGAATGAATATTCCAACGGCATACATTTCTTCAGTGGTGATAATATTATCATAGTTTCATGTCCATGCAACATTGCTTAGGTGTCTATGTTAGCATTTCTGTTAAGTCTCATAACTGAAGTCGATATTTGAGTTTTATCTGTTGTTTCAGATTCGGCATTTCAAAACGAAAACAGTTATTGTATTATCTGGTTGGGATGTCAAGTGATGTCATAATCAAAGTTATCATGGAACCTAATAATAGTATGATTATCAAGGTTTTATTTCCGTTTCTGTTTTTTTATAATATTTGAAATATATACTTAGTAATAATTAGTTTTAAGTTGAAATACATATATATATACATAGGTGTAATGTATCTAAAAGCCAAAATTCATATGCAGTATCTAAACCTTTTTCATCTTCGTTCCCTTTTCCGATATTTCCAGACAGTTCTTATAGAGACCTCCTTATTGCGACAAATAAATAATCATTGTATTTGCCCGATTTTCATTTGTTCTATTTTCGCCTTTCCAGTATGGTCCATAACATTGTCTGGTTTAATAGTAATTTCAGTCCAGACAAGCATAATCAATTTCCTTTCCAAATATGTACATATTTCATTGACAAGTATATCCATCTTCAACAAAATAAATGTAGCATGAAACACCTTTGTAGTGGAGTGACATCAACTGTAGGTACTGTACTTGAACAATGTGATTATAATATCTTCGTTAATGTTTAGCGCCGATAATCCAGATAGAAAAATAATATCTTTTTCCAATAAATCTATAACAATGTATGTTTTCACACATGCCTACAGTAATTATTATCGTTTAATGTGCAAATATTAAAATATCTTTGCAACACCGACATGTTCTGATCATAACACTTTTCTGTAGAGTAGTCACTGTAAAAATAAATATAGTTATTTAACGTCGCAGATACACTGTTACCGACCAGGCCGGTCGCTAGTCACTCATGCAACAACACTCCATCTTGTGATTATCAAAAAAAGAAGTTTACAGAATCTATTCAAAACTGCACATTTCTATTTTCAATTAATTAACAATAATCTCCAATTCCTAACCATAAAACTTACTGCCTAGTTAATTTTAATAGATAATATAATTCACATACCTTTCGGAAGTAAATGTCTCTTCATGATATCTCTCCTTCCTCTCAGGATACTCTCTCTCACGGAAGCGTTCGTTTTCGGGTGGACCACGTCTATTAACATACATACAAACCAGTTAAACATCATGATAAAAATTACATTAACATAAATAACTTAATTAATATATACAATAACAAACTAACCTTTCACGGTAATCTCTTCGGTCATCAAACTCTCGCCTTTTAGGTCCTCTGTCCTCATATTGGTTGTAGCGGTTGAAACCTAAAATAATCACTATTCTATTAAAGATAAATTCTATTTTAAAAGACCGTTCTATTTAAGGTAGTACTGTTTGTGTCTATAAGACATAGTATCATGCTGCGTAAATGTAAATCAGATTTCTACCGTCAACGACAGAACCTATCAATGTTTACAACATAATAGTTATGTTACAAGCTGAGGTAAAAGCAGAGTACTCTAATAAATTGGGCCAATGCTACTATGCAAGGCCAGTGGTCCATTGCTTTCCTAATTCAGGCCACAACATCTGCATTCCACATCTAGTTAATCCCAGAAACCTTCTTGACAACTGACACCATTTGGTTGGCTATATCGTGGCGGTTAGTACTAAGCTTACGATAATGTAACAGAAATCAAATTAATTATTACCCCTTGGATCTTCCCTCTGATGATACCGTTCTTCTGGATCCCTAGGTCGCCTGCTGTGATACTCTTCTCCTGGAGACCTACGTTCCTCTATTCTCTGATTCCTAAAATAAGTTTTACTAGCATTAACAATATGAGCAAAGGAATTTGCCAATACCTACAACATTTAGCACATTAATTTTACTATTCTCAAAGCTTTTGCAGAATACAGTAAATATAAACATCTACATTTGGTGTTCCACACATGCAAGCAAACAAAAAATATTCTTGTAAGCTGTACAAGAACTATTCAGCAGGTAATACTCATGCACTCTGCATAATCAAGACTTATTTAACTTTTAGCATGATATTAAGAATCTTTTCTATGACATGTTACAGGAACAACAAACTTGCAAAACATACATCTGTAAGAATATTTCCCAAGTTCATAATTCATAACCTTTCTTTGGCTTTAACATAGTTATTAAACAAACAATATGTACTGCAAGTTTACTGTAACTCGTCATTTTTTATGTCTTAGCATAGGCAAATAGGGTTGAACTATGTTTATTGATAAAGGATAATGTAAATCAAGAAATTATTACTAAGCAATAAGGTAATTTTGTAAAACTACAAAATATAATACCTATTATGCTCATTATAATCTCTCTGCTTCCTATTGTATTCTTCATTTGGTGCATTATGTTGTAAAATTTGGCCAAAATTGTCTCTACTCCTATCATATTTCTCTTCTCTATTCCTATCAAATATCTCTTCTCTATTCCTATCAGATTTCTCTTGGTGATATTGTGCATATCTGCAATGATTCAATCATGAAGTATTACACAATATCACAAAAGCAACCAATGAGATCATAAGTGTAACAAAAAAACATAACATATTATTATATGCGTTCTGAAAGTAGTATACATAAATGCTAATTTAGTAGACAACCATGGTAAAATAATATTGCTAAAGTTTATGCACTCATTATGAAAACCGAAGTTACCATGCTGATTGCCATAGTTCAAATATGTAAGCATATTAATAAATTAACTGTTTTCACAAAAAGTCTGTTGGAATTGGCTCAAGTATGTTGATGATGTTTTTTTTTTTATACTACTTGGGTGGCAGTCAAGCATACGATGATGTTAAGCAGTTATCATAGCCTATGGACGCTTGTAATACCAGCAGTATCACTTGCGTGTCGCCAACCCATTATTTTACACCAGGGCTTTAACATGAGAGTATCCCTGGAATAGGAATAGGAATACTTTTCTTTTAAAATGTGTCCCCAAATGAGCACTAGAGACTTGTAATGATGAACTCCTTGACACGCACACAAAATATGCACATAGATTCGAGCATCAAACCGTGGACGTAAATTGGTCCCGGAGTGACATGTTCATTGAACATAATCTTGGTTTTATCCAAGTTCATATTGAGACCGACATGTCGTGAGACACCATTCACAGCACTCCGCTCAACAATTCCAGAGCCTCTGCAACGATGACAATATCATCGGCGAACGGAAGGTGTGAGATGTACTCGCCATTGATGTTAATGCCCCACCCAGTCCAGTCCAGCGTCTTGAAGATGTCTTCGAGCACGTGAAAAGCTTGGGGGATATTACATACCCCATCTCACCACTCAATGCAACTCAATTGGGTTGGCCATTTGGTCCTGGAGCTGGATGGTCATAGTGGCGGTGTCATATAGACATCTCAGCACCTCGATATAGCACCAATCAATGCGACACTGCTGCAGAGCACCCAAGACTGCCAAGTTTTCAATGAAGTCGAAGGCTTTCTCATAGTCCATTATTCTCCTTTAATACAATGTGAAATACCTGTTATTATATTCCCGCTCATTTTGATATTGTTCTTGCTGATATTGATGTCTCCTTTCCTTACTGGAGCCTCGATAAAATCTCTGCACTTCCCTTACTCGTTCATAGTCTTCTGGTGACACCGATCTATGGTGATATTCTTTCCTACAATTAAATAACACTTAGAGAAGCACTAAAATCATCAGCCTATCACAGTCCACTGCTGGAAATATGTGAGAAACCTATTTCTATCAGTGGACTAAATGAGAAGTTGTATCAAGAGTCATACATAATATCTTTATTTTAAACTAGTCGTTGCTCGCAGCTCCGCCCGCGTGGATGTCGGTTATCCCAGTAAAAAGTATCCTATGTGTTATTCCAGACCATAATCTATCTCTGTGCCAAATTTCATCCAGATCCGTTCAGTAATTTTTACGTGAAAGAGTAACAAACATCCATCCATCCATCCATACTTATCTTTCGCGTTTATAATATTAGTAGGATACCACAAAATAAAACAATTTCAGTATACTAACTGGTAGTATGTGCGTGTTGGTTGACCTTCTTCTTCAGAAGTTGCTCGTCGCTCCTTCACTACACTGTGAAGTCGACGTTGGGCATGTTCTTCATCTATGACAAGACAAAAATACTTAAAAATAAGTATACGACACGACACGTATAGTGGATAACTTCGGATAATTGTATTAGAATATAAAAAATTGCTAACCTTTCTCACTGACTGATGAGCTACGTGCCCGCTTGCTGTGTTTATGTTTATGTTTACGCTTTTTCTTTGGCGATGGTTCCCCCTCACTAAATGTAAAATCCTCCATAGAGCCATCTACTATCGAATCAGATTTCCTTTTCTTTTTGCTATGCTTCTTCTTCTTTTTCTTGTGCTTGCGTTTCTTTGAACGCTTGTGATCGTCTGTATCGCTATCAGACTCGGAAGAATCAGCACGCTTTCTTTTCTTTTTGTTGTTGTAATGGTGTTCTGATACTGAAGAGTCATCACTATCACTATCTGAGGAACTGCTCGCACTAACATCAGAATCTTCAGATTCATCCGATGATGTATGATGGCGTTTTTTGGATTTCATTATTATAGTATTGTCAACACGAAGTAAATCACCACACTTTTGCAAAATGTCGAAAAACAAAATGCTTCTTGACTTGATAGAGATAAAGCCAACCAGTCACCAGAGACAAGAAAGAATGAATGAATGGATGGATGGCAAAGAGTAAAATAAATTGTTCAAAGACAAGGAGGAAATATCTTTGTTAAAATCTTTTATCTTTGTTCAAAGATATATATTTTCTCCTTGAAATGGATGGATAACTTGATACAAGGAGGAAATATGATCTTTGACTTGATAACTCTGACTGGATATAAATAAAAGATTAAAAGTCACCTACAGATAAAATGTATGGTTGTCTTTGTATTCTGAAGTAGCACCAAAATCGACTAAACACTCATTTTCAATGCTAACAAATTATCTTTTTTTTTTAGTAATATTCAGTGTGTGTCAGTCAAGTATATACTATATAGCTGTTGCCCGTGACTGCGCCCGCGTGGATGTCGGTTATCGCTGTAAAAAGTAGCATATCTTCTTCACTCAATTCTCTGATTGTGATGTTAAGAAGAGCATAATGTCTATTACTTCTAACGCAATAGGCAACGATTGCATCAGTCGTAACATGATCCTGCCCATCCTTAACGAAATCCTGCCCATTATTTCCCATATCCTTAACTATTCAATTACCTCTGGCATTTTTCCATCTATTTGGAAAGAAGCTCAGATTATCCCATTACCAAAAAAATCTAACCCTTCAAATATGTCTGAGTACCGACCTATATCCATTTTACCTTTCCTTTCAAAAGTCCTTGAACGCCTGGTCCACTCCCAATTAACTTCCTTCTGTAGTAAAAATCTTCTCCTAAATCCTCTCCAATCCGGTTTCCGTCCTGGTCACAGTACCGTTACAGCCCTGATCAATGTTACTGACGATATCAGATATGGCATGGAGTGTGGAAATCTTACAGTTCTTTCACTACTCGATTTTAGCAATGCCTTTAACACTGTAGATTTCCACATCTTACTCGGCATACTTCGCTCTATTAACATATCTCCAACAGTGATTGATTGGTTTCACAGTTACCTGTTTGGACGCCGACAACGTGTACGCTTGGAGGATCTATACTCCTCTTGGTGTGATACTTCTGTCGGTGTGCCGCAGGGTGGCGTGCTATCTCCTCTACTTTTCGCAATTTTTATAAATTCCATCTCTGAACAACTGATTTCTTCCTACCACCTTTAAGCAGATGATCTACAGATTTATACGCAAGCACCAATTAGCAAGCTGACTGAGGCCTTCTCTGTCCTAAATTCAGATCTAATACGAGTATGTGAATGGAGCAACAAATTTGGACTTCAAATTAATCCTGAAAAGACTCAAGTTATTGTTGTTGGCAGCCCGGGGATGACGTCTAAGATTGATTGGCCGCTATTACCGCAAATTAAGTTAAATGGTACCACTTTGTCAATTTGCAAAAGCGTCAAGAACTTAGGTATACTTATTGATAAAACCTTATCCTGGGGCCCCCAGATGCAAGAAGTCAGTCGTAAACTTTTTGCGTCTGCGGGATCCTTGCGAAGATTACGGAACTTTCTTCCAATTGCTACCAAGACTGCATTAGCGCAATCTCTCCTTCTTCCCATTCTCGACTATGCCGACGTCAGCTATCTAGATCTCACTGAGGAGCAACTTAATAAGCTTGAGCGACTTCAAAACTTCTGTATTAGATTCATATTTGGTTTACGCAAATATGATCACGTCTCACAATATCGAAATATGCTCAAGTGGCTCCCTATTCGACTTCGACGGAATACTCATATTCTCTCGCTACTTTATAACATCCTATTTAATCCTTCTACCCCCTCTTATTTAAAAGAACGTTTTCAGTTCTTGAATGACTCACATGTGAGATCCCTGAGATCATCGGAAAATTTAACGCTGGAAATACCAATGCATTCCACAAAATTTTATGACAAACCCTTCACCGTACATGCTGCACGTTTGTGGAATGCATTGCCAGTCGCTATTAGGCGAGCACAGACAATTACTACTTTTAAAAAAATGGTATGTGAACATTTCCTCTCAACGTGACATTATGAAAGTTTTCTTCGTATTCTTCTCTGTATTTGAAATATACCAGTACCTATGTATTTATTTATTAGAAAATTTGTATGTAACTATGCTATCTGTATGTGTATGTTTGTATATTTTTACTTTATATTGATATATTATGATAAGTAATAGGTATTCATCTGCATCTAATTGTTTTGATCTATCTCCTTTCCTTATTATAACTACACCGAGACCCTCCCACTTTTCTTTATTATATTTAACTTTCTTTACTGTCCATCCAAAGGTTGCCTGTAAGAAATTGCTTTTTAGCGATAAGGCCGCCCATTGTACATAACTTAGTATAAATAAGGTTTGTTTTCAAAATGTAATTGGTGTACAATAAAGAGTTTTCTATTCTATTCTATTCTATTCCATATGTGTTATTCCAGACCATAATCTATCTCTGTGCCAAATTTCATCCAGATCCGTTTAGTAGTTTTTACGTGAAAGAGTAACAAAGATCCATCCATCCATACTTACAAACTTTCGCGTTTATAATATTAGTAAGGATAGTGACAAAAATAAAAAAGATCACTAACAGTCCTTTTCTGATTTTATGAATTCTTATTGTGGTAATTGATGAATTGAGTTTATGGCGGTGCAACCAAATCGTGGACGTGAATATCAAAGGTAGGTATACAAAGTTGTAGACTAGGTTTCTCTGTCTACGGAAGAAAATAACCAAATATTTAATAATCTGTGGTGAATGGTGATTCTCTTCATCGTGGTCAGAAATGTCACTGTTAATATTTTGACACTTACTTACAAATTGCGAATGTCAAGTGACGAAAGTTTACGAATTCCGATTTGTTGACTTTTCAGTTCTATAATTACTTTTATTCAGCGTTTTATTTTTCACCGGCTATTACATGAACCAATTATTTGATTACTTTCGTTTATACGTTAAGCTTAAAAACTCGTAATGAAGTAATTATTATTGGAGGATGTTCCTAAAATTAATTATACGTACAGCCCGATAAGGCGTCGCATCGTTGGCATTATAGTTACAAATTTACTCAAGAAATTGTACAGCGTATAGTGTAATTAAAAAGAGTTAACATGGCTACACGCAAGAGAAGTGGTTCTGGTTCTAAAAGGCACCTTAAGGAGAAGGTGGTACAGATTTACGAATCATTCTTTAGAGGCGAAGATTTGACGACTGACAATGCAACTTTCTGGGATGAATTCTTTTTACTGAAGCCCAAAATACCGCAGCTCGAAGCAGAAATTCATAAACTATCTGTGGAACAGCTCATGAACATGAAAGATAGTATAAATCTGCTGGTGTCTCAGTGTATTGAAATGTTGGGACAAGAACATCACATCAGGTAAATTATAATGCAATTAATTTGAAAGTAGTAAGTATGAATAATTTTCATTTTATGTTTTAGCAACTAATAGCTTAGTTAGGCATTACAACAACATGTTATCAGGTAGATAACTCATTTTTTTTGTTTAACTGTTAATATACTTCCTCTATTGAATTATCTATCATTAGAAAATGATACAAATTGATAAAAGTACATGTTTTTTAAATGTCTCCTATAGTGGGGTATAATCCCTGTGTTGCAGAGGGTATTCAAAATTTCAAAGTATACCCAGATTACACATTGTTATGCAGCACCTACTGTGCTGTGAAAGGAGAGTCAACCATTTAAACTAATATTTCAATAGAATAGTATAAACTGCCCAAGAAGGATATAAATCCTTTCTCCATTCTATTTATTGCATGGAAGACTTCCTTAATAGCTAAAATAATAACTCAATAAAAGCACTAGAGAGTTAATTACAGGTCTTGTATTCATATTCATAGTATGAAAGAAGTTTGAATCATTGAAATCATTGAAATTTGAAATCATTGAAATTTGAAATCATTGAAATTCATAACTGATATTTAAAGAAATTTAACATTGTCTAGAAATTATTATCAAATGCATTCATTTTATACATTGTATGGGCAAAGGTGAATACTGTTCCTTGTGGAACACCAACAGATATAAGCTAGTCTGTGTCAATCATGTCAGAATCTACCTTAATCACTAGTTTCAACAGGCAATTTAGTTTAAACAATAAAATTGATTTATTCCTCTGATACACAGGTTTCCCAGTTTGGTAAAAAAATTAAAATGTTAAAGTACACAATGTCAAATGCTTTTGCTAAATCAAGAATATTTAATTGTAATTTTATGTGATCTGTGATCATCTTCAACAGTTATGAATTGAAAAATTTTCAATCATCAATCATCTCAACCCATTAACGTCCCACTGCTGGGCACGGGTCTCCTCCAAAAATTTGGAAGGATATTAGCCTACTATACCACGCTGGCCAGACGGGTTGGTATAGGGTTTTGTTTCGAGTTTTCCCTCTCTTGCGGTGGATATTGTCTGCTAGACTTACTCCCTTAGTCGACTCTTACGACACCCACGGGATGAAATGGAAGGGGTGGTGACATTTGTATTCTTAATCCGTCACCACACGGACCCGGAAAATTTTTACAAGCATGTAATTCTGAAAATTAAAACAAAATAGGGACACTAACGTAGTAATCAAAAATTAAATATGAACAAAGTGTTGAAAATGTATTCAATAGTTTTTCTTGCAGGTTGGTTTATGCATTACAAACCTTCAGTGCATTATTGATAACAATGTACCAAAGAGCTGGACAAGACTCCAATATCAATATAAAGACAGTTCTAATTGGAACTGATACTGCTGACAGTAAAATGCAGAAGTTATTTGAAAATTGTAGTGTTATTTTATCAGGTATGATTTTTTAATATTAATATGTAGAATTGTAGCATATAAAAAAATGCAGATTTTTATTTATAAAATAATAAGTAAATATAACTAATGTTGAAAAACAAGAATTAAATCAGAAATACCTATAAAAAATATTTTTGATTATATTTAATTACACAGTAATATGATATGGTTTTTCAGGTGATGTTCCAGACAGTCTTAAGTCAATGGTATTAAAACTTCTGTTAGTTATAGCGACAGGCATAGACAATATTGATGATAATCCACTTGTTGAATACTTCATGCAAAATTCACTATTTGAACCATTGGTGCAACTGCTGTGTACATCTACAGAGAGACAACATCATGGTAATTTGCATTTTAATAATGTAACTCACCATTTTTTATATTGTATTGTTTACTTATTGTATGTTTATTCAATTGTTTACCCACTAACATATTATATGTATATACAAAAGGTTAACACAAGGTTGAAATCAAATCATGATAAAAATTACTAAGCTGTGGGCGTATTGAATAAAACTTCAAACACACATTTTCCATCCTACTTAGGCGTTATTTGTTTTTTATAATATCATGTTATTGGTAAAGGCTATATTATTTAAACCTCAAACTTGGCAGAGGTCTTTGCTTGGCTTATTTTTGATGATAGGAGGGGAAGAAATGGCTATAATTATTTTATGTTTATTACTATTATTCAGTGTAGTAAGCAATGTTAAATGGTAAATCCAAGGCACTGCTTACCTATGCTACTAATATTATAAATGTGAAAGTTTGTGAGGATGGATGGATATATGTATGAATGTTTGTTACTCTTTCACTTAAAAACTACTGAACGGATCTGTATGTTTTTTTCATAAATATAGATTTTAGTCTGGAATAGCAAATAGGCTACTTTTTATCGCAATAACCGACAATCCCGCGGGCAGATCCGCGAACGCAAACACACTCCCCACTAACTGTTTCCGCGCCGGAAACAGTTAGTGGGGGAAAAATGGGAGATAAAATAGCATAAACTATTGTTTGTTTTTAGGATATGATGTGGTAATGCTGTTGATGTTTTTGGTGAATTACAAGAAACAGGAATCTGCAAATCCTTATGTTGTGAAATTGTCGATATTAGATGATGAATTAGCTCTAAATGGGTAAGTTAATCTTAAGAATAACTTTAACTGATAGTAAGGCAGGATACATTTTATGGCACATATAACGAACATTCAAAATGTAATGGCTGGCTTCTTCGGTCTTTAGATCACTCTAAAACGATTTTAAAATAGTTGAGTTTCTTAAAATTTTCGTATTCAAAAATTATATGATTAATTTTAGTACAAATGTTTGTGTATTTTAGCTACGGCCAAGTAATAACCGTCGCTTTAAATGACTACGTGATGTCCACATTCGGTGGTATGCAGGGAGGTGGTGGCGGTGGTGGCTGGCTATCCTCTCTCACGAGCATGGTCGGCGGTATATTCCTGACTAGCGACGACACACAGCCGGTCATCAGAGGACAGAGAAATAGGTATGAACTGCTACGATTGATTCATTATTTTCTTTTCAGTCCAAATAATTCAGAATAGGTATATTATTCTAAAAAGGCACTAGACAAATTAAATCACGAAAACAAACTTGTTGGCTAAAATTTTGTTTTATGTTGGAAACTGGGAGGAACTGCAGGGATCAAAATCCTACTCTGTATCATACTGAATTGTGACAAACCCTAATTTGTTGGTTTACTCCATTTATGAAGTCCGCTGAAGATGCTATAACCACTTTATAAGTTCTTTTCTCGTACAGTGGAGGTGAAGAAGGCATGTTACTCGCATTATATGAGGCAGCACATTTAAATCGAAACTTTATGACGACGCTGGCACACTCGTCGTCTGCCGCAGCATCTTCTGCACCTCCCTCACCACCAGCAACCCTGCCTCCCCATCAGGTAAATAATTTCCGACTCTGTATTGAATCACTGTTACTGTCTTATTAAGCATGTATTTTTCATTCGATTTCTAATATATTTTTAAATCATCTGATAAAAATCCCCAATTTTGCTATAATTTATTGAAATTAGAAAAAAATATATTATGTCCAAACTGTGACCCCTGAGGCACTCCTGGTGGTATAAGACATTGTTGGAATTATACAGTCTTAAAATACATCAGTTGTAGACGGTTTTCCAAATATAATTTGCAGCAACGAAGCAACAATCTGTGAACTCCCATAATATGTCATTTAGCAATAAGTAAGAAGTGATCTGCCAAATCGAAGGCCTACTTAAAGTATCAAGACTTCAAGACATTTTCCGTCTTACTACGAACAATAAAAGACTCGTCCAGATTGTATTTTGGCTACGGCAAGCAATCTCACGTACACTAGCAAAATATGTAATACAATCTTTTGTTTCAGACTCCACCTAACTTATCCCAAATACAAGCTCTTGACAATGATCAACCAACAAATTTACTAGTCACGTTCTTCCAATATTGGTAAGTATTTTTTTGTGTGGGCTTTATGTTCAAAATTCAAAGTATTCACAATATTTTGACATACTTTCAGCTCCATCGTTATGGCGGATACGCGAAGTGAATCGAGCGTAAACAAATGTAGCCTCTGCTTTATTATACTTACTTGTAT
Organism: Trisateles emortualis; assembly: GCA_947095525.1. Taxonomy (NCBI): domain Eukaryota; kingdom Metazoa; phylum Arthropoda; class Insecta; order Lepidoptera; family Erebidae; genus Trisateles; species Trisateles emortualis. The sequence continues at coordinate 9,680,285 of OX352740.1, read as the reverse complement.
TGTTGAAGAGCAGTTTGCTAATTCTATTATGCACGATCAAAATCTTACATTTAAGGTAACTATTATGGGAATTATGATTTACTCAATATTATTAAATATTTTTAGCATTTTTGCTATGCAATCAGCTCAAATATACTTAACTATTATAGCAATGTGGAAAAAGACGAGCCCAAGACTCAAAGACGTAAAAAAGCGGTGGACAAATTCGAACTCCGGAGTAGGAGCTTCGAAGGCACAGTTGGTAGTTCTCTGGGCTGGAACCCGAAAGGCGTAGGTTCGAATCCTGCTCTGGGCTTGTCTTTTCCACATTGCTTTAATATTCAATCAATATTGTTAAGCTTTTCCGATTTTGATTGTTTTTTTATAGATTTCTTCTGTATCTAGCCAATGAACTTTATAGTATACCTTTAAGAGTGCATTTTAGCTTTAGAAGACAAATTTTGAGATTTATAAGTAATTATAAATAACGTACTTTGTAGTATTGTTAAATTCATTTTCTAATTAATAAACAAGTAAAATTCAGTTTTCAGCTTAAAAGCACACGTCTCCTTATATTTAGTGGTGTTTTTATTTAGATAGCCAACACACTAAAAATCTAATTTGATATTTTTATAGGTTCAATTGTATAGACTACCAATGCGCCATAGGAAAATAGTTCTTGAAGAGCCACCGTCACAGCCCCTAGCTTCTACTTTAATAGGTAATGTATCACAACTAACAATCTAACAGAAAAAAACAATTATTTAGTAAAAAGAAACAAAATAAATATTATAATAACAATTTCAGATTTACTCGTAGAGTTTATAATGTGCCATCTACTAAAGAAGTTTCCTGGAGATCTATATCAGCTATGTGTCGGTGTATTGTTACGATTGTTAAGCTATCAGAAGCGGTGTCGTGTTCGCCTTGCAAGGGACTGGCGGCCATTGTGGGCGGCGCTCATAGCATTACTAAAGTTCTTAGTGACCAATGAAAGTACTCTGTTAAGGAGACATAATATATTTATAATGGCGCAACAGGTATGTATGACTTAAATAGTATCATAGATTAATAGGATATAAATGAAGAGAGATAGCCCGACTTGGGAAGGACCTTGCGGAAGACCACAACCAAATAAATACACACAGCGGTATTGTTATGTTTCAATGCGATGCCCTGGTATTGCAAGCGTCCATAAGCTACGAAAACTGCTTGCTATCAGGAGATCCGTGCTAATTTACCACCTAGATAGAATGAAAAAATGTACATCTAATTACAGATGAGTCTATAAGTGCATATTATAGACCGCATGGTTAGTTCTGTGGCTTAAGTGGTTACCTCGCTATCTACATCTGCGTGTATGTTTTTTCGCACATTGGCCCACTCATAATGTTTTGTTTTACCTCAGGTTGTTGACAGAATATTATTTTGATGGCACAAAGCAATCATTGTTTCAATTGGTTTTGTCATCGATGATTAATAGTTATGTAACGATATGATACATTGTAGCCTTGAGAAAGGATTTTGAACCTTGTTTCCAGCACTAAAAGTTAATATTGAGTTGTCCTCAGACTTGACATGGATAATTAAGGATAGTCACTACTTTGTTGAGAATCTACGCCTCCTTTGTGCCTTAATAAAGTAGTCTTGAAGCCTTGCTAATTTTCATGGCTGAATTAGTGACATAGTCTTATGCTTAACACATCAGATAGGTAGAATTAGATCTCAAACAAAAGTGGTTAGATCATTTATTGATTTATAATAAATGATTTAACCACTACTGAGATGTCATCGGATATAAGACTTTGTTGTTTTATAAATAACGTCGTTATCGCAGCTAGTATACCGAGAAAAGAATTTCAAAATCAATTTCATAGTTCTATACAGATTAATATGGCTGAAAGTTTTATGTCTTTTGTTTTCAGGTCGTGAACATTTTCAATCTATTCATTACATTCGGTGATACGTTTTTGCCGACGCCTGCTTCTTACGACCAGTTGTATTACGAACTGATTAGAATGCATCAAGTGTTCGACAATCTATTCTATATGGGTAGGTAAAACTTGAGTCATTTCCTTGTTGCTATGCTATCTTATCAAATTATATATCAATACGGTCTATTATAGAAAAACGAGAAAGTATGTTGCAAAGCACAAAATGCAATTCATACTAACTGTAAAGAGGTAAATAAAAGAATAAACAAAATAAAAATAAAACAGTAAACCAATAAATCAATGAATGAGTAAGCGAATGAATAAATAAAAAATAAAGGAGTGAATGAATGAGTATGTTCATGAAAGTGAGCGTGTGGGTGATTGAAAAATTCGAATGGGAATCGTAACAAATTGCTAATTATAAAATATACGCAAACGATTGCTAGTAATAAATAAATAAAAATAATTAAATTTTAAAAGTTCGTTCGTATTCCTTTTCAGCGTTACGCTACTCAACCAGTGATGGCGAATTTAAACAAGAAGCACTGCGCTTAGCGAATTGTCTTGTGAATGTACGCGCTATCATACAACATTTCTCGCCGAAGATAGAGGCGTGGCTCGCGTCGCAAAGCCTATCCACACCTACTGAGGACCAGGTGAGTCAATAAGTAGATACGTTTTATCTTATCTGAAATGCGTCTATTTCAATACTAGATTATTTGCATCGGTTTTGTACAGTGAAAGTAGAGTGAATGGGAAATACTTTTTTCATTGCCATCTTGCGCGGTGTATGGTGATTCGAATATGTAGATAGATAACTCTTAATTGTACACCAAAATACATCAATAATATAAAGACTGTGTCAGGAGAAGGTTTTTATGTAAGAAAAAAATATTCTTCGGTACAGGCCTTATTCTTCGAGCTTTTATTTTATTGAGTAGTTTGTGGCCAACCTGTTCATATCAGCACTCTAATGTGTGACCCGCCACTATTAATTATTGGGCGGCGCCAACAACTAATAGTGGCGGGTCACACATTAGCATTATGCTGAGCAGAGTCCATATTCCCGCAGATGTGACATGCAGTCGGTACAAAAAAAAACATAAACCATTTTGTTTCTTTTTCTAAGTACATAGTTTGTTATTTAAATTATTTTTTCTTGTAGTGTTTGTCTTTAATAATAATAATAATAAAATGGTTCAATCAGATAAAAATCCATTATGTTAGTTACAAATTATACTTATACCCTAGTGTTAGTAAAAAAAAAACCATAATTCTTTGCTGGAATTAAATGCTTTTTCTTTCTTTGTTTAACCTGGTTACAGAGCTGTTTAGATCGCCTATATATGGATCTATTGTGATCTAAAGATTTTTAGATATAACTATTTAATATAAAAACTTGCATCGATGTTTCAGATTCTAGAAGTAGTCCGGAAAAACTACGACAGTTTGATTCTAAAGTTACAAGAAGGCTTGGAATCTTACGATAGATATTCAGAGAGAGATCACCGCCCACTGTTATCTCGGTTAGTACTGGCAGCGAGGCAACGAAGCGACAACTCGGCCTTGCACCATCACACTGCAGCTGCGTTAGAACACTACACTAGTATTTCATGAAAGTACTAAAACATTTGTCCATAAGTGACCTACCTCTCGTCTCATTATCACTTGATAATGGCTTTGTGATAAAATCGTGGTCGTTATTGTGAGAGTAATGATTGAAAGAGCGAGAGGGAAGGGAAGTGTTTCTAGTGAGTGAAATTGTATGGGCAAAATTATGACATTATTTATTAATTTCATGTTCCTTCCTCGTATTTTTTGATAAAGTTTCATCTAGTTTGTTTGATGAAATAGCTTATTGTTATTTTACAAAACATTGTAACTATCTGGCGATTAAGAAGAGTTTCAGAGCTTCACGCCAGCGAACTAGACATAGGCAAATTTAGTTGACATTGTCTTTCTGGCTTATTCATAATTTATGACCTTCATAAGTGTTACTTTGTAACCTAAATGAATTTTAAGTTTGAGTTATAAAAGGAAAATTCTTCAAATAAGTTTATATATAATAGTAATTTCAATATGTTACAAAGTATTTTTACTTTGTCTAAAATTTTGCAAAAACGTTCTCCGTTTAAAATGACATTGTACATATTGAAATTAGTATTACACATACAATTTCACCAAAAACTTGATCAAACTATATCAAAAATACAATGTTGCCAGCTCGCAGCGAATATACCCTTTTAATCATGTCTGTTTCTAGGAAGTAAAGTACCATTTACCCAATGCGAGTTTGGTACAGCAAATGTTAGGCCATCGCTAATAATTTTGTCGATTAAACATTCCAACGTTTTAAGTTTTGCAGGGCTTTATTTTTCTTAATGCGTAATACAGCTAGTAGATGACATGAAATTTTCTCTACCTTACCCTTCACGCCTTAAAAGTGCGTTTAGATTGTCATTAAGGCGTTAGCTTATCGTAAAAGATATTCCTTCACTAAGTGTTACAAAGTGTCCGGCGGACACAAAATGCATCAAAGTAAAGATGGACTTTCATATTATCAGTCTTTGCATCAATAGGGAAACATTACGCAAAACTCTGCATAGGGGGCGACACTAGCACATGCAATGACGTATCATGTCATATTTATCGTGTAACAAAAACATTGGGAAAACGTGTCAATTTATAATAGTTTTATTATGATTCGCATATTTAATAGCTGTCTTGTAATATTATGGCATCCTACGGACAGTTTGTTATTGCTGGAAATCTTTGCATATCGAATAAATATTTTTATTTGAAAGTCATTCTGTAATTTGATGCATTTTGTGTCCGTCAATATATTAATCAAGCTAAAATCTGTTAGGATTTTTCTTTTGGGTTTTCAGTAGAAAAAAGAATCATTCTTTTTTCTTGTGTTAATTGACATAGGGTTCAAAATTGTTAACTGGCAACATCTCACGTATCTTAATTCACTGAGGCTTAGATAGGTCAGTGACGTTTTTGGTTGTCTTATCTATAATTAATAATTATTATTCTATATGGCAATACTAGCTTATTATGACAAAACTTATTCTTATCCAAAGAGGATTTATTCACAATCGAATGTAGTGAAATGTTATAAATTAGTAGCTATCATTTAAAGATCATATATAAAAACGGTTGTAGCCGAATAGGAAGTAACCAAATTGTAAAACATGAAGTGTGAGTTCGAGCCCGACCGATAATATTACTTTGAATTACACTTTGTGGAATTTATCAAATGATTGACCATCTGCTTATGGTTAAGAAAAAAACATAGTGACGAAACCCACATGTCTTAAAAGATAATTTAAAGGCATGTCTGATCCACCAACCCGCATTAGGCCAGCACATGTGAATTGCGGCTCTGATCTCTTGGTGGAGAAGAGGAAACCAATGGCTAGCAGTGGGTTATATATATGGGCTGCTATATCTATATCATATTCGAAAATAGTTTAAATTAGTGATAAAATTAACCTCAGTAGTGAGAGAAACAAGTAATAAAAATGATATATCAAATAATCGTATTAGTTCTTAAAAGTTTTAAGCATATATTTACCATTTAGGTGTTATAAGAATATATTTTTCGTTATTAATTTTTAACTTTCGTAACTTGTATGAACATTACTATAATTATGGACAACGTGCTTGAATGGCGATTTGCAGAAATGTATTTTTTTATCGTACCTGACCCCTAGACGCTTGCAATGCTAGAGGCATTACATGCGTGTTGTCAACCCATTTTTTTACACCAGGGCTTTTAAGAGGGTATCCCTGGGATAGGAAAACGTTTCTTTCAAAACGCATCCCTAAATGAGCACTCAAGATTTGTTCTCACACACAGAAACACAACTACACCGCTGTGTGTAGTTATTTGGCTGTGGTCTTTTGTAAGGTGGAAGTCCTTTCCTAGTCTGGCTTGTTTGCTAGTATGGTGATCATCACAGATCCCCCATACTGGTATTATATTTAACCACATCCACTACTGTCCGTTTAGCTAACGTGTAGCTAGATCACTAATGGCGCAGGCATCTTTTAGAGATAGGGCTTGTCGACAACACCACATCACAATGACGTCAACGTGGAACGGTGTTAAATTCGGACTTTTGAAAGTTGGAATAACGGAATTCGGAATAAAATGTATCGGACTATTCGGGTGTTCCCATTGTGTTATTTTTCTGTAGCCAGTTTATTGACGAGTATATACGACGTTGGCTTTTAGAGCACGCTTTCGCTTGACCTGTATAGACGTCAGTCGCAACCAAAATGTGAATAGGTACTTGTTTAATTGCGGAACTCAGTTGTCTATAATTATTGTAATAATATTTCGTTTTGAATAAAGTATTTTATAAGGTATTATATTCCTTGAATGTTACCTTATCTAAACAATTCTTTGTGTTCTATATTATTATATGGCCCTTTCGTTAGTGTTATTAATAATTGATTGTAAGCTTACATGATACCTGTGTAAAATTATATTAAATAGTAAGTTACTTAGAAAATTTATAGTAATCAGAGACGTATTTCGGATTTCAGCTCTGGGTCAATTTTATTTTTTTATCTTCGTGTCGTGTATAGTCGACAAATAAAGTTGTCGTCTCCTGACGACACAGTTAGCACATTTGTATGCTTTCTATACACGAGCGCAGTATAAAATTAACAATAACACGACGAAACGCTTCGAGAAAAGGTAGGTAGTGCCCTGCCCTTCCGTTGCTTCGTCTTGGCATAATTCAAATACTTTTCGTTACTTCTACTTGTCACCAATCACTAGTCAGTGTAAATTTTATACCGGCAAAGTTGCAATAAACATGCAACGAGCCTGATTCTAAACTACCATAACCCATGTAAACTTAATTGGCTAATCGTACCTACGCTTGCAACACCATAAGAATCAACTCTGAAGATTGTCTCTGGCTTTATGAAGAATACGTCTATGATAGTGATGCATTTATATTATGTAGACTTATTGGCTATGCTGTTGTGCATATTATGCGTAAATTTTGACTTATTTTGGAGAATTAATGTGTCAACTGAAAAATTATATTATATACTTTTTATATGTATAAAAAGAGCTTTTATAATACGAACTATGTTAGAAAATGTTACTTTTAATAAATTATTTTTGTGACCTATTTTGATTTTTTCCTTTTTTTACTATTTCCAATGAGTAACTTACCTATACAACTTACAAGCATACGGCCTGTTGGTGGCAAATTACCGTAGTCTATTATTAACACTCAGGATATCATTTGCGCGGTCTTGACCGTGTAAAAGCCTTTAACTCTTCTTGAAGAATCCCATGCTAGTCTCTCGAGAAAATCTCTGCAGGGGGGAAACACATCACAACCTGATCTTACGTTAGAGTAAATTCGTCTGGAACCGGTTAGTACGAGACTGTTGGGGTTCTAGTAAATCCTTGTCTGGTGGCACCAAACCAAACATTTTGGGAACGCAGCCCGATGTATAAGCGGTAGAACACACAAGGAGGCAAGGTTTCCCGTTTCTACCCTAGTAGTTAAGGAGCAGAGCTTAAATGTAAAATGGTAACAAATAGAATTCATTATAATAGTCAATAAAATCCTTTTTGCTATTATTGATTCAACTTATTAGTTTGTTTTTCTCCTCAGAGAAAAAAGTAAGCCTTTAGGCTTGCGTTAATAAAAAACATGTATCCATAATAATGTATATTATACGACACTAATGTATATTAATCTAGCAATAATTAGACATACATCAATAATAATAACATAGACTAGATAATAATAATTAATAATTGATTCTAATAGACTAGAATGTTTTTTTTTGGAATGTCTTTGGTTTCATATTTTATTATAAATTAACATTTTTGTTCTCCTATACAGCCGTTTGTGTAGCGAACAGATGTTTATAAACTAACTATTTTTATAATTAAACTTAGTTATATGCCGGCTTTAACTCTGCAAGTGCTTCCTTCACTAAATCTTCTAATTCTTGAGGTAAAATTGTTTTAGAAATGCTTCGTGTTTCGCCACTGTCTTGGCTTTCAACATCATTGTCGTAATTCTTACAGAATTCTGTTGACGACCCATCACTATTGTCTTTGTTGTATATATCATCGTCACATTCAAAATACTTGATTTTATCGTCATTGTCATGGGACATCTCTTTCTCCTTCGAATCATTGGATTTGACAGATTTCTCTGAATCTGTCAAGAACTCATCCAATAACATCTGTGATGGGAATATTGGTATATATTTCTGTCCATTGCACCAACTATCTAATGTCTTTTCAAGTTCAGTTATTCTATTGGCAAGAATTCTGTAAAATCATAAATCGTAATGAATTGAAAACTTCAAATACATTACAATAGTTAATAATAATTTTCGATTAAAAGTAGCTAAGCATTATACCGATTAAACAAGCTTTACCCATTGAACGCCTTAGTTACCTATACGTGACAAGTACAAAGCAAGGAATAAAAATAATAATAATTTATTTATTTATTAAACTTCATGCACATAAGTACATAGGCGGACTTAATAATATTTTTGGGACAACTTACACATCGCTATCTGATCCCAAACTTGGCAGAGCCTGTACTATGGTAACCAGACTACTGATAAACGTACTTATATATATTATACAGATTAAAAATCTCTACATCGTTTGTACGAATTTGTGCTAAGTTTATAGCTTTACGAACAAACAACATCGAAGCATTCCTATTGCGGCCTTCAACCTATTGAACAAACTGCCTCAGTAAGTATCAAAGTGTGAGAAAAAAATAAAAAACCTTGCAATGGCAAGGTATGAATATTATAGTTACTTTATTAAAACAACAGTTCATCTGTTTGATAATTACTATGTTATAGAGACACAAAGAGATAATTTTGCGTTAGGGATTAAAAACCTATTCATAAATATATCCTTATCATTGCAGTATTGTAGGATATGAGATATATCGGTTAATAGGATGAGAGATAACAATATCAAGTCCTTGAATGCTATAGCGATTACATTTTTTTTTACACTACTTAGTTGGCATACAGCCCGCCTGATGTTAAGCAGTTACCGTCGCCTATATACGCTCCCTATGCCTGGGGCTCGCATGTTACCAACCCAAAAAAATATAATACGAGGGTTTAAAAAACGCTTCCCTACAAGAGCACTTGTGAGACCCGCACTCACGCTCACCACAAATGTCGATGTGCGATGATAAATTTATGAGACGGCAACACACAATAGATGTATTGCAAACGCCCATAGGGTACAGTAATTACTTACCATCAGGCGGGCCGTATGGCAATAAAGAAAATTTCATTAAGAATAAGCGGCTTTAAAAATTTCGCTTACGTTACTAACTACAAAGAAGACTCAAGGAGATTGAGTCTCCTGGGACCGTCACACCCACACCCAGAGGACTACAGGCGCATCCCTATCAAAAATGTACTGGAGCTCATGCGTGAGATATTTACGGACCAGGATGAAGGATGAGCACAAAAGTCAAAGTGCTCTGGCTCACAAAATAATCGTATGTTGAACTATACGTACTGATTGGTCTTCCTCTGATGTTGTAATGCAACAGACTTGTCATTCAATGCCTCAAACAACCCAAGACATAGAGATTTTAATTCAGCTGCAGCACTTTGTTTCATGTGAGCCTTCGAATTTATATTATCCAGAAATTCACGAACTGAAAATATAAAATACATCGACACATAATGTAGGTATGCATGTGGCAAAAAAGTTACTTTATTAAAACACCTTTTTAGTTTTTTAAACATAATTAAGAATTCTTTAGATCCATTTAGATAAAACTAGTTTTTAACAAAAAAAAAATCTGTATTGGTGATCCATTTGAAAATTATGTAGTCACAAACAAAAGCTGCTATCTAATAACACCTATTGTTTTTCCATGTCAGGGGTTAAACATGGCTAGAAGGACCTTCTTTAACCAAAAGGGTCGACCTTATTCTTTTTTTATATTACAAATTTGAGTTTTGAACATAACGAATTTATTGACAAGCATAGACGTCGATGAATACGCTTGCGCTTGACATTTATAGGAGTCACGTAAGTCTACTTTTTGGCGGCCAATTAATTTCTTACCTTGTTTTTGATTCATAACATCTGCAAACCCTTTTTTCAGGTGCATAGAGTAATTTTTATTTCTATTGTCAAGTAGAGTCTGAAAACCAACAAAATTATCAGGTTTATTCAAAGCCACTTCCTATACAAACTGATAAATATTGAAATTAATAGAAATGGAGGAATATGCACTTAGCAATAAGCCCGCGCATTGTACCTACTTTTTTATTGTCTATGTTCAGATCGTTTAGATCTAGATCCTAATAAATATTCTACATTCTACATTGATGCGACTACCTATTAGCGTAGATAGTCATTTTGCCATATGTTGTAGCCGTTGTAGGTACCTTGTTACATGTTTTAGTGTACTTTTTTCTTTTGGCGTTCAATAAGCAATTAGGTAGGTAGTTGGGTAGTTGTTTATTTAGCAGGAATTATTCCGTTAATAAAATCTTTACTAATATTATAATTGTAAAAGATAGATGTATTATGTTTGTTATTCCATCACACTCAATTTGGCATAGAGATAGATTATAGTCTGGCATAGCACATAGGCTACTTTTTAAACTAAGAAAAGCACTGCTCCCGTCGGATTGTACTCGCGGGCGAAGCTATTTTAAATGTTTTAAATTAGATCAGTCGTTTCAGAGACTAAATAATATTATTTTAGACAGCCTTGCTCACGACGGACCAGTTGATTCCCAGTTTGAGTCAAAAATAGAAATTTGATTTTTCTGTCAAGAAAATTACAATAATGTCCGAAGTTTAGATTTTAAATTGGCGTTATTTATACTTCCTGTGTTGGAAAGCATGTGAAGTACTATGCCTGATCTCTCTCCAGTCGTGTTGAACTACCATTCAATCGGATTATGAGTGCGAGTGAATCTGTGTTTGCACACACACACTTATGTCCTATAACATTTTCCGTGCAGTTAATCTCCATGGAGATTAGCTGCCGTGATTGAAATTTGGTTAGGAATAAAAATATACTGAATATTTTAGTATCTACTACAGATATCAAATAGAATTGCGACCATATTTTGATGTGATGCAGCAATTACAAATGCCAAAGGCATTTTCCTTAGGGTGATGCAGAGATATACGAATAAACAATCTTAACTTTAAACTAATCATACCTTATACTTAGTCAATGTTCGTTTGACAATTTCCTTTTCTACTTGCAATTGAGTTATCCTTTCATGTAGATACTTATTTTCAGTGACTAAAGCATCAATATCCACAATAGGCTTTGGCACATCATTTTCATTATCTTGGACCTTCACTCTATTAGATATAATATAACTGATTTGATGATTAAGCCTTTGTACTTTGTTCTTATAATAGTCTCTGTCAGAAACCAACTCTTCTTTTTCATCTAATGTTGCTCTATAATCTAGCTGCATTTGTTGATACTGTAAAAATTAATGAGTAATGAGAAAATTATAAATATTACGGTGGTCAACACGGGCACATATTAAACACACTAGAATTTTGTTTTAAGCTGGTCTTGGCCGGTTGCACTTTTAAATCAGAGTAACCCTCTGATTTAAAAGTGCAACCGGCCAACCTTCCAAGGATATCCTATAGATAGGTTATTTTATCTGAGTGCCTCCATGCTTCAGAAGGCTTGTTAAAAGTCAGAGCCTACTGTTAACAGTTGTTAGATCATGACAGAGGCCTATATGGACGATCAGAGCAACTTTTAATTGACTGGCCCAAACCTAGGTTGGCTCTTGATAAAATAAAAACTTATTTATTTGGTTTTGATATATAACATCAAAAACAATAACCAGAGCACTGAGTGTGTTATGCATGTTCTTAAATTAAATTAAATAACAATTAAAATAGCTTAAGAAATTTCTTAATTTCTAATCAACAAAACAGCTTTAAAAGACTTATAACTTGTTTGGTAATTTTAATAAACCATGTGGTTTATTAAAATTATCAAACAAGTTATAAGTCTTTTAAAGCTGTTTTGTTGATAAAAAAAATATTTTTGTATTCACACCTAAGTAGTATAATAAATGTATTGCTATCAATCATTTAATTAATTTCTTTATTTGCAAAACAAAGGTACACAGAGATGTCACATGTTATAAAGCCTCATTGTTCTACCTCAGAGCCATACAAATATATTAAACATAATTAAATTTATATAGTTACCTTCTTTTTAATCTTCTCCAGTTCATTGACAAGCTGTTCATAATCTTTGTTGGAATAAGTAAATATATTTGATAACTTCTTATTACCATTTACAGAATCATCAGTTACAGATTCTCTTTTATTCAACTGTTTCCTCAGAACAATTATATCACCCTTAGCTTCCTCCAATTTACTTTTTAGAGTTTCCACCTTAAAGAAAATATCAATAAGGTTGGTTTCAGAATAACAATAATCTATATCTATTTAACTAATATTATAACGAGAAAAGGTTTGTATTTTTTGTGATGAATAAACTCAAAAACTGCTGAACCAATTTAAAAACATCTTCCACCTGTAGAAAGCTACATTATCAGAAAGTAACATAAGCTCCATTTTATTTTTTTTTTAATTAAAGGAAAAGAATATAAACTCGATTTAAGGATGACAGTGTTGTAAAAAAGTCATAACAGACTATAGAATATAATATTTACCTCTAACTTCAACATATTGTTATGATCCTGTGTTTTGGCAAGCATCTCCCCACCACTGATAGTATTTGTGGGTGTCAATCTGTATGATACATTGTTACCTCCGGGACTAGACTTCAAAGGGACAGTTTTCTTGCACATTAGTTGTTCCACCAATACTTTATATCTATCTCTTTCCATACTACTTTTATCTAATTCTCTACTCATTATAGATAAAGCATCTATCTTACTTTGTAATTTGCTTTTTAATACTGAATTCTGAAAAAGTTTTAAAGTAAATAAATTTTACTAAGACATTTTTCTATTATAATAGGAATTCGTGTATGTCACACTGCTGGGCACGGGTCTCCTCCCTACTACCACAAAAACTGGGAGGGCTAAGGCCTTAATCCACACACAGGCGAAATTGACAGCTTTAGTTTTTTTTGTATGACATGTGTGCGTTACAATACGGTAAATTATTTGCTTACTTGCTTCCACTCATATTTATTCTTTAGAATGTATGAAAAAAATATTTTTTAAAAGCCCTACCTCGAGAACATAATCATCCAGTTGTTGATCTTGAAATTTCACTTTAGTGTATGACGTTTTGGTAAACATGGTTCAATAGATCAGGGTTTTCCTTAACTAGATATATAATTATTACGAATGCTTTCTAGTTGCATTTTCTAGTTTATATTATTTTTTATTTCGAACACGAAACCACAGTTCATCGAATATCGACTGACTTTGACAATAAATAAATTGATTGTTTGACAGTGACAGCTGTGTGTTCGTTGAAGCTTGAAGGTCGTAGTTCGTTCAATGCTCATGACAGTTCTTTTGTCCAAGACAAGCAAGCTTTGGTTCGTAGTGGTAGTTAAAGCATGCGACTATGGCCCACAAAAGAGCAAAAGCCACTGCCATCTATTCAAATGATTGTGAATTATAGCAGTAGCAGCGTAGCTTTAGTCCAGGTAGGCGTTCTTCTACATGGCGCATGGCAGGTTCTTATTTATTTATTTATTAAATGCATCTGCCCACTACACTAACAGTTTCCCAATACGTGTATGAAAAAAAACAATACAAATTACAAATTATTAATTAGATAAAAAAAGTATACATATTTTTAGAAATATAGATAATTTTGTATGAAATATATCAATTTCCGGATACTGAGCAACCAGGGAGTTGAATAGAGCAATTGCCTGACTAGTTGGTGCGTACTGCGCGGTACACGTTCGTACCTGCGGTGCGGCAAGTACACCGCTTATACACCGCTTTCTAGGAACAGTTTCTTATAAACCACAAAAAAATAACGTGATTCAGTCTGCGTGCATTTTATCAAATTAACGCCATTATTAATTATTGTTAAAATAAAACTCAGATTCTATTAACATTATTTTGAAATTAGCTTATGCAGAAACTAAAAATATATGTAAATACTACTTACTACTAACTCGACTAAGATTGAGATTTTGTATTTATTTATTATCTGTAGGTTGTAAGAAGTACCAACGGATGTCACTCTAATGGCAAATGTCAATTTGTTTTTAGAACACTGTGCACAAAGTAGTACGCATTTTTTTCACATTTACTGCAGATGTTAAGTGAAATTGCTGATTGTAACAACACTGAGCACTGCTTCAATGCAATGCGTGCCGGACAATCCCAGAGGAGTAGGTTCCGTTCATCCTAACGCATGGCAAGGATGGCCGCGTCTGGTACCGAAATCGACGACTTCTTGAACGGGCCTCTAGTTTCGTGGGTGAGTGCACAACGATTCGTGCCTCTGTTTTTATTACTGTTCGCGTAAAAATGAAGCGTGAGAAGAATTTACCGTGCCGTTCCGTGTGAATGAATGCGGTATTTTGTCATTTCTGCATACTCAAAAGTTATTATTTATTTTTAGTTCTCAGTCTTATGGGTGAGAATAATAAAGTTAATGGTTTTCTATCGTGTCATACTCGAGTGATCAAGTTGTTTTGTAATGGATGATTGTTATACCATGTACAACTAGTATCTTGTAATTTACAACTGTTATTTACTATTGTTCATAATATTTATGACTCCATCTGTTACATTATAAGATTGCCACTTTAATAATATAGAAAGTTTTTTATACATAATCATAAAAACTATTTATATATAGAACTTTGTGTTACTATACAATTCTATTTAGTTTAAATTTACCTTTTTTGTAAATGACACAAATATGATTTTATATAAATGCTTATATTATTTAAAAATATTTTATATTAATTTTTTTACTGATTTAGTCTGATGATCTTGTGGTTACTGACCCTGACTGCTGAACAGATGTTGTGGGTTCAACACCTGGGGCAATTCTATGCTTATCAGTTGTTAGGTTGTTATAGCACAGGCTCTGTCTCTGTCTGTGCATATTAGTAGTTAGTTATTGTAAAAAAGTAGCCCATGTCCTTTTCCAGGATACCATTTATCTCCTTGCTAAATGTCATTAAGATCTGTTGAACTAAGAAAAGACAACAGGCAGAAATACTTTTGCATATCAAAGAAAATAAAAAATGGCAATATTAAGAAACTAAGAAATTATATTTTTAAATAACTTTTCTATAGTAAACATTAGATATAAGAGAGTTTACTATCTCCAATACATCTGTACTACATATCTGTGAGTAGTTCCCAGGCTTGTTCATTCATCCATTGTTGGTGTGAGTTACAATACAGAGCATCCACTCACACATTGGTTTCACAGAGAAACTACAAGCATATTGTCTTTAAGTGTATTAGTTTTTAGGAGAAAATAAGTAATTAAGGTAATTACTTAGACAAACTAAACTACAAAACATACTCTGCGACTATGGGGGACTAAGTTTCTAAATCTTGTTCAAGGCCAACAGATAAAAAAAACAAACTGTCAATTATTTTTTTATTACAGGTTTATAGATGTAAAACATGTACATCTGTCAATACAGATGGTTTATTTTAATTAAATTTTATGTATAAAGATTCTTCTTTTATAATGTTACTTTCGTGTTGATCTGGTACTCTGGTATTGCAAGCATTCATAGGCTATGGTAACAACGTAAAATCGGGTGGGTGGTATGCTTGTTTACCACCCAAGTAGTATGGAAAAAAAATAGCACAAAAGCAATTTTTTTACAAATTTAATGAGTAAATAAATATGAGCTTTACTAACACAATTTATTTTACAATTCCAGCTAAAATCATGCCTACCAAACCCAGATGTGATAGGGGAATATTCCTCTCTGTTCAATGGAGATATATTGCACCAAATATATCTTCAAATAGATCCGGAACCCTCATGCCACATCACAAAACTTGCTGGGCTGGAGGATCAGGCCTTGATATTGGGTAGAGTGAAGAACTTTGATGCAATCATTAAGAATGTTAAAGGATTGTATGAAGAGGAGTTAGGGATGACATTATTAGTGGTACCAGAGTGTATATGTTTGGGAAAATCACCGGAGTCAAGACAAGGTCTAGAAAACATGAAGCTCTTGATACTACTGCTTCTTGGTGCTGCTGTCCAGTGTCCGAACAAGGAGTTGTTTATAACTAGGATTAAGGAACTGCATGTTGATCTTCAGCATAACATTGTGGAATGCATTAAACAGGTATGTTCCGACTCTTTAAATCTAGTATAATTAAAGCAGAAGAAAAATCGAATATGGTCTTTTTTAGCAACTTCCGTACTAGGGTCCCAACAAGCCGTGACTCACGACAGACTACAAAACTACAATTCATAGACACAAAGTACACCAAGGCTCAAAACACACATTTGGTATGGTGGGCTATTTTCTGCAACTCCATATCACATGAACACAAAAAGTTTTTCCCCCTGTGAAAATCGGCAACGAAATGTCTACCTTAACTGCTAGACCACATATGCAATCAATGTCAAAGTACGGTAGTATGTTAAAATAGGGTATTTGACTATTTTATTATATTTGTGTGTAAAGAGATGTTTGTTTGATATTTGAATTGGTACTGCTTATCCAATGGGACACGGGCGTGATTGTATGTACAATTCTGCATTCGTTTTTATAAAGCTATTATTATTCAAACCCTCTCTATTGTTTAAGTGATAGATTTGAATAACCTACCACATAACAAAAAATAGGGTAATTGTTTGAAATAAATCTGAAATCACCTTATTGTTTTATATATATGTACTTTTTTATGAAAAGGTTTAAAATAGATGCCCGATGTTTGGATATTTGCGATGATTACACCCTCGTGCCTCGAAAAGCACGTAAAGCTATCGGTCTTCGTCCTAGTCTTTATCCGTGTTAACATATGAATTATACCCAGATACAAAACAATAAAATTGTGCCATAACACAAAGATTTGTACTGGGTGAGAATCGATCCCACGAGCGACGTTCCATCTTAGCAGTCAGGGTGTCTAACCACTAGAGCAACGGGCCAGTCTGTTGGTCTAGTCATTATCATCTCAGCCGAAAGATGTACATTGTTGGACATAGAGCTCTCCCAACAATTTCAACAGCATTTTGTATGGATCTGACCTAAATAAAGTCCATTTTACTATATCTTATTTGCTTACTACTTGTCATATAATAGGAATGACATTGATTGTCAAGGGCTTCACTTATAAGGTATGTCAACTTGCTTCAACATCTCCAAGGTTCCTTATAGGTTTACAAAGACAAAAAGATCATGTTTATGTCTTCATAGATAATAGAATTACTCATCCATACACAAACGAGGAACTACACACATAAATAGGCATGCACAAGTAACAATTGATAAATTTTGAACCAGTCAAGCATGACATAACAACATTAGGTACTTAAAAGAACATTAATTTGAGTATTTATGTATTTTGTTATTTTGATGTTGAGGTACCTACTTGATATAAACAGCTTAACATTTACGCGCGAACACTTGAGAAATTAAAATTACTATTATTAAGGGTGATAGGATCACCTTATTATAAATGTAAAAGCATAACTCTTTAGTAATCTGTGGTGAAAGTTTGTAAGAATGGATGGATGGATGTTTGTTACTCTTTCACGTAAAAACTACTGAACGGATCTGGATGAAATTTTGCACAGAGATAGATTATGGTCTGGAATAACACATAGGCTACATATACTTTTTACAGCGATAACCGACATCCACGCGGGCGGAGCCGCGGGCAACAGCTAGTATAAAATATGTTAGAAGTTTGTCTCTTGATAACTTGGTAAAATATCTGTCCTGAGATTGAGATAAAGTAACACGAATATAGCTTAAATCCTGACAGACTATACGACCTACTTTCGAAATATCGCGTAGGCGAAACTGCAACAAAAGCTTGTATTAGAATTCGCACCCTCAATAGAAGAAAGCCGTAAGTTGAGAAGTGCCGTTTAGATATTTAGAACCTTGATTGTTATCACTTGATAGAAATTGCCTTTATACACTACGGGTGCGAGATATAGAATGACCTGAGTGAATATAATGTTTGCTAATAAACCATTATGTAATCTCTGTACTGTTTATATTAGCATCTGTTTTGTATGTGAATTGATGGCACAACAAACTTGTGAAGCAAAATGCCCTTGGTGAACTCATCAGGTTGACAAAATGTTGCAATCACATACTTAAAGACCTAATATTATTGTTGATAGTGTCTACATTACAAGGATATTTAACTTTAAGCCTACGATTATTATTTAAGTTACTGAAAATAACATAAAAACAGTCATAATAATTTATGGAATGCTTTAGATAAGTGAATTAGTGCAGATGTTTTCGTATTTGTTTATTTGTAGTTGACGGCGCCCGACGGACAAAATTCGACTGTAATTCATTAAAGCGATGGTCTTATCTTTACGCAAGGAACAATAATCCTGCCTTCTGATCTTTCGAAGCGTCGAGTTATCGAGTAGCGTAATGGACGCGAGTACTCACATCTTCATAAAAGTATTATCTCGGCTCTAGAAAGCGCGTAATTATTTTTTGATATTTGTGCCTGTGGTCGATAATTTACATATAGATAATGATCGTGTTGATTAGATTGGATAATTTGATATTATATTCGGTCGGTACTATACTGCACTTGCACCTATTCATTGAGTTCTGTAATGTTTTGAAAATCGTTAACCAACATTTTTTTAATATGTCTCAGGCGTTTGATCATGTTAGCATAAGTCATTTCTAAAAATCTTGACAATACGGTATCCGTTGTTTACACAGAAATGGACTTAAAATCGGGCATCATGTGTAAAAATATTCAAATGCCAAAATAATTCTATGGCCACTAAGGAGAGAACAATATTCTTATTAAACAACAATGATGTACCCCAAGGAAGCGTTTAACCATGATTAGTAATTATTACATACCTAATATACCTGCCGCACGAACGAACTCTGTGTCATAAAGGGCTTTACTAAGATACAATTTAAGGGTACAACATACACACAGACTCAAAAAAATACAGTTTGACGCTCGAACTCCCATAATTAAAATTTAAAAGACCATGAAAATGCTAAATTTACTCTGATTATTATAGATTAAATTTTATATGCAGTTAATGATTTATGTATATTACATAAACGATAACAATGATAATAAATTAAATGTACCTATTTGTTTGATAATATTGTATGTTTTTGTAATTTGACTTCTAAGACTAAGTAGACTCAATGTTTAAAAGTTTTGCTTCACTAGCTTCTGTCCGCGACTTTGCTCGCAGGGCCTCCGATTTGCGTTTCTTATGTAGTTGTGGTAAGGCAATCAAAGTATTTCGTTACACCAGTGTAACCACTTATTTTTTCCCTTTTAAGGTAACAGACATGCAAACAGTAGTACTAACGCCAGATGCTATAGATCTCTTCCAATCACCGACAATGTTCAATCACATGCGACGACTGGCAAAAGAACGCGATCACTATTTACAAAATTGGGCTTCCTTAGTTCTTCATGAAGGTTTATGTGATAATGAGAATGAGAATAAAAATGGAAAGAATCGGTCTACACAGAATGTTAATCAAAATAATGGAGATAGTCAGCATCTAGCTGTGGAACTAGCAGATTGGAAAGCACGACTTCGAAAGCAAAGACAAGAATTGTGAGTAACAAAAGATATTCTTTGCACTTTCTTACTATATACCCTGTAAAGCGATGTCACAGTACTTGGGCCTTATTGTGTGTATATTAGTGTCAGGTTTTTACTTGACACTATTATACACACTACACTACAAAGGCGATAATCCATAAAAGAAATAAGACACCATTCCGTCTTATTTCCAAGTGCACTCGCATTGAAGCACACAGTGGGTATCGTTACCCTTTGGGTGCAACTCCAGCCATTGAATTGGCATTGGTTTTGGGCTCTAATTCATAACAAAATCCGAAATCAATAAATCTTTAAAAGGTACAAGCCATACAATAAAACTCCACACTGTTACTTGTATGTTTGTCACCATAAGACAATAAAATAAGCATGTTTTATCGTCAGTTAAATTTTCATCAGTATTTATTATTTTCTATTTCAGAGAAGAGAAATCTGAGCAGCTATCCGAATGTCGTGAAGAATTGGAGCACACAAAATTAGTATTAGGTAAACTTCGTTCTGACAGTCAGGAATGGTTTAACGAAGCTCGGAAATCTGCTGGCTATAGAGATGAAGTGGATGCACTTAGAGAAAAGGCAGATCGATGTGATAGGTAAAGTATACTGTTACATAATTATCAGCGCAACTCGTACATAAATATTAATAACACAAAAATTTTCGTTTCGTACCAAAACAGAAATAGCGTCGCATTAAACAAATAAATATATTTCGTAATAACAATTGTAACTTTAACAACTACAGATTAGAACAAGAAATCCAGCGCTATCGTGATCGACTTGCTGACGCAGAATATTATAAGACACGAGTGACAGAATTGCGTGAAGATAACAAAGCTTTAATGGAAACTAGGGATGCTTTAGAGGAACAGTTGCAGAGAGCAAGGAAGAGGGCTGAACAATGTCTTACTTTAGAAGCTGCTATGATTAAGCTGAAAAGAGAAGCTAACGACATCGCTTTAGTAAGTATTGACAATATCTATATTATAAAAGTTAATCTGCCAGTTTATCTACAGAAGCAATTATTTTGCTTCAGACAGGCACGTTCACACGTGCTTTTAACTCCTGGCATAATTTTAATTTATAATAATTCTGTCTTTTAAGGAAAGAGATGCAGATCAACAAAAAATACAAGAACTTATTGAAGAAAATAATCATCTGCAATATATTACGAAATCTGTATTAAGTGAAAGCAATAATAGCAATTTAGATACTGATAATGAAGGGGAGAGTACGTTAGAGTCCGGTGAAAATAGTTTGTCTGAACAATTGACGAGCAATGCTCAAGCAAGAGCGTTAAAACTTGAATTAGAAAATAAAAGGCTGCTGTCGACTATTGATAGCTTAAAAGAACAAACATTATTGGAAAGCAGTGACAAAGTACTTGAGTTAGAAAAAGATAAGAAAAGAATGGCTCTAAAATGTGAACAAATGCAAGAAAATTGTAATAGAGTTATGCAACAGAACTCTGAGCTTGAAGAAGTTTTTAGGAACGCTTTAGAAGAAAATAGAAAGTTACAAGACTCTTTAGACAGCCAAAAATCTTTTATTGATAGGCAATCAATAGATAGAGATTCAGAGAAAAATAAATTACAAGATTTTGAACGGCACTTAGAGTCTTTAACTAAAGATAAACAGCGAATTCAAATGTTGTGTGATTCAATACAAAGACGAGCTGATGAACTTGAAAAGACTCTTGATTCAAGAACTAAGGAACTAAATCTATTAAAACCTGAAGCTGATAAAGTGACTGGTCTTATTATTTTAACTGAAGAATTGAAAACTAAGTTAACGTATAGTGAAAGAGAATCCCACAATCTCCAACGAGAAGTTAATAAATTAAGAGAAGCTGTTGAAGAAAAAGACGTGTCTCTTGATAAGTTAACCACTGAAATTGAACTCAAGAAAAAAGAACTTGAAAGATTATCACGAGAATTGGAAATCAGCCAAACTTTAACCAGCCGATTCCAAGATTTAGAACAAAAAACTCAAGAACTTAAATCACATAAAAAAGTAGATTCCGAAACTATTAAAACTTTACAGAAAGACTTAATTGCAGAAAAGGTTAATTTCGATAAGCTTAGAAATTGTATGGAAAAAATAGGTATAAACGCTTTCGAAATAATAAGCAAAGATGTCAATATAGAAGATTTGTTAGAGAAAATAATTACTAATGTTGATCATGAGGCCTTGATTTCTGAAATTGCTGCAAAAGCTAATTTAATGAAATTAGTACCATGTGATTGCAATCATGACAATGATACTACATCTAATGATGATAGTCTTATAAATCCACAAATTGAACAACTTACTTCCGATCTCGCGGCATTACAGACTTCTTTAGAAAATTGTCAAGCAGAAAATGCCAAACTACAAGTAAACATTGCTACTTTAAATTCCCAAAACGGTTCCTTAATATCTCAACAAATGACTTTACAACTTGCTAACAGCCAACTTGCAGCTGAAAAAGAAGAGATAATCAAACAGTTAGAAGTATTGAAAGACAAACAAGACAATCTTCTAAGAGATCAAGTTGCTTTACAAACACTCCATGAGCAACTGAACACTGAATACGAGACATTACTCAGTGAACGTGAGCCCATAAAGGTCACTGTAAGAGATCTTAAATTGGAAAATCGCGAATTAAAAGAAAAGTTAACCAATTTCGAGAAAAAAATAGCTGACTTTGAAATGGAAAGAGAAAACCTAAAAATCGAATCTAGAAATTTAACAAACCTTCGAGCTGAGCATTCCAAACTGAAAGATGATTTTAGAAATCTATTTACAGCTAGTGATAGGTTAAAGAATGAATATAGAAATATGCAAGAAGAATATAGAAATCTTCGAAGTGAATTAACTCAACTGAAATTACGTAATACTGAGATTTCTGGTGAGATTAATACGAAAATTGAGATAATAACTAGCATGGAACTAGAAATTAACAAGACCAATCAACATTGTGAAATGTTGATTCAAATGAATAAAAGCCTAGATGCAGATAGGCGATCTTTGATGGATCATGTATCACAACTCTTGACTCAGTACCACGAACTACTCGCACATTCATTAAAAGATAAACAACATTATCATGAAGAAGAGAAAATGTTTGCTGATAAAGTGAATGCACTATGTCGCCAAAAAGAAAAATTAGAAGAGAAAATCATGGAGCATTACAAAAAGTTGGATAATTGTACAACTAAAAGACGCGGTTTTGGTGCATCATTTGTCAAAAGAGTTCGAAAAGCAGGCACAGATTTGATAAACAAAGTGCCGACGAGAAATAACAAGCGTATAGAAGACGCCAGTCGATCAAAGTCTCAACTAACTTTGGCTGGTTCAGAATCAGGAGAGTCTGATCCCGGCAGTCAAGAATTGGAGAAAATATCAAAAAATTCTGACCAAGACCAAGGATCCTCGAATCCTAGTGCCGAATCGCCAAGGCACAGTTCAGACTCAAGTTTCACACGACGATTTGACGATAAGCTTCTGAAGAAATCTGATAACATTGACGTGAGTGGATCTATCCCGAGCCTAGACTCAAGTAGATTAACAAGTGAATCGAATTTCGTAAGGAGGCTTTCAGGTACATCGATACATAGTGGCGGAGGCGATGATGCGTTAATCAGAGCTTCCTTGAGGAGACGGCCACACAAAGCAGTACCGCCGACTCATAGAAACAGTTTCCAGGGCATAGAAGGAGATACTGGATTACCAGCAGGTATGAACCTTTAACTAGTAGTTTATCGAATGTGTTATAATTTATTGTGATGCCGTGTAAACGAACTGCCTACAATAATAGATAAAGAGAAATTTATTTGTTTATTATTGTAGGCAGTTCGTTTTTTTACATACGAAGAAAAATAGTAGCAATAAACATACTCAAGTACTGTTTTAGTCATTAACCTAGTCTAACTTTCATTTAATTCTTTTTATTTAAGATGGCGGCTGAGCAATACATACTTTATTCAAATTCCATGTTAAAAATATTTTTCTTAACATTACAAACAAATAAAATCGGTAAAACATCCGGATCATTTCTTTTACAGCATCCACGCCAACACCTGTATTTGGCACTGCTGGCACTCGCCGTACAGTATATGTTGCAGACGACGACCCTAGTGCCAATATTAATTCTAAACCACAAAGCACTCCAATAAAGGAGAATCCTACATACTTGGTTTACAATCGAATATCCACTGTCATCGGTGACGGTGCATGTCAGAGTATGAACGATAGACCCGGCGTGGAACATCACAGGTCGATGTCGGAACACACGCGTCCTGCCGTTGACGAATCAGTTCAAGATAGAGATGATCTTAGGAACGACAGAAGAAATGCTAATAGAAACGAAAAAACTGATAATTCTAAAGAATCTGCTATTTGGTATGAGTATGGTTGCGTATGATATATTTTTGGAATGTTTTATTATTATTGAGAAGAAATGGTCGAATGTATTACAGACTGATAAGATGCCTTGTATTACAAAATTTTGAAAGTTTAACACGTACGCGGGTAAACGTATTTAATAATTAATATTAACGCAATGATATTATAAGAGAAAAAGCAGTAAATATGTTATACGCGAAAAGCTAATTCGCATCCAACCGTCCATTACGTTATTGACGGTAAATTGCGAATTAGCTTAATTTAAGCGTGTGTCATTTTCACCTCGCCTTGTGTGAAGCGACCAAAAACTACATCATGTGTATACGACATAAATAAAAATATAGTGCCTTTAAAACAAATATCGTATACATTGTAGTATACTTGATTTCCGACTAAGTTGGTAGGTATATAACATTTTTCTCTTATAAAGTTATTGGCCCAGATTGGCAAAGGTTTGACAATGTTGTGATAAAGGTTTTTTTTTATCTTATTATAAAAGCAGTATTAGTTGGCATTTAATTTGTAGATTGAAGACAATAAATTTTATTTTAAGCTTTAAAGACACGTAAATGTTTTGTTACGTATTATACCAGTGAATGTTGTTCGACATGGAAACGTAAAGAAACTTGTAAGATAATGTCACATTATGTAATGAATATCAAATGTAGTTTAGTTATAAGTATAATAGTGTAACTTAATTCACTAACTTCATGACATACTATTAAATTTGTTTGTATTATTGTAAGCTTCTTTTATTTTTATAGTTCTTTAATTGTTTAAGTTTTTTATTTTAGTACAAATGTGTAAAAATAGCAGCTGCATAAATTTATTGGCAGCATATTGACTGTTTTGAATGTATTCTCATTGATCAAGCGATAAGTCTCGAACAAGTTGGTTTATTTTTACCATGCAAGTTTCATGCTACGTTTTGGCTTATTATATTGCTATTACTGCCTTACCCACCACGAAAAAGCAGATAGTATTGAATTGATTAGCATTCGCATTAATTTATAGCATGCTAAAACATCACATGTTAATTTCAATAAAGTGAAATGACAAATTTATAAAAATCGCAGATGATATTAAATCTCATCTCTTTTGTTGACGAGTTGTTATGCGATAACTTACATGAAACACAATAGAAATGGCCTTGTATTTTCTATATACCTTCTTACGAGAACTATACGTAGTATTATCACTAATTACAATCAACATGACATGATTTTTCGGATATTGCAGGACCAAATAATTTGTTATAGCATAAATCAATTGTATTTTATTTTTACTTTATAGTTTGAGATTAATACTCGGATATATTTTGAGGCTACGCATTTTATCAATTTATACATATTATTACTTATGTAAATATTACTTTTATATAAATCACTGTTATGTGATTATTTTTCGTTATTTTATAGCTAATATTTCCTTGCCAGTGATACTGTGACTACTGATATTATTTCATTTATTTTCTGTGTGTGATTTAATTTTAATACAACATTTAAGCATAATATGGCACATTATGTACAAATATTATATTTTTTGTAATATGTATTTCTTAGAGAATACTTTATGTATTTGCCCTGTAATGTAGGTACTCAGTAATTTTACGTAATTCTTCATCACATTATGAGCTATTATTTTGCCCAGTACAAATTACCGCAATAACGTTAAGTCGGCATTGTATTAGATTAAGTTTATAACTGGTAAATATAGCCGTATGACAATGTAAGTAATGACCGTTAGGGTGACTGGACCAAACGAGGTATGCAAATTTAACCATGCACCTTTTTAGTATGTATTTGATACAATTTTGTTAAAGATTTTCTTTAACATTACAAGAGTAAAATAATCGTCCATTACATTCGTAACATTAGACTTGCTGACGCCAATGGTAAAACAATTGCCGATGCCGCCTAGACTTTGCTCGGGTTAAACTATTTTCAGCGCAACTTATTTATTTTTCGTTGATGTTTAACTTACCACCAGATATAGTAACATATGACAGACAAAAATAGTAAACGATCACCAAAATTAAACCCGCATTTTAATATAAAATTCCAAAGTTTTAACATCTCGCTACAATAGGTAGCGAGATGTTGTTACTACCAAAAAATTCGAAATGCTTGCCAGAATGGATAAATCTCACCAAATTGTGTTTCATAAAGTATTGTAGAAATGATTTTTTTTCCTTTATACCAACAATAGAGGATATCTGGCTGGTGAAAGGGTTAATTATACACGTTTTGAAAACTCGTTTAAACAATATTTAGAAAATCAATAAAGAACCTGAACCGCAAAAGTTTCTAGAACTCAAATAGGTACCAAAGAAAGCACAAATTTTGATTTGCATATCTCTTTTGGTCCGGTCACGACAATTAAGGCTAATTTGCACTAAGCAAGTAACGCAAGGTAAATTGCATACTCGTCTTGTAGCCTATCTCGCATAACTTGCATCGTGTAAATGTGGTCATAAATATTAATGAGTCGCTGCAATAAAGTAGGTATGATATAATATTAGAAACACCTTTGAAATTGTACAAAGGATCTTGTCACCATTATATATTATATGGAGTGCATTATAAGTTTTGTCTAAGTTATGTGTAATTATGAACTAGTTAGTGCCTTCCATAACTTGTAATTACTTGACTTAAATATAAAGCGCTATTTACGCCATGCAAATTTTGCAAGGCAAGTCTCTCATGCTATCTCTGTTACTTTTTAAGAGTAAAACAAAGACAACATGAGAATTGAAATGCAACATTGCTTGTAAATTAGCCTTACCTATGTATTAGATGTTGCCTTGTGCTCACAAAATGCACACTCAATTGGTTCTATCAATATGGTGCTCTTCGTTTTTTATGTTAATGTTATTAACATAGTATTTGCCAAATTAATATTCTCAAAAATTAATTGAAAATTATGCTTCGATTACACAATGCTAGTTTTGTACTATTAAACCCAAGCATAATTGCATCCAATGTACCACTAATGGGTCCTCTCTGTTTAGGCCATTATCCATACGCAAAGGCCTAAGGCTAGTACTATAAATACGCATTTACTAGTTGAGAATTACTTAAATGGGAAAGAAAAAAGTCATGCAAAACTGGCATTGCGTAAATTGATTGTACAAGATTTTTTTATTTTAACCAAATGTAACAATTAAATCATGACCGTAATAATTATGAATTTGTTATACTCTTTGACTCTATAAAACAATAGGATTATTATTGTATTATAATTCATTAATATAGGTACTTAATCAATGCCTCTCACCGAATTTATATTTTAGCACCCATATTAATTTCTTGAATACAGTTCTTTAATAAACCTACTATGAGTATTATTTACCGAAAATACCTCACTCGTAACAACCTGAAGAAGAAAAAAGAGCCTGGATTATGTGAAACAGTCACACGTTCTCGTAATCGAATTATGTACACTACGTATTTGTTTGTTGTAGATAATTATATGGACCGCACAAAGCCAAGCAGCGAACTATAGTATTTTTTTACATAGCATGGGTACTGTGACATTTAAAATATCAATGAAAATGATAAAACCTACCTATCGATTGAATAGCTAGGTGTTCTAGGCTCTAGATCATGCGACTAGCCTATTGGTTAGAGATTGATTTAATCATTTTCTTTCATGTTCATCGTAAACTGTTAAACGTCACAGTACCCACCCTATGTGAAATACACTATAGAAAGCATCCTTAGGATAAAATTTAGGCCGACTCTCGATCAACCTAAATTCTTACGTCAGGTGAGTGTTATCGCCGTCCTTCGGTAGGTGCATCAAGTTAAGAAACAGTTGATGAATACAATAAAATCACAACAACATTCTGTCATAATACTTTATTTGCATTTATTATTGTATTTGCTTACAACTATTAATGTCACATTAGCCTAAAGAGATCCATTACAACTTGGTACAGCTTGAACTTCCCATTTCAACTCTGGACATGTTTGCATAGAAACTTTGAATGGTTGTCCAGATACCACAGCCTTTCGACCAGGCTCAACTTTAGGCGGCAAGTAAGATATGATACACTGAAAACAAAAAACAATTTCAGTAATAACCTACAAAAATTTTTCTTGTGATGATAAATTAGAAGGTGGAATCCACCTTCTAATTTATGGTGATTGTTGAGCACATTGTCAATATGTAGCGTCTATAGTTTATATGGTACTATACACAACATGTCATTGTGACTATTCACACTACATTTCTTTTTAAGAGACCTCCCACACTAGGGAGCAACTCCTGTGTGGCGGGGGACTTAACAAACATACAATTAACGGCCAGAGAGTACACCCAGACTTAGGACAATCATTTATGGGTCACACAATTTTTTGTCCCGGGTGGGGATCGAACCCACAATTCGCCGCGCAGTGGTAAATGGTGAGGTAACCATGTAAGCCACTCAACCAACCATGCAGTCAAATTTGAACTGGCTCACAATGACAACACATGAACCATTGACTTGATGGAATTGGCAGAGCTTATTTATTATGAGATGGTTCCTTCTCATGACTGCATTAACACTAACTACCAATAGCTGGTGTTTGTACCTCATTCTAATGAATTTTGATGAGTTTATGGATATGGATTTATATTATAAATGTGAAAGCTTGGAAAGATGTGTGTTACTCAATCACACAAAAACAGCTAAACAGATCTGGATGAAATTTGCGAAAATATTGATTAAAGTCTAAATAGCAGCATAGGCTACTTTCTATCCTGGAATAAATAACTGTGCCTGAGGGATTGTATGTGTATGCAGAAACTAGTAATATACTTATCTTTAAAACATTTGTGTACATTTAAAATTAAGTTGAAGTTAATAAAAGCAGTAGGTACCTTAGGTCTTTCAGTTTCAGTAGACATATAACCAATGCACATAGTTTTTGTAGTATGACCCCAGAGCAATTCCCCCTCCCCATTTAAAGAGTCAAATCTTAGTGCTAATGTACCACCTAGTCTCTCAGGAACATCCCATAAGAAAGGAGATTCTAAAAAATTGTCTTTTAGGCATTTATCTAGGCCCAAAATAGGGGATGGATCAAGTAAACTTTCAGCAGAATTCTTAGCCAATTGTGTTCTAATCAGGTGTTCTCCACATCCTGATGTACAGGCGGCCACTGAGGGTTTGAGGCCATCTCTGCTCATCACTGCCCACACTCCACTACCAAAAGAGGCTGCTTGTCCAACTCTGCCTTCATGTTTCAATGAGACTCCACCAGAGCTTGCTCCGGAAGCAACAATACCATTAGAATCCACACAAATGGCTCCAACTGTGTCCAAGGGACTGAACTTTATGTCATTTTGTATAGAGTACCGCTTCAGCTTTCTTTTACAATGTTTATAATTTCTAAAGGCACGGACAGACACCATTTTATGATCATCTACTATTTCTAAGCCCATTCTTTCTGCCCATGACCTTGCTCCATTGCCTGTAAGTATGCATGGTGGGACTCTGCCTAGTGACAAATTGTCACATTGCTTCACACACAGGTTTTTAGCCAAGCTTATAGGATTCCACACATTTGATACAGCTCCGCAGGCACCAAAATGCAGTGTTTGGCCATTCATAACAGAGGCATCACATTCTACTAATCCATTCCAACTTAAATTTGAACCATATCCAGCATTTGTTAGAGGACTGTTCTCAAGCTCTGAAATGTACAAATAGTAATTAAGTGTCACAAGTACAATACATAATCAAGAACATTGATAGCATCAAGCAGATAGGTATGGACCTTTACTATAATAGTGTTCCTTACACTATGACTTTATCCAGCAGTGACGTAAATTTGAATAACTTTAAGTGCAAACTAATTAGAATCAATAAAAAATAGATCACTACACAATTTCCTACAACAATGTATAGCTGGCTATTATACAGTAATATGTGGCAATATGTAAGTGGTACTCCTGTTGCATTGCAAGCACCGATTACTAGCTAACTGTTTACCGCCAAGTGTACAAAAGGCAAAAGTATGAAGATCAGTTAAGCAAAATATCTGTAACTAACCAATTATAGCCTTCTCCACAGCGTCAACAGCATTACCGCCTTGCTTAAGAGCTTCAGTGGCTTTTCTACAAGCAGCATAACACGTTTTTTGGTATTCTTTCTTCAAAGAATCACTGTGGTAACCAGCTCCTGCAATATTCAAAGCTTTCCGATTAGCCTAAAATGCAATTAATAAAAGCGTTTTCGTTGTTATCTATATTTATAGCAATAGATAAACGCTAATATTAATATTTTATTTACCACAGTGGACGGCTATAAAACCATTCATTATAATTTATATTTTATAACAGTTTATGCCTTAATTCTCTTCAATAGTTTATGCCTTATCGTATCAGACATCATTTGAATTTAGATATATAAGCCATAAATAGTAGTTTTTTCAAAAATCAAAGTAAATTATGTTGCTCACTGGTAAGTAAGAGTACATTTTTGTTTATTCTGACGCTTACTAGTTTTATTGATAAAAAATAATTAGAAGTAGACTTGCTTGTTGCTGTCAAAATCTCAAGTCTCAATCAAATCAAACTCAAAACATTTTTGCTTTAGGGATGTGCGACATTTATCGATATGGTTGAAATATCGTTAATAAATCCAGAAATATCAATAATTCTAACTTTAAAATTTCGCCAAATTGATATTTTTAACATGATATCACGTTATTCTCGAATCTCGATTACATTTTAAATGAGTGCTCTTTTACACAACAACAAATATGATGTTCATTATTTTTTACAATATTTTTTGCACATAACTTACATAGGACCATGGTTTCCGATCGATATTATAAAATATCGATATTTTTTGCCCGATAATATCGGATTATCAACATTGAGCTATCGATATCAATATATATAAATAGATATTGCTGTGGTGAAGCCGTCGACAGCCTTGGACACCACGGCCTGTCATGCAGCAGGAGTGCAGGCCGTATATCCCGGCACGCCAACCTTAACGATATACTCCGACGTGCTCTTGTCACCGCTGGCGTTCCAGCTGTACTAGAACCCAATGGTTTGGTACGCAACGATGGTAAGAGACCTGATGGTATGTCTTTACTGCCATGGAAGATGGGTAGGCCTTTGGTGTGGGACGCAATATGTGTCGACACCCTTGCGCCATCTCATCTTCCAAGTACAGCAGGTTGTGCTGGTGCTGCTGATGCATCCGCGGAGACTCTCAAGCGGCGCAAATACAATAATCTCATCGGTGATTATGTGTTTGAGCCGTTTGGAGTCGAAACGCTTGGGCCGTGCAAGTGCTCGCGGTCTTTTTAAAGATTTGTCGAAGCGTTTAATCGAGGCTTCACGTGAACTGGCTTATTTTTAGCTCAAAGAATAAGCATTGCCATTCAACGTGGCAATGCTGCCAGTCTTCTGGGCACGTTTCCAGCAGACGTCGATGCGGAGGAATTTTATGACGCCTATTAAGCAGTCCCTCCCGTTTTTCGTGTATTTTCTATGTATTCTTCTTCTTGGGGTGCCATCTTCTTAATGAAGGTCGGCGATCATCAAGGCAATTTGGACCTTTGATACAGCAGCTCTGAATAGAGAACGGGTGCTCTTGTTGTACCACTGGCGTAAGTTTTTTAGCCAGGATATTCTTCTCCTTCCAACACTGCGTTTACCCTGAATCTTTCCCTGAATTATAAGTTGTAAAAACTGGTATTTGGGATTCCTCATAATGTGCCCGAGATATTCCAACTTCCTTACTTTCACTGTCTGTAATATTTCCAGTTTCATAAGCATCCTTTCCAGCACCACTTCGTTCCTTATTTTGTCTCTCCAGGACATTCTTAACATTCTTCTGCTTTCTATGTATATAATTATATTATATATATCTTTTCCTTTTTTTAAGTAGTGTAAATTTTAATATATTAGGTATATTGTATATATATATAAATATGTAATGTAAATAAATTTATAATTTTCTAAAAAAAAAAACATATATATATATATATATATCCCATAGATTATAAACTGTTATAGTCATAAATCCTTTATCTTTGGATGTAGTATTATGAGAACGAGGTTTTTTTTAGTTTTTAGTAAGTAAATTTGAATTCGTTCGAAGCGGCCAGTGTCGCGCCGCCACTCAGAGCGATATAATAATATATAAATAAATATATCATGAGCTACCAAATTAAAACCAGATTTGAAAGTTGACGGGTAGTTTGTTTTAGTTACAGATATTATTAATAAATACAAAAAACCAAAGGAAAATAAATACTAACTTTATTTATTAATATAGATTTAATTTGTTTTTTTTTAAATCAATATAAACATAAAAAAGACTAGACCACGAACTAGACCGTTTTGTGAGGGAGGACGAAATAAAAAAAAAATGTAAATGGCGAGTTCTCACTCTGCGCATTCGCGCGACATTCAAAATCTGCGCAGCATCTTTTGCTTGTAAATAGTACCAGCTTCTATCAATTCCATCCTATTCTATGTCAATGAAAGGTAAAAAATAGAATTAAAGGGGAAGGTCGTCGTGGCTGTGGACTTCTGTAAGGCACAGAAGTCCACAGCTAAATAACTATACACAGCAGTGCAGATGTGTTCCAGTTTTCCAGTACAGGCCTCGGGTAGGTTAGGGTACTCTCTTATTTAGGCATGCATTATGAGAGAAACGTTCTCCTATTTTAGGAATACTCCATCATAAAGCCCTGGTGTAAGAAATGGGTCGGCAACACGCAAGTGATACCTCTGGTATTGAGAGCATTCATAGGTCACGTTCTCAATCATTACGTCAAATGACGCAGTAAATATTGCATAATATGAGACAATATGACTGCATTTTTATAAATAAACTATATCTTTTGCGCGCTATCTCATGCCCGCGCCGCGTCGGTACCTATTATTAGATTTTTTTAATCAACCATTTACGCTCTAGAGAAAAAGCCCTATGTCGTACATCCAGACTAGGAACAACCATATTTTGTTTCGTATAGGGATCGAACCCACAACACACCACGCAGTAGCAATAGCAATGGCATAGTAACCACTTAATCATCATTTCAGAATGCCGAAGTGTTATCTTGTTTGTTTTCTATATTAATGTATCAGTATAGTTGTATAGTTTTTGTTGAATATCCCAATTCAACAAAAAGAAAACAAACAAGTTGTTCTTTCCTATTAATATTTGGTTCAAGATTTAAGTTATTCTATCAAAGAAATATGTTTTGTCCATATGAGCCAGGCATTCAATGAATAAGTCAGTCAAGACAAATGTAGATAAATTATTATAACATTTATTTGTATTCTTATTAATCAGCCAGGAGTAGGACAATTGTAAATAAATTATATTATTTATTTGTATTCTTAGTAGTTACTCAGGAAAAATGTAGATAAATTATAATATAATATTTGTATTCTTGCATGGGCAGCATCTGATAATTAATATATCAGTGTTATTTAATTCTCATGATCAACTTCACACTACAATTTAATTTAATTTACCATGTAAAAAGCTAGATTTTCTTCATGAAATTTCAATACTTATTAACTTATTTGTTTTTAAAATAATTCATACTTAAAATACACTTGAAAACAACAATCAAACTTTGTGAAGTAGGTATAC
Source organism: Trisateles emortualis (assembly GCA_947095525.1). Lineage (NCBI taxonomy): Eukaryota > Metazoa > Arthropoda > Insecta > Lepidoptera > Erebidae > Trisateles > Trisateles emortualis. Next base: position 9,646,583 of record OX352740.1, on the reverse strand, counting down.
TTAAAAAAAAAAACAAAGGCAACTTCACTATTCATTTGTTGTGATATCTTATTTTCAGAATCATATCAGTTTTTTACTGAAAATAAAATGGATATTTTACAAATAAAATTAAACAACATTTCTTACAAAGATTACCTATATTTTTAAAATACCTACATTAAAGACATGCATTTCAAAATCAATTAAAATTGTAGTATAAACTGTGACATTATTTTTGTCCTAGTTGTAAATTTTTGCCAGTGGTCATCATGACTCCAACAATAAGAGCAGTAACAGTGAAGCCTTGAGCAGCAATTCTCCATCTCATCATTTTCTGTGATAATTTATTACGGCCCGTTCTGAAGCACCATAGTCCATATGACAAAGCTCCTACTGTGGCAAGGCAACCTGTATGAAATATTTAAAAAAAAGTTAGTGCTGAAAGCGCATCATTCTTGATTTAAAGTTCATTTTCTAAAAGTATAATTTAGGTACTTTTAAGCAGTTTCATTTTTCCACTGACAAAATAATATCACTTCTCTGTGTTGTCTTGTGTTTACTAAGTACAAATAATATGGAAAAGGTATAATAAATTTGTAAATAAAAAGAGTAAACAAGGATACTCCATCAACAAACCCAGACATAAATTTTTTTTGGTTTGCAATGGATGAATGGATGCCTCAGGTATTGCAAAACATCCCTAGGCTACATTATTGTTTACCACCAGACTATGCTTGTTGGCCAATAAGGGTGTATATGAAAAAACAACACAAATAAAATTACATAAACATTTAAGAGTTAGACTGAGATGTAACTATTAAGAAATTATAATGCCAAAATATTCTGTTTGAAATTTGTGAAAGTAAATTAAATGAATTTATAAGATAATGTATAAATACATTGATAGTTTTAACTCAATTACGAAACAAAGTTCGATGAAAAAAAAATAGCATGTACGCACCAATGGGGACAAAAGGATTCTCATTTAATTTCCTTCCAAGCTTTTCTTGTGTTGATTCAATGTTTTGTTGAGCTCCCATTTCTTTACGGAGCTGCACCCAGTCTAAGTCACTTGGTTCATCACTAGACATCGTGTTATTTTATTAACAATTATGTATGTGACTATATATTTAATTTTTAATGCCGCCAATATAGCGAAAAAATAGAAAATTCCTAAAATTTCTATAGATCAACTGACATATAGCAGTATCAGCTGTCATTTGTCTAATTAGTGTCAAGACCATATTATAGTACTCTGTGGTCAAGACTCACAAGACTGTCAGGTCAGTCATATTTTTAATGGCTCTATGAAAAGTATGGTTTCCACGTGTAGTGTGATGACTTTAAAATGCGTAGATCAAATCGACTTAATATATTTTTAGTAATTATACAATACAATGCAACTTTTCGGCTTTTGGAATTCTATTAATGGCATGAATAGTCATAATATGACCTATGAAGTAACCTATGTATAAAAGCTAAAAGATGCAATATTACCAAAGTCAACTTAATACCAATGATAATTAATTATTATCAATTTAAAAAATATGTATCCCTGTTGATACTTTGATAGCCTAGCTAATATATTATATAATGTTATCGAAAGGGCCCAACGTTAGATGCTTATTAGTTTATGTTATAGCAACATTAGAAATCAATTGTAGTCGACTAAGACGAATAATAAAATGTAGTCGATCATTGACAATTATTGCGGTCACCTCAGTGGTTCAGCTCTAGGTCTGGTCTGCCATTTTTGTTTTTTATAAATCTCCATCTCTCGGTCGCACTTGATTTTGTCGTCGAAATGCTGTCTAAAGTTTGTGCTTCAAACATTATCATTGAAACTGTGAGTACATTGTGAACATTTTGCCATATATGTTAGTATAAGATAGTCAGGCATTTAAAAGTTACGTTTGTTTTTTTTTGCTATGTTTAGGCTACATACTAACACATGTTAGCTAGTTTTGCTACTTGACATTATGGAATCTACCGATGTATTTTGCACTTCTGTAGTGTTTACTTCAACCCAATTTACTCTAATGTGTAATTTAGCGAAATTAATTAAAAATCTATCTCATCAAGGTATTGTGGAATTCTAAAGGACGTCATCATATTGTTTAGTTTGAATGAATTATTTCTAATGGCATTGAGAACTACTGGTACCTTTTATATACCTACTTGTCTAGCCTCGTGAGTCGTGACTGATGCATAGTCGCTATGTAAACATGCGATTTTGCGCTCCACTTGTTTTGATTCTCTTCATTGAAAGCTACCTGTTTTCGTTTTGAATCAATAGATATATTTAGAAGCTGAACCAATACGTATGCTTCGTCTATCTAGTTTTTAAACTAGTTTTCTTTCGTTTTTATTACAAAATCAATACCTAGTTGTTTGGTCAACTATCTCAACATTACTACAATAATAAGAAATAGTATATAATATTATATAAAAAGTTTAGAAGTAAGAAATTGGTAAGAATATTCATAAAGTTTAGATATTCTGACCATTATTTTTTATATTTACATATGACTCACCTGTGGTTCATAAGTGTTATAAGTAGGTCTTGCAACAGTTGTTTTGTGCAAACCCATGAGTAAGAAATAAGGAAAACAACAACTATATTGGCTTTTTAGTCTAGACCCAGGCAGCTGTATAAGAAACAAAACATATTATATTGTTCCGCAACCAAAATTATAAAGATGGTTTAAGGTAATTAGATCAATTTAAATTATATTAATATACTGTACATTAATATAATTAAATAATATATGTGTACGTATTGACCTTGTTAACTCATGTTTGAACTTAAAAAAATAACATATAAAATTTGAACTTTGCTCACTTGTTCAGTAATAAATACATTATTCATCAAGGGAAGAAAGTGACCATAGCCAGTCCAAGCTGCAAGTGAATAAAAGGGTTAGGAATCAAACTTTTCGCCCAAATGGTACATCTTGTGTCTGGAATTTTGACCAGTAAATATGTTTATAGGCTTGCCCCCCTTACATGAGACCTAACGTAGCTGTCAAACCATGGATTTCCTTCTAGACCTATTACCAAGGTAACTAGCACTATGACAATCTTAGGGCAGTGAAGTAGCATGTTGGCTGTATGCATGGTCTGTCTTATGAGCCTGTCGGGTGAAGCGTCTCCTGGACCTGATGTCAACAGGAATAATGTGGAAATCAGCATAACAATTTTATGTGTTCAAGTAAAATAAAACAAATATCCTTACTAATATTATAAATGTGAAAGTTTGTGAGAATGGATGGATGGATGGATGTTTGTTTGTTACTCTTTACGTAAAAACTTCTGAATGGATCTGGACGAAATTTGGCACAGAGATAGATTATGGTCTGGAATAACAAATAGGCTACTTTTTACAGCGATAACCAACATCCACGCAGGCGGAGCCGCGGGCAACAGCTAGTCTATTATAATTATAACTGTTACTTGTTTCAGATGGCTTCGTCTACTCTTTCATTGAAGTCTAGTGAATCCCAAAGAGTGTCTTGAGCACATCAATAGTTAATTCTTAGGTTAATATACTTATCTGTTATAATTTATCCCCCTTTTTGTTTTCATTTTTTTGTTTTAATGTTGTCAGTTATTGCCAACTGAAACAATCTTATCACTTCTGCTCAAGATAAAACAATCATTCAGTGTTTAGTGTACACTTGAGACTATTGTCTTTTATTGTAGTTGGTTCAATTATTATTAGTATATATTATTTGCAAAAAGTATAAGATGGCATCAAGCGACCCTGAACTTAAGGATGGATTCACAATAGCTAGTTGGATGAAAAGCAAACCTGTTAGGTGAGTACCTACTCTAATATTATTTATTTATATTTAGTGACACATATTATCCATAAATATTAAAGTAGGTACTTTTTTCTTTTAAAGGTTTAATCATGAGAAAACAATTTTTAAATTTGTATATATTGCCGAAATCGTGTTTCTATAAATTGACTTAAATTTGGACAAAATATTTGGACATGACAAAATAATATAAGTTAATTTAAAATCACAGACTTTACCAAATACCTATTACTATTAGTTAATACTTTATTAATAACAATTTATATACCTACAATACAACTATAGGAGAATGCCATTCTACTTTGAGGTTTCGCGATCTAAAAAATAAATGTTAACAATAGTTATGCTAATATTTTGTAGACAAAGAATTATCTTTTCGAAAAATAGATCTGTTTGATCGGCTTAATTTTTTTGCCCCTTTTACCTCGCCCAGCGATGTTTTTTTCTTTTCTTGACTCCGAACTAGTAAATTTATTATAAAACAAATGTAACTTCGTGTACAATAACGAGTTATCTATCCATGATAAATCAAAACTCGCTAGAATAAACGAAAAAAACTCGATTACCACTAGAAACAATTCTGCACTTTTTCAACCTTCCAATGTAGAGGTTTAAAATCGGAAGTGCTAAAAAAAGTGGATTAAAACGGTTTTTGACATGTATGGTTTAGAAACTATAACTTATTTATTATCTAGGTATCTCATAGAAATTTTAATGATTTTAGATACAACAAATGAAATTGCCAAACTATTATTAGAATGCGTCCAAAGCCATTATCATACTACGTTCTTGGCACACATAAGTTGGTACAATGGTATATTTCAAATAATGCTTTATTATCATAGGAATAAGGTTAGAAAACCAGTAAACGCTTACGTTTAATGTGTTAGCGTCAAGTGCCCATGTGAAATTATTTATTAATGACCTTATAGGGTATCTACCTACTCACTACTCGTACACTCAGTCACGTTTAAGAATTTCACACGCTAGCCTAATATGAGTTGATGGATCAAATATGCCTTTAATTTTTTCTAGGATGTGTAGGTTGCTTCGCGATGTTTTCCAATAATTGCATTCATCATCCATTGGCAAATGTAGGCCTTCCTCAAGAATTTCCACAGCACTTGGTCCTAAGTTGATCTTGTCCCTTTCGGCTTCCAAGATTGATTATAGCGCGGGGCGGTGCGGACTACTGCCTGTCGTTATTTAGGAGTTACTAGCGGCTTCGTACAGGTTAACCATTTTTTATTTTAGGGATTGAATTCTTAAACATATTTTTCATCTTCTTAGGTAATATCTCTCGGTATACATGTAGCTTTGGCACTAACTCAACCAAATTTCCAAAATTATTTTTACTGGTCACGTCATTTAAGGAACCTTCAAGAAAAATATTAAGTATATAGCCCCCCGGCGGCTTAAGCTCTGCGTGCGTTGATAATTTAGTCGGTCAGTCGGGGCAAGTAATTACATATATAATATATGTAGGTATAGATGAATGACCATTGAGAATTTTGATTATTCTAAATGCGTTCTAACACGAATAAAAATAATTGTCAAGGGTATTCTCATCTCACGATAGCATGTACATATTCGAGCCGAGTTTGATAAGCGCACCATATCACTGAATAGGTCAATACAGAGAAACGTGATTGTACCTAATTTAATATACGAAATTTAAAAAAAAACGTGTGCAGATAGCTACCTAGGTACCTAAAATGGATAATTTACATTAACAGCACAATCATTATTTTGTGATTCAGTTGATAAAGCGTTTTCTTTTTTCAGGCAATAATAATAATTTATTATATTATTAATAGCTTATCTGTTTCCAAGCGCAGAAAGATGGTCGTTAGCTGATAAAAGTGCTGACGTCACATTCTATTATTTTTATTAGATTACCTTATGGTAATAAATAAACTAAAAAAGCTTATCCATGAGCTAATTCATATTTCAAATGATCCCTCATTTGATATATGAATATAGGTACTCATTTTTAAAAGACTTTTCAGTTTTTTAAGTTAAAAAGCAAATGTTGCATTATTGACTGGCCTGTCGGTATAGTGGTTAGTGTCCCTGACTGCTAATACGGAACTAGTGGGTTGTATTTCCCAGAACAAATCTTTGTGTGATAAGCGCGATATTTTTAATTTGTCTACAATATTATATTGTAGAATAATTTTACTATGCTAACCAGTTGTCTGATCGTCTCAATTCAGGCTCTGCTTAGATCGGCATCAGACTACCACGTGTGAGTTGTCCCAATATATTATTATTTGACTAGATTTACTTTAGTCTTTAAGTACCTCCATAATGTATTATCTTGTTACCTATCAATTGTGTATAACCCCCAGTCAGAAGTCAAGGTTGGAAAGATAGATAACTGAACACAATTTATTCATGAGAAGCAACTTAAATTTTAGTTTAATTTTTTGTAGTATTGAATTGCGTGCAATTATTATAGGTATATTGTGCAATTGCAAACATAATGTAAACAAATCAAGCTTAGGGTTAAGTTGGCTCATTCCAAGATGCGTGGGGCAAACCTCTATTTCCTATTCTGTTATTCATTCTTCGTCGTCTGTCGTTATTAATTTTGTCATTCTGTGTCTGTGCTGTATGTTTACGATGATGAAATGGCTGTCATTAAATGTTTACAATTGAGCAATTCTTAATGGCATCTAATAAGAATGCAGAAGATTAGTTTCCTATTTTGTACCTCTGCATAATTGTTATCAACAGAAATATAAACAGTTCTGCAACAGGCAACTCTAAATCCATTGTTAGGTGCATTTTGAGTTACCTGTTGCAGAACTGTTATCATATGTTAACACTAAAAATGCTGACGTAATGCCTTGTGCGTCGGAACAGGATTTGCTGCTTAACTTTAACAGTATCCAAAGGTACGCTACGATGATGTATCTAAAAAGATAAAACTACATACATAGTATGCACATTCTGGGAGCCCGATATCTTAACTCTACGTTTATTAGTTTAATAGGTCATACGTTCTACCTACAATACCAAAGTAATTAAACTGCAATAATGCACTATAAGGGAATATAAATAGAATCTAAATTCCTTTGTAAACGTCGCCGGAGTATTTGTCGGATGGATTAATGTGCATGCGCACGGTCGAAGTGCAGGTCCCTCCGTGCTCAAATGAGCACATGACGTACTGCTGAACTCATTGTAATCAGAAGGATAGCTTAAAATAGATGCAGTACGTTCTAAATGTTGAATAAGATACAGCTTGAAAACTGCGATTGCGATGCGCTATGTAGGTAGAGAAATTATAAGAAAATTTAAAAAATTACAAATTGTATCAATTCCCTTGTACTACTAAAAAATAAGTCTATCTATCTAATGGTGGCCGAGTAACGAAGTACACCATGAGGTGTGAGCTCAACGCTAGTTGCCAGTACCAGTATAAATTTCACTTTGTGAAATTTATCCGTACTAATCAAATGAAATTTTAAAGGCATGCCTGATCACACAATTCCCATTATGCCAGCATGTGTGTATGAAGGCCTTAACCCTTAAGCTCTCTTGATAAAGGAGAGAAGACCGTGCCCAGCAGTGGGACATATTGTTTTGTTTATATTATCTATTTATACATATGATGCAAAATTGTGCCAGGAAATGTCTTGTTATTGTTTATTACAGTGTTACGACAACATATCAAGGACGCAAAAATTCCATTATTTACATGGCTCGACTATAGCTTAGTATCTACATATGTGGCCAATACACTACTCTACCGGTCGATAATAAATTGATAACCTTCTTATAGGCCGCTAGGTTTCTATTAAATCAACGCAATAAATCGACGAAAGCAGGCATTTGACGGAGATTTTATTTATTTTAATATAAGTAGGCACATCGATTTCTCTAAGATATTTGGACTTGACATAACAAATTTCAATGATTTCTGTACATTTCAAGCAACAAATGTGTTAACAAAACTATGAAAGAGCTTAATTAGAAAAAGATAAACCAAAGAAAACTTACTATTATAGGCAGTTGGACCGCATAGGCATATACATGTATGCCTAAGTAGGTATGTAGATTTCGTTATGGAAATCTACAAAAATATCGATTGACTAAAAATATCCGATAAGCATGACATCAATCTATCTCGATTTAAATAAACTGATTAGCATTACAACACGTACCTACCTGAAATTGCCTAATATTACATGCGAAAGTTTGGTTATTTGTTATTAGAATGATTAAATACCCGCCAATACAATACAATATTGCAACCGTTTAGACGGGATGAAATTCCAAAATCTCCCTTCTTAGTGCTCGTTTCGGTCATTAAGAACCCTTTGAGCAAAATTTAAAGTTTGTAGCCCTGGGGCTACAAATTTTAAATTTTGTACTAAGGTTCCTTGAACCGCTTGCAACCGCCTGGCGGTTTAGGCTTTGCATTGATGGATCAATCAGTCCGTTTGTTAGGGCAAGTAACTGTATGTATAGATAAACAACTTTATTTCTTGAAAATATCTTTAGACACCACACCACACTTATGAGCGAAATCGCTGGTAAAGTTAGCACTTTGTAAACATCATGACATGTTTGTCCACACTATATATTATACGATGGCAGGTTATTCCATAAGCCTGCTGTAAAACGTGATATCAGAACGTGTGCATAATTTCTTAACACATCGAAAATAATATCAATAACTTGTTTTCATGCCAAGATAAAGGTTGGACGTAGAGGCTCGTCTCTGACGTCATTAAGCACTATTTGTTGTGCCTATCAACATCAATTTGTGTATTATTACTTTGTTATTTGCATTAGATATAATAGTTACTGTTGTTCGTGATTTCGTTTGCCATTTAATTGTAAACATCTTTGACCTGTTTCTATAAATCTCCTTATGTGACACCTTAATCGATCTTTAAGAGCTGGAGTTATTGTTAATTAATTTTTTTGCTTCTGCTGATTAAACATTCCATTCGAACATTCTAGCAAACGCTCAGTCAAGAGCTGTCAAATAACGTCGATTATATTGACAAAAATTTGGCGATCCGCTATAATGCTTCTGATCAATTGCTCGTGTTATTGTGTGGGCATTATTTAAAGAATACTGCCGCACTAGGCAACAACACTGTACCTACTTGCTAAAAAACAACTAAAGGCAAGCAAGGATGTTGATATATCAGTTGTTGTCATAAATCATTAGGTAGGTCTTCCTGTAGCTAAAATTCTGCGTAATAATATTTGTAAATAACCAAATTGTCCGACTTACCTATAATGTTTTTTTTCTTACAGTAAAGTTCACACGCATACTTATAGTAAAATATTTATAACTGTGGGTGATGAAGATGAACAATGCACTGATATGTATATTGTATAATATTGTATTGCTGTAATATTTTCTTTTGGCTGATAAAACACAGGTGTTTTGATAGGTGAACAAAAATATAGTGAACAAAAATATATTGAGTAAGCTCAACCATACGACTTTTGGTTAACTCCATGAAATTTAGATAATATGTATAAGTATTCCAATTGAAGCACCTGATTGAGAAAAATCAATTGGAAGTCATTAATGAATAGTTCTCACAAGCTTCGTCAAATGTATAGTTTTAATTTTAAACAACTAGAATTATAAAAATAAGCTGATGTACGGTAGTATCCGATATATCAGGGTCATGGATAAAGGTTTCTAAAAGTCTGTGGGTTGTGCCGAGAAGAAACCATAATATTGCACTGTATTTTAAGGCCCCTCTCAAAAAATGATGAAAAAGAGGTGTAAATGAAACCATTTTTTGTTGGCATTTATAGACAAATGACTGCCAAAAAATACAGTATTAATTTACAAGATGTGTTTCATAATATGGTTTTGTCATAAAATATATAGTAATTCTAAATACCTAGTTTGTAAAAAAATCATCGAATCAGCACCAAATTATTGAGATGTACCTAACCACTTTATGACTTTAATTTTTATCAAATAATACGAAAAAAATAATATTTGAAGAAAACATACACCTATAATTTGGTAATGGTATATTTAGAATAAGTTTAAATTTTAATTTATTAAAAATTAATTAAATTTATTAAAAACGTCCTTTCAAAGAGTACATCTGTTTGGCGAGCGCGGGGATACCGCGCTCGCCTAGAGAATTAGGTCGTGTTCGCTTCACCCAAATTCAAAGAGTACATCTGTTTGGCGAGCGCGGGGATACCGCGCTCGCCTAGAGAATTAGGTCGTGTTCGCTTCACCCAAATTCAAAGAGTACATCTGTTTGGCGAGCGCGGGGATACCGCGCTCGCCTAGAGAATTAGGTCGTGTTCGCTTCACCCAAATTCAAAGAGTACATCTGTTTGGCGAGCGCGGGGATACCGCGCTCGCCTAGAGAATTAGGTCGTGTTCGCTTCACCCAAATTCAAAGAGTACATCTGTTTGGCGAGCGCGGGGATACCGCGCTCGCCTAGAGAATTAGGTCGTGTTCGCTTCACCCAAATTCAAAGAGTATATCTGTTTGGCGAGCGCGGGAATACCGCGCTCGCCTAGAGAATTAGGTCGTGTTCGCTTCACCCAAATGCTTAAGGTCGTTGGCGATATCACAAGCCTTAACTCCCATAGTTTTACTTACGCCACAGAATACTTAATAGTAAAGGTACTTACGCGTAAAAGTAAACGTGTCAACTTGTATCTCGATGCCACCAACCGCGTCCATCTATTGCATACCACAATTTGTCTCGAGTATCAATCTTGATGTTTAGGCTATGCCAATCTAAGTGTTATATGGAACCGCAATTGGATACATTGAATACCAATGAATGCTGTGAGAATAATTTCAGTACTTATATTTAGGCTATGCCAATCTAAGTGTTCTATGGAACCGCAATTGGATACATTGAATACCAATGAATGCTGTGAGAATAATTTCAGTACTTATAAGTAATATCAAAGATCTACTGGCATCAATTCTTGTGTCAGTTAACAGTGCGTTTATATATTCAATGGAAATGTCGAGTGACGTCAGCATTTGTTTTTAATCGAATACCTACGTTCACATCAGCAGTAGGTAGCAACTTACCGAGTATAGTCGAGGTCAACCAGTTACGACTGAGACTTGCTATGAAGTCGTTTACCTACGTAAAATGGAGGTGGGGCTCGGGGGCACGTCATATGAAACTATTCCAAATACTTCTATGATTTGTTAAATAAATTTACCTGATATACACAAGGCAAAATATATTCATAAAGAAATGATTTGATGTTGCTTTAGGTTGATATGACATAGGTCTATTCATAAACTTGAAAGGACAAATGTGACGTCAATAAATCAATCTTTGATAATGTCATGGTACATTCAGGTAAAGAAGTTATTTGTATGAACAGTTTTGGTGATTCTATGCACATAAATACTAAACGAATGGTACCTAGCTAGGTAGAATAAAAACTGATGCCTGGTTCATGATGACATGAGTCATTTCAATTCAAAAATGACGCACTCTTGCGCATTCGTCATTGTCTGACGCTAGTTAGCATGATCGAAACATTGACTTATACACTTTATAACATTTAGGTGTATCCAACCTTAAACTTGCAACTGATTGTATTTTTGTATTACACACGTTATGATGTAAGCTTTTTGTTTTTTCCCCTTAATCTTTTCTCCGCTAATACATTTTTATCGGTCTTTGTATGATAGCATATGTATATTGAACTGAAAGATTGATGTGTTTATATCATTGCTTTCACACCTGAATATCCAATAATGATTTTGTCACGTTGAATTTACGTATTCCCTATTGTCACAGATAATATAATACTAGATACTATTGTTTAGTTTCTAAAGATTTGAATGTTTTGAATGTATTTCTCCACCTTTATTTAAGAATCGTAACTATTTGGAATCTAGACGTAGATAATTGTCAAATTCAAAGTTTGTCATGTGTACTTAATAGATACGGTTAGAATTTGTCGTCTGCTTCATAGTCTCTTATTCACGCAGAATAGTTAGACCACGTCCGGCATGTCTGAATGAAAGTAATAAAAATTGCTTTGTCCTGTCAGATTTGATCATAGAAATTGTTTTGCAGCTCTCACTATCTTCGGCGACAAAGTATAATTATGTTAGTGTTATAGTGAAAACAATATATTCTTTGGTTACCAATAATAGCAACAATTCTGATCAGACAGCGTATTCTTTCAATAGACTTTACTGGGTACTAATTAGAGCTCGCAACAGTTTCAATTGTGTTGTAAGCTTTACATGGAATGCATTAGTAGTTTCTGTTTAAAAGCAGATGAAACGCTATATGAGCCCTGTATGTCTGTGAACACAGTCAAGACATAAACATAGCATTATCATCGCATTTTCTGTGGAAGACAGACGAAGCTAGTAACGGGCATAATTGGCTTTTGAACTAATGAAAGTTCAGACCCAGGGATTGTAACCCAAATATGGAGCTGCAGTTAGACTAGGATATGTACTATAATCATATTATTAAACAGTGACTATAACAATAAGGCTGTTTTTAAGCAATCTTCTTCTCAGCATTTCGATGGCAAACAAGGTAAATTTATATTATTGCGGACCAAAATTCAGCTACATTGACTGCGGCAGCCATTAAAGTCCTTTTGCGTGCACCTGCACCTCACATCATATCCTGCATGCCCTAACACCTACAGGTGTGGGCATCCTGGATATGATGTGAGGTGGGACATTGTTACACCGCATGAACAGCCCAGATCTGTATCGTCTATTGCAATAAATATAATAAATTGATGATATGTTTCTAGCAGCACGTACTTATATTATACGATATGACCGAGATATCAATATAAGTCGAGAGTTTACGAACTCAAGTCGTAATCACCTCACCCCACATGAGTCTTGATAATGAGCTTTGTTTTCATAATTTTGTTTTGGAGATATACTGAACGTTTTTATTGTCCAAAGATTTTACAATGTACTTGTTATCTTGTATTGTTTTAACACCGGCTTATCGTTAGTATGGGTGTTCCTTAGTTATTAGACTATTATTTTTCTCTGAATTTTAACTTTAATTCCTAGTGTTACGATGCTAAAAGACATACTTGCGATGATAGATCAATTCTCTCTCTCTCTCTATATAATTTTAATGTTTGCATTGCATGCTTAGTCAGGCAATACTGAAATATGAATGCTCAATTAGCTATGTAGGTCTCGGTAATATTACACAAGTCAACTGTTTGATTTTATTGCTGTACATTTCTGTGCACAATATAGATTTAATGACATGATATATTTTAAGTCATGCTGCTATCAATTATAATTATATGAAAAAGTAATAGTTTGGCTAACTCGACACTTCTTTGACGGATATTGGCTTGTTTTCAGTGAAGTTGTGCCCACTTCTATTCTGAGATAATCTTTATTTTTATACGGAATACATTGGTGTACGTTAATGACATAATGCTATTTTAAATTCGTGGAAATGTATGCACGGAGAACATTTTCGATTTTTTACGATTGCCAAGATCAAGTTCATTCGCGTTGTGCTATTCTGAGCTTCAGTCTTTAACCTCTATTAATACAAGACTTACGTGTCGTAACTACCTCGTGATATTTGCTTATGAGAAAGAGGGGAGTAGACAAATAAGCTGCTCCTATTGGTCGGTATGTCGTGACGTCAAATCAGGCTTGTTGTTAAACTTATATTTCAGTGACGTTTCATTGTGTGCTCATTTCTTATCGTTGACAGATTAAACTCGGTATTCTAAATTTCTACGGTATATATACGCAAACAAATTTATTTTCTATTAGTTAAATTGTTATTTCGCACAGTGTTAAACATCTACTTCGATTCTTTTTGTAGATCGTATATTTACGTGATATAAATACCTAAGAAGAGCATCGGACCAGTATTTGATACACTTAGAGCTCGAGCATCGGACCAGTATTTGATACACTTAGAGCTCCGTGCCGTTACGTATTTTTAAACTATAACTATTAACTATGTTTAGAAAAAGGAATATGGTGGCACAGTTCAACAACATTATATCGTGAGTGTGTGTGTTTGCATTGTCTTTATTCATTAGAAAAGCTAATCATAATAGCTCTAATAACTAAATATTATTGTAACTTACCATATTGTTGAAAATAAAGTATTATTCTATGCTATCCTTTCTAAAATTGCAACATTTCTTCATCCGCCTTGCCTCGAACAAAGCGTTTAAAATAGACTGCTTTATGGTAATAAGATTAAATCCTTATTTCTTTCCATATCATATCCAATATGGATGCAACTAACAAGTTTTAAAACAGTTATTGTTACGACATTAATGATTGGGTCTGCTGTCTAAATATTTGGTCCATTGTTTCAGAAGAATTATTTTTAATAATAATCGCTCACGGTTCGCATGGGTCATAATGTTATTAACCAGGTCTCTTGTCTTGTTGAACAGGGAGTTTGAACCATTTGCTGCATCGCCACCAGCGTTGGAGGACTCATTCTTCATCCGTTATCCTAAATCAGATGTTTTGTTCGGCAAGCCGACTACAACTGCAGACGTGCCAAAGGTGCTTAGTGAACAGATAAAAGACATTACGCCGGCCCCCGTTTTCAACACAGTCAAGGAGAAAGATTGGTCGAAGCATACGAAACCTTGTCAAGAAGTGTTGCACAGCATACCACCAATCAACACAGCTGGTGAGACCTTATTGATTATTTTAAAAGGTTATTGTATGACATTGACATTGTTGTTGGGTAAAATACTTGTTTTTATACATACTTACTATTGATTATATCAGGTTTTATCGTGTCTTCATTTTAAAATGAGTAGTATATTATGATGTGCAGAAAGACCATGTAATTAATATTTTCTTACCTGGAAAGGTTTTTGTAGATTTTAGAATTAACATGTGGATACCAATATCCTGGTTTATTCTAAAAATTCTTACCAACAAAACCCTACCAGTAGGCATTGTCCAAAAATACCCACTAGTTTATTTAACCAGTGATTTCTGTAAAATAAATTTAATCCCCACTGGTAGGAATTTGTTGTCTAACTCTCAAAATGCTACTAATTCTCAAAATCAATGTTGAGAATTAGTCCACAAATAGGTGAGAAATCGGGAAACATATTTTTTTTTGTTTTTTTTTTTTAAATTATATCTTGCGATCACTCGAGTCGACTATAAGCAGATGAGCTGAGTGCTAGTCGCTGTGCAGGGTACTACTCCCACTGGAGCCAGCCCTTTCTTTTGAGTGGTCAGACAACTTGTTGACCAACGTCGTCAAAGATATCCCGCCGCTTTTTTAGCCGACGGATGCTCTCAGAAATGGTCAGCTGACCTGCAAGCTGATTTGGGTGCTTTTGTAGTCATGACAAATAGTTGGAACCATGGGCACTTATTTCTTGGTTCACAGTTGAGACATCGAGGTATTTGTGAACTTCTTCTTCTTTCAAAACGCATCCCTAAATAAGCGCTGGAGACTCACACACAGGAACACCGCTGTGTGTAGTTATTTGGCTGTGGTCTTCTGTAAGGTGGAGGTCCTTCCCCAGTCGAGCTTGGTCGCTAGTATGGTGCCCTACCGCTCTTAAGTTTATTGTTTACAACCACCCTGTTGCGTGCGTGTTTCCTGTGCTCATACTAGGTTTTGAAACGGGTCATGGCAGGAACATAATTTCGTATTGTCTATTTTCAAAGTTAGTAAGGGGCATAAACATGTATTTTACATTATTTTACAAAAAAATCTCGTAATATGTATTATGTTAGTATTCCTTTCAGTAATTATCATTTTTTCAGTTTAACACATATACTTTTATAAGGCTAGTCCGATTTATGTTTTTGCGTTCTCCTGTAAAATTTGTTAAAGAGCACTTACTGGGTTTTGATCTGGGACAGCTGACTTGTCATATTATAAACACGGTTGTATTTCTAAATATGACTATATTTTTATGACGTAATGCTAAGTTAGTTGTGGAGGGCACTTATTGCTTATATTTCTATGTAATGTTTAATCTAACCTTTGTTCACTTTCAGTTAACTCAGTGACGTCGAAGCCAAAGCCGGCGGGCGTCGACGACGGATTCAAAGGCGAAGGTGCGGCCTGCGGCAACTCTATCGTCAAGGTGAGTGATTGGCTAACATTAACGTAACTTTACTTACAGTGATGTGATGACTCATCAAGTATTTCAATTATGTATAAAACAAGTTAGCATCACGACTTTTATCAGCCTATATTAAAGGCTGATAAGGACGATTTTTCGTCAGAAACAATGACTCCATCTGAGGATCCAAACAGCGACCTCAGCACGGCAGTCGTATACACTTGAATTTGCTATTCATGAAATGTAATTACACACCCATGTGAGTACAGTACACTCAGTACATCATGGCATGAAAAAAGTTTCTGCACTATTTCAGTAATTTGCATACAAAGAAGTAATGCAACAACACTTTTAAAAGAATAAATACACATTCAAAATATTTATAAATGTGCTTGTTGTACGTCAAAGACCTCGTCGGTCGGTAAATATTGCCCTTTTAAAGGAAATGTCGAATTATATTAAGTCGCTGTCATTAATTTTATTGATTTTTAATGGGCAATTTATGGTCATCCCAGGCATTGATGATACCTAGTTTGAATTTAGAATTTGGTGAACTAACTGCTTATAGTTGGCTAAACTTTAAAACTAGCTTCTGCCGCGACTTCGATAGCGTGGTGTTTTGATAAAAAGTATCGCGGTAAATATTATCTCGACGATCGCTTTAACTTAATAAAATTAATATGTTTTGTGTCCTAAGACTCAACAAATATCATCCATTTAATTAGCTGATAATATTATTAAATAAAAGTCTTACTTTATAAAAGTTATGTTTAAAGTTAAAGTGCAAAGTTTGTTTATATTAAAATTAAGCAAATCATTTTATTTTATAGCAGTAGGTAGTAAACAGTGTTACTCATAACTTGGCCACCTTGTTTGTAGATAAGTATAATCTCTGTAAGTGGGGTCCATGTACCTACCCACTAAAGTAGAGCTTGATAACTTTTATTTACTTAGCTCTTATCTCCGATATACTTGTTTTGAAGTTTCCAGAAACGTTTGCGATTATTGCATCATTTTGTAAGTTGATCTTAAGAGTGAAAATTGTGTTTAATTTTCATTACAAGGAAAAACAGCGAATGGTGAAGCTGTAAGCCAGTCATTTATTTATATATAATATAAAACAAAATCGAATACAATTTTTTATTAATTGATTCTTTTATTTCTCAACATTGCATTTTAGTCGATAAAAAGCAATACATAGGTGCGTAGGTTTTTATTATTTAGAGGTCAATATGCACACGTGTTTTACTGACATTGCCACATTTTATTGAAGTGAAGATGAAGACGTGTGATGTTATTATACCTACTATATTTTTTTAATATAAAATTTGACATAAAATTTTACGATTGAATAATAGAAACAAGGCCTTTTTCTGTCAAGAAGGTCATACATAAAAGATTGTACTACGTTAATGTTCGAATAAGGTTTTTAAATTATATATAGTGTCTTAACCTTTCAATGATAACCTTTGCAGGTCGCTCACAAGCTGATATCATCCAAGTCGTCTCGAGGTTTCACAGTAGCTTCACCCGAGGAGGATTCGGATACTCCAGACATGGGCCAGTACAATCTGATGATGAGGCGAGGCAGCAAGTCCTTGCCCGTCACACCCTCACACTCGCCACCAGGAAGCCCCAACTCACGCAGGCGAATCGCTAACCGGTAAATATTTTTTTTATGTGTGTAATATTATTGCATTTTAATGTGCACTATATAGTCAGTTATGTAACATATTTAAAATTCAAGGCTTTATAATACATATTTATTATTATTGTTGTGTAAAATATATATGTATAGTACAATTATATTATATAGTACAAGATGTTTATGTTTTGATACGTGGGAATATTAGCAATGGAAAAATTGTATTATAATATCAATACGACGCTCATTCTATGACGGGGTAATTAAAATATAGTGCAAACATATTATTGATACTGTAAGTAATTGTTAAATAGGTAGAAAATTATTAGTCATAATTAAAAATAAAGTTTTTAAAATTCCACTCTCGCACTTGAGGAAAAAAGTCCTGTTTCGCGGGTTTTACGACACAATGTACACCTATACTCGGAATAAAAATTTATGAATCACATAAATATTTGTCCCGTATAGGAATCGGACCCGCAACACGCCGTGCATGTGGTAAATGGCAAGATAACCGTTTGAGCATCTGAACCATCCGTGCAGTCAAAGAAAATAGGAATTGAAGGAGAAAAATTGGATTCAAGAGGTCCAAAACTCAAAACTAAAATTAATAACTTGAATCGTTTAATTCAACAGATCACGCAATAGAAAATGTTCGAATAATCACTTAAACAATTAAGCCACACGTGCTATCGACCACTAATGAATTCGTAGGTTTTATTTTTAGCTACTGCATCATTTAACAATAATAATATTAAATACTTGGAACAGTTGAATGTGACATTTTGTCCAATGACTAGACTATGCTAATTAGTCTGGTTGTGGCGTGTTCCAACCAGTTTCGATTAGGTTATTATTTTTTTGTATATACACACAATACACACCCACTACCAGAATGCATATTTATTTTCCTTGTTCATTTTTTTCTAGAACACCTATGTATAATTTAAACTATAGTGAAGGTTGTTGAGAAGACCTTCATATAATTTTCCGAATACAATATGTTCATGTATTGTTTTAGTGATAAGATTACACAGGTACGTATTGAATGTCGCTGCTAATGTCCTAATTTTATATCGTGAATAGAAAATGCAGACGACACACATTTCTAATTGCGATGTGGTTTTATTATTTAGGTTATCATTCTCTACTGTATTTATATTAAATAAAAAACAGGGTATTTGCTCACGTGTTACAAGGACATGACATTATAACTACAACAGTAGAGTACCTACTCATTTATTTGTATCTCATTTTGGGTACAAAACATATTATACATATTATCTATCCCACACATACATTTTAGTTGTACATTTTGTTTATACGCCTGATGTTACTGTAGCCTATGGATGCTTGCGATACCAGAGGTATCACTTGCGTGTTGCCGACCCATTTTTTTTACACAAGGCCTTTAAGATGGAATATCCCTGATATAGGAAAACGTTTCTTTTAAAACACATCCCTAAATGAGCGCTGGAGACTAAATGACCTTAAATGAAAGCTGGTAACTCTTGTGCTAGTACCATTAGGTACATACAATTCTTGCAACACAGTTATTAAACTGTCTTGCAAGAATTGTATGTTTGTAAACTTACCTCGTCATATAGGGCTCGAACTCTAATGCGGGAGTTGTCCTTAAAAACAGTGTTACAATGGCAAATGTTTAGATAAATATGCTGTGTGTCAGTTACTAGTTTGAAGCTTAGTGTTAAAATAAGTTTTTTCTTCTATTACAGTTTCTTCACGTCACCATTTGAACCATCAGAAGATTCTCCAAACCGTTCGTGGTTGACCATGGCTTTGCTGGGCTTCAAGAGGGATCTTGCCACGTCCACATCTACTTTAGCCGAAGAGGATGCTGTTGATATTGCACACGGTAAATATATTTTTTATTGTAATCATACTACTTATTTAATGAAAGTTTTCGACTCTTTCTTCAACTTGAACAGTCCTGTATCTAGCGCGTAGGTACATCACATACAAATAAAGGTGTTAACATACTATTGAAATAAGATGCGATTCAATGCGACGACACGGAGTGTTGATAGTCTGATTCTGGTTATAGAAATAGTAAGGTTTGAATTGACTCAATTCGCGTTGAGATTCATCAGGCTGGTCAATTCAATAGTATGTTTCAGTTTTAAGATGATTTGTATGTCCTGCACGCGACGCGCCGCCCTGTGTACACGTGCACCGACACACTTAAATTTCTCATTATAGTATTGGATATTATTATGAACTAAATTGTTGGTATAACACTTAACATTCATTTTTTTTCTTTAACAATTTATGTGAACGTTCTTATTCCTTTTCAGGTCACCTTGCAGCATCAGTAGAGAATCTTGGTCCCGCACCTCGCAATAAGGAACCCCTCAAAATGTCCCACGACTCACCAGCGCCACCTACCAAACCGACGAACACATCGCAGGCGTACCGACCGAAACCTTCCGAACTGCGCGAAATGAACTTCTGGTCGCCGACCTCCATGTGAAAACAACACCGGAGTTACGTTATATTATGTCGCTGCATTAAATACGTAACTCAATTTTAAGGAATACACTATTCACGTGCTTATATTACGTGACAACCGCACAATGGCGTATGAGCCCTTCCGTCTACGGTCGTACAGTTTTCTGATAGCCGTATGTATTCGTGACGTTAAGTTTTCTTGTACAGGGATCTTTGAAGTGTTCAGGTTTTGTAGATCGCTGCGGATATAAAAAATCGTGGCGACGTTGTTCAGCAGTCGAGTTCAAACATTAAATTTGTATGATTTTGATGAGAAGTACATTGGTTACATGTAAGCATTTTGTATTGATGCAACTCTATTCAATTGTCATTCATTTTACGTTTTTCAAAATACAGCAATTATATAAATCGATTGCTTAGATTTACTATTTACTCGCATCTTGACTCTGTTAATAAAATCTGCAAATATATATTTTAAAAAAATGCGTCTATTGTTATATAATTAATAGCTTCTGCTTCGCTCTCGTGGTTTAGCTCACATATTTGCAATAAAAAGAGATTGGCGTTATCGAACATTGTAACACGAGATTTAAAATGAAAAGGTAAATCTTAGTATGTCCTTTCTGGTGTCGCGAACCGCATAAATATTAAGATCTATAACCTCAGGTTTGAACGTAAAACGGTGAATGAGAATTGTTAGTCATTTTGTGGTTCTATGATACATGGTCCCAGGTTCAAACTTCTACAGTATATAAATCAATCTGGTTAGCATACATTGTCTGCTAGAATATTCCATTAATGTTAGGTATCCTACACCTAGATAGGTTACAAATATTATTTATAAGATTATAATTATGTATTAAATAAGGGTAAGATTTCTCTGTCCTAGTTTTGAGTCTAATGTACTTCTTTTTGCATGTAATATTTAGTTTAATAATGTACCATCAGATATATGTAAAGTAACTTTATTGATATTAAATCTTATCGCCTTCATTAATTGTTAAGTGATAACAAATATATAAGGTATTTCGTGACTTATACAATGAACTGTATGAAATAGATCTTGAGTGCATGTAGACATTACTGTATGACATTTCCTAAAATGGATTTTGTGATATTATTTATTATATCGTTTTGTTGAAATTCATCAATTTATTATTAGATTTTTCAAGTATTAAGAATTAAGACTTACTTAAAGTTATTTTGTAAGAAAAGTTGGAAAAAGTAGTTATAAAAATAGTTTGTGGTCCGCATAATATTATATTTGAGCAGAATTTATAAGATTGTATATTAAGACGTAACAATTCTTTATCGTATTAATATTTGCATAACTTGATACATTTCTATGCACAGAATTTACCATATTTAATAAATATCGTTTGAACTACACACTCACGTTGTTTTTTTTCACTAATCAAATAGACCTATTACTATAAAAAATCTTGTTTACGCATGTATAAAAACCTGATAAGAAGCTCAAGGCTCGATGGTCTCTTATTTGCCAAATCCAAAGTTACATTTCTGCCAGTAAGTAGCCCGAGGGCGGATGGGGACTCTTAGGGTCGATGCACATTGGGCGAAACGCAGCGCAGAAAATGCCCGCCAAGTTCTCTTAACTTATTGGGCGAATAAATGTTCCATTTATTGAATGCATAACGCATTGCATAATGTTCACGTTGATACACATGTTCAATATACTAATTTTGAAATCAATTTATTTACCTGATGATTAAGTCGTAGTACATTAGAAGAATGAGTTGGTCCACTATTTAAACTGAGACCAAAGCACCGAATTCTTGCATTTTACGCTTCATTTTGACTAAAGGTCAATTCATATTAGCGCAGATTCGGAGCGTCAATTTAAAACATCAGCAAATTCACCCTTATCTCTACAAAAGTAATGCACATATTCCTTTTGAGATAAAAAGAAGACATTGGGCGAAATCAGACGCATGAACTTCGTTGAATGCACGCGAATTGGCGCGTCTTAGTTTTATCTCGGAAGAGAAATATTTAATGGTCACTTAGCCTAAAAACGCCACACAATTATTAAGTCTCTTTAAATAAAGCCTTTAAATAAAGTTTTGTGTTATTTTTTATGGCAAAATAAACTTTAAATAAATCTACTCATAAGTACCTATTGCTACATTTAACTAAATCACCCAAATATAAAAAGGTACTAAGGTAGGTACTAACCGCTTTTACATTAAATATTAACATTATTAGTCATTAGGAAACGAACGAAAACGCAATAGCATTATGGTCGGCTAATCTCACAAAAAATGGGTAAACCTTTATAAAATACAAAGCTCGGTAATCGGTGTAATGTACACGAACTGCGCTGTCACGCAACCAACTTATTTAACTACCAGTGATTTATTATATCAAAAAGGAAACGTTCGTGCCGTACAATAAAAACAATAGAAAGTAGGTAGGTAAGTAGATACCTACCTAACTAAATCATAGTGAACCATATTAGGTCTCACTGCCTGGCACGGATCTTCTCTCCTCTATCAAGAGAGCTGAAAGTGTTTCACATGTCTTTAAAATTTCATGCATTCTTAAGTAAGATGTTTTCCTGCAGCATTAGATACTAAATCATTTATATTTTACATAGGTAGGTGTGGAATTTGTTCATAACAAATTACAAATATATATCATCTGTATGTATTCTTTTAAATTACATACAGGTTTGTACTTACATTGTTTAAGTATATATACGTTTTAACAATGATATTATAAATAAAGATATAGTTACGCTACCTACATACTGAGACGTTTAGTTTTATTCCTGTGTTATAGATTTCAAGTATTATTGCGATAGATATTACATATACTTACATAATGGTCCAGTGGTTATTGGTCACATCGTTATTAACATTACTCCGAGTGTTATGGGTTCGACTCCCACCCATGCCGAACTTATAGGTATTTGTGTGACCCACAAATGACACACACAGATTAGTACCGATTCTGTTGTTCTGATTCATGGTCAACAAAAAACTTGGTGCAAAGATTTTGTTTCAGTCGTCAGTATTTTTTTAGTAGGTACAAAATATTTTATTTTTTACATAGGTACCTACGTAAAACAACGACGAAAATCTATAGGTACCTACACAGATACGTGCGCATAGCAACAAGGTTGAAGCACAAATAATGATGACTCATTCTTGTATATTTTTGAACTCACACCAAAATTTACCACGCTCCACACGAACCTCTCAACAATAAAACAGTTTACAGCTGAAGTATCAAAACCACAAAAAGATATCCAAGTTTACTAACACAGTATCAGTAAAATATGATAACTATATCGCCATAAACCTTTGTATCACAATATATTTTCTAAGGTAGAAATAGACAGACGCATTTGGGTGGATTGAAAGTTACTTGGCCGGATCAAAGCAGGGTGAACAAGTTATATTGTTATAGGCGGCATTTACCTAAAACGTAGGCTGGCACGCGATCTAACGCACGAACCTTTCGTACGAAGGCTTTGAAAGTTTATAGCTTCCTTGTTCGGCTGTAATTCGTCGGCTCCCTGTCGATTCAGTAAGGTCACGTTATGTAAAACCACGCATGGTAACAGCTGAAGTAGGGATAAATACAAGACGGTTGTTCACGCGATCATGCCATAAAGTGTATTTCACATAGAATAGGTATTGTGACGCAGTGGCGTAGCAATATGGTGACACTATGGGCAAATGCCAGGGGTCCCTGGCCTGAAGGGCCTCCGGGTGGCTTGAGAGTAGCCGCGAGAAGGATCACAGAAGGATCCTAATATTTATTATTTCAAAATTCCCACTACTACTATTACTACTATATTTTACGATGAAGATGAAAGAAAATGATTGAATCAATCTCTAACCAATTGGCATATTAAATGATCAAGAGCCTAGAGTATTCAATATAGATATATTGAATACTCTAGGCTCTTGATCATTTAGTTGTTCTTGATTATTTGATCATTTTTAGGTTTTAATTTAACCTTTTATAAGTTTTATTGATATTTATCTTTAAATGTCGGTCACAGTACCCATGCTATGTGAAATAAACAAAAGTTATTCATTTCATGTAGTGGCACGGCAGGTAAAACCTACTAGTACCTATTCTTATCTATTTACTAGGGGTCGCCCGCGACTTCGTCCGCGTGGTAATTTGGAATATATTCCCCGATTTTGCAACATATCTCACTACTGCTCCGCTCCTATTGATTATAGCGTGATGTTATATAGGCTTCCTGGATAAAATGCACTATTCAACAAAAATATTTTTTCTAATCGAACCAGTACTTTCTGAGATTAGCGTGTTCAAACAAACAAACAAACTCTTCAGCTTCATACCTAATATTAGTAAAGATTAAAGCACTACTCCCACACAAGGGAACCAGCCCTGTCATAGGGGACTTTAGAAACACGGACACTAAGTACACCCAATGTTATATCCCGCGTAGTAGCGAAGTGATAGTCTTAAACACTAATGGCTGATTAATACTTTAGCTACTTCAAAATATAGGTAGGTCCTTTAATGAATACAGTTTCAACGTCGTAGATTAATTAGTGTACCAGGTACAGACATTTATTTATCCCGAATATCTGCCCGAAATAATTAACATGTTCTCTGAAGCGCGATCGAGACGCCGCGCCAACGCCTCCAACGATCAAATAGCTGAAATTGACGACAAGAATAATCAATTGAAATCTTTTAGGTGATTTTGTGAGATTATTTTTATGATATAAAGACATCTCCCACACTAGGGAACAAGCACTATGTTGCGGGGCACTCTATAAAGATGCAATTCGTAAATACAATCGGCCAAGTTGGCACTCGACCACTCATCTTAACAAACAAAATCGGTGAACTAAAATCCTTACTTCCTTACTAATATTATAAATGTGAAAATTTGTGAGAATGGATGGATAGATAGATGGATGGATGGATGTTTGTTACTCTTTCACGTAAAAACTACTGAACGGGTCTGGATGAAATTTGGCACAGGGATAGATTATGGTCTGGAATAACACATAGGCTGCTTTTTGCAGCGATAACCGACATCCACGCGGGCGGAACCGCGGGCAACAGCTAGTATCTCATAATTTTATGTGTTACTTTAATTATCCATAGAATATGTTAAATCCTGCGTTAGTATACCATATTGTGTTTATTAATTCTATAAGTGGTCGTGCGCCAACTTGGCAGATCATAGGTACCTGCACCCAGACTGGGCACAAATATTTATGGATCACACAAAGTTTTGTCCCGAGTGGGCCCATCGATGGTCGATCCCACAACATTCGGCTAGTGGTGAAGTCGCCTATGTAATCAAACGATATCAAATATTCCCATGAGACTTGTCGTCACAGTTATTACCTGGTCTACCTATTTATATTTTAGTAATAATGTTATTTACGCGTTCTATGTAAGTATATATTATATGACTGCGTATACGTATATTTTGAAGTAACTTCAGGTAGATTTTAATATTACCCTACCTACTTAAATAACTTTTGTTGGCATAAAAGGGCATTTTATAATTTTCTTTTAAGATATTATTTACCTATTTGACTTATGTAATGGGGCATTTTTTTACTTTCTTTATTGCGGTATACACGCAACGCGCAATGGCGTCGGGCGCCAACTTTATAAGCTCGCATGTTCTTTTATTAGGTACCAGATCAGTAGACAAAGTTTTTTATTCAAAGAACCTTTAAGTACCATAAAGTAGGCACCGAAATCTCATCTTATAACACCTACTTCAAAGGCATTTTAAGTTCTAAAAAATAAATAGCTTTGCGAATAAAGCCTTGTTTTCCCCACAATTTTTCTTTCGACTTTTTAATTAGTCTCGTTTCATTACTCAAATCGGATTTGCGTTCGCGCCCGTGGCTTTTAAAGGGAAGCCTAATTTCGTCGTCTAAAAGGAAATACCTTGAGTAAGAATTAAAGTTTTTTGCAAACTCCAATGACTTTGGGGCATCATTTTTAATTTGGTGGTCTACGGATAAAATTTTGAAACTCTGTGAAATCTGTTTTTAATTGGCCTCGAGCGACGTTTAGTGATTAGCCGGTAACGGTTTTGACACGCAATGATAGACAACGTATCTTAGGTTGAAACATTGTATCGCTCTTCATTTAACAACTATTTAACTGCATGATTGATTCTGTGGCTGTGTTTGCTTAGCCACTGCAGCGCGACGTTTTGTGGGTTCGATTCCACACGGGACAGCAAATTTGACAATTTAATTTCACCAATAAGAGCCACTCTTGTTCAATCACACAACTTCAACCCAAGTCTGGGTGTCCTTTCCGTCGTTAATTGCATATTTGTGAAGTCTCATATTGTGAGAGTTACCTTTAAAAGAAGCTTGAGCCCGCCGTTCTGAGAGATTAAATATGTATATCCAAAAAGTTTAAATTAATTCTGTATCTATCTGTTTAGGTAGGTATATTAGTTTGTAGATAATTTGCTATAGGTACATTGCTTATCGTGAATATGCCACTATACTACCTCAGGGTTTAGGGAGACGAAAATTAATTAAACAGTTATGGGTTAATTTGAAACAGCTGGTTCAGATATTATAATGGATATTGGAACCCTTTGTTCTTATTAAGTTGATATTGAAGTGTCGACACGACGCGAACTAACCAGCCGGAGCCGTCTGAATGTCAAACAAACTGTATAATTATATTAATTACATACTGTTATTAAATAGAGTGGTGCACCAATAACTTAAAATAAACAAATAACTAAAATAATTTCTGATGAAAGGGAAGTGTATGAGTTTCTTGAACCGATGAGTATTCAAATGAAGAAAGTTATGAGTACGTAAGCATAATAGTTAATTCAAGATCGCAGCAATTAGATTATTATTATTATTAAAAAAAATACATAGTTATTCTTAATATTAACTTAAAGCTAACAGTGTAACATAAATCATTTTAGATTTTTCCGTACACTGATATTCGTAGATTCTGCGTATACCACTGTATAGTCTGATTTTTATAACTGTGCAGTTGTCAATGTCAAAATATTGCCATGTTGGCTGTATTGGAACAACATTTTAATTATAATTATAATCATTTTGATTGATAGGTACCTATGTATGTGAATAAAAGCTATTTTTATTATAAGAAAAAGCGATATGAATACTCAAATAGCGCAGACAACACGAAAGTCCAGACCGTGCTGACAGGGGCAGACACCTGCGAGGAGATAGGAAGGGAAGCGGGCGAATGATTTCAATCATGTTAACCTAACAATTTTCAACTGCTCAGTTTTAAAAATCGGGTCCTATTGACCCGATTTTTAAAACTGAGCAGTTGAAAATTGAAAATTGACCTACAATGACACAAGGGAGTAAACAGAAGTTTCTTTAAAAACCGGACAACCAGTCAGAATATTGTATCGATTTATGGTAAAAATAAACATTTTAAATTATAGTGCATGGTATACAATGTATTATAATTAGGAATACAATAATACAATCTTACTAATATTGTAAATGTGAAAGTTTGTGAGGATGAATAATATAATAATAATATTTTCGGGACAACTTACACATCGCTATCTGATCCCAAACTAGGCAGAGCCTGTACTATAGTAACCAGACAACTGATAAACATATGTATACTTATTTCTAAATACATACAAATTATAGATAAATAACACCCAGACACAGAACAAACATTCGTGCATCACACCAAGAAATGATTTTTGAATGGATGTATGAATGGATGTTTGTTACTGTTTCACGTAAAAACTACTGAATGGATCTGGATGAAATTTGGCATAGAGTTAGATTATAGTCTGGAATACCGAATACTACTACTTTTCACCACTTTTTATTGCAATAACCGACACCGAGACGCGGGCAACAGTTAATCAGAAATAAAGTTACGTAATTTTTGCACCGCGTAGACATCTAGCTATATTCAAAGTGGGCAGACGTTATCTTAAAGTTTATAAATAGGTAACAATATTGTATCTGTGATAGACAGACTATTGAAGTATTTTAGAATGGAACGGAATTTTCAAGATAACATAACGTTTTGTCTCTTTATTGCTTCTGACATTACGTTTAGCTTATCGAAAGCTATTCAAACGAATCTTATTTTATTTATGACAAATAAGGGAAGCAAAAAGCCACTCCTTCTAATTAAATCCCTTTCATTCTCTATACCAAATTTCAAACATCTGACAGTTACGTCTTCCATTCGCCCATAAAATCAAACCCGGGGTTGATTTAGTCGTTCGGGTTGTAGGTAATTATTATCTTGGTACAGACGATCGATAATGTTCGGGATATCGCGGCTCGGGTTAGATATTTCGTGTAATTATATGCCAAGTAAGAAAATAAGATTGTATTTGTGTTATTAAATAGTGCCTGTCCATAACATGTTTTTAGCACCTAGCAAAATAGGGACGTGGGCTTTACAAATATGTGCAGTTTTACTTCGTTTTGTTCGACTTTAGCGCAGTAATCTAATCAGATTTAAAATTTCAACAGATATTAATTACCATTTAAAAAAGGTCCAAAGTGTGTCTAATACAGAAACATGTTAGGCAAACCTAACTAAATGTGTTTATAAGTTTATATAGAATATAAACTACTAATTTAAACTAATACTACTAGATATACTTAATACTAATTAAATTAATTGGTCTTTGTTTGGCCCACTGAGTTTTGTCCCTGATAAAAAATCCTGAGTCGTCCCGAACAAATATGTAAAATTATAAGTAGGTATATACCTAGGGTAAATATTTTTAGCATTTTGCTATGCAATCAGCTCAAATATACTAAAATATTAAAGCAATGTGGAAAAAGACGAGCCCGGATCAAATCCTGCTTTAATATTTAAGTAAACCTAAGTTAAGTTTAAAAATCTGTCTTTTACTTTTCTGTAAAACAGTGACAGACACGCGTAAATTGCATCAAAGTAGATATAGAATGACTTTCAAATAAAATCATTTCCAGCCGTGTAAAACTGTCTCTGCCCGCCCCTCTGAGAAACAGGCGTGAGTCTATGCAGGCCCCCTAGATGAGTGGCATAAACCGTACAGTCGAGTCAATTAAAATATAAAGCAAATATTTGACATAAGTGTACGACATAATGTCGTACACTTACGTCAAATACGATACATTTGCTTACTATTCTATTCGATTCGACTACTATTTATGCCACTTGTCTAGAGGGGCAGGTATGCAAAAGCGGATAGTTTGAAAGTCCATCTCTACTTTGATGCAGTTATGTGTACTATTAGGTATGAACGATTGCCCAAATGGTACTACTATCTATCTTATACAAATCACATACATATTACCTAATGATTGAAACTCAAAGTCTATATAATAATTACATGTTAGGAAACTAAAAAGACGTACGTTCATTTTAAACTTAAACGCAGTATCGATTTCATATGAAATTTAGATCTAATCTCAAATTGATTCGGGATGATCGCACGGTCCAACCGCGCAAGCAATCGAATTTTCTTCCCAGTCTGGTCACGTACTGCTTCGTAGGTCCTTGCTGCTACATATGGCTTAAAACACTTGTATGTATTAGGTGTCTAGATAATAACAGCTATAGTATAATGCTATTATGATTATATATTTTTTTTGTTGGAATATTTTACTGTGCAACGTATTAAAGCTTTGGTGGGCGTTTTGTGTAAGGATTGGCTAGTTAGGTATTAGTAGGTACCTTATATTATCCAGTTGCAATTATAATTAAAACATAGCAGTAGCCCTGCTAATGAAGAACAACGTAACGGCATTGTGGCTAATTCTGTTAACCGGATTTAAAAATTAAATACCTTTATATACCTACATATTCACGTATCTCTTCATAATGTAAGTATCCTTTCGCTTGCTTTCCTAGCAACTTATTGTAATTCATAGATTTAAATCTTACTATCCAATCATCTTTTCTATTTCCTAGAAAGGCTGGTGAAGAAAAGCATTTCAAAACTGTGTAAGTCTGGGAAACATGTGTGATCTATTCTCTTTGGATCCTTTGGATGTATGGACTAAGACAGTCTGATTGATTGATGCTAAGACTGATAGTTTGAAAGTTTAATTAATCATTGACGGAAACATTAACTGCATCAAAGTTGGAAGGACCTCTATACTTTGATGCATTTTATGTGTCCATCAGTATATCTTACAAATCAAAAACATACAAATAGTGATACCTAAATAAAGCTATCTTATCACTTCCCGAGATGACTTTGTCTAGTCTAGGCGCCCCGTTTTTAACCCGGGACATTTAATAAATGTACCGCTCCCAGTTTCCCAGCAGAACACATCAGTTTAACTGTCACTTGGCGCTATTTCTGACTCGAAACAATTCCAGAAATGAAATATTTTTAAAGCCATTTTCTAGAAAGCCTTCCACCTTGAGCTACACTGAAGTTATTTTTTATTTATCCGTTGTGTAAGGACTCTCGTATCACATACTCTACAGTAATGGAATGTTTTTCACTGACACTACTCGTACTAAGATGTCAATAGGAACATTTATGTTTGTAGTATGTCGGTGCATGCTTGTGTATGAAGCTTCAGACGGCTGAAGTGCAAGTCATATAATCTATCGTAAAGGAGAATCTTTTGTGACGTTTAAGTGTTTTGTGGACTTGTACCTATTTATATTTATTTATTAAGAAGTTTTGCGGTTAGGTAGAGCTTTGTTGTTAATGTAAAAATGCTAAATCTGTTATTAGTAGGAGGTATCTGTTTGTGACGCCGAAACAGCCTAAATTGCAGTACCTTTTTCTACAAAGCTTATTTAATTGGGATAGAACTTAGCTATGTAGTTTATTCGGGTGTGTTTTAAAACTCTGTTCTATTATTGGGAATCCTTTTTTTTATACTACCAAGGTGGCAAACAAGCATACGACCCGCCTGATGGTAAGCAGTTACCGTAGCCTATGGACGCTTACAGGGGTGTCAATCGCGCGTTGCCGACCCTTCAAAAACCTTTTAACTCCTTTCTTAAGGAGCCCCATACTATAGTCTCTTGAGAAAACTTCTGCAGGGAGCTCATTCTACAAGTTAATTAGGAAATAAGATACAATTGCAGTTAATGTCGCTTTCCTTCTGTTCATTTCCATACTCCTAGATTTTTAAAACAAGATGGTGTAATAACCTGCGATGAAATATATACAATAATTTACATATTTGCTTTGTCCTCTTCTTTCAAATGTCAAATTACTGAATACAGAATGAGAGATTAGGTATATAATATAATTACACCTACTTATTCTATTCTACATATATTAATAGGGCTGTTGTATACGTACCTTCACATATTTACTATACCTAAGCCTATCATAATTGATATAAATATATTTAAGTGGTCCAAATATTGGCCGATGTTTAATCAATATTATTGTTCCCTACCCAACAATATCTTTAAGCATAACCTAACCTTTTATACCACTAATTTGTCATTCATCATAATGGCCTATGATTATAGTGGATACTTAACTAAAACCCCTGGTAATAAATGAAGGACATTTATTTAATGTATCTTCCTTGTAAGCCTTACGGATGAGAGAAATTGTCAATTTGCCAAAACCAAACGCATTTATCTAGATGAGAGTAAAATTGTAGATAGGTCGCGTTGTGAAGTGGTGTAGTTGTGTTCCTGTGCGTAATTACGGAACTAAAATAACTACTAAGTACCAACGCACGTGTTTATAGTTTAGGGATGCGTTTTTAAATAAATGTTTTCCTATAACAAATTACAAAATTAACACTTTGAAGGACAGTGAACGCTTATAGACGTAATTACAATAAAACATCTATTATGTCTACGAAGCTGTCCGCGAAACTGTTAAGAGAGGTAAGGCACCATAGAAGCGAGCAATCCCGACTGGGAAAGCACCTCTACCTTACAGAGGACCACAGCTAAATGACTAGACACAGCGGTGTAGTTGTGTTCTTGTGTGAGTACAGGTTGCCTGTGCTCATTTAGGCGTTGTGACATTCAAATTCGGCGTATAGCCTGATAAAAGTTGCGGGCAACTCATGGACAAAGTCGGCTCAGGATCGAGAGTTGTAGGAATCCTTGGGGGAGGCCTATGTCCAGCAGTGGACGTCTTTTGGCTGAGATGATGATGATGATAGCCTGGAAAGGGAAATAACATATTGAACTTATCATACATATAAATCTCCTTATGCAATTAAAAATAAATAGTTATATTAAATTAAATAATTCAAACGCAAATAAAAAGACGAAACGAAACAGAATTGAACGATGGTTAGCCATGCCCTCTGGACGTCTGTCAGGACACTGTCATTATCATTATTGAATAGCAAATAAGGGTGAGTATACACAACGAAAGGGGTGCGGCGACGCGACCAAACCGGTCAATATGACCGGATTACCCGGCTTTGTCCTACTGATGAATAATTGTGTCCAGTATCCGACCGGGATTAAGGCGCTTTCTACTGATTTAATTGACAATCCTAGTATGATTGTTAGCTATTAATTGAACAAACTGAAGGTTTGAGTTATCTGATTCAAACCGGTGGAAGACAAGCCTGAGATATCGAATCCTTAGTAGAAAATTGGCGTAACTTGAGAAATGTCACTGGGCAATTTTGAACCTAAGCTGTAAACAATAAGATGTAAATTGCAACACAAACACGTTTCAACTTATGTTATTTTTACACTGTGGGTGCGATATGCGACACGTTTAATAATAATTGTTAGTATTCAATCTGATTGTGCCGGTCCAGTAGCATAACTAATCGGCTATTGCTCACGAAATTTGCTTCTTGCACGTCAATAACTGTTATGCTCCTTCTACACGTTGGCCCAATATGCACCAATACTGGCCACAGTAAACCCCTATTATAGCAAGCAATTTACGAAATTGACGGTAGTATAATGTTACAATTTTAGTTTTATGTATGCTGTCTACATTGGTTTATGTTGGCCCAACGTATAGAGTGACCTATATATGAGTATAATAATAGCAACCCATGGATCCCACTGCCGGGCAAGGGGGTCTCCTCTCCTCTATCAAGAGAAAAAGAAAGAGAGTGTTTAGGCCTTAATTCACACACGCTGACCTTATGTGGGTTGGTGAATCAGACATGTCATTTGAATTTTTTCTTAGACATAAGGAGTGCCTCATGATGTTTAGCAGATAGTAAATCATTTTGATTAGCACATATAAACTCCACAAAGTGAAATTTACATTGGTACTGCTACCCGAGATCTAAATCACACCTCTTGCGTTCAAGTCGGTAACTTTTTATAATATAATTAATTAATATTCATCTAAGCGAATTTCGGTAACGGCCAATCACGATGCAAATTAGCCATATAGACAGATTAGCGTGCACAAGTGGGTACAAATACAGGTGCACACTTTATTCCCTTACTCTCATAGTCGGATTGGACGGCAATTCAACACGACCGGAGAGAGATCAGGCGAAGGATCAACGGATTTATGTGCTCTTCGAGGCATGGGGTTGTAAGAAATTGAAAAGTTCTGGCATCTGTTATGAATTTCTTGACAGAAAAAATCTATTTCAATAAAACTTCTGATATTAGGCAGTTGTGTTGGTAGGGTATTGGTATAGCGGGCTGATATCCGCAACTTCAACATGACGCGCGTATTTTGCGAGTGTCAACGTGCGAGGGTGGGTTGCAGTACAGGCAGTTGTGTTAAAAATATATCAAACTAATTGTTGAGACCGCAGCTCCACACGCGTGAATGTCCTTATATCCTTCACTAGAATACTATCTACCTCCTTGCTAAATTTGATTAAAATCCGTTCAGCCATTTAGTTTTAGTAGGGATGACGATGTAAAGTAATATTAGAGGCGTCTTAACAAATTCACACCGGATAGTATGAAGTACCTTCGGTCAGTAGATAGTTAGTCCCGTTCATTATTTACAAGCGATTAGTGCTAGCAATAGCGACGGTAGCTAGCTACTATGTTGAGAGCAAACTGCAACGTTATATCCGGATAACATGCCGACGTCCTGGTTGAATTACCGGCTTTGTGTGACTGATGACTCATTGTGCAGACTCCTCGTAAACTGTTATTGGAAATCCCTTCATCCATACTTCACTAAGTTGTGGATACGGTGGATTTGTAAGACAATTTTTTCAACAATACTGCTATGAAATAGTTCGGGGTTTAATTCGTCTGCACATCGTCTGTATATTTTTTTAGGTCGGCAATACGCAATTGATGTCCTAGATAATGTAAACGGGCTATATTATAGTTGGTAGCCTAATTAATATATTTAAATAAATACGTTTAAAGATTTTACTTTTCCTTTGGTACCATTTTTCGTTTACTTGCTGTAAATAGTTAATTAATATTCTCAGTAAAAAGTTTTTAAATTAATTTCTCAGACTTTCTAATGGCAGTTTAATGATCAAACATTTAGTTTTAAAATATTGTTAATTGTTTTTAATTATATTGTTGTTGTTAAACTTGAAAACCTTTTATTTGAAATATTGTTTGGAAGTTTTGACTGTTGCTAATAGATAGTTTGAAAATCAATCAATAAATGCTTCTATAGGCAAAAGTATACGTCTTGAACTTACTTATTCAGTTCGAAAACATTATAGATATCACCGATCATAAGTAAAATGACTGCCTTGCTTGACATACATGTGTTGTTATTATATAAAATAGACATTTTACTTTATTGGCAACATATTGAAATAGTTTCGCCTACCCGCATTCTATCACTGGTTGTCATTATTATTCTCTTGTACCCGCAATAAATCGTGTGACGCCAATAGCGGTCACTACGTCACCACAAAACGTCACTGTTGTTGTTATCCATCTTGTGTGACGACACTTCTTAAGTTTGATAAAACAACCTGTACAAAACGGGGTGTACAAAAGGGGAAATATGTTGGTCCATAGGTTTGCTCGTTGTAGCGAGGAGGTTAAAATAACTCTATTTAAAGCCTATTGCCAAAACTTCTACACGAGCAGCCTATGGACCAGCTTTACCAAACGTTCGCTAGACGCATTTAGGGTTCAGTATAATAACTGCTTCAGGATGTTGATGGGACTACCGCGCTTTTGTAGTGCATCGGGTATGTTTGCAGTCGCGCATACTGACGATTTCTATGCAATCCGTCGTAAAAGAATATACTCGCTGCTAACAAGAGCGCGGTCGAGTTCCAACGGCATCCTGAAAATGTTAAGTGAAAAATTTGATGCACCATGGCTGAGCTATGCTGTAGCTCTGCTGGTTAAACCGGCATAATTTGTTGTTTGTTTGTTATTGTGTTTTAAATTTATTTACTAACATTAGATTTAAGGAAAATGTTACTAACAGATTGGGCTAAGTTGCCATAAATAAATAAAATATTATTATTATTATTAAAACATGTGTTAGGTTGAAAAAATTAAAGAGGGAAATACAAGAAGAGATTTTTTTTTATCTTCAGTGTTTACCTAAACGTGGGGAAGGTACTAAATATTGGGCCACCGATGGTTGAGGACATTCCAAGAGCTTTACTATGATGTCCTTATATGTTATAACTACACGGTTGGTTCAGTGGCTTAAGTAGTTACCTCGCCATTTACCACGCGTCACGTGTTGCGGGTTCGATCCCTACACGGGCCAAAAAATTGTGTGATTCATGAGTGTATTTTTGTCCTATAATTGTATGTTTTATACATCCCTGCTCTCCATACAAGGCTTGTATCCTAATGTGGGATATTGTCATACACCTAGGTCTCCTCTTTCTGGTAATACTACAAAAAAATGATAAGATGCAACAGTGTACTGTTTTAATCTGATTTTGTATCATCATCATTATCATCATCTCAGCCAAAAGACGTCCACTACTGGACATAGGCCTCCTACAAGGATTTCCACAACTCTCGATCCTGAGCCGACCTTGTCCATCGGTTGCCCGCAACCTTTACCAGGTCGTCGGTCCACCTTGTTGGAGGCCTGCCCACGCTTCGTCTTCCAGTTCGTGGTCGCCCCTCTGTAACCTTTCTGCAACAACGGCCATCAGTTCTATGAGCTATGTGCCCGCTATATGAATTTGTATACATTGTTCAAATAAAACTATTATTATTATGTTAACAATTTAGACGTTACAATTTTTTATAATTTTTTTTTATTATTTCTTTTAATAAGACAACTCCCGCACTAGAGAACATGCTCTGTGACGCGGGGGACTTTACAAACATACAATTAACGGACACAAATAACACCCAGACTCAGAACAACTCTTTGTGGGTCACACAAAGTTTTGTCCCTGTGTGGGAATCAAGCAAGCGCATACTGCACCCACTGGACCACCAAGGCAGTCGAATGTCACAGACATACCTTGAAATTTATAACATAACACTCATTATGCGTCTGAGTTAAATAGATAAGTAGTCAATTCACATTAGATTGTGGGTCCGTTCGCAATGGCAGCGGTTGAAGTGATAGAGCGTTAATTATACTGCTGACCCGTGCAAAGGACTCGACGGGTACCAGTCTAAATTGACCCTCGACATTTGATGTCGTAGCTACTTATGTAGCTTCAGCCAATTTAATATCACTCGTGTATTATCAAATAAATCAAAATGTTAAGAGAGATAGGGCACCACACTAGCGAGTAAGTCCGAACGGGGAAGGACCTCCGCCTTACAGAAGACCACAGCCAAATAAATACACACAGCGGTGTAGTTGTGTTGCAAGCTGTGTGTAAGTACAGGTCTCCAGCGCTCATTTAGGGATGCGTTTTAAAAGAAACGTTTTGCTGTCCTAGGGATATTCCATCTTAATGTCTTGGTGTCCAAAAATGGGTCGGCAACACATAAGTGATACCTCTGGTATTACAAGAGTCCATTGGCTACGGTAACTGCTTAACATCAGGCGGGCCGTATGCTTGTTTGCCACCCAAGTAGTATAAACATAGGTGAATAATATCTGAGTTCTATTCTATGTTTTGCCATGAAATGGCGAATCGGAAACTTCATATTTGCATATTAACTGCATATTTTTTTCCTATCGCCAATTCGCTACCTAGGGTAGGGCCTCGAGAAGAATAGGCAAGATTTAGGCTTGCTGGACCTAACAACTACCATATACTTACCGATCCAAAGTTGCACACATGCTTACAAACCCACCACGTGAATGGAGCCGATGGAACATGAAAGTGTTGATCAAAAAGTTAATTCCTCTACAATATTTCATTTAATCAAAGTAGATTCAAACAACTGTATCCAAACAGTTGACAATAAAGGGTCTCATTAGGGCGGCAGAGTTATAACAATGCTATTACGCAACCCGAACCTTGTCACTGTGACCGCACACTCCTAAAACGGATTCTTGGGCAATTCTCTCGTCCCACTTTGATTTGCCACCACAATTTATTGTACTCGCACGCACAACACCAAAACAAAGGAAAACTCAATCCGAATGAACATTGTTAGTGTTTAATGGATTAGTATAAGCGGACTGAATTAATTACAGCTATGTCCACGTATTGGGAAAAGTAAATAACTTTATGATTAAGCCAAATGATAGGTAGTTTATTAATTCATTGGATTTTAGCTCGGTTACTGATTCTCCTTGTCAAAAGTAAAACTTAATGTGGTGACGTTTTTATCAGTATTATCTAAGCCGAAATACGGGCACTCGGGCGCCCAGAGATGATAGATCCAAGTGCGATGATAGGCGACCGGTATTTCGACTAAAACCTCCATTTGAACACTTCTACGGCACTAAAGAAAGTGGAGAGTACTACTACTACACTCCGTTTTCACTGGAATCTATACTATCTATATACTAATATTATAAAGCTGAAGAGTTTGTTTGTTTGGTTGAAAGCGCTAATCTCTGAAAGGACTGGTTCGATTTGAAAAAATCTTTTGTTGAATAGTGCATTTACCCAGGAAGGCTATAGGCTATATAACATCACGCTATGATCAATAAGAGCGGAGCAGTAGTGAGATATGTTGCAAAATCGGGGAAATTATTCCAAATTACCACGTGGACGAAATCGCGGGCGACCCCTAGTATGGTATATAATCAGCGGCCCATCTAACTTTCGCCTACGGTACGCGGGCACGGGCACCAATTCCAGTGACAGCGTCCAGTAATTCCGTAACGTGAGTGAAGTATGCAGCAACATTAATCGTATAACAGTAAATTTTATGATTAAAGTTAGAATGTTTTAACAGGTCCATTTAGCCACCGTGCCGGCTCAAAGTGTGACCGCAACATTCCGCAAGGGGCTTGCATTCCACATTGAGATTCTGTAATTTGGACTTATATAAAAGGATTTAAAACGACCCAGGCGTTTTATCCACGTAGTAAACATGTTAATGGATGTTTGATCCAAGTCCATCAATACATCTTTTGCCAGCGTTATGAAACTAGTTTTGAGTATAGAATAGATTTTAAATTATAAGGTTTTTTTTACAGTTGCGCAGATTTTAGTCTTATCGGTCAGATAAGGACATCAGATAAGGATATTATTCGGTATATGTGGAAGCTTGTTATTACCAATTTTACTCCACCCATAACTGTTATTTAATTTAACCCTATTAGTCTGTAAGCTTTATCATTAAATAAATAAACACCCATGAGTCAAGGTCCAAGATTTATTTGTCTTGCTTTATTTTTGCGGTCAAATGTAAAAAAAATGTGTTATTGGGCTTTTTTATTCAAATATGCTCAATCGCAATAGCGACTTCAAAATTGTGCTCGATAGGTCGCGCATTGTGAGTGTCAAACACCCCTGCCTACCCATCCAGGGATAAAAGGCGTGATGCTATGTTTGTTTACGTTGGGTTTAGGTATGGTAACACAAAGTGTTCTTGTTAAAGTTTATCAAGGCGCCTAAATATTTGTTTAGTAGTAGTGGGTTGTGGCACAGATACCTTACCTTTGTTAAGTAAATGCCATTAAAATTTTCAGATGATACATTAACTAATATTATATAGTTTCAGTTAAAACTTACATCTAAGTAAGGCACCATACAAGCGAGAAAGCTCGACTCAGGAAGGATCTTTAACTTACAGAAGACCACAGCCAAATAACAGCACCCAGCAGTGTAGTTGAGTTTCTGTGTGTAAAAACAGGTTTCCGGAGTTTTCGTTAAACCAGACCTTTATACCAGCGCTTTATACCAGAGCTATATATTTATATTATAGTTCTGGTATTATAAGCGTCCATAGGCTGCTTACCATCAGGCGGATCATATGCTTGTTAGCCATCTTAGACGGCTAACAAGCATACGATAGGTAGTATAAAAAAAACTACATAGAATATAAAACAAATAAACGTTAGAAGTAATGTAAGTAGGCATCATGTTTCCGATGCTTTTAAAACAATTGTCTTGGGAGAAGGTGAGCGGTGTAGAGTGCCACACTGCCTCGAGTGACGAACAAAATACAACTTTATTTTTTTATGTGAATTATTTAAAACAACATGTATGCCATTTGTTACAGAAGTTACTTTAGTAGTATGACAATATTCTTTAGCTTTTGTTAAAATAATTTTGTCAGTTCAGTTATTTTGCTTAGGACGTCCGCACGCGGGCCACAGACCTATTTCTTGTAGTTTTCATACATTTTTTTATAATATATAGACTCGCCGCACACGGTTGACGCCGATAGTCGCCATTCGCTACAAATAAAATGTATGAAAACAGCCTTTCTAGACAAGTGGTATAAACGGTAGTCGAATCAAATAGAATGGAAAGCAAATGTATGAGATTTGACTTAATTTTACGATATAATGTCGTTAACTTACGTCAAATCCCATACATTTGCTTTTTATACTTTTCGATTCGACTATCGCTTATGCCACTTGTCTAGAGGGGCAGGTCGGTGGCGGCGTTTTGTGGCTGTCGCCCGCGACCCGTGTGCAAGAACCGTTAGTTACATTTTCAAGTATTATAGTTACATACATTGTAAACTGCTACAATATTTTATTATGCTGCTTTTAAGCAGCGATGTTCCTGACAAAAGAATTATTTAACATAAACTACTTTTACAGATGTTATATGCTGGTGCTATATTTAATACTCTAGAGACACGCCGTTTTTTTTATTTCTCTATTATAATATGTACTTGTACTTATAAACCTTTCGGAAGACATTTTCTAAATTATAGTGAGACCGCGTACAAATCCCGTCGTACCGTATGCACCATTGACCTGCACCATCAATGGTGCAGATGAGACTAGTTAGTTTCGTTTGCACCATTGATGGTGCAAGCGTAACTGCGGGTTGGGTATGGTCTCATCTGCACCATTGAGATGACACTATAATATACTATCAATGCGGTTGTGTTCGATACGTGGAGAAGATGTAAACGTACACACCGAGTACAATGACTCAAGACGGGAAACGATTTATACTATGTATAATATAGGATTATAATTTAGTTTTTAATTTTAAAGAAATTATAGGTCTATTGTGGTGAAAAAGGCAATCATTTTAATAAATGAAAATATGCATCGTGTAGATATGCATCATCATCATCATTATCGTCGTTCCCTCACTGCTGAGGATCGCGACCACACACGACGCGTCTCCAAACTATGCGGTCTTCGGAAGTGAGGACCGGACGGTACATGCTACCTCCAAACGCCCTCTTCATGACGTCTGACCATCTTGTCGGCATAATGACGTCTTCTCTGCTTTGAGCGCGTTTACCTTCCACTCAGCCCATAATCAAAAGTTTTTCCAGACGATGCTTAGGTGAACGCGTATATGCTTATAATCAGAAATAGAAATATTTTATGCAATGTATCTATACAAATATCTTTACAGTCTACATCCAGTTATGTACAGAGAAAGATGCCACTAACCTCACCTGGAATTCTGCTAACCACGTTAACATAGAGGCTTAACGATCCATACAAAGTTAGCAAAGCATTGCGTATTTAAAGCAATTAAAACAAGGTGACGTCGGGATCGTTTAGATGTAGGTACAAAGTTGAATTAGGCGTGGTTCGCATGTCGCCGCTCGTTGATTTCCCTGAGGGCCTGTCAATTCCTCTGAGCTACCTAGTATCACTAGCTGCACTCTACTTGATTAAAAATTTATGTGTTTTCAGGTTGCAATAATATCATTACATTATAGACAAAGAGAATTCATTTAATTAAGTTTTTTTAAACAGCATGCGTAAATGAAAAGACTGGCGGTAGCGAGGAAACTTTTTAATTAACCTCGTTAATGCATTACAATATTGTGCCCCGTGGTGAAATGTAATAAGTAAGTAGCTCAAATATTTACATCAGTTGTTAAATATTTTAAGTGAATATTCTTCTAAAATGTAGGTACTTGGACTGCGTATGTGGTCTTGTGGTGAAGGTGACTACCTCACTACCAACACCACGTCGAGTGTAGGACTAAAGTTGGTTGGTTGGTTCGAGAGTTATCTTAAATAATAGGAATATGCAGTTAAATTAAAACTCTAAGCACAATACGATAGAAATTTCAATTAAGAATATTGCAAGTATTTAAAGTTCAGTCGGGTTACATTTTAAAAGTTTATTTATCCAAAACATTAACTTTTTTAAGAACAACTTCAACCCTGCGTCGCTAACTTGTCTGAATGGGGAACTAGGTATTCGAAAAACAAGTAAACTTCGACCGCAACTACTTGGATCTCTTTGTA
The DNA here is from genome assembly GCA_947095525.1 of Trisateles emortualis. Lineage (NCBI taxonomy): Eukaryota > Metazoa > Arthropoda > Insecta > Lepidoptera > Erebidae > Trisateles > Trisateles emortualis. Next base: position 9,604,968 of record OX352740.1, on the reverse strand, counting down.
TAGCTTCCGTAGAAATTTGAAAAGGTTTCCTCAGTAAAAAAAAAACTTATCTATGTGTTCCCTCTAATTGTATCTAAAAAAATGGAAATATATAGGGTCTGTTAGTAGACCACCTGGTGTCTTTAGTAGATCGATTACGAGTGAATCTAATATAATATCTGATAATAAGTAATTGTGACTTTGCATGGATTTATTATTATTAAATAAAATAAATATAGTAGTGTGTAGGTATTACTGTCGTGCTGAGGTAATGGGTTTGATCCCCGACTGTTATATAGGTACTAATATTGAGTTATTTTGGGAAGCAATATTCGGCATTAACCCGGTGTTGTAATTGTGCCCAGTATGGCAATAGGTGAAACCGAAATTTCAGCAAGAGATTGTTTTCATCGATGATAGTTTCTATGACGAAGAATATTATTGTCCGTTCAGAATACAAAGGAGCGATGTGCACACGCGCGTTGCGTGAGAGTTTTCGTTAAAAAATTATCTAAGGATTACTGAGCAGGTAAAAATTGTTTTTTCTTCCCTAGGCATATAACAAACTAACTGTTGCCCGCGGCTCCTTCCGCGTTTATATCGCGATAAAATGTATCCTATGTCTTCTCCCGGAATACCATCTACCTATCACCTTGCCAAATTACATTAAGCTCCGTTTATTCGTGAAATATCTACAATACAAAACTTGCATTACTTACTAAGAGTGAATTAATTAAAAAATAATATAATGTATGCAAAGAGTTGTCGTACAACATTTATTTAGCAAAATAACAACAGCATACTAATTTAAAAAAGAATAAAGTCGTGTGTATAAAAATGATTGGTTGACAATCTATAGAGTTTATACTGCTATAAAAATCTTTAATAATAATGCAAATCTACACCAATATTATTCCTCCCTAGTTTGTTTGTTTGTTTTGTTAATCTCAGAAACTAGTAATCCGTTTTGTAAAATTACTTTTGCATTAGATAACCTATAGGGCATATAGGCTATATATCATCAAGCTACTACACAACAAGGGAGCGTAGCAGTAATTGAATAAATCAGGCAAGCTACCATACATTAATGTAAAACTATCATTAGTTTTATATAAATGTATGATAGTTTGCCTAAATATTAGGCTATCATATAAGGAAGGTTATAGGCTAACATTAACTATTTGACTGTACGGTGGTTCAGTGCTTTAAATGATTACCTCGCCATTTGCCAATGCGCGGCGTGTTGCGGGTTCGATCTCCACATTAAAGGGACAAAAATTGTGTGACCCATAAATGGTTGTCTCGAGTCTGGGTGTACTTTTTGTCCGTTATTTGTATGTTTGTAAAGTCCCCCGCGACACAAGGCTTATTCCCTAGTGTGTGAGTTATATTTTTTAAATTAATAAACATGACAACATGTGATGACGACTGACCCAAAGGTAGCACGGCATATACTCGTAAACGTGACACGGGAGGAAACCAGGTGAAACTGCGGGGAGCTGCTAGTATTATATAGAGGAAAGATTTGATTTTTTGTTACGATATAGTAACTCTAAAACTACTCGACCGATTTAAAAATTATTTCACCATAAGAAAGCTACATTATCAGCGGCTTACATATTCTATATTTTTATTGATAAACAATACGGGATACCAACGAAAACAAAATATTTATCCACCCATGCGAAGCCGGGACGTGCCGCTAGTCGGTTATTATTTTAGTAAGACGAGTGTTAAAGTACCGCGAGTAGGTGCAGGGGGCGGGAGTACCTAACAGAGGTTAGATGCCAGCATCCAGTTAATTTCGTTACGATGTAGATAGAGCACGTTGCCATTTCCCTCCGGCTCGTTTCCTCTTGCCACCTTTTAATTTCTATTTAAATATGTTCACTGAATAAATAACAACATTTTCTACTAACGGTCGAAAAGTTCATTTCTCATAATTAACTTTAACTTATAAGTAAGGCAAGAGGAGTTTGAAAATTTAATAAAATCTGTCTCAACACAAACACGAAGCTGAGTCTAAATTGTGATTTTATTAAGGCGGGTATCGACGTCACGAAGCTGCCTTGCGAGGCAGCTTTGTGATGCGAGGCGCGTTTGCCTCGCGAGTCAATTTGAATGTTGCCTGACTGACTACCTGCTCAATGCATGTACAAGGTGAGCAGAATCGCGAGGCAGTCTAGTGATGTGGAGCCGCATTTGCCCCGCGAGTCAATTAGAATGTTGCCTCGTGATCAGCAGTCACACACATCGACCACTAAGCCACCGAGGCAGTTAGTATATGATAATGTCTTCATGACTGGTTTAAGTCACGGCGATATTAATGGTGACTAGACAACTGTTTGCATAAGCTTATAGTGCACAAAAGGGGTATCTTCTTTGTTCTGTTATTTTCACAGTCCACTGAGATAGCAATCCGACCGGAGAGAGAGGAAGCTAATGGAGGGGCTCTTATTTACTTGTATGTATCTCGCAGTCACTCAACTATGGACTAACGTAGCTACGAGCTACGGGCCTCTCATCTCAATATCCATGAAAATAAAATATGTATATCATACAGAAGCAAGAATATAGAAAATGAATTATTTTAGTCAATCCTTACTGTAAAATTCTAAATAAATCTCATGTTTTTAATTCGGTACACATACCATTTTTAGCTGAGGCCATTGATGCGTGGAGGACCCTTACTTTGGATGAGCTTCCCAGCAGTCTTTCAGCTCAGCGGCTGTGGGACGAGCCGCTCTGCAGAGTAGTGCGTAACGATCTACTTAATACGACTACTAACTCTGCCGATCGCGCTCGTCTTTTAGCCGTTGCTGAATGGGAATCTGGCCTCTGGTTAAATGCTCTTCCATCTCCTGTCTTAGGAACCATGGTTGACAACATTTCATTTCGAGTTGCTGTTAGCCTCCGTCTAGGAGCTTTTAATTCAGTACCTCATCGCTGTTATTGTGGTAAGGTTGTTGATCAGCTTGCTCATCATGGTCTCTCTTGTTGCAGGAGTGCTGGTAGAATCCCGCGGCATGCCAGTCTAAACGACGTCATCCGTCAAGCTCTTGTAAGCGCGCGTATTCCTGCCGTTCTAGAACCGAACGGCTTATTTCGTAGTGATGGCAAGCGTCCTGACGGTATGACTCTCGTTCCTTGGAGGATGGGAAGGCCCTTAGTGTGGGATGCTACTTGTGTAGATACCTTGGCGCCTTCCCATCTTTCATTGACTGGCATTAAAGTGGGTTCGGCCGCCACTTCTGCAGAGTGTCTCAAGCGGCGCAAATATGAAAGTCTCGGTGAGACTTAAATTTTTGAGCCATTTGGGGTCGAAACTCTAGGACCATGGGGCCCAAGTGCCCACAAATTGTATCTTGAGATATCAAGGCGTTTGGTCGAGTCGTCTCACGATCCTAACGCTGGCCTTTACTTGGGTCAACGTATTAGCCTTGCAATCCAGCGTGGAAATGTGGCCAGTCTTTTGGGCACCTTTCCTCAGAACTGCGATCTCAATCAGATATTTTATTTATAGGTTAATACCTTTAAATACAATATCTGATTGTTTGTAAGTAGGTTAGGTTAGGTTAGGTTACTTAAATTTTTATAACTATTCATGTAAATATCTTATGAAATAAATTGTAAATCATAAAAAAAAAAACCTTACTAATATTATAAATGTGAAAGTTTGTAAGAATGGATGGATGGATGGATGGATGTTTGTTACTCTTTCACGTAAAAACTCCTGAACGGATATGGATGAAATTTGGCACAGAGATAGATTATGGTCTGGAATAACACATAAGCTACTTTTTGCAGCGATAACCGACATTCACGCGGGAGGAGCCGAGGGCATTTTTCAGTGGCACAGCGGGAGGTTAGGATTTTTTTCTAAATTCTAAGTACTTGAGTGGCAAATAAGCATACGGCCCGCTTGATGTTGCCTATGTCGCATGCAATACCAGAGGTATCACTTGCGTGTTGCCAACCCATTTTATTACATCAGGGCTTTAAGATGAAATATGCCTGGGATAGGAATACGTCTTTTTTAAAAGCATCCCTAAATGAGCAACGCAATTTGCAGATATTACTAGATACTTAAATAATCTTATATTTAAACATCGATTACATTTAAGCTCACATTTATATGAAGAGGAAACAACGATATTCAGCTGTTCCATATAGTTTTCATAGTAATAATTTGAATACTGAGTAACCTAATATTACAGTTATGTCTACATAATATCAGAGTGCAACCACATAAATAAACCACACAAACGTAATAAGCTTCACGAGTTTGTTGGTCAACTACGAACATAATAAAGGTCATCATTTCACCTTTGTGACCTTTGATAGTGTTACCTTACTACCTCAAACCTCTGTCTATTACCTTTTTAACTACCGCAGAATTGTTTATGTCTGTGTCGTGTACACAAGTACTAATAGATTTTACTTCAAACGAGAAAATAACATTTCGCAAATCGTTCGGTAATCTAACTTGTGATGGCAGACGTTCTTCGAATTTCCTGTACACGTTCCTTACCGACGCCGACGGTGACGGTAATCCATTCTGGTAGTAATTCAAAAACGTATTATCTAGATTCAATAGGGTATTGTGAGGAGTTAGGATACGAGCCTCTTGGGCGCAGTATCGTATACGACCAAGGCTTTATACTACTGTAATTAATTATCCAAGTTCACAGTTCCCAAACTCACATTGATCGTTTGAAGCCTTAGGACAATAGATCCTTAGACCGCTGCCTTGTTAATTGACTAATGGTAGATTACATTAATGGCTAGTCAAGTTTTCGTATAGTAATTATACGTATGAATTAGGACCGGAGTTGCTAAAGTGGCGCATAAAATGTCAATTACAAGAAGATACATGGAGTGTTAACATAGTTTGTATACCTAATAGTTACAAACAACTGATTTTATACAAGAATAATCGCCCCAGCTTCGCACTGTTGGTATTTCCCGGGGTCCCGTAATGTTTTTGTCGATAAAATATAGCATATGACACTCACAAATAACGTGGCTTTCTATTGGGAAAAGAATTTTTAAAATCGGTTCAGTAGGTCCAGAGATTACCGCCTAAAACGTCACAAACTTTACCTTTTTATAATATAGTAAAGATGATAACGTCTATTAAATATCGCCAACATGGCAACGCCTACAAAATTAATTACGCTAAAAATGAATAAGCTTGATATAATGTAAGTCTGATCAGTAAAAAGTCTGAGTATACGATGAGAGTACAAATTGTACAAAGTATCGAGTATTCACTCGACTCGTAGGGTACGGGGAAGTTTGGAAAGGCACGTCAGCCGCGGTGAAGTACAACAAACCAATGAAAACAAGACTTGTTCGTTGGAAGATCGGGCGCGCTGTTCAAGTTGTGAGAGCAGGAAACATTCAATGATTCCCGACCGCGTTCGTCCCACCCTGCTTCGCCAAAATATTTTGTCATTGCATCTTTGTGAAGTCGAAACTTTGTCGACGGAGACTGTCGCTTATGTGACGTCTACTTTATACGTATGTTTACCCTCAGAATTTTGTTTTAAATTTTGCGGCGAATTTATAATTAGTATTAAGAAGAAACCTTTAGTTAATTAAACAGAAATAGCTAACTTAACATGCCTAATTAGGTATATAAAGGTAAAGGTAAATCGGTTAGGTATTTGCTGGCAGATTATTCAAAGAATTGTTTAATAAGGTCATGTCTAGATTTTATCCACAAATTTAATAATGCTTTCTTATGTATTTCAAATTTAATATCCACCTATTCCAACATTTTCAGCTGAATGAAAGTACGACCATTATATAAATATCCCCAATTGGAAACTTTGTAAAAGTTCTTCAGAGTTTTTCTCCTCAACAAAGAAATCAAAAAGTCTCGCTAGATTTCAAATATCATCATTTATTATGAACGGAAGGGAATCACTTATTTGATCCGAAGAAAATCAGAAGACGTAATTTTATCTGACAAGCAATAATATTTGTATCAGAGTCGTGATCAGTGTCGAACACCAAGCAAGTTTTGATTTGAATAATAAGCCCAGTCTGAATGTCAATTACGTGCTTCAAGTCAAATAATAAAAATAAACAAGGGTATTTTTCTTTTATTGCCTCTTGTAGTTGTAATAATATTATTTCGAATCTAAAAGTATTCTCGCCGGCTAATGGAGAAGCAATATTTCAGTTGTCATATTTTGAGGCCAGACAGGTAAATTCCGGAAATAGGTTTTGCATTATACAAGAGGCTCTCCGAGCTTCTGTGCTTCAGTTCAGTTCAGATATAGAGCTATGTGTCAAAATCAATTTTCACATTTACAGGTCGCTATTTTCAGTTTAGTCTGGATTCTATCGCGCGGTAGTGCAGGAGCGTAGTCTTCAAAAGCGTCTTCGTTTTATCCTCCTCGTGTAATATTTCGTTATTTCGTTGCAAGTTAGGTTTTTGTTGTAGCTGCAGTTTTAAGAATTTAAACATACATTATGTATTTGTGATTATTTTGAGCGCTAACCCTGAAGTACTTACATAGACTTAGCGTATTTCCCCGAGGCAGTAACTACGGATTTCCACTTTTTTTGTACTTCTACGGTGACAAACATAGGTGCGGTTCACACACATTGCAATACAAGGAGTATTTCTCGCGTTTTGCCAAAATTACATCTTGTAGGTAACATCAGAAATTTATTTTGTTTTATATAATTAACCCGGAGATAAAGGATGACGTTATTTCACAAAACGATTTCCTTAAATGAGCACTATAAAGATTTGTTAAAAACTGATCTCTTTTCACAATATACATAAGTGGAATCTGATGGTAACAGCTCCTGGAGTACCGTCGGGTCTATTTGAGGAACAGACAGAGGGTACATGTTAGTGTGCATAGCCTCAACCTGTCCGGTCGCGACACGCTAAATGCAGCCGACTGCAACGACATCGATTTGCACTTTGCCATCTGAATCTTTAATAGCTCAGGTTATTTCCACGCGACTCTGCTAATTAACTAAACTGTATCGTTCGAACCTTTTAAAAATGCATTTCAGCCATTGTTTTATTTCGTTTTTGGTCTGTGTTAATTGATATTGCATGTAAAGTAACTGATGGAAAATGTTTGACGAAGCATTTTTGTGGCGTTTTATTTTATTTTTGCAGATTGTTATTGGATAGTCAATATTTTTGTGCAATAGTTGGGTTATATTTAATTTTTTGGAAATGGACTTTGTTTTAGCGGTAAAAGAGACTTTGTTACGCTGCAACTCTGCAATTATATTATGGTAAGTACGGCGTTTATGCGCAAGTAATGCTACAAAAGCTAGATTCACACCTTAGGGGGTTTGAAAAAAGGTTAGCACAAAAAACTGGCATTGATAAATTTATAAAACAATTTTCTTATCCCATGGTTCTAATTGTCTTTGTATTACAAGCATCCATAGGCTACGGTAATTGCTGCTACTCGTTTGTCACCGCAGTAGTATAAAAACAGCTAATTTAACGCTATGCATCCGAGAAATAGAACCGATCAGTCAAATTAGCAGAGGCACCAGTGAATAAAAACACCAAAATCTTCGTTAACAAGAACTGACAGCCCTCTGTTTTACTTTACTCATGGGCTGTACGCCCTCTCGAAATAGCCTAAGACTCGCGATAGAGACAGTTTACGGCGATACAGACGCGCCAGAATGAGAGGCAAAAATCCCCCATTACAAACTGCAAAGCTTTCCCATTGATCACAGTAACGCGTAAAGCCTTCAAAAATCCAGCAATTTATTTACTCAGTAATACCTCGTTTTACCTAGAACAAGGAATGCTTTTAGGCTATTTCGGTGTTGTATAACAAGCTTGGAGGGAAAATACTTTTCTCAATAATGTAATGAGGTCGTCTAAAATTATTACGTTACAGCGAGTTTTGTTTGGTCCAATAACGAAGCAACATTTCCAAAAGTTTCGATGAAAATAATTTGAAGTTGAACTTGGAAAAGTCGTGAGACAGTTTCATCAATCTTACCAGTCAAAGAAACAACTAATTTAAATTGGCCTTTCTCGCGCTCAGCTCGAGAGTAAAGGCAGGAAATTAACGGAGTCTTGAAGTTCTTTAATATACTGGTCGTTGTATATATTATATTGATGTATTTTGAAATCCTTGCTAGCTCTACTGGGACAACCATTATAATCTGGTTTTGAATAATAAATGGTGGGTAAATTTCTGTTTGATTTGGCGTGGGAAGGTTGAATATATTATTTTGATTTTATAGTGTAATGTCAAATTAGAGTTGAAAATGGTCGCGAGTCGTCTTGCTGATAGATGTCTGATGATGAGTGCAAGTGCCACCGACGAGATAGGGCTTGCTAATGGCAATGATGGTGGCGTGATGATGTAAGTATTTTTTAAATCTTATTTTTATGACATACATATAAAATGCATGAAAATAGAGATGGGCTTTTAAACTATAAGGATTTGGACCATTTAATCGGCATGTATGTACCTCTATATACCTAAAGTTAACATAGCTGCCTCTCTAGACAAATTCGATTCAACTACCAATTATGCCACTTGTCTAGCGGGGCTGCATAGACTCACGCCTGTTTATCAAAGGGATAGGTTTAAAAATGCTTGCATATTGAATAAATATTTTAATTTGAAATTTATTTTGTAGTCTGATGCAGTGATAATGTGTCCGTCAGTGTAGTTTTGGAGTTGGAGCCTGGTTTTTGGCCCATCTATCCTTTATCTGGTATATATTAGAACAGCGTGGATTGGCAAAACAGTTATCGATAGTTTAACTGAAAAAGTAGCCATATACGCGTCTATAATTAATTTCTAGAATTCAATGGTTTAAAAAAAGTTATGTTTAAATCTTACAATAAATATGCAGATTAGATCAGAGGCGCTCATAGCTAGGTGCACTCGCTGTTCGGTAAACGATCAGCGGGTTAAGCAACCAACGGCGCGGTAACCCTATAAATGGGTGATCGTATTTCATCTGAGCGTCTCTGTGCTTCCAAGTTCGTTAAAAGTCGGTCCCGGCCCGTTAGATCACGACAGAGGCCTAAATATGGGCGATCTAAATAACTCTATCACCAGGTTGGCCACTAACCAAACGATAAGAAGAAAAAGATCAATATGCACAATTTAATAAAGGACAGAAGGACTCAAATATTATGATACCTAGTTATATAACCATAGCAAAGCAGAAGTAAGTGAACACTGTTCGTGGATAACGATTAGACTGTGGCGCCAAGTGCCAACAAACATTCGCGCCATCCGGACGCTTCCCCACTGGCACTGCCACTTGAGGAATTATATCCATATGCAATAAGAGATAGAAAGAAAGAAACGTTTATTCGAACATACATTGAGGACATTATGGAGGAAAAAAAAGGTACAAAATAGGTATTAAATAAAAAAAATAATTTACAGCATAACTATAAATATCTAATTTTGTTATCCTGTGCGATATCAGAATAGGTCCCAATAATAATAAATATGTATATGTTTAAACAGGAAGAAAAGATTTTAGAGAGGTATGGCACCATACTAGTGAGCAATCCCGATTGGGGAAGGACCTCCACCTTACAGAAGACCACAGCCAAATAACTACACAAAGCGGTGTGGTTGTGTTTCTATGTGTGAGTACAGATCTCCAGCGCTCATTTAGGGATGCGTCTTGATATAAACGTATTCCTATCCCAGGGATACGCCCATCTTAAAGCCTTGGTGTTAAAAAATGGGTTGGTAACATGCAAATGCCTTTGGTATTGCAAGCGTACATAGGCTACGGTAACTGCTTAATATCAGGCGGGCCGTATGCTTGTTTACCACCCAAGTAGTATAAAAAAAAGAAACAGTTTGTGTGGACAGTGGACGACTATATTCAGTTAAAGGCAACGCATTAAATTCTGGCAAACTTGTTAGTTCTGCCTCTATGGAGCTTTCCTGCTGTTTCCTTGCCTTGCCGGTTAAATTTCAAATAAATATAAGGAATTGTATAAGGTTATCTGTGCGTTATGATATTGTTCTGGTGAAATGCATAATTTTTGTGCAAAAGTTTAACGCACACAGTAATAGTTATTTTAAGACATTAGTGCTTACATGTCTCCAGCGCTCATTTAAGGATGCGTTTTGAAAGATACGTTTTCATATCCCAGGGATATTCTATCTATAAAAAAAAATGGGTCGGCAATACGCAAGTGATACTTCTGCTATTGCAACGTCCATAGGCTGCGGTAACTGCTTAACATCAAGCGGGCCGTATGCTAGCTTGCCACCTAAGAAGCACAAAAAAACCTAATTGAATAGTGTTTATAAAGCCTAGGGCTGTACCATGACGTCCTTATAGCGTCCTTTAACTTTATTACCTAGTTTTAAGGTTCTCATTGTACAACATTTTAACTTACGCTACTTGTCTCCTCTCCTCTTTCAAGAGAGCAGAAGGCCCACGCCTTAATAATGGTTGGTGGATGAGACATCATTAAGTATTTATTTTTAAACATGTACGCAATTTAGAATATAATAGCAACACATATATATCCCACTGCTGGGCACGGGTCTCGTCTCCTCTATCAAGAGAGAGAGAGAGTGAGGGTCTCTCTCTTGATATCTATATGCCTTAATTCACACAAGCTGCGCTGGCTTAATGCGGTTTGATGGATCAGCCTTCTTAGACTTCTGGTAGTAGGTGAATATTTATAAATTTCAGAAAATGCAGTTTACATTGGTACTGCCACCGAAGATCGAACTCACGCCTCTTGTGGACAAGTCGATTACTTTCCCTCTCGGCTACCACCGCTTTTTTTTAAATATAATTACAAAACATTAAAGCATATTTTTAGTTAATTAAAATACCGTCTATAAAAAGTCAAAATAACTTCTTTAAGTACTATTTTAAAGTCGCATCTAAAGGACGAAAGTCCGCCAACAAAGTTGCCTATTTGTCAACACAACAATGTTTACAAAATGTAAAATGCAATTTCAAAATTACTGTTATGAAAAAAAATTCGTTGCTTACTCTGCGTTATCCGAGCAGCCATCAAAATTTAATTTTGTAGAAAGCGTACTCTGTGAGTAATGTATGCGGAATGCTAGCGAGGGGCCTGTGTTAGTTTGTCTCGTTTCTCGTCTAGCAACCAGTAACGAGACTTGTACATTCTTCACTTTTTTATTAGACTCTGCTGATGGTAAGCAGTTACCGCAGCCAATGGATGCTTGCAATATTTCGTGCATCACGTGCGTGTTACTGACACAAAAGCCTCGTCACATAAGATTTTTGTGTTAGACCCTGATCGAAAATAATCTATTAAAACGCATCCTTAAACGAGCACTAGAGACCTAAGGCTATACCATAACGGGCTTGTAGAGATTCATATTTTGAAATTCGTAACGTTGATCAAAATTCAATAACGGTACAAGTACTGTGAGTACAGGGGCTTCGTAATGCAGAAAGAAGCCCTTTCCAAGTCAGGCTTGCTGGCATGTATAGGAGCTTGCGTATCTAAATTAACATAGGTATTTACTTATGTAAAATAATTGTAAGTATATATCATATTTCAATATAACTTACCTATATACATATTTAATCGTCGGATAGGTACTCGGCTTGTGTTACATGATAAATTCAATTTATTATTTATGTTAGCGTTTCTGAGTTACGTCTTTACTCGTAAATTTTATTACTTTGCTGCAGGAACTCTTAGATGAAAAGTTTATATTTGTATTATTAAGATATACACAGAGAAGTGATAAGATGATATAAAAAGAATTAATGAACAAATAGATTTTTTATTTACGTAATCACGGCGACGAACGAGTTAACGGCCCTTGCTTATCATCAGTCTTTCCCCAATCAGGCTTGCTTACTTGTTTGGTGCCCTACTTCTCTTAAAACATTGACTCTAGTAGTAAGTAAGTAAGTAAGTACTCTAACACGTTTTCAATTTGATATAAATTAAACTTACTTCTGAGATTTGTTAGCGCTAGACGTAAAATCGCACCTTATTTCCGACACCTGAAACGACTAAGCGCCGACGGTAAAAATATAGTCACATGGAAATTGTAGTTTATCGAATTGGCTCAGATTGAAATACTCGGTTCCTAATCGATACTAATTCACGCTACATTTTCCTACTTATTGGAGCTTTGGGAGTGGGTTGAGGGGAGAGGATATGCGCAGGAGAGGGGGAACGATTTATGGTGGCATTAGACTCGCATTTGTAGCGCAACGCCGAGCCGGCTACGGACGTGTTGAACATTACCCTCTTGCATAACATTAATGCTATATACTACTTAACTAAATTATGTCTACGTCTTCTGTACTGACAACTACACTTTTTCCAAAATATATGATTTTACAGAGGCTCCTTATTTTACACAAATCTATGAAAGAATTGTGTACGCCCATAAAATAAGCCACAATAACCTGTAGCAATCACAATATTACACATACCTATCAGATCAATAGCAACACCACTCGACTCAAAAGCATTATTCTCAGAAATCCCAAAGATTAACCGTTGTCGTCGTTGGATCCCAGCCCACCAGTTACAATCACTTGCATCGCATGACCAAAATTAAATTACCCACTCTTACGTCAAAATTAGGTAATCAGTGATGCAATTAATCATACTAACATATAGAATAAATCGTAGAGCAAATATGAGCGGTCACATATGAAATTAAAATAATGTGAACCATACAACTGAATTTATAAAGCTTATAAGGAACAACAAAGCGAATCCGGTACGTTATTGCGGCTCGTTTCGATGCAAAATGCCGCTTCGTTGAAATATGCGACACCAAATGAAATCATAAATTCTGGTAAATATGAAAGCAAGGCGAGAGAGAGGTGGTGCATCATGCTCTGTCCCTAACCTTCTTATATCGTTGCGTGTACTACCACATTTGTTTTATTAAACCTTCCCCTCCCCAATATACCTGTGTGTTTGAAAAACTAAAGAAACTAGATAGTCATTTATGCGTGGTATTGGTAAATAAACAATAAAATTAATCTTTGATACCCGAGGCTTAAATTGTTTTATGCACGCGAGGTTTCCCCGGGGTTCGATTAAGACGCAATACTAAAATATATACGAAAATATATAGTTAACAAGAAAGTTATTTAAAAGCATTTTCACAAAATTCCAAAAAGTTATTTAAAATTATTTTCACTTTTATTTGAATCTTTTAGGGTACTCATGACAATTTTTGTTTACATAATATTATCAGCTATATTTGGACATAAACAAACTACTGTTTGAGATCGTCCAAATATGACTTTTAGTGATGCGCTTATCATCAAACTTTTAATTCAGCATCATTGTCATCATCTCAGGTGGATCGACCACTTAGTAACGGTTGCGGGTAGCCAATAGATCCTACTCTGACCTTGTCAGTGTTGCCAGCGTAGTACAGTAGACTAATATCCCTGCAAATGTATGGAGGAGACCCGTACTCAGCAGTGGGACTTTTGTAAGTTGCGGTAATAAAGGTGAGCTCAAGACCGATTGCTATGGAAATCCATGACGAAGATCTACGTCCATCTTTTATATGTATATGTAAGTCATTAAAATAAAACACATAGAAAAAGGACTTTAATTTTATTTAAACGTATTTTTAATTAAAGTATTTTTTTTTAAATATCAAGACTCTTCCTACACTTACAAGATTCTACACTTTAAAAAGAATTTTAACATTTTTATTATAGAATATAAAACGAAATTGTAACCTTATATGACAGTAGGTAGTTTCCAAAATACATTTATGCACCTATTGAACATCGGTTGCGGTGAAGCTTCCTTTATAGAGATTACTTAGCAAAATGGATGTGGTTGCAATGACAGACATAATTGTTGCTGTTCGGCAGTGATATGCGATGGCTAACCACAATGTAGAGGTCTCTCGCACCATGGCGCGCGCCGACGCCAATGTGCGGTACATCTCGGAACTCAAATTATGTTTTAATCAATTGCATCAACTCCCAAATATGCAATTTAGTTGACATCATTATTTTACTGGCTTTGACTATATTTTGATGTCGAAAAATGTGTCTTTGTTTTTGTTATAATAATAGCAACCCATATATGTATGACCCTGCTGGGCACCGGTCTCCTCTCCTCTATCAAGAGACAGAGAGGGTGTATGTACGCCTTAATTTTCCTTCACCGTAAACACATGGTGAATCATTTGATTAGTACATATTAATATAAATAAATATATAAAAAATATATATATTTTCAACTCATCACCCAAGTCTGAGTGTGCTTTGTGTCCGTAAATTGTATGTTTGTAAAGTCCTCAAAAAGCGTGTTTCCTCGTCCTGCATCGCGAGAGGCTGTTGTCTTAAAAATATGTTATGAGGTTTTTTAATTGAATATTAAATCATTTGTAAGGCAGCGTGTCGGAGCTTTTTTTAAAATTCAATTTTAAATTTAATTACTTGTTCTCGACATGTAACTTATGTTGTTGACATAGTAATTATTTTTGTTCACCGTTAAATGCAGCTTATATCAAAGAATCTATCTATATCAACGATTTTGTATTCAAAATATTATACTAATTTAGTTTGTGAGTATTCAATGTTGTTGTTCACGTAATAATTAGTGAACGGGTTAAGAAACCAAGATAATAAAAATGAAAGTATGTTTGACATTTTAACAACTTTTTTTTTCGTCAACCCTTATTTATCTACCCCGATGGGTGGATAAGGATGACAACTTTTTATTGTTTAATATTATATTAAATTTACGCAATTTTATATGGCAATTGATTAAATAGGCATAAACAAGACAGTTTAGTACACTTTGCTCCTGTTTGTCAACCAATTTAATTTTTCTTTGTTTAGTAGCTCTTGACGAGCTTTACTGTTATCAGTAAAACGTATGGTTTAGTATTCCACTGGTTAGAGACCCTGACTGCTAAGCCAGAGGCCGTAAGTTTGATTCCCACACGCGTCAAATCTTTGTGTGATTCATAAATGTTTGTTCCTAGTGTGGGTGTAATTTGTGTCCGTTTATTACATGTTTGTAAAGTCTCCCACGGCACAGGACTTGCTCCCCAATGCGGTAGTTGTCTTTTTAAAAAGTAAAAGTTTTCAACTGAAAGACGTCCACTGTTGGACTTACTTATTTTCTCGGTTTTGAGCTGACTTCGTCCATTTACTGTCGGATAATGAATAAGTACTAAAGAAATTAAACTACATAAATTGAACCTGACATTTTCAGTATAAATAAGTCCAAGTTTCCATACAACTAAATCTCATAAAGATTTATTAAATTCTTTTCTCAAAAGAGCTGTGGCTTCCACTTTGAATTTTAATAAAATTATTTTTCACACCTCAACTTTCATACTGTAATCAGGTGCTAACATTTTGTGCAGTCTAATGCTAGTGACTGGCTTTTATCATATGAACACACTAGCTTCCGTCTGCGGCTTCGTCTGCGTGTATAATCTTACAAGGACCCGGATTTTTCGGTAGTCCATGTTTAAGATTGAAGTATAAGCTATATTTGTTCCAAATTTCATTCAACTCCGTGTAATAATTCGAAGTTTAAATTGTTAAACCGTGCAAATCTTGCTTAACTTCCACGCTGCTCTACCAAGTTTTTATAAGTACCGACATCAATTCGATAACTGACCTGGGCCTTGTTGTTTAACTTTTACAGTGCACTACCGAGCTTATCAAGTAGATACGAATATAGTCATCCGATGACGGACTGTGGAACTTATCTATATTTATGCAAAATTTCATCTAGATCTGTACAGCCGTTCTGGTATGATAAAGTGACAAGCATCCAAACACCCTCACAAACTTTCCACATATAATTTATAATATTAAGTAGGATCTATCTATGATAGATATTATCTCAATATCGGCGATTTTGAGGTTTTTAGATCAGTTATAGATATAGTTATAGATTCTATACCGAAACTATTGTACTTATCTATAAGAGATTTATTATATTATCAATATTAATAAAGGAGTATTTTGATTTAGAGGGGAGGTACGGTCCAATTGGCAGTATTTATCTTTCTGTACGAAAATTATCCGCTCTAATGGACCGTGCTGTTTTGATGTATAATTATATTTATTTAGCCCACTTTGAGGTCAATTTATACAATATATTTTTGATATAATATTGCTATCTATTTCCTTTTTTATATGGCTTGATGGTAAGCAGTTACTGTAGTCTTGCAATATCATACTTAACTAGCGAGTTGCCGACTCAGAAACATTTAACACAAGGGTTTTGTGTTATGAAAAATGGAAATAGGTATAGGCGTATCCTTAAATTACCACTGGAGAGCTGTTCTCACGTACGAATACATTTGTGTGCAGTTATTTAGTTGTGGTCTTCTGTAAGGTGAAGAATTCCTTCTCCGAATAGGCTTGCTTGGTTGTATGGTGCCCTACCTCTACGTCTCTTGTAGCTTACTTTTTGAACTTGTGAAATTTATACTTACCTAAATATTTTATATTATTATTATACTATAACAACCATATAATTACCTATTGTATTGAAGCTCAAAATAAATATGTTTTCTTTTTTTATTTATTTCCTTGTAAATAATAATACTCATATTATTATTTATGTAAATAATCGTACTCTATCTCGCCCGCCCGCCTGATGTTAAGCAGTTACTGTAGTCTATGGACGCTTGTAATACCAGAGGTATCACTTGCGTGTTGCCAACTATTTTTTTTTATACCAAAGCTTTAAGAGTATCCTTGGGATAAGAATACGTTTCTTTCAAAACGTATCGTAATTTTTTTTATTTTTTTTTTTATACTACCAAGGAGGCAAAGAAGCATACGGCCCGCCTGATGGTAAGCAGTTACCGTAGCCTATGGACGCTTGCAACACCAGGGGTATCACTTGCGCGTTGCCGACCCTTTAGAAACCTTATAACTCCTTTCTTGAAGAACCCCATGCTATAATATCTCGGGAAAACCTCGAAAAATTATCCCTACAATACAATTATTTGTTTTTCATGAAGGTGGGTTGGACAGGTAATATTCGAATCTGTTCCTAACAACGGTTGACGCGATGCAATAGTGTTCCTTTTTCCTCTAACACAGCGGGAAAGCAACCTGTTGTGAAGTTTTTAATTAAGTACTGCAGTCGTTGCTCGTTCATCCTTTTTGCTTCTACCACAATAGAAATTACCAGTTCTTGCATGCTCTTTGTAGTAGAATGCGGTTATTTTTCATATCGTGTTGCGGTTTGTACGTCTGATGTAACTATCTAATGAATTATAATGTTAGGTATTTTAGGAAGGTAAAATGATTTTTCTAGTTGTGACGACAATAATCTAAATTAATATTATAAATGCACCAGTTTGGATGGATGGATGTGTGTATGGATGTTTGTTACTCAATGGGGCCAAAACGACTGAACGTATCTGGCCCTCTAGACAAGTGGCATAAGCGATAGTCGAATCGAAAAGTCAAAAAAGCAAATGTATGGGATTTGACGTAAGTTTACGATGTTATATCGTAGACTTACGTCAAATCCCATACATTTGTTTTTAGACTTTTCGATTCGACTACCGTTTATGCCACTTGTCAAGAGGCTCTGGATAACATTCGACATAGAGATTCTAGGATGATTGTAGGCCGGAGTCTTAAAGCCATATTGTAGAAAATGGGTTGGTAACACGCAAGTGATACCTCGGGTATTGCAAGCGTCCATAGGCTACGGTAACTGCTTAACATCAGGCGGGCCATATGCTTTATTGACACCCAAGTAGTATAAAAAATAGCACCTAAATAACTTTTATCGCAGTTAATATTTTAAGCAAAAAATGTTACAGGCTCTACAAAACATTATTGGCAATAAAATATGGTTGTAAATTAAATATTCCATTTTCATAATAAACTATACCACTATACAAACAACGGAATACATTTTTCGAATATATTTACACAGAAAACATAAACAAAACATTAATTTACCTAATACTATACAGAATATATCTATATCTACTAATATTATTAAGAGATAGAGTTTGTTTAAACGCGCTAATTAAAATATATTTTTGCATTAGATAGGTCACAGCCCGTTTATTAAGGAAGGTTTAGGCTATATTTCATCACGCAATCACCTAAGGGAGCCGAGTAGAGATGATAAATGCCAACAAATCAGGCAGACTACCATATACATATTATTGTAAAATTATGATGATTATAATAGCCTAATTATAATAGCCCAATTATCAAAGCCTAATTATAATAGTCCAATTATAAAAGCATAATTATAGTAGCCCAATTATAAAAGTCCAAATATAATAAACCTCGCCATTTACCACTGCCCGATCTCAATATGGTACAAAAAATTGTATGTACCATTAACGGTTGCCCCGAATCGGGGGGTACTTTATGTCCGTTAATTGTATGTTTGTAAAGTCCCCGCGAAAAAGGGCTTGTTCCCTAGAGCGAGAGTTGTCTTTTTAATTAAAAAATAAGAAAGGTTACCATCACGCTACTACCCAAAAGGAACGCGGTATATAAACGTGTATAAATTTAATACGGGTAAAACCGCGGCGGGCAGCTAGTAATATATATTCTACTAACATAAGTAACTTAGAACTAATATAATCAAATATACATAAGGCTATTCGGTTAAGACAATAGCGTTATAAAATATTCATACGTTGATGAGGTGCTTCGATAGAACTTAGAAACCACACAAATACCATGGCCTCCATTTGGGTTTCTAAGTCGATTTATCAAGTAATTATACTAACTATAGGTCAATTATATAAACTAAATGACCGGTAGGTAGTCGTAATTCGACAGTAATTCATTAAATTGATGGCGGGGAAAAGTGTTTCCAATTTTTTTATTGATTAAAACTTAAGCTATGTACCTAACCCATTTTTTATAGTAACTAACTACAAATAATAAAATTGACAAATACAGGAGAAAATGTACTGTTTAGTCTTTGCCTATTTTTATCTATAATATATAAGAAAACACTTACTTTATACTTATTTTTTTAGCACATTGTGTGCACGGAGGAATGGTATTTGACATAATATGTAGTTAAATTTATTATACCAAGCAATATGGTCAAAATTGGGCGTTCTCTAATATAGATTAAAACAAGTTTTAGTATATAAGATGTAGAAATAGAGGTTTTATTTATGTGATAAAGTTTTTTAAGCTATAGTCTGTGGACCTTTGAAGAAGCATTGAACTAGATCAAGGGCTCCGTGGACTAAAAATATTAAGTTATTAGTGATATGTATGAAAGTAAGGGCGAAGAAGGGAGAATTTCCTATTTTCCACTTCTAAATGGATAAAATGCATTAAGTATTTGTGGCGGACAAGTTTCTGGGTTCTCTCCTTTTACGCGGATACAATTCTATCAATCACAAACTAAAGAATACATATATTCTATGAAGGAATACGTTTAACGTGTGTTTCTTAGGTTATAAATAAGTTGGTAGGTTGTAGAAATCGTAAGATACATGGAGCTTATAAGTAAGTAAATAATCTTCTCTTTAAACATAATTTTCGTAGCAAGCAGCTACGAGACACATTTGTTTTATGATGAAAAATACAAATGAGAAATCGCATGTAGGCGTACAGTTAACAATAAATGTTATACCAGTAAAATACTAGCTGAGGACATTTTCTGCCTTTTGTAAGGAAAAAGAAACAGCGCACAATAAAACTTAATAAAACAGTAAAGTGTACCTATTTTAGTGTTTCCTTCTGTTCATTAATTTAACAATAAACGTTTCATCACGGCAATAAGACGTTTCTCATATTTTTTCACGTCTCGACGAGCTAAGGAAATATTAAATTTATTAGGTACGTCCTGAGTCATTACAGCGATTTCATCAAAATTAAATTTACTTTGGGTAGGAGGTGAGCGTATTTGTTACGTTTGCGTCTCTTTCACGAGTCATGACTATAGCCTGTGGGGAACAGTTGTTATGTTCTTATTACTTCTGTTAAGATTATTTATTATTCTTATTGTATTAAAAATCGTTTGACTTTGACTGACGATCGGCCAAATCTATAAAGCAATTTAATTGCAGGCCAAAACGCAGCCATAAAAATTGTGTACATCACGTAAAGGTTTGTTCTTGGCGGGAATCGAACCCACGATCCGGTTCAGCAGTTAGGGCCATTAATTTAGTAACTAGGCTGACAGGCCAGCCAATATCTCTTCAACAATGTAACGTATAATACTAAAAAACATATATTGTTTCTTAGTTCAGTAATCAGTTAGCTGTTAAAAGGTTTTTACAGGGTCGCGATTTGTTCCTAATTCTGACTGTACAATGACGAGTTTGCAATACGACAAATCTGAAATATGACGTAATTGGAAAATTACCAGTTTGGAATATGACGAATCTGGAATATGACCAATTGGGAACATGACGTACTAGGAACAAATCGGTAACGCTTGTAAGCGACCATAGACTACTTTAGCTGCTTACCATTAGGCAGACCGTAGGTAGATATGCTTATTTGGCTCCACCAGTATTATAAAAATAAAATCAAACGCAATTTCCCATTCATTTGCAAAAGTAGATAGCTTTGCAAGCGTAGCTTATTTCTTATTAAAGGGCTATAAAAATTGAAGGGGTGTGTTTGAATCGTGGAGGGCGAGCGACGCGCGCGCCGGAAGTGGGCCGGGGACCGCCATAACCGTAACTCACCCAACAACATCCCGACTGCGTCCAAAAGTGATGTTACGTGTTTACTATTTATGTGGGCCCTTCGGTTAATACTATTAAGTAACACTTTCTATACCGCACCGGAGAAATAACTATTCCGTGAGATTGTACCCGCGGGCGAAGCCGTCGCTGGAAACTAGTTATGCTGTAAAGCATAATATTAATATTACTATCATAATTAGTTTCATTAATCTTTTAGAAAAAAAATGTTACTATCAATTTGTTATTATCATTGAAAACGTCTCTCATACTAATTTAGAACATTTAAAAAAATGTATTTAAACATTTTTCCAGTGATATGAAAATAATTCATTATAACTAGGGTTACTCATAAAACAAAACAGTAGTGTTACAAGCATTTTAAAGTTTCAGCGCGCGAATGATGCAGGTATTGCAGGCGTCTAAAGGCTGCGTTAACTGGTTATCAGCACTGGAGAATTGTACAGTACTCAAGCACAACACAACAAAGCACTGTGTATGAACGACTGGTCTGTTGATCTAGAGGTTAGTGACCCTAACTGCTAAGTCGGAGGTCGTGGGTCCGATTCCCACACGAGACGAAACTTTGTGTGGTTTATAAATGTTTATTCCGAGTCTGGATATAATTTGTGTCCGCGAATTGTATGTTTATAAAATCCCCCACCATACAGGCTTAATTTTCTAGGGCGGGTTTTTTTGTAAAAAGAAGACTGTGAGTCTTACCTGTGGTTGCTTGTAAAGAGATATTCACATCCTCAGTCGGGCTTGCTCGCTTGTATGTTTGATGACCTACCTTTCCTGTATAATAATACGTTGTTTTGCTACTAAAATAGTAATATCGCTATTAAAAAAATGGGGTTGATCGTAGAGGGGTGAAAATTAAGGGTTGTATGTATTTTTTAATGTTGAATCACAAAAAAAATAAAACAAAAAGTTTTGTCTAAAAATTAAATAAAAAAACCAAACATTTAGGGGGATGAAAAATAGATGTTGTCCGATTCTCAGATCTACCCAATATGCACACAAAATTTCACGAAAATCGGTCGAGCCGTTTCAGAGGAGTTCAATAACGTACACCGTGACACGAGAATTTTATATATTAGATAATTTATATAAGCACCATTCTGCTTGGTGACGGATTAAGACTAAAAATGTCACCACCTTGTTCTATCCTAAAGGTGTCGTCAGAGTCGACTAAGGGAGTAAGTCAGGCAGACAATATCCACTGCGAAGGAAAAAACACAACAAAAAACAAACAAAACAAAGCCTTATACTAACCCGTCTGGTCAGTGTGGTATCCCTTAAAAATGCATAGAGGAGACCCGTGCCCAGCAGTGGGACGTTTATGGGTTGAGATAAAGAAGCACCATTCAGAAATTACTGAATGGTGCTTATATATAAAATAGCCCTCTAAACTACCACTAAGGAAGGAAATTGCTTACCATTAGGCTTGTTTGCCATCTAAGTATTAAGAGCTAGGGCACCATACTAGCGAGCAAGCCCGACTGGGGAAGGACTTTACAGAAGACCACAGCCAGTATAGTCTGTGCGTTGATATTGTCAGTTTCTTATCATATACATATATGTATGTAAAGGTTTTATCAATCTATCCGTATAGCGGCAGACTCGTTCACTGAGAGTGATATCCTGGCTGCAATTTCCGGATCGGATAAAGTATTAATGGTTTTTTTTCGTCCGGATACATTCAGTACGGTGTGTGGGGAAACAGAATCTTAACAACTGGTAAAAGGATAAACGATTCGCAGACTTTCATATGAATTGAAAGCTTGATATTGTGGTTTTCAGGCTACTTATATAGGCACATTATTAGTGTTCCTAACTTAACACTTTCGCGGACAGTCACGTATTCACAATATATGTTTTATTGTCATGACGCATAAAGGCGTTCACTGTCCTTCAAAGTGTTAATATGTACCTACTTTGTTTATCTCTACATTACCCAATTTCGACTGGTAGATAATGCCTCTGGCATTAAGGCTGCCTTTACCATATTTGTATATTAGGTTTAAATAAATAAAAAATAGGCCTCTAGTGCTTATTTAGGGATGAATTTTTAAAGAAGCCTTTACATATAAGGGATACACCATCACTAAACCCTGGTGTTAACTTTTTTGGGTCGGCAACATGCGAGTACTGATGGTATCTATTGCAAGTGTCAATACAGTAACTGCTCAGCGTTTTGGGATAAGTAAAATGTTCTTTTAATAAAGTTATCTTTACATGAGCACTAAAGCAGGTTAAGCAATCAAGAGCGCGGTCACCCTATAGATGGGTCATGGGTATTTCATCTGAGCATCTCCGTGCTTCGGAGATGTGCGTGCGTAACGTTATAATTATGTTGATAAAGCTTAACAACTCTCTATCAACGTTATATTGTTTGTCCCACATTAAACTACCTTTCAAAATAAATACTAGCTATATGTGGTTGTTGGGTACAAGTAGGGTAACCCATGATATCCCACGGGCATCGTAAGGAACAACTTACGGATTACACCAAATGTATGGGTCGGTGAGGCACCTGTGTACTAATAAAATCATTCTGTGACCGCGGACCCATTTCCCAAACGTCGTGACTTGTAACTACTGCATTACGTTTGACCGGCCTGGTCGTTTAATGGTTAGTTACCCTGACTGTTATGCTAGAGGTCAAATCTTTATTCTATGTATGGACTGGAATTAATTCATCGGTTCTGCCGCCACTTCTGCAGAGTGTATCAAGAGGTGTAAATTATTTTTTGAACCGTTTGGGGTCGATTGAAGCTCTAGGACTATGGGCACTAAGTGCACACAGACTATCATGAGATATGTCACGATAGTCTGGCCTGGCCTTAACATGGATCAATGCATTAGCCTTGCAATTTAGCGTGGCAATGAGGCCAGTCTTTTAAGCACCATTCCTCAGAACTGCGACCTCAATCCGATATTTTATTCATAGGTATGTATTACAAATATACATTTAAATACAATATCTAAATGTTTGGAAGTAGTTTAGGTTAAGTTACTATTATTTATCTTGTGAAATATGTGTCTTTCTTTAAATAAATGTAGCTATTATAAACGGGTAATAAAGACAGAGCAATACGCTGTCAAGTTTAGCTAGTCTTATAATTTTTTTTTTAAGACAACTCCCGCACTAGAGAACAAGCTCTGTATCGCGGGGGACTTTACAAACATACAAATTAACGGACACAAATTACGCCCAGACTCGGAACAATTCTTTGTGGGTCACACAAAGTTTTCAGACCTTCAACAAGGCTTTAGGGATCTTTGTCCCGCAGTGGATGTTCTCCTGCTTTAATTATATTTTCGATTAGTTCTCTATTTTTTTAGATATTTAATTACACATTTAGCTCTTACACAAAGAGAAGAAGTGATGTTTTGTACTCAAAACTGCCCTTAGCCTATTGTTTCTCAATACTGGCACACTACCCAATCTGCGTTTAAATAATATTCATAACATTTCTTCCCTTAAACGTATTGGTGAAAAAGAAAACACAGCTAGAAATAAGCCGAGGGCGAAATTTCCGCGAGTTAAGACTTTTTTCCGTTTCCTTGGCCGGGTAACGAACTGTGTGCGAATATGATATTTATGGACTTTCCGTTCTCACTTTTTGTGTTACGTTATTGCTTGGAGAGAAGTAAAACGATACGTACGTATAATAAACGCTTTTACTGTTACCCTCTTATTGCTCAAGGTCACGTAATCCTTATTTTTTTATATTGCTTAGGTGGCAAACCACTACGACCCGCCTGATAGAGTAATATCTATGGGCGCTTCTAACACCGGGGGACCCAAACAATTGTAACATCTGGGTTTTCTGATGGAGTAACCCTAGGATATCAAAACGTTGAATTAAAAAGACTTCCCTTAATGAGAACTGAAGCCGCCTGCAGCCTGAAGCCAGCCCCTATAGACAAGTGACATGAACGGTAGTCGAATCGAATAGAAAAGAAAGCAAATGTATTGGATTTCACATCAAGTTACGATTTATTGTGTAAACTAATGTCAAATCATTTGCTTTCTATTCTATTTGACTACAGACCCTCTAAACAAGTGGCATAGACGTTAGTCGAATCAAAAAGTCAAAAAAACAAATGTATGGGATTTGACGTCCTACGATATAATGTCGTAAACTTATGTCAAATCCCATACATTTGCTTTTTTGACTTTTCGATTCGACTATCGTTTATACCACTTGTCTAGAGGGGCTATACTCACGCACAGGAACACTAATACACCGCTGTGTGTAGTTATTTAGATGTGGTCTTGTATAAGGTGCACTCCACTTACTAATATAACCGTAGTAAATTCTATCAGTCGTATTACTTTTAATGTGACGTTTTGTCATCTTTTGTTGTTGTAAAATGCCATAACTGCTAGAAAAGTTATGTTCTTCGTTTTAATGTCGGAGCTTCTTTAAGAATGTATTATTTCATCACTTCCTCAGGGTGTCGTAAAGATTGTTAGGAGATTGTGTTTTGGGAAGGGTTACGTTGAAATTTGTACTAATAACGCTATGGTGCCATCAACAACGAGGCTCTCGGGTGGTTAGTAAGGGAATGCAATAGGATTAGTGAGCTTTTGCTGTACTGATTAAAGCTCTGACCGAGTCTCTCAAATTTTACCGAACCTTTTAATAAAGTAGTACAATTATTCATATAATTACAATATTTTATTATAATAACGACTCGGTAAAGGTTGTGGGAAGGTCAGCTTAGTACTGAATGTTGTGAAAACCTTTAGGAGAGACATATGTCCAGCAGTTTACGTTTTTCGGCTGACACATTGATGATGGATTCACATAAAAACCATATAGTAGTCATGATGTCCGATTTTGATAGGCGAGTCGGAGCTCGTGGGTTAGACTACCAAGGCCATTATGGCCAAGCTAGGTACCAGGGCCATACTATGGCATGTTAAAACGTGAGTCGTTCGACCGAGAAAGGGAGACGGAGTTATTAGCGCTTATAGCTCCGTCCCTCGAACTACTCACGTTTTAACACGTCATGGTACAGTCCCAGGTGGTATTTATCTACAAATGTGTGTAATCCATATTATTATGAATGCAATAGTTACTCTGATGTTTTTTTAGGTTGTTTGTTATTTTTTACTTTTTTTTTATAAAGGCAACTCCCGCACTAGAGAACAAGCTCTGTGTCGCGGAAGACTTTTAACATACTGTGCGGGTATCGAACCCACAACCTCGTGTACAGCAGGCGCATACTGCGGCCACTAGACCACCAAGGCAGTCAACCGACCGACCGTTTTCATGACAAAACTGCTATGCAATTTATATATAGGTATGAAGCATCCCTGGGATAGGAATTCATTTCTTTCAAAAACGCATCCCTAAATGAGCTCTGGATGCCTGTACTCACACACAGGAACACAACCTCACCGCTGTGTGTACCTAGTTATTTAGCAGTGGTGTTCTGTAAAGTGGAGGTCCTTCCCCAGTCGGGCTTGCTCGCTAGAATGCCCTACCTATCTTAATTTATATACATTTGTTTGTGCCTTTTTGTTTAATAGTGTCAACTTTCAGTTTCTATGTAAGCCAAGTACTAAAGGACGTATGAATGTCAAACAATTTATCATGACTAACACACATGAACCGTTGTACTGTATTCGTGTCTTTAACATATAAAATATTTACAAAATTACTTCGTTACTCAAGCCTATACTTTGGCCTTGTTCAGGTAAAGTATGCCTATATACGAATAGGTATGTCGACGACAAATTTGCATAACAAAATAGGCTATCATAAAACAATTTGTGTTAAAAAATAAACGTAGGTAATCTTTATTGTTTGATATAAGGACTAAAACAATATATATTATCTTTCTTTTACGTGACTATGGCAAACCAAATGTAGGGTAAAAAAAAACTCGTACTTTATGGTGTTTGATTCTTAACTCAAGAACGTCTGTGGTCTAAACTGATTTTAACAAATAAGGTGTAATTTATTGCGTATTAAATGTCATAAGATAATTTATAAAAAAGATTAACTAATTGTATGTAAAAATATAAACCTGACTTTGGGAAAACAATGAAAAAATATAGAAAGATAAGTAGGTATATCATCATGATCATTGAGCGTATCGCAGTCCACTCTAAGTGCACGGCACTTTCTCGGCTTCTTGCATCCAGCTGTTGATTACTTTAAAAGTCATCTCTCGCCTTAGGGAACAAGCCCTGTGTCACCGGGGACTTTACAAACACTCAATTTACGGACACAAATTACAAAAAAACATTTTGTTGATCCTGTTATTTTAAGTATCCATACATATAGCTTCCCATATCATGGGACCTAACAAAAGGCAATAAAACGTATATGTTATGACATCCATGTTTTGCCAGATGGTAGGGTCTGCTTACCCCTTAGAACAAAAATGGCGAGAAGCTATGTTTATGTCTATCAAGTTACCTACGTAACTAAATATTACCCGGGCCTGGGCGAAGCTGTAAAAGAAACTTATTACTTTAATAACCACAATAGGATTTTCGTCCTCAAAAATATACAATGTAGTTAAATTTCCTTTGTTAGGTCGTCAAAATAATTCTTACATTTTATATTCATTATCTTTCAGTAGTCTCAGCTCAGTACCAGTACTAAATCTTTAACAATTTTCTTAAGGTAAAAGCCTAGACAAAATTAATTCGTTCTAATAAGATTTATTGAAGAAGTTTATATTAAATTAGTCTCAGTTGGTCTAGATTTTTTATTTTAGTTGGGTAAAGTTGTTAATATAGCTAGTATCGCTTGCCTTCTAACATTTATACCAGCACAATCTTACACATCTGGCGTTCGTAATCTTGTTATGAAGAAAAACTTTCTTAATAAGAGCGCTGTTTGGTTTCCTATTTCCCTCTATGGCCCTGAAGTGGGATCGATGAAATAATTACTTGTGTTGCCATTATATTGTGTTCCAATTGATTTTATTTTTCCAGCTCAATGTTAGAAAATATTTTTATGAGTTATATTGGACTTAATATCTTGGTTCGGTTCTACCTAAGTATGTTTAAGCTCTAGAATGTTCTACCTACTGCGGAGTTTTTCGGGCAGTATGATATGCCCATATCTCTAAAGAGAGCACTAACTTCACGGTCGACTGTGTCTCTGTCTCACTCTGGCATTACGAAGCGAAGCACGAAGACGCTCAGATGAAATACCACTATAAAGTCAAAACAGCGTAACAGCGAGTGCACCTGGCTATGAGCGGCTCTTACAAGGCAGTGACAGGTAGTAAAGGCATATTAACAAAAATAAATAAATACAAAATAGTCTTAGTTTTACAAAACATTTTATTAGAGTGTCGATATCAGTTGCAAGTATTGCTAATCTAAACACTTCAATACAAACACATATTAATACGTATCCTGTATGATAAGATAACGTACATTTGATAATTACAAAATGCAGATCTAATAGTTTGAACAATTGGCTTTATATAAAAATGATTAATACAAAACTTTTCATTGTGTTAGTAAAAAAAATAAGGAAAGAAGGTTAAAGGATGTTTGACCACAGGTAGGATTGGTCTACAATTTATTGTATTTAGACGATATGTCAATAGGTTTAGGTAGGTACGATGTAGAAGATAGTGTACCGAAATTTAGGCTCATTGCAGTGTCAATAAAAAATAAATTGCAGTGATTTCCAAAGATTTTCAGTAAAATGGATCCAATTCAGTATTTCAGTATTCATGATCGTGTAAATACTTATTAGTATAAGCTAATACACTAACCATTTCGCTAAAGTCACCCGACACGATACAAATTAGGTCTCAATTCATCTCTGTTTTTCTCGTCATGTAAGACAAGGACAGAATGAAACTTGCTTTGCCTAATTTGCATCATGTAAATGAGCCATCAATCAAATCCGTGTTATTGTCAAGTTATTATTGTAAATGCAAGTTTTTCGAAGATCTTATGCTGTCTCTGTTTTTTTTAGTGAGTAAGATAACGATAGCATGAAACTCGCCTTTCGAAACTTGCATGGTATAAATGACTTTGGGTCTAATTATCTTGGGAGAGCAGGGTGCATGTGATGTGGTGGGTGTGGGTGGTGATGATGAGGTGGTGGTGGTGGATGGTGGTGTGGTGGAGGTGGATAGTGGTGATGGGGTGGTGGGTGATGCATCGGTGGCGGATGCGGGTGGTAGTGATGTGGTGGTGGCGGTGGCCTGTAGAAGTAGCAGTGCGGGGCGCAGCCGCCTGACTGGCAGTAAGGGCCACACGGATGCGCGTGGGGAGGCGGCATCACTGCAAGAAACAATAAATATTTAAAAAAAATTGAGACAAAGTTCTGGTGGATTAAATACCTGAAGAAGTATCCATGTTACTTTTTCATTCTTTGATTTTTAGTAAACAGGCATACTTTGTGGCAATTGGCTAATGCCATAATCGATTTTCCAATAAAAAAAGCTAAGTATGATAAGAGTCAACACGATATCTATTTTTTTAGAAATTTATAATCATGACTTGCGATAGGTAATTTTCGGCGGTCATGACAGTAGGTAGTTAGATCGCATCAAAACTATTCGAATATGACGTATGCTTTTGTAATTAAGGTATTATTAACAATGTACGCTTTTATATATGTGGTAAAATATGAATCAGTTGGTATCTTATACATTATTGTATAGCGCGTAATAATGAATATTTAAAACCATAAAGCACATTTTTTCATACAAGTCAATAAAAAGTACGAGTACACCAAAAAGTAGGTACATGTTCCAAATTAATGTTATAAATAAAAATAGCAGGTAAGTACCTAAGCGGTGTTCTTATCGTTAACGGCGATACTTTCCAGGTAATTCTTATATTATCTCTATTTTTCTTTGTGACGTAGACAACAACAGTAATGCCATTTACAGAATGCTAATTTAACCAGAGTAAGAAAATTTTATTTGTTTTAGGAGAAGAAAATTAAAATGCCACGAGACTTGCGTTACGAAACTGGCATCATGTAAATACTGTTATTAAACACAAGCTTAGCATAGCTTAACTGGGACTAGGCCGGTTATCAGATTAGTTATGGGCTGAAACTACATTATGTGGGTTCTAAAACAGCAGGCCTAGGCTCAAATAGTGGGACGAACAAAGACTTATTTTTTAGACTAAAAAGTAAAAGGAAAGGTAATCTTTGTCCTGTAGTGTGAGGTATACAGGTTCAAAATAATAGTTTTAATGAACTATAAGACAGTCGCCATTAAAATAAATTATAATAAACGTAACAAAAACTCTTACCTTGTTCTTAAAGTTTTCTTTGTTCACAAATAAAATTGTAACAACTTGTTTACGGTAAGTGAAATCAACGGTGAATGATAAGAGTTCGATCGTTGTGACTATATGTATCTATGTGTCTCGTTATCTGTGGTCGATAATATAGATAATACATAACACGTGATGTTGGTGATTAATAGAAAATATATTGTTATGAATAAGCGGAAACATTCTTAATACCTATGTTATTATTTGCGTCAAGGGCCGTCCATGATTCATCTTTGATCTTAATTAAAATTTGGGACCAAAGGGCTGCCTAACTTAAAATTACTTAATAGTTTTTTAAAAATCATTTATTACCAAAAGCAGTACAATTTCGCATAATTCGCTGGTCCCACATTAGGTAATTTAAGTCATTCTGTATGTTGATACCCACACAGGACAGGCTTACCTAATGTGGGACCCATTATATAAGCATGTCCAGCAGTGAAAACTGTCAATGCCCACTCCTGGAAACAGTACTGATAAGACTATACATATGTAGGTACAATGTTCGGCAAACATCTTGAACAATTGCGCGGAAAGTTTTTAGGTCTCTTAGGTGGTATGTGCGGGCCGCAGGGAGGGGCAGGGCAATGAACCAATCACAGGATTGAAGGATTCCATGCTGTCAAATTATGCAAGACATGCGCGCACTACGCCGACTATTGTACAAGATCTGTGTCGGCCATAATATATTATATATCTGTGTATGTATTGACACAGGGTGATTTTTATATGCAAAGGCACTTATAGTTTAACAGTACTTTCATCCAGTTTAGAAGTCCGTCCGTATATTGGTATTACCTACAGTTAGTTGTATTAATCGATTTCCATTTAAGGGCCCCTTTTCCCGAAAGTTTAGGCATTTTACGCACGGAGACGGCTTGCGCCCGCGTTGCACAGGAGCCGTTGCGATATGAACTCCGGTGACCTATGGCGGCGGGCGAGCACGCCACAGTATAAATAATCAGTAGTTCAAATATTATTGGCGTGCTGGTAATAAGAGCTAGTTTGCAACAAAAACGTATAGCTTGATGTATGTCCACTGCACTATTGACTGTAAAGACTAATACACTTATATTGTTATGAATGTATTGACAAAGCAGGCGATGATCTAATATATAATATTCTCGTGTCACAGTGTTTGTAACAAACAAAACTCCTCGGGAACGGCTTGACCGATTCTTATGAAATTTTGTATGTATATTCAGTAGGTCTCGGGAATAGGAGGTCAATTTTTTTTTTTTGGTAGTAGGTAGGTAGGTAGTAGGTAGGTAGGTAGGTTTATACCTAAATCGATTTATGGCGTATTAGCATCTATGGGAGTGTGAGGTAGCTATTTTTATTTGCTATATGCAAATTTAATAAGCATTTTTTTTGTTCTACCACCTTATGATAAGCAAGCATACGGCCCCCTTGATGATAAGCAGTTACTGTAGCCCATGGACGCTTGCAATACCAAAGGTATCACTTGCGTGTTCCCGACCCATTTTTTTAACACCAGGGCTTTATGATGGA
Organism: Trisateles emortualis; assembly: GCA_947095525.1. Lineage (NCBI taxonomy): Eukaryota > Metazoa > Arthropoda > Insecta > Lepidoptera > Erebidae > Trisateles > Trisateles emortualis. The sequence continues at coordinate 9,573,522 of OX352740.1, read as the reverse complement.
GTATCCCTGGGATAGGAAACGAATGAGCCCTGGAGTACTTATACTACTCACGCACAAGACCACAACTACACCGATGTGTGTAGTAATTTAAGTAAAGATTCGGGCTCTTCTCGCTGATAAATCGCCGGAATTAGTACCTACGTCAAATACTTTCATAACAATTTTGTTTATATTTATAAATTTTATTTATGTTAGTAGGTACTTATATTTATTTTATATATTATATAATATACCAGAGCATATATATTCATTATATATTTTTTTAGATATTGTTGAATCTATATCCTTACTATCTTAAATTTGTTTCTTTGTCTTATCCAATTTTTTTTTGTTTTTGAGTGCACCTACTACCTATGTTCATCTCTGTATCACCCAAGGTCGACTGGTAGAGAATACCTATGGCATTAAGTCCGCTTGTGTGCGATTGTGCATAAAGTTTTAAATAAATAAAAAATTTGGCTGTGGTCTATTAATATTATGATCATTTTTGTTTTTTGTACTTACCTAGCCTACAAAAAAGTAGCCCACAAAAAAGTAGTACCTACTACTTTTTTGTAGGCTAGGTACCATGTTATGGCATTAGTTTTCACCCACGGCTTCACCCGCACCACAGATGACTAAATAGTTACTACGTAACAGATACATCACTCCCATACAAAAGCGAAAATACCTACGCCATAATAGCCTACAAAATCTTAATAATAGTACCTGCTGTTCGCAGCGAAAGAAATGTACCATAAGTACGCGCACAAAGAGTCGAGATTGTGTTGCCCGCCGTGCGACTCACGTGCAAGCTCATCATCGCACGAATGCGGTAGGGTTGTCTTTCTAACTTTCTCGTAAATTTTTAAGGAAGAGTACCTACACACAAGAAGCATTTTAAAATTACTAGGTACAACCGTACTACTAACTGAAGCCAGCTAAAATGCGTCCCTACTTTCAAATAACGTAACGTACCTTTCTTTATCTTTCGGCAATGAAAAAAAGTTTTTTTTTTATTTTTCTTTTGACTATGACATCCAACGACTTCACAATAATCAACCATCGTGTCGTTAGTCAAAACTTAATATACGTAGTGTACGTAAATATCGGAATAATACGTTTTGAGCGGGAAACGTGTTGTGCGCGCTTTGTGTCGCGTGCAGCAGCCCACTGGCGATCGGCTCGGTTAAGAGCTACATAGCGATAGGCACATAGCGCGTGACCTTGAGCGAGTGACGGAGGCCTGCCCGCACTTACAACCCCAGCCAGAAACAAGCAAGAAAAAGCTCCATAGGTACTTAGGTACATCAATTCATCCAAACATTCGCATTTATAATAATAATATGTATTAGAATAGATATGGTATGCCAATGTGTTCCTTTACTTCTCTAATAATAACATATTCTACAAATGAACAATAATATTATAACACCAAAAATCTTATCGTAATATAACAATAAAGTTTACGCACCCTGCACTGTGCCGAATATACTTCACGAACAATGTATGTGCGAGGATCACGCACACACGCGCACTCAACGGCCGGTCGACCGATAATTACCTAATCTGTAGCTGCGCTATTTTGTGAATACGCTCTTAATACTCTTTCAAATTTCTACGCGAACGAAGTCGAGGACAACAACTAGTCAATAAATAAATATCGTTGGCTTGTATCGTGGACACTAGATAGTTGATATAATACATAATATATACTTTTTGTAAATACTTATTATGTATAGGTACTTATTATGTATAAACATTAATCACTCGGAAACAAATGTCCATGCACATTTGCCCTTACCGGGATTCGAACCCGGGACCCTAAGTCCGTAAGGCAGCCTCACTACCGCTGCGCCATTCTGATCCTCAGTTAGTATGTATAAATATGTAAAGGTGAATGTTTTCATTAAAGATATTAAAGATTCAAAATTCTAGTCATACTGACTTCGCTATTCTGTGTAGAGACAAACATTACAGTATTATATTGTGACGTATTATATTGTGGCGACGATAATGTGGTCGCGAGCAAAAATTGCGTAAGTCCTCCCTCGATGACGTCCGGCAGGACACTGGCGCGGTGCGCGCGTCGCGCGCGAGCAGTTTTTCACGTATTTATTTCATATAAAAAAAAATAAGTGCAATTTTATAAATCTATCCAATAATATCCTTTTCAAACCCGATTAGTAAATGAAATGTTAAATTTTCATACAAGTTGCGTTCCCCCAAGTCTCATACAACTTGAAATACATTCAAAATCGACTTAACTTCAGACTTCTTTTTTATCGAGCAAAAAGTTAAATTTTGCGTTTTTAACCAAAAAAGTCACTAGATCAAACATGTATCTGTACTATATATTTTTTTGCGAATTTTAATATATTGATTTCTCTGAAAACAACTCGATCTAGAAACGTTAATTTCGGAAAAGGGGCCCTTAAGGAAGAATGGTCTTTCTGCAGAATACACGGTGTATAAATAGACACAACAAATATTAAACGCATTTTTATGACGCATATCGGGTTCGAATACTAGCAACGTGTGGTGATTAGTAATTTCTATGAATTCATATATTTACCAGATACAGTCTATTTACAGTGCAAAAAGTGTATTGTGGTTTTCAGTTTGCTTTTGATTGATAAAACAATTTATTAGTTTGTTATCAGAATATATAAAACATTTTTTTTAATGTTTTACGGATTTAGGTTGAGCAACAAGATCAATAACATAGGCTCTAACAATACCTATTAGTATTTTATTTTATATGACAGAAAAGTAGCAAAAATGCATATGGATCGCATGATAGAAAGCAGTTGTTGAAAGGATTTTTGTAGCAAATTTTAGGCTTATATAATTTTATGTTTTAAAAGACAACATCCTGCACTAGGCACTAACCGTGTCGCGGGGGACTTCACAAACATACAATTCACGAACACAAATTACACCCAGATTCGGGACAAACATTTCTGGATCATAGAAAGTTTTGTCCCATGTGGGATTCGAACCCGATGACCTCTGGCTTAGCTGTCAAGGTCACTAATCACAAGACCAACAGCTAAAATAAAAAAAACATTTAAAATTAACACGAAAAAGAAGGACCGTAACAACGCAAAACTATAATGGTTTTCTAAGGCGCGGCACGCAATGTCACACACGATAAACATAAGAGTACTTAACTTTTCAAGAGAATTTCTAAGAATATATTTTAGTAGATATTGTTCATAATATCTTGTAGATTACCGACGGCGATGTATTGAAACAAGACCGCTCTGATAAATAATATTATTTATACCCAATTCATATATTTATATTTCAGTCTACAAACAGTGTTAGAGCGGAATACTTGTCTATAATATTCATTTAACAGAAGCTCACCTATAACATTTTTTTAAGTAAGCTTTTAAGTATTTTTTACACAGTGAATATATCGAAGGGAATTTTTCGTTAAAATCTTTGCATAGATGTATTTTGTCTTTGGTAAAATCGAGTTATTGTTCTGAATAATATATATTTTAATACGAAAATACCATTACATAAATTGTGCACGTGTTGGTTATAGTCGTGTGTGTATCAAGTTGTTAGTGGCCAACCAGTCCCTCTAGACAAGAGGCATAAACGAATTGAATTAATTTTGTTCTGTGTGGGAATCGAACCCACAACACTCGGTGCAGTATCATAATAATAATACTATAATAATATCCGCGGTGTTATAAAATTATATAACTTCTGCTTACTCTTTCGTGGAAAACGGCGTGATATCATGTTATTTATTTCAGATATGCCACCGCCACCACCACACGATCCACATCACGGTCCACCTCATGGTCCGCCCCATGGACCTCCCCATCATGGCCCACCTGGACCACACGGGCCACCACACCACGGACCGCCACACCCCGGTCCACCTGGGCCTTTTGGACCGCCACACCATGGGCCTCCCCACCACGGACCACCACACCCTGGACCACCAAGATTTTAAGCAAATGTTTAAATTGAAAACTTCTTTATAACTACAATTTACAATTACAATTAAATGTTTTGTCAAAAATTTATGAGTGGAACTTTTTATTTGTCTGTACGTCACTTTAAACTTAGGGTACCCGTAAACGAAATCTTTGTTCTCTCACCGTCATAGTCTGATGGAACGGCAATCCGACACGACTGGAGAGAAATCAAGCGTGGGACCAACGGGTTTAAGTACTTTCCGAGGCACTGGGATGTAAGCACCACCAATTTCCATACTTGGAAATCTATTGTGAATTTCTGGACAAAATACACAATATCAATTATTGATTCGACGTGGAAATCGAACTCGGTACCTCAAGATCAACAGTCGCATTCCATAAGCAATGAGGTTGTTTAAAATAAATTACCAATATGAAATATTCTAATAACATGACTAAGGAAAAACTAAAGAGTTTCATCGAAACGTTTGGTCACTAAATAATAATTTAACTTCGTCAGTAGGACGGCAATCCGTTAAAAGTTGTTTGGAGTTTTTCATAGCCCGTTTGTTTTGAAATTTCCTCAAAGCAGAAAATGCTATTTACTTATTGCGCTTCGTTTACTTACAAGGTATTTAGGTTTGTGTCGTCTCTTCTCAGTTTTGTATTTGGAAAATGGAATTTTCCTGTTGGGATATACAAGGGGCGGTATTCCCAATCGATTTTCCAAAAGGATGTTTGGTAATAGCTATTTGGTTTTGTTTACAGACGTTCTTTTTAAGTTTCCGTCCATTTTGTTGTTTGTTTGTGCTTTTATAATTATTGGGTATATTTTAATCGACTTCATAAAGGGCAATTCTCATTCGACTGTATTTTTTGGATATATTTCCGTCCATATGTGAACGAGGTTAATAACGAAACTGTATACCGATTTTGAGAATTAGTTTAGGGTTGCTCGATCTTAAAGCCTGGTTTCAAAAATGGTTCGGCAACACGTAATTGATAGCTCTGGTATAAAATTTAAATAAGTACTTAAAATATTTCAAACAAATAAAACAGCATAAATAGCCGTTAAGTTGTTTAGTAGCTATGATGCCACGGACAGATACACAGATAGACACGATAAATTTATAACACGCTCCTTTTTGGGTTGGAGGTTAAAAAGGTAGCTTTTAATATAATAAAAAAGAATTAAAGCGGTTTAATATTTATATAAAATTTATTTTATCGTATCATTTTCACATCGTTAAATGAAAATAAGGAAAACATTTTGTTACCACATAAAAGGAAACTTAATATAGGCATGTTTGTGTTCATCAGATTGTGGACGAATTTCTGCGGTAAACAGGAGTTTTAATGAGGAGAATTATTTTAAGTAAATTTTAATTATTATTTTGTAATATATAAAAAAACGGTGGTGGCCGAGTGCGAAAGTAACTGACTTGTACGCAAGAGGTGCGTGTTCGATCCTGGGTGGCAGTACCATTGTGTAATCAAATGATTCGCCATCGGGTAACGGTGAAGGAAATCATCGTGAGGAAACATTTCGATTCCCACACAGGACAAAACTTTGTGTACCCCACGAAAAATTGTTCTGAGTCTGGGTGTAATTTGTGTCCATTATTTTTATGTTTGTAAAGCCCCCCGCGACACAGAGCTTGTTCTATAGTGCGGGAGTTGTCTTTGTCTTATAAGAAATTCTAAAGATATGTCCAATTCACCAACCCGAATTAGGCCAGCGTGTAAACCCTTGACAGAGGAGAGGAGACCCGTGCCCAGCAGTGGGACATATATGGGTTGCTATTATTATAATATTTTGTAATATAATATAAGGTAGTGGCAGCAGAGTGGACAAGTCCCAACGGAGGGTTATGCTGTCGGGATCTAAGTAACGTGTCATGTTTTTATTTTACTTGCACTGTTCATAGGCAAGTTGTCCGCGTCAAATTTGCAAAGCATTTTTCAACCACTTGTTGGTATCCGATTGATCCGAAATTTGGCATACTTATGTAAATTCGGTGAGATTGTAATAATATAAGTATTTAATGATACAGTTCAAACTTGGAAGGTAGCTATAGAAACTGCGCATAGAAATACGATAGCTCCGCCGTGTTTGGGATCGTTGTATTTGTCCTGAGGACAACTATATCCCTAGATATAGAAGCTTGTATTAAAAAAAAAACTTTGGGGACTGCCGATAGAAGTGAAAATTGAGTAACATGCGATTGTATCGTCGAGCAATTAGATTATTATTTTTGAATATGGAAAGCGTTCGGTGACAATGACGCAAGTTCCATGATTTTTGTTCATCCAAAAAGTGTTCATAGCGCCTAAACTTGTTCACTTCAAAAATATTTTAAAATTATAAACTTATTCAAGTAGGTTCCTTATCTGGCTCATATTAACCAAACATTCATTACATTAAATTACTCAGAAGTATGAGTTATTCTTTTTAGTTAAATTTAAGATTACACACGATGAAAGGAATCCATACTTCCCATTAAAAATGTGTAACTAATTCAGTTTGTTAGTTAGTTTGTACCCTTTTCACGACTAAATGGCTGAACGGATCGTATTAAAGTTTGGCTAAGCGACAGATACTATCCTGGACGGGACATCGGGTACTTTTTATCGTTAACAAGTATTGTATGTATTCGTTATCAATCTATATACCTTCATGTAAGTAATAGATATCGTGTGGTATAGATAACGTAGGTATAAAACCATCGATCGGAACGATATTAAAATAGAACATATTTGATATCTGAAGCTTTAGAGCTAGTCTGTTAGCGGGATACATTATTTAAAAACTTTCTAAGTAAGTATTGAAATTGACAATATTGTTTTTACTTTTAAGGCTGTAAATAAATTTCGAACAGTTAGTTTTGAGTTAAGATTAAAAATAAATCGCTGTATAGATGTTATGGTACGGTCCCTGTCGTCGACGTGTAAACGAGGTGTGGAGTAAGTTTGACGGCGACGATAAACGATCAAAACCATGGTCCAATTTTAATGCAGTTTTTTGTTGTGACGTTTATTTTATCGGTATAGTGTTTTGGAAGTATTCCATATTGGGCACCCGTTTTAATGGCACCTGAGTGAATGGCACCTAAGGTATTCCACATTGGGCACCTACCGATATTTTCATATCGATATGTTCCACTAATGCCACCTGCGAAAAATATCGGTAGGTGCCCAATGTGGAATACCTTAGGTGCCATTCACTCAGGTGCCATTAAAACGGGTGCCCAATATGGAATACTTCGTTTTTTGCTACGTTTTTTGAAAATCGGTTTACCTATTTTACAGTTACGTATATACGCTTTTTTTGACGCAAAGTATATTTAACATACAGTTTGTGAGGGTATTTTATAAATTTAATTAATTACTACAAAATATTTATTTATTGAATTGAAGTATGCTGTTATGCTGATTTCAGCATAGCATTATTTTATAATATTACTAAAAAGGATTATAAACGCGAATGTTTGTAAGTATGGATAGATGGATGGATGAATGGATGGTTGTTACTCTTTCACGTAAAAACTACTAAATGGATCTGAATGAAATTTGGCACAGAGATAGATTATGGTCTGGAATAACACATAGGCTAGACTTTTTACAGCGATAACCGACATCCACGCGGGCGGAGCCGCGGGCAACAGCTAGTAATGATATATAAAAAAAACAAAATACAATGGCAATTTAGGAATAACTTTACTCGTTGTTAAGAAAAATATATTAAAAACAAAATAACCAGATTAGTTTAACCTATTTGTAATAAATAAACTTAATTATAATACCTAACTGTTAAGAGGTCTAAATTGATTGGTTAAATTCGCATACCTACTATAAATTTAATGAAAACTAAATCGTGAACACCACTTAGAACACTCAGGAAACATTAGTAACAAGTACTCCGAGAACAATCTTATTGATCGAATGAATAATCTATTAGTGATAATTTCAAGAGACCCTTAAGGTAAAATAGTTTTAGTACATTTATGTGCGTAGACGTAGACCTTTGTTATCATAGAATTTTTATTTGACGCTTTATTAAGCAGTTCACTTTGTGGCATTAACAACATTTACAACTCACATTAGGAAAATAAAATTAAAAAAGAAGACAATACAAAAAGGAAAACATATTTTATTGAGTTTTTAGTTCGCATTTTTTAAAATTAAAACTTCTTTAGGCGCGTCAAGCATTTTTTGGGTAAACAAAAATCATGGAACTCGAGTCATCGTCACCAAACGCTTTCCATATTCAAAAATACAATTCACAACAATATTCACTTCTATCGGCAGTCCCCAAAGAATGCCCGGCATGTTTTTATTTATTTATTAACACACACACACGCACACGCGCTCACACTCACTCACACACACACACACACATTCACACATAAAAATGGATAAATTATAAAGTAAAGAAAATGGTCACTTAAATTTATAAACTAAACTATAGAAGTTAGACGAAACAAATTGTATGTTTGCATAGCAGCCCATACCTACATGTCCCACTGCTGGGCGGGGGTCTCATTATTTTTATCAAGAGGCATTTAAAAAGTACCTAGAACTAGACTAGACTAAATTCTAGATCGTTTTATGGTGGATTTATAGATAGGTAATTCTTATAATAGAACTAAACATAAAACTTTCAAGGTAGTTGCTATTGTATCGATCGAAAGAAATACCATTAACAGTAATTATTTCTACTCTACAATTACGGACTTATGACTTATTTGTTTCAGTAATGCCGCCACCACCGCCTAGGCCTGAGCTCCCCTCGGGACCCCCTGGTGACCACCCACCACACCACCCGCCACCGCTACATCACCCACCACACCACCCGCCACCACCTCATCACTAAATAAAACGTGGCCAATAAAACAGCTTTAATACATGATCAATAAATTTTCTATAAATAACGATGAATGGCTGACGGAAAATATTTTATATGACGTGTTTATATTTATGTTTTTTTTAGTTGAATTAAAATGATTGGAATTTAAATATGTTTTTAAATGTATAGTTATTCTTTTCTTCTCTAATGTTTTTAAACACGAATTAGTGTATGTGCAGAACACGGTAACTGCTTACCATCAGGCGGGCCGTATGCTTGTTTGCCTCGTTAGAAGTATATAAAAAACACGCACACGCACAAAGAACGCATAACTAAGTTGTTTTTCATAAAAAAACAATTACTTATCTATATTAAACTTACCTTATAATATTATGTATAATATTAATTGTTTTAACTTCTTTAAATACACAGAATACCAAATTTGAGTCCATCGAACATAAGTGAAGTGACATAAATGTCCTCCGAGCTTACAGTATTGCTGCCCTAAACTGTATAATTCAATTTTATATCTACTATTTGTGTACAAAATGCGTGTAGTACATTATCCCTTCACATGAAATATATCTGTATTTTTGTGGTTATTTCTTAAAACGGACGCAAGTCTATTTTATGCATCGTTGCTTTTGGACATTTCAAGTTACTGTTTCCTTTCTGTGAGAATTCATCCTTGCTCTTTTATCTTTGGGCTTTTATTATTACGCATCCTCTTCGTTCGCTCTAGGAATGGTCATAACCTGCTTTGAGAACGTCTGGCATAGCTTAGTAGATTGGCAGTCTTTTATTTATGGCCGTTCTAATATTTTTTTAAACCACAAACAAACAATTGTTTTTTTATTTATTTATTGTACCTTGGTACAATTTTTTTAAGTCGCTATCCTAGTAAATAGGCTACAGTGACACTGCCTATCATCAGGCCGGTCGTATTAGTCGTATGCTTGTTTGCATCCTAAGTAGTAGATATAAATAAATATGAATTATTAATTAGATTTAAATAAATACACAAGTCTTAAAATTCTTATTATCTAAAATTGTCATTTGTATTCTTAGGTTCTAAAATATATAGGTAAAAGTCAAAAAGCAGGTCGCCAGATTCGGTGCTGCCGAGCTCGCCGGCACGAATAATTTATCAGATTTTCATCCAATAGCTTTCTCAAAATAAACTCTCTTCGAAGAATCGACTTCTCTAATTATAGGTGATATTAATTGGAGGTGAAAGTTGAACAAAGATATCGCTTTAGTACAAACTTTTATTAAACCATCAAGTGCTAGTTAGTTAATTAGGAAAGAAGTCGCAAGCCGGCAGAATGAGGAAATTAGGTGTACAGAAGCGCCATCTGGCGGCGAGAGTGTGCGCTCATTGACCCGGAATCTTTGAATCTTTACATTTCATTAGCACGACTCTTTGTCAGCATTTTTACTTTTTGTTTTTATATTCTTTTTATGAAATTAAATAAATATTATCCAAATGCTGGACGTGATTTTATCGCTACAGTAAAAGGTATATAGTAGTAGTACATATTTTCTTTGAAGCTTTTCGTTGTCAAAATCATAGGTAAATTGGCTTTTTTTACAAGCACTACAAAGCAAAAGATTTTTTAACTACTTAGATGGCCCGCGCGCCTGATGTTAAACAGTTGCTATAGCTTATAGACGCTTGCAATACCCGAGTTATCACTTGCGTGTTGCCGACCCTTCTTTCTTACACCAAGGCTTTAAGGTGTAGTATCCCTAGGATAAGATAAATGGTTTCTGGGGACCTGTACTCACACATAGAAACACAACTACATCGGTAAGTGTAGTTATTTGGCTATGGTCTTCTGTAAGATGGTCCTACCCTAGTAAGACTCGGTCGCTTGCATGATGCCCTTCCTCTCTTAAAAAAACATCTTTAAAAAGAAAACATGGATAATTTTCAACTCGACAAATTTCAGGTTACAAAAAAAAGAAAGCAAAACTATTAGTGAGCAAAGCCATTCACAGAAGTTAGTATTTACTCGTTGATATATAATACATATTTGGTTATTACGTTACACACTGGTAATATTCTAGATCAAAATTGTTATCATAGCCCCGTATATTATAATTATTATTGTACATTTGGGATCTATTTTCAGCAGAGTGAACATTTATATTTCTCATATTATTAAGTTTTAAAGTCTAGCGGTGAAATGTTCGGCTATCTCTTTTTATCGCCGAGATCGTTGACTAAACAGATAGGGGTAAAGCCTAAGGTAAGAACCGGCAAGAGACTCAGGCTACTATTTTCAATCGCCCGATACCTATGTAGTTACAACTTGTGATAGCGCAGAAAGTGATGCAACATAAAATATTAGTGGTATATTAACAATATGTCGGGCAACATTATGCAACGTATACTACCTACTCAGCGAGGTTGACTCATCACAACGTTGTCTGAGTCATAGTGCAAGGACAATGTTTATTAACAAGATTTGATTATTGACATCAAAATATTCAGAACATATTTTTTCGAATTTATGTCAGTTTCATTCCCAAGATAATAACTATTATTATTTTTTCTTATATTTTAATGTCTTAATTAGAAACTTAAGATATTAAAATAAAAAAAAATAAGGTTTATTTTTTTAAATTCATTTAGTAGATAGGTAGGTATATTAGACATTAAGTACTTGTAAGTATTTATTATTATTATTTTATTTACAAGTAATTTACAACTAAAACTATATTTACATAAATTAGAAATAAAATCTAATAATAAAAACAACACAAAAAAGGGGGGAGGACTGCTAAGTAGGCGTCGTAAAATTCCTCTGCATCGATGTCCAATATAATAATTATTTTGTTTTACTTAGGTGTATAAATCGGTGAGTTTTGGCGAAGAATAGTTGTAATAAGTTTAGTTAACCGTAATACTACAAAATTACGTTAATTTTCTTATGGCTTTTCTTCGTGTCATTTGAACGCTAATTTCGAGGTCATCTTCAGCGGGGATATAGCTCAGTGGTAGAGCATTCGACTGCAGATCGAGAGGTCCCCGGTTCAAACCCGGGTGTCCCCTAAATATTCTTTTTGAAGGTTTTTTAGCTTGGTTTTCTAAAACAATGTTAAATTATTATAATTTTATGTCTTTTGAATGGATTTTAGGCAGATTTAGTTTTTTTTAATAATATTTGCAACTTGTTATATTTATTCAGAGATTTTATTGCTATAAATACACACCAACTACAAAAATGACTAAGCGTATTATGATTTATGTGTCAATTTAATTCAATATTTAAGTACTAAATGGTCAATACTTAAATATTTTATTGTTTTCAAATTGATAGGATGGCAAGGCAGCCTTTCTAGTAGACAGCGATGCGGAGAAATTTTATGACAACTAATGAAGCAGTCTTATTTTATTTAGGTAGTATTTTAATGGTGTTAATGTTGTTTTTATCAAAGTTATTTAAGTTTTTCAATATCTGAATGTAAGCTACACTTGTTTTACAAAAAAGAATATACATATAAATTGTTTTGGTTATATTCTTTACAATAAATTCGTTTTTTTTTTTTTATACTACCTAGGTGACAAACAAGCATACGGCCCGCCTGATGGTAAGCAGTTACCGTAGCCTATGGACGTTTGCAACACCAGGACTTAGATTAAGTTTAGTATTTTATGTAATGTTGTCATTTTTATTCCTTTTCTAACTGTGGATACACCTCAACCCATAAACGTCCCACTGCTGGGCAAGTGTCTCCTCCATTAATTTGGAGAAACTAATAATCTAACTGTGGATACTATATTTTAACCAATATTTTGCACGTCTGTAATTGATGTAAACATTAGACTAAGACTACAATAATGTTTATAAAAATGTTTGTGTTTATGTTGTAGATGAGCCGAGATAATTAATAATTAAAAAAATATATATTTTTCCAATTTATCATAGTCTACTATGATATTATATGAATTAATTATGTATGTATGTACTATTCTAAAAGTCTTTTGTGCTTTATTATGTTTGTACCTAGTCTTCTTCTTCTTCTTTTTATCGTTTGGTTAGTGGCGAACCTGGTGAGAGTTACTCAGATCGCCCATATTTAGGCCTCTAGCTCTGTCGTGATCTAACGACTGTTAACCGTCGAGACCGACTGTTGGTGCTAGTATATAGCTATATATATGTAGATACATATTTTCCCACATTATTATATACTTACTCGTATGGGTATTTACAGTCGTGTGATTCCCGACTAAAAATAGAGCCACCCCGTTTGCTCCGTCGGGTGTTAGACAAGGGTTATAGGATAATCCTGGGGATGTCCACTTAAATGTACCTGCGTACTTTTTATATAGAAGACGAATACATAACCTATATGTAAAGCTTAGTCATTATTATGGAGTTCATACGTCTCGTGGGAAAGACACCAACTGGACGATCGATAAAGGAGGCTATACATATTAATTTTCTTTGTTGTTGGTTATATATATTTGCTTGGTTGGTTTACTGCGTTGACTGTTGTATTTATATCTTGGAATAAAACACACATGGACATCTCATCTTAAGAAACAAGGATTAAACAAACATACAATTCACTGACATAAAGTATGACATCTAGACTTTAAATAAACATTTATGGAACATACTTTTTTTTTTTAACATGTGGGAATGAAAACTACAACACTAGTTGCGGTGGCGAGATGACCACTTTTATTAATCGAATTCAAAAGATGAGTTTATAAATTTGGTTGTATATTTTTCATCATACAGCTTGTACACTTATATTTGCAGAGGCTGATGAACTCCTTATAGCTATTTATCCTCGTTCTTCATTTGGATTACGAACCAATAGATCTAGTACCTAATAAAGTTAAGCTTACGAATTTCAAAAATGAATTGCTATAAAAACGTCGACATGAACAATAAACATACATAACACAGAGACAAATTGTATTAAAGAAAAAGCCGTAGATAGATTTTTTATTGTTCACCATAAAATTACAAAAGCTTACTTATAAATACCAAACAGTCAATAATCTAGTACAATGGGCGGCCTTATCGTTAAGTGCGATTTCTTCCAGGCAACTTTGGGATGGACAGAAATGACCAGAACGGTTAAAACAAGTGATGGTGTAGTTTATTTTATTTACACTTAATTTTTAATAGTTAAATACAATATTAAATTGTAACAATATACGTACATGTATAATATATATATATCAATACATACACACTTAAATACATACATATTACATATTCCTATACTAAAGATAATTGCTTAAGGACTTTTCTTTCCGTAATTCTCCGACTATTTTCCAAAATATGTTTAGGGCTTTTATGAAGTTTATGGAAGCGAAGTTATCTAGTCAACAATTTGTCATAGCCCTTCTTAATGGATAGATGACTAATTGAAGAGGAGAAATGGCTTTAGCTCAGTAGTAAGGTCAGCAGCAAATAATTATGTACGATCACTATTTATGAAGTGGTTTCCGTTTAACCTTCCGTCGGCGTCTTTGCTAACTAATAGGGACTTAGGTTGTGTTCAGATAATCATATACAGTAGAATATTCAAAAGGTGTTTAATTTTAATGATGTCTTAAGAAAATATCCTTGACATTGTCGCTAATTATCATTACAAATTAATCTTAATAAATTAAAAAAAACAAAATCAATTTATTTTTAATAATATCTTAGGAAAAGTTATATACGGCCTTGATCTCAAACGAGACAGAGCCTGTACTATGGCAACCAGACAACTGGTTAGCATACAAATCTAAAAACATATCATAGAAAACTTGCGTAAATTGAGAAATGTCACTGGGCAATTTTGATCTTTAGCTGTTAAGAATAAGATATAAATTGCAAAAAAACTTCAACTTAAGTAATTTTCCACTGTGGGTGCGATATATTATAATTATAAATCACATCTAGATACAAAGCAAAAAGATCGTACTCATCACATAAAGATTGATACTGGCTAAGAAAAATCACTAGAAAAACGAAGAAAAAAATCTAACTAGTATAGAATAGATACTTACTATTGGTGCCTCTTACTTGATTTACATGCCCACCTAAAGCTTGTATTACATGTAAGAAATTAGCAGACTAAGCCTTAAAAAATAGTGAGTAATCAACAGGTTTCGGAATATTGCAAAAGTTACCTAATGATAACTAAAGCAATTTATAACAAGGTTCCGAACCCCGCTACCAGAAGCCTACCTCACTGCTTATAGTTTTAATTAGAGCAGTAAATTTTAAGCGTTGATCGCATCGTACCGCTTAAATCTTAGGCGCCACTTTAATTAAAATATATTCGGAAGACGCCTCGGTGTTGTCGGTTTAGCAAACATTTTATAAGTTTAGATAAATATGTAAATATATTATCGTAATAATCTAGGCAGCACTCTTTTAGTTATTAACTAATTTTAGGTCTAGGTAAATTTGCAAAGCCTAATTTCATTTTGGCATAACCGCCGGCTGCTGCTGTGCTGCGTTTCAATTGTTTTCGTCGTTCACTATGCGTATTGTAGTTGACTGCAATAATAAGTATTCTTCTATTCTGTGGTATCCTTACTAATATTATAAATGTGAAAGTTGTGAGTATGCATGTACGGATGTATGGATCTGGATAAAATTTGGCACAGAAATAGATTATAGTCTGGAAAAGCATATAGGCTACTGTTTATCGCGATAACCGACATCTACGCGGGAGGAGCCGCGGGCAACAACTAGTAAATCATAATTCAATAAACTAAAGATACAGGTCGTTAAACCTATAAGGGAAGTAACGTGACAAAAACCTGTTTTGTTTACATCGTATCAAACAATTAAATATATCATTCATGCTTTATTAATTTTCAAAGAGAGACAATTGAGTGAAACTGTAATGAAAACTCGCAATAATATGCGTAAAATATATTTAAGTACATAATTTTATATTATATAAGATATGGCGAAGGAAACAGACTAAGTTCTCCGTATTTGCGATAAGCAAACAAAAAGGAAAATTTTATACCCAATGGTGACATTTACAAACTGTTAGAAAAGTTGAGTTTTTAACAAAATACGGCTACAAAGTAAGAAGTTACTTCTCATTGAATATTATTACGAAATTTTTGATCAGAATCTGAAGACTTGTCAAATTTCGCGGCCGATCGGTTCGCGTTCGTCAGTCGAGTTCTTAATTTAAATTCACTCGGCTAATTGGTCAGCCGAGTCGACTCTTATTAGCTTTTTGATGGATATTGTTTTGATTAAATGAATTGCATGATTTCGTTTCGCTCTTGGGAAGAATTTTGAATATTGCCGAAAAGCGTTATTAGATAGGCAGGTAGGTATTCATTAAGTAAAATATTTGTTGATCTTTTATTATAATAATGTTCAATAATTAAAATAATAATGGTGATATTATTGTTATTTTCTAATTAAAATATCTAACATTCTTTCTGATATTTTAAATAAGTTACTTGATTTTATCCCTGGGTTTCTTTGTTTCCCCTGGGGTACGAAAACGATTATTAAAAAATGCATTCTTAAATAAGCACTAGAAACTTATTCGTAAACGTATTCTCGCACAGAAACACAACTACACCACTTTGCGTAGTTATTTCGCTGTAGTATTCTGTAAGGTCCTTCTCTGTCGGGCTTGTTCGCTGTTATAGTAAATACCTTTCTGAAATTTGTCGAAATAAATATGACCCTTAAAAATAAATTGACGATTTATCCTTTCAAATACAGTTCAGACCACATACGTAGGTACGAATATATCCCATTGTATTTGTATAAACATTTCAATTGAGAGGCTTTCATTCGCGGTGGCTATTCGACCGGACCATACATTCAGGCTCTTTTTCGCGCACCGCTGATTTCCGATGAATGAACTGCGGTTGGAATATTAGAGTTCACCCATATAACCTATAGGTTAACGTAGTGAACTTTTAATTAATATTGATGTTGTGAATGAAATTAAAAATTTAATGTAATACGTTTCCGCAAAAGATGACTTACTATAGTTTCCCTCATTGTTATAGTGTGACTTTTAACTAAGTTTTTTTTATATTACTTGGGTGGCATACGACCGGCCCGATGATAAGCAGTTACGGTAGCCTATGGACGCCAGTTTATGCAATACCAGAGGTATCACACGGGATACAGTATTATATTTTTGAATTAAATAAGACAACTCACGCACTAGAAAACAATTAACGAACTCAAAGTACACCCAGAGTCTGAACAACCATTTGTGGATCACACAATTATTTGTCCCGTGTCGAGATCGATCGAACCCACAACACGCCACGCAGTGGTAAATTGCCAGATAACCACTTTAGCCACTAAACTAACCTCATAGTCATAACGTTTGTATTAAAAGCGTGATTGGTGCACATAGTTTTCTATTCTATTCTATTACAACGCATCAGGGCATGTGATAATTCATTGTCCGGTCCGATTTGGACCGCTCGGGCTAGATTTGCCGGTAACATATAGGTAAAGATAGATTATAATATATGTTTTAATTTTTTTTAATAATTACGTAATATTTTTGTTGACTGTACCTTTAAAGCAAGTATGTACTTGTAATTCGGGACGAAGCAATATCTACTTTCAATAGTGATATGGGACAAACTAAGATTTTTTTGGAATGTGGGACAGAACTTCAGGACGAACGAAGCATAAATTACAAGAAACATACGACATTAATTTTATCGTTATCACGCGTCTTCGAGATATAGGTACATTGTATATAATATACATACATATATGTAAAACACTTGTTTTGATAAATAATAAACAAAACAGAGTGTTTGGGAAAAACGAGGTATTTCCCAACTACTCAAATGCTATCTTAAACATTTATCAATACTTGACATCAAGAGAAGCTATATAATGACAATATTACTCTTCATCATAAATATAAACTGTATAATAAGTAGAATAAGACTTATTTTTAAAAGATAAAATATATTTAAAATGTCATAAATCAATCATAGTTTTAAACAAATATACACGCTTAACCAAGCACTGAAGGTTGCTAATCGCAAAATCGGACGTTTTTGTTTTCTAATGGCGACAAATATATTTCACGATATTATTGTAGGTAGGTAAAAGTTTAATCTGTCTGTCATTCGAATAGCGAAGTAGGTACGTAGTTGATTTTATCTTGACAACCGTCAAAGTAACGCGTGAAACTTGGGACTGTTTGACATTTAGACGTCGGAATCGCGCGACGGCGTCCTTATTCGTCGCTTCCAAGAAATATATATTATTTAAAACTTGAATATTAAATAATTTACAGTCATAAGCCTGTCGGAAAATTTTGCAACAAATTCCGACCTTGTAAATTGTGTGTAAAGGAAGTACCATGACGTTCTTATAGCGATTTATTTTTTATTTTAATGTGAATTTCAAATTAATAAAATCAATTACAATATAAACGCTAGGTGATAAAGATAATAAGATCTTATGAATTTGAAAATAGGACGCTATGGTACGGCCACAAGATAGTTTTTTTTAAGACAAATATTTGTTATTTTGTTTATGTATCTATAAAGCACGTAAAGGCTATAACAAAATAATTCGGTACATTTTCCTGCAATGAATTTGTTTACCCCAACATTATGTCAACCCTGGGTTTTCAATGCGGCCCCCTAGAGGCTCTACATCTAAGTTAGGTTTAAGTTAGAGCTGGCTCTGTCGCGTTATGTGTCTCTCGCGGCACATACAACTACGAGGTTTTGGACAACGTGCGTTGCATCACGACAGCCCTTTAAAAACAAACGAATTGAAAAAAATATACTTGTCTGGCCTCTTAGTCTATTGACTGTGTCAGTCAGTGACTGCTAAGCTAGACGAATCTTTGTTTTATTCTGTGTCTGGGTGTTTTTTATCTATTACTGTGCCCACTCCGACTTCGCCCAGTTTAACTAATTTTTACCCATTTAGGGATCGAATTTCCCAAAAATTCCAAATGCTTACGTAATAAAATAAACCTGTGTGTTAAATCACAACTTTCTAGACTTAGCCGATTTGGATTGGTGCGCTGATCATCAGTCATGGTTGCCATAGCAACCATGACTGACGATCAGCGCACGCCAATTACACACACAGATTTTTTCTTTCTTACTATGGTAGGAAAGAAAAAATCTCTAGAAACTGTACCTAGTTTCGTGTACAAGTTATTATTTTGATATAATAATAATAGCTTTGAGCAATGTACTGTACTACAAGGCATAAGTTAACTCTTCTCTATCAAGAGAGTTGAGAGGGTATAGGCCTTTATACGTGCCAGATTAATGCTAGTTAGTAAATCAATCTCTTCTGAGACGTGGGTTTCCTATTCCCAGGAAATCATTTGATTCAAAAAGTAAAATTCACAAAGCTTCTGTCAACATTGGCTATTCGGCTACTCGGCTAACTTAAAATAATAAAAGGAAATTGTACCTTGACAAATACAGTAACTTTGAAAAGAGATATCCAATTGAATGGAACTGTAGAATGTCAAGCTGAAAATATTTTATGAAAAGAGACAAACAACGACCCGGGCCGACCGTATCGCGTACCTTTCTCGCTTGGAAATGCACAAAATAAAACACCAAACAAAGAATACGAAACCAGTCTGCAATCGTAAAGTAGCCGGTCGCCAACGTATATGCAAATGCGCTGAATTTAAAATTCAATTGATTCATTTCGAAACTGGAATATCTAGGAATAAACCGTTCCCATTAGTTGGGCGTGCGAGCAACACTAGAACTGTCAATTTGCTTTATTAATTAGTCAGACTCGCGCTAAAATAATCGCAATTAAATATTCAAATTTGGAAGTGCAGAGACGTGTCGTTGCAGCGGCGAGCTGCCGCGCTGTCAGGACTTGCATTTGGCTTGTCGGTGAAATGAACATGTCTGGTTGTCTGGGCCGTGGTATTTCAGGAATAGCATCGAACGGGACAGGTCAAACGGAAATAAAGCAGGCTGCACTCAGCGAAGTTTGGACATGTCTGATAGCTTTACTGGCGGCTCGTGAATAAAATACATGCTATTTCTGTCTACCTTTTTTATTTTGCTATTTCATTCGTGCACTATTCCAATTGTCGTCTATGGTAGTTCGGTGTTTTATTTCTTGTTTTAGTTATTTGATATTTTGGTGAAGAGGTAAGCTGCTAGAGACATATTTTTTCTATTTTATTCTGAGGTCGAGTGCACGTGTTGCATAGGCGTAAAGTTGCATTTGCACCAGAGATGTGCGAGGATGCATAACGATGGATGTGATTTTAAGAACCAATAGAATCGCTTCATTTACCTAGCGCTAAACGAGGCCGTTTCTAGGTGTAGTTTGAATGCCCCGTGACACAGGACTGATTGTAAGCGAAGCGGTCCATAAATAAAAGTAATATGTATACTTTTGTTTACACGATATAGAAGATTCCAAAACGCAGTAAAATGTGAGAGTAAACTGCTTAAAATATCTACAGAATTTCTTATGTACTAATAATGTTGGCGCCCAACATGGGGCCTACGGCGATCACAGGAACAACGCCTTCACACATTCACGTGCGGTGAGGACTACAATATTACGCGATGCTTCTAGAACAGTCACTGAAGCGTTCTTGTATTATACCGCATTATTTCATCATTGAACTGAATACATTTCAACATAAAACAAAAATATGAAAGTAACCTCCACATGATGTGGTGGCATGTCATCTGATAACAATTGCAAAACCAATATAAATTTCTTGGCAGAGGCGGCTGGGTTATAACAAAATGTATTATGAAAGCGAGCGGTTTTATTGTATAGCAGTAAAACGGAAGAATTTGCATCAGGAATCGAACCAGACACTTGCAAATCGACGATCGTAAAACGATCCCGCATCGGTCACCGGCTTCATGAATAAAATGTTATTTGTTAGACCGTTGAAATAATAAAAATTAAGAAATCATGAGTGATTTTGTCTTCAGGTTACATACCTCAATAAGTATAAAAAATAGTAGGTAAGTGTAATTTTAGAGCATTGAGTATCAATAGTTATTTTAAAAGATAACTCCCGCAAGACCTATGTAGCGGGAACTTTACAAACATACAATTAACGGATACAAAGTACACCCAGACTCGGGACAACCATTTGTGTATCACACAATTTTTGTCTCGTGTGGGGATCGAACCCACAATATGCCGCACAGTACCAAATGGCGAGATAACCACTTAAGCTACTGCACCAACCGTGCAGTCTCAATTCAAACCTTTCAAATATTTAATCTCTGATTCGAAAGAAGTATAATTTTAGAGCACTAGCTTTATCGGGTTAATAAAAAACACAAAAAGAATGTGGTATACATTCTTTTTTTGTTTTTTACACACATACTACAGTGTACGTAGGTAATATAGCATGTCGCATGTGTGAGTGAGTACTGCAGGAGTCACGTTCAGGCAATATTTGCTGTATAAAATTCAGCAACTGAGTCGGCGCTGTGTGTAATGTATACTCATCACATGTGTGCTACAGCAGGATTTTTTATATCCGCATAAAATACGAATACTGATAAATAATTTCTTTATACTTTCATCATATGTTTTGCCTAGATATGTGGTAAATATAGCCGCACACTTACATAAAACATAACGATTATTTTACGATCAAAATGTGGGTTTATTTTGGTTTTGGCATATTGGAATAATTGACAATATGTATATGTAAAATCTTTATATATGACCTAATATTTTTGATTTCCGTATCAGGCCAAAATAGATATTGAGATATTTTGTCAAGAATTTCGCAAAAGATTCTGTTGTGATACTTTTGAGGTGTTTACACCCCGTGCCTCGGAAAGCAGGTAAACTTGTTGGTCCTACCTACGCTTGCCCTCTCTCCGGTCGTGTCGGATTGCCATCTCATCTATTAGCGCACATACTTGTGCATTATCATAATATCGCCCGCGACAAGCAATCGACTTGTCTTCGTCGAAATTAGCCGACGTCAACATTTGAGGTATTACTTCATTGTTAATTGAGCCAAAGAATTTTAATACGATCATAACCTTATATAAGTAAAATTATGTAAGGTAATATGGAGTTTATTATCTATTTACTCGTAGTTAAATATCCAATTTGAGTTAACAAGCCGCGAGCGATGCGCACAACGCACGCGTGCCGCCAACACGAGATTCAGAAAGTTATTATGAACTCGACACATTGCCCAGCTAATTTAGAACACACGTTGTTACAATATTTGAGCAGGAATGTCGGACGGGAGTTTTAATAAATGCCTCATCTCTATTCGCCGTAAAAACGTGTCGGCATTCAACCAACTTTTAAGTACGGACTTTTCACATTGTGAATGTCATTGAAGCGAAATAAATACAACGTCACACATTCTAACATGTAGAAAAAAGGGTTTTTGTTTAAGGCAACATCCTTGTGACGTGAATTGAATCAAGTTCATTCGAGTGTATCGAGTCCCCAAATATAAGGCTGGTTTTTCACTAGAGTTTGCGAGGCAGTTCAGTGAGTAAGGATAAGGCTAAGCTACGGAGTTTTGTGATCATTTCCACCAATGCTGCAAAGTTATGTAGCGGATAGGATAAGATGTATTCCGAAGATGCGCTGTGTGGGGAAGATACGTGACTCCCAACTAAGCGATGCATGGATAGTAAGAAAGCAACCCTTTCACATCTCCAGCTTACATCCTTAGCTTGCATCTTTGGCATGTACCGTAACTCCCATTTCCATCACTCATCCAGCAATGTAAGAACTATCGAATTTTTGGACTAGTTTCCACAAATAGGCACTAAACAGAGCTAAGCTAAAAATAAACGGTTCTTATTGTTGGAAACACATCTTAGCTATCCTTTTTAGTATCTTTGTAGTGAAAAAGGATCTTAAAGATGGGTAACATACAAGCATACGTAACAGCAATAAACAAAATAAGACATTTCTAAGTTTAGCTATCGATCCTCAGTTCCACTTTACACATTACACCAATTAGTTGAGTACATTAGGAAGTCCGGCACACAGTTACGTAGCAAACAGTGTCTAATTAAAAAGTTTTTCCTTCGGTAACAAGGATGGACGTGTTCGTAACGTTAGATTGATGTTTGATTGAGTATAGCAAGTTTTCCACCTGCGTCTGACTCCAATGTACCTTCTAAAGAACTTTGTTTCTAACTCTAAATCACTTTTAGTTGATAAGTGGAGTAATCAAGTTGATAGACATGTTAATACTTGGTCAGAAACAGCGCTTTGTAGTAAATTTCCCTCATTTATTTATTAGAACGTCTCTGAATTCATCTCGATGTCTATTTGTTAGAATTGTGTATTCTTTTCTGCCTGTTGGATTTGTTTATCTACAAAATACCTTGTTTATTTATGTTTAGAATCTGTGCTAGAGAGCGGAAAGTAGGTAGTGACATTTAAATTATGGGTACCGAGTTCTATTTAAAGCCGTAGTGCCGTGGTTGTGGGGAGGCTGGTCGACTGTATTTTTATACAATACTAGTTCTTGCCCGAGGCTTCACCCGCGTGGATGTCGGTTATCGTGATAAAAGCTTCTCTTCGCTATTCTAGACTATAATCTATCTCTATGCCAAGTTTCATCCCGATCCGTTCAGAAGATTTTACGTAAAAGAGTAAAAAACATACATACATATATTCATCCATCCTTACAAACTTTCACATTTATAATAATAGTAGGATAGGATGGTATTCTTCATTACATTAGAAACTGTTAGTAGGTACCTATATAATATTGTATATCGTGCGACGATTTGCTTATATTAAGTACCTACTGTCGGTTTAAAAGTTAGTAGATAGTTCAATGATATTATAAAGTTTTGTTCCCATGGTTTTGTGCGTACTTGCTCATAGATTTCAAGTATGAATGCAATAGATAATACAGAACGTAATGATATAGAAAGAGATAGTAATGGATGAAGGGAAGCTACTTAGGTACGGCAACAGTTTCCGTGCTACTTATAAACGACTAGCCACCCGCCCCGACTTCGTCCGGGTTACTATAACTATTTTCAGCGCAACTTTTTTTTTTTACATAATAACCTTCTCAATACTGAACACAACAAAAAAAGAATTCCTGAAATCGGTCCAGCCGTTCACGCGTGATGCCGTGACAAAAGGAAATAGGGAATTATTTTTATATATAAGCGAAGAAGATACGTCTCTGTTACTATAATATCATTAGTACTCATAATATAATCAAATCTATATAAAACCTTATGTACGAATAAATGCCCATTATTATTATATTAAATACATTTATAACACACGTATAAATCATTTATACGTAGCTACATCATATTGTAAGTAAACAAAAATACCAATAGCGCTATTAATACTATTTGTTACTTCAATTTTAAACCCAGCTCACAGGTAATAAAAAGCGATTGCAAGGATTAAAAGTCATAGACACGAATAGTTTTAAAATCATAAATCCTCTTTGATACCCCTTTTCAATGTGGAGTTCCGATTACAGATTTTATTTTGTTTTTTGTTATATACAGAGTCCATTTATAAAAACTCTGTTAGGAAAGTCTACCTAAAATAATAAAAGGTAAATAACATATTTTGAACGCACTAATCTCCGAAACTAACAGTCATCTTAATATAATATGTATTAATTACGTGTTACGTTGTTTGTCCGCTATGGACTCCTAAAATACTAAACCGATTTTAATAAAATTTTGCACCAGGATTTAGATTTAGATAGAGAATTTAGGAGTCCATAGCGGACAAACAACGTGACACGTAATTTATACATATTATATTAAGATGACTGTTAGTTACGGAGATTAGTGCTTTGCTTGGGATAAATTAAACGCCCTTGTCTCGACAAGGGCGTTTAATTTATCCCAAGCAAAGGCATAGCAAGCTGTTGTATTTTTTTTTAAAGAAAAAAAAAGATTTCCCCGCACTAGAGAACAAGCTCTGTACGGAGGACTTTAAAAACATACAATTAACGGATACATATTGCACCCAGACTCAGAACAACTCTTTGTGGGTCACACAAAGATTTGTCCTGTGTGGGAATTCAAGCCACAACCTCGTGCTCAGCAGGCGCATACTGCGGCCACTGGACCACGAAGACAGAAATAAAAAAAAAAATGTCTTATCTATATAATAAAGTAAGTTAGCCGTCCCTAGTGGGATAGCTAACTTACTTTATTATCATCACGTTTCTACTAAAATGGAGCAAGGTAATCACAATAAACATGACACGAGACTAAATCCAAATTTAACTTTAGTAAAACTAAGGATATCGGTAATTGTACCTAAGTCTTCTTCTTGCTATCGTTTAGTTAGAGGCCAAAGTTTACGATATAATGTCGTAAACTTGCGTCAAATCCCATACATTTTCATTTATGCTACCATTTATGCCACTTGTCTAGAGGGGCAGGTGACAGATTTATTTAGATCGCCTATATTTAGGCCGCTGTCGTGATCTAACGACTGTTAACAGTCGAGACCGACTTTTAACATGCCTGTCGTCGAAGCTTGGAGACACTTAGATGAATTATCACTATGCAGTCACCCACCTGCCGATTGTTGAATGGATGGATGTTTTCTAAATTCTTCTAAATAAATAAAATACAGGGTAGATAACAAACATGTTACATTAACTAATTTTGAATTGTATAAACGGATGTTTTCATATAGTTATACCAAAGCCTATTTGTGAGGACCTATAATTGGCTACTTGTTGTATTTTTTTTTGGTGTAAAATTTTTTTGTAAAGCTGTTGGTCTTCCAATAAGATAATAAATAAATAAACAATAGTACATGGGCTACTTTTTATTCTGTTTCTTTATGACTAAACGCGCGTGAGAAGCCTTAAACTGCGTGGGAATGTCCGCGAAACAAAACAAGCATAAATATATAAATCAAAAGAGTTATAGGTCGTTTCGCCCGCCATTTGTTCGCCCGAACGGGCCAAATGATCAAATTTTAATTACAAAAAATTATAATATTTGATTGGGCATTTCGCTCGATAGAGGTTTTATTATTGTTCATGTACAGACAGTATTAAAATCTGTCTGTACATGAATAGTAATAAAACCTCCATCGGGCCAAACGCCCAATCCAATATTATATTTTTTTGTAATTTCGTCTGCTTACTGGTAAAACATGATAAATGCATTTTGGGCAAATGGTCGTTTGGCCCGCTCGGGCGAACAAATGGCGGGAGAAACGACTTATAACTCAATCAAAATATTGGAACTATGTGTGTGTGAGAGTTATACATATATGTACTTATTAGTGAGTATACATAGTACCTACCTCGTTCATTTAATATGAAAACAAGCGTTGGTAATGGCAAATCATACCGCAACTGAAGAGGATACGCATAAATTATTAGAATACAAATTAATTACTTATAATATAATGTTGTTACAGTATAATAGTAATTGTTTCATTTGCATATTCAACTCAGGTGATTAATAACTCTTGTGGGAACAGTGCCGTTTATTACATTGTGTTTTTGTCGATGCTCTCAGAATAGGAGCATTAATTTGTGCATCAGAAACATTATTGTTCAGCATGGGAATCGAACCCAAGGCACGTCGCGTTTTGGTAAACGGCGAGGTACTTCACCAAGCTCACTAGATGATCAGACGGGAAGGTAGCGTTCCCGTCTGGCTTTGACAGTAATCTATCTATCTGCTTGCTGCATGAGTTAGTGCTCGGTTCAGTTAGTGCTCGGTTCTCGTCACAACCGCACGCACTCCAGTTGTATACCTCCTACTCTCGGACCGGTTCCAAACGTTAGTGATGCGTCGTCGTCGTTTGTCATTTTATCGATATCGATAAAATGGACAAATTCGTAGTACGTTCGTCATCGAATCCAGACTTGCCTAACAATCCAACTAAAAGACCTGGGGACGAGATTGATAAATGGCACTATCCAAAAAGAATCGCTATCCCCAAACGAAATTCAAAGGAGACCGATATCGACACGGGCAATCGCTTCAGCGAGCTTTCAGTGGATAAAGATATCGAAATCACGGAGTCGTTTAAGAAGATCTCCAAAAAGATTAAGACTGGACGTGTTCCACCGATAATAATCGAAGTGCCAAAAGACTGCACACACCAAAAACTTAAGGATATCATAAATAAATATGATAAGAACTACCATCTGGAATACAGAGGTAACAATAGAGTTAAGATACAGTGTCACTCAACTGACGGGCACCAAGCTATCAAGAGTGGACTCTTAAATGAAAACGTTTCTTTTCACACCTTTACTAGAAAGGACGAAAAACTACCTAAAGTCGTCATTAAAGGATTACCGGCCGCACTAGTAGAAACTCTTGCAGCTGAACTGGAGACTCTTGGTTTTTCTGGAGCAACAGCCACCGTCATCAAACTGAGCAGGCCAGTACAATGCCCGCCAATTATTGTACAACTACCTACTGGAACTAATATGGCTAAGTTCAAGCAGATTAAATATCTTGCAAGCTGCGTTGTTGCTATCGAGCGTTATAAAACTGGAAACAAAAATGGCACACAATGTTATCGCTGCCAAAGTTTCGGTCACGCCTCCCGAAACTGTAATAGATCTGCAAGATGTGTCAAATGCTCTCTGGCACATCTAACATCTCAGTGCCCTAAAAAGGGCTTTGTAGAATCTGTCCGTTGCTGCAACTGTGAGCAAAATCACCCTGCCAACTACTCAAAATGTAATGAGCGGCTTAAGTACATTGAACGAATAAACAGCAAACGAGAAACTTTTCGCAACGTTGTAGCCAACGTGAAGACTTTCACAAAACCACTACCTGCAGCTGAGAGAAATTCTTCATATGTCCCAGCTCCGGTCTCTAGACAACATCCGGCTGACTCAATAAAGCGCCCTCAAATACAACAATGGCCCAAATTGCCTCAACCCCTTAGCACCAAAGCTATATTTGATTCATCGAATGTGGACCAGCCCATGGAGCGAGATACGGCTACGAGCGAAATGATACAAATCCTCTCTACCATCAAGACCCTCAAGCAGGACTTCATAAAGTGTGACTCTTTCATGGACAAAGTGATCTTTATTCTTTCTCACCTTGGTCAGTATGTTTAATTCTAATGAGCTGCGTGTACTCTACTGGAATGCTGATGGCATTCATAAAAAACAGCAAGAACTAACGGCGTTAGCGGTAAGCGACCTTAAAGTAGATATTATCTCAATCAACGAAACGAGACTGACTAAGCGACTCACCCTTGAGATCCCAGGCTACTCTTGCTATCGTGCTGATAAACGAGCTGACGGCTCTGGCCAGGGTGTAGCTATTCTAGTGAGAGGGGACTTAGAACACCATATTATTACTACCCCTTCGACCCGGAATTTGGAAGTCATAGGATTAACCCTTAGCGTGCGTGGTGGAAATATTACCGTCTATTCAGTCTACCAATCACCCAACATGCCTTTACTTGATAGTGACATAAGCTCTCTTATGTCTTCGGGTAAAAAGATTCTAATAATGGGTGACCTAAATGCCAGACACCCCTACTGGTCACCCGGTGTCACTAATTTACATGGTAAAACACTTTACGAACTAATGTTAAACGACGAATTCACTGTCCACGGCCCTACTACGCCTACCCTTGTCCACTACAATAGTGAGAGCCAACCTACAAACCCTGACTTGTTGTTAGCTAAAAACATACACACTATTGATTCGATCAGAACCGTCCATGCACTATCGTCAAACCACTTACCCGTTTTCGTTCAATTTGCTATCAAGGCGCTACGTATACCCATACAAAAACTAAACTATGCGAAAGCTGACTGGGATGGCTATCGCACTCACTTAAATATGAATACCAATTTGTGTACGCAGTCTTATAAATCAGTAGACGACATCGAATCGGCGATCTCACACCTTCAAAGCACAATCATTTCTGCTAGAGACACAAACATCCCGATAACAACCCTTAAGCCGTGGGAATCATCGTTACCTAGATGCATTAAAAGAAAAATAAAAAATAAAAACAAATTGCGACGATATTCCACCAAAGAAACAGATCCTATCACGCGTAAACTTCTAAACCTTCGAGTTAAGCACCTTCAAGGAGACATCAATATAATATTACAATCACATCGTGACAAACTGTGGAACCGTAAATTAAAAAAAGTAGACAATCCTTGTGCAGACCTTTGGCGAATAGCCAAAGGGCTTAAATCACCTTCTACCTCTCCTATACCTCCACTTAAAGCTATGTGCGGTAACACAGTTTCAAATCCTAAAGAACAGTCTGAAATCCTGGCAAAAACGTTCTATAATAATATGCTCATGACTAGTAGCTGGGCAAGTGATGAGCAGCTAAATGTTGATACCACTTCTTACGCCTTAGAAAACCTTTCCCACGACACTTCTCAAATCCAATTAGTCAGACCATTAGAAATTACCAGATATATATCTGCTCTGAAGACACGCAAGGCGGCAGGCCCGGATGAGATCTCGAATCACCTTATCAAACACATGCCCCGTAAGTGCATAGTATTACTCACTAAAATATTTAATGCTTGCTTACTAATGCACTATTTTCCTAGACTATGGAAAATTGCAAAAGTCATTGCTATTCATAAACCAGGAAAAGATCCATTTGACCCTTACCGTCGAAGTTACCGTCCTATCAGTCTTCTGCCATGCCTAGGTAAACTTTTTGAAAAGGTCATATACTATCGCCTTTGCCGAGCCACTCAGAATATTCTAATCGACGAGCAGTTTGGCTTTCGAGCAGCACATTCCACTACCCAACAGCTGGCACGAGTAGCAGAGACTGTGTCACATCGACTTAATATGAAGGAATCAACTGGAATGTTCCTCCTAGATGTCGAAAAAGCCTTTGACACAGTCTGGCACCAAGCTCTGATACATAAATTGCTCACGATTGACATACCCATATCGATAATTAAAATAATAATTTCATACCTAGCTCATCGCTCTTTCACAGTATATATAAATAAAGCTGCCTCTGAACCCAAGTTAGTCCCAGCTGGCGTACCCCAGGGCTCAATCCTTGGACCCCAGCTCTTTCTACTCTACTTAAACGACATACCCATACAGACACGCACCAACCTTGCCTGCTTTGCTGACGACACAGCATCATTCACATCGTCTAAGGATATCGATTTAATAATTGACCGACTTCAATTGTCACTTGATCTCTTAGGAAGCTATTTCCTTAAATGGAAACTAAAAATTAATGCTTCGAAAACCGAGGCTATAATGTTTTCAAGTAAGCGCTCACATCCTAACAGAACCCTCAAAATTGGTGACTATGCAATCCCTTGGAGTCATTCGGTTAAATATCTGGGGACTGTGTTGGATAGTAAACTCAATTGGAGTGAAAACACTGTCCGGTTGAGGCTTAAGGGCACAAAAGCACTCAATGCCCTAAGTCCTATCTTAAATAGAGGGTCATGCCTCAGCAGTAAGACTAAACTTAGTATTTACCAAACACTGATTCGCCCCTGTATCACCTACGCATGCCCAGTATGGAGTGCTACTTGTACTACCAACATAAAAAAACTACAAGTTGTCCAAAACAAAGCATTAAAATATGCATTCAATACTCCCTTCAAAACTAATTTACAAAAATTACATACTACATTAAAGCTTCCTACACTTTCCCAATACATTTATAAATTAGCTAAGAAATTTTTCCTACATAATAACTTTTTAAGCAAAAATAAATATATCAATAATATTTGTAAAACTAGAAGGAAAAATTTACTGTTTATCAAATACAATCGATACAAATTACCCCTTCACTTGTTCCTTGATTGCGAATAGTATCAAGGTACGGTGGTCGGCGCAGGCGCGCGCGGATCCTCGGCGCGGCGCGTGCGGTTACCGATCTTATTATCTTAGGATATAGGTCGAGTTGGCCGTGCGCGCGCGCCCGGAGTCCGCGCCGGCCCGTGCCGACTACTGTACCTATTGAAGCGCTTGCTACCTGCGACCCGACGCACGCACGACCGCTCTTTTGTTTTTACTATCACCTACATTACTTAATTATTATATTATTAATACACTAGAATAATGAGTTCATTCCAGTACTTACACATTGGCTCATAGAATATTATGTTGGTTATGTTGGTTTCATTACTATATTTGTTTATTAAGTTACTTAGGTATGCCAATAAATGTAATGCTAAACTAAAGCTTACGTAGAATAATATGTTATAAAAGTTAAGCCCTAAGTTTATTTCATAGAACAAAATAATTTATAATTATGTATTTTAAAAGTTTGTAAAGACGCACGCGCGTACTAAACGTGTTTACTTAACTCTGTTACATTCTAGGACGAAACTTACACTGGAATTGTATCACTATGTATTTATATTGTGCATTAATAAAGATCTTTTGAAAACTAAAACTATCTATCTGCTTAATGTATGTACGCGCATAACTTCCGATTGACTGCACCAATTTAGTTTTTTTTTTTGAGTTTGTTGTCGTCAGGACAAGGTTTGTATACAAAAAAATTAAATGCCATGGTCAGTGAGTAATGTATAAAACCACTGCACCACCACCGAGGTACACAAAATACCTACTTTAAATTTATTTTTACATTTATAGCCTAAGTATGGATGAAATTGAAATAGCTCTGTCAATAAGTCTGTTCAAGTTTATATCAACACGCTATGTCATGACATTGGACCAAGTAATAACTATAGACGGAGCCTTCCTAACAATTTTTTAAAGACTACAAGATAAACTCATCGTGCTATCTCGCGCTTATTTTAAAATAACTAAACTTAATCTAGATTTACATAATATATTCAGGGAACTGGAATTAAATTAGCTGGCGTTTTTCTTTCTAAAATAAGGTACTGTTTAATTTTTAAGTTAAAAAATGAAACAGTTTTCTAACTAATGACATTATCTAAGAGAGAGAGATTGGCTGGCCTGTTGGTCTAGTGGTTTTGTTAGCTAGAGGTTTGGTTTTATTGCCACCCAGAACAAATCTGTATAATGAGCACAACATTTTGTTGTATCTAATTAATCTTGAATAGTTATGTCTTTCAAAATATGTTAGGGTAAATACAGGTTCAGCCTAGTTTGGGTCTAATGCAAAACAAAGTTTTACTTGTGGTAAATTTGGATTTAGTCTTGTGCCATGTTTATTGTTAGTGTGCAATTTCCCCTTGAGTAGCGTGATGTTAATCCTTCAAGAATTGGGCTATGAAATGCAAAAAAAATCAAATCAGATTGGTAATTCCGGTGATTAGCGTGGTCAAATAAACAAACTCTTCTACTTTTTTTTTAATAGTACATATGTATTAGTTTAAGAATAGTTACGAAGGGCCCGTCTATAGTTTTTATTTGGTTGAAAGCCATGGCTGAAGTTATAGCGTAAAGTAGTTTTTACGATCCAGTGAAATAAGTAGTTTTGGCGCAAGTCGTTCCTATGATAAGACTTCATGATATCTAGCCATCACTAGGCTTTGAAGGAAATCAATTTTTATACTGCAGAAGCACGGCACCATGCGGTATTTGGGTAGTATATATTTTTATATTACTACTAGATATTACTATGTCATTTGCGGTTGAATTATCAGGTACCGTGTGAGCTGTGTTATTGAGTTTTTCTGTTAGGAAATTCGAGACGAGTAGAAACAGCTCAGCAGCAGTATGCCAAGCTGTTATGTGTGTCATCTGACTATGAGAGTAAAGTAACAGGAAACTAAGTACACCTGTGTAACTACAGCGTACTACCGCTAGACAACGCATTATTAACCTGTTTGTAAAGCACAAATTGCGAACAAAAAAGAACACCCAGATTTTTTCTTTTTTTTAGTAGTAGTAGTAGTTAAAAAAAAAGGCAAACGAGCATACGGGCGGTTACTGTAGCCTATGGACGCCCGCAACAAGACGTTTCACTTGTATATGTATTATAATTATGTATGTTTTATTTTAAAGTTTCGTGCACCTTCTTTGTTCTATCTTTGCACAGGTAGACAATGCTAAAAATGTTAAGTCCGCTTTAAACTAGTTTGTGTTTATGAAATGTTAAATAAATAAATAAATGGCGTGGTAAACACTTTACTTACTGAACAATCGATATTACATAATGTGCTCGTCCGTTAACGAAGGAATTGAGTCGTATTAACTCATACTTTTACCTAATATGTACCGGCGAAAAACAACATCTTTCACAGTATTAAGAGGGATGAGGCGGACACAAAATAAACCCCACATCATGAGGGGCATGAGGGCCCGTAAAATAAAATGGCCGGATTTTTATAACATATTGTGTGGACGTAAATCTCGACACCTGGTTATGAGTTACTGCGGTCAGTTCGCGTTTTACAATGTTGCTGGGAATTAAAATACCCCGGTGTACCCTGAGATAGGCACGTGTCCATTTGGTATGTTGGTCCTCAATGAACAAAAACAAACTTTGTTATACGATTTCCTTGAAATGTTATTTTCTGTTCAATACCTGGAATTGTGGACATAATGGGTACACAATTGTAAATGTAGGCTTATACGTTCCACGCAAACAAAACAACTGAAATATATTTGATGTAGGTAGATACTATAGTAATTTTCAAATGGCGTTGCTTATAGCTTTTAATATATTTGCAAATAAAGATCAATAAAAAACAGAAGATTAATTTAGAACCAGTCGATTGTATGCTCAAGGCTCTTGATTATTTAATTAGCCAATTGGTTAAAGATTGATTTATTTATTTTTATACATCTATACTATATTATAAAGAGGTACAAATTGTGAGTTTTTGACGTTGTAGGAGGTTAATCTCTGGATCTACGGAACTTATTTTGGAAATTCTTTTACCAATAGTAAGCCACGTTATTTGTGAGTATCAAAGGCTATATTTTATTGAAAAATAAATTACGGGACCCCGGGAAATTTAATCCATGCGAAGTGTGAAGAGGCGGGTAGTCGTTAATAATGTCAAACCATGCCATGTGAAAAATACTATAGGTACCTACTTGCTAATATTTATAGATCACACAAAGATTTGTCCTGTGTGGGATTTGAACCTATTACACTTTGCTCGGTGTGGGTGGTTAGGTTGTCGATCTTTATAACTAGACTATACAAAAATAGTAACAATTCGACAGCGCAAATAAGACTGCATAAAAAAATAAGCAAAGCTTTTATGCATTACAATTTCGATGCGTACCGCAATGGACGCTTGAGATAGTCGTTTGCTTTACTGCAAGAGACTAAAACAATAATTAATTATAGACTTAACAAGTACTCCATCGTTTCCTACTTTCCCATGGGCATCGTAAGACGGTGACTAAGGGGTTATGGGTCTCAGTGATACACAGCCGTAAACAGTGAACAAATTATTTTATACTAGCCGTTGCCCGCGGCTCCGCACTCGTGTATGTCGGTTTGTGCGGTATCTTATGTCCTTCATCATCTATTTATCTTTGCTAAATTAAATTACGATCCGTTGAGTCGTGAAAAAGTAACAACAATAAGACACACAAACGACCATCTTTTTCTAAACTAGGCGCAGCCTGTATTATGGCCTGACTAACGAGCAAGTCCAACTGGGGAAAGACCTCAACCTTACAAAAGACCACAGCTAAATAACTACATATAGCGGTGTAGTTGTGTGTGTGAGTACAGGTCTCCAGCGCTTATTTAGGGATTCGTTTTGAAAGGAACGTTTTCCTATCCCAGGGATACTAAATCTTAAAGCCCTGGTGTAAAAAAAATTGTCGGCAACACTCAAATGTTGTTACTGCTTAACATCAGGTGGGCCGTATGCTTGTTTACCATCCAAGTAGTACTCAGAGACAATGTAGCTTCCTATTAGTAAAACTATTTTCAGAATCGTAGTACGAGTAGTTTGCGAGATTATCCCCCACATCCAGACTTACAAACTTTACCTCTTTAGGTTATTAGTACAGATTTCCTAAGGTTTACAAGAGTTATTGGTAGCGGATATCTTGTTTAAGCCAACACAAGGTGAGTAAATATGCAAAACAGCAAGTTTGTAAACTCGACATGTTTATCTTGTTCGTGTATCTAGTACTAAGTTGAGGTTGAGGTTCACTCGGCGAAAAGTTGTGTGTAGTGTACGTTGCTAGTGCGTATACGTTAACGTGCAACTGGTAATATAATTTAATAAATTTTGTTCGTTGCTTCGTTGACAACCAGATGATATACCACGATGCGTTCAAGTGCCATAAACCATGGGGCACTTGATATCATGTCCCACGTGCCGTGATACCTGCACCTAAGAGGAGCTTATGAACGCTACTGAAAATGCAAAACTCATAGCTAGGTCCTGGGCCAACATAATTTAGATTGCCACCGACACGCTAAGAAGAAGCCATGTTTTTGCAGTGGTTCTTTTGTGATTGATGGTTTTTTAGTGGTGACGGACCATTTGACAAAACTTTTTTTTGCCAAAGACCACTAATTGGTTGACGGCATTATAAATTACTAATTGGATTTTCTCTGTCAACAAAACACATTATAGTAATTTTATATTAGGGGTATTATGCGTAAATTTACATAATATAATTATAATATTTTAGCAAACAAAAAAGATATTTTTAACATAATTGAGAAAATAAATATTTTATGATGGCTTTGCGGACACTTCGGGTGTATTCAGGGACCACAAATCTATAGGGTTACCGCCCCTTTGGTAGCTTAGCCCGCTGATCGTTTGCCGAACAGTGAGTGCACCAGGCTCTAAGAAACTCTGATCTGATATAATTCATATGGCTTTCTAAAGTTATATCATCTGTTTATGTCCCATGTTTTATAAGTAGGCACATACAAGTCGTATATTAGGTAGATATATACGACAGAGGTTGTACCATGAGATGTTAAAACGAGTAGTTCGAGCGAGAAAGAGAGACGGGAGCTATATAGCGTGTATCGCTCCGTCCTTCTTTCGAGCGAGAAAGACTCGAGTTTAACACGCCATGGTTACAGCCTCTGTTCTAAAATTTTACCAACTCAAAAATTTTAATTGAAGCTTTCTCAAGTCAACGCTTGAAGAAACTTTTTACTGTCTTGAAATTAAACTATGAAAGTCGGATGAAAACTATTTTATTAAGTAGAAATATTTTTTTGTTCTACATTTTATTATAGTATTTTTATTTTACTGCCTTCACGGTTCAGATTGGAAATGTGCCTGGAGCTTCATCATGATGTCCTTATAGCGATTTATTCTCGATCTAAATTTAATAATAACTAAGATGTAAAATTTATTAAAGTTTACCTACAGTTAAAGTCAACTAGATCAAGTTTTTTGTGAAATTTATCCAAAAAACATGTTGCCATATCCAAAAGCTTATATCGGTATGGTTATCAAATTATTATTCAAAGAGATCCGTGTACAAAATGGCTACGCTTCAGTCATTTGTGGCACATCGCTAGAGGGCCACCTGTTTTTAATTATGAATACAGCGGTACCTATTGCTTGTCTGTCGGATTAAATTAACTCAACATTAGGTGTCAAATTTATTTAAACTTCCTGCACAAAATTTTACAGAGGCGGACTCAATGGCTCAATTTGTAGTCATGATAGTAATGATGATTTGCGGTTTAATTAAATATTATGCCAGAGGTTGAGCACTAGGCAAGAGACCAAGCCCGATTGAAGAAGTCCGATCGGGCTTGCTTCTTGCAGAATAATTTACACATGTATAGTTGCGTTCCTGTGCGTGAGTAAAGGTCTTCAGTACTCATTTAATATTAGACTTTTAATTTCAAAATTTCTTGTTTAATAAACATAATGCGTCCATACACACAACTTAAAAGCTTGTTTTTACGATGTTTGTTTGATATTGTGATATATTATGTGAAATAAATTACATTTCTTAAATATTTAAGAACAATGTTAACTTCTTTTGGAGATGGGCGTTGATAGCTACGCCACAGTGTTCCACTTTTGTAGCTATCTCCGTTTATTGTATGTTCTTGTACCAACTGTATACGTTCCTTAATAAAGATTATTATTATTATTATTATTTCTAATACAATGTAAATGGATGTAAATGTTATTTCATAAGATATTGATATAAATAGTTATTAAAATAAAAGTAACTTAACCTAAACTACTTACAAACAATCAGATATTGTATTTAAAGGTATAATTGTTAATTGATAGTGAAATAAATAAATATGTATCTGTAGGTACAGTAAAGACAAACAGAAATCAGACACATTTACCCAAAGTACGCTGGTTTATACGAAACCGTAATACGAGTACAAAGTTCTATCCTACAACAGTGTTTTTTTACCTACTATTATTTGAATTAGTGACGTTATTAATTTCTCTACATCATTTTAAGCTTTTCTAATCTAACCGTTCCCGTGTTCTTCTCTTTCTCTAGTGAGCTATGGAGCCTTTGTGACGCTCAGGTGTCTTGGTGTCTACATATCTCACATTCCTTTTGTTTAGTGCTTTCTTCAAGAAAGGAGTTATAAGGTTTCAAAAGGACCGTCCACGTGTGAGTCCTATCCCCGGTGTTGCAAGCGTCCATAGGCTACGGTAACTGCTTACCATCAGGTGGGCCGTATGCTTGTTTGCCTCCTTGGTAGTATAAAAAAAAGAAGAACTCTTGAAGAAAGCACTAACTGCATGGTAAGCAACGGCTTCGCTGTGGTCCTGGCATTGCTGAAGTCCATAAGCGCCGGTTACCACCTACCATCAGTGGGCCGTAAGCTTATCTGCCGGCATGACCAATTTAAAAAATAAAGTTCTTTGGTAATTTTTTGTACGTATTAGATTTATTACAAAATTTCTCTTGAATATAATATTCGTTGGCGATAAAAATAAATTACATTGCGAATTTATATAATCCTAACCATCTTTATCTTTAGAAAGAAAACATCGTAAGCTTCTTAAAGTAAACATTAATAAGTATCCATTTGATAAAATCCGTTTTTATGTGGTAACGTTCTTTGATGTTCAAAGTATTCAGTTTGCGTGGGGTTACACTTATACAGATATGAAACTTTACGCGTGTAGAGAAAATATAGCAGTTCTTTTTTCTTTTTGAAAATCTATTTTCTTGTTATTAACCCACTCCAAAAAAGAAGGAGGTTCTGATTTTTTTTTAAATGTATGTTCATCGATTTCTCGAAGATGCCTGAACCGATTTAGAAAATATTTTTTTGTTTCTACTTTCTATTTAAGTGTTATCGAAATTGGTCAAGTGGTTTTTGAAAAATCTAAAAATTTTGTGCATCGATGATATTTTATTGAAGCCGTTTTATTTTTTTAAGAAAGACATATTCTCCCGCATAAGGCAACTATCCCTGTATTAAGGAAGACTTTACATACAATTCACGGACACAAAAAACCTTTACAGATCACTCAAAGTTTTGTGCCGTGTAAAGATCAAACCCGATTGATTCATTGTGTGTGAACCAATGAATGAACCAATCGTGCACTTTGTTGATATTTATCAAACCATTTTCATTTTAAAACACTCGCACTTATTGAAACTATTTTGTGTAGGTAAACTTAGGCTGAATCGCTAATTGGAAATAGCTGTATAAATTAATGCTGTATCTGGGTATTTAGGTACTTACAGGGCAGTGCACAGATTATTTAGTTTGCGATTTCTATTGGATTTCTAAAGTTGAATTTATTAAATTGCATATTGACTCTTTCGCTACTTTATAACACTCCTTTTTGCTTAATTTCGTATTTAATATTTTAATTTTGATGAATACATAATTAACGAAGAATAATTTATTCTATTTATCTGTAGGTCTTAAAAATAGCCACTACAAGAAATGTGTCAATCAATCAATCAATCAGCCTATCGCAGTCCACTGCTGGACATAGGCCTCTCCCAACACGCGCCATAGCACACGGTCCTCCGCCTTCCGCATCCAGTGCATCCCAGTGACCTTTTTTAGGTCGTCGGTCCTCCTAGCTGGGCCGGCCGCCCTACCTTACGCTTACCGTGTCGCGGTCTCCACTCTAGGACACGTCTGCTCCATCGGCCGTCGGTTCTTCTACAGATGTGACCAGCCCATTGCCACTTCAGCTTACTTATTCTGCGAGCTATGTCGGTAACTTTGGTTTTTTGTCGGATTACCTCGTGAAGAAAAGTGTACTTTAAGGAATAAAATATATTTTGAATTATATTAGCTACCGACTATGTTCCGCTTGCGTAATTAATAAAAAGTTTGGTTATAGCACTCTAAGATACTCTATTTTTTTCCACTTAAATCAGTAGTTTTAGACAGATTCCCTACAACCAAATGTTGTAAATTATACATCTTTATAATAAAAATATAGATAAGTAATTGTTTTTCTTTTCATTTTAAAAAAAACCTTCAACTATGCTAGTAAATTGATTGATTGACTGGCCTGCTGGTCTAGTGGTTACCCAGTTGCTACGACAGAGGTCGTGGGTTCGATTCCCACACGGGACAAAACTTTGTGTGATACATAAATGGTTGTGCCGAGTCTAGGTGTATGTGTCCGTGAATTGTATGTATGAAAATATCCCTCACAGTGTTCCTAGTGCGGAAGTTGTCATTAAAAAAGGAAAAAAAATTATACGAGTGCAAATATTAAAGTGCAGCTAACTCTTAATACTAAACAAAACTACTGAAAACAGCTACTAAAAACAGTTAATAGGAAAATAGTTATAGGTACAACAGATTCCCCTGAATCATAAACGACTCGTGCATCAATAAAGACTATAGGGAATTGAACCTTTGAAGTATAACTCAGCTAATTCTAGGAGTATAAACAGTGCATTAATAACAATATTTGCGAATGTATTATACGGTGTGTTAGAGCGAGAGAGGTAACGGCACTCAGTCGTTCGCAATTAGTTTTTACTGACGGTAATTAGGGAGGGCCGATTGCGCACAGCTCGCGACTGTGCCGGCGACCACGCAAACAT
The DNA here is from genome assembly GCA_947095525.1 of Trisateles emortualis. Classification (NCBI taxonomy): domain Eukaryota; kingdom Metazoa; phylum Arthropoda; class Insecta; order Lepidoptera; family Erebidae; genus Trisateles; species Trisateles emortualis. The sequence continues at coordinate 9,533,894 of OX352740.1, read as the reverse complement.
ATCAACTTTATAGATGCGAACAATGTTCTATGGAGCTGAATAATTATCGTTTGCTATTATGAAGTAAACTTTTAATTGATTAATGGTTAGATACAAAATATGGTCTAATGGCCAACCATTAGACCATCTGGGTCCAAACCCTGACTGCTAAGCTGGAGTCAGGCTTCGATTAACACCCATAACAAATGTTTCTGCGATAAATACAATTATTGGTTCTGTCTAGGTGTAAATTATAATTTATTCTCATAATTATTATTATACACTAAGATTTGTCCTAGGTGGAAACCTACGACCGAACAGCTTAGCACTCAGGGTCACTTACCAATAGGCCAACAGTCCATTCAAAGTGAAGTACCTTCTTCTTCAAGCAGCCTTTTCAATTTGGCTTACTTAAAAATGTTAAAATAAATATGTGCCTAAGCACAATAACATAGCAACGAATATTTGTTTTTACATTTCGCAGTAACAAAAGCTTGTCAGGAACTAACTGAACAACTCTACACATTCCTAGTTCTACTTCACCAGTAGGAAAGTACCAAAAAATAAAAGTTGCCGTCATCGCCACATGCGAATTGGAATTAGCAAGAGCTCGTTGTATCGGCAACCAAACTTTAACTGCACAGAAAATTGCACCTTATTGTTAACAGTAAAGGTATATATTAGTCTATCTACACAAATCGATATCGGCCCGAAGCCCGAAATGTAGAAGTTTAAATGGAACACGTTATATTCCAGCATGTCATTTGTTTACGTATTGAGAACTGTTAATCGACCTTAATGAAAAACAGATTTTTTAAATATTGGTTTTGGAACATTTCTTTTGAAACGAGGCAAAGCGACGATGGTTGTGGAAATTCGTTTCTGAACGTAGCTTATATATTGTTTGTAAAGGGTAATAACTCGTCATGAAACAGTAATTAACAGTTTATTAGTGCAGTATTTGCGTAGATAACTAATTTATTCGTCGGCTTATACATGAAACTAGCTTGTTTTATAGTCTAAATGTGTGTAATGTTGCGGTTTACTATAGATAAACGCCACTTATTACTAATGGTTATAAATTAGAGCTATTGCTAATTAATTTAAAGCAAAAATTGGACAAGCCTGAGAAATATCCTTTGTTTTCATAAGGACTGCTTAATTAGGTTAAAAAAAAATTTAAGCGTGATATTGTACGGCTACGTACACACGGCAACGGAGATACGGCCGCTATATAAAGATTAGTTTTTAAAGAAAACTATTGTATATATTTCTGTGGAAAAATATGTTTCACACAGTTTTCCTAATAACCTAATCTTTATATAGCGGTCCTGTATATAGGTCCTGTATCTTCATTGTCGTCTGTACATTAAAATACAATTATTTCAATGGGATATATGTATATTTATTTGTTTTGTGGAATTAAAGGCTTCGATTAAATATACAATCGACAATAAAGATTATAGTATTATTTCATAAGATATTTATATAATAGTTATTAAAATAAAAGCAACTTAACCTAAACTACTTACAAACAATCAAATATTGTATTTAAAGGAATAAATAAATAATCCTCTTAACTTGCCAGAAAGACGAAAAGAGATACATTTCCAACTGTGGGTTAATAATTATAATTATTGTAAAAATGTATGGATTTTTGTATGAATATAATATGGGTGCTATTATTATTGTTATACATATATGCCTACAGCAGTAAATGGAAATATAGAAACATTTTTAGGTTAACTGTGTTTTGAGGTTAGATTTATATGAAACCGGCCACCGCCCGAGGCTTGCACGCGTTGTACATATGTCAATAAAAAAATAGTCTTCGTCATTCGACAAGGCTCCAAATAGGTATGGATAAAAATGTGATGATTTTTAGCTCAGTTTTTAGAAACGTACAAATACAGGAAAACCTCTTTGGTATTTAATGTTTAATAGTCGACAACACAATCTCAAGTCTTAATCCAACACTCCGGAGTGACATAGACGGTAGTCAATTCGAAAAGTCAAAAAAGCAAATGTATGTGATTTGACGTAAGTTTACGAGAGAATGCCATAATCTTACGTCAAATCCCATACATTAGCGTTTTTGTCTTTTCGAATTGACTACCGTGTCTGCCACTTGTTTAGAGGGTCAGGTATAATATATTGGACCAAGCGGTATAACATGCTTTCAGAGGCACGTTAGTGTTAACACCACCGATTTCCAAATTTTAGGAATCTGTTGTAAATTGATAGAAAACTATAGCATGGGGTTCTTCAAGAAAGGAGTTATAAGGTTTCTAAAAGGTCAGCAACGCGCGAGTGATACCCCTGGAGTTGCAAGCGTCCATAGGCTACGGTAACTGCTTACCATCAGGCGGGCCGTATGCTTGTTTGTCTCCTTAAGAACAAAACCTAATATTATTATATTAAAAAAGAAAAACCTAATATTTTTGGTCCAACCCGAAAATCAAACATAGACCTAATGATTAGCAGTCCCACTCAACGACCACTAAACCGATGAGACAGATTGAGAAGTAAATAGCTCTCAAGCACATAGTTTGGCACTCAGATATAACTCTAAAGTGGCTTAAGAGGCTGAAGTGATTGTTAATTAGTGCTCTGTCGGTGCCAATTCCGACGTCGCATTAATGGATTATGAAATAAGGCTTGAATATTCCGTCTAGATGTACATTTAAAAGACTATATATATGTACCTACTTAGTTTTTTATACTACGAGTACCAAGGTACTGTGACTGTGTGTACTAAAGTATTTCTCTTTCGGCACCAATTTTTTGAGCACCAATGGTTTTGGCACTTAAGCTATTCCACTTACAGCACCAATAGGTATATTGGCTTGGTGCTAAATCCAAACTATCAATACTTATAGGTATACCTATTGGTGCTGTAAATGGAATAGCTTAGGTGCCGAAACCATTGGTGCTTAAAAAATTGGTGATGAAAGAGGAATACTTTTGTGTACTGGTAGGTAACTGCTTACCATTACCGTTGTTATACAAAACAACGAGCTCCCTGCCGATGTTTTCCCAAGCGACTATAGCATGGGGTTCTTCAAGAAAGGAGTTATTAGGTTTTGAAAAGGTCGGCAACGCGTGAGTGACACCTCTGGTGTTGCAAACGTTCATAGGCTACGGTAACTGCTTACCATCAGGCGGGCCGTATGCTTGTTTGCCACCTTGGTAAAATAAAAATAAAAAAACGGTAATAAGCAGTTATGTACCGTAGAGTATGGACGTAGAGGTCTCCAGCGCTCGTTTAGGGATGCGTTTTGAAAAAAACGTGTTCTTATCCAGGGACATTACATCTTAAAGCTCTGCTGTAGTAAAAAAAAAAGGGTATCATTTCATTGATACCTTTGGTATTTAAAGCGTCCATAGGCTATGGGAACTGCTTAACATCAGGCATGCCTTATTCTTGTTTGCCATCTAAGTAGTATAAAAAGGTCTAAAATCTACCAGGTGGACCGTTGGCAGCAAATCAAAAAGAAGTTTGAGGTCCATCCCCTGACGGGCTTACTCACTTGTATGCTGCCCTACCTCTCTACAAAACTTTAATTGCAACAAATGACCCGATAAATAAACAAAACACTAAACAAAATGTGTATAAATTCCATTTAACGTTGCATTTTCCAATAGCATAATGATACTACGGTTTCTAAATACGTATTTAAAATTAAACGCTACAATCTTTTTGTTTTTCCAAGCTCAGTCAGTGTCAATAAATTGTCGGAGCGAGTGCGGCCGATGCAATTTTTACAAAAGGAATAAAAGTAAACTTGTTATTGGAGAATCCACCAATTGGTAGTGTATTTATTATTTTGCACTGTTCGCTATGCAATTCACTGTGAAGGTGCAAACAAATAGAGTGCTATCAATTAGTTTGTCTTTTAATGTAATTTTTTTTATTTTATTATTTAAAACTTCTTGCACAACATAATGGTACAATGGCGGACTTAATGCCAAAGGCATTCTCTACCAGTCAACCTTTGGTATAATATATTTGGTAATACTCATAACTACACACAGGGGTGTAGTTGTGTTCCTGTGTGTGAGTACAGGTCTCCAGCGCTCATTTAGGAATGCGTTTTGAATTAAACGTATTCCTATCCCAGGGTTACGTCCATCTTAAAGCGTTGATGTAAAAAAAAAAAATGGGAACACGCAAGACATACCTTTGGTATTGCATGCGTCCATAGGCAACGGTAACTGCATCAGGCTGACCGTATGCTTGTTTGCCACCCAAGTAGTGAAAAATAAAATTATAAATGTGAAAGTTTAGATGAATGGATGTTTGTTACTGAATATCGTCAAAACAGCTGAAGTGGTCGGGCTTATATTTGGCACAGAGATAAATTATAGTCTGGAATAGCACATAGGATACGTTGTTCCCGGGGGATTGTACGCGATGGTGAAGCCGTGGGCGGAAGCTAGTTGTGTAGGTATATACGAGTACATATTATAAAGTATGTATTTATAATTCTTGAATATCTTGTATACAACAAAGTTATATGAACTAAAATAAGATAAAGTAAGCCGAAGAAGAAAACAACCCCTCGGGCTGGGATTCGAGATAAATTTACGACATTTTATCGTAAACTTATGTTAAATACCATACATTTTCTTTTTATCTATTCTATTCGACTACCGTTTTTACCACTTGTCTAGAGGGGCAGGTATCATACCCACCATAAAACTCGGATGTTACAAGTTTTTGAATTGGCAACACGTACGCGATGCCTCAGGTATTGCAAGCCATATATTGCGTCCATCTTCTTTTCGTTTGTTTAGTAGACAACTTGGTGACAGAGTTATTATAATAGATCGAGATATTAGCAAACTAGGGTAACTACTAATGCGGTGTGCAGTATGCTTGTTTTCTTTCTTAGTATAAAATAATGAAAATAATATAGTCGCCATTTAGCATTGCATTTAGTTTGTATGCGTGAATTGTATGTGAATTCCTCCACGATACAGGGTTTGTTGCTCAACAGAGTTGACGGAGGATAATACAACACAAATCATGGTTCACCCTATGTATCGATATTATCCTATTCAAGTACATAATAACTGGTTAAAATTCTACTGCATAGCCAAAGCATGTTGCCAGAACAAGAAAAAAAAGGTTCCGTACGTGAAATAACAAAGTTCAAGATCCTAAGAGCAGCCGGTGCTGGGGTGAAATGTGGTGGGTTGCGCGTACGAATATCAAGTAGCGTGTGCGGCATTACGCGGCCTGCACAGACTATACAGAGGCGCACGTGTAATGGCGACCGTGACGTCACGTCCGGATACGGCACAACGCCACCTCAGTCTGTATCATGAATTACATTACCCACCTACTACATGCAAACCTGGAACATTGCCTCCGAAAAATTCATTTCTACTAAGATCGCAACTCGTTCGTGTAATTTTATTATTTTACACAAAGTAGAACTCAAAATTCATTTCTTTTAACAAAGTAACTTATGAAGATCATAAGTAATGGATTTAATAAGGATTCCTAAAGATTTGTTAGCCAAATTGCCATCGCCTAGCCTTCGGTAAATAGTATATAATAATTATGTGATTTCAAAAATATCTGCTTAATTGGTCTAGTGATCGTTGAGTGCGACTACTGGTCACAATGATAAATGTTTGTTGCCCGCGTAGAGGCCAAAAATATATATCGAGATTTTCTATCAAGAAATTCACAATAGATGTCCGAAGTTTAATAATAGACTATGTTTATAATCCTGTACCTAAGAAGGCACGTAAAGCCGTTGGTTCTACGCCTAATTTCTCTAAGATTGTAACAGTTTGCCTTCCCATAGGACGATGAGAGTGAAGAAATAAACACTGCACCTGTGTTTCCACACCAACTTGTGTACTATAATATCCCCAGAGAGCGTAGATGGCTAGCCTAACAGATACTTAGACACGAAAACCAGTGGATTAGCCGTGATGCAACAAAATTATCCAAAAAATTCCTTGTATCCGCTTGCGGCAAAATACACGTATTGTGTGTGAATTACTGGAGCAAAATAACTTTTAAATTGGATAAGTTTGTTCTACCCTTGTAAAAGTGTATAAGTTTGATCGATATTTGTGGTATAAACTGTGAGGACGGCATTCTCAATCTCTTCATGATATTCGTCAAACTTTTTAGTTAGAAACGGATTCAAGTAAAATCCTTGTATTTTATTCTCCTTAGATGGTAAACAACGTAGTTTGAGCGGCTTGTAACTAAGAATTAAACTTGCAGATCATTATATCTGCAAAGTTAAACACTCTTTTCACGGTCAGTCCGTTAATGGGTGGTCGTCTTTGAATAACCCAGATGGGGCAGAGCACGTCAAGCCGTTGGTTCTGCGCCTGATCTCTGCTTGGTCCTGTCGAAATTTCGCCTCATTATTCTAGGAAAGTGAAGGAATAGAGAGAAATATAGTAAATATTAAACTGATATTTTTCCCGGGCTTGCTTGTACTGTGTATTCATAAACTTTTACAATTTATTAACATGTTTTTTACAATATAGTTTAACGTGTAATTGATATCACGTCCGACGTTCCTGGCGTTTATTACTTTTGTAATTAAATTATTTAAATTCGCTGACCACAATTAATGGTAATGTAATAATACTCATTATGTTTTGTACACATGTGGGGTCAAATTGGATAATTGGTTATATGAATATCGATACAAGAGACGGCTTGTTAGTTATTTGGGTTTATTTTTAAAAAGGATAATGTTATTTGGCTGTAGTTTCACCAACTTGGGCTTTTTAGCTTGTGACGTGTTTTTAGTTACCTCTCTTATTTATACTTATCATGTTTTAAATTGTGTTTATTATTTTTTCTTTTATATTAAATGCTTTCCCTTTCTATTTAAGCACAACTCAGATAGAAATTACTAATTCCCCAGTGTGGGAGTTGTCTTTATAAAATAAAATTAAACAAAACAATAAGTATCGCAAGATAACATTTACTAATTAAGTGAAAAGCCTCGTAAATGAGCTCGTTAGGGATAATACATAATACAATAGATACTAAAACTTCCTTTACTGTAAAGGAATAAACATTTATGTACTTGGACCATTTTTCTACTTAATATAAAATACTGAGGCCGCACATTTTCGATTTATACTTATTGAAATTCAAACCAGGAATTAATGGAAAAGCAATCCACTTAGACGTAGAATTTTCTTAAATATGCAAGCACTAGATAGAGTAAATGTAACAAGCGCGATGTGTGGGATTTTATTTAAAATTCTAGAGTAAAGTTGAGGTTGAACAACAACTACACAAATCAACTCGGAACTAAAAAAAATGAAAACGCTAGGATGCGATGCGGTCGGCAAAATCGGGGTTAACTGGAACTCTTTGTTTACATGTCTGGTTGGTTTTCAAACTAGAGAATAGCGAACGACTGCATCGGGATGTTTTAATTACCGACGTTTGTTTTACAATTCATTTGCTGGAATGTTCTATATTTTTATACTACTTACTTTCACTTTTTTATAGGTGGCAATAAGCTTACAGCCTGCCTGTTGGTAAGCAGTTTTGTAGCCTATGGACGCTTGCGATACTAGAAGTATCACTTCGTTTTGCCATTTTGTGATGAGACAGGCCTTTTTGGGATAGGCCTTTTTAAACGAAAAACAATAGAACTACATCGCTGTGTGTAGTTATTTGGCTATGGTCTTCTCATTCCTAAATGAGCACGGGGGAGCTGTACTCCCGCAAAGGAATGCAACGCATTACTAGTAATTCGACGTAGTAGCCTAGTCTACACTGTGACTGGCATATGCAGTCTTAATTCGGCCAGGAGTATAATAATATATATAAAAAAAATGGGCAATTCAATGGAAAGTTTGGAAATTAGGAGCGTATTTTTGAATGAAAAACTTATTAAGACGCGAGGAAAGCTGGGGCGGATCGCTAGTAGGTATAAAATAAATAAACATATCTCTCTATTTAAGAACACAGGATACTTAAATAACATGTCAAACAATATCGGAAAACTCTTAAATCAATCACTAGGGCTGGGCTTGTTATTGTCTCAACATGCAAATAAAGATTTACGAAGTCGAAACTGAACGAGTTAAACGCCTCTAAATTTAGTAGGAGCAATCTCCCTCGCGTACGATTCGTTATGTAAAGAGGCAAGACATCCCTATAACACTCGCTTTACAAGATAGAAGATGGTATAAAAAATTCAACACGCTCTCGATTCAGTATCACCCTGACCTTTTTTACGATACGTCGACTATTAATGCTGTATTTTGTTTCATAAGCAACTGTTTTATAGACGAGGTGTATCTTTAGGTTGTTTAAAACAAAGTCGCTCCAACTGTCTGTACATTTAGATCTTTAAAACTATCAACACAACGGTATTTTTAATTTTAATGCAGTTTTCAGCAATATATAGAGCGATTAAAGATGAAGGTTTATATGTATAATACAGGTATATTATAATATTGAAATCTAAATTAAATCGAAACAAAGCGAGGGCGGCTCGCTAGTACTACTAATATATATTCTGCCTACTTCATGATATCGTATAAAACAAAGTCACTTTCCGCATCTGTCTGTCTGTTTATCCGCTAACATCTCCGAAAACCACGAAACGGATTTTGATGCGATCTTCACTATCGATTAACGAATTTCTTTATATTTATAAAACATGCATATTATAATGGTAGGAAGTCTAAATAAACCGAAGCGAAGACAGAGCGCGTGGCTAGTAAACGCGAACGTTTGTAAGAATGGTCGTTTGGGAGTAACGAATTTTCACTCTTTATTCTCGCACTCTCGCACTGTCGGATTGCCATCAGAGAGATCAGGTGTAAGACAAACGGGTTTACGTGCTTTCCGACGCATGGGGGTAAACACTGCCAATTTCCGAATTTCTAACCCAATACATATTTTTGGTCCGACGCGGGAATCGAAGCCGCGATCAGCAGTCGCACTCAACGACTAATAGGCCAACGAGGCAGTTCTTTTTTCACAAAGGAAACAACCCAAACCAACGTACAAATGATAGTCACATAAGTTTTTATTCCTAACTTTACTCACAAATATTGAGTATAAATATTAATAACTCCAGTAGGTATGTACAGACATAAAGCTCCGCGCAGACGGGCCACCGACCACAGCCACCAGTGGCTGTCGGGCACCACGTCTTTTTGTATCGCACAAAGAAAGGTGGTCGGTGGCCGCTAGAAATTGTTACACTCTCCTGCTGTAAGAAGCGGATAGTCACCACCGGTGGAGAGTCGCGACCACTCAGTTGTGCGTGGTTGCCACTAGGTCGTGATTGGCCGTTATTCACTACGTATGTGCGGCAAGTCCATGCAAATTATATAAAAATATTTGTAAACTGTTTGTTGCTAGCTACCAGTGGCTGCCACTTGTGGCTCGTTTGCGCGGAGCTTAACCATCATGTAAATTATCTTTCTATCATTTTAACTGCGCAATAGTAAGAAGAGTAACATCTTGAGATACAACACATAAATAACGTTCGCTGGAACATAATACTGCAAAATGTAGAAGTTAAGTGCAAAGCCTTCAGTATAAGTTACACAAAAAGTTATACAAAACGAACTTTATACTTTATACTCTTTAGGTGGAAAATTTGCAAATATAGCTTGTGTCAGGCAAGATTGGCTTCGTGTTAAATTTAGATACATTTCATTAAGTTACAACTTTTACCACCACAATTTTGTACTGGCTTAAAATAAAAATCCGTGTAATAGTGCGTTCTTTATGCAACTTAGGTGGCAAACAAGCATACGGTATCCCACATCGTCACACACGACACAATTTAGATTGCCATCGATAAGCTAAGAGGAAGAAGAAGCTTAACATGTAAATGTCCACGATTGAACCTACTGACACAGTTAACTAATCATGCTTTACCTTTGTCACCGATGGATCGTAATTAGAAGATAATCTGATGTTATTGTCATGCTATGTGGTTGTTATAGAAGACCTCATCTATTGTAATAGTCACGAGTGACTGCCTAAAACGACGTCAATATGATTAGTTAGTGTTGTGCAAACAAAATACGTAGGAAACAAAAAGTAAAATAAAAAAAATTTGAGAGGTATAACAAGCCCGACTGTGGAAAGACTTTTCATCATATAATTCAAATATTGAGAACTGTCACGAAAACCTATGATAGTTAATTTAGGAAACTAACTAAACTAACTAAGAGAGGTAGGGCACCATACTAGCGAGCAAGCCCGACTGGGGAAGGACCTCCACCTTACAGAAGACCACAGCCAAATGACTACACACAGCGGTGTAGTTCCTGTGTGTGAGTACAGGTCTCCAGCGCTCATTTAGGAATGCGTTTTGAAAGATATATATTCCTATCCCAGGGTTACTTCCATCTTGGAGCCCTGGTGTAGAAAAATGGGTTGGCAACACGCAAGTAATACCTCTGGTAATGCAAGCGTCTATAGGCTACGGATACTGCTTAACATCAGGTGGGCCGTGTGCTTGTTTGCCACCCAAATAGTATAAAAAAAAAAAAAAAAACTTTGACATCAGATTAGCCTTAAAAAGAGGGAATTAAAAAAAGGAGCGAGACATTAGGATCCATCTTAGAAAGTAATAAATTTAAATAGTTTAGTAAATTAATAACATTGTTTTAGTTAATTTTAGTCAAGGTAGCCGTCATTGAAACAGATGAGGAAGGCTAGATTAAACTCTCTACGTATTTTAATTCTAAAATCAATAGTTTACGTATTTAAATATGATCCTTTAAAACATGCCTTTGAAGTGAGTCGCAATAATACTTTTAAAACGTAGCAAAGAAATCAAACTTAGGTAAACAGTCTTGCATAGCGAAGGTTGTTGGCATGTGTTACGTCTGTAAAGCTTTGATCTAAAACTAATAAAAGTAGTTGAGGATTGCACACGTATACAAGACTCTTCGGCGCAAGTTTTTATCTGTTAACTTGTTACTTTCTAATGCTTTACTTCTCCCTTTTTTACATGCTAGGTATACTTTGTAGGCTGTTAGGTGGTAAACAGTCTGTCTGGTAAGCAGTTACCGTAGCATATAAACGCATAATTATATATGGCGCTTGTTGCTGGCCTTACTACCAAGGTGGCAAACAAGCATACGGCCCGCCTGATAGTAAGCAATTAGCGTAGCCTATTGTCGCTTGCAACACCAGGGGTGTCACTCGCGCGTTTCCAAGAAAGGAGTTAAGACTTTTAAAGGGTCGGCCCTTTAAAAGTCTTATAAGTCCTTTCTTTGAAAACCACATGCCTCGACAGGGCTCATTCCACAACCTACTAAATAAAATATATGTATATATAACAATTTTCTTAGTGAAAGACAATATAATAAAGTGCACTTAACAAACGCCTGGTGCAATTGAAGTGTTCACAATAATATTTGTGTACAAGTGACCTGAAACAGCTACACATAGGTACAAGGTGTTGCCTACTCCCTACCTTTAATTACTTAGTCGCCTTGTACGATGAACATGCCAGTAACGGGGTCACATATTCAGCTGACATATAATACAACTGTCTCGTGCATTTTTCATATTTGCTGATTCTCTCGCTGCTTTTTATAAAACTATGTGTATGAAACAGGGAAGTTGACACGTTGGAAATGTATTTTGATTGTAATTAAGTTTAAATTTGACTTTACAGTTGGTAAAGTATGTTCAGCAAAACGGTCCGCTACCGACAGACAAACACAGTGTATGGAATTTTGGCTGCATCGTTTTTTATGCTATCTCAAATTGTAAAACATCAAATCATAACTATCTATCGATTGATGAGAAGGAGTTTTCTACCTGATATTTCATTAGACTACCCCTGTCTGCATTATCTAGCATCGAATTTTGAGAATCGGTCCACAAATGGGGGAGTTATCAGTGAACATACATAAAAAAATAAAATACATACATACAGTCAACATAATAATATAACCTCCTCCTTTTTTGAAGTCAGCTGAAAAACTGATAATTATGAATATCTACAGATAGTTGTTACGATTCTGTTTTGTTGTTTGTAATATCTTTCTTACTGCTAATGTCCACTTCTATACTTATATCTATTTTTGTAAAGTTCATTGCCATTTTTTGCATTTTGGACATAGGTTTTTAAACACAGCACAAACTCTTAAAGTTCCCGTAAAGAAAACTTGTATGATTGAAAGTTGGAATATTACAATACGAGACTTAAGTCATGAAAATTTAATGAAATTTAAATCTTATATGAGTTCTTTGACATTCTTTAATGTATATGACACTGAAAATACTAATGAGGCTTACAATAACTTTTTTGAAATATTTGAACTGATTTATAATCTCTGTTTTCCTATGCTAACAAAAAAGATCACGTCTAGAAAGAAACCAAAATGGATTACACCAGGCATTAAACGATGTTGTAAAAATAAAAGGCAACTACTTTGGCACCATAGGGCAAATCCAAATCATAGCAATAACAATAAACTTAAAAGCTACTCGATAAGACTCAAAAAAATTATAAGGCTAACGCAAAGGGCCAAAAATAACCATAAAATAGCAACATCAAAAAACAAATCCAAAGACACGTGGAAAATTATAAAAGAAAATAACTACAATTACCCACATGAATACATAAAAGAAGTTTATAAAAACGGTCTCAAAATAAATAACCCTAAGGATATTGCTGATGCATCTAATGAGCATTATGTAAATCAATCACATTTATTTACAAAAGCACCTAAATTTAAAAGCAATGATTTTAGTTCATATAGTCAATCTATGTTCTTAGCCCCTACTTTACCTAACGAAGTAAATAGAATTATACTAGAATTAAAAAATAAAAGCACAGTAGGCTATGACAATATTTCAACGAAGGTGTTAAAGTTTGTTTCAAAAGAAATATCAGAACCCATAAGTCACATAGTGAACACAAGCATATTTTCTGGAACCTATCCTGATAAGTTAAAAACAACCATCATAAGACCTTTATATAAAAAAGACGATAAACATGATGTAAAAAATTATAGACCGATAGCACTTATTTCTGTCATATCTAAAATATTTGAAAAAGTTATCTACAAATCTTTGTATTAATTTCTAAATAAACACAACATCTTATGCAACGAGCAGAATGGTTTCAGAAAAAATAAATCTATAAACAAGGCTATTTATGAATTTCTCAATATTGTTATAACTAATGTAAATAACAAAATCCCAACAAGTGCCGTTTATATGGATATGTCAAAGGCCTTTGATCTAGTAGACCATAAAATACTACTTCAAAAACTTTATGCATACGGAATAAGAGGCAACGTGCACTCGCTTTTAGAATCTTATCTTAGCAACAGAAAGCAATTAACTGAAATAAGACGAATTTGTAAAGACAAAGAAGAGCACACGTTTTTATCAGAAGAACGTATAATATCTCGCAGTGTACCACAAGGTAGTGTACTAGGGCCTTTGTTATTTTTAATATATATTAACGATTTGCCAAAGTATGTATCTTACCCCGTAGTTCTTTTTGCTGATGATAGCACATTAATAATAAAACGTGACACTAGCAGAGACCATGAAGCTGATATAAACCATGCACTACGTCAATCAAATGAATGGCTTGAACAAAATAACTTAATATTAAACTTAAACAAAACAAAGATCATGAATTTTCGGCAAAGAATCACTACTCCTAATCTTAACATAATTTTTGATAACAAGAAGATTGAAGAAGTGTCGCATATAAATTTTCTAGGTTTAATAATCGACAGTAAATTAACATGGAAGGAGCATGATTCAACCTTAGTGAAGAAATTAAGTAAATTTTCTTTCGCTCTTTATAAACTGAGACAGATCGTAGATCAATCAGCAGTCGTCACTGCCTATTATGGATATGTTGAGTCTATTTTGCGTTATGGAATTATATTCTGGGGAAATTCTTGTGGCAAAGATATTGTTTTCAAAGCACAAAAAAGATGTATTAGGTCCATATGCGGCATAAAAACTATAGACAGTTGTAGACCGTACTTTATATCACTTAAAATACTTACATTACCTTGCCTATACATATATGAGACAGTACTATTTGTTAAGAAATATAGTGAACTCTTCACAAAAGCCTCTGCAAATCGAAACAAACTATCAAGACAAGCTTATCGACATGACCTATGCTTACGATCTTCCAAAACTGCTCTTATGCATAAGAGCGTAGTTTGTATGGCTCCTAAAATATTTAATAAATTACCAAATAATATCAAGGATCTTAGTATGATACAGTTTAAAAAGAGATTGCGTGAATTATTACTATACAAATGTTATTATACAACTGACGAGTTTTTTGCTGACAAATTTTAATTATTGTTACTTTTTTTTTATTCTATCATTGACAAATGTAATATTTCAATTTTGACACTATTTTCCTTATTTTTCTGACATCTTATTATTTTGGTTGACCTCAATATTATAATTTATATAACAATTGTTAAATTCTATGAAAATATGTATTAAATGAACAGTGTATGCCTATAAGGTTAATTTTTGTGAGACTCAATCTATTGTAAGACCATTATGTACGACCAAAAATTACGCTAATAAATGATTTGATTTGATTTAAAAAGAGATGATAGAAAATACTCGAAGTTACTTTATATATCAATAAAATAATTATAAATCCCGATCTCAAGAGAAAACCAAGCAAGCGATATCGCAAATCAAATTTTGTAATACTTAAATATAAATGCATATTCTATTTTATTGAAAAGTACGGATCAGATTTTCATACTTGCAGTTATTCAAAGGACAAATACAAATAGAACTGTTAAATTTTCCGTGAGACGAGCCAAACTAAAAGAGGGCACTCCTTTCATGTGGCGACACATCCGAGAACATCTGGTATATGTCGTTCAAATGTCGAAGAGACTGAAATGATACGCGATTTATCGGATCAATGTTCTGTTTACACTTGTGCACGTGAAAATATTCCAGACATCTAGGTATACGGAATTATGATTTTAACATTTTAAACTAAAATGAGTGTACGAGCAAACCCGTACAGTTTCAGTAGGTATACATTTGTGCTGGCTATGAGGCATGTTGCGCGCATCGCAGCGCTGCATTTTACACTTTTATACATAGTTACTTATTACTTATGTTAATTCAGTACCAATAAATCATTTCATCACACAACATCTTTCTTTAAAACCCTCGGATCGCGGTACTCTACTGTTACCATCATCATCTCAGCCAAAAGACGTCCACTGCTGGACATAGGCCTCCCCTAAGGTTTTCCACAACTCTCGATCCTGAGCCGACCTCGCCCATCGGTTGCCCGCAACCTTTACCAGGTCGTCGGTCCACCTTGTTGGAGGCCTGCCCACGCTTCGTCTTCCAGTTCGTGGTCGCCACTCTAGAACCTTTCTGCCCCAACGGCCATCAGTTCTGCGAGCTATGTGCCCGGCCCATTGCCACTTAATAGAGGCAATTCTTCGAGCTATGTCGGTTACTTTGGTTCTCCTACGGATCTCCTCATTTCTGATTCGATCTCGCAGGGAAACTCCAAGCATAGCTCTCTCCATTGCTCGTTGGGTGACTTTGAGCCTTCGCACGAGGCTCATAGTGAACGACCACGTCTCAGATCCGTATGTCATCACTGGCAACACACACTGGTCAAAGACTTTCGTCTTGAGACACTGCGGTATTTGGGACGAGAAGATATGACTTGATCTACTGTCACCATCATATCACGCAAATACATCGTGTACGTCATCCGTATAACGAGTAACAAATGTAACCGCATTTTTGTTATATATTTATCTACCGCAAGGACAATTTTACTGCTTAGCTGTAGGTGGGAATCATTGCAGTATGGAGGGAAATTTTGCACGATGATATGACGAACAATAATGGTAATGTGAAAGTGATACCTCTAACGTTACTGGTGTCCATAGCCTAGACAAACTGCTTCCCGTCAGGCAGGCCATATGTATCGTTACTGATTTTATAAGTCACTAATATAGATGTAAAGTTTTGCCAAATTTACTAACTGTAGCAGTCAGAACATACTCGTATACTGTATGTATACGAGTATGTATACACATATAAGTGAGTCAGTAACAAAAGCAATGTTATACAAAAACAAGTCGGCATTAACGTACCACCACATATTTACAGTAAGTATCTAAGCATTAAAACTGTCGTTAGTGAAGGTCCTTTGAAATTCTCGGATTTCCAGTTGGTAAAAACTTTATTTGGTACAAACTGGTTCTGTACGACGGCGGTGTAAATGAAGCTAGTTGTTAACTCTAATTAGATGAAACTCCTTGCCCAGCGGACACGTACCCAAGTACTTCTTCAAATTCTTGTGACAATTTAATCTCGTTTCTCTTTTCATATTAATTTTGAAATTACGGAAATAATAATAATAATAATAATAATAATCCGCAGAGCAGCTTGTGGCGGGCTGAATGTGAGTGGCGACACTGCGGTCTCGAATGCCCCAGAGAGTCGGTCAGGGCCTCGTCTCCGGCATACCTTTATTGGCTGTCCGGAGTGGACTGACAAGAGCGCCCGCAGGACTCTCAGCTCTGGCTTGCCTTAATTGGCTGATCAGAGAGGGGTCGCAAGAGCTATATGCTCGGGGGTAGAAGTGTCATTTTCAAGGGCATAACTACGGGGAAACCCGCTCTCGGGTCTCAGACCCCCGATGGTGAAACCGGCGCCGCACCGCTCGATACCCCTAGCCGCGCACTATGGTGTTGCCCTTATGCCTGTGGGCTGTTGCCCATGTCGGTTGTTTCAAGGGGCCCATCTAGTGTATAGGCGAGTCACCGTCTGCCTATTTTACATTTAGAGTATATCCCAACTTTTAAATGATGGCAGGCGACGTTTTATCCCATAATCATTATAAATCAGTCCATCGAACACCCAATCCCATAGCCCAAAATTATTTGATATCACATGTTGCAATAGCTCTACACTTACCATAGGCATGTCATGGCTGTACTGCAATAGTGCAGCTGTGGCATGACTATGGTAAGCGTCTCATCCAATTTTAAATTAAAATTCTCTAAGGGCCTCTGCGCGTTGGATCTATGTCCCCGCGTAAGCCTACCAAAGGCCCGGGTATTCTCCTTGAATGATGGGAAAATACCCGTGATAAAGAGAGACATAATAATAATATTTTGGGACAACTCACACATCGCTATCTGATCCCAAACTAGGCAGAGCCTGTACTATGGTAAATACATTGCAGGTGATTATATATTGGTGAATTTGCTTGTTTGTTTGTTTATTTTAAGCGTCGTTTTAAGATTTCTGTATGCTCGCGTGGTGACGTATTTGCCACGCAGAAAAAAGGCATAGATTAAAGAAACACAACTACTTACAATAGGCTTTGTGACTATTCACTTTTATGAAGTTTTAAAAATTTGGGACGAAACAATTCCATAACGTCATATATAGTCTATGTTTTTTAAAAGGATACTCCTTCACTAGGCTATAAGCCCTTTGTCACCATGGCCAGGGACTTTACAAACACACAATTCACGGACACAATGTACATCTAGAATCGGAACAAACAATTTTGAATCACACAAAGTTTTGCCCTGCGTGGGCAAACTCACAACAAAAAGGAACAGAAATATCTCAATTCGCAAATTTTGAAAGCTCTTTTATTAGTTAACCACATTGTTTACCTCTTCTTTTATATTTTTATTTAAAAACTGTAAAAATAAATAAATATTTTCTTGGTTGACTGATTTCTAATCTAACATTATTATAGAACAACTTACTTCTAAAGTATAAAAATAAGGTGTAATTATAAAGTAGTTTTAATATTTAAAAATGACTGGGTTAAATGGCATTTTTGCCGCGGTGCTGATAAAGTTCACTGTCTACAAGTTACAGACATTCTCTACGAAGTTGCGTCGGTTAAAATATCTTGAACGTTTTCTACTCTCAGGCTAACGAGACTGTTATTTAATAAAGCCATTATAAAATATACTTTATCGCTTAAATAAGGTTATTAGCTATTAAGTTTGCAAATGACTGATATTTCTGTTCCATTCTGTTGTGAGTTTGATGTCTGCGTAGGGCAAAACTTTGCGTGATCCATAAATGTTTATTCCGAGGCTAGTTGTACATTGTGTCTGTAAATCGTATGTTTCTAAAGTCCCCTGTGACTGGCTGTGATGAAGGGGGTAAGTATCTTTATAAAATAAAATTAAAATTATCTATACTAATATTATAAATGCGTGAATGGATGTTACTCAATCACGCTAAAACAACTGAACGGATCTGGATTAAATTTAGCACATAGATAGAATATAGTCTGGAATAGTACATCGATTTTATCTCAGATACAAATATTGTTCCCGTGGAATTGTACGCGCGGGTGAATCCGCGGGAAAACTTAGAAGTATATTCTATAGGTAAAGCCGCGGTAGTAACCAAAGTAAGTAGTAGTATTATTGTGTATTGTGTTTAAGTATTTTGTTAATTAACTTCATTTACTGCACCTACTTCGTTTATCTCTGCATCACCGAGGTTGACTGTTAGAGAATGCCATCGCCATTAAGTCCGCCTATGTACTTCAGTGAATGAAGTTTCATTATTTATGAAATAAATAACCGAGTGGAAAATTAACTGACGTGTACACATGAGGTATGAGTTCAATTTGGACCGGCCAGCACCGATGTAAATTCAACTTTGTGGTATTTATAAGTCCTAATTAAATGATTTACAATTTGCTTGCGGTGAAGGGAAATATAGCGATGGAACCTGTCTCTTAGAAGAAATTCTAAAGGCATAAAACACCACCAGCGTATGGATTAAAGCCTATAGTCTCTCAGCTCAGCATTAGAAATCAGCAGTAGAAACCCATGCCCAGCATTGGGCCATAATATGGGCTTCTATTTATTTATTTATTTCCATATTATATTATTAATATACATCTATATATACAATATACCTAATATATTTACACTTATAAAAAAGGAAAAAAAACTATTTTATTTTATTACCATTATATAAATACTGTTTACAATGGGAGTTTGTTATCTTAACTAAGAACATTTAACAGTTATAAAAAGTTAATGCATATAAAAAAGTTTTTATGACAATCTCTTTATCGTGTTTTGAAAGACTTCTATATGATGGCAACAACTTCCCGTCATCACGTCAGCTTAATTTATTATTTAATTTTATATGCTTTTGTTTTATAATGCGTCTAGCCACTTAACGTATACGTGAGCTATATAAATACCTACATGAATACAGTGTTCAGTTAGTAACTCTTTAGTAATCTGTGGTTCAGTGACAGCCTTGGTGGTCCAGTGGGCGCAGTATGCGCCTGCTGTGCACGAGGTTGTGGGTTCGATTCCCACACAGGACAAAACTTTGTGTAACCCACAAAGTGTTGTTCTGAGTCTGGGTGTAATTTGTGTCCGTTAATTGTATGTTTGTAAAGTCCCCCGCCATACAGAGCTTGTTCTCTAGTGCGGGAGTTGTCTTTAAAAAAATAAAAGTGTTTACATTGTGTTTTTCATAGTATCCTCTCGCTCACTTCAGTTTTTTTTGTCTATTTTAATGTTTGTATTATACATATTCACTCTTTCTATTGCTGAGAACTGCATTAAAATACGTTGTTTAGTTTAAAAAATCTAGCGGGAGCGACTTCGTTTTATACTATGTTATGGTAAATAGTTTTTTTATCATTGCTAACAAGCATACGGTCTGCCTGCTTATCATCAGGCAGGTTCAATGGTTATGGCTGTTGGATGCTTTCAACACCAGGGGTATCACTCGCACCTTGCCGAACATTTAAAGACTTTATAATTCCGTTCTTGAAGAGCCCCTCTTTAAAGTCTTTCGGGAAAACCTCAGCAGGCAGCTCGTTCTACAGCCTAATCGTATGTGGGACGAAATTCCTCTGAAACTTATTTTCATAAGTAATATTAAATTAATTACATATACTATATATTGATAGATGCATAATCTGCATCAAATTAAATACGGGCTTTCAAACTTAAATCTTTGCATTATATTAATCCGCCTTTGTCTACACATACAAACCTGCAATGCCTCACGCCTGTTTTCCTGAAGTTTGGGCAAAGACAGATTTTCATTGAAACATTTGAAAGTCATTCTGTATTTTAATGCAATTTATGTGTCCGTCAGTGTAATATTAAACAGCTACCATTACTAGTTATCAAATCACTGTTTTTGGACATTCAGCACGCAAGGAGAGTTGCGGACAGAAACTAATAATTAAAAAATACTCTGTTTATCCTCTTCTTCAAATTTCGAACTTAATTGGAAGCAATCAGGCGCCGAATTGGTAGAATTGTACACAACTTGCACGCAATCATAAAACGTCACATAGATTTGCAATTCACTTACACATTCACAAATATGAGATATTGTGTACTAGTGGCGAGTGAAATGTATTTGGTAAGCTACTTCGAAACATAATTAGTCTAAAGCCATGTTCAGACAGCGCGATCGTACGCGTATTTAAAATAAATACGCGTAGGTACAGACTGTCGTGCTTCGCCAACACATAGCTTTCATTTCGCTATTTGAACTCCTTCAGGCGTCCATTTTATGACGCGTAGAGCCACGCGTTCTCTAGATGAATCTTCATGGCCCGCGATGAATGCAACGGACACGCAAAAGATCTACGTGTCATACATACATGTAAATTGCGGTATTACTTTCTATTTTTCATTTTACTCAAACCATTTTTATTTTAGATAAATTTAAATTATATGAAAAAGAGTTTTGGGCAACTAAATTTATACAATCTTTATTTATTTTGGAAAGAAAACATAACATAATTTTTTTCTGCCATACATCTTCTGCCGGCGCGGCGCGTGGCACGCAACCATATTTAATATCGTCCCAAAAGTATTGCGCATGTCATTCGTATTGGCCGCGACCCACTGGATCTATCTTTATTACATAATATGTACGGATGGCTATCACTGTTTTAGTGTACAGAACGCGTAGTCTGTACAAGGCTTAAGATTGTCTATGCTAGTACCGGATAGCATGAACATTGGAGTAATAATACGTGCAACGTTGGTCGCCTATTCTGTTAGCACTCTAAATATTTGTTTGTATGTAAATGTTGTTTTTACTATCTACGAGATGTAGATCGAGAAACGATGATTTTTCTATTGTGTTTGGACCGCTGAAATTTTAAAATGTCACATTAAAAATAACAACAACAGGCTAGACAACATTGTAATTTGTAGACGTATTATTGAATATTAATTAAGCGTAGTTATGCACCTATTTTTAAATAAGGTGGCAAACAAGCATACGGCCCGTCTAATAGTAAGAAGTTACCGTAGTCTGTCACTTGCAATAACTGTGGTGTTACTCGCAAGTTGTCGACCCAAAACATTGTAGCACCAGAGTTTTGTTATGGGGTCTCCTTGAGATAAGAGAACGTTCCTTTAAAATGGCATCTGCAAATTAGATACCTACTGGAGCAGGAACATAACTATACTACTGTGTGTAGTGTGTCTTTTGTGCGGTGCAGATCCTTCATCAGTCCGGCTTGTTAGCTTGTAGATTCGGAGCTTAAATCTTAGGCTGAAGTATGACCTTAGTATAAAAGAAAATAAACATCGCATTTCGTTTTTACTTGTTACGTATTCCTCTAACAAGGGAATATATGACAGTTTATAAAATACCTTTGTTCTTTTCATATTGCCTTTGTAAGAAAGAGATACAGTGAGAGAGGTATAACAGAATCGACGCCGATGTAGGTAGTTGGATTTTGTATCGGTTGATTAGTTACGTGTTCCGACAGAAGTTCGTTACTGTTCTGAAAAATGGAAATTGAAAAATGTTTGTTTCAAAAACAGTCATGTTCACCTAGTACTTACATAGCCTTGTCTATATGTTTTTATTTCATCTAATTAAGTTAAGTTGACTGTCTTGGTGGTCCAGTGGCCGCAGTATGCGCCTGCTGTGCATGAGGTTGTGGGTTCGATTCCCACACAGGACAAAAACTTTGTGTGACCCACAAAGTGTTGTTCTGAGTCTGGGTGTAATTTGTGTCCGTTAATTGTATGTTTGTAAAGACTCCCGCGACACAGAGCTTGTTCTCTAGTGTGGGAGTTGTCTTTTTAAAAAAGATCAGAAGAACTAATATGCTCTTATGTGTTTATGTAATGATACTTTGTTTTGCTTGAATACTTCTAATAGGAGAAAGGTTGAGGAAGGAAGATTGTACAGCTAACTATACCTATACCAATATCAAACTGTAATTTTATATTGTTGTACTTTTGCTAGCTGTACTATAAAGAATATTCCATCTATCCATCTAATACTTACCTATTAGTTATTATAGTAATTTTCACATAGCATGGGTACTGTGACGTTTGACATTTGAAGAGAAATATCAATGAAAATTATAGATAATTAAATTAAAACCTATCGATTGAATATTCTAGACTCATTCAACCAATTGGTTAGAGATTCATTCAATCATTTTCCTTCATCTTAATCATAAAATGTTAAACTACATAGTACCCATCCTATGTTAAATACACTAAAGTATGTATTTCACATAGCACAGGATAGCAAGCTTTCTCTCAAGGGACTGACATTTAATCAATGTAGTCAATATCTGAAATTTTCATTTATTTAGACAATCAGAGCTTAGGGAACGTAGGGTCATTTGAAAAAAAAATAGAAAAAAAAATCATACATGGCCGTTGGTATACGTTGGTTTCATTTAATATTTAATAGTCATCCATCAAAGTAAAAAAAGTAGCTAATATAACGATAAATTAATTACTAGCTGTCGATTAACGTAATTAAAGTCTTCGCTGTCTTCGAGGTGAGCTCATCGAATAAATTTTATTTCTAATGCTTTTATCGTAGTGTAATGATAGATGGAATATTGTCCTAATTACTCCCGCACTGGTGATAGCCCCTGTATTACAGAGAATTTTACAAACATACAAAAAACACAGACACAAATTACACCCAGACTATGCGGATCAAACAATTTTATCGGGATCGAACCCACGGCCGCAGCGGCGTGTATAAAGAGGTGACCACTCAAATCACTAAGCCGTGAATAGCGAGGAAAACTTGTAAAATATCTGAGAATTTTCTGGAAAAGCAGGTATCGACATTACGAGATGTGGCGGGCTGCGTAGCTGTATGCTACGTAGACCCTCTACGCTGTAGATGCTAAGTCAAATTCGTAGCATAGCTTGTAGCATAGCACTATGAACTATAATTTCGATTATAATATAAACTTTTTTCGAGGGTGTTTAGAACAATTTTTAATTAACGAATACAATGTACACAACAAATGTTTATGGATCAGACAAAGTTTTGTCCTGTATGGGAATCGAACCCACAACACTCAATAAGGTGTTAGTAGTAGGTTAATTTTTTTAATACTACGGTGGCAAACAAGCATACGACTCGCCTGATGACAAGCAGTTACCATAGCCTACGGACGCTTACATTACCAAAGGTAATGCCTACCCAAAAATTAATACCAGGGTTTTATGATGGAATTTCTTTGGGAAAACGTTCATCTAAAACGCGTCCTTCTGACACACAGGAAGACAACTAAACCTCTGTGTGTATATAGTCATTTGGCTGTGGTCTTTTGTAAGGTGCAGGTCTTACAGAAGACCACAGCCAAATTACTATAGTGAGCATGCCCTCTCTAGCGAGGCTTGCTAATTAGTATGGTGCCCTACCTCTCGTAAAAGTTACCTCCTTCACCACTAGACCACAAGTGCAGTCTATCAACAATCAGTTACTGGATTCAAGACTTTAATTAGACCAGAATAAACATTATAAGTTCTACCTTCCATCCGTATAGCAGCGAGAATGGTAAATACAGTAATTTAAGTACTATTCGTGAAACAGTTTTAACGAGTGTACCGAATGGTACCTAGGCAATTTGCAGGAAACACCAAGTCCTTTAAAAGTTGAATCTCTAGGGAGGTATAACGGGGACGAAGGCAAACAAAACTGGTTTTATTCACATGTATGTACTGTGATTAACGTAGTCCTTATGTAGAACTTCATAAGATTTGAAATTATGTAATTTTTTAAGTTGTTATCTATTCTGTTATGTCGTTTAGGACTTTATTTTATTGGGATCCATTACTTTTTATATATCTTGGCTACAGTAAGGTTTATTGTAGATAGAAAAACATGTTAAAAATTGCGTGTTCCACTATAGACCACGGACTGCGCTATGACGCTCATATACCAATTTTAGGATGTCAACTTTATTACATAGCTCCAAGGAATGACATCCTTTACAATCCAAATTAAGATCGAGAATAAATGGCTGTAATGATATTTGCTACAATTCCTGTCAATAGAGGAACTGATGCCTTTCTTCTAAAGTTTTAAGTCTAGGAGTAGTTTTTCATTGTTAATTAAAACTTGATTGTGATCAAACTCGTGTTCTAGTTTAATATACTTACGGATTATCATAATAGCTAATGGTTCCATAATAGCATTACCAACTTCAAAGGTCATTCACGGAGCAATCGCCAGTATATCTTGCTTTAGCTAAGCGGGTCGGCAGCGAGCGAGTGGCACCCCTGGTGTTGCAAGCGTCCATAGGTACCAAGATTGCTTGTTCGCAATCTTGGTACTATAAAAAACAGCGAAATTGTTCGAAGTACTGATGGGTAGTTTGCATTGTTTTTATAGTACTTATTTTGCCTTCCACGTAGCAAACGTCAGTGGTGTATTTTGATACTTACTACTTCGAATCAAGTTAGTTTAATTCTAGTTAGTTGTTTTTGCTTTTTTATTCTATGTAAAACTTGACGACTGCCCACGAAGTAAATGCCAACATATTTTGATACTTACTACCTTGAAGCGTAATTGTTTCAATCTGGGTACTGATGAATATTTTCGAAGTATAAGACTTGAAGATTGTCCTCGAAGTAAACGCCAGCATACTTACTACCTCGAACTGAAATTGTTTCCTTCTGTGTACTGATAGGTATTTTTTGATATTAGCTTTGTACTAACTCTTTTTTTTTAAGACAACCCATGCACTTAGGTACTAGCCTGATGTCTGTGTCTTAACAAAATATTCACAGATACATTACGTATACATCGGAACAACTATCTGAAGATAGCACAAATGTTTTTCAGGTGTGGGAATCGAACCCACAACACTAACCGGGAAAAAAGTGGAAGAGAGAGAGAGAGAGAGAGAAAAGTGACCAACTATATTAAAGCGGTGGTAGCCGAGTGTATGCAAGAGGTCCGAGTTCAATCCCAGGTGGCAGTACCAATGTAAATTTCACTTTGTGTAATATATATGTACTGATCAAGTGATTAACCATCTGCTATCGGTAAATGAAAACATCGTGAGGAAACTCACATGTCTTAGAAGAAATTCTAAAGTCATGTCTGATTCACCAAGATGCATTAGGCCAGCGTGTGTAAATTGAGGCTTGAACACACTCTCTCTCTCTCTCTGTTGATAGAGGAGAAGACCCGTGCCCAGCAGTGTGGCATATGTGGGTTGCTATTATATTAATCGCAGCACTGTTCTTGCCTAACAGTAAATTTCCTTTGAGTTCAGCAAAACACAGCTTAAAGTAAAATCCGGCGCAAAACCACGTTGGAATTAACTAGCGACGCAATTTCAACTAGCATACCTACATATAGTTTGTTCGTAGCTAATGTGATATTAATGATATTCATACTAAATTGGCCGAGGCCGCAAAACGAGGTCATACCAAGTTTTGACTGTCTAAATAATTACTAACTCCCAATGGAGCTCTGCGCACCTACTTTGTTACTGGATTAACCAAGTTAGTTGACATTAAAAACTTGTTTTCAAATTATAATTTGCACGCTGCGCATACATTTATAACTAGCGATACGCTCTGGCTTTGCACGGGAGTTAAAATACGGTTTTTTGACCGTTGTACCTGTTGTGTACCTAAAATGCCGTTTCAAAGCTTACTTACGTTATTTTAGAAATCTTTGTGCAAAACTTCAAGCGGTTTAGGCCCCGCGTTGATGACTCAGACAAGTCTTACAAATATTATAAATCAAAGTTTGTGAGTGAGAAAGATGTTTGTTACTCTTTTACGTAAAAACTACTAAACGGATCTGTATGAAATTTGGCACAGAGATAGATTATAGTCTGGAATAGCACATAGGCTATTTTTATTGCGATATCCGACATCCATGCGGGCGGAACCGCGGGCATCAGCTAGTAATAAGATATATAAATATACATAAACTACTGTATTATCATTATCGCAGTTATAGTAATGAATGAAGAAGTTAAGTTGTATACCAAATATAACAATACATATTAAAATAAATAGCTTCAGTAGAGGTAGTGAAAATAGTCGGTATTATCGCTAAGAGCGATTTACATTAGGTACACTATTAACGCAATAATCATGTGTAGTAAGAAAAGGAGGGAAACTGAAACATTTAAAATCAGACCCTCTTTTTAAAAATCTCCAGAGTAGGTACCTACTACTAACGGGTACGTACTACTTAATACCTACCACTGATGTCATATCAGATTCCGTGATCCAGCCCTAAAGGCGGGAATGGGTGTACAGGGTGGTTTTAGCCGGTAGACTCGCCTAACATCTTCAGGTAGGAGAGCCCGATGCACTTAACCTCCTTGCTACTCCAGGCGATGTGGTATGCATAAAAAGCATTTCCCCTTTAAGAAAAAAATAAGGTACCTACTACTTAGTTTTTTTATAACCTCTCTTTCATCTAGGTAAACACCCCCTCATTTTAAACACAAAAAGAAACAAGAACGTTAATTGTCACATAATGTTTATTCCCAATCTTTGGACCCTATAATGCTTTAAAACTAATAATAACATAAATACAACATTGCAATAATTATTATCGAAATAAAGAGATTTAATATTTTTATTGTAATATAAACTCTACGTCCATTCTGTAAAATGAATTAAAGAAAACACATTCAAATATATTTTTCGAAAATTACTTTTACAAAAGGACGTATCGAAGCAGATAGGTCTACAAAGCAAAAATTTAAAAGCTCAACTGTCAATTTTATATCTAATTTCAGTTATCCTAAACTAGACACCTATAAAAGTACTATTTTTATTAACTATTAGACACATAATGAACATAATGTCATTTCAAAACAATGGTTTGGTATATTTCTGTTAATAAAAGATCTTTTAAAACACCTACGCCTAATATAAAACAGTGTATATTTAAAAACCTTTGATAACTTCATCTTTGTTGTTCGCGAGTCATTCGCTTGGAGACAATACAATATGTAAAACGGGCTTTACGCAGGGAAGTCAGATGAATAAAAACTTCGATTGAGGATGAGCTCCAATTTATTTGAATTAACAATGACGTCTCCAATGCCACAATACTCCATGAAGTAAGAAAAGAAAAGTAATGAATATCTATAAAAGTTGTAATAATGATAATTAAGCTAATTTTATCACTATTTTTACAATGTCATTATGTTTTTTCTTAAACCACAATAACACTTTACCTCTGCTCTAAAAGCATTTAAATAATCCAAGTCACACAAATCTAACAATTAGTTACTAACTATATAGTTTGTATGGTTTATTTTGCTCGATATACAAATAAGTTTACAGCAACGCACTATCTCTTGTCACCGATATTTAAAATAAAATGTCATTTAATACTGAATACGAAGCGAACTGTTAAAGTAATTTGGTAATTAAGCCATGTTAATATAATTCTAAAATAACAATAAAATAGTACAAACTCTATAGCGACAAACAATGGAAACTTGCGCGACACTACTCGGGTACTATGCGATACACGTAACGATGCACGCAACAAACACAAACTATCGATATTACATACATTATATTATTATATTAACGTACGAAAACAACACTTAGCAGGTATTTGATACTCCGATTACTTTTTGTCTTCTTTATTCTATCCATATTGTATCTCTTAGAATAGTATTTAACTAAATTTATTAAGGGGCACAGAATTGATATGTTTCCGATGCACGGCGTTTGTGTGATACCGCTTCACTTAACCTAACTTGCAAGGCGACGCTACACCCCTACTCTACCCTATCACATGCGGGCCAATGTCACGCGTCTTTATATATACGACACAGATCCAAACACCATCTACTCGATTTCACAGTAAACGTTAAGAAAATATGGTTTTACATTATATTTTTGTGTTTTAAACTCTTACAAATAAATTAATAAGAAGCGGAGAAATTCCGAGAAAAAGGGACACAACGACAGCGAAGCTAACAATATAATTATGTCGGAAACGCAAAAGTGGGCATAGCGTGACATATAGCCGATTGCATTATAAGTAGTAGACGAGAATACAGAATAAACGTCTCTATGAAACCGCTTTTTTATTCCTAATTACACATTAAATATTACATGATGATATGTATCGAGTAGTCCCGCAAAAGGTGACGTAGCCGTGTCCGCAGCCACTGGACGTCTCTTACTCGCTATCTACGGTTTGTTGGACGGAATCATGGCGGCGACGGCGTCCTTCACGCACTGCGCACGACCCGTCCGCCATTTTGAGCATATCCGCCATTTTGATATACGACCGTACGCAAAATGGCCGGCCGAGTCGATCTTCGTAACCAAAACGTTGAGTTGGTCGATGGCTCCAGTGTTAATATTAAAACTATTAAAGTAATTTTAAACAGTGATACACATACATCTGAAGAGAGCTTAATATTGATCGTAATTGACGCGCTAAAGCCATCGACTGTCTCCCACAATAACAACAGAAAAGAACAAATAAACTTTTCGTTGTATTTTAGTATGCGAGTGAGGACGTCGCGCGCCGGAGGTAAGGGAGATCACTACTACATTATTACACAATTACTTACACACGAATTAGCATTATATATCGAATTAAATAAGTGAACATTGACTTAGCTTAATTATTATAACCGACAATGAATAATTAATAATATATAAGAGAATCTGAAATTTTCAGGAGTTTTTACATGACACAAAAACAATGTAATATTTGATTTACATAATATAAGTTCTCGGGTATAAAACTGAATCTATATATTTTTTTAAATAATAAATCGGTTGATAATATATTTCGTCTCTAACATTAGCAAAAGTAGGTAACAATTAAAATAGTATATATTATGACGCCTAACCTAGATGTCCTCATCTATTACCGTTGTGGCATCAGCCTTAACTTGGATCCGCAACAAATGATCTGCAAACTGCTGTGGCTTTAAAGTTATTATTATTTTCTTGTTCACTAGACTGCAGTACATTGTGCCTATAAAATACAAGTTTGGTACGGTTTGAGGTTAGTATTAAAATTATGTATAATCCTTTATCTTTGGTCTATACGCCACGACGCTCGGTACATTGTGAAGTTATATTTACTATAAACAACGTATAAAATTTTGCTAAGTCAAAAATTGACGAAATTTCTATTAAATATTGACTAAGAGATTTTCATAAGTATCCACATGCGGTATCTCTGGCCACCGACCGATGATGACGATCGCGTGAGTACCTCAATAGATTTCTGTCGCGTCAACATTATAACCCAAATATCCGAAACCTTATTATTATAGCCTAAGCAGGGATTTTTTTTTTGCTTTTTTTTTTAGTAAATTTTACATGTTTACATCAGCAGAATACGTCACTAAATACCTATAATAACATTAATATTTCATTTTTGGTTTATTGCTATCTCGCACTGTAGTGTACTTAAGTCGTCACCGCGTTTCGTTTCGCCGACACGAAGGTAACTAAGTATTCTCTGTATGCGATAGTCAACTAGCTAAAAATAAAAAATATATTAATCTTCATTTTGATTAATCCTAACATTTCAGTAAATTTAAACATTACATCGTTTCATTATTATGAATGAATAACTTTCATCTCTACAATAAATACCCTTATCTAGTATTATAGTATTTACCTAACGATTACACAATAAAAGTAACTACTAAATTTTAAATTAGATTATTACCAAAAAGCTCGTCAAAGCATGCAGATAGTAGAATAATGTTTCACTATTCAGCGTCGGCGCGCTTGGCGCCCGCTAATTTTTTACTATAAATATAATAATTAGTATAATGATTACATTTAATTATTTAACTCTCATAAGGCCAAGGCTAAATTCTCGCAACAAGACTGAACCGATCTCGATGGTGTCGCATCGCATACAAACCGCGAAGATTGTGGGAACCCTATAGTACACTGCAGAACTTCCAAATGAAGACTGTACAAAGGTATTACAAACTTTGAAACAATGTCCAAAAATGACTTTAGGAAAAATTTTCGCAAGGCACAAGAAATTTTGGTAGGTCACCTAGGTAGGGAAGGGACACCAGAGATTGAGAAAGGTAACGAGTGCCGCCGTGCTGGTGTCGCGCCGGTAACATACACAGTGACCCATTGGTCATTACGCGGCAGCCCGACATGCGGCAGACAGCACGAAGGAGAAGAGATGCGAGTCCGCGACGCGACAACGTTCAGCGCACTGTTGCACTTGACAGCTAGCGACGCGAGGGCGTCCCACTTTTTAATCGCATCAAGTCCTAGTCAAATATTTATAATTATTGCAATAATTCATATACAGATAGAAAGGATCGTAAGACCAACACTAGAGTGCCAGCGCTTTAACGAGTGATTGAACATTATAAAAATTACTAAGAAAGTATTAGGTAAATATAATTTGAAATAGTTATGAAATTCATTTAAATATGCTAACATTATCGAGGCTAAACAAAAGTATCGTATTATTACATACAACTTCATTTAAATCATTCAACTTGAAATATTATTTAACAAAACGTAATCTTTCTATGAAGGGCACCTTTGGTTTTTAGCTTATTCGAATGAGATATATCCTAAAATGTTTAATTTCTGGTAATACACTATATTCATAACAAATCCTCTCAGTTGTATACATCGGCCTTGTAAAAACAAATATACATTTTTTTACCGTACAATAAGTTAG
Source organism: Trisateles emortualis (assembly GCA_947095525.1). NCBI lineage: Eukaryota > Metazoa > Arthropoda > Insecta > Lepidoptera > Erebidae > Trisateles > Trisateles emortualis. The sequence goes on along the minus strand of OX352740.1, from coordinate 9,502,936 downwards.
TTGTAAATAAATCTTATGTTACACGATAAATTGAATAATAATAATATTAAATAAACATGCTACATTTATAGGAAATTAATAGATTTAAATAATAATATTTTCATCATGAACAGTAAACAATAAACCTGGAATGTTAATAATAATACAATTAACACTTGCTAATTTTGGTATAAACGAAATAACACCACACCTCTGACGCGGGGGATAGTAGACGGTAAACTTAACAAAATATAAGGACAGAGCTTGCACTAGCGGAGATGTTGTGTGTAGACTATGTGTGCCAGTGTGGGTGAGGCAGGTGAGGTCGGCACCACTCGCCTGGCAGACGAGGCGCGCCGGTCCCGCCGCCTGCCCAGTCCCTAATGCCTGAAGTACCGATGCGATGCAGAGGATCTAGATTGCGCGTCCCTCAGTTAGCTGGTTGTCAAGTGCCGAGAGCCACGAACGAGCTAATGCTGTTCGCCCTCTTCTCCGCTTTTGGATCCCTGTGTAATGCAACGTAATACGTTAGACAGAATACTTAACTATTAACAACGACACTCTAAAAGGCTTATGTGTTAGGCAGGCATTATTTAATAACTCTATATTGTGCGAGGTGCATGGTGAAGTATTAGTAGTAGATATACAAGTACTTATATAATGGATGGCTTTGGGACTCATAACACGTAACGCGTACGCTTAGAATCAAATATGTAACAATTTCTGTAGTCGCGTATGAGAGGCAAAGTATCATCGAATATAACATAATATCACTTGTAATTATATACGTGTACCTACTTAAACATTAAATCTTACTAACTGAGCCGAATCTGTCATTTTCGTGTACTCGATATTGATAGTATGACATATTTAAAAATGGTAAATTGAATTGATTTTGACAGAAACTTTTATTAGACATTCTCTAAGGATATTGTTATGTACATCGTAGATGCGATATAGCTTCAGCTCTTACTTATTAAATATGTTATTACATCGACAAGGTACAAAACTTAGAGAATCTCAAAGGGATTTATCAAATTTACTGAACATTGTGCACGTGCATACTTCATGTGCGAGAATCCAGCCGTTGTGTGCCATCTTATGCCTCGCGTATTCGAGGTGGATGGCTCCCTCAGAGCTGAGAAGCAGCGCGCCCTGGAGGCGAGCCATGGCCGCGGCTGCGTCCGACGGGTTAGTGAAGTCGACGAAGGCCACCGGGCCGGTGCTCCCGCCTCCGCTGCCGCCGCCCAGCAGTCGGAGCCGAGAGAACCCCGGGCAGCTGTACCACCATACTCTATTGTGTCTACGCTCGTACCCCCCGCAGTATGACAATGTGTCTTGTAACTCAATGACTTCAGTCTCGTATGGAGATCCAGGCTATCAAAGTTTGTCTAGTGCCTTAGTCATTAAATGAGAGACTTTCATGTGCCCAAAACGACGTTGACTGAATTTTATTCGCAATCCAATAATCTATTAAAGATTGCGCGTCTACAACGAATAATCGTAATAGTATATTTACTGTTGCATTTAGTGCTGTGAATATAAAATCGCGGTTGGTGTGAGGCACTGCGGCACGATACGGACACAAAAAGTAAAATTCACGACTCTCATATTGTGTGGTGATAAAGTGCTAACGTACGACTAGTTGTGACAATTGTGGAGAATATACGTGACGTTTGTCATGCTTAGGGTGGTACGGGTGCAGGGCTTACCATCACACATAAACGATTTAAAGTTGGTAAGATAAAATTCGCAACTTAATACTCAAAAATAAATCGTTTGTGTGAGATATAGTAGAGCCAAAATCGAAACATAAAAGTATAAACCCAACAATGTTTAACGTGGACGACATTGTGATATTCGGTGCAACATGCACTGTGGAAAAGTTAAATTTTATTAACTTCAAATACATTTTTTTGATGCTCTCATAATATATTTTTATACCTTATGTAGTGAGTGATCATGCACATAACATCGTGTTATTTTTCGACTGGAAATATTTGTGTCAGCGATTTTATGTTATGATCGAACGTTCATCGAATGCTTGTGAATAATTTTTCAGTATTGCCAGTCGAAAATATGAAGCGTTTTGCACATTTATTATTGCATTTAGTACGCGAAGAGGCGGTAACGAACCTGCTGAATAATTCCTTGAGCTCATGCTCAGAGACAAACTGGCCGAGGTTGGCGACGAAGAGCGTAGAGCAGGGAGGAGCGGGGTGCGCGGGATGTCCAGTAGGGCCGGTCGCGTGCGTGGGCACCGCCGCACCTGGCGAGCCCAGCGCTGGCGCCGGGAGCACGCACGCACCCAGCGTCAGGGGGGTCTGCATAACAAATAACGATCAAACAAAGCCAAACAATAATATGGGAACGCAGTATTAGTGAAGTCAACATTATCAAAATAATGTACATTAGAACGATATCTGATAGATAGTCTAATAATAACTTACGTGGTGTGGCCTATCGGCGGCAGCTAGTCAGAGGTAGGAACGAACGGGCGCCATCTGCGGATGGATGGCGGGATGCACCAGTCCATGCGACAGCGCCGGCAGCTCGCCTCCGTAAGCCAGAGGGTGATGCCACAGCTCCGCTCCGCCGCCCGGGAAGAATGGGCTCGCTAGATCTGCACCAGCATAACGGTAAAAACTGACTACCGAATAAACAAAATCATCAGGCTGTGTCAGTTTGTTATTAAAAAATCCATATCGAATAGCCGTCGATCTATGAATGTGATATTAGAATACTGCTATAGAAAATTATTATTTACAATGTGCTTATGACATGTTTTCACGGTCTATATATATATTTTTTTTAAGTACAATATCCAAAAGACAACGGTCGTGTGTCATCGTGTCTATTAAGGTGACAATAAATTTACTTCCAAAATCTATGAACGTGTTTTCATGAAAACATGTAAAAAGTTGACAACAGTGGTAAGAACCCGACAGATCAATCAATAGCTTCGCGGAGCTAGGCCTTGCGTGGTACGTGTAAGCGTCACAGATACTTGCCCTTTGCGTTTGCTCGACGCCCCGTCCTCGTACACATTACGTGCCTACTTACACGTTTAGAGAGTTACATTTAGGTGGCAGTAGTGAGGATACGAGCAATATTGTGTAAGGATCAGCACAGACGCAGGTCGTGCGATTTCATAGTGCGTTCAGTCGGAATGGTACGGGTGTGGGGCGGTCGAGCGAGCGCCGGGCGGTGTGTGCGTTCGGCGGTACTTACGTCCAGTGAGTGGGTGCATCAATGCGGGGTGTGCAGCTGGCGCGGCTGTGGCAACTGCCGGCTTCGGCTTGCTGACCTTCGTGTTGCTTTTAGCGAACTCCAGCCGAATCGTTTGCGGCATGTCGGGGTCGAACCGGACGCCCTGCTGTGAACAGCCGCGAGCGGTGCGGCGCTCCGATATAATGACGATGGAAGGGTCGGCCGTCACGAGCTCCCAGCTCCCGATAGACAAAGACAATGTGTAAACACCGCTCGGGTCTACGGTCACTAACGAGTGGTTGGGAGGGCGTCGGTCCGGTACATTATATACTCGTATGTGGAGGTTATTTGGACTGTATCAATAGTTACAAATATTTTTATTATTCCATGTTCCGAAAATAAATGTATTAAGAGTAACCTAAACAGGAAAGTTTATGTGTAAAAGTCTGGACATAAAAATAATTTCGGTATAAATTATTTGCTTGGATAGATTCGATATAATCGAGAGGTCCGCGCCTGCGCCTGCTTAGGTGACGGAACACAGTGCTCGGGATGTGACATCAAAACCTGTCAAACAGTGACATGCAGTTGCGTATATACACCGTTACATATCCATCACACTCCGGCGTCGGTCCACACAGCTGAATAACATCGACTTGCTGACCCGACGTGGTCTATTCTGTATGTGCATGGGTTTAGCATGACTTACGATGCGGTTACTCGAGTCAGGAAAATGTTATTCCAAGTCTACAATGAGAATATTAACTATTAAGTGCTCATTGGCTGTGTTGAGGCATGTGATGAGAAGAGGTTTAGTAACACCGTGCGTTATACATGTTTTAGTATTTACAATAGCATATTGAGCTTCGTATAACCTATGGGTATCTCAGTCATTCAGAGAGATACTGTTGCCCTCGTGTCACCTATCATACTGTGTACTGAAGCCATTCAAACTGATTAGGCGTATTGTGTACGTGGTCATTTCATTGTTATTGTGTGAATTCCGCATTGTAGGCAGGATAAACATTATTTTCGGTAAAGTTTATTAAATTTTCTATCTCTCTGTTATCTACGTAGAATTATTTTTATTGAGTTCGCTCCAATATTGCGAACCACAAATATTTGTGGAAATAGTTTTGTTAAAATATTGGATCAAACTCAATACTCAGTAGCAGCGGTATTGAATATATTCTAGTAGGTACTATTTGAATTTGTATTGTGACAAAACCAACCTGAAGATCCTGTTTGGCTGCTTCGGCGCCAGCTCTGGTGTGGAACGTAACGAAACCAACGGGCTGTAAAAAAATTAAGTATGTAACGCGTAATACTTTATGTTATACTTAAGATACCAACGACATAACATAAGCTGTTAGATCATGAACTAAGCGAAAGGGGTGGCGTAACATTTTTTCTTCCGTATTTCTCACTCCACACCTACGTTCATACGTTTAAGCAATAACAGACTTTCCTCCAAACAGTTTAAATACTATATTCCTTTTTACGGCATGTTATCAGTACAACAACAATTATCCTTATACCAGTGTAGCAATTATAAACAAATTACATATGTATGAGCATACTCACCGAGGCTGTTTTCCCATTCTTACTGGTAACCTTTAACAGGGAACCCTCATAACCCTGTGGAAACAAAATTACAGTGATTATTTTAACTTTGTTATCAAAAGTTACGTTCCCTATAGTCTACTGTTTTCTGAAACTTTTATATGGGACTACATTATAGAGTTACTTGAAATGTCGATGCCATTAATGTTGTAGTAAAATTTTATTCAGACAAAATAATGTTGGACTACAAAAAAAAAGATGGTACGCGGCGGTACCAGGCAGCTCGGCGGCACAGTCACGCGATACCCCACACTAAAACTAACCCCCTCGGTTTAACTTTAGGCACCTTTATGTTTGTGGTGCCATCCGTGCCAGCCGAGGATCGAGTGTAATCCCCCTTATCGGTAAACAGAATCGATTCAATCCGAATATTACGAATCGGAGCATGACATTTGATATTTACGGCACAGTAATCCGAGTGGATATCTAGTTGCGTGACGAGAACGATGGTGCTTTCAGTTTTATTTTCTCTCGATAAATATTTCTACATTTCTATTAGTCTTGGATGTAAGGGCTGTTACATACAGACAAGTATGTAACAGCCCTTACATTACTAACACTATTTATATGCAAAAGTAATTTTAAAGTACTTGTATTCTCATTTGCATAACTAAATGGTTAATATGGGGATACCTTGAACCCTGAGGAAAGACGATAAAGTGAACTCACTTTATCGATATTTTAAAAAAAAGATTTTTGTCCTAGCTGCTCGCACCGACTTTACTCGAGTTAAACAGTTCTTACGCGTGTTCAAGTTCCAAAATCTTATAATAATAAATAATATTAGGCTCGTTACGGCAAGTAATGTAAGGAGGTTCCTGCCTCTGGAGCTTTAACCGCCGTAAGCTTCAGCTCTGTTCCCGATGCCGGTGGGTCTCCATATTTTCATATATAGATAGACTAATAACATACCTCATACGCTCGAAACAGTAGATAGAGCTCCCGCGGCTTTGCGTCCATGGGCAGGCCGCTCACGAACAATGTTCGCACCTGCAACAATAGAAAACATATTTATTTACTTGGTTTTATTTTCCCACTTTTACGGGAATTGAAAGCATACAATACATGTGGTATTTTCATTAAGTTTTGTCACGTAATTAATTAAATACGTAAAATAAAATAACATAATGTTTTTTATTTCTTTAAAAATACAACTCGTGTACTAATAGGTCCTGGGTCGTGGGAGACTTTACTTATATACAATTAACGGACACAAAATACATCCAGACTAGGAAGAACTATTTGTTGATCACAGCATTTTTTGTGCCGTTCCCAGATCAAACCTACACGCTGCAAGATGGTGAGGTAACCACTTAAGCCAATGAATAAACTATGTAGTCAGGTGATTGTCAACTACCCGCAAACAGAACAAACAAAGTGCTTTGCCATTTAAAAGGTTAATGCTTCATGTTTGGTATAATGTCGGTCAATTTTAGGTTACCGTTGTAAAAAGAACGAAGAATTGACCGAATAGTAACGGTTGAAGACTAAATGATTGACAATTTAATTTATTTTCTAAACAGACCGTAACCTCAGTGAAAGCATCTCTTTAAAATATGTACTGTATAGTATTTTTCCTCCATTTCTGTCTACCTTGTTTGCTATCTATATAGTGTAAAAAAAAATATATATTCAATTTTTGTTTTACTTGCCGGGGAAAATAGAGCTTGCGTTAGCTATCAATATTTTATTCAAATCAAACTTAATTTTGAAGATTAGCACTACTACGTACTAGCCCACAGAAACAGTTCTTTTTTTAAGATAAAAAGTAGCCTAATGTTTTATCACAGAGTACCTATATTCTATCTCTGTGTCAAATTTAATCCAAATCCGTTTAGTTGTTTTAGCGTGATTGAGTAACAAACATCCAAACATTCGCATTTATAATATCAACATAGATTAGTTTAGTTTTATTAATGAAACAGATATATACTTTTCTGGAAAGTCAATTTAGCAAGCTATATCTCTTGTATAAATAAGGATATTGTCCGACACTTTTCACAAATAGACACAAAGGAGGTATAGAAATCTTTCAATGGCGCTCTTTCTGATTCTTTCACCGGCTAAGTAAACGGTGCAGCGCATTAATTCGGCGGTTCTATTTAATGAAATAAAACAGAGTTAGTAATGGCGGCGCGATTTGGCGCGTGCGGGAAATGGAGATTAATTACTGGCAACACCAACCACCACCGACGCCGACGGCCATCTTGTTGCGCACTTTATTTATGCGTCTGATTTTTATTTCTCAGGAAACCTTATGCCTAATTTTACTCGATTCCTTCTTTAATAAAGCAAAGATCCATTGTTCTTTAGCAAAATAGCTTGTAAAAGTGAAATATTTGTTTATAATATGCTAATTGGTCCATTATAACTATGTGGAAAAAAAAGGTGTGGGCACACCTTTGCTTACCAGGCTTAAAAAAGGATTTTTTTTTTTGAAGAGTCGAGTACTTATATATTACGCATTAAGCATACCTATACCTTTTTATTACTTACTAAGTTATAAAACAATCACTTGCAAATTTTTATATGATCATAAAAACTACAACTTTGATATTTCAAAGTTTGTTATCGAAATCTTTCCACGCCCTTATATTATTAGTCATTCATGAAAGGATTTGTTTTCAAACAACATCGATGCACACAAACATATTACAAAGAAAAGTTCGATTGAATGTACACAAACATAATATGTTTTACTTTTCTTTGTAATATTATTACAAAGAAAAGTTCGTTTGTTGCGAATATTTGATCATTTGATCACAGAGCATTGATTTATCCAGTTCTATTAACATTAGGACACTCAAGATGAGGGAGGTTCTGGTATATATTTTATCGGCGTCTGTGCCCCGGTCAGTAGCAGAATGTCGGACCTTTATGTCGGCTATTTTCCGGTCGAATGAACGGGGAATTCCCCGGTTCGATGATACGCGATATTTTTACAGCGTCCATTTTTAAAATTGAGGATAGGTATATTTATTAAAGGGAACTGTTATAAAAATGAAACGTAGGTACTCATGTTTATAATGGTTACTTTATTATAAAATCCATTGGAAGTTAAAACAATGAAAACAATACTTAGTAAAAAAAGTACTTAAAATAGGTACCTACATATGTACATGAGCCAATATTTTCACACTTTTAATAAGAGGTTAAATATCTTTCTATCCTAATAAAGACGAACTTTTCTAAACTAGATATAATGTATAAGTATATATATAGTAGAATCTGTAAACAATTGTATTGTTTTACTGCAATCCGTTTAGTTCCAGCAGATAAATTCGATACTACCTACAACAATATAATATGTTAAAACCATATATGTGTACCGACACAGATAACCTAATGCTCAATAGGCACTCACTATCAAAAGTGTCGTATCTATCAGATAAGCCGTTCTATGTGACATTTATTTAGGTAAGCATACAAAAAGCTTTCAAATTACAATTCAGCCATATTTTCATATCCATTTGTATAAGGGTGAGGTGGAAAGAACGTTTTGTGAGTTGTGAGTTTTATAATAAAAGCATAGTTCAACGCGTAAGTTCAAAATAGATAAGACTATTTAAAAATGCGACTCACAGCTCACAAAGTGACTTATGTTTGACCTGACGGAAGGAACGTGATAACTACTATAAAATATTAGGTTATTTCATAAATTTTTTTTCATCGATAAAAACCTATAGATATTATAATTATTGAAATATGATCTAAAATAATCTGTTAATGATTTTCCCCGATTTTTGAGAAAGTTGTCAATGAAAAACTTACTTCGAAAATTACTTTACACTTTTTTTTTATTTTGTAAAGAAAAAAAAAAACATGAAATTGGACTACTTCATTAAATTTGAAGTTAATTTTAAATCGGAAAATATAAAATTAATTAATTACAAGAATATGATTTTATAATTTCTAATGATTTTCCCCGATTTCTGGGAGAATTTCCAACGTAGTTATATTTCAAAGACATATATTTTGATTTTTTTAAATCGTACCTAAATGAAGTATACAACATAAAACTCGTACTATAATATCTATAGGTAGAAATATAAAATGTATCGATATTATTATGTTTGTTGGTACCGGCTCCTCGATGTAGCTATCTAGGGAGTCGTGAGTTTAGCCCCACGAGAGTAATAAATATCTGTTTCTGCTACATGCAGTCACTTTGGATTTCAAATATGAAGGATAACTTAGATTCCAGCTAAATCAATTTACGGTAAAAGGAAGAGAAATATAGTGCACATAAATATCGTTATATATAAATGTCTTTCTTTTGTATATAGTAAATCTAATGGGAAATCACTCATCCAATTTAATATATTTTATACTTCTTAGGTGACAAACAAGCACGGCCCGATAGTAAGCAGTTCCTAGAGCTTATGGACGTTTGCAATTCCAGGGGTTTGCGTTTTGTCGAGCCAAAAACTTTACATCAGAGTTTTGTGTAAGTGTACTCCAAGGATAGGAAAACGTTTCTTTGAAAATATTTCTTTAAAAACGCATTCTTAATTAGCACTGGAAACACAACGTGACGTCTCTGTATTTAGTTATTTGGGTTGTAGTCTTCTATAAGGTCCTCCACCTTTTATAAGACCACACTCAAATAACTAATTAACTACATACAGTGAAATAAGTACTACTCTATTCTCGGTCGGGATTACTCGGATTAAAATAGATGTAAAGTAATTTTAAGCTACAAGTTTATACTTCAAGTTTTTTGTTTTATATTACGTCAATGTAATATTATTTGTAAACGATATATTCTTTTAATATCACCAAAAGTACAGATGCCTTCATAGTGGGCCATTATAGCAGGTGCGGTTGATACGCCTATAAGATTTACGAGCTTAATACCTGAAGACTGTTCAGACTATAATAATACTACGATTGCCGTTATCATATTTTTGTAAAGTTATAACATATTTAAATAAATTACAGTACATAATATATTTTAAAGAGGTTTTTTTAAACAATTTTCGCATATAGGAATTTCTCTCTCGGAGATTTTTACAAATATTGAAATCACGATTACATATTATCTTATATTATAACATCGTATAGTATAGAGGTAAGTGGCAAGTATCGATATAATATGAGGCGAGTGAAAGGTAGGACCATTTGTCAATAAAATAAAAGTACTACACTGACACAATTTTATCTACTTAATAAAATTCTTAATTCTATGACAGACAACACAGCTTCAACCGATGAGTCTAGAATTATAACATCCTGCATATGCATATCAATAACGTCGTCGGTGAGCATTAAGAGAAGATTTTTGACATACTCATATGCCCAATACAACGTTTTATGTGTAAATTATGATCTAGGCTAGTAGGTATATAATATTTCGAAAAAGGTAAAAGAAATATTGACAAATAACGTACAAAATACGGTTACAGTATAGCATTACAAAGAGAAGCTGCACACGTTTCCACACGCTTGCATTAAGCCCACACGGTGTAGATATAAGAACGTCAAATACTGGAACACCTAGCATATTTCAGGACGCGGGCGGGTGTCCGGTCAGTTTGAAAATGCCCCTCCATGTCGACCATTTTACACTCGGTTGCCCTCGAATCCCTACGCTCAGACTATTGAGTTATATTATGTTTTATACCGAGAGATGGGAGAAAGCGAATTCTGCCGGATAACACATAACTGAAAAGTTTGCTCGTGATATCAACTTCCCTTTTTCATTGCATTTAAAAATGAATAGAACAAGTAATGTTAGAATCGTGCAAAGTTAAAAGCTTATATTTTATTTTATTTTAGAAAAGTTATTATGTTTTGTATTTTAAAACAAACATTGAGAAAAGCTTCTAGTTTCCTTATGTATTTGGTTGTTGACAATGATTCAAATAAAAAACAATATGCTTTTAACAAGCTTACTCGCTAGCAGTGATAGGATTTTTTATAATATTCTTCTTCACATAACAAACAATGACGTTTTTTCCCGGAGTGGTAAGCAGAGGCGATTCTCTGTCGTTGTGACATAGTGGTCGTACTTTTGAAAAACACGTTAAGCCGTTGTGCGTTAGTCCTACGCCTGATCTGGCCGTGTTAGATTGCCGTTCTATCAGACTATGGGTGGGCAAGAACAAAGAGTGCACCTGTGCAAACGCACACATTTGTGTACTTAAATATCTCTCGCGCATCATCGCGGCCAGTTTTGACGGAGACTAGCTATCTAGCTAGTCTCCATCAAGACTGGCCGCGATGTGACCAAAATTCTATTAGGAGGACATAATTCATATAAGGAATATTCTGCTTCAAAAATGCAATTTAAAAAATTATCTTAATACCTAATATATGCGTTATGTTACATGAAATCCGTGAAAAAGTCTTACAAGAGAGCAGACAAAGTCTCCTAAGTCAAGTGAAAATACATAACTGACGTGCCGCCCGTCTTTTTCAGTGACACAGAAGGCGCCAGTGTAAGTGGTCTATTCGGGGTTTATCTCAATTTTACGCCTTCACGACTCTGAAAGCGAAACGAACATTTGATCTGTCCAGAGAGGCCGATATTATCTACAAGCTGACGTTAATGCGACAGCTAGGAAAAATAAATTCTCCATGAGATCATAATAATGTCACAGGTTTATGATAAAATTTGGTTTTTAATAAAAACTTACACACAAAATGTTTACTTAATGTTATAATAAACCTTAGAAAATCCAGTTTTTTGATCAAAATTAGAGCTAAGGTTCATAATAAAATCAATTTTGACCATGACCATGGTCGGTGCAATTTGACCAAAACGTCTGGTAACAAAAGGTGAATGAAAACCTTCAAAAGATTTAGACCCGTTGTCCATCAAAGTAATAAAATTATTTTTGGTTGCTTTTTCTTTACATAAAAAAAGAAAATAAACAGTAAGTGCCAAATGCATGTGTAATGCATAAGTTATTAAATTATAAGAAATAATCAAATGTTATTTCATCTTCTTCCGTTTATGGATCATACGACTTTTGGATTAGATGTTTTAGACTAGATTTTTTAGTAACAACCTGATTTTATTATAAATATGCTACTTATAATATTATATAATTCTGTATATTACGTATAGCAGCAGACAAATCATGAATGAATAATCAAAGGCAAATGCAGCGTTCCAGTGCAGCCAACAATGGTTAATTGCAGACCTACTGTTTAATCGAGTGTGTTAATCGCTAATAGATGTGAATGTAAACAGATTTAATATTTATAAGTGTGTTGTTAACATGATATATACTATAGCTATTCAAGAGAAACTTATCGCATTGTATAAGATATTAACGACTGAAAAGATTAACAAGAGAAAAGGATCATTCGTTTCAATGTTTTAAATCTCAGCTTGGTTTTACTTAACAAATTTGGCAAAGATCAACACACCGTGAGACGTGGTGTTGTCTTTGCACCAACCGTGTATTTGATAGGATAAAAATAAACGTCAAAAAATTTAAATAAAATTCATTTGTTCCATTGTAAAAAATCACTGACATGAAAAAATTTAATAATGATGTAAGTAGGACTCGAAAAACAATTTTTATTTGTTACAATTCTTTTACATACACAGAGTACCTATATGCATATGCAAAGTAAGCAGGCCATATTGACATTCAATAAACTGCGCGTATAAATAAAACGAAAATAAAAATAAAATAAGGATAAAGGTGTATTCACACGATCGATCGCACGAGCGTGCATCCGAAGCGATTGGAGCGGAAACGCTTGGGGCACTGCACAGCGAATTTATCATACGTTAGTGTGTACATACCTAACTTTCAACATGCAATCTCGTACCGTACGCGTGTTTACCCACTATGATTAATAACTAATACCCATATAAGTTGAAGTATTACCATTGGTAACATTGCCAACCAATCATAAACTCAGTCAGCCAATCTATGAAAATAGTTACAATACTTGTAGTTTGTTATAACTAGAAATCGTACTTAGCTCTTTGGACAAATAAAATCAATCGGCGGATTGAAAACTGAACTCAGTGTGTAAATTAATGATAATAATTTTATTATAAGAGATATAGATAAGTAGCTTCCTTTTATCTATCACTATCTCTTTTTCTTGGGGTTCATATAGACAATAAATTAAATTGGAAGGATGAACTCTCAGTCTTTCTTTCTTTGTTCTTGGAAGCATCGCTTAGCTCAGCTTGTTATGTTCTTCGAAGCCTTCGAAATGAAATCTCACTAAAGCAGCTAAAATGGTTTATTACGCACTTGTAGAATCGAGGCTTAGGTATAGCATATTATTCTGGGGAGGTAGTTATAATTATGACATACAAAGAGCATTTATCTTGCAGAAAAGAGCTATCAGAACCATGGTGGGAATTAGACAGGATGTATCATGTAGGCATTACTTTAAGGAATTAGAGATACTGACGGTGCCTAGTTTATATGTCTTAGTCTTGCTTACTAACTTTGCAAAATATGTGCATGAATTTGAAAGTGAAACAGAAAGAAGTTTAAGAGAGAGTACGAGAAGAAGAGACTTTCACACTAAATTGGTTCCTCATCTCAATGTAGTAAAGCACTCCTCAGATTTGATGTCCATCAAAATCTTTAATAAATTACCAATTGAAATAAAGGAGGCCTTATAAAAGAAAGAATTTAAATGTAAGCTAAAAAATTTTTTAATAAATGGGTGCTATTATTCAATAGAGGACATTAAACATAAATTTGATTAATAATATAATAATTGACAGTATTGTATTTATTCCATTTTATATTATTCTAATTGTAATGTTATCAACGAATATTGTATTGTATGTTAATAGTAATCGAATTTAATGTTATCTACGAATTTTGTTTTTTTTTTGTGATGTAATATTCAATTTCAAATACAATGTAACGATTGTTTGTGAATAATAAATAATAATAATAATAATATAACATTACGTTCTATCTATCTATCGCATTTAAACTTAAAATGTATTAGCAAGTATGCACATAACATGGAAATAAATGTGAACGCCGCCGCTTGGAATAAAGGTAGCTTATTTTTTTTTTTTTTATAATATCATTGTATGTCAAGCTAATCCTGCCTTATAGGTCTCCCATGTTGCAGTTGCTTGTTATTTGGGTAGTTTATTTAGTCTAGCTCTTCTAGTATGCCACTGACGTTACTCGTTTCACTTTAGACCGCTGAGTAGCCTACGTCAGCAAAATACAAATACAAAATAAAGATAACAGGCAACCAAAATCAAAAAGTAATCTATCATGACATGTTGCTTCGCTGACCACGTTGCTTTTATATCCACTTGTACGCAAAACGAAATAATGAAAAGCTTCCACAACTCAAACAAAACTTCACAAAGAGGAATACGCGAAAATTAAATGTCAAGCTTTTGATACCAATCAAAATAGACCATCTATTACGTACCTGACTGTTGAAAATTGGTGGACGTGCTTTTGATTTTGTGTTCCAAAAAAGAATGTTTTGAATTTTTCTATTGTCTTAAATATTAATTTTAGTGTTTCAAACTTTTATTCTTTCACACACACACATACACTTTCACGACGTGCATTATTTAGCTATGGGTTGCTCGACGTTTGGACTAGATTAAACCGGGCGTGGTTACGAACTTGTCACACTAACTCGTAAATGGCGTAACCTGGTCGAAACGTGAAGCAAACTAAAGATAAATGATGCATGATAGCGTTATTTGTTGTGTAAGTGATTGTCTAAAATTTAAGTTTATGTTTTACGTTGTCTGTCATCAAGTTAGCAAAACTTAAAAGATGTTTTTACGTAATGCAAACATACCAATTTAAAACCGAATCAATGGCATTATACTTTGTTGCATATGGTAACAACGCTGAAGTCATGTTGTTCGATTTCTATTCCCGTAGTTGATTGAAACAGCGGGTGCGCTGAATAGAAAATCGGTGGTTAACTTTTGTTTTATCCACTCTAACGAGAACTTTGGCAATTCATTTGTTTTCTCCTTTTACGCTTCGCCGAATGAAAAAATAAACTACTGCTGACGCATTGTTTTCGACCAGCTATTTTCATGGTGCATTTTTGTTGGCTGTATAACAACTTACATTATGTTAATTTATCAAAGAGGTTCAGTATCACCCTTTATTTATAGCAATTTAAATTAAATATAATTTGACAAGCGCATCAAAATTGTATGAAAGGTTGGTTTTATTGTATCTGTTGACGACGCAAAAAGAAAGTATACGTTTTTCTTTTATTATTCTACCGAGGCAAACAAGCATACGGCCCGGCTGATGGTAAGCAGTTTTCGTAGCCTGTCTATAGGCTACGGTAACTGCTCGCCACCTGGCGGGTTTGCAACATCAGGGGTATCATTCGCGCATTGCCAAACCTTGAAAAACCTAGTAAGACCCTAATCGTAATTGCTCTTTTTATCTTTTCTTTTGTTTTTTCGCTTATAATATTTTTAAAATAAATTATATCTCTACCTACGTTTATATGCGCAATCAAATATTCATTTTCAAGTTTCATTTACATTTCCAACAATAACTTAAATATAGAAGTCACTTTTTACTTTGTGTTTGCAACTGCAACAGGTAATAAAAGCTATTTAAAAAGTGTAAATCAATAACTCATTGAAGCAATGGAGCAGCGCGATAGCTGGCACTTGTGAAAGTTTGCAAAATGAAGTGGTGAAACTTTTCCAAAGGCAATTTTTCTTCGGCCCGTCAATGTCAGAAGCAATAATTCACAAGTTTAACATCCACCGCGTATATCGATGACCGTTAGGATGCCCGCTCCGACTGTACGGAATATAGATGATCCTCGCCTCTGGGAAACCAACTAAAGCAATTTATGTGTAGGTAAATAGTTTTGAGACTTATTAAGTTATTGATTAACAATGAAACCAAACTTTAGATCTAAATATTTATGATGGATTACAAGTATTCCACAACAAACCTTGTTTACAAAGTTCCAGAAACTAAGATTTACCTAAGCACCGCAAATCTCTAGGATTACGCGCCTTATAAACGCTAAGTAACAAGTTTAAGATAATATTTTATAAAACCACTTGTTCGGTTGAAATCGAGTGATTGACTTGGATTGAGATATTTCTAATTTTTCGGTTGACTTGCGCCGCCAAGATTGTAGCACTAGGAAAATAGATAATGGGAACGTAAACAGACTGGAAAAGTAGAAAAAGGCGCGCCGCCTCTGCCGCCGGCCGCTACTGGTCGACGAACAACCAGCGCACTGTACACCGACTAATTGAAATCATTGAATCTCTTTCAAATATTTAACTTTACGGAACCTCTTTTATTATTTCATAAACTTCTGATTGAATCTTTCAACTTTGTCGCTCAATATACGAGTTATAATTATATTAAATATAGTTTAGCCATTTACTTATGACTTTCAAATAAGGGACTGAGTTAAGTTCACACTGGAATATTAATGACTTTATCGGAGCCTGAGTCTCAAGAAAGTAACGCTTGAGAATTCCTCATTGAGGGTGCAAAAACGTCTATTTAACCAGTATCATTAATAACTTCGACCTCTTCGAGGATTACTTGCAAGAAGTACAGATTGAAGAGGTTTTATGGTATATAGTTTTTATACCATCTTCTATTGGCGCTTTATGATTATATACATATTATACATGTTTTTGCCTATTATAATTACCAGCAATGATAATATAAGAATTTTACTATGTGTATCCATCCATTAGGTTACAGTTGAATTGGTTACCCATTCGCCAACGCCGTAGTTTGCGTACTCTCACTACTCTCTTTTCCTTCCTTGGGTCACCTACCTCTCCCTCCTATCTTGCTCACTATTTTCAGTATCTATGTAGTAACCACAACAGAAACCTTCGCTCTTCCCATAATCTCCTTCTTAGTTGTCCTTCTCACAGTTCCAATTTTATTAACTCCTCTTTTCCTGTTCAATCTGTTCTTCTTTGGAACGCTCTTCCTCTCGAAATCAGGATGTCCACAAACCGTTACACGTTCAAATTGAAGGTGCGGCAACTTTATTTAAATAAATTGGCAGAATCGACTCAATAATTGATATAACTTATATATTATAGTGTATATATAAATATATATTTAGATATTTATTGGATGTATGTTTATTTAGGTAGGATTTATTATATTTTAGTATAATTATTTATGTACCTTTTGTGTTATAAGAATTTAGTTTTTTTTTTTTAAATCTCTTAATATTTTTTCTTACTTCAATTGCACCTACTTTGTATTTCTCTGCATCACCCTTACAGGTAGACTGGTAGAGAATGCCTTCGGCATTAAGTCCGCCTATGTACTTTATGTATATGAAGTTTTAATAATAATAATAATACAAATAACAATAATTATAAATAAACCCGCAGAGCAGCTTGTGGCGGGCTGAATGTGAGTGGCGACACTGCGGTCTCGAATGCCCCAGAGAGTCGGTCAGGGCCTCGTCTCTGGATTGCCTTTATTGGCTGTCCGGAGTGGACTGGCAAGAGCGCCCGCAGGACTCTCAACTCTGGCTTGCCTTAATTGGCTGATCAGAGAGGGGTCGCCAGAGCTATATGCTCGGGGGTGGAAGTGTCATTTTCAAGGGCATAACTACGGGGAAACCCGCTCTCGGGTCTCTGTAAGAGACCCCCGATGGTGAATCCGGCGCCGCACCGCTCGACACCCCTAGCCGCGCACTATGGTGTTGCCCTGTTACTTGTGGGCTGTTGCCCATGTCGGTTGTTTCATGGGGCCCATCTAGTGTATAGGCGAGTCACCGTCTGCCTATTTGTCGTTTAACAGTATATCCCAACTTTTAAATGATGGCAGGCGACGTTGTATCCCATAATCTTTGTCCAGTCCACCAAACACCCAATCCCATAGCCCAAAATTATTTGATTTCACATGTTCCAATAGTTTTACACTTGCCATAGGCAGATCATGGCTGTACTGCAATAGTGCAGCTGTGGCGTGACTGTGGTAAGCGTCTCATCCCATTTAAAATTAAAATTCTCTAAGGGCCTCTGCGTGTTGGATCTATGTCCCCGCATAAGCCTTCCAAAGGCCCGGGTATTCTCCTTGAATGATGGGAAAATACCCGTGATAAAGAGAGACATAATAATAATAATTAGGCTAACATCCCTCCTAGTGTATGGAGGAGACCGTGCCGTCCGTGCCCAGCAGTGGGACGTTTATGGGATGAGATGATGATGATGAAGATGATAATCTATCTACGTTTGAAACAGAAATATACTTAGATGGATACTTAAATTAAAGTTATTCTTTAAAGGAAACTAAGAACAGTATTATACTTTGACGAGACTTTAACACAATTATATCCTACTAATATTAGAAACGCGAAAGTTTGTAAGGGTATGGATGTATGTTTGTTACTCTTTCACGCAAAACTGCTGAACGGATGTGGATAATTAAATTTGGCACAGAGATAGATTATAGTCATATAGGCAACTTTTTATCGCGATAACCGACATCCACGCAGGGGGACCCGCAGGCAACAGCTAGTGAGGATATATTCTTGATAAATAATTATATTTGGATGGAATACTCAAAACAGGAATTATACTTGGATGAACAAAGACTGAGTCGGAACTAAGTAGTAAGGAACAATATTGCTACCAGTATCGTTCACAATACCTAATGTACGAAATATACATCAATAAATTATTGAGAATATAATAAACCTAGAAGCGAAAACGAAGAAAGAGTTTAACGAAGCAATATTGTCGACCACCTGCTCCGCAGAGATAGGGATCATAATGTTAATTTAATTAAAGGACTAATCTAAATTGCAGACGACCCAACACTCCGCCAACCATTAAAAGGATATTTCGACGCCGACAGTAAGTTGGGGAAAGTCGCTGATTATAAATATCTCGGAAAACAAGTAGGGGTAGACGATTTACACTGAAAACATCGAGTAAATAGCCAAGTTTGGAAAGTTTTTGTATTTATTAGTATTATTTGTTTTTATACAGTGTGCATAATAATAGTTTTTTAGATCGATTTTACAGTAAACAGTTATCGTAGCCTATGGACAATTAAAAACAGCATTACTTTATTACGTTCTCGACCCTACAAATTGTGGTTTGTTTTGTTTGCCCTACCTCTTCTCATTATTATTCCCGCTAAAAATGTTTCAATCAATCAGCCTATCGCAGTCCACTGCTGGACATAGCCCTCTCCTAACACGCTCAAGTTAAAAGTTTATCGTTTCAAAATTTGTTAATGTTACTTTTTAAATAAATAAATATTTATTTAGATGCAGTTAATGTATTATTTATATAGAATTATTTGTATATTGTATACATAAATTTCTTCTTTAATATAGGCAATTTTTGTATAATAATGTAAACTCTGGATAGGTTATCCATAACATAAAAGTTGTTACATATGGTCCGCATACGACGTCAAATACGATCGTTTGTAATGTAGTTCCTTTATGAAAAAATAAGGTTGAAAGTAATAGTTATACAATCGTAGTTGATGAATAGCTATATTTAATTAAAAGGCAAGTAGGATACTTATCTAAATTGCAGACGGCCGGTTTAAGTTTCATTAAAAGGGGTTCTCCGTCTCTACACAAGGAAGAAAAAGTTTTGCAGCGATAAAGATGCCTTTCGCCTTGAAAGCAGACAAAACTTGTTGGGAGGTGGGTGGAAAACAATTTATTATTTCCTTTGATAGCCAAGAATCTCAAAAGAATTTGCTAATTTAAAATGCTCAATGCACGATTATTCTTTTTTGTTACTATTTATTTGCTTGTAATGTAGTTGTTGCGCGCTTTTTCCCACTTCTTATCTCGGAATTAAAAATAAATATTTCAGCAGCGGGAGACTCTTTGCCTACATTGTATTTAGCAGTGAAACGATATTTCCTTAATAAATAAGGTTTAAGGGGTAACTTGACAGTAGGTAGCGGGTTGCAAGTGTCTCTGGCATTGCTGATATCCATAACTACATACTATTTACTGCAATTGGTAATTAATCACTGCCTCTTTTGGAAAACTTAGGGAAAAAATCCACATAGAAATTCTACAAACATGTGACTTTAAAATTTCTTTAGACATGTAGGTTTCTTCACGATGTTTTCTGATTCATCAACCAGTATCAGAACAGCGAGTGTGAATTAAAGCCTTTCTCTGTTGATAGAAGAGAGGGGACCCGTGCCCAGCAAGTAGAACATTATATGGGTTGCTATTATTATTTTTACATTAGGTATATAAGAAGTGCATATTATAGATACATATATTTGTTTTATAGGCGACTTAGATAATTAAAATAAGAAAATGTTTCAATACTTATATGGTGCAAATGACTTTTTTTAAATTTATTTTATACAAGTTTTGTTAAGCAAACTTTGCATCGATAAAGATCTTCTTTTTTTGCATGACTTAACATACCATTATATATAGAAGTTTATTTATTCTAAACGAATCATTGTTTAAAAATAAGGAAGATGGTATATAATAACGCGACAACAGAAGGTATCAATTGTGATTGGAGGGACCGGTCGGTACCAGCAGTGGGCCGATGGTCCGCCCAAATTATGTTCAATGGATAATTAATCGTCCCTGTTCACTTCAATAACAATGGGAGCCATATCGAGATAGATCGATCATTATAAAGCTATATTGCAGGGATAATATCATTTTAACGACCTTTAACGACTAATGATGCGATATTTTTGCGCTGACCTTTCATTTACCTGCCAATGAGGGGATTTTGTTTGTGTTCGCCATTGTCTGGATGAAGCCTCACTTGGCTGCGACAATACACGGGCCTTTTGTATTACCAATGCTTACGTAGCGAAGTTACAACATTTGTTTTTTTTATTACGAATCAGTGTATAATAAGCCAGTTATAATATACAGAAAAGCCATTAAAAATCTAATTTGAAATAAAAAAAGATTTCATAAAAGCTATTTATGCGTTCATAATAATTATGACACCTGCCCTTGCGAGAACTTTTTGACTTTCTTGCGATTTTATCCTCGAGAGAAACATACTTGAGCTCGGTAGTATTATTTTAATGGAACCCCAAAGAGAGGGTCGCTAGCAATTAAAATTTTCCATTTTATTAAATTAACGAGCAGAGGAAAGTACGTCGAGTAGGTACTTCACTAGGCTTTTTGCTTATGCAAATATAACGTTATTTCATATTGACAAATCTTTTTCTACATCTGACGTTGTGTATGTAACAACCATCTCCAAGATTTAATTCACGACTGACATAACAATATAAGAAAAACAAGTTTAATAAGCCCTTAAAAAACTTCACATTACACATTTTTATTTTATGTAACTTTAATTATTATAGCAGCGTGTTGCTAGGGTTGCGTGAAAAGGTGATATGAATAAAAAGAATTGATAGAAGCGAATGGAAGAGAAATACATTTTGCACCGAATCTAATAAAAACAAGAATGATATCAGCATGTTATGCCGTGTATCACTCCAGCCAGCAATTTTCTAATAAGATTTCTATCTAGTCTAGTTCTTATATATGTATATGTATGTAGCAACTTATTATACGAGTAGATATAACAATTCATATAATATCCCAGTGATGGGCTCGGGTGTCCTCTTCTCTATCAAGAGAACTGAAACGATTTAGGCCTTAGACTTTAATCCACACACGGTGGTCTAATGCAGGTTGGTCGATCAGACATGGCTTTAGAAGTTATTATAAGCCATGTGTATAATCAACATATGCAAGTGTATTAAACAATAATAAACACCAAATACATACTCTATAAACTGTACAGTTCGTTTCCAATATATTTGTACAAAATCTAAACAAAATAATCCCTTTGTAAGTTTAAGAACATACCGGGGCGTTGCTAACGAAAACTATTGCCAACGATAAACATATAGGGTTACAAGGAAACTGGGTTTGTCTCATCCCATTTGAATTTCAAATCCGTCCAGGTGAGGATACTATTGGGCTCAACTTCCTGCACGGTTTAGATTTACCAGCCTCAATTGAATCTAGCGGCGGAACTTGCACCATGTATCCACTTGATAAACTACCTTATGATACAATGTATTTTCTGTGGAATTCAAAGAATAATATTGCAGTGAATTTGAATTGCAGTATTCGCATATTATAAACCCGAATATTCCTGCAGTTTTACCTGCGTTAAGTTTGTATTTCGTCTTATGTCGCGTTTATTGTTCATGTGATTCTCCTTACATAACAGCGTGATGTTAAATTAACCTTCTTCTAAGCTTTTAATCCTCGTCAAAAATTGGGTTATAAAATGCAATAAGTCTTGTTTAAATTCGACTAGTAGTTTCAAATATCAGCGCGTTTAAATAATAAAATATCGTTCGGCTTGGTTTTTCATTCGACTTCGTATGGATGAAATCCGAACTTACTAACTTATCTGTATCATACATTTAATTGATGTACAATAAAGTGTTTTCTATCGATCTACTTGTATCTTGTATACACTTAATTCATACTGTGTCAATTATTTATTATTTAACTATACTTAGTGTATTCAATTGTTGGTGAGTCGTAAATAAATAAAAAAATCTATCTAGTCCACCTTTTAGTTTTGTTTTTGTAAAATATCTTAAAATGCAGCTTTGAGTTTAACTTACCACAAGCACAAAAGGAAAGTATACAAAGTAAATAAGTTGTATGAAGATGTATAATAGAATATCAAGTTACCAGTTCTTGTTCATACACGTTGTATTATAAGTTAGCTGTGCAGTACGCGGTGGGTTGAAAGGGCTTTACATTATATCAATTACAGTTGCAATCTCCTCGCATACACGTGAAGCAGATTACTTTAATAATAGTATAATACTCGTACTTTCTCCACCTGACCTGTTCGTGTGTAGCAAGCTTAATGTTAAGTATAGACTTTATTGTAAAATTGCATTAAAGTGCATTCATTTGTTATGTTTAGTCATGCTTTATTTGTCTATAATATGTGTTTATTTAGAATTATATAGCAAGCTTAATGTTAAGTATAGACTTTATTGTAAAATTGCATTAAAGTGCATTCATTTGTTATGTTTAGTCATGCTTTATTTGTCTATAATATGTGTTTATTTAGAATTATATATGAGTATGTTTACCAGTTAGATTGGGGACATTTCAGAGAATAATTTAAAGACAACTTCCGCACTAGAGAACAAGCTTTGTGTCGCGGGGGACTTTACAAACATACAATTAACGGACACAAATTACAGCCAGACTCAGAACAACATTTTGTGGGTCACACAAAGTTTTGTCCTGTGTGGGAATCGAACCCACAACCTCGTGCACAGAAGGCGCATAC
Source organism: Trisateles emortualis (assembly GCA_947095525.1). NCBI lineage: Eukaryota > Metazoa > Arthropoda > Insecta > Lepidoptera > Erebidae > Trisateles > Trisateles emortualis. The sequence continues at coordinate 9,479,865 of OX352740.1, read as the reverse complement.
TGCGGCCACTGGACCACCAAGGCAGTCAATATAAATACATTATTTTTAAAAACACAATCAAATTACCTTATAATCTGATGAATTAACACTTATGCTGTAATATATCGTGACTTATATGTTTTATTATTGGAACTTTATTCAATATTATATTATAGCTTATATGTCTAGTTTGCATTGGAAAATATTTACTATAATTAAATTTGTCTGAATCAGTTGTCTCTAATCAATTTGTCAGGTATTCATTAATATTATAATAATTGCTTTTCTGTAATAGTTTACAAAGTGCTCTACAAAATTGTTTGAATGGTAAACATGTAATATTTTCAGGAAGATATTATAGCCTAAATACTCAACGACACTAGGGACATCACTCGCACGGTACCTACCTTCGGAACATGAAAAAATAAGTATCAATATTATTTTCGACGAAAAACATAATAACTTTCAAAAGTTATTACACCATAAAACATAATTTTCATTACCAAATTCCGAAAGACATAACATTATATCACTTATCGAGATATAATTTGTAGCTCACAAAGCCATAAACAAGGTTGGTATGAGGGCCACGATTAAATTCTTTATTCTGGAGTGGAGGGTGAAGAAATTCCTCCACTCAACGTCTACATCCAGAGCAATTTTTCACCAGAGTATATCTGTGGACGTACCGCGATGCTTCTGGTACAATATTTAAGATAATGTATGGCTATAAATCAAGACGTTATAAGTTATTTATTTGAAAATATTGTATGGTTTATTTATATTGTTTTTAATATTGTTGGACATCTTACTGAGCGTGTTTATTACGTCGTTTACAGGATTTTATTTTATTTATGGATGTTGTCTAGGTATCCACGCTGTGAATTCAATGTATGCATGTATGCAAGCCCGCATATAAATTGATCGCGTAAATTATCGTTTAAATTTACATGAAACTTGCAATAACGCGATATTTTTTTCAATTCCGCTACATAAGCCGCGATGTCTTCTGTCGCACCTTGTGCAAATACTCTAAAACATTTTTAGCAAAAGAAATGTCATCCATTGTATGGTTTTATCATCATCATCTCAACATTCTCATCATCTCTGCCTTAGTGGTCCAGTTGCCGCAGTATCGGCCTGCGAGACCCACAAAGTGTTGTTCTTAGTCTGGGTGTAATTTGTGTCCGTTAATTGTATGTTTGTAAAGTCCCCGCGATACAGAGATTGTTCTCTAGTGCGGGAGTTGTCTTTTAAAAAGAATAGAAAGAAAATAATTCTCAACCCATAAATGTCCTATGCTGGTGCTCTATATGCTGGACACGGGTCTCCGCCTCATACTTGGAGGGATATTAACCACGCTGGCCAGACGGGTTGGTATAGGTTTTTGTTTCGAGTTTTCCCTCTCTTGCAGTGAATATTGTATGCCTGACTTACTCCCTTAGTCGACACTTACGACACCCTCGGGATGGGACGGGTTGGTGACATTTGTATTCTCAATCCGTCATGACACAGAGTATGAATATGGTTATATATGCTCAAACAATATCAGAGAAATATCTAAAATGTTATTATACAATAAAACTTGCATTAGAATGACCAAAATTACTTATAAACCAGGAATAATCTTAATTTTTTATAATACTATTAGTGCTATTAGTATCTTATATAACGTTTAGTTCTCAATGTAGTACACAAATAAATACGTATTTTTATCAGCCGCTCATAACTTGCACCAAAGCAATGGATATATCTCAGCGACCGCTTCAGACCATCTGATTGATGGCTCTAATCTCCACAACTATAGAATTTGTACGAAGATAGATAGCCTCTGTACACTGGGCTTTATACATTATGTTTGCGGAAGGAAGTCAAAATATCGAGACGAAGAGTAAACGTCCCCTCCTACGACAAATTCCTTTGTGATGAAGAAAATCAATAACATCTTAATGTACTTTAGAATCAAAAAGCTAGGTCAAACACCATAATAGATTCGAAGTCACATCAGTTATATGAGTCAATTTAAAGAGCGAATTCAATCAGTCCAAACAAGCAGAAAATCGAACCCCAAATCATCCAATCGTAGTAAATCTCAAATTCTGAGTACGCAGCTAAGGAGAGGCCCGTCCCGGCCAAGTCCCTGATTTAAATTGCAGATGCCCCTCGGGAACGAACGCCGACTCCCGCGATATGCTAATCATAGTCAAGCCAAGGATTATCCCTGTTTACACTTAACAAACTCACTTAATTTCGCACCGACCGATGTCTTGCCATATTTGTTGTCTAAAGTCTGAACGTCTAAATAGTGGACAGGCGAAATCTGACAGGCGAATTATGAGAGACGCTTCTATTATTTATTGTGCTAAATTTAGTCAATTATATTATACAAAGTTTGTTTAAATTGTGAATCCTATCCTATCAATATTATAAACGCGAAAGTTTATAAGAATGTATGGGTGTATGTTTGTTACTCTTTCACGCAAAAACTACTGGACGGATCTGGATTTAACTTGGCATAGAGATAGATTATATAGTCTGGAATAGTATTATTCCCGACTTTTATAATACGCTACTTTTTCTCCCAGAAAAAATCTCTGTTCCCGAGGGATTATACGCGCGTGCGAAGCCGCGTGTGGAAGCTAGAAATACATAATAATAAATACCTACCACCAATTAAATAAAAAAATATCTCCACTCCGGGAGTGCCGACAGAAGTGAAAACACTAGGCAAAATAGTTGTTATAAATTTTATAGCAATAATGTTTTTTTTATTTATCTAGACGCGTTCGCGGTCTGCTATATGTACATGCATTTGTCGCCTCTTTGCTTTAATAACGTGACAGTCGAAAAAAGATTTTTCGGATATGTCAAGCTGCGTCTCGTGACGGTGTCGCGAATCCAGAGATTTTATCTCATCTAAAAATATGCATACCGTGCTAAAATAAGTTTTCATTTCAAAAATAAATTTGCAGCTAAGTTCAAGTTGCATTTATGTAAGGTAATGTACCTACATGATTTGACATATCATTTACTAAGCAGATAAATCATATTATTACAATTATGCCTAACATTTTTTGGTCGAGATGAATGAATGAATAAATAAATTAATATCTATGAATTTAATTCTACATAAAGTTGGTAAATTATCTGGTTATAAAGTCTACAATATAAAATTGTGATAAAATTTCAAGTATAGGTAAAGTTTCCTAAAATGCATATTTATAACATAGCTCCTATTTAGGTTAAGGTCAGATAAGGCTGACAGATTTTCCTGAACATTATATAAACTCAGTATGGAAAAACAAATTTGGACCCGGGTATATTAATTCACGTTACATTAGATTTAAGATAAAACGTATTTTAGATAACAGACTATTTTATACCAGAGACTTTTTCGAAGTTATTTGAATTAATTTAACAAAAGTACTGGTACGTTTTATGTTTCTATCTGTACTGTAATTTAAATTTGGAACAAAATCTTGTAGAGAAACTAACATCATAATATCCATATCAGCCAAAAGACGTTCACTGGAACTAGACATAAGCCTTCCTCAAGGATATACTTAAATAAGTATATCCTTGAGGAAGGCCTATGTCCAGTATGAAACAACATTAAATTACTATAATTTGCTGTCTTGGTAAATTTAGAAACTTTCTTACACCTCTAACAATGTCTTTTTCGCTTTAAAGTTCACCTTTCGAGGGCAAGAGATACCAGAAAACTTTGTTATTTCTAAACGTTAAGTGTTTTATTCGAACCTACATATGTTATATATATATAATTTGACTTCGAAAGTTGAAAGTATCAATATAATTGCCTGAGATCATATTCCATCTTTAGCCGAATGATGTCCACTGCTGGGCCTAGGTCTCCTTTAAGGATTCGGTCCTGTGCTGCCCTTATCTTTTTATTATTGAAGCTATTACAATAAAATATAATTAGATGACATAAAAACATTAATCATTTTCAGGTCATAGATGAATGAAGGTAGACCAGAACCTTCGAAAGTGGAGAGATACTTAATAGATGTTTTGTATAGGATAGGACGAATATAGTAATACAATAGTAATACAAAATAACCCAATCTGGGCTATTTTGTGGTATTACTTACAGAAGACCATAGCCAAAGAATTACATACAGTGCAGTACTGGACTTGTACTCAGCATTGAACAAACTCGGCTATGTGATATTTCATAGACGTACTAACGCTAAAATATGCATAAAAATATAAAATAGGTCTATATAAAGTAAAGTTAGTTTTATGCTAAGGGCAAATACATTAAACAATATTATTTTTTATGTCCATTAAACATTTAACGTGTTGGGTAAATATCTAGACCAAGCAATAAGTACGGTTGAGGCATCGTAAAGTCGATCTGAGGTGGCACTAATACGAATTTATGTCGATGGACCCGCGGAGGCGCCTTGCCTCGATATCGATTCGCCTTCAGCCTATAAATGTTTCAATTTTCAAACCACCCATTTTATGTTTACCATGATATATTTATACCAACATTCTTGATAATATTTTTACCTGAAAGATTTTTATAGACAAAATCCAATCCCAGTTTGGGCGCTAAATATATTATATTTGAACGAGCCAATTTTATAGTTTGTAGTGTTAACAGTACAATGTTTATGGTCTATATCTCGAGAATCACGACTCAATACAAGTCATAGAAGCAATGTCATTTTCTTTTATTGTTCAGTACGGTTAAGAGAACTTCTCAACACACACAGCTATAACTTTGAACAAAAAAGATAGGTGCTACAAACGTGTTAAAGTTCAGTTTCACTTTGTTCAGGTACTTATCTGTTCGTTTTCTGTTATACAATGGAGGTAAAAACGATTAACTTTGTTCAAGCTGAAAAAATGTTCGTCAAGTATTGGTGTTGACTTACAAGGGGCAAGTACGCTCTATGGTACCGTTTAAGTTATATATCGAATTTGGGGAGGAAATCTCGAAAATTTACATGAGAAAGCTTCGTGGAAAGAGGGCTGCGTTCCTAGAGATGTCTTGGGACTCGCTGTCTTCTAACAAGGGACGGGAATGTTTGAGGTATCCGACGCAGGCACGCGGAATACGACAAGAATATTTGATTGAAATCGTGAACGTGTTTAATATTGAATTTTTTTCTTGATTATATTTTATATTATTCGGTTTCCAAATATAAATAAATGTATTCATGATGGTATCAATACAACAAACGTACGTGACTCAAGTTGTTGTTTGGCACACAGATTTACCTTTATTTTTATTCGATTTTGTTGTGTTTCTGTCGTGTCTGAATAAAGGTACAACGATTATGAGTTTCGGTGTGTGTTGGAATTTTGAATAAAATTATTGTTAAAAACTAATTTCGTAATGAAATTAAAGTTTTTCTTTAATCCCACATTGTTAACAAACATGATTAAACAAGGCCCCCTCAGCTGACATTAAAAGATAAATACGGCGGTGGGGGCCCCACGTTGGGCGCCAAAGTTCACGATATGTGGCCTGCCACATGAGTAGTAATTAACACCGCCTCGCGAGCACCCCGCAGCCCGCTCCCCGCTCGCCACCCCGCTCACCCTGCCCCTCTAGCACCGCAGCCGAACTGCCACCCTCCAACACTCAGTGGGGCACACCGATTGAATTAAACTTCGGCACGGTTGTTGTGGTTCGGATCCGAGGTTGGTTTTGTCGCCCACGTTTTGTGCAGCTGCGATTAAACTAGCAATACTCGACCGGCATTTATTAGTTTCAGGTTACGTAATATTATCCAGAATAAAGTTTGTTGTACCTACGTTGTACTTAGCAAATCGCCCGTGCTCTTTAATACGGCCATCCATTTGGTTGTCATGTAACTATGACAACCAAATAGAATAAAACTAGAATACGGGACAAAGAATTGTGCTCATCAATAAATATTTGCCACGGGGCAAATGTGGACGTCCTTATAGCAATTTTATTTTCGATCTTAATTTAAATTTCGACCATTGCAAACTTTAAAGCTATTCAATAAAGTTGATATCTCAAGACCTTCAAATTAAGATCGCAAATAAATCGCTATAAAGAGTTACGCCTGCTTTTATGTCTTCAAAATGTAAAAAGCAATAAATATATTGAATTAGTATATTCAAGCTACACTAGCTCACAATGCCTAATGAGGTGTTAACAAATAAACTATAAAACACAATTAAAAAGACTATTCCCTTTGCACGGCTCACGGCTCACGAGCTCAATGTCAACAGTTGTAAAGTTTTTCTCTTCGTACAATGAGTCTCCGAAACAAGAAGTGTAGAGCACTAGGTAGAGTGGTAGAGTCCCACCCCCCGGTGGGTTTGCCCCACCTAGAGCACAATTAGCGCGCGCGACTCAACACGGCTTGAGTTTTAACAACGCGAGCTCTCGGTATCATTCACACAATATAGGTACTGCCTTGCGGGATTCTTGTGTCCTACACGGGTGCTAAAGGAACTGTAACTGTATTTGTTTTAAGTGGGTTTTCAGGTAACGAATGTGTTCCTTCACTACTCCTTACTAGTGTTAAGTGTTACTTAATATTAAGTTGTGTGTTTCTTATTTACTTATCTTATTAAAGGTGTGTTATAAAAATACATATTCAAAATTACTTATCTTATTAAAGGTGTGTTATAAAAATACATATTCAAAATTATTTAACACAACTTTAAAAATATACTTCATCTATTATAAAAGGGTAATCTGTGGATCGATGTTAAAAATTCTAGAAAGCTACATCATTTGTGAGTATCATAAAAACATAATCCTCCTTTTCGCAGTCCGGATATTGTCAATAAAAGAAATTAACAATGGAATTAAGCTATGAAGTACATGAAACTTCTATGCAAGTTGAAACCAGAAATGACAAATATTTAGCGGCGCGTAATTCTAACTAAACAGTTTGTAAGACAATTAAGCAGATAACACAAGATACATAACCTCAGTGAAAGCTCTAAATCCCGCTGGTAATTAACACTAGTTGTGCTAACAACACTTGGAGCTGTATTTTATTATGTAGCACAAATATTATTCTATCTTTGTAAACAACATCATTGCATGGATGCTTTGTTTGTATGTATGTCTGAAAGAGTCGTCGATTTTCAAGCTATCTTTATCCTAGCTATACATATTTGTACGTAGATATTAGATTACCCAACACAAAATGAATAATAAAATTCTAAAACATTAATTAGCTGGTTTATGAAATTTTATTTTCAGCGATGTCAGTGCCATGAAAAGTAAATAAAGGCTCGTTGAAATATGCAGTCAAAGCGGCGCAATTAAATTCTCAAATTAAAACCACTGTATATGCATAGATAAAGTGCATACGTATTTAAAGGGTGAAGTCTATAAAAACTTCTAAATGGATAGCAGCTAGCTTCATTTTGAATAATTATTGGAAATTATAAGTTGTTTAATTTAAAATAACCTACTGTAACGTATTCAATAGCTCATTCTTAAATGAAAAAATTGTAAATAAGAAAATGAAGACTTCATTTTTGATTTTAATTTCATTCAATGACAACAAAAGACAAATATATCTTACTAACATCAAATTAAATTAAATTAAAAAATTATCTGAAAATGTAATGATTATGAAGTTTTATTATTTTAATCAATCGCAAAAGAATTAAATGCTATTAATATATGTAAAACATATAATAAATTGATAAAACGAACCGCAGCCAACAAAATGTTCTCCCCCGTACAACACTCATTAATACTTAACAGAAGTTCATAAGCCGCGTCGATAACATCTGACTAGGTGGCCGCTACGAGTGGCGGTCTACGAGGCGAACGCGTGTAGCACTCACTGCCTCTTAACTAAAGATGGGTAACTCAGCATTTTTTTTTTGCGTCAACTTAGTAACTCAGGTGAACCTCAATGCGCCGGGGCGCGTTGTAATGGACAAAAAACTAATCTATCTCAGTTCCAAATGAATGTCTCTTTCTCTCTCGTAATAATTAGTTTTCAGATACTAGCTCTCTACAAACACTTGGCTGCAGCCAAGTGTTCTTTCTTTACTAAAAGGTAAAATCATACGTGTTACAGAAACACACCTTTTAAATATAAATACCAATAAATTATTTTATTATTGAGACGGGATAAAAACAGTTTTCTTTTGGTGTCTCTTTACCCTCGCCAGTACTTTAAGTTACTTTTACGAGAGTTTGAGAGTTTAGAGTTTGAGTACTGCTACGAACCTTATGAGTTGCAAATCACGCGCCATTATGTCAGATGGTTAGTTGACTTATTCAGCTCACTCACTCACTGATCCAACATTGAGTTGGGTCAATGCGTGTTATGCGTGTATGCCGGCACAATGAACTGAGTTGGCGCAACTGCGCGGCGTAGCGCAATGTTACACATCTTTACTCTTGTCTCTGCAACACTCCAAACTCCTTTATAAGCCGCCTACGACTAGGTACGAAGGTACCATTCCCATCTCATCTTGCTACTTGCTCATTTCTCATCCACCATTAAGAATAGTCATCATTCTTTTCAACTACACTTTGAACTTTATCCGTCTCAATATCTATATTGTCAGTTATGTTTTTTACTTGTCTGTTACATATTTAGCTACTCATCATATTCTACTCATGTTCCATTACTGGAGACGGGTCTTCTCTCCTCGACTAGGAGAACAAGAAGGTTTAGGCCTTAATTCTTACACGCTGGCTCATTGTGGGTTGATGAATCAGACATGCCTTTAGAATTTCTTTTGTCACTCACTGTGATTTTCTTCACCGAAGCAGATGGACACATAAAACATTTGATTAGACCGTTTCAATTTCACAAAGTGAAATTCACATTGGTGCCACCTGGATACAAACTCACACCACATGTGTACGAGTCGGTTACTTTCCCAATCGGCTAACATCGCTTGTCTAGTACTTAGTTGCAACATAATAGATTCTTTAGTACTGTTTAGTGCCGTGAGAATTTTGCAAAGCAATTATGGGTTGTTAGCAAATCGACACAATATTTACATAGGAATACGGTTCCCATAATTTAGGACATTCAATTACACTACATTGTTATTCAAAATAGCACAGTTTACAACAAAGACACACAAAGTTACGTTTATGTTCTACTTAAACCGTTACGTTCAGGAAAACGTATGTAAGAGGCTATTCAAAGTAAAAAAATGGAGACAGAAAAACGTACGTGCACATTATTAGGGAATCTCGTTTAGTATTAACGTTGGGATACGACGCAACAGAAATCCGCCTACCTTGTATAAAAGTTAATAGTGCAGACAGCGCGGTGAGGGTTTTCCCAAGATGTCCATACCAACTACTCGGAGATCTGCGCTCCTAGTACTCGCGGCATTCAAATTGCTGCGTTAGCATATAATATTTGAGCAAGACTCGGAAATCTTCAGTGGCGTGTATGTGTGTGTGTGTGTGTGTGTTAACCCTGCCTCTCTCGCAAATAGATTTGATATCGAACTGCTCCCAAAAGGGTATGTTTGCGAATGCCACTCACGCATTCCAATCTCTCGGTTACGAGTATTTACTATTAATTGGTATCGGTATTTTAAACCTTGATTACCCTCTCAACTTTTAGACACGCTACAAGTAATTTAAGTACTCATTTTGATTAAATATATTTAGAGATCGACGAAATTAGGTAAAAATAAAAATAACTGGTATATAACAGCGATTAGTCAGCAGACGATAATAAATTATAATAAATTAAATGTCTAATGAAACGGACAAAGAAAATAATTTTCGTTTTTGTGCCAACAAGAGTCCGTCGTCTGGTGCGACTTAGGCACACGTAAGTTTGTACCCTTTCTCTCTCGCTCGCCTATTTAACTATTAAACCAGCCCGCCCCAACGAACTAACGTATTCATGACTTGGAGAATACCACCCCCTATTTTACGAGCGGTGGTCGCAGTGAATCGGAAAGGTTACCATTCGAACTCGGCCGATGTGAGATACTATCCTACCATATGCCACGTAATTTGAGGGACCGACAAAACTTTTGCACTTAAATTTGAAGCGATTGTTTTTGTAAGTTAAATAGAGGATTAAATATATTTATTTTCAATCTTTCTATTGCTGTATGAACTTTTATTAATGTAAATATTTGTTATGGAGTTTTCAACGATTTATTCCGGGCGTGAATGTACTATGTAAGCAGATTGTTGGGCCAGTACGATTTATATAAGTCATTTAAATGTTACATAGGCACAGAAATGCTGCCTAACGATATGAATGTATGCGTCTTCGGCATACGTGTGTATGCCTCACAAATTTCAGAAAAATAAAATAGGCAATATTTATTAGGCCTCTTGTATACGCTGTTGACAATTAAAATATAAATTAAATTTGTTGTATTATTTTATGAACATTGGCGAAAGGGAGATCTGGACATTGAAATTCTGCGATTGTTTGCATCCGAAATGTGTCGGTTGCCGCTCGAGTTCGCTTGGGTGTAAAAATCGCGTGACCGTTATCAGCCACGCACGATGCGACCCTCTCTCGACATCCCCGTCCACCTCGTTACACGACATCCGTTTTTCAACCTTAAATATTTATATTTGGAACGAGCTGTCGGCCAATTAGACGGCTCCGAATTCAAATTGGCAATTCACGTTGACAGTTGCCAGGTGGTGCTCGCAAACGGCGCACGTCTCGGAAATCGAAATTTATATGAGCGTCCCTCGACATTTAATGACCCCCTTTGAAGTGTTAGAAAATGGTCGTAAAGCTATTTTGGAAGCCGACATGACGATTACTGGCGGTGTTTGTGTTCAGATTAATGTTTCAATAACAGCCGCAAGCGCTGACAATGAGTGGTACTTTGTAACCTAGTTAAATCCATTTTTGTTTTCGCATATTTCACTGAAATATAATATTAGCGTAATAATATACTACAAAAGGGATTAAATAATTTCTAATTATGTTACCATGTTTATTTATTTGTCCGAAATTACTTGAAACAAAGCAGTATTAATAAAACCAAAGAGGTCGGTACAGACGACAACTGTCTACGGTTGAATTTATCTCGGAACAAATTGCATCGCCCGAGTCGCTAGTCGGCACAGCGGCGCCGTGCTATCTTTTGTGCAAATGAGACACGTAACAATGCAATGGTTTTGCTAAATTAATATGTTTGCACAATCTTAAATTCTGCAAATAGGAATTGAGACCGTGAATAAGATAAGATTTATGAAGTCCATGCGTATTTAAGATGTTTAAAAATTGTAAATCAATTTATTTATATTATTGTAAAAATCGTAGAAGCACAATAAGGTAAAAATACTACCTACTACTAATTGATATACTTATTAGAAGAAAATTGATAAGTATATCAATTTTACATAAACGACACGTTTTCCGAAACCTTAACGTATTCCTTTATAAACAACTACAACAATAGATTGAACAAACAAACAAGTTATCCGCAATTTCCCGATCAAAATGCCTTCCATATTAAAACATCAAAACCGTAACTGGTAACGACAAACAAGGTATAAAGTCACGAGACGACAACTTGACAAAATTTATCCAACAACTCGGTTTGTTTAAACGTTAATTATCGTTTTATTTATGTTGGAAATATTCTAATTTACCCTGCGAGCTAATACCCGAGCTGTTCCCCAAGACGAGACAAGACGGCGCCCGTCCCGTCATCTGACAGGTGTCTTACGCGTGGTCGGATTTATCCCGAGATAAATTGCTGCGAGCTCTGTTTTATACTATCGTGTGGACCTTGCACGTCACGAGGATTACACTACGATTTAAATCTGTAAGTTATCTTGTTAGTTTAGTTTGTATTATGTCTGCGACTTTATGACGTATTACTTATTCACTATTTGTACATGTTCTATATATTTTGGATTATCTATATGTTACTGTTTGTTGAGTGACATTTATAATGTAAGATATACTCGTAGTTACGAAAGTGTGTTTGTACTCTCTTTGTTAATTTTCTCACCAAAAGAAAGGATTTCCTCGATATTTGAAAATTTTCAGAAACAAGCAGTCTTGTGGATTCATAAGTAAGGAAAAAATATTTCAATTGGTATATAAGCTGTAACACTGATGTCAACTTTACATTAAATTCGTTCAGTAATTTTTTGCGTTGTTGAAAAACAAACATCCATTTATCAAGAGGCTTCTTTACGCCATTTACACCTTGTATGTACCTGGTAAGGAACACTGTGGGCCCGACCCCCTTAAACTCCTTTGTTTTAAATATGCATCGTGCCGTCTCTACTCTCAAAAGTGTCTCAAAAGTGCCTTGGCGCTTTTATCAATATTTAAAAAAGGAACTCCAATCGAGACGCAATTTCCTTTGAGCGTATGTTATTTTCATTTCATAACTATATTCACGACGATATTTTGTAGAGTATAAGATACGCAACTCTTTGAAACGTAGGTACTAGGTTAAACAGACTGCGTAGGCATTAAGGTAGAAGTTTTATTCTAATCTATTCTATTTCAATTAACTTCGTATTATGGTTAAGGACTATCGGAAGTCACATAATTTAGTTAACTATGTGAGGTCCGACGGGATAAACATCTAAATGCTTTTTGTAGTTATATATTAAATATAAAGATAATAATCAATCATCATCATAAACGTTTTGGAAGGCAACCTTCACGCTGTCATTGTTTAACTCAATACAAAAGAAAGAGTTGACATGATAGTGTAAGCGCTTAACATCGTAGATGACATTAATGACGTACATAACAGCATGTCATGTAATATGACGTCAGAATATTGTGAACCGCGGTAAAACTCAATTTAATCGATAGCAGTCAATTAAAATCAGCAGTTGTGATTACAGCTGACAGTGTCAATGTAAATTGTGTTTACATTTCGCTTGTTTGCTCAGTGGACGTTTTAAAATCAAAAATTATGATACGATGCGTTTATTACTTCATTTTCGATCTTCCAGTGAACTGATAAATTATTATGATCAGTAAAATAAAAAAGGTACTTTTTAAATGTGAACAAAGATTGCATATTTCCATGATGATAATGTTTAAGATTTTTGAAATCAAACCTTATATACATTTCTACCGAATAAAGAATTAGCCGGCAGAAGTGATAGTGGATGAGCTATTAATGCCGCAGAACCAATAACCGTTTTAGAAGATGTGGACCGCGACTCGATAAACGTAGTGTAAGACGTAGTGAAGCAGGAGAATCGACAACTCCAGCACTAGAGATGAACAAGCCCTGTGACGCACGGGTCTTTATAATCGTACAATTCACTCAGACTCGAAACAAACATTTATGAATTACACAAAGCTTACCCGTATGGATATAAAACCCACTACCTCTGGTTTAGCAGTTAGGGCCACTAACCATTAGACCAACAGGCCAGTCAACAAAATTGGCTTACCATAATCTGTAGCCCCCCCAATCGAAAACAGGCGTGATGGATGATATTTATGAATGTATTACTTGTTTATTATTTTAGCGGTTCGAATTTAATTAACACGATGACATTAAGGGGCCAATGCTAATTAATTTAATTATGCACACGTACCTATGTTAAATATGAAATTATACAATTAATTAAATTTTATAACATTGTTGTTAAACTCGTGGCATCGTCGCGTCGCCGTTGCCGCCGTGCCGTCTCGCTTACATAGCTTATTTACATATAGATACGTGATACGTTTATTAATCGTCATATTGTAATATTTCATGATTGCGAACATTATCTTGTGCATGTTTTAGAAAGAAAATATTTTGCCGCAAATAAATCTATACTAATATTATAAAGCTTAAGAGTTTGTTTGTTTGGTTGAACGCGCTAATCTCAGAAAGTACTGGTTCGATTAGAATGATTTTTGTTGAATAGTGCATTTATCCAGGAAGGCTATAGGCTATATAACATCACACTATGATCAATAGGAGCTGAGCAGTAGTGAGATATTTTGCAAAATCGGGGAAAATATTCCAAATTACCACGCGGACGAAGTCGCGGGCGACACCTAGTTAGTTATATTATTTTAAAGGTATGCGTCTTATCAAAACAAATATCAAAGAAATAGTTTTTTTAAGGGACCAATTTTCATACACAATAGAATTAAATAATGATCTGCATCACCTACGGTAAACTGGTAGAGAAAGCATATAGAATTAAATCCGCCTATGTACCTACGAGCATATGCATGCAGTTTAATAAATAAATAAAACAAAAACGAATAATTTAAATTGGTACACAACCGGCAAGATAAGTACAAACACACATAAAATACAGGATGTATAATTAAAAACCTACTCCATTTCGAGTCAAAGTCAGTTAAAATGTCATTATGTCGAAATCGTATAAAGTGGAAAATCGTAGCCTTCTTACCCTTTTAAGGCACAGAACATATGTTTTATGTGTTTTTTTTATTCTACTTGTATGGCAAGCGGATATCACTTGTGTGTTGCCGACTCATTTCTTTTACACATTTCTTTTGAAACTCTAAATGAACGTTGGAGAACTATCAGTGCTTCTAAGCATTAGTCTATGTAAGTACGTACGTCTCTAGCTATTTTAATAATTACAGTATATTCGTGTACAAATTTTGCTGGAAAATTTAAAAGCATGTAATTAAGTGTGAAATATAAAAAGGCAGCCGCAATAGAGCATTAGCCATAGTAGAGCTAATGCGTTAGTGCAACGTCGTTGCGAGTAGCGCGTTAGTGCTGGCTAGAGTAGCGAAAGATGCAATCTGCATACATTAGCCTAACGTCCTTTAGTTTTGACACCTGCTCTCCGCTTCGAGTACAAAAGTACGCAAGCTAGATGGATGGCACAAACATGTCAAAAGGCAGTTGTTTCAAACTTGGAACTTCAACTGAAGAAAATGTATTGTCTCACTCTCTCACCAGTCCGAATGCAAAAAGCTTTTTAACTAAGTGTTAAACTGTTGTTTTGCAAGAGTTGTTCGTGAATGTATAGTGAAATATGTCGTGCCAGTATTATAGTCCACAAAATGATACGATGCAGGGGTGGAGTTATTAGCTGCACTAAAACTCATTCGTAGAATTGTAAAATTAAAGTTGAAATTGATGGCAATTTTGAACGAAACTAACTTTAAATACCTACTTAACTGCAAGCCCAAATCTAATCCAAAGCTGCCAGAATGTAAATGTATGTTTGAAGTTTGTAAATTTGATTTTATGGTTTTTAAAGGAGAATTTAAACTTGAAATATGATTTCTACAACTGTTAAAATGGTTTATTTGCAGCACCTGCACTAACAATATCGAAGGTTCTAACAGACGATCTAATAATCGTCAATTATTTCAATCGTAGATCGATAAATACGTGTAATATCGATTGTGTTTAGAGATGATCGATATTAACTGGTCGATAAGTATCAGTAAACTGCTATCCATTGTAAAATAGACAATTTATTTGTGAGACAAATAAATATATAGAGGTTGAAATAGTTTAGTACTTACAACGTTGTTGCACTCTGACTAAGGCATCACATCAAAATAACTAGAAACATTGTTGGAAGTACAACGTGCAGTATATAAAGAATATCTTAGAACAATAACTAATTAGAAAGTTATCAAACTAACATGGTAGCATGTGTATAAATTATAAGTTACAACAGCTCCAAACATTGTATAATACACAATTTAGAGTAATGTAACGTCTGTAGGTGCACCAGTCCCATAAACTAGTACCCCACTGAAGCAAACACCTTAAATACTTAACAGCTCAGTTACCCAGTCAAGTTTAAATGCTTGCCGAGGTCGAGAGTGGGTTGTCACGTCAGAGCACATTTTAATAATGCACCCGCTCGTTTAGTATGAAAATTAGCTGGCGTGCGGCGGCCCTGGCTCGATGTCACCTGTTTTATTGATGGTGCAGCTAGGTGTTGGTGTAGACACCTCTATCGGTCGCTGTTTAGGTACGAGTAATTAATGCGACGTTTTACCTTTGCCGTAACCGCGAAGTCGACGCTCAAACGTAGAGCCTGAGCTTTGACGTTCTTTGATTTAATTATTCTGTCTTAGATTACAATTATTTGTGTATTTATATTTATTGTATCTATACGAACATGCGACATTGTTGTTCGGGATTTAACGAATCGTTTGTAAAAAAACGAGAGATATTTTATATCATGATAGCCAACCATCTCATATACATACTGACGGTATAAAATAGCATGCATTATGTATATATAAATCGACCTCCTGAAGTCGGGGAGCGGGCGGGCCGTTACTTTCCAAAATATTGCAAAAAAACTTCACATAAGCAATACGTTCCACCTGGGTAAATTTGGATTAAATATTAACCTCGGCTGTTTATTATATTTATTTAACAATATCCTTAATAAAATAATTTTATGAGCTTTTGTGTGCGTGTGGTAAATAATCAGATTAACTTTTCCAAAAGCAATAAACACACAAAATTTACATACTTTACAGATAATTTATTTATTGACAACAATACTGTAGATAATCTGGACAGGTATTCACAATGGATTTTATTATTTGAATTTCAACCGATAAATTCTGATGACAAGTAAATTAATCGAACAATGCTGGAAAATTTTCGTGCTTGTTTATTAAAGGCATTAAGTCCGCCGTTGTACAATTTTATTATGTGCAAAAGTTTAAATAAATAAATAAATAAATAAATACTCGAGGTCCATTCTGGTTCACATTTGTTTAGTTTTCGTAGGGATCCCTATAAAAAATTATATAGCCTATATTTTAATGTAGCTTTAGAGCTAATATAGCTTTCTAATAGTAAAATATATTTTAAATACATATAATGAAATTGATGAATTTATCACTTATAAAAAACATACACCTTTTTTCGCTTTCTTATAGTAGTTAAGATATTTTGGTACAATAAAGTCGTAACTTGCGCGGCTTATTGGCTTCTGAAGATTATCGGTTTAAATATTTAAATTTAATTTAAGATATATTATAGCTATGCCCTTTGAAAGAAAATACCTAATAAGTTTTACAAGGAACTCCAGGTTTGTCACATTGTGAACTCAACCTTCATGTAAAGCTCATGTTTGACGACACACAACTGAGATGAGATTCAACAGAAAGCAAGTTTGTAAAGGTGCAAAGTTCATAGCCGTTTAGTACATACTGAAGGAGAATGTGAGAATATTATCATGATCCTGTTCGACGCCCGTAAAGCTAATCTATTTCAATTTTTGTTTTCAATGTATGAGCCCCTCACATATCTCGTCGATGGATCTGCACCCAATCGCGAAAAAGTACCTTCACGCCTGCAAACCCGATACGTGACTTGATTTTCTACAGATAATCTTTGTAAAGTTGTTTTAGAAGGAAAATGTACCATCGAGTACCTTACACGAACATCTACAAATTACGAGCTACTAGTGCACTTACAGCTTTGTACTCAAACACCTGTAATCCACTAAGTTTCTACATCAGATCATAATAAATATCAACAACGGAATATATAAAAAAGAGATCCTAAAATATGTTGTTCAAATAACGTTTGAAGTTTTACGTACGCTATTATAATTAATTTGTTGGAAACTTTATGTAAAAGTAAAACCACATGTTTACATTGCAAATGTTATGTGCGGGCCGAGGGAACAATGTTTTAAAGTCAACAGCGGGGGGTCTGAAATATTCACACAACTGGAAATTCAATTTGAAGTTTTCACCGTGAAAGTATAGTTTCCCTCCATTATTATAACAGTGGCGCCACACCACAGCACACCCAAAGAACATATTTTTAACCAAGTTCTGATATTAATTTGACACTAACTACGAACAAGTTGCTCGTTCGTCAACTTCTAGTCTTCAAACTTTAAGTCGCTGGTACAATTAATAAAAGAAATTACCTAAGAATCACAACTTTAATAAAACACCACGTCGAGTTCACTTTAAAAGTTAAATTTTTATTTTACTGTTCGTTGTTATTCTCTGGCTGTTGTTTGACCATCGACTAAACGGAGTCTAGCGTTTAATAAATAATAGAGTCTGCCATTTTCTCCAGTTTCCCATCGGACAGGAGCGGCGAAGCGATTACTTCGCATAAATCAAACAGATTTGAATGCGGCCCGCCGCGTCGTGCGGCTGTTACCGATGTAGTGCCCATTAAAGCTCATCCTTTTATTTTTATATTCCATTTGCTAGCGCTGATTGTTTGCTTTCGTCTTCTCGATAAAAATCTTGTTACGGTACAATCTCACGACATTTTACTGTACAAGTGAAAGAAAGAAGAAAGAAAGAAACATTTATTCATATCTCGCACATAAAAAAAACAATACAATCATACAGGTAATAGATAATAGAATACATACATAGAACTAATAAAAATAATATGATAACACAAAAGAAAGGTATGATATGAAATGTATGTGCGAGCTTGAATAGGCCACCATCTCAGCATAATGCTACATACCTAAGTATTAAGCGCTGGTTTTCGGATAGCGCCTTTATGGTGACGTCACTAACGTAATTATAGCGTATTGCTATATTCGTTTTGAGGAGTAAAATAAGACGATGATTTTTGCTTGTAATCGACTGGTCTTTATTCTTAATCTTAATCTATTTATATTAAAACATAACAAAGGAAAATACAATTATGTGTTGGAAGGGATTAAACGATGAACGTGAGTAATGTGCAGTGACAGCACTTTGCCATATTAATGTATTTACACGTTCACACGTTTTACAATATTAGTTATGGCTGTTGCCATAGATACTCCCTCCTTAAAAAAAAATATTTACGATTAAACTTATTACCCTACACCACGTTGGTTTCTCGTATCACACGCATAAATCTCTTCTCGATTTTTGTTCCGATCGCTCGGAACAACATGTAGACACTGATGATGCATATTATTATTATCACTGCGATAATCGTTATTGTGATCCAACCTCGTATGCTCTGTAGGTCCTCAGCGAGCCTAGAGTGTATCTGCAGTAACTCTTCCGGAATGGCTGGCGCGTTGTTTTGCACCATGTTGACTTGTTCTTTCTCATGAGTACTTGTGTTGGATCCCATGTTGCGTGTGAAAACTTCTTGTCGTGAGTGGTGATTGTAGATCGTTTGTATAGCTTTATATATCATAGCTGGAATCGAACCGTTGGGCGTGAGATTCGCCCTGCACGTGTTTTTTTATTTGCTAGATTATCTTGCGTTTCTACAACTATTTTCTTATCTACTGATGTGCGATTTCTTATCTCCTTATCGTTTATTACGAAGGCGGGTTTTATCCTGTTGATAGATACGGTACTGTGTCTTCCGTTTATCAATATCGTGAATAATTTATCGCTCCGGCTAATTACGAGATAAGGTCCGTCGTATGGCGGCGTCAAGCTCGGCCGCAATCTATCGCATCGTAAGAATACGTGCGTGCATTCTGCTAATTTTGGATGTACAAATATTTTATCATTTGTGCGCTCTCTCTGTGGCACGGAAGTTATTCGTTCGATGTTTTTCTTCAACTCTTCTACCATTTCAGTGTAGGTTGTTAGGCTTCTTGTCTCAAAAAATGCTCCAGGTAACGTTATTGTTGTTCCATATACTAGTTCGGCTGCCGAAAATCCAGTATCCTGCCGTAAGCTGGTACGGATACCGAGTAATATTGTGGCTAGTTCCTTTGTCCAGTTTGTAGTGTTCCCTCTTGCCATTAATGCTGCTTTCATAGTTCTGTGTAATCGTTCGACTTTCGAGTTTGACTGTGGGTGATACGGAGTTGTCCGTATTTTATTTATTCCCATGAGTTTTGCCAAACTTCTGAATATTCTTGATTCGAATTGAGCTCCCTGATCTGAAGTTATGTATTCAGGACATCCGAATCGGGTTATCCACCCTTCGTATATCACTCTTGCAATTGACTCTGCAGTGATGTCTGACGCTGCGAAAGCTTCTGGCCATGACGTACATCGGTCAATCATTGTTATGATGTATCGTTTATTCTGGGATGTTGTGAGGGGTCCGACAATGTCGACGTGTAGATGAGAGAATCTTTCTGCTGGCATGAATTTTCCAAGTGGTGATTTGGTGTGCCGATGTATTTTTGAACGTTGACACTGTAAACATGCTTCAGTCATCTTGTTGATGTCCGTGTTCATGTTTTCCCAAATGTAGTTCGCTGCAATTAACTTCCTCGTAGTGTTTTTTCCGGGATGGCTTATATTGTGGAAACTCTCGAAAATGTCTCTTCTGAATTTAAGGGGAAGAAATGGTCGTTGTTTCCTGGTTGATAAGTCGCAGAATATCTTGATTCCTTTCTCGTGAAAATGTACCGTTTCGAACCGTAATGATTTATTTGATTTCAATCGTTCGAGTTCGTCATTGTTTTGTTGACAATTTGCTACCTCCTTCCAGTCTATATTGGATGGTAATGATATCGTTTCAACAACTCGAGACAAGGCGTCTGCAACTGTGTTTTCCTTGCCGCTAATATGTGTTATATTAGTGCTGAATTGCGATATGTAGTCCAGGTATCGAATCCGCCTCGGTGTGTCATTCAATGATGGCTTCTTATCGAATGCCTGAATCAATGGCTTATGATCCGTGTAGACGGTGAATTCTCGGCCCTCGATGAGTCTTCTAAAATGTTTAATTGCCATGTAAATTCCCAGTAACTCTCTGTCGTAAGTAGAGTATTTCGTTTGAGCTTCGCTTAGTACTTTTGAAAAGAAAGCTATCGGTTCCCACTTTCCTTTTTGTCGTTGCTGTAGGACGGCGCCTACGCATTTTAAGCTTGCGTCAGTCATCATTGCTAGTTGGGTTTGGCTGTCTGGGCAGGCTATTGACGTTATTTGTCGTATATCCTGTTTGCAGCGCTCGAAAGCGTGGTCCGCTTCTTTATTCCACTGAATGATTGTTTTATCATTTTTCTTCGAATTTCTCAAGTATCTATTTAGAGGCGCTTGATGCTTCGCTGCGTACGGTATGCTGCTTCGGTAGAAGTTTAACATGCCTAAGAAACGACGTAGTTCTTTCACTGTATTTGGTTTCGGATATTCGTTAATTGCTTGAACTTTTTCCGTTGTAGGCGTCAATCCTTGGCTCGTTATATGATAACCAAGAAAATCAATCTCCGATTTTGCAAATTCACACTTGTTTGTGTTAATTGTAATGCCGTTTTCTTGCAGGCGTTTGAATATTTCTTCTAAGTGTTTGTAGTGGACGTCGGTTTCTGAGTCAGCAATTAAAATGTCATCAACGAAAACATATACGTAGTCTAAATCTCTAAATATAGAGTCCATCCACTTTTGAAATGACTGTCCGGCGTTCTTTAAACCGAACGGAAGTCTTGTAAATTCGAAAAGTCCGAACGGCGTTATTATCGCTGTTTTCTCTGGTTCAGCGACAGCAATCGAATAGAATGCTTTCTTTATATCGATTTTACTGAAAATGGTTTTTCCGCTTGCGATATACGTAAAATCTAACAGTCGTGGCAATGGGTATCTATCCGGTACGGTAATTTTGTTGAGTGCGCGGTAGTCACCGCATGCTCTCCATTCGCCATTTTTCTTCTTGACCATATGAAGTGGGGATGCCCACTCACTGCTTGAGGGTCTGCAAATTCCCATATGCATCATCTCCTTGAACTCTTGCTTTGCGATTTTGTATTTGTCTGGAGGAAGAGGACGTGCCCGTGTAGCAACTGGGAACCCTTTTGTTATAATCTCATGCTTAACATTGTGTTTCGGAGGGTTCTTCATCGATCCAGGCTTTGTAATATCTTCATACTTTTCTAACAAGCACCTGATCGAATCTGGTAAGTTCGAGTTAATTGTTCGTATTGATGAAATATTTGCTACTATTATTCGTGCAGGCGTTTCTAATCCCGTTTCTTTGTCGATCAATTTTCGTCCGTGTATATCCACTAACAGCTGGAAATGCTCGAGGAAATCGGCTCCTAGAATCGGCATTTTCACGTCGGCGATGGTAAAACACCATTTGAATTCTCTACGGAGTCCGAAATTCAGTGTTAGCGTGCGTTCTCCATATGTGTTAATTGGGGTTCCGTTGGCGGCGTATACTTGGTATTTGCATGCGTCGCTATCATGTTCCGTGCGATTTAAAACGGAAATGTTTGCACCGGTGTCGACTAAAAATCTATAACTACTGTTTAAGTCGGTTATAGTTAGACGGTTAGCGGGGTGCATAGCACAGAGATCCGTCGCTTTCTGTGCTATTAGTAGTTTTCCGACATCGCATTCGTATTTTTCTTCCATGTACACGGCTGACGGCATTTTATTGCATTTTGCTTGAATTTGTTATGATAATAACAAATGCCATTCTGCGGCTTTCGATAGTGCGACATTGACCGTGAGCGTGAATCATTACGTGACCGGAAACTGCTGCGTTGTCGCGTTCGAGACAGTCGATTGTTGCGAAGCTCGTTTATTTCAATTTGCATCGCTGCAATTTGTGACGTCAGGTTTGTTATTAAACTGATGTCAGCTGTCGACGATATGGCGCTCGTTCGTGTATACGTTAGATTCTCGTGAATTTTGTCGGCTATTTCGCTCAGTTTTTCCAATGTCAAGTCTTCGGATACTGCAATGATAGATGTAATGGTGGCTGGGAGTTGTCGGAACCACAGGAGACGTATCGTATCGTCGTTCATCTTCCCGCTGCCTGCTTCCCGCATTTTTCGTAATAGCTGGGAAGGTTTCTGGTCACCGAGGTCCATCTCTGATAATAGCTTTTGAAATTTTCTGTGCTCGCTCTCCTCGTAACAGCTTATAAGGCGATCTTTAATAGCCGTATATTTTTGCTCGTCTGGAGGATGTGTCAGGATGTCGCTTACTTGATGGATCACCTCCTTTGGCAATTTGGCAATTACCATGTTGTACTTATATTCCTCTCCTTGTTTCTGGGGAGCCATGATTGCTTCGAACTGCGCGAACCACAATCTTGGTGAGTCAGTCCAAAATTGAGGCAGTTTCTCGGTAACTGATATCGCTGCTATACTATCAGTGCTGGCGTCGCCTTTCGCTGGAGTCGCTGGTGGAGCCATGGTGTCTTGTTTGTTTTCTATCACTTTCTAGATTTGATGCTGAAAACCAATTTGGGTTCCGGTCGTCCCGGTATTATATCAGCACTAGAGAAGCGGTAGCCAGTCGGTGTCACCAATTATAGCGTATTGCTATATTCGTTTTGAGGAGTAAAATAAGACGATGATTTTTGCTTGTAATCGACTGGTCTTTATTCTTAATCTTAATCTATTTATATTAAAACATAACAAAGGAAAATACAATTATGTGTTGGAAGGGATTAAACGATGAACGTGAGTAATGTGCAGTGACAGCACTTTGCCATATTAATGTATTTACACGTTCACACGTTTTACAATATTAGTTATGGCTGTTGCCATACATACAATATAACAAAAATATATTTATACCTACAACATAAAAAAAAATATACAACCACAAAAAAAAACTAAAAAACATTAATACAGACAATCAAGGCACAATAAAAATAAAATAAAATTAAACCATAAACAAAACAAAACAAAACTCGCAACCACAAACATCGATGCGTTCCTTTCTGCGCTCACGCATTTTGAACATTTGACCAAAAACATTTCACTTGTCAGTTGTCAATGTCATTCTTAGATATTCAAAATGGCGCACGATCAAATAACAAAAACAACTTGTTTAACTGATAACACTTACTCTTACAACTTATGTACTCAATTTATTAAATTAATTATTAATTTGTAGTGAGTGTACTGTTCATAGTGTGTATAAATATATATATAACAAATAAAAATAAATAAATAAATACTGTGTATAGAGGTGTTAGTATTAATTTCTAAGTGTTTAAATAATTGTGTTAATTGATACTGGAAGAGTACCTACAATAACTGTGGTGTGGTTGGTCTTCCAAACAACGTTTAGGCTTGGATCGACCACCGCTTGCAACGTGCAACATGGATATCTACCGTAAGTCTATGTTTGTTTTTGCTTACTTAAAAGATAGTACTTATATTTATTTCTAAATTACCCAACTGATTTTAGGGCACGAATTGGTGCTCTCCTTAAACACATATTGTTGAGTAATTTTGTATAAACCCCATACACATTTGCGTAAATTCAACATTCATGAGTTCAATTACCTTGATCATGCAAAGTGAGGTAAACCTAATTATGTGCGGCAGATAAACACGGTTATATTTTTCGATTACGATATAATATAAAATAAAGACAATATCGGTAATGACGACATTGAGTGATCCCGCTCCATGTCAGAGCTGTTACGCGTGCCGTTAGAAATTTTCCGGGTTCTTTAACGGGATTCATTCATAACTCATGGTCGAGTGGAGCCTTCGAATATTTCAAGCTGTAGAGGCCCCAGCCCCACCCCTATAAATTCCGCGCGTCGGGTTGCCAAATTAGGCGCGAGGAACGTAGACTTATTCTCCCCATTACCCCAGGCCAGCCGAGTGAGACTTTTAAGGAAACTTTCCACGTCCTGTCGCAGGTGTTGTAGTAATAAATAATATAATTCCCCTGTGCGTTGAACACTGCAAAGTTTCGATGAAAACTTCTAAATATCGAAGAAATGAGACAATAAGATATATCATTTTGATGTTTTTTTAGACTGCAGTCTGTTTTTATATCGTTTTTAAAATAACTAATTTTAACAATGGATTGTAGGTACAAGATAAAGTTTAGAGTATGCAACTAAAAACTTAACAATCTTGTGATTATGTGAAGCTATTACCCGGGTCACATACTGTACCGAACGTGGAACACATTTCAAATAACAATCGAATGAACTTCCACCCAATTTACTTTATGTGTAACCCATTATTATAATTGCTACACAGTTACAAAGTTGTGAACCGGTCTAAAACCGACGCTGAGTGAACCGACGCGAACTGGCTCAAATACAAATTATATTTAAGTTGGTTCTTTTAACTTCAAATGACTTTAAGTTCACCGTTATGGAAGCTTTTATTTTTCATCCTAATGTAATTTAAGAGATTTTTTCGCTCCAGATGTTTTTCATAGACTTATTACGGAAAACTGAAGTTTATATTCTAGAACTAAACTAACAAATGTCAAAGCGAATCTGCATTCAATTTCTCGCAAAATGTGCTGGCTTTGTATCGCTGGAACTTCTTTTAGATTTTGCCTTAGTAAACGATGATGGAATATAGAGCTTGTGGAGTTCTTAGGAAATATAAAGCTAAGAGAAAATCTGTCGTAAAATATTTAAGATTTCTGTGCAGAAAAAGATTTAAAATTTATTGAAACACAATTTGTTTTTCAAATTACCTTAATTGCTTTGCAATAACTGATTTAAAAAACCCTTAAGATGATTTTTTCATGTATAATGACATGATCCGTTACCGGCGTTCGATTTTTACGACAAAAATGTTATACTTCATTCTGCCATGAGCTTACAGTAGCTAATGATGCGTAACTAAAAAATATACAAACGTAAGTAGGTATAACTCTTTTAACAATAGGTACGGCGCATTGTTGCTGCCATTCTCTTTTCCCTTAGAAAGAATAGGGGTGTAATTTCCAAAAAGTTCGTTTTTCAAATGTTTATTTTTGGCTCGACCCAGAAGCTAGCTTTAGGTTAAGTAGTATGGATTACCGTAAATAATGGTCAATAAGTTCAATCAAATTCAATATTATCAGTTTCAGTAAAAATCTCATACAAACAATGCTTTGGCGTGTTCTAATCAAAATTTCAGTTTTGATAACAATATTGTAATAGAAATACACAGCCTTTTTATACGAATTGTTATCTCTACAAATATTCGTATAATGTTTTGTAGTGTTATGTAGAACAGATTCCATATTGAGTGGAATATTTGCTTTTAGAATATGATGGAATGAAAACAAAAAGGTATTGAGGGAACTGGAGTGCAAATCAATATCAATATTTTGTGTGACCACCGTCACTGGGAACAATCGTGATAACAACAAACGGTCGGCAGCACAATGACCGGTAATTTACCGAATGTAATTCCGACGGACAAGCGTTTGGTGAATTTAATTTTATCTCGTAGTACCCCTCCGCTGTAATAATTCATTGAAACCGCCATACGATTCCATCACGTCGGGTATTGGTGAGGTTTTTAATAAATTTTATTTATACTATGGATGGATATTTAAAGCACATGCTACCACGCTTCGAAGGTAATCGTTTGATAGGTTTCCAGCGCTTATTTCAGAATGCGTTTTCGACGAAATGTTTTCCTTTCCAGGAGATACTCCATCACAAAACCCTAATGATTAATTTGATACGGTCACACGCAAATGTCACCTCGTAATGTAAGCGTCCGTATGCTGCGGTAACTGCAATAATTATTAGTCTACTTTTAAAAGGAAGAGGAACAACTTTATTTCGTCCCTCGTAGGTATCAAACCCACACACGTGTGGTGTATAATTCGTTATAGTTATGTGGTGTGTAATTAGGAAAAGTGCTTCATGATTCAAATACATATATTCGAATTTTGTATTATATTTGAGTATAATACAAAATTCGAATATAAAGCGACACACAATTATAATATGTATTGGAAATAGAAGGTCTTTATTGAAAAGGAAACCTGTAACATACGTATTTGGTTGTGAAGGCATTGTGGATCAAAATTGCCGAGCCTAAGAGAGTCATGTACAACATTAAACTTAACATTTTGTAACGAGAGATGAAACAGAGCTATAGAATTAATTCAATCGTTGAAACTTTGTGTTCAACCTCAAAGACAATTGTTTCTGTTCGTGTTGCCAAAATAAAGGAAGCCTCAAAGGGTTAAGCAACCATTCACTGAAATGTTGATAGATATCGTTTAGTACAAAGATTATATACCACCAAGGATATTACAGTGAGAAAGATGACGAGTGCACGGTTAGATCAGTGGCTACCCCGCCATTTAATATTACGTAGCGTGTTGTGGGTTCGATCCTCACACTAGACAAAAATTAATGTGATCCATAAATTGTTGATGGTTGTCTAAGCCTGGCTGTACTGTGTGTCCGTTAATTGTATGTTTGTAAAGTTCCCCGCGATACAAGGTTTGTTCTCTAGTGTTGTTGTGAACAAAAATAAAAAAAAGTTGCCCACAGACGCTAGAAAAACTTGGTATATCACTTAGCCCCGTTACCAGCTAAGAACATTGTAACATCAGAGTTTTATGTTATGGGTAACCCTAGGCCTGGGATAGTAAAAACGTTTCTTTAAACTAACATCCCTTAAACAGCACGTGTTTCGATTTTCAAAACAAATAATGAACCATAATACTTTTATTGATATCGTCTATACTTTTGAGAAAGCTTTACTTATAACCGTATGGTTTTTATCCTCGTAATCCTACCATCATTTACGTGATCTCCATATAATCTTATGTAAATGAAGGGTTCTCTTTGCATATAAAGCTGATAAAACGCGTGAAAAATTTCTTCAAATACTAAATAAAGGAACGGGAGAACATCGTGAGGAAACCCACACAGAAGAAACTCTAAAGGCTTGTCCGTATCCGAGTTACCAACTTGCACTGTATGAATTTAAGTCTTAACTCTCTCAACTCTATGATAGAGAAGAGAAGACCTGTGATCAGCGGCGGAGCATAAATGGGATAGTAGTTGTTGCCTGTGACTTTGCCCGCGAAAACAAAAAAAAATATCCCAAGGCATAAAGTATGCTATTGTATGTGCTATTGCTGACTATCATTAGTTTATCTGTGTGCCAAACTTCATCTAGATCTTTAAAGCCGTTTTGGCGTGATTAATTAAGAAACATCCATCCAAATTATCGCATTTATAATATTAGTATAGATTATTTTACTAAATAGAAAATGGTGGCAAACCGAGTGATCTCAGCTGCGGTTCTATTGAGTCATATCTAGTCCAATTAACGTCTGTTTGTTTTGCATTTCCCGTGCATCTCAGAAGCAGTAAGGGCCTTAATAAAACGGTCACAACAATGCGGATCACGTCACAACGGAATTATCTCGCAGCGGCAGCGACGATCAATTACACTGACAACGAGCACGTGGAAAAAGGGCGGACGACTCTCGAAGAGACTTTTATTTTAACACGCTTTTTGTAATACAGACCTTATTGTTGCGTATTTTAAACAGCTTTTTGTTTAAAATGACTGGCGCTAGGGTAGTAATCGTAAGACCAATTAGGCGTAGTGGAGGCTGTTGAACGACTGTCGTTTCACTCCCCGCTTAAAGACTCAACCTCTGCCTTTATTACTGGTACATTGTCATTGTCATTGTTATCTTTCTTAGTTTTTATGAAGTCAATACTTCTAAACTTACTTACTTCTTCTATTCGTAGAATTCAACTACTAGCTGTCGCCAGGAGTACTAATACTACAACTCAAAGTAATCAAATCTGGGAATAATCTAATAAATAACTAAATTTATTTGAAGCAAAGTGGAAAAAGTAGAGCCCGAAGCAGAGATTGAACCTGCGCCTCTCGGGTCGGAAAACCCAGCGTAATATCAATTGTGCCATCCGAGCTCCTACTATAGAAATCTGAATTAGTTCACCACTCTTTTATGTCTTGGAGTGACGTAGAATAAACTAAATTCATTTTTTAGGGTTTAATTTAGCTTGAACCCGTATTCCTATAAAACTTTGCACACATAATGAGATTCCGTGACACTGCAATATTATAATAGATTCATGAGGGTCTGATGATGCTGTCAGGAGGTGAACAGGAGAAAATTTTAAAATAAAAATATATCTGCGACCTATTTTATTTATATATAACTATAATATTTATTATTTTCTTTTATACTTACATTTAAAAAAAGAAAGAAAAGAATTTTGATACGTTGGCATTTAAATTATTTTTCCATATTTCAATGAATAATCGAAATTAGTTCATTCATTGCATTGTTAACGACATATGGAGTCTAACAAATCTCAATATTTTGTCGACGCACACTACTCTGACGCTTTGTGTGGTAATGTGTCAAAATGGTATTGAAATTATACTTTTGACAGAAGCCATCACAACACAGCGACACATAAATGACCATTTCAGCATACTAAATGTATGAAATCGATAGTTTACTGACGTATCACGACAAAATATGTCTTAGCAGTACAGTTGCGGCAAATATAGCGTCACGCGAACCCTCCATTTCATTCGTCGTATATAATAATATATGTATATAATAGAACTGTACCAGCTATATCACTGATGTCTATATAAATCTTCTCTTACAGAAGCAATATATTGCAGCAAGTACTCCCACTCGTCTTGTAATCTTCGCGCGGTTCCAAATGAAATACTAATTGTATTCTCAGAACATGTTAAATGGTACCCACATGTTGTTGTGTACTTCGAACAGAGTCAATAGACACTCTTGTTGATGTATGTGTATTCTATCCTCGAGAAAATACATACGTTTAAATGTTATTATTGTAGTAAGATGTACGAGTGCATTTTGTTTATGCGTATTTCAGACAGAAAAACTGGTCTAGTGGTAAATTTGGTCACCTTGCCAACACTGCGCCGTGTGTTGTGGGTTCCATTCCCACACAAGACAAAACTTTGT
This sequence comes from Trisateles emortualis, assembly GCA_947095525.1. Lineage (NCBI taxonomy): Eukaryota > Metazoa > Arthropoda > Insecta > Lepidoptera > Erebidae > Trisateles > Trisateles emortualis. Next base: position 9,450,385 of record OX352740.1, on the reverse strand, counting down.
ATATTTCATAAATATTTGTTCTGAGTCTAGGTGTACTTTGTGATCGTAAATTGTACATTTGTAAGGTCAGTCAGAGGTCATGGCGTTTTTCTTATTCTTCGTACTTCCTAGGTTACCCATAACATGACTAAAATTAAATTTTGGGTCGGCATCACAAATAATACCCCTGGTATTGCAAGTGCTCATAGGCTACGGTAACTGTTTGTCACTTTAATTATGTATAAAAAATATCATAACTACCAATTTGACTTTGTACTGAATTGAACTGAGAATGACGTAATATAAATTAGCTTTCATTCTTTTTACACTCTCAATTACGTTAAATGTTTAAAATTAAAACAATTTTGAAATGATGTGGAATTTTACCGTTCGATAACTTTCGCACGGGACATAAAATTGTTTTTATACAAATATTCTTGAGCTAAACGATCAAAATTACCGAACGAAACTAAAAGGTCCATTGAAAATTATTGGAAATAAAGTATGTAACAAATGAAGCGACATTTCCGCGAGCAACCCGCAATCCGCTCAGGGGTAGGTAATAAAACAGTGACAAGCGATAGGACGGGATCGAGTCGGAACAAAATTATCTCGTGGAGACGATGTAGATCAATTAAACGGGGCGTCGGGAATTAGAACGGACGGTAAACCGTCGAGTAGGTGGAGATTTATTCGACAGAATTTATAATTCACTTAATTTCATGATCCTTTTTAAAAGCTTGTTGCATTTTTAATTTTTGGGAAAATAGTGTTTCTTTTAGCGTTTGTTATTTATTTTATAGTATTTTAGAAGCAAATAAACATACTGTCCACCTATTGGTAGCAGAAGCTACAGTAACCATCAAGGTACGCTTGCTATACCTGGGCTATCCATTCGCGTGTTGCCAATCCTAAATTTATACCAGGGTATTGTGTAATGCGTTAGCCTGGCATAATGAAAATATTTATAACGTTTTCGTTACATTATTATTAGCACTTGAGACATAATATCCGAACAAAAAATTAAAATATAAATAATTTTACTATACCTAGTAACAGAATACTTAAGAGACATTAATGAAAAATATGGTTTATCTTTAGTAGAACCTCAATTGTGCTCATCTATCCATCGCTTAAGTTTCAAAACAAACAATTTTGATAAATATTATTTATAAGCCCTCGATTTCAGTGTTTCGCAGAAACAAGATAAATGTTGCTCATATTTTATTTACCATAGAGTGAGGGATATGTTGATTGAGTGATGTTTAATATTGTTTTCTATAAATATTTTACGATGGTATTCGAATGTATCATTCTCAATACACAACAAATCATTAGTCCATGAGATACAAAGAAAAATACTGATAAAAAAATACATAATACATTATATAAAAACGATTTTTATCATAAAAAGTATTTTATTGTGGCAAAGTTGCCACTGATGAACTTTCTTTTGTTTTTTATTTGAATCATTTACTTGATGTTAATTGTAACAATTTCGTCCATAATTTATAGTTTTTACTACTAATATGACAAACAAACAAATATAGTTTAATATATAGTTCCCATGAAAATTTAAGTATCACTAACACAGATACTAGTCATTTACGAATAATCTATTGTAGTGATATTTAAGTAATTTACTAACAATCTGAAATTAATTATTTATTTTTACTCTGGCGTGAAATCGCCTGGAGCATTTTGTACTGGCGAATTTTTATAACGTAATAATATTTTAAATGAAGTAACTGTAAGACATAAGGACAATATTGTTTTCCCTGAGGCGTCATAATGCGTGCTAAATCAAAATGAAAAGGGAATATACATATACCAGTGTCCACCTGTGTGTAGGCGTTTTCAATTTACTGCGATCACAAATCCGGCTGTCGAGTGTGATTCACATGGGGATCTCTCTTGGGATCGGCTTGAGCCCACCTCTAGACTATAGAGCTTTTGATTGAAGTAGAGAGTGGGTATAATATTATACAACTGTGGGTATGTAACTATTTAACGAGTCTGTAGTTTTTGTACCGATACTTGCGATACCAGAACCTCTAGACAAGTGGCAGAAACGGTAATCGAATAGAATAGAAAGCAAAAATGTATGGAATTTGACATCAGTCATTCATTAAGTCGTGAACTTACGTCAATCGGCCATCACTCGCGGGTTGTTGATACTATAATTTGTAACATCAGGTTTTTTACCTTAATATGTTACCCTGCTTGCCTTCAATGATATTATAATTAATATACAGAATATTGTTTAATCGTCCCCAAATGCACTAGAAATATAAGATTATATTATTTATCCATCTATTTTTATACCCAGTTGGTTTTAAAAGACTTCCTTCTAATGACCAATTTAGCAAATTAAAAAAACATATTTAAATTAAATTAATAAAATATTCTCAATTAAATTCTCGTTATACGGGTTGAACGGTGGAGCTCGTGGCAAAACGCGGATTAAATACTAAAGTGTCGCGTTACGTTCCGAGCCGACCCCAAGGCGCTATTAAGAATTCAGCAAACGAATTGGGGACATCGAATCGACAAAATTGAGCTCGCCTCATCTTTTCTTACATCGTGTGTTTTTGCCCCCTTAGTACAGATATTTTAATATTTTGGCCCGGCTCTAGGGAGGAGACCGCTGTTTTGATCTACAACTCGCAAAATACACATTTTTCCAGTACAAACATAGAATATTCCTCTTCATTTCTTTTTGGCGCATAACTTTGTGAATACGTCGCTGAATAATACGAAAATCTTTTATGAATGAGATTTTTTGGAAGGAGCTTCGAAGGGCCAGCGAGGCTTCAGGGCGTCGCACTATGGAAAATAAAGGCCTGTTTCGGACCAAAAATCGATAACTTTTTTGTTTGTTGAGTTAGACAATTGAAATTTTGCACAAACATAAAGTAGTTTATAAGGCTTAAGATGATTTACTTTTTTTGTGGATTTATTAAGCAGTATATGTTAAAAAAAATACGAAAAAAATATGTTTGAAATAATAACTTTAATTTTTATCTTAATTTATCGTAATAATAAAAAAAAACATTGTTATGCTCGTTTTTTTTGTAAAGAGAAATAAAAAAGGACTTATTTACTTATATGTAAGTAAATAAGTCCTTTTTTATTTCTCTTCAATTAAAAATTTTAACTAAAAATTAATATTTAATGAATTATTGAAATATTTTTAAAATGACAATTTGTAATTAATATGAACACAAGAAAAATAGCTATAAATATATATATATAAGTATGCTTATCTTTAACTATATTAATGCTGAATTATACTTGCTGAACTTCGGGATCTAAAATGAGTTCGTTCACTTTCAGAAGGTCTAGGGTGTCTTCGTCGAGTTCTTTCACACTTCTGCTATATGTTTTTCTGATGCTAGAAATGTATGGGTCTGATGTATAGAGAAGGGTATGAAATACATCCTCATTTGTAGCTGATCGAGAGCACTTTCTAGCATAATGCATTTTTTTTATAATGCTTATTGCGCGATTCTTGCGCATCTTCTGCAAGTTTACCTATTGGAAGGACAGCAAAATGTTTTATGATAGTCTTTCACCATGAATTAGAATTTTATGTACCTACAGAAGATGGCATATAGTACCATTCATAAGTGCTTACATAGATTTGGGGAGTTTTCATGGCATAGTTACCAATTTTTTCGGCATTTATCATTATGCCTGATGAAAGAGCTTGCAGAATTATGTAAAATCGTTTAATTAAATTCACATTCACTCCTGTGATTTCAGCAGAACATTCTGCATTATGATTTTTTTTCCAGTAGAAGTAGATGGTATAGAGTCAGTTGTTGCGTCTCCCGAGTTAGGCATAGTTACTGAATATTCTGAAGCCAACCAATTGACGTTTTTTTTTAAATGTATCCGTATTTCGTGACGCTTCAACCCATCGTTTATTAAAGCGTGGAATAAGATTCCTTTGAATATCACTGATAACAAAACATAAATTCTCTTTAGAGACATGATAATTTTCTTCTAAAACTGTTGAGAGCGCTTCAAGTGTTTTTTCTCCTTCTACATATATACGAAAGTAATAAGTCACGCTTAGAACACTTGAAAGTAGTCATTTCAATAAACATTATTATGTAAAATTTACGTAATAATTAAATGACCGTTTAGTTGTAACTACGAATGTATAATAGTAACATAAATATATCAACTCTTTATATACTATTGGAAAAATAAGGGTAGTGTGCATCATTGTTTATCAAAGTTTTACCATAAAAGGAGTGCAATAAAGATAAATACCCCATTATCAAATTTTAACAAATATTTTATATAAAAACATACCGAAATCGATAAACAGTCTACATTAGAAACTGCAGCAGGAGGTTTCCGTTTACTGACTTTTATCACATTTTTTCCCATAACTTTAGAACCCGCAAATATCCGCAGCTGATTTTTATATATGTTATTTATGAATATATAAGCTATAAAATAACATAAAATGTAAGGCGGCGGTAGACGGCGGTAACTGTCAAAACTCTCGGTGAAGTTAAAAAAAATGCCTAATTTCCCTTATTTATTAAAAAAATATTATGTGGAAATAAAAACAAAAAACTTAAGACCTTAGGATTGCTTTTAAATCTACATAAAATGAGCTTTTTAGAAATGTATAATACTTTATATCCATTCCTATAAAAAGTTACAAAAATTTAATGTGAAAGTATTATATCCGTTAGAGCTAAACTGGACATTAATCAAAACTATAAACTTTGAGGTATTTAAAATAATATTTTAAATGTAATTTATGTAAAATGCTTAAAATATAGCAAAGTACAACTCATAAACTATTAAATAAATATAAAAAAGTATACCTTTAACAGCATTCATAAAAACTATTTTTGATATGCCAATGTTCTACCATATTCCATAGTGCGTCGACGTGAAATATGTTTTACAACTTACCCATGCGTAACAACAGTCTTAAGATAATAAACATTACCTGAAACAGAAAATGAAAGTACATTAATATACAAAGTAAATTTGACTTCTTCAACATTACAAATGAAAGGAAAAGTGGAGGTAAAGCGGGAAGGAAAACCAAAGTCTCGCCTCGTGCCCTTAATCTTTATATATGAGTAGGTACAGGTGCTTAGAAAACGTCTCGAGCGTTAAGCGTCGATGACATCCTTCAATAATTGTAAGTACTACGAGAGTTGTTGTATTCAGGTTCATGTTACAAGGTGCGTAATTTTATTTGTTTTGCGTCGCATTTAAATATCATGATTAGTGTAGTAGTTAAGGTAGTCATCTCGTTACCGAGACCGCGCTTGTATTGTGGTATTGTGGGCAGGATGCCCATGCGGAACAACTACTTTTGTTGTTCTCAAATATTTGTTCCAAGTCTGGAAGTAGTCTTTGCGTCCATGGATTGTTCCCTAATTTGGTAGAGGCTTTTCGTTATATATCGCTGTTAATGCTTCATTTTTATGATTCTTGAAAACAGACACACTTTTCCATCTGATCCCAAATTAGGCAGAAATTGGCAACCAGGTAAACGTACCTACTTATATACAACTAGCAGTTGCCCGCGGCTTTGCTCGCATGGATGTTGTTTATCACAATAAGAAGTACCCTATATCCTTCCGCAGGATACTATCTATCTCCTAGCCAAATTTAATTATGATCTGAAGCCATTTAGTCGCAAGAAGGTAACAAACAAACTAACAGAGTTACTTTTGCATTAATAATATTATCATGGATTTTTTTTAGATAAATTGCACTCAGACACAGAACAAAGAATCGTACTCATCAGTTTTGTCCTGGGTGGGTATTGCAGAGCTGTAGGTGAATAAGAATATCTTCTTAAGCATGTTGCTAAAGGATCCTTACACTAACTCAATTAAATTATAATTACATTATACAAGAGAGCTGTCGAGCAATGAATGGAGTTAAAAGGTTCTGCCCTGACGACCTCCACGTCATACGGGCCAGCATTTGGCCGGGTCAAGTGACTTAATTGTACGGTCATGTACCAATAGGTGACACAAGTATAACTGACGTACGTAATTATTTAGAATAGGTTTTGATTACCAATTCATAAAATGCATTCAGTATTTTTTATTGTATTATCTATGATTATAATAAAAAATTGACTTGATGATAAAATATGTTATTGTGACCAATTTTAGCCACGGTGACTGCATTAGGCATATCCGTTATTGGTATTGTTAAAATGAATATCAAAAGTATTTTTTTCAAGTTGTTTTTTGTTTATGACATCTGTCGCTTTTTGTTTTTATTTATCTAAAAACAAAAGTTGTATGAGGCTTGCTTTGTTATAAATAGATAGGTAGTGACATAGCAACCTATAATGTGGCCTACTGCTGAGCACATGGGCCCTACCTAGACGTGTTAATCAAAAAAAGGCACAGAGATATACACGCATATAGCTCCGTCCTTCTTTCTCGCTCGAACTACTCCCTTTTTAACACCTCATAGTACGGCTCCTGGTCTCCTGTATTTTGTCAAGAGAGCTGAGAATAATTCAGCATTATATAAAATGCACTTAAGGGTATCAATCCATTAGTCTATTTGCAACTACTACTAGTCTGTTTACAATTGAACATAGGCCTCTTCTAATATGAACCGCAACTATAGCACAAACAAAGAAATGACTACATTTTCAAAGCTTATATTGCTTGTAAAATTAATCGTAAATATTGTAAAGACATTGAAGACATTATCAGCACTACAAAAAGGTCACAGAAAATCCGTCATTCGATTGAACGATATCCAATGTTGTATCCTCATTGTGTGCGAGGGACCAAAAATGGTTGAGTATTATCACCTCGTCTCGGCACACAAAGGATGTTTGCAAATCTCTCACGGCAAACACTAAGTGATCGGATCAATGTTACTTTGTTCTTACAGTCGCGAGATGTACGAAAAAGTATGGTAGTCAATATAAATATAACGTAAGGTGTGATATTGAAGAAAAATAACATATTGGCCGAATTATAAAGCAGTTTTTACTAAAGTAAAATCGATTATCATATTAATAAATGGTTTAAATGAACATTGGTTTCGACTAAAGCTACACCAACTCATTGAAATATTGTTAAAATTGTTGCGTAAAATGGGTTGCATGCAAAGTATTTGGTTTTAGTCGTTTAACTAATAATATGTAGCGAAGTCAAAATATAAATAACACACCAACTTTTGAAATGTTACATTGCAATCATGTATTTTATAACAATAGACATTCAATTACAATTAAATACCTAAAACCTATTTCAAATACTGAAACTTTTCATACTAAATCTTGAAACATACATTTTATATTACAAACGCGTGAAAACAATAAAATCCTTTACAATCTGTTAAAAATAAAATACTTCTCTTTCCTCATAAAATCCTTACACAATTCAGGGGTTAAGGAAAAGGTTAAAGTGCAAAGGTAGAATAGAATTACCGCTCTTCAAATAAATATATTTTACCGAAGATTGAAGGGACATAACGTTTTTAACCGAACCAAAAATCTCTTTCACTTTACAAAAAGAAATACCATTTCCCCGGACTAAAGTTATTTTACAACAACAATGAGAAAATTGGCGACAAAAAACGACCTACATGATGCGGTGTCAACAAAGATAATATATATCGTGGTATCACGGTGCCTCCATCGCTATTGTTGTCCCTAAACGCGGCCATGATCCCGGGATCGCCAAGCCCGGACTCGTTTGTCCCGGGATATCCTTCGGCAAACATCGACGAAACCCGAGATTCACTAGACCTTTACACAAGTGCTTTGTTGAGTCGCTCGGCGATATAAAAATATAAATATCAACGTCTTTTTTTCTCACACTATATTCGTTAGTGTGTTATATCGGACTAGAAGATTATTGCTCTATCGTGAGATAATCTTATGTCTTTCGGTTTGTTTTGTATTACAAGAATTGTGATTCGTGTATCGACTGATTGATATAACGAGGAAACTATTGTCATGTTTGCGGATAAATTGGTATTACGCATGAGTACTTAGATATATTTCCGTGTGGTGACGGATTAAGAATACAAAATGTCACTACCCCTTTCTATCCCAAGGGTGTCGTAAGAGTCGACTAAAGGAGTAAGTCAGGCAGACAATATCCAATGCAAGAGAAGGAAAATTCGAAATAAAAGCGTGGTGTAGTGGGCTAATATCCCTCCAAGTGTATGGGGGAGACCCGTGCCCAGCAGTGGGATATTTATGGGTTGATATGATGATGACTCAGATATTCCTTGTATCTATGAGGTGTGCGCTCATTGAACGGTAAGCGATCAGTGGGTTAAGCTACCAATGGCGCGGTAACGGATGGGTAAGTGCGCAGTTTGCTGCCTGAAGGTGTATTACGCTATTATTTTTAGTATTTCTTTAGCACTTTACTACTTCAGGTACTTAGTCGAGAACAAACATCTAATTATTGGTGTACCTCCCCAATTTTTGATACTGTGAACCGTGAAGCCTAAAAGGGTCACTTGTTTTGTACAAAAAAGGTCATTACTTTAAAACGGCTTTATCGATTTTCATGAAACATATCTTGGGACAATCCCGACTTAATAAACTTTTAAACGAGACATAGACATAATATAGCCAGACAAGCGTTATATTTGTAACACCCTTCGTCTTTAGACGCCCAAAATTATAAATAGACGGCGTTACATTGTTTAAGATAAAATTTAAATTGATAAAGATTAATAAACCATGATGAGCATTTTGTTTAGAACCAAAATTTGTCTGTAAGAAACTATTTAAGCACGTATTTCTTACCATAATTATATAATATACTAGGAGAATTATAATAATAATCTATTTTAATGTTGGCATTGTTGGCATTTTGTTGGCATTTTTTTTAAGACAACTCCCGCACTATAGAACAAGCTCTGTGTCGCGGGGGACTTTACAAACATACAATTAACGGACACAAATTACACCCAGACTCATGTCCTACTTCTGTGCAGGAATCTCCTCTACTCTATCAAGATAGCTTAGAAAGTTTAGGCCTGAATACACACACACTGATCAAAGGCCAGGATAGTGAATCAGAACAGGTTACAGGTTTTTTCTCGCGACTTTTAGTTTATTCGCAGATGGAATTTTTTTTTTTGGTATACATACAGTAAAATTGAAGGATTGAACGCATTTCTCATGTGAAATAAGTCCCTTACCTTCCTATTTCCTTGGCTTTATAATCATATAAATATATATACTATACTAGCATAAAACTGTCCTTTCAAAAATACTGTTAAAAGATCACGTCGATTCCTCAAGGAGTGTAAAAAGACGACAGAGCCAACTTTGCACGGAAACATCCAATAAAACGAAGTGTTCCATAGTATGGCGGTGCACGTAAAAAGTTTGTCGTGGACGACCAGTTGGGCCACCGGTCGTCGTCCAAATCGTGCGACTTGTCGACACAACTTCGATATTAGTTCGCGCGTGATCGATTTAGCAGGCCAGTTTGACAGTTGCGATGGTGACAGATGACGCCAGACGCCATATCGCACGGGTGATTTGTCTTCAACTTTACCTAAAGACAGTTGTTTTCCTCTCAGAACATTCGCAAAGGCTAAGTTTTATTTATAACCCGTCGGTGTCCTAATCCTACGTTATTGTCATTTCGACGCACGTCGATTTTGGTATGCATACATATCATAAGCAAATAACCTCGACCTATTTCAGTATCAAAACGGAGTGATCGCTAAAAATAAAGTGAACGAAGGAAACATAAAGAAAATTTAAATAAATAAAGCTTAAAGATTGAGATGCTATTAGTTATTTTCGGCGTTAGCAGACTATAAAGAAAACATTTGAGAAATAGCATGTTATTTTATAGTTATAATTATGATATCGTGTCCCAAGCTTTTCTGGAGTGTTTACCGCGCAGGAAAGTGTTAAACGCCTTCCTTGTCATTCTAGTGATTAATTAGTGTCGGCTCTGTCGTGCTAATGGGCTAAAATAATTTAGTGGGCGACGCTGATTATTTATTGTCAAGCATCGTGGTTAACGTTTGCTAAGTGATTTGTCGTTAATCCGACGATAACGTTATAAAAGCATCTAGTTACAGAATCTATTAAACCCTCGTTAGGGGTTGCAATCATGATTTATTTCGATTTGCAATTTAAATATGGAACTAGGAATTACAGTGACGACATTAATTTAAAAGCTAGTATACTAGTCATACTTTCAAAACGCATTTCGATACATTATTATAACATGGTATTTTATTCATTTTAGTGTAGTTTAGTCAAACAAAATATATTTATTTATGCTAAAAGGCTAACTAGCAACTAAATTATCCTGCAGTCGACTTAATATGAATAAAAGCGTGTTAAAATTATTTTACTTTATTGGGATTCATCATTGATAATAGCAACTCTTTTAAGGACCACTGCTGATCAATGTTCTCCTCTCTTTTATCATGAGAGTAAAGAACGTTTAGGCCCAAATGCAAAAACGTTTAGAATTTCTTCTAAGACGACTTGTGAGTATCCTTCACCGTTAACAGGTGGTAAGTCATTAGTATAATACTTTTTAAAGGTATAACAAGAAATTTTATACAAACGTTCATGTCGCACTAAGAAGGGATTTCTGGAAATACAACTTCTAAACGGGTAAAAATTGTTTATCCTGGACGAAGTAGGGGCAGGCCGCTCGCTGGTGCGTTATACATTGGTTACTTTTCCACTTGGCTACCACCACATCATTGAACGATGACAAATCCCAAAACAAATGATATTAATAAGATATGATATAATGACGTGTTGATTGAATTAATTAGTTACACAATCAATATATGTTTATGCAAATGATACTGATTACAGTTTGTTTGTTTAAGCTGTTACAATACAGCGGACGATGCTCTGAGAGCGTGCGCTAACAATCCCTATTCATATACCTACGCAGTGGCGTGACCAGAATGGGTGACACCCATTCTAGTCACCGCCACTGCGTGATACTCGGCGGATATTGATGTGTCACCCGATGAAATTAATTACAAAGTACGTAATTTTGATTAAATTTTTTGGTTATATATCTCTTTTAAAGTATAAAAGGGTGACACCTGACTGCGATTATCACCTATAAACGGATGGCTCTAGAGATTTTAATGATGAATCGGTGGACAATCAATAACTATCTTATTAATCATGTAAATAATACGAGGGATTCGCCCGTGAAAAATATACTAATATAAATTGATAGATTTGTTTATAAAAGACTGGCTTGCGTTTTTTATTAATATTTACTTTCGGATAATTGTGAATAATAACTCATCAAAAATGATTACAATTTATTGACAGTATATGAGTTTTTTTGTTTTTGTTCTTGCTTTTTAAAAAGATAACTCCCGCACTAGAGAACAAGCTCTGTGTCGCGGGGGACTTTACAAACATACAATTAACGGACACGAATAACACCCAGACTCAGAACAACTCTAACACACAAAGTTTTGCCCTGTGTGGGAAACGAACCCACAACCTCGTGCACAGCAGGCGCATACTGCGGCCACTGGACCACCGAGGCAGTCATTGAGTCATGAGTCATGAGTACTATCTAGGATTGTGGTTAGTCAGTTTCTTGTTTAAAAATTTAGTTACAAAACAACCCACGCAACTTAAAACTAGTATTTTTAATTATTAAAACCCTAATACTACTCAACATTTATACACCTCAAACTCCTAGCCCAAACTGTAGCTACATTCACAGACGACCATAGGCATGATTACACTATCTTCATAGCATAGTATTTTATCTGGGTTTATCTGATTCAATCAATCAGCCTTTTAGAATCCAAACTTGGATATAGGTTTCGCCTATTTTTTCACTGATTTCAATTCTGATTCAGAACAGAGTTCGTCGTTGATTGGTCAAAGTTAGTCACCAATTTAAAACAAATGGAATAGCTAGAAGGGACATTTTCAGGCCGTCACTATATGTCCATAAACAAAGCACCTAGCAAAGATCTGTTTGCGCTCATAGTTAGTCTTTAATTGGGCGACTAACTTTGACCAATCAACGACTAACTCTGTCCGCAAACAGATCTTCGTTAGATGTTTTGGTTCTCAAAATATTGTTGTTGCCTTTGACGATGTCCGATTGAGCTTAAATTTTGTAATAATTTGGACCTGGTCTGATGATGCAGTAGAAAGACGGGTACAGGAATTCCGCAACGAACAAGACAATAATCCTACTGTATTTGTACTTATTGGATTTGTATTATACCCTTAGGTAGTGTCCAAGTTGCGATGATGAAAAATGATTCAAATAATATTAATAAATATAGTTTTAATAGTAAAGAGACTTTAGTGTACTTTTACTGATATATGACGAAGGTAAGGTCAAAAATTACCTTGTAAAATATTTGAAACGGATTCTTCCACCAGCATATTATTATAGGATAATGTATATCAAAGTATAATAAATGGATACCGGAAGAAGGTTCCGTGCTATCCCCTATCGTATTTTGTTGGGTGTGTAATCAGGGCAGGGTCAAATTTGCCCCAAATTAATGGTCAAGAAGAAATTCTAGTAGATTTGTATACCTTCGTGTATAATATATTAAGTTTTTGTTTTCACTGTTTCTATTGGTATATTGAATAATAAAAAAAAAGCGCATCCCTAAATGAGCGCTGGAGATCTGTACTCACACAGGAAGACAACTACACCGTTGTGTTTAGTTATTTGGCTGTGGCCTTCTGTAAAGTGCAGGTCCTTCCCCAGTCGGACTTGCTTGCTAATACGTCTCTTAAATGAAATCCCTACCTCTCTTAAATGTTCGTTAAGTGTACTGTGACATGGGGCTTGTTCTTTGTTGCGGGAGTTGTTTTTCTTTGATATGAAAATGGAAGTAGACTCAAATAACTCAAGAAAGAGTACGTAAATGTTCTAATTTACTTAGCACATCTACATCTACTCATATTTATTAAATAACTCACAAAGTCCCATTAGCGAAGGGGCAAAGCATTTTGGTTCGAGCCGACTATAATTAAAGTCTCAATGGATAAAGAACAAACTTGGGTCGCATCAACGTCACGCAACAGCCAAGTTGTAAGTGAAAAGCCGCCAGGAATACGATGTAACTTGTCTGATTTCAGAGAAACTTGCCTCAATCGGCCGACTTGGCTCCAACTTTTCACACAACAGATCGGCGGGAGAGCAACAATACTCCGCGAAACAAAAGAGCTCTTCGAAATGCTTATACACTGCTGTTCAGATTAAGAGGCCGCCGTTTATTCTTCTTTTATTTCATTTCTTAGTTAAAATTATTGTTTTTATTAGCTTATACAATAAAATGTTTTTTTTTAATATTTAAGGTAAGTAGGGGTTAATTGGAATACTGTAATAACTCAACCGGGGATCATTTGAATGGTTTATTGAACGATGTCAATTATATTTGACATCATCTGAAAATATTGTAATAAGCTCGAAATTAATTATTTATTTGAGCTCAAATAGTATTTTCTATAAAAACAATCTCTTTGAAATAATTAACCCCTGTTAGTATTAATAACTATAGACAAATACATATATATTGTGCCAAGAATTGAAGTCACTGCCTTCAATAAATAATGGAATGAGCACTTTAATACCAAATAGCTCTGCGGTACGCAGCCAACTTAAAATTAACTTCTTGATTGCTGAATCTGAAGCAGATGTGTTGTTTTTATACCTAGACACTAGCTTTTTAAGAATAGATCTTAAAAATCTTCAACTATTTTGATTCTAGTAGCTTAAATAATATTACCTATTTAAGCTAATAGAATCAAGATAGTAGAATCAGATTCGTTTGTACATAGTTGTTGACTTTGCAAACATAAATAAATATAATTTTAAATGCTCACGAATTTACTTCGTAGCCATCATTTGTTTCTCGAAAGCAGCTGCTGTATAAAGAGCATCAAGTTTAATTTTGATAGCATTAGGGGGCGTGAGGAGCGTCAACAACGCAGAGTGTATGTACCTACTTGTATGTACTGCGACGTAACATTTGACTTTACTTACGTCTACACACATTACCGAGCATGCTAAGAACATTGAGAAAATGTGACGCTTAAGTGTCTACGTAATATGCAGTTATACGCGTATATACATAAATTGCTTTAAGGCTAACAAGTTCCATTTAAGTTTGTGGCCACAGGTGCTTTCATGTTCATGTTTCTGTCAGTGACAGCCCCTTCATCTCGCCTTCATTTGCTTTTATTCTTGGTAATTTCTTACCGGGACGCCTTTAGGGTGTCGTTACATTCCTTTACGTATGTGATTAACTATATTTATATTGAAGGAATTTCCTTTGTTGGCTAGAAGTGGCAGACTTGTTATTCGCGCCCTTTATGCCTTTCGTCCCCTTAGAGTTACAAGAGCGGCTTACGACGGATTTGTGCGATCGATGATTGTAAAATTGTAGGAATTGTATCGTATTTGAAACGTTGTAATTTTGTGTTATTTTTTAAAATATTAATTTTATGATTGCCTTGGCGATTAAGTGATAGTAAATTTATACGACCTAACGGTACCGTGATGAGGTGCCGGGATCGATTCCTGGAACATAATACCATGTTGGGTTTTTTTTTTTTTTTTATACTACCAAGGTGGCAAACAAGCATACGGCCCGCCTGATGGTAAGCAGTTACCGTAGCCTCATTCTCTCATTGTCTTTAATAAACTTAACTTAAAATAAGGCAAAGAGTGAGTTCCCTATTTTATTTTTGAGTTAAAACATATTAGGTATATAGTCGAACAAAGCCTTGGATACAGACATAGGTCTGTATCGATAACAAATACAAAGGCAACTTAAACCTTGCGCTGAGAACCTTAAAGTCTAAAATTTGTTAGCCACACTTCATTTTACACCTTTATTGAACAAAACATCGGAATACAATGACATATTAGGTACTTATATATACCACCTCGTTTTAACAATGCCGTAGACGGCACGTGTAAGAGTAAATCGGCTAATGGTTTTATTATTAGCAAGTTCAATATGTTTGTGAAATTATATTATCGTTATTGAGCATGTAGGTGTTAGTATACGACCTATTTATGTAATTGTCTTCTTTGGTTGTATTCTAAATATACAGTTTGAAAGCCTCTGGTTCGCTTAGAAATAAATACAAATGAAACACGACAACTTTTGTATGCTACATTTGGACTCCTGCTTCTATTTGTCTAAAATATCATATCTATACTGATATTTTATTAAATTATAACAATATATGTAAGTTGGGTGTAGAAGATAATCTTAGAAACTATTATTCGACCCTGAAAATTATTTTACTAATAGGAAGCTTCATTATTTCTGAGTGTTGTATGCTTATTTTAACGACATACGATTCGAAAATGTATCATCCACATGTCGATAGAAAGGCACCCGACCCGGAGATCGAATCCGAGACTTTGACTGGGCAGCTGTACACACAACCACTGTGCCACTGAGGCATACAATTTACTAATGGTCTGTGACGCCTTTGTACGGGTAGATATTTATTTTTCGTGGGAAGCCCATTTTATTTTAATAGCATTATTCTACTGATGACAGAATTTTCAAAACCGAAAACAAAATATAAACAACTTTGTTTTTATAATAACAATACGAGATGCGCCCAAAACGAAACATGTAACCTATAACATATATTTAATAATACATACCTTTATGTATATTTTAAGGTCAGTTAAAACATTTCATCCTATTATACAAAACACGTACACAAAAACCGTAACAACTTTACCACAAATAATAGCATAACTCTTTATTATTTCGTTCCAATACTTGCGACCATAAAAATGGGGCACACCGTATTTGTTACCACTCGTTACAAAATATTCGAAGGTTATTTCTCTCGACCCTTGTAGGACCCGGCTTAGAGGGACTTTCGGAGATCGATGCCTCCTACGTCGACTTATATCGTTGTTACAATACTCAACAGAAAAAAATAGGCTAAAGTTTCGTGTTAAATTAAATTGTTGAACAAAACTTCTGCAATAATATATTATATTATATTAGGTAGAGATCTGTACTTAACTCCTACTAACATAACTACACCGATAAGTGTAGTTATTTGACTGTAGTGTCTTTTCCCCAGTGGAGTTTGCTCGTTTATACGATGCCCTACCTTTCTAATAATGCCCGCCAATATCTTGACAAATGCGCAGAAAGCGTTTATTAGATATCTTTGGTGGTATGTGCGGGTCGCGACAAGGAACCAATCACAGGATTGAAGGATTCGCATCATTGGTAAATACTGTCAAACTTGCACTACAACTCCAAGTAGTCGAAGTACGACCAACTTTTGTTCAAGATGTTAGCCGGCTACTGTACTTACGTCGGTATAACTCTAAAAAACCTCGGAAAAAATAAAAATCCAAGGTGAAATAAATATACAAGACCACTTAATTTGACTGACAGACCAATTTATGTCAAGCACGAAAATGTTTAATATTGTAAGGGGTAATTGCCCCTAATAAAAGTACGATAATATCTGACCTTATTATTTTTTCATGTGAAATTTTAAGTCAAAATAATAATTTTTTAAGCATGTCAACCATTGACATGCCCAAAAAATAATTATTTTGACTTAAAATTTCATTTCATTATATTGTTGAACAACTTTTATATACTTTTAGGGAAGGGTGTAGAAAATATTATAGCAATAAATTAACATATTATCAATAATAATATCCTCCAAACCGACATTTGCCCATGGTGGCTATTTACTAGCTAGAGACTAGATATCGGCGGGAAAGATATTATAGTGCACAAGTACAGATGAACTCTATATTTCTTCACTCTCATAGTCTGATGAGACGCCAATTCGACACGACCGCGACCAGAGAGTGAGAAGAAAGATTGCATCTGTGGTTTTGTGCACATACTTCTGCAATATAATATTGATATTAGCCGCCACACCGTGAGTAAAATTCAGTTAGTACGATATTATTAGGGAACATGATGCATGAAGCAAGCATAAAACTAACGTTAAACAATATTTTTTGTCCGCAAGTGTACATTGTGGAAGTAATGCCGTTGTTGTGCCGAATGAACTGTAACTATTGTTTTCATCTTTGGAACTAACAGTACGAGGATAACAGATGGGTAGTCGGGTACATTTTACAGCTCTTATGTGTAATACATATATGTTTTGTATATAGGATACTTTCCCTTTTCTCTTAAGATTGAATAGGTTTTTTTCTATTGTGTATAGTTGCTTTCTTCTATTATGTGAAGGTGCTCGACTTGATGTGGGTTTATATTTTTCTTATTATAAGAACGCTTACATTATTCATCTTGGTGTTATTTATTTAGTGTATTTACTGATGAGATAAGTCAGAGTTGCAGGCAGATACTAGATGCAGGCTACCAAGCACGGCTTTTAAAAATCGAAACGCCTACGGACAACACATACACATGGACATTATTACAGAATTTTTTTATCAATTTATCTTTTTCCTGGTTTACAAAAAATTTGATATGTTCAAGAAATTATTAAGAAACAAATGCCAGGGGAATAAAGATATATTAAAAATAGAGTCAGTCAAAGTCAATACAGAAAATGCAAAAAAAAAATAGATCAAATGCATGATACTTATTAACGTCAAAATAAACATAAATCAGCATATTTTTTCCTACAAATTACGATCTGGATTCACTACGAATACATTGCATTCTTAAAATGGCACTTTTGATGTCTAACGACTTCAAGTAGGTACCTACAAACATTTTAGCTCGGTTGAAGGGGACTGATTGGTCTAAAACTGAATGAACAACCGGATGAATTAATAAACTACGTAACATAGAAACAAAAATAGTTCATAAATGACCTAACTTTTATACGAAGAAGCTTATTTATGATACAGGAATAAATACCAAGTACTTTTTAAATAATTGAATATGTATTAAGTCGCCCTTTTATTAACGGCCAGTATCAATTTGTTTTCTAACTTTATTAAAGTATCGCTAGAAAATAACAAAAGAATTTAAAAATAGAAGTTATAAAGTAATGGAATGTTGTCCATCATAACCATAGAAACGGCGTATAACAAAATCGATAAAGCACGGGACATAAAACACCTGTCAGTCTGTCACCTAGCGACGGAGCACAAACACGAGGCCCACGCCCGAATCGTACCGCTTTTACACTTTTCCAATGTTTGTTTTAAAAATGACAAAGAACTTAATTCAATTTCATTTTTATACAGGTCAAGAGACACCGCCTATTTATCACCATTTGTTTTTTATTATTAACATTTTATACCTATCATTGTTTTTTAAAAACTTCACTACACTGACACATGGTTGCTCAAAAAAGTGATTGATGTTTTTATATTACTTAGGTGAACAAAACGGCCTGCCTGATGGTAAGCAGTTACCGTAACTAATGGACGCTTAGAATACCAACGGTTTCATTTGCGTGTTGCTGATCCAAAAATGTTAAAACCAGGGTTTTGAAATAAAGTATCCCTGGAATTGAAATTAAAAACGCATCCTGTCCTGTAAAATCTATGATACCTGTGAACCAGTTTCAGGTAATGTAAGACAAAGTGAAACTTAATACTTCAAAGCCATATTACAAAATTAATATGGCACGTCAAAATACCTTTAGACGTCGCATAAAAGCCATCAGCGTTTACAAGGTAAAGAGGCATTAGCGACATTAACGCGAACTTGCGCGTTTCGGAACAGACTAATGGGTTACTGTTATTGCTCCCTGTTGTGTGGTTGATGTAAGGTAATTACGTGAGGTGTGCATCACGCAATATCTCGTGTCTAACCTGAAAGGCATACCTATGCGCTGTATGTTTTACGGGACAAAAAGTATTTAATATAAACGCTATACTGTTAAACTAAAACGACGTAACTTTAGTACAGAAAGCTAGAGGAAAAGCGCATCTATAACATAATATTTTAGATAATTTTCCAAAATGCTGACGTTAGCAATTTTCTGTCACGCAATAATTGCAGTGGATTCAGTAATTTATTTTGTGCGGATGCCGAATTAAAATATAGACATATTTTTATTATTTAAACTTGACTAAATATATTTGAATTATTTGTTACTTCCACTTTTGGCGTATCTACTCGAGATATTCGATTTATGAATACTTTCAGGCCACAAACTGCAATTACGAAATTGTAGCTTACAAACGAACAAGCAAGTGAGTAATTAAGATGAAATGTAAAGCGTAGAATAATACATCAATGTTTAGGAAATGCGTAAACCATTTATCATAACAAGAGGGAATTAGATAGAAGCCCCCCGGCAACGGAAAGCCAGTGCGCTCTTATCTACACTGAGTTTAATATAACAAGGCCACGACAATAGCAAGGGAAACGAAAATGTTTATGGTATTAATGAACTTTCCCTAACTTGTTTTTTTATGATGTAATTTTGATGGAATTTTTATTGTCGCCAAAGTGAGGTCATTAGTGTCCACGAAAATGATTGACGGTGAAAGAACACGCTGGCATTTGAAAGGTAAGGAACGTGGTCCCTATTAAAGGTCATAAGCATTAATATTAAGCTATGTGATGGATAAAACAGGCTAATAAATGTTGTTAGCGTAATTTAGTAGCCGGTAATACGCTTCGACCGGACCAGTATTTTTGCTGTTCGAAATTAGAATCTATGACGGTAGACACAAAATCGATTTAACTTTAACAAAGTTAAAATACTAGTTGAACGCTACTTTATATTCTCGTATTACACTGGCTTTGTAAAATATACAGAAAATACAATAAAAAAGCTTGAATTAGCCAATGTGAGCACGTAGGCAAATATTTTTTAAAAAGTAAAGAAGGCAATGTTCGTTGTAAAGAGCCCAATAGACAGTGGAGCGGCTCAAAGGCGCAAAAAGCCAAGCCCATTACGGGACACACGTTGCCGGAAACCACAAAAGACCCAATTATTCTGCTGTGTGAAGCCAAAAAAGGGTTGGACCAAAACCAAGTTGTCGGGCGTTCTATTTCACTTTCCGAATGCACGGCATCGTTAAGTACCCCTATTGACACAGCATTAATTTTAACGTTGGTACTTTGGAAGCCACCAAAAAGCCTATTCATACAAAATTTTCAAACTTTACCATTTGGAAGTTACTAACTTTTTTATATACCTACGTACAGATTTATGAAACACGGATAAATTGAATTTTACATTATGTTGCTGAAATAAGGCGTTACTGTATGAAACATTGCCGTAGCACAGTTCTTTGAAACAGGAGGAAGAATAAAATTATTCTCCTCTTTCATACTTGTAACATTGTATGTAACGTACGGCACATTTATTATTGTGACTTTAATCATGAGCGACAGTATTCTTATGTTGAAATTATCTGAAATGACGTGAATTTGACAGGCGCGTGTCAAATGTATCACCTTCAAACTTGGATTAGACGTGGCATGTAACCTACTTGAAAACCAATGGAAGGAAGAACAAAGGTAGGGCACCAGCATGCCCGACTGGGGAAGGACTTCCACCTTAAGACCTGTGCGTGAGAACAAGTCTCCGGTGCTCATTCAATGATACATTTTTAAAGAAACGTTGGTATTTCATAAAATACCCCATTACTAAACTCGTGTACTATTTATACTTTGATATTACAAGCTTACCTATATACTTGCATTTGTACTATGTAAACTATTACCTGTAATCCAAAAACTAAACGATTATTATTATTATAATTGACCACCTCCGTAGTGGAAAAAAAATATTAATCGTGTAAGCAAATGTTATTCATCAACTACTATGCACTAACATTTCAATAAACTAAACTATAAAACTACATTCATGTAATAAAACACTTACTCTTATAAAAGTTAAAACGTTATTCCAGAGAGACATGTATGAGCCATTAGAAAATTAAATTCATAACATACTATATTTTTTACAGCGATAAAATATTTCATAGACGACAAACTTTAGTAGAATATCCGCAATATGGCGCGTGATTTAATAAAGGCCACATGCGGCTTTAAAGTATTGAAATTGGTTATATAATACACTGACAAAACTTGCAAACGGTACCTTGAAGTGAGGTCAAAATTTTAAAGTACCTACGGTATGGGGTTAAAGTCAACAGCTAGAATTAAAGGAATCGTAGCAATAATATCCTGAGCACCAATATTTTAGAATTGTTATTCCAACCCTTCTTGTTTGAACAATTTATTAAAATGATTGCTGCTAACATAGACCTTCCTGTTCTATTTTTAAAAAGGTAAATTGTAATAATAATCTTATCTGTTAGGTTATTCAAATTAGTCGCTTGAATGAATTGAAAATTTTGAAGAGAAATATAATGTTGAGATCAGAAATAAAATGTTTTGGCTTTTCGCTACATAAACTTTAATGGTGAATAAATCACAGAACAACTTCGCCCCGCAGTGGACCGCGGGTGGGAAAAATACGCCATTTTCATAAGGGGAAAAACAATAACTGGAGGCGTAGAGCAAGGGCCGCTTTTAAGGCACATAAATCAAAATACAGACGATATTTTCGGTATAACGCCGGGTGGGCACTTTCGGTACGGGATTTTTGGGGACACATCGGTATTAGTGTTGTTTTTACGATTCACTTCTACTTTCTGCTGTTTCTTTATTTGCATGCTCGTAAAGGGTACTGACTTGACTTGTTCTACATTGTATATTGTTTAACAAGAGCCGATATCTCTATACGTTATGAAGTTACGGTACCTACTGAAAAGTGTGACAGATTTTAAATTTATAGAACCACACTGGACTATCTAGTGGTTAAGGTCATATTACCACTAACGCCGTCAATTGTGCTTTGATATGATTTTGACACTAAAAAAAATATTTGAGAACCTCAGGTATTGGTGGTTTCGATTTTGTGTCCGTGAATTGTATTTTTGTAAAGCCCCCCACGACACTGGGCATGCTCCCTGCAACAGGAGTTTCTTTTAAACACCGAAACAAACATAATTTTCATAACACTATATAAGTGTATAACATCTAGTCTGCAACATGTGCAAGTTCCACAGAACTAAGCCTAACTATACACTTCATTTGCTTTGTACAATTTCATTCATTCATACATTCAATATCCAACATCATTCCTGCTTCTACAGCAACGCTTCAGGCACGAATGGAATGAGATTCTTCCTTTGTGACTTCATATTTCATCCACCTACTAGGGTGCCCGAACGCACTTAGATCGTACACTACTATTCACATTAGAATCTTCCTTCACTTAAGTGAATAGAGTCGAAATTCAATTGCACTGTGTATCCGACTAACTAATACAACGTTCTGTCACTGCACATAGTAAAATTTGCTTTTAGGAAATTCGATTCAAAGTGCTGCGATAGGTGAGCTGATAATTCAGTATAAACGGATTCATAGTAAGCCGAAAAGGCATATTGTTTAATAAAAATACTCTTGCAAACGTGAATTTAAAAGCTTCGTCGTGATAGTTATCTACCTGGTTTACGAAGGCTCTCGTTAAAATATAAAACTTATTGAGTACAACAGCAATATTTTTTCATATATGACTCGAACACAAAATATAATGATCCCAATTTCAAATATATGTATATTCATAACTATAAGTCAACGTAATATACTCTAGTATACATTGAAAAGTTACCTTTTGCTATAGTAAGATTGTATTTAATGAAGATAAATAGCTGCTTCACATCAAAGAAAACATTACATTAAAAATCCACTGCTTGTTATCGTGACAAATTGACGAAATTTTTCCGCAAAGCTTCGAGAATTAACGTGATCAATTGGGTTCTTTGGCTCTTCTTTACTCACGCCTTCTTCAGTACCATTAGGGATACAATATCTGTAGAATAATGTACCAGCTGTTGCTCGCGGCTTCGCTCGCGTGGATGTCAATTATCGTGGTAAAAATACCATATGTCCGTCCTCGGGATACCATCTATCTATCCCGTAATTTCTATTTCAGCCGTTTGTGAGTTTTTGAAGCGTACACATATCAACTTAACATTTATATAAATATATAGATTAATATAAATTGCATAATTATAATAATAATGTATTCATTAGTTAACACCGCGCCAAATGTTGTTGGTTCGATTCCAATACGAGATAAATCTTTGTTTGATCTATAAAGTATTTGTTAACTAGTGCTAGAGTTCTTTTTAAAAACATATAAAAGCAGAATACATTCTCGATATATTAGTTAAAGCTAACATTGTAGTAGTTAAATATACACTATACCACACCTCGAACTCAGTCTACTGAGCAGTTTCAAACTTGTTGTGGTTTCTCAAACTGTGATCACTATTTTCGTCAGTTGTGAGGTTAACGGTTAGGCATTTACCCACTTAGATGCGTGCGTTGTCTTGGCAACGAATTGTGCTGAGAGAAAATAAACTAATTGAAGTAACGGATGGCCAGAACGGACTTTTACAAAACAAGTAATGGAATGGAATAAAACCTAAGATTATATAACACATACTACTCCTAGATAGTGTGCCGTACTGACAAGAATCATTTACGCGGCCCCGCCACCATTATTATTTTGCATAGTAATTATGTCACTAGGGATAAGTTTGATTTTCGAACGGTGAAAGAATTTTTACAACTCAGATTATTCGGTCTTGATATTAGTTCGTTCATGCATATAAACTCGTTCAAATATTTAAAGATAGTTTTTAAAATTTTCTATTTAATAAATAATAGAAACCTGACGTCATATAAACAGGCATTATGTATTCTATTTCTCATGTAAGTAGCTGAATAGGAAAGAGACGGAAATACTCGGTAAGTCTTGACGGAAACTGAAACGTATAATTATTATGTACTACGGAACACGCAGGTGTATCCATTTCAAAGAAGTGTAATTATACCTACATGCAAGAATGGTAACAGTTTGATAGGACGTCGGCGTCGCCATCGGATATTATGCTGCCACGTACACGTACAACATTTCTCACAATTATACGGCAATTATTATTTGTAGGTAGGTAGTTTCATTTTCAATTTCCCTGTAATTTCTAACTGCTGTGAAGGACAAACTGGAAGTTTTTACACTTTTTAGTACAGCGGCTTTGTGAAAAGCCTTTTGTGTTTTATTTTTCTATATAAAGAAACTAAACTAGGATTCCTATAGCGTAAGTAGGTAGGTTCTATCATTCAATTTGAATTATTGGTACAAAAGTATTTTGTTATTTTTATATTACCAAGATTACAAACGGTCTGCCTGACGACTGACTGATTGCAGGTACCGTAGGCTATGGACGCTTGCAGTATTAGGAGCATTACTTCACGTTGTCAACCCTACATCTTACACCAATATTTTGTGTATGTGGTAACCCTGAGATAAGTAAAATGTTATTTTAAAAACAATATATCTTATATGAGTACTTAATTAAATTAAATTAACCCCTCTAGACAAGTGGCATAAACGGTAGTCGATTCGAATAGAATAGAAAGCAAACTTTTCGTAAGTGACAATTAATATGATGTCATAAACTTGTGTCAAATCCTATACATTTGCTTTTTTGTCTAGAGGGACTGGAGCTAATTAAAAGAAGAAAGAGAGCAAAGGACAATTAATTAAGGGTAATTATAATAGGACATATCGGCACATATGTCGTAAGTAGCGATGGTGGCGCAGCTCATGTCTGCCAGTGACAATTATGAGAGTTGTTGGTTATGGATAGCAGAGGCTCACCCGCCCACTCGGTGCCTAGATAACGCAATTACGCCACCGTTATTAAGCGACGCCCATTATTCATTGCTGAGACCATATTCATCACGACCGAGGACTTTAGGTGAATATTTTTTTTGAGGAATCATGAAAACAACATCTGTAATTGTGAAAGGGCGTCGGAGCGTTGTTAATGTTGCTCTTTGGTGTCAAAGGCCGACAATAAATTATTCCATGCTTACTTTTCTGTTGTCTGTTGTTTTCTGCCATATAAAAGTAGATGTTGAATCTCATTTAAATTTATTTTAACTACTGGGTGGCAAACAAGCATATGTACCTACGTTCTACTTGATGGCAAGTGATACCTCTGGTATCACTTGCGTGTTGCCAACCCAAAAATTTTAACACCAGGATTTTGTGATGAAGTTTCCTAAGGATAGAAAAACATTTCGTTAAAAAAAGTATCCCTAAATAACCTAAGTAACCTGTACACACACACACACAGACACACACACACACAACACACACACACATACAACTACACTGTTGTGTTAAGTTATTAAGCTATAGTCTTCTGTAAGGCTTTTTCTAAGTCAGGATTGCTGCATGGTGCCCTAACTCGCTGAAAAGTGTCCTGTGTCCTGTCTGCTACATAAAAGTAGATGTTGAATCTAAATAAAAGTTGGCTATAGACGTCTATAATTTCGACCTTGCGACGTTATGAAGATTTATATCGGTCCTGGTATAAACAGTACGATTGGATATCGTGTCAATCGCCATTGTAAATGTTCTGAGGAAAATGTATTCATGTCAAGGTACTGTTTTATTACCAATATTGGAAGTGCTGTTTGTAATTTTCTTTGAGTTCTTGCCTTTGGTATGATTCTACGTAGGTAATTTTTATTATAGAATATTAATTTTATTGAAGGATATAGGTACAAACATGTAACATCAAAAATAAAACCTTTTAAAGATGTTAATTGATTATATTGTTATGCAATATAGAATTACGGTTTTTTCCCGAAAGGGGTGGAGGTGTACGATATCCACGTTTTTCTAGATATGTGAGTTCCCATATATTAGCTAATGAGCCTATTGTCAATTTGACATATAGATACTAATAAATAATATCTATTTGATTATATGAAAGATTGTCATTTGTTATTCTTGAAATTATGTAGGTATATGTTTTCTGTGGAAACTTGCAGTCCTTTGAAACCTTTTACCTACGTTCACACGTTTGACATTTTGCGTTTGTGACGATTCGCGTAATCACAGACTGTGTTGTTACTGCGAATTTTATAACAAAAAATACAATTCTTTGTCGGGCAAAGAATTGTATTATTTGTTAGAAAATTCTAGGGTAAAATTTCAAGGAATTAGGGTAATCGAACCTAGAACCTCATGATCACAACCGAAAGGCAAAAGGCATATAAACCAAATAGGTACCTAAGTAATCATCGTGTAATTTCAAAGTTGATTTCTTCCCTACTCGGCTACTACCACATGTACTCATAATAAAATACAACATCCAACTATAATCTAAAATCAAATTAATAATGATTAATGAACATTACACTTAATATGAATTTCAAATATTAGAACAGTTTTCACTAGACGGTCCAACCGTCAATCTAACCTCAAATTAATCAGCCACAGATTGACAAGTACATTCCAATCAATAACTCTCAATTACCTAAATATTATTGGAGACCGCAATACTACAGGGTTCAATATACGTGCTTGGGTACGGCGCGTTCTAAAAGCCACTCTACTAAGTCATTATGTGCTGTAATGTCAACTTACTACGATAAATAAATCATCGACACATCAAATATTCGATGTATGAATATTCAATACTTACAGGTTACAACGCTTAATAAGGGATGTGTTTAGAAAAAAACGTAATAGGGATATTCCATCTTAAAGCCCTGGTGTAAAAAATGGGTCGGCAACACGCAAGTTGTACTCCAGGTAGGTATTGTAAGCGTCCATAGGCTACGGTAATTGCCTTACATCAGGCGGGCCGTATGCTTGTTTGCCACCCAAGTAGTATAAAAATTTAATACTAGGCGCATAACTCGCGCGTTCTCTAGCGTACATAACGATGTTGGAGGTAAGATTCATATTTTGCAAACGCTGTACCTAAATACATTAAATATAAACACACATCGCACCCACAGTGGAAGAATGACTTAAGTTGAAGTGATTTTATTCCGCAATTTACATCTTATTTTTAACAGATAAGGTATAAAATTGCTCAGTGACATTCCTCAAGTTACTCCAGTTTTCTACTTAGGATGCGACATCTGATTCCAAAATAGATAAAACCTCAACCTCACTAATATTTGATTCTGTGATAGAATCTAACTCACTACAACCACGACTAAGCAACAGTCAGACTTAGAGAATTATTCCTTAGATTTTTTTTTATCTATATACGTAATACATCTTCAGTTTCTATTAATCTTGTAAAATACTTCACCAAAATATATATCTTGCTTCCTATTAAGCAAAAAACATGATAAAAGTATATAAATCCAGAGATATGTAGGGAAAAGGTCCATTGTAAGAGATAGGATACGATTTATTACTTTCAAACAAAGAGATCAATATTTTTAAGATAAATATGAATTGGGTAACTTCGAAGCCATGATTAATAACTCGTTTTGAGTTAAAGTGAGAGGGTTAAACTAACAGTATGAATCCCTGGTACGCATTTTTGATTTTAAAAAGGTTTATGTTTTCGTTGTCGTCTACGATTTTATGATATTATCCGTCAAAGTGACTTGTAGTACCGAAACGCAAAAATTATTCAAAATTTCGTTTTGAAATCAAAAGCTATGAGATCGATTTTTTTTACTGATTTTTCGGATTATCGAGACAACCGTATTTGGAAACAGATCCTGTGTCTTGGGGACTTTACAAACATAGAATTCATGACATAAATACACCAAAATTGAGAATCACACAAAGTTTTGTATTGTATGGTAATCGAAGCCACGACCTCCGGCTTAGCAGTCAGGGTCACTAAAGTAACCACTAGCGCAGAAAGGCCAGTCAATCATGAAAACTCACACTGCAAAGTTCAGAATGGCGTACTTTAGAATGGCTTACTTTCCATAAGAGACACTAATTGCAAATGTATGGCAAGAAATGGAAATTTCGTTTCGTAACTAACAATCAAAACTCGTAACAGGCACTTTCCGTTTTACAGGCATGATTGGCAATCGTTTGAAGATCTCTGTGTTATACTGCACGGAGGACATCGTGAAGCGAACTCTTGAATAACAATAGAAGAGAGACAATAGGCTTATAGTCAGAAGGTATCGTGGTGCAATTTTTAAACGACTCATCGAAATCATTGAGACGATAGAGTGACAATTATAAAGGGCATAATTTGTAAGTAACAAGAGTGCAAGAAACTCGAATGATGAAATGGGAAATGCATCGACGTATGAGACAAGATAAATATTTTTTTTCGTAAATAAATTCGAAAATCGAATTTCCGAACTGAATTTAAACTTTATTTTACTAGTTGAATGCTATATTATCACTGACACTGAGTAATATAGTCTTTATTTTATTAAAATTACGTAAACTCCCACACGTACAAAGCCAGTACGGGCTACTAGTGTACAATATTTTTCTTATCGCTGGCCCATAACGTTAAGGAAAATGTTGTGACGAAATACAAATAAAATAGGTACTTACAAGGGAAGTGCCACACACACACACACACACACACAAAAGAACATTGGCCAAGTCACAAAGTCTTTGGAAAAGGCGAGGGAATATTTCATAGCACCCTTGTTATATGCATGAATGTATGGAATGTGGGTGACTATTCTGTCGAACATTCGGAATTATTCAGCAAAGCATGTTTCTTCACAGCTATTCGTTTATTACACCATTCTATTCGGTCTTAAGGTCTTTTTTGACAAAGATGTGCGAGGCGGGGTCAAGATGTGTGTAGTAGTAGTAAAGTATAGCTCATCTCTATTCAATAAAGCGAATTGTTTTACCTAAATACTTTTTTAAACAAGTGATGCAAACTAGGTAAGCATGTACCCTGATATGTTAAACGAGAGACAAAAGAGAGATTTCTCGCTCGAACTACTTACAATTTAATACGTCCTGGTACGGCTCCAGTTCACAGAAAACCTAAGCCAAATAACAACACATAGCAATGTAGTTGAGTTCCTGTGTAGTGTCCAGTATCCAGTGCTCAATTTAGGGAAATATTTATTATATAATATATTAATATAACATTCTTATCCATAACAAAATCCCTGACGCACGACATATTAAAAACATGTCTATCGGGTAAATAAAATATCTTTATCGCTTAACTAACATGTTACGGTAAACATACAACATGAAGCTATAATGAAACCTGCAATAGCCACATAGTTTCAAAGCTTAGCTTTGCCCTCGCTCACCGCTCCGCTCCGCCTCGCTCATCTGTGGTGGTAAGGGAGTCTCGGTCTTATTTCACGTGTTTTATCGCCCTCTTTAAGGTCTAACGAACGTAAAATGAAGCATCAACCGGTTTTGTTTGACGTCTTCTATTTTATGAACTAATTACCTTTTGTTTGAAGCTTCGTTTATGAGAAAAATGATTGCAATGAAAATTTTACGTACACATGGTTGGCAAATTTTACAAGAAATTTTCTTATTTATTTTTTACAAGGCAACCAACCTTGTTCACGTGTTAGTTGACAACGCGTAAGTAATGCTCCAGATATTATAAACTTCCATAACGGTTACTATCATCAGACGGGCCGTACGATTGTTTATCATTGTGGTAAAAAAAATGCAATGGTAAAATTAACACTTTCGCGGACAGTAACGTAGACACAATAGATGTTTTATTGTCATGACGTCTATAGGCGTTCACTGTCCTTCAAAGTGTTAATAACAACTACCCAAAACCCAAAACAAACTACCTACTTTGGCAGATGAAAATAAATATATCTTCATCTTTAGTAAAGAAGAAGAAAGAGAAAACGGCCAATTTGATTCATTTATCAACAGCATACATATTTAGAATGTACAGCACTTGAACAATGTTCACGATAGCAATGTTATTTTTCTTACCCCGAGCGTCGGAGCAAGTCGCCCAACAACAGACTGAGAATTTATCACCATCGCCTTGTTAACTTACAAATGTATTGCACCTTGTTAGTTCGTAGCCTATCGATCCGCAGTATACAACAATCATTACGAATAAAACCCAACAAAATATCAAAGGTATAACAAGAAAACGAATTGAGTGGTTTGTAGAAGGCACTTGAAAATGACAGGTTAATATCCTCTCGCGACTCAGTGAATATTTCAGTATTTGAACCTAATAATACTATTTTCTGTTGTCGTGTATTTGTAGAGCTACGAGTGCTACGAGAAGGTTCTCTTGGTTCTTTTCTACGAGTTGTGCCTCTTTCACTGTCAATACTAATAATTTATTTATACAAAGAAAATGTAATGTTTTTTCTACAGCAAAAATGTTGAATTTTATCATCGTATGACAGTTTTTGTTATCATTGTCGCGTTTTAGGAAATCGATTTAGAAATTCTCCTGGAAACATCTGTAGTAAAACATTGTGTGATCTGGTGAAGTCTGGGTGTCTCTTTTGTTCGTGATTTTACATATGTTTGTACCACAGGGCTTGATTTTGTGTTACTTAATGTAGCAGTTGTCTTAAAAAAAAGAATTATTGTTTCGTCGTAAAGGAAATTTTGTAGTATTTTTTTTTCTATCGATCAGCATATGATATAATATGTAAAACATATTTATAATTTATTGAGAGCTAATCTAACTCGCATAAGCCATAGCAGTACTACTTATCAACAATGCTATCAGACTGCAATCGGCTACATAATACTACGGAATGAGATTAAGCTACGTCTTGTAGACGTCTACGAAGGTCATTATAATTCGTATTGCGAAGTTTATCTATTTTGATATCATAATCATCTTACATTTTTGATTCTTCCTAGATTAACTCAGCTCATTTGTGACAAAGGTCAACATAAAAAAATAAAAATTCTAGAGTTCTTTTAAAACTAGGTAAAACTTTTTCAAAAATGACTAAAAGTTTGTCTTATTTTTTTGAGAGTGGCTCATGGCTCTGTCTTTGTCAGCTAGTAAGCTGTAAGTAAATTGGCCTAAAATAATTGTCTGGCTTTCCTTTTACTCACATATCTTATGACCTTTTGTTTGATCTTTTTTATGACTGTTAAAACAATATAATATAAAAAGTCAGCGTAAAAATACTGAATGTTAGTAGTGAATGGAGAAATAGTTGTTAGTTTACGCGTAGTGCGACCACCTCAATCTGTCGGACTCGGTAATAGAATTTATAGAGGCAGCGGATGACCGCCTGCCCCCGGAAAAACCTGTCATCGGGACTTTTCTTAAATGACTAGAAAAACGTAACCAAAACTATAAATTTTAGCCAATCTTTAAACAAAAAATCTATATTTTTTTTACAATTTCTAATCATTTAAAAAAATCTTCTATCTGCAAAAATTACAATGAACGGTAGAAGCTACAATGAAAATGGCTCGAGTTAGACTAAGTAATTTTAAATTTTAATTTGTTAAATCAATTAAATACAAAATGACAGCGCAAAAAAACTGAATATTAGTAGTGAATAGACAAATTGTCGTCAGTTTACGCGTAGTGCGGCCACCTCAATCCGTCTGACACAGTGTAATAGAATCGATAGAGGGAGCGGTTGACCGTCCGCCCCCGGATATGACCTGTCATCCGGCCAACTGACAGAATTGTGTAAGGGTGACACTGTTTGTTTACTTTCCTTATTGTGTATAAACATCACTTGAATATTTTTCATGTTGAAGGGATATATAGATAGAAAATATTGGTTTAGCAATAGATTAAAATTTTCAGCGTTGATTTATTTTACAGGAAAAATTTGCCATGAGAGGCGAGAAACTAGATTTAGTGTCTGACTTGTTCTAGAGTAGGGAGAAGAATAGAGAAAACCCAACATACTTTTTTAAACTTCTGCAGTAAACAAGCGTACGGCCTTAGGGGCGGTTTCAGACAAACGTTTTTTATGCGGTCGTTCCGGCATACACGTTTACACGCGCGCTACGTTTCGCTCTGACTCGCGTACATATGGGCTTATTCGCTCGAGAGTTTCTGACGCGCTCAAAAGAGCCAAGACTCTTACGAGTTGCGCGTTTAGCAATAGGCAGCCTATACATGCTTAAACGCGCTTCCAAAAACGAATTTATACGCGCGTATAAAACGCTAGTCTGAAGCTGCTTTAATGCTACGTATTGGGAGTTTAAATACACATAAGTGATTTTTACGTAGCTAATGTAGCTTAGTGAATCACTTGCCTGTTGCCTAAATAGTTCTCAGACTCGGTGTATCTGTGTTAGGTATAAAAAGAATGGTTTCTTAATCATGTGAGGCCATTACTTTAAATTCTATAACATTTAAATATTATTTTTCTGAAAGTATACTAAATATCTATAAGTTTTATATAAACAACCCTGTTTATAAACAAAGACATTACATAAAAGCTTTGAAATACTGTATCACGAAACAATAAACGTATCTATCTGTTGGAAATCTCTATTAGTGTGTACTATGTTAGTTTGAGGAGAGTTAATTGTTTGCGGGGGCCGGTCGGTCGGCCGCTCGTATAGGGGACACTACACTGACTAGCTGTCATGCACTACGCTCTATGACGACATCGCCGACCTATAAACTTCGTGGTTTCAACCTAATATTATTTATGATACTATACTACGTACTTACTGTTATAAATGTATCACGTTATTTATGTTCCTCAGTGATTTATTTGACTTTGGCTATTGTGTGGAGAATTAAATGTCGTAGCTTACCAGGTGATAAAGTTTCGTTGTATAGTGCTAAGAGCTTACCTGTGAATAAAAGAAAATATATATTAGAAAAATTTTATTTTTGAGGAACAAAAAAGTAAAAGTTAAAACCTAATTTTCGAAGCAATTTGCTCATACTTCCTGGAAAGGCCTGGATTCTTGCCGACCAACTAACCTAAAAGGATATTTACTAAGGTAATTCACAATATTACTTCAATAATATTTTCCATCAATTTGTTTACTCAATTAAAATTTTCGCTCGTGGTGTCATCGATTGGCATTCAAAAGCATCCGAAATCATGACAAAATGTTAGTCTTATAAACTGTTTTGGCTGAAAACTTCAATACATTTGTTTTGATTAAAAAGAACGAACAAAAACTTTTCCATCAGCAAACAAGACTAGTATAATAATAAATAAAATCAGACAGTGCACTTCCATACATTTACTAATGAAAGTAAGACATGCAACCCCGCCCCGGCCGCCAGTGTGTCTGAAATAATATAGATAAGACGTCAACACGTAATTAACCGACGACATTTATCAACGTCGCGCTCAGTGGACACGTGAAAAATAAAACCTTCTTTATCTTCGTACGTTGTAGAGACGGGTAGGAGTACTAGCGGCACTCGCGCGCCCGCTGATCCCCAGTGAACATTGTGTGTCATTTGATTGGACAACGGACCTGACGTGAGTGGATTGATTCCGGCTACAATCCCACCCCACACTCAAACCGCAAATTCCGCGACAAAATGTTATTACAGAAACTATCTACTACGTTTATTGACCCATTTCGCTAATAATTTTCGCAGAAATTCGACGATGTATAACTTTGTGGTTGTAATGATAGCCTGACATTAGATACATATCACGGAGTTGGATTTCAAACGCAAACTGTTTAGGCAAATGTATGCCTACGTGAGTTTGCTCAGTAAATATAGATTTCATTAAATCGTTTCGGATAATTCGTTAGTGTATGTCGGCACACGAACACCACTGATTATATTTAGAATATGATATTACAGATACCTATTGAGAGTTATTGGAATAGATACACTGCACGTGTGGAGTTTTGGTTAAAACGAGTTTTGTAGGTTCGATTCTCCATGCAAAAAGTATTTGTGTTGCCCATAGTTAGTCAGGGTATTCTATCTGTCCATGGAATTATATCTTTTGAGACCCTCGCGACATAGGATTTGTTATAAAATAAGTTCTAATCAATCTTACATTGGAGAAACATAATATGTATACTTCTTATTGCCTCTTTACCGAAATAAGAATATTCCGTGTGCTTACAATCTTTTACATAATACAACATTTACGTACGTTTTATACTTTTTAAAATTCTACAACTGCACGAAGACGCGTGAATAATTTGAAAGACACAGTGGAATTCGTAAAGATATTGTAGTAGGAAACAAATGACGTAAACGTGTCAAAGTGGAAGCGCATGATGTAAAGCAATGGACTACCGAGTCAACGTTATTGGACAGCCATCGAGTGGATGCGGTAACGGACAGCTATTGCGTTAGCGGCAGTGATATTTATTCCAATCAACCCTTGACTTGATGAAGTTTACTCTCCAAATATCAATTCTATTTTAATAGCACTGGTTAATGAAAATGACCGGATAAATCATACAAGTTCGTATTAAACACGACACATCGGACATAGCAGTGTTGTTTTAACCCCTAAGGGGCTCATACGACAGTCAGGCGCGTCGTTCTCTGCGGTCGTTCGTACATTAGCTACATCGTCGCATCCCCTCCTTGGGGGAGCCTAACAGCATTGCAAGAAAATTGGAGCTTTCGCTAATAAGAATTTATGAGCTGTTAAGTTTTTTAGAGGAAGAGAGCAAAATACTCATTTCCCGTAGGTAATGTAAGTGTCTGCTGCGATTTTGTATTACATTTTCTACTTATTCAGTAACTTAAACTTTTCATTTTGGCTACATATAATAAAAAGCTCTATCTAAATCATCATAACTATTGATGTCATTGACTTATGATATAAAGAAACCGTCAATATTTATATTTAGGCGTGTCCCATTCAATATAGGAATAACAATTCAATTGGAGGCGAGAGTTTGGCTCGTTGGCGCCGCGTCGAGCCGCGCGTCACCTGCGACACAAATCTCGCTCATGTATCAAAAGCGCGCCGCGTAAATCACGAATCATTTTACGGAATGGCAATACTAGGACGTCCATATTTCACTGGAGCTACGTTTCCTGCGTTTCGTCGTCGAGTTTTATGGGAAATATTTGCGGAGTCAACGTTAAAGAGAGCGATTTGTACGACGCTGTCTGCCAGAACTTGCGAGTTACCGGATAGAATATAGCTTTAGTTTTTATGCGAGTTATCAAGATTTTAGGGGATATTAAATTTATTTTTGTCAGCTAAAGTTATCAAAATTATGATAGTAAAACCATTGTACCTACAAATATTTAATTTGCATGTGGCTTACTTGAAACCCGTGCACATTTTCTGAGATCAATAGTTATAAAAAAAATCTAAAAATATTTAGACCAGCGACACGCGCTAATTAAATAATATTGACAACACGCCTGTCCTATTTGCGCTGTAAATTATGAGTAACATTAGTGAGCTATATTACAGCTTGCTAGTAATAAAAATCAATAAAACACGGGCAGTATGTCCCACTGGGTGACGTAATAATTGGTGACCGCGTGGTCTGAACGGGCGCGGCGCGGCGGCGCCTTTGAACTCCTATATGAAAGGCCACGTCTCGAGCTACGGCGGCGTCTCCACACACTCCTCGCCACATTTTTCTCAGGAATATTCAAAAATAGACGCCTCTCACGGAAGTAATGAAGCTTACTTTATAAACGATTCCAGTGAATTTCATACATCGCAGAATTTTATTGGAAATGTGGAGAGGTCACAGTTCCCACCCCAGACGCTCTCACTCCACGTTACTGAAATATGAAGGGTCTTTAAATCTTTATTTTATTGTTCGCGTTCTTGTGATATTCGCTGTCATTTCTTTCCTTGTCATTTGTGATGTTGCTTTTACCGAGACATCTATTTCGCTCAAAATGTTTGACGTAATGTGGGCAGTTACTAAATCTCGTCGTAGGAGTAGGTAAAACATGATTGCCCATTGACCTATTGTCGATTTGTCGTCTACTGTTAGAAGCACAGTTTCGAATTGTTACCTATTTTGTGATCCTTGTCTCGGACCCCAAGTTGGACGAAGTGTAATTGGGGTATTCCGTTAGAAGTCCCCATTTATTGTGTGACTTTGGGAATTGTGGCTAGTAAACTGCTATAAGCTTCTACCGCATTGGCACCTAATACTGCTATTGGCGAGAACTTGTACACATTGGTATTAATACTGTGATATATTTGACTCCTCGTTTAAAAATAAAACATTATATTTAGACTGTGCGATTGATATATCGATATATTATTACGTTAAGATATTTATTACGTGTATTTTAATATATCGGAAATAATAGTATAAGTTCTTAGAGAAGTCCGTAGTTCTGTTTTTAAAGTCAACTTCCGCACTAGCCCTGTGTCGCGGGAGACTTTACAAACATACAATTCCCTTACACATTACACCCGTATTACACCCAGTTCACCGCCAAATAACTAGACGCAGCGGTGTAATTGTGTTCATATGCGTGAGTATAGTAGTAGTCTTGAGTGCTCATCTAAGGGAAACTGTTTTCAAACAACGTTTTCCTTATCCTAGGGCTATGTATGTGTCGGCAACTCGAGACTAATGCTTCTGATTATGCAAGCGTCCATAGTCTACAGTAACTGCTTACCATCAAGCGAGCCGTACGCTTATTTGTTACCATAGTATAAAAAATGGAAGAAGTACACAAATTCTATTCAGAGAAAAACATAAAATACGCGAAAGATTTTTCATAAAAAGACAACGGCTGCCAACGGTTTGCCGAGGAAGGGATGGGATGTAGCGTAAATAACATTATTGTCCCGGACCAAAGAAGATTATACCCACCGGTATTAAGCTGAACACTCCACATTTGCATATGAGACAACAATTTCTTTTTATGACAAAACCACAGCTCGTTAATTATTGGAAGCAGCTTGAATGTACATTTATATTTTCTGTGCAAAATTTATTCATTGTTTATTGTTTAATAATATTGAATAGCCACAGTAAGCGTGATTAATTTTTAACGTTCGTATTTGCTGTAATTGTTATTAAAGATCAGTAATTTAATAAAGCTCAAGCGTTAAGTTTTCAGTTATTACGCGTAGTAAAAAAAAAAAACATTTGGTAGCCATTCATTCTTTAGGAAGATTAATATATTAATATTATTACATGACGCTTCACCCCTTCAAGTTGTATTAAGTAAGTTATATTAAAATTTTATTATTATACATATGTATATGGTTGTCACTGATCAAATTTCGAAAGCAAATATTGATCGCTTTTGGGATGCCATGGTACGACTCCAGTGTAATAAAACTACAAATAGTGCCACTTATTATGTCCTGACTGGCTATCTGATTCATTAAGAGGAAATGCGGTGTGTCTATTCTCCATAGAAACGCTCTCGCCTGTTTTCTACCTGGTTTACGAACTTAAAGTAAACATTTTTTGCAATAAAATTTATATCAACTTTTTGTATGTTCCTATGTTTTCCTTTTTAATGATTCATTATATTTATAAGCACTAGAAACCCTTAAAACTGCTCAAAATAACCATTTTAGACGGCTGTCAACATAGGCCTGGTATACAAATATGACAACTGTTATTGAAAAAAGGAAAACATAGGGGCACATTTTGTATCCTAATCATGCAGTTTACGAAATATCTTTTAAATTGGTCTAATAATGGAGGAGGAAATAGGCGAGAGCCAAACCTCGAATCACGACTTTTTACTTATGCTGTTTAGTCGGATATGCAGTTGTCCCTGTCGCACAAATCGCGCGGCCGAACGCTCGCAGAGCGACAGCGATAGTTTATTCAAATACCTAATATTCAAAAGTCTCTCCGCCCGCATTTCCTCTTAACGCAAAGCCTAAATCACTGAGGTAACAAACTTGAAACTTTGCACAAAGGTTTCCTAAAATGACAGGTAATGTAAGTGTCAACGACATTGAATTTATTGTTTTTTTTATTAGTATTATGTAAAACATTATAAAGACCATTTATATACAACATCTCTGATGTGAAGTAGGTTCATAAATAAATTTCCCCACACACATAAACGTACAGTTTTCTAATTACAAAACATAGATGGCGGTACTTATCAGTGTGACCACACGTGCCGGCTGTTTACTTAGGACTGTTGTTTTAATGGACATGGATAATGTTGTGTTGCCTCCAGCCTGCCTTAAATTTCAAATTTCATCCAATGGCGTATTTCCTCGGCTTTTCTTATTTGTGTATAGTTAAAATAATAAAGCTCATTTATTTGAGGAGAGTTGAAATTCTAAAGGAATTCACTAACCAACATGAGACAAGCGTGTGTGGAATAAGGCTTAAACTTTTTATCCTGTGAAAAGAGGGTTAGGGCACCATACTAGCGAGCAAATCCGACTGGGTAAAGTCCTCCACCTTACAGAAGACCAGTGTAAATACTCTCCAACGCTTATTTACGGATGCGTTTTGAAAGAAACGTTTTCCTATCCTAGGGATATTTCAGCTGGTGTACCCTGGTGTAAAAAAGTGGATCGGCAACACGCAAGTGATACCACTGGTATTGCAAGCGTCCATGGGCTACGGTAACTGCATAACATCAGGCGGGCCGTAAGCTTGTTTGCCACCCAAGTAGTATAAAAAAGGACATAGGCTATACTTTAATTTAAAAACATCTATCACGGACGAAGCACCGCGCAAAGCTAGTTTTCCATAAAATTCATAAAGGAGTTTTTAAACCAACTTTGAATAGGTAAATAACATTCACCAAAGAGGTTGAGTGGAACATTTAAATTACAGTTCAGACTAATTTTCTAAATGGTCTAAATAATCACTTAAGCTCCACCACATTTCTGTAAATAAATTTTAATACTTATCTGCGGTATTTTTTATAATGAAACGTGGAATAAGTATGCTTTAGTAAACTTGTAAATTAATTGCCTGGCGGTCTTTCATGTTAAGCTTATTTCTGAGATATAAAATAAACTTTCTTTTATACCGTATAGCGGCCCGCCCTGACTTTGCTCGAGTTAAATTTTACATAATAAGTTGCTACTGCTAAGCACACAGGGAAAAACTTTGTGTGATTAATTTTAAAAATGTTTCGAGTCTGGGTGTAATTTGTGTTCGTTATTTTTTTTATTTAATTCCTTGTGGCACAGGGCTTGTTCCCTAGTGCGAGAGATGTCATTATAAAAAAGAAAAAAAAAAAGATAACTGCAAATATAAGTAATAAATTCAAACTTTATTATACAAAACATAAGTGCATTTGCTATAACGGCATCCTTATTCGTATTCCTTAAATAAGAAGCTGAAAAAAAAAGTATCGTCAGATCGTTGGGGTGTGTAGCGTCAGCAACACATATTATCCGACAACACGAGAGGACACGAAACTGCTCGTATCGACACTTACGATACACCCCCAATCCCCAAGAGACCGCCCTATTGCGTTATATTGCCTACTTCGCGTTCAACTTGAATCGTCTTGATCCCGTCACTGAACGTGAACAACACTTCGTGTTCTAGCTTTAGATACAAGCTTTTTATGACTTTAGCTGCTAACTGATATACACTAGCGGCTCACTCCGACTTCGTCCGGGTTAAATTAACCCGTTTAAGAATTGAATTTCCAAAAATCTTTTCTTACCGGTCCACAGGCCGCAGTATTCGCTTGTTGTGCTCGAGGGTTCGATTTCCACACAGGACAAAACTTTGTGTGACCCACAAAGAGTTGTTCTGAGTCTGGGTGTAATTTGTGTCCGTTAATTGTATAATAATAATAATAATAATTTATTTATTTATCGAAATAGGTACAAATTTATACATATAAGTCTTACATAATAACAAATGTGCTCTACAAATTATATTGCCTGTACTAAGTAAAACTTGTATCACAGGCGGTATGTGCATTTAAAATAGTAAAATAGGTGCAAAAAAAAGATAAAATATTTAATATGCTAAGTGTTTAAACAGAACAAAATGTATTTTATTTACTTATAGTAATAACTTAATATTATGCTTATATGACTACATAATACAATTATATTTCCGTATTCTCTAATTAGATACTACACAAAAATAGAGTCAGCAGTTTTGTAAATTGGTCAAACATTATATTATTAAAATAATCACTTTTGAAACTGCATACTCATGTTTATTTTATATTGGTGTAATTAGAACATCACATTGGTAACATATTGGTGTGTTTGCATATAAACTTGAAATGCAAAAGTCGCGACTTGAGCATGATATGTACATTCCAAACAATGTCACCTTTATGGGTACCTTTATGTATGGTGGTAAAGTCCCCCGCGACACAGAGCTTGTTCCCTAGTGCGGGAGGATAAAGATAAAATATGTATATTTTATCTTTATCCTCCCGCAACTACATTATGTTCCCAATATAAGTTTTCTAGACTGTGCGTTGATCGTCAGTTACAACAAACAATTTTATATATGATTTTGTAGCTACTATATTCTACTGTCTGTATGTATTCAACCAAAAGACGTTCAATGCTGTTTAAGTTTTACGGCAACCGACTCGTTGGAGACTCTGACATTTTAAATAGTTTTGTTTAGGTAGTGTATTTATTCAGTACCAATTTTTAACTCAACAAATTCCAGTGTTGAAATCAATTTCGAGTAACACATAAATTAAATTACTATAGATGCCGTCTTGAACAAAACCTTTGTAGCAAACTAAAAAGAAACTCGATGATATCAGAACCACATAAGAACACTTAAGTCAACTAGATACTTTCAACGTTTCGCTCACCCACTTTCCGTATTCAGTAGTTCGGCTAATCTCCGCCTTCACTATCAAACAATGTTGAGCGTTGTATACGAAAAACCGATAGATAAGAATCCACAAGTTCTAGAAACCGCAGACTACAACTTTCACACCCACATATGTATACAGGAAACTGCGTGTTAACGCACACAAATACCCGTCGCTATGGCAACCAGGCTGTGATCCCTTGGGAGTGAGCAATAACTTGCGCCTGGTTGATAGGGTACCGCTTCGGAAAATTAGGGAAAGCATCCGTCCTCGAAGCACTAGTTGATTAGAACCGAGTGGGGTTCGCGCGGAAAATTACCCAAAACACTTGATGACATATGAGGCGTTGCCACAAATATTTACTTCCTCCCTCCCACTATAAACCAACATTTGTTGTTCTACAAAGTCTGGATTAACGACGTAAGAGTAAACACATGTTGCACTAAAAGCATTTTATAGACGTACATAAAACATTTTTATTTAAAACTGTCCTTTTGGTATAAACCGCATCGCGCTAGAACTAGATGCGGTGTCGGCTAAACGCCTGCTCGACGTTATTGAGCAACTTGTTTGCATTAGCATGCGCCGAGTTATCGCTGCAGGGGCTCGTGTGAATGACTCACGAGACGAGACTACGTATCTTATCATTATTTCTTCTATTAAAAAAGTAAAAATAAATAGAAATTTAAGTTACTTGAACTATACGTATTTTAAAAGTGTATTTAGCTTTTATTTTATCTGTTTCTTTAATTAAAGTTTTGCATTGAACTGTACAAAGAAGGATTTAATACATTTTTAAACAGAAAAACCCTTTAGGGTTGTGGTATTTGGTGGCAACAATAGACCCAATTAATCGTAATGTATACGTAAAAAGTATAGGTACCTTAATTTTATTTATTTTACTTACTTACCTTTATTTTCCAAATTGTCCTTAATTAATACCTACCTACCTATTTTTAAATTATTTATATTTTATTACTTTATATAAGCACTCTTTAAGCTTTATTATAGTATTCTTTGCAATTTATCTCAACTCAAAATAAAAAAAAAAACGCTCTAAGTATATCTGAAGGGAATTAACTCTCCTGCAGAAGTCTATATAAACCAGTAAAACATACCTACACCAAACAAATTCATCTACTTTTTGATAAGTAAAACCGCAAACCAACAAAGTATCAGCTTCGAAAAGTTACTTCAAAAACTTTGAGAAGATTTCGAGACGACCTCAACAGTGAAATAAGTTACCAGAATTACACTGACGGACTCATAAACTGCATCAAAGTAATAGACGACTTTGAAATAAATATTTTAACCAAGTAGTCAAACTTTCTATACAGATTTAAATTGAAACCTCTAGATTGGTTCGTGAACTTTAAAACAGTGTAGGGTCATATCCTTAAGTTTAAGTTTGTGTACTGGAAAGGACCTTAAGACTTTTTTTGAAGAAAAACAGAAATTTAAGGAAAATTGGTTTAATTAAAAAATTGGTTTTAACAATAGACACAAACTTTATGCAAGGGTTTATTTATGTTTTAATAAGGTGTATTACCTCCACGTGCCCTTATTACGGATTCTAATCTGTTCCGCATAGATTTTATTAGGGTTATTAAAAGATCTTGCGGAATATTGTCCCATTCTTCTGAAAGTGCTGTTCTTAGTGCTGCCACTGTCGTGGGCAAAGGGTTTCTCGCATATACAGCTCTTTTTAAATTGTTCCAAACATGCTCAATGGAATTAAGATCCGGGCTGCGTGCTGGCCAATTCATTGTACGTATCCCAACCTCTTCGCAATATTGTCGAACTTGTGCAGCAGCGTGCGGCCGGGCATTATCCTGCATTAAAGTAAAATTTTCGCCTATGAATCCCATGTAAGGCACCACGTGATCTTCTAAGATCTCTGTTATGTAGCGATGTGCAGTCAAACCCCCTCTATTACCGTTTTGACGGACCATGTCTATGAACACAAGTTCTGTTCGCCCGTTCATCGATATGCCACCCCAGACCATACACGAACCGCCTCCAAAAGGAACACGCTCCTCAATGCAACTTTGAGCATATCGCTCCCCACGTCGACGATAGACTCTTCTGCGACCATCTGCACCATATAAACATGTCCTACACTCGTCTGTGAACAATACGGAGGTCCATTGCTCTTCTGTCCAATTCAGGTGATCACGCGCAAATCTTAAGCGAGCTTGTCTGTGAGCTACAGACAACTTTGGACCATTTGCTGGTCTAAAAGGGGTGATATCCGCTTCCTTTAACCTTCTTCTTATTGTTCGTGCACTCACGTTTACTCCACGCACTTCATTAAGCTCTGTTTTGATGTTAACAAACGTGAGGAAACGATTTCGCAGGGAAGTTGTAACAATAAATCGGTCATCACGACCGGTGGTTGCTCGAGTCCTGCCTGTACCACGTCTCCTTCTGTAAGAATCTGTCTCCACAAACCTTCTGTATATTCTAGAAACCGTAGACTGGTTTAAATTTAAATTTCTACCAATCGTTCGTTGATCCAAGCCCTCCCGCACCAATGCTACAATTTGAGCCGCTTGTTCGGACGAAGTATCCATATTATGGTTCAAAAACTCGATGAGTTAAAAAACTAACCCAACAATTCTGCTGGTAACAATAATTCAATTGACAAAAGAATAAAAAATCAATGA
The DNA here is from genome assembly GCA_947095525.1 of Trisateles emortualis. Classification (NCBI taxonomy): domain Eukaryota; kingdom Metazoa; phylum Arthropoda; class Insecta; order Lepidoptera; family Erebidae; genus Trisateles; species Trisateles emortualis. Next base: position 9,407,298 of record OX352740.1, on the reverse strand, counting down.
TAATCAATTTAAAACTTTGCTATAAATAACACGCAAATCTGATACTACGAGTAAATTTTCTTTTCCCGGCTATATTCATTTGTTTTACTGCAGTTCTATTTTTAAATTTTCCTTTTTTTTGAGATTAAGAGCCAGTCTTTCCATATTTATATAATTTAATCTAAAAAGTTATCATACTTATTAAAAAATCATTTTAAAAATAATCCTGAACTTTGATGCAGTTTATGAGTCCGTCAGTGTATTTATTTGCTGTCCTCATCATTTTCTTCTCCATACTTAAAACACTTCAAAGTTAGGTAATATTTAAAAATATCTTGACCATAAAATCACTTTATACATTGAATAATTTAATCATTTTAAAAAGGTACGAGTACCAATATACATTTTTACTTGCCAAGAAAAATATCAAGTCGCCTTGATTTTAAATATTTTAAACATTCAAAGGACATATGAAATGGAGTACGTAATCAAAAACTTTCATAGTTAATTATAATTTCATTCGTTACGAAAACTTATCTAATTTAACATTGATTTGTTTATGCCTATCCTCAATGCCCTTATTGACCTATTCAAACATTACAAAAACACTGAAATGAACTAAAGGAATCAACAACAATTCTCAACTAAAATGTTTAGACAAAGTTTAAAAGAGTAAGGGAAGTAGCACGTCTTGTTCCAAGCAGCATTAATACATTTCCCCGTCTCTATTGAGAGCGAAGATGGATTAATTTCACCGAGTCAAGATCCGTCTGTCGTACCCGCTTTCAGGATTTCTGCCTTCACAAGAATACTACTTTAGTTGAGTTTCAGTCTAAGTTCGAATTGAAACTAGTCCCGAGATGGGGAATACAGTTTGACGAGAGATTTGCGGCTAAATTCCATTCGAGTGTTAAAACTACAAACCGAAATTATTAAACTTTCATTGGTTCAATAATTGTTGTAACTTGATTATGAATTTAGTATTGCTTTTGGTTGTTTTAGTGCTTTTTGCTTGATATATATATATATGTATATATATACTTACCCTATGGAAACTGCTTACCATAAGGCGAGCCGTATGCTTGTTTATCTATTACTGGCATAAAACCCCCATTAATTGAATCCCTTCCAGCAAAGAAGTAGTGAATATTCCTTAATATTTCAATATTATCCAATATCATAACATTAGCATCTATGTATAATATGAATAATTTCATCATTTTTCATCAAACCATCGGTTAGGTTCGCCTTTCAAGGAAAAAAAATGTGTTCTAAAGCATGTTCCCTTTTCGACCTTTTCATTCGGGACAGGAAGGAAGGGCGTCCTCCTTTGATAAAGTGAAAAATAGCACCTACAGAATGTAACCTGGTTCACCCTTTAAAGGGTGTGCGTAGCTAAGGGCACATAGGGCTTTTGTGATAGAAGGGTTTGGCAATCTTCAGTTTTGGGGGACATTTTATTAAAGGTGCGGTACCTGTATAAAATATAAATAAGGGACGCTCGATAATACTCATTAAGTAGATGAGCTTAGTATTATTTTCGTTTTAGATAACACGGGGACACGATGTAAACAATACAGTATGTGCTCTTTATTTACAAATATGTTTTACTAAATATTTTTAATATTTCGTTTCAAGCGTTAATTATTCCACGTGTAAGCTCTGGATAGACCTTTCTGCTGCGGTGATTCCCCAGCGCTACGGCTCTCTTTTTTCAAACAAGAGTTAAAGAGATAATTTCATTGTGAGCGATAAAGATTGGCTGTATACGTAGCATTGCCAAAATCTGTATGCTATATATAAATTTAAAAACCTGTTTGTGTAAACTTATAAGGTAAAATACAAAAATATTTTATTTTTTGTTCAAGTCTCTATCATTTTTCTTAACGTAACGTCGCCGAGACTTTTCCTGAGTATAATGCCGAAAAAACCTTGTTGAAATACATATATTTTTTTACTTGTGTGGCATGGCGACGTGCACCGGAGCAAGTGTCGTCATCAAAAGCCCTTCAGCGTGACTCGCAAGTTAACAATGCGCCCGCCCCCGACGCCCTTTGACCCGGTGCTTTGTCGCCGCGGGCACAGATGAGATGACATCTCTTCTACACATGCCGTTTGTATAACTACACCTCTCGTACACACCTGTCTTCTATAAATAAATTAGCATTTGTTGGGATCACTTTAGATTAATTTGTTCGTTATAATCGTTACTAATAGCCTGTCATAAGGTACTTTGAGATACGTATTACTCTTGCTACTTAATCATTACGTTCAACAAGCAGATTTTGGTTGAAGCCGATGTTAGGCTATTTTCGGGTTAATAAAAGATAGAAATTGCTGCTGAAAATCATACGTACACGGCCCAGGCATTAATAAAATAATGAATAAGTAATTTAATATTTTTGACAAGTTTCAGTGTGCGTCCACAGACGGTAATATATTGATATTGATTTTACCTCACGGTGACTATACCCTTCGTATAGGCTTGTTTGTTTAAAATTTGTATACTTAAGCCTTATAGGAAAAAATACATGACTTAAAAATATAACGTCCCTCGTATTCTTAGTATTCATTACTAAAGGTTGCGAGATAAAAAGAAAATGATAGAAGTTTCATGTTTTTCCTTGTTAACTTTACAAAGAAATAATTTTGCTGCCGGCCATGTTTTACTTTTCATAATGTTGTGCGTTATTGTGAAGCAGTAGAGGCCAAAGTAACATAACGTTTCGTTTCACCGGCCTTCAATCCGTACCTTTGCCTCTCTTTGCAGTTCTCCTGAATGCGTTCAAGCGTAAATATCCAGCAACTTCAAAAAATTGTTATCTGATGTTTTCGCGTGGATGTAAAGTTGAAATCTTGTGAGATTATATTTGTCTCGGTCCACAAGTTTGACGACGAACAATTTTGTCATAAAAATATAGATTGTAGGAAAGTACGTAAAATTTGGAGAGCAATGTTATGGGTGAGGTCGTCAATGTTGATTTATTTCTCATAATATTTTCAATGCAAAACCTAACTCAATAATGCTGCAAAATTTTGAAAAATTCTCAGAATATAAGGAAACTGATTATAATTCTTATTAATTGTGTAAACCAATAAAATATTTATTATGAAAAGGACACGATGAAAACAATATAATAAAAAGTATTATAAATATATTATTATATGTATTTAAATAATATCGTTTTTTTAGCTTGGAAGAAATCGACTTAGCTACAAGGTCCATTGTACTGGTTTTATTATTTTTGTTCTTTTTTAGGTTTAGGTACAATAAAGAAATATATAATTATAAGTATTATATCGTCTCAATTAAACACGTGGTGTAAGCTTGGATATATATTATTTTACTTACAACTACAATTTTACCTTTAACATTCGCCGTGTCGCTTAGGCGTGAAAAAGCAACGAATGTCGAAACACGCTTTCTCGTTTATAACATTAGTATGGAGCCAAGGGGTTGTGAGCGATGAGACCTTTGAGAATATAACTTCAGGTCTAACGATCGTGTGCATTTGAGTCACGAAATAAAGGCAGATTTTCATGCTACAACCTCATTTGTTAGTCACATCACGTAGCTTGACTTGATATCTAATATTTGGTGGCGACAAAAAAATCGGGTTTTACAAGCACGAATACACGCGATACGAATACAAGTATATTCTATATATGTAAGAATATTAGATATTATTGATCGTATTTTAATGTTATTGTATTGAACGCAATATTGTTTAAAAGACAACAAAAACTATTTAGCTTCGGAGTTTACATGATAATGCGATACATTTTTCATTACTCAATTTTTGTTTTGCTACGAGTATGTAGATATATAATAATCTTGTCTTGTACTAGCATCTATTGCATTATAAACAAAACGAAACAAAGCCGCTCTAAAATTTCTCAAAATCACGATTACTAACAATTCATAATATATTTTGTCTAAATACAGGACATGGGTCTCCTCTCCTCTTTCAATTCAAGAGAGTTGATAGGGATTGAGCCAACCACTCGCATATACATGTAGGTTTCCTCGTTATGTTTTCTTTCAACGTTAGCAGTTGGTAAATCATGTGATATTAGCTGTAGATACGTATAAATTCCACAAAGTGAAATTCCCCTTTTTTACTCCATTTGCAATAGAACACACCACCTTATGTGTACATGTCAGTGACTTGTCCACTCGGCTTCCACCGCTCTCCATCTACAAATACCTATTTGCCACAAAAAATGTTTTAGATTTCATAATTCAAAATAATATTTACTCATAGACATATTTATGAAACAGTGTACGTTCATGTAGTTGTTATAATGGTTTTAAATTTTATAGCACTTTATGATTTACGTTTCATTTTTATGTCCCTCTTTATCACCTGAACAACTGCACCGCTTTCAATAAAAAGCGCATTCGAGTAAATAATAAATCTCACGTTTTCGTACCGTTGACAATGTGTTGTTGGAATTCTTGGATCATTTTCAATATTATGGCAAATGTCGTAAATATATTATGAACTTTGGCAATTCTCAGGAAATTACAGTCAACCGATCAGGAAATGAAGTCAATATAAAACGAATGGGCAATTAAAATAATATATGAAATAGAAACGTAAATATTACAATGGTAATTAATTTAAATAGTAAGTTACTTAACTTACTATTTAAATAATATGTACTTACATATTTCTGTCAAAAGCCTTATGTAAAAATCAATTGATACTTAAGTACTGATTTGGCTGTTTTTTTATTATATTCGTAATTGTCAGGACATTAATAAATAAAAAAAATAATAGGTAAAGCCACGGGCAAATTTTGAAATTGGATGGTACTTTTGTATGAGAGTTTAGTTTGACAGCAGCCATATGTTTTCATAACAACAACAAATGCCACATTGGATATTCATATTTCATTTTTCAATAAGTAAATTGCACCGCCATGCAGACCGCTAGTTTGTAAATAAATATAAAATAATTGAACAGCATATCCCGGCAGTTAGGCAATATTAGCTATCGTCTTAAATAAATAGACGCCATCAATAAGATTAATGTCTAACACTTATACTACGGATAACAACAAAAGCAAGTCATTATTTGAAGACGGTATTCATCCAGGTTTTCTTTCTCTTACTAATTACTCATTTGCTAATGATGCAAACAGAGACACGACATGTGAGCTACGGTGATATATTTTTATGATATCATTTCCTTGTAACATTACGGTGAAATAAAAATTTCTACCAACTCCCTTACTATAAAAGTGCGAATGATTTTATTCCCAATCGTAAATGTTCGATTCGTATGTACTCATAAATAATGTTTACAGGTGTCCTATTTTATATATAGTTGGAAGTATATAAAATCAATTTGTTAACAGTCAGTAGGTATGGATTATTTTGTGCCTACCTACGATGCATGAAAAACTCTTTTCAGCATTTTATGCTTAGGATTTAGTAGTTCTCTACTATACTTTACTTATTAAGTAACTAACTGACCTGGCGAACTTCGTACCGCCATTTTTTTTTCTTTTAATATTATTCTATACAAACCTTGTCCTGACAACAACAAACCCAAAAAATATAAATTATCTAATTTGGTGCTGTCGGTCGGAAGTTACGCACAGTTATATTTTTATTAAGTAGCAAGCATGATTCTTTTTTCGAGTCTGGGTGTAATTTATCTATAATATCTATGTATTTAGAAATACATATATAAGTATTCTTACCAGTTGACTGGTTTCCATTGTACAAGGCTATCTCTAGTTTGGGATCAAATGACCCCGTGTTAGTTGTTCCAAGATATTATTCTAATTTTACTATCGGGCCAAATATAAATTATGTTAATTTGCCAACACGCTGATTCGAAGCCTAAAAAGACAAGTAAATGCAAATTGATATTTGTAATTATCTTATTTTATATAAAAGTTTGGCATATTTGTATTCAAATCAGAGACGTCAGATTTACTCTAAAGTCTAGGCACGAATTGCTGAATTTTTGAGATAATTTACATTTAAAACATAATTATCTCTTCTTTCACAGCGAGAAAATTTAGCCTAAATATATATTATTGTAAACGATGTTATTATATTGTTCTCATTCTAGAACCTCTTTATGTATGTATGTTATCTGAATATATTCTGGCAGCAGGGAAAGTTTATAACAGAAGTTTTTTTTTTTTTTCATTCCTATATTTTCAAATTCAAATTTAATAGAAACGAAACAGATTTTTAGACGATAAATAATTCGTCAACATAATGTTGGTAAGGCTCTAATCCTATATTGTTCATTAGATTCACTGTAAGTTGTTTTCATTCACCAAAACATAAACATGACAGTATCAAGACGTTAATGGATTCCTTACAAAGCCAATTTCATTATCATATAAAGTAGGGATCACATTGATATGTAAAACCAATTAATGAATCAATAATATATTTTCAAATCGCATTACGCATCGTAAAATACATGTATTTACGCAATAGAATTATCTATGTATGTACTTAGTAGCGGTAGGTAGGCAGCAAAGAGAAGCTTATTGGAAAATTCCCGATAATTCATTACAACCATGATAAATGTTCCGTCCCTCACAACCATTGAAACTGGGCCCTTTTTACTTTAACGGTGATACGCAAAAAGGGGTGAAAGGGCCGAAGTGGAAAAGGGGATGATATAATCAATCTAGGGTTGTCCCCACGCCAGACGGATGTGTATTGAAGTGAGAACGACGTGAGCACTGATTACACGCCCCTATTATTTCTGTCGGTGGCGAAACAGGAAAGAATTTGTAGCAAAAAACACTTCGCGGCTCCTAATTAACTATAATCTGTTGGAGAAACTGAGATTATTTATGTGTACAATACAGAATTATCGCCTATATCAGACCTTATTACCGTTATGCTCGTTTAAATTAAATTAAATCAAACAAGATGGCGCATGACCGCATGACATATTGTTATGTGTGCTCATTGCCATAAAGAAACAATAAGTGATGCTTTATTCGAAGGAGAAAACCACATTTTGTTATTCTCCAAGAATCTAGAAAATACGTAATATCTAAAATAACAACAGCAGTTTCGGTCATGGACAATTTAAATCGGAAAGCTATAAAGCTGAAACTATTTAAACTGAAAGTGATTTGTCTTTAAAGGCGTGTTGATAGCAGTCACGGTCAACGGTTCGTTATCCCGTTTACAGTATTTTACCACAAAAATACGGTTACATTTTTGTAAAAGATATCCAATAGTAATATTTTAACTGTAAACGATGTTTGAAAGCCGTAAATCGAGTGAGCTGTAGGTATTGAAATAAAATATTTAAATGAGACTAGTCTATGCTAGCGGCCGCGATCGGTATGCGGGTAGAAATAAATCAGTGCGCAATGCACAAAACTGCAACGGTCGTGTGATCGCGATTCGCGGCCCATCGGGAATGTGTCACGACGCGTCGACACCCGTGCTCTGTGCACTTACATATTGTGCGAACATGTGCCGTGTTTACGTACACATAGCTAGATATGTCCCACGCAATATTGGACCGAATGTACGCTCTCTGGTATGCACTCATTGGCAGTGACGTACCTACGACAATGGACAAGGTCCGTTCGGAAAATAAAATAAAAACTTTACAACCGAAAACTTTTTACTATTTTGCATTTGATTTTCTTGCTGACATGTTTTCATTGTTATAGAAAAACCCGTTTTGCAATTATGCAAAAAGTAACTACATTATAGTGTATATATAATGGCAGCTTTATTAACATCAAAATCTCACGCAAGTCTACCTGTTTTTTTTCTTTTCCTTTTTTTTTTTCATTTTTTTTTTCATTGACATGGCCTAACTGACGAGATAGATTTAGAAGTAGTTTAACTACAGTTTGGCTTTATACAGCAACATATTTTTATACTCCTTGTGTAGACATTACACAACGCTGGAATGCTGCTTATCTAGCGCAGTACTTCCAGATATTTCGCTTTTAAAATGTGCCCAATTACGTAATAGCTATAGCTTATACTAACATTTATCTTTAATACATATTTATTCTGCTTAGAACAGCAATTATTCTGGTTCTTACCTCAGGGATTCTTACGCACATCAAGCAAAATTCTCAGAATACAAAAAAGGTTTTTATTCTTCGAAAAAATAATGTATTTTATCTTGTGAATAAGTTAGAAACTTGATAGTAGTAAGGAATGTTATGTACTAATAAACAAGCAGACTGAGAATAATGTCAAGCAGTTGCAGTAACAGGTTACAGCAACTGTTTTACACAGGTGTAATTTATTTATTTATTTTATTTTCTTAGGAAAACCAACAGTTAAAGTAACAAAGTAAACAATATAAATAAAAATACAGAGAGCCATTAATAGGTCTTCACAATTAGATATAGCGTAAATCTAAGAAATTATATCAGTCTTAACACTCGTAATAAAAGAAATTACATTTTTTTAAATGAAAAACTTTAAAAATACTATATGAAAAGAACTAAAACTTAATAACAAACAATAATAAACTAACTACTCACTGACTAAGTAACCATCTTGCCGACGCCACGCTAGTGTTAAACAGATCAAGAATAAAAAAAGTAATGTTACAACTTCTTAATAAAAACCTCTTCTTCTTCATGAATCTCAAGAATGAAGGAACAGAGACCTGTGTTTTGTGCACACTCCTGTGCATTCTTGTATCTCGCAGTTGGCTTATATCCGTTGAGATTAGCTTCCGTGAACGAAATCATTTGGAAGGACCTTACTATTATTGCAGCAGGGAATGTGTGTAAGTTTCGAAGAAAAGCCGTATCAACCAAAGATCTTATGATTGAAAGTTACGGAAAGGTCGTTCGATCAATAAAGCAGTGTATGTAATGTAGCAGGGTAAGTTAGTTACTATAATAGCAACGAATATGTTCCTCTGCTCTTCCCTAAATAGCTAGAGAGTAGAGAGTTAAAGACTTTAATCTAAACACGCTAGCCCAATGCGGGCTTATCCGACATGCCTTTACAATTTATTTTAATGCTAAGGTTTCCTCACCGTTAACAGATGATAAATCATTTGATTAGTACGTATAAATTCCACAAATTATAATTCGCTTTGGTACTTTTGGTTGGTTACTTTCCCACTCGGCTGCCACCGCTTCACAGGCACACTGGCGTTCTAATTTATATTATATTAGCTGTTACCCACAAATCTACCTGCATAGATGTCGGTTATCGCTGTAAAAAGTAGCCTATGTGTTATTCCATACCATAGTCTATCTTTGTGCCAAATTTCATCCGTTCAGTAGTTTTTACGTGAAAGAGTAACAAACATCCATGCATCCATCCATCGATCCATACTCACAAACTTTCGCATTTATAATATTAGTAGGATAGGATTAGCTGTTACCCACTAATCCACCTGCGTAAATGTCGGTTATAGCAATAAAAAGTATCCTATGTTCTTTCTCAGGATACTATCTATCAACTTGTCAAACTTCATTAAGATCTGTTTTGCAGTTTAGTTGTGAAAGCGTAACAAATAATCGAACAAACTCACTTTCGCATTTGTAATATAAGTATATATTAAGAAATAGTTGATAGTATGTCACATTCGCATGTTGGACGTAATAAATACGTTTCGATTGCATACAGATGGCGGATGCGTGTTTGCAAATCGCGTCATACATCGCCGGACACCAACCGGCACGGTTCACCGTGCCGCAACGGTAACTTTAATCTCAAATACTTTACTTTTCACCCTTTTACAATTCCTAAATTGCATACTAGCTTTTTCCTCTGGCAATGTCCTCGTAAATACTTTTAAAATAAAATATAGATACATACTTTTGCGGTTATTATATAAGTAGAAAAGAGCAGCCGGTCAAGGTTGGGACCAAGCAGCACAGAATAGACAGGAAAAGAAATTTATATAAGTAGGACATATAAATTTATTTTCCTGTCTATTCCTATTTGAGAAATAGAGATAGGGAAAGGACATCCTTACTAATGAACACAGCCAAAAAATTTACACAGAATATGGTTTGAGAACGCGCGAGTTTTTAGTTTTTCCTAAGGGTTTGCAAGCATCATTGGCTACGGTAACTGCTTATTAGCAGGTGTTATCTAAAGAGTGGCGTCCATAAACTGCTGTGGAAAACCTTGGGCGAGGCACATGACCAACAGTGGACGTCTTTGGACTGAGATGGATGGATGGATGACTTAGGATACCTATCTCTGACCAAATAAGGTTGCAGCATCTAAGTACTAAGCATAAAAATGTTAGTTCATGTCCGACTAATCTCGGATAGACGAACAATAAATCAGTGCTGCATAATCGGCATTTCCGGTGTTAATGTCTAATGTCGTAACAGACCATCATACTAAAATTATGGTAATTATATGGATATGTAATGTACTGTTGACATTTAGTAACTATTGAAACTATAATAAGATGCCGAAATGATTATAAATCTATAAGCTTTTATTGTTACGTACTAAGAAATCGTCATACCTATACATTTTTAGTTTAGTACCTAACATTGGATTTTTTTTAAGTGACTTAAAACGCGAATGGGTCAGGTACCAAAAAGCCAATTATAACAATTTTGATAAAACGTTTAATGTCAGATATTATGTTGAATTTAAAACCAAAGCTGTTTTCTTCTTATCGTTTAGTTAGTGACCAACCTACCATACCTGTGACTTGCGCTTTAATCAGATTAAGCATGGCGAGCGAATATATTTGCAAAAAAATAATAATCTAACTTTTGAGCGTAAGTACTTAGTAGGTATATGTATAGTGTCTGTAAGTGTGTGCATGTACATACTATATCTCGAGTAAATGTTATTAGACCAGTGCCGAAGCCTATGAAAATGGTTAAAAGTGAAAACCGTTTTTTACCCTTAAAACTCACCCCCTTCCACTTCCCGACCTCAGATCGCCCGTAATTTATTTTTCCTTCAATTTTTGTTATATTATCTTCCATTTCCAATGGGTTTCATCCTACTACGATTTTTTTTGGTTTCAAAAATTATCGACCCTGGTCTATATAGCAACACATTCATTTGTTTAACCTCTAAACTGTCACTAAATTCACTAAAAATCAATGCACACTTGCACTATAAAGTTAGATTAACTTGCGTTACTCTTGAAAGTACAGTTAGGTACAAAAACTATATAGAAACTGCCTACATCTAACATTAAGTTGGCGTTATTGCCAAGATGTTCTCTAACTTGCGCCAGTGTTTAATCTTCAATGTATTTGCTAACGACCTTTATATCTCCTTCGAGCTCGTTCTCGGGGGACCGTTAAAACAACGTCTGCATTTCGAACTTACTCCTATACTCCTAGTACACAGACAAACCTTTCAAACATCAATCTTGCAGTTTGCTAAACTCTAATACTGTACGCTATGAAACCGTCACGTTCTACCAACCTGAAGCATTTTGTAGGTACTTACATTACAACAAATAATAAACAATATTCTACCTTGATATTGCGTTCAATCTTGTTACATTTTAATGTATAATATACCTGACAGCCTTTATGGTCTTGCAGCATTAAAAGCTGATTGTTTGGCCCCCGGGTTTATTTCCCAGGTCGGGCAATTTTTATTAAAACAAACACTATTGCCCGATGTGGCAATAATGTCTAATGACAAAAATATGACTAGCAAAACGTGGGTTACATTTAGTAACATCTCTGCTTACCCCTCGGAGATAAAATAAAGATGCTATGTTGTCATGTGTAAATGTAACGTTCTTTTAATTTTCAGACATTTCATATTAATACAACTATTCTGTGTGTAAACTTAGATTTTTTCGTTTAAAAAATGCAAAATCTTCTTTTTTCTTTTAAAAAGACAATTCCCACACTAGAGAACAAGCTCTGTGTCGCGGGGGACTTTACAAACATACAAATAATGGACACAAATTACACCCAGGCTCTGAACAATTCTTTGTGGGTCACACAAAGTTTTGTCCTGTGTGGGAATCGAACCCACAACCTCGTGCACAGCAGGCGTATACAGCGGCCACTGGACCACCGAGGCAGTCTTATAATGTTTTATAAACCTTAATATTACAAGTGCGTTTGTTTATTTTGTTATACATCAAACGTCGAATACATAGCCAAAGGAATAAACTGAAACGGGCATATCCTAAGAAAATACCTCACAGAAAATAAATCTGTAAGATTGACCTGTAAGATCCTAAGATAATATTTTCCATTGGCAGCAGTAAGTTTTCTTATAAAATAATAGATATGTAACTTATATTATCGACCAATCAATTTTTCGCTCGTTACATCATAAATTTAATAACGTCGGTACATCGTTAATATAAAATTGAGGACATAAAATCACTGACATCGTTACCTACTGAAACGTTTTATGGAAATTGGCTAAGCTTGAGAAAATTCGAGACAAGCTTTGATTCGTGCCTGTCAAACAGTCTTCAGGTCGTAAATATGTCGCTGTCACAACAATCCGTCTCTCGTCACTCTGCCAATCCAATAAACCTAATTAGTATTTAAAATTAATATCTAAACTAAACTTTACTTTTATTTGTTTAATCTGTGTCAGGTTCAAAAATAGCAAAATCCTTACTAATATTACAAATGCAAACGTAAATCTGTCTGTTGCCTTTTCACGTCTAAATGGCTGAACAGATCTTAATAAAATTTGCCAAGAATATATATGGTATTCTGATAAAAGACATAGGGTACTTTTTACCACAAAAACCCACATTCACGCGGATGAAACCGCGGCCTAAAGTTAGTGGTCTATAAATCAAAATTTTCATTAACAAAAGTAACAACACAACGGAAATTTCAATTATTCCGCTATTAAAAACTATGAGGAAATTCAGTTTCCGTACTAAAATTACTCATAATATTTGGATGCGACATCAAACGGTACATAAATCATACGGAACAGTTCCACGATATTGCAGCCGTTTTACAGTAGGTGTGGTATTACCTGATAAATACCTTGTTGATAATATATCTGTCAGGATATACGTTAATGAGGATCCAACGTCAAATTAATTGGTGAACCCACATATTTCCTGCAGAGTAGGCCAACAGACCGTTATAATTGAGTATAAATACATACTATATTCTGCAGAATTCGCAAACGCAACAATGATACAGGTTACAAACATTTCTCTTACAAATTAACAAGCTCCACTATTTCACACTCTCGAATATTCTAGTTCATAATAAATTAGAACACCCCACTGTGTATTCAGTCTTTTAATTTATTTTATGCCAGCTTTATACAACAGAAATTGTACAAAAAAAGTAACTACACAGAGCTTCAAACTTTTTGTTATTCTACACCAAAGAAGGTTGGTGTGGTTGACTGAACGCAGAATTTTACATAGAGTTATGTAACGTTTTAGTACAAAGTATTAATAATTGAGGAGCACGAGTTTGGAAACAAATTTTACCTAAATAATACAGAGAAACATTTGTAAGTTCAAAGAGTGACCAACTTGTATAATATTCAAATACTGTTCTCTTGTATTTGACCACAAATAACACAAGTTTTTGTTTTAAAATCTGAATACAAGCCAGTGTAGCGTTATGACTGCGTCAAAATTCTAAATTTAAACAAATATATATCGCGTAAGATCTATAATATTACGATCAACGTAATTCTGTCATCGGTCTCACAATTAAATACGATTAAATGCGCCTACACATTCTGCAGACTAAAGAAATTTGGTCCATTCGTAATAATTTAACACTAAAATGTTATAATATAATTGTGACCGAAAAGTCACACACTCACTTTAGGTGTTTTAACTCAGCACACGTAGCTCGTAGGGTTAATTAAATAATTTTGGCACGAATAAAGCTAACCTGTTGTGCAAAGCTAAATTACAGGTATTCTCATTATAAAACAAAGCAAGTGAGCTCACGATTTCACAACATTTGCATATATAATACAAATATGTTCAAACATGAACACGAAATTATGTTTATAATTAATATTGTGCCATTGGACAACTGCAAAAATAATCCTCAATAGAAATTTGATGAATTAATAACGCTGTTCATATTTGGTTAGGCATTGCTTGCGTATATTGTTATACTAAAATAAAAATATCCTGATCTAAATATAATACGAGTACCTACAAGGAATAGAAAACATATACGAGTAGGTACATTCTGATAAAAATGATCTCAATAGATAAAGACAAAGAATCTAGCACACTAGGTGTTTCAGCGGTCGCTTATTGTCTTATAACCGAAGAGTTTAACCTAACTAATGAATTCGGAACTGGGTAATAGCTATTCTCAGGAATTTAATGAGAAGGAATATTCGTAGTAGCGAGACCGTACTTTAGATACCACGACACGCGTTGAGGAGCATTTTATGACTTCCCGTGTCGTCGGGCCGCGATCAATTTTGTGCCGAAAACCCATCAAAATAGTGTCTGAAATAAAATTTAAAAATATCTATGATAATGTGGAATTTCTTGGATGGATAAACATTATAATTAAAATTTTAAAACATTATTTTTTCCGATCTATTTGTGACGATAGCGACAGCCCTATTCGTTGAATAGCCGTTTGCTTGCAATGTTTCGCAAATTCCTGTGACATTGTGGATTACTGGATATTTATAGACATTTGGTGAACTAAAAATAGTAACCTTTGTATAGGTCATTTATCATTTCATTCATGCTGGGAATATGATTATGACTTGCCGAATTTTCCCACGTCCATCAGTCGTGAAGTTACAATAACAGAAATAATTTTTGTTTTGATACAATCATTATTATGAACAACTAATATTTTCTCTCTGGGGATTGACCCGTAATAGTCACATGTGTGTTTCTTTATCGGGAAGGCGGATATCCGTAATAATCCGCACGAGGAACGACAATTGTTAGTAGGCATAAGAGATTACATGAAACTACTATGATAATAAACTAAAAATAATTTGTTGGGCGACGCTTCTATTATTGTATATTAAAAAGAATATTATAATATACACTAACCCGATTCCGGCCCGCGTGTTTGGACTAAGGACTGTATTATAAACTCTCTTAACAGAGAAGAGGAGACCCGTGCGCAGTAATAGGACATTTATGGGTTGCTATTTATTATTCACAAAATATTAAATCTTAAAAAAAAAACTTTTTCATATCCTGCGTTTTATTCCAAAGGAAATGTACACAACAAAATTGCATAGAGAAGCTTTCTCTATTATACATATTATTATATGTAATTGGTTATAAGATCCCGTCTAGACTGGAAACATGATCGCGTACACTGAACCACATATGTATGTATGTAGATAGAGTTGCGCACGCGCGTAGACGTGCGCCGAACGTCGTCGACGGTGAATCATGCACACTTCGTCATGTCACATTATTACGACCTCGAATCTAACACTAGTGACACACTTTGCTCCACGTTTCGATGTCGATAAATGTTTTTTATTGGCACTAAACCGAACACTATATAACCCGGTATGTAATTGGCTGTATTATATATACGTACACATATGTAACACTTACGTAATACGTTACAATATATTTACTTCCTTACTTTCACGTTTTCATTGTAGAGAAAACTTTTTAAGTAAGTAGTGTACTCGCAGCAGCGTAAATAACAAATGTGAGCTTAATAGTTGGAATAACTTTCTTGCTCTTTGCAAACAACGTATACTTCCATGAAATATTATACAAACTGTTAATTTAAAGAACATTCATCTCCAACAAAGTGTATTTGGGAAACAAGGAGAATATTGTAAATTGTGTTGCTAATACTTAGTTGAAACATTGCATTGTGCCATGCAGTTAAATACATTGCTACAATTACATTACTTCCTTTAGACAATATGTTTGTAAAGCGTTCAACGATGACGCTAAATTTTGTTGCTATTTAGTGTGGGAATTTTACTTAGTAAAATACCTACAAAGTGGAAGTCAGACGCATTGCAATTTTGTATTGCATAAATAAATAAATTACTTGAGCGGCCCAATTGTCAAGACCAGACGCCAGCTGAACTAGTGCGGTACCGTGCTACACATCACCGGTTAATGACCTCGCACATTGTGTCAGAAAACACAAACATTAACACTTGTTTTTTACTTTGTAGAGCGTTTACTATTTATTGTACAATAAAATTGTAAAAGTATGGGTTGTAATTCTTCAAACACTTCACTCAAAATGCTAAAAAATAAATATTATACAAAACAGTACATTTTTAAATGTATTAAAATAATAATTATAATATATAACAGAATGTCGAGATTTATCGTACAGTTCGCCTCACCACTATCGTTATGCTAATCTGCGGCTCGGATGTCATCTTGCGCAACAGGCGAGCGAGCGAGTGTGTGCGGGGCTTAACTCCAGCTAATGCCCCACTTCGAGACTTAGCTTTAACCACTGTCATCAGCCTAAGTACACCCGAGGATGATTTTTCGGAGTAAATTACACCAGATGGTAAATTACAGTCATTATTTTAACATACAGCCTCGACGTAACCATGAGTGTGTGACAAAAATCATTTTTGAATTATAGGTACCTTTATATATTACAAAGTGAGGTAAGATTGTAAACGACATGACAAAGCCAGCCAAGTTCTAATAAAGTAATCCTACTAATATTATAAACGCGAACGTTTGTAAGAATGTATGGATGTATGTTTGTTTGTTACCCTTTCACGCAATAGCTACTGAACGTATCTGGATTAAATTTGGCATATATATATAGATTATAGTCTGGAATAAAACATAGGCTACTTTTTATACCGGAAAACTTTCTGTACCCGAGGGATTGTACACGCGGACGAAACCGTTGGCGGAAGCTAGTTCTAAATAAAAAAATACTTGAATGTGATTGGACAACTCCCGCACTAGGAAACAAATTCTGTGTCACGGAGGCCTTAACGAACATACAAATAACGGACACAAAGTACACCCAGAGTTCAGAACAACGGTTTATGGATCACACAATTTTTTATCCCGTGTAGGTCGAACCCACAACACGCCGAGCACTGATGACGGCAAGGTAACCACTAAATCAACTATGCAGTCTTCTGTTTTAGTTTTCTAACCTCATTTCATGGGTCGTCGTTTAGCTTTTATTATTAAATCCAATCTTTATAGTGACTCTCTATTTCAGATAGCCAAAATATGCCATCGCATAAAATATAAAAAATATGACAAAGTTGACATCTATGACTGGCCAGTTGGCCCTGTGGTTAGTAATCCTAACTGCTAGGCTAAAAGTCGTGGGTTTCGATTTCTACACAGCACAAATTTTCTGTGATATGAACAAGATTCATTGTTTTGTGTCTGTTTAGGCCGTGTGTTACTCCAAGATAAAAAAGACTGAATTGATTTTTATGAAGCAAAGATAAGAATTATAGCGATTGAAGCAGGTTTTCATTTTACAACTGCATTGAAAACGATTCATCCTTTACTTCTAGCTGCTATAGCAGGCACACATACAAACAGACATATTATGCCATATGTCTATATAATATATTATGCGTCAAATTTACAACACCCTTCATTTTTCGACGTAGAGGGTTGCCAGTTGCCATTATGTAAAGTGTGCCCTCGTCAGGTGGAGCTTTACGTTTAAAACGCTGGCGAACTTTTAGTAAGACTTTTAACACCTCATCAGAAGCATTGAAGTTGGTAAGGGCTATTAAAACTTGTAGGTATACCACCTGACGACAGTGGATCGACAGGCATAATGCCGGAAGTGAGCAGTTTGGGGGGCATACGCTCCGTTTCCGTTGGTCGCGCGCCGCTGCATGCAAATAGTGTACCATGTCCGTCCGCCAGGTAATGACACTACATAAAGAATGCCTTTTGTATTTTATTATTATATTAAGTGCTAGGTGTGGCCCTGATTGAATTTGCTTTGCATTGCCAACATTTAGGTAACAACGGTTACGTTCAAAGGGAACTAGCCGGTGACGTCATTATTGCATTTAATTTTCGTTTTTTTTTTCTTTTTAAAAGGACATCTCCCGCACTAAGAAACAAACCGTGTAGCGGGGGACTTTACATACAATTCACGCACACAAATTATACTCAAATATGAAATGAACATTTATGAATGAGACAAGGTTTTATCCCGTGTGGGAAACGATCTGGACCAACAGGCCAGTTCAAAATATAGATCTCAAATTTTGTTAACAATGTCAACCTTAACACTAGGTAAGAAACATCGAACGAATTTTAAAATATGATCGAAAATAAATCGCTATAACGACGTCATAGTACATCATGCCGCCATGGAGCCGCACCATGAATTTCGGAAGTCAACTTTATTACTTAGTTCATTGTTGGAAATTTAAATTAGTATCAGAAATTAAATCGCCCTAAGGTCGTCATGGTATTATAATTGTCCCCTGGTGGTATTATAGCCAACATTTTGTTAGAGCCAAATATGATTACAGTGTAATGAGTTTGCTACATGGCTACCTAGAAATTAGGTAACAGTAAGCAGTATAAAGTTTACTACAGCGGTACCAAAATGTTTACAACGAATGTCGGTGCTATTGGCAATATTGCGTTAATTAGTTCGCCAGCTCTGGCAGTTTCGTGTTATTAGTTCAGGTGTGTATTGCTGGCTTATCGCCCCCAGGACAACCGTATCAATGATGAATAATTCTTATGAATATTATGAACTCAATTTTCTATACATCACCTCAATCCATAAACATCCCACTGCTGGGCACGGGTGTCCATAGTCAATATCCCTCCAAGTGTATGGAGGACCATACTCTTGGAGGGATATTAGCATACTATATCACGCTGGCCAGACGGGTTGGTTAAGGGTTTTGTTTCGAGTTTCTCTCTTTTGCAGCGAGTATTATCTGCCTAAGTCGACTCTTAAGATATTCTCGGGATGGAACAGGGTGGTAACATTTGTATTCTTGATCTGTCTTATTATTATTATTATTACTACACAGTGACACCTACAGAGAGACCGTATACATTGACGCACAAAAATCTTTTTATCATTCATTCTTTTCATCATTTACAGACTTGCCATGAGAAGTAAGAATCATCATTCATCATCATCATAGTTCAACATGGTTAATACACTTTCAATGATTCTAAAAACACTGACGCATTTTTAAAATACACTTTTGACCAGATGTATCTACCCTAAAATTCAGCTGCGAAGCCAAAAAACGTCTGTGGAATCCACAAAACCACACTTGCAGTTAATATAGTAAGTCTATATTCAATGAAACGCTTAGATAAATCCCTGGTAATATAAGCTAGTAATTTAACATTCTAAAGTATAAATGGATTTAATGAGATGGATTAGACAGCACGCTGTTTCTTGGATCCCCAGTCATGTCTAAGTCACACACATTCACAACATACTTAAAATATTTTGACATTTGTATACAAGGAATATCTCTCTCTACGATGATTAGTTCCATTCCCAAATACCTATGTACACACTAACTTTTCACCACATTTTTTTGCCGTGTGTATACTGTTGTTGCTTTTTAAATAAATAAAATAATCACTCTGATGTATAAGCTATAACATTTTAAATTGTTTGATCAAAATCTGCACCATCGTTTTTGCGTGAAAGAGCAACAAACTTCCATCCCCACAAATTTCGCGTTTATAATATTAGTACGTAGATTGGCTAAATAAATAAATAAATAGATAAGATCTACAAAAACCCCAAGATACAAAATCAGCGTCTCAAACCCAACTGCATAAAATACGCGCATTGTTGCGTATATTTCAAATAGTATCGCGTCGGTCGAGTCACTACACTACAAATTCAACTTTATATTAAGCGTGTGAAGTTGAATTTGAAAAGTAATATGATTTTATGATTATTATACTTACCTTTGTATAATTGGCAACAGTTTTGAATGTTTCTTTTATTCAAGAATGTGTATATGAATGTAGGTAGGATTGTTTATACTTGTATGGCTGTATCTATTTATACCTACGATATATTCTATCAATGTCTGTCAATTTATATAGACACGTGTAAGCACTGAGAAAAACATTGTTATATATTTTTTTATACTACTACTGTAAGAAACAAGGATAAGCCGACCTGATAGTAAGCAGTTACCTTAGCCTATGGAGCATTAGTGCATTACTCATGCATTGTCAACCCTACATTTTGTAACACCAGAGTTTAGTGTTAGGGGTAACCCTGGGATAACGAAAAGAGAAGCCCGACTGGAATAGGACCTTCACCTTCACCAGTGGTAAAGCTGTGTTGTGTATATCGATAGGCTACGGTAATTGCTTACCATCAAGTAAAAAAAAAATAGAAGACATGTTTTTCAAGACAAAGAACATAAATACAACATTCAGACTATATACATATATAAGTACACTAGAATAAGTTAAAGTTATCTACCGTTCCGGTCCAACTTATTGCGCACATGCCCGTGTACATCTCCGTGACCGCAGAATTACCGTCTACTTACACTCTAATAAACAATTCCTTAAGCGTAACTCTGGCTTTCCCCGCCCATTACCCAAGGATAGTGACATCAAATATTCGTGCCGGATAAGCACAACGTGGATAGTCCAAGCTCGTGACGAAGACGCTTCCGCAACAGTACCACCTACAGTACCGTTGGTCAATGGTGCGATGAATTTTTTATTCCCGATTATTGCCCTCTGTGGCTACTTATCCGGTCTATTTAATTCGATGGAATTTTTATGAAGGCAGGAAGGATCATTGAGGCATAAGCTAATGGCAGAGAGTGCCATTGCTATTTTTTATTGTCTTTGTCCTATTTTAAGACAATGTGTTTTTATGGTTAACTGATTTTACTAGTCCCGCTTTGATATCCTCAGAATATGATATTGAAAATAGCTTCAATAAAACTAACGGACAATTTCAGGATATTGTACCGATTATCTAAACTCACTGCCTTATTTTAACTGGCCTGTTTTTGTTGTGAACTTTGATCTCCAACACGAAGTTTATAGTATTAATATTGTAAAAACCAATAAAAAAGATACTATTATCTAAAATCTAACTGATATCTTTACTAACAATATTTAGTTCATACAAAATGAAACATCAAATTTATCATATTTGTAAGTTGAAATTCATAAAGTTTAGATAAACATAAGTATAGTCTACAGAACACGAGAATATTAAACCTAGACAGAAATATAGATAAACCTGAACATTATAACATTGTTGTTTTAAATTATTTTGAATAATAGGATACTAAACAAACACGCCACCCCAGATAATACCTACCTTGTTACGTCAAAGCAAACAATGTTTAGTCCAACAAAAAGGTATCACGTTTCAGATTAAAAATTAAATAAAATACATACTTTATTTTTGATGAGTACGGCATTGAAATTTATAAAGAGCCAAATAATGATTTAAAATTTCCTAAGAGCTTTAATATTGTATCACTTTAACACAAAGAAGATGAAAGCGCTGTACTTGTTATTAATACAACTGGGAACGCAAGAAAATTTAATATTGACTTAAATTTATCATCTCTTGTTATTGAGATATAAAACAAGATTTAATATTGAATCTCGGAAAGTTTTTAAAGGTACATAATATAAACAAGTTAAAGTTTAAGAAAGAAGTTACTTTGGTTCGAGTGACGCTGAACCTGAGAGTCTTCTTATACTGTTTCATGTATTCACTGTTTAATATAATATGGTTTCAGGCACTATTTTATCAAGAAAAATATGATATGAAACGATTATATTTAAAACTGTAAAAGTGAAAGCAATTTGTAATTATTATTGAAGTGGTGATAAATAAATATTCTAAACAACCAAACACAAAATATAACAAAATGTCGGTTCATTTACGTACGGTTAAACGAACAGTAATATAAACAAAAGTTTGTCCGATGCATTCGCTTTTGTTTCACGAAACAAATTAACATAAGCGAAACCAACAAACTGACCCGAGATAATGAATAGTTGCAAAAAACAAGCAACAACAACGACATGAGGATTACGTGCAAGAATTCAGCTTAGAACAATGGTCGGCCTTGGGGCGAGGCACAGTAATCACTGCTCTCGGACTACGGCGCACAATGCCGTACACCAGATATCTATGTAGACGACTGGCTTGTTTGTCCTTGTCACGAGTAAGACATAACACGGTCGTTGTTACGTTCGGTGACGGTACGACACAAGCTCTGCAGGCGATTAGTTTGCGAACGAAAGAGAATTGAGTAGGCTCTCCTTGTTGACTGACCGGACGGAAAGTCTTTTGACTTTGTATACGTTACTCCGGTAATCCTTTATGGGTACGTGCCGGGGCGGCGACTAACCTAAGACCTTTGGTATCTTGCTTGTGAATCATTCTCGTTCATTACAAGCAACTTTGTAGTATAAAGACCCAAAGTCTGTCAATACAGATTGAAACCTGTCTTTAAATTTTGGTATCTAAAATTGCATTCAATGTTGGCTTTGCTTTTGTAACAAAAAGATCCCTTGGATCATTTTAATTTAAATGACTAGTATAAACAGGAATATACTATGAATGGTTTATATATGAACTTCTAATTTCAATGTGAACTACTGGATATTATGACTCGTTTCAAAATTCCAGCCACGTTTTAGATTTTAATTTCTGAGAAATAGTTGAGATTAAAGCTTAGGTTCCCAGCAAACATCTGCGATACATACCAGTAGATTATTATGAAGAGGCTATTAAACTTATATGTATAAGACCAAAGCTGACCATTAAAGTAAGTATTATAAACTTGTTAGTCCCAATTAATATAAACAACTCCATGTTTATAGAGACACATAACAACTAGTTCCTTTGCATCTGCTAAATAACGACTTTTGATATGCTGTAACGTATTTATTTAGTATTATTATTCGCAACGTGAAATTTAAATATTTATAAAAAACGTAGTGCTAAGTATACATTAAAAATTATTAAAATTACGATATTACGGAAGTTTTCCTGCCATAAGCTTATTTTCTCAGACACGAAGTACCTTGTCTCCAAGATGCTCACAAGTTCTTTTATATTAAAAGTATTGGTTTATTTACTATAATATTATTTATTACTTATTCAACAAGCATCAATATCCCGAGGCTATGTGTATTCATCAAATTTGATAAATATGAAACTCAAACTTTCTTTGAGTAAGTTTCGCGAGCTGTCTGTTCTGTATAAGTATCTCGTAATTTACTACCATCAATAGTTTAGCTGAAGCAGTATCCGTATTACTGTCGTCTTAGTAAACGTTTACATTTAAGTAAGTAGTTTGACAAACGTTATAATCTGGTGTTGCCGTGAGTATATTGTTATGATCACGTTTTATCGTTGTGTACGGAGGCTTGGAGGCGGCGCGCGGTACAAATAACAGTAATTTTATCCAATGTCGTGAGAACCGCCGTTGTGCAAGGAGCCACAACCACTGAACTAGTTCACAGATTAATCTTGGATTAATCTTAACAGCTATCATTAAGATCTAGCGGTAAGACACGATCGCGATAACGACGTGTGTACGTAAAAATATAGAGATTACTTGGGTCTAGTGCAAATCTTACCCGAATGAAAATGTTTTATACTATTTGTTTGCCAATTTACGTAAAGCAATGTATGCAAAATAAATAAAAAGCCTATGATGAGTAGCTTTAAAGCGTAAAACCTGTTTAAGAAAGAATAGAAGATATTTTCAAATTTAAATATCTATATTTACAAATTTAAATATCTATATTTTCAGTAATTTTAAATATTCATCGTCATAATGAAGAATATGTATCTAATATAAATGGTCGTAATTCATTACGTAATTTTTAACGCTTCGAACTTTTTTTTTAAACAAAACAGTCGTTTTAGGTTTTTTGATTTTCATCCTTTGTTTCTTTAAAAACATAAAGATAGAACTCATATATTATTGCCATGATATCAGATAGACATCAGTATAAATTTTAATAGAACCCAACAGAATATAGTCAAAACAATTCCACTTCCTTCGTGCCATCAAGTATATGACGTCAAATGCAGACCATACTTGTTCAATTTATGTGTATAGTGGTGTTAGCATTGATGAGTCAGCCTGGCCAATATTCGTGAACAATATCCCGATTCCTGAGACGTGTGTATTGGATACAGCTAGTACATCATCTAACGAATATTGAACAGATACGAGTATAGGGGGAAATTGTATTGTACATTTAACCAATCTATTTTCTAGAACAAAGACGATAAGAAAAGGATTTTTAATGCTATATGCTTCTACTAATATTATAAATACGCAAGTTTGGATGGATAGTTGTTACTAGATTTAATAGTAAAAAAACAAAGTGACATGTACAGAATTATTATTGTATTATTGAGGTTAGTAAATTCATACTGATTTTTTTAAAATTTGATACGTCGAATGTATTGCTACTAGTTATGTGTAGTAAGATCAAAAGAATTACACAACGGGCGTCCAAGAGCTTAATCTGAAACTCAATCAACGTGCTCACAAAACCGACACGGTCCAATCCACGCGGTGGTGAAATCGAGACCGCGGCCCATGGTTACACTAGGTAAGTGAAACTGTACACTATGCAACTTCCGTCCACATAATATTGTCAGATATCCGATGACTGTCGGTCCTGTCGGATGGCGGGCCTGGCCCGGTTGCCTGCGGTTGTCTACGTCCGTTCGATTTATTCTTCTGTCATATTCATATTAACGAAATTTGATAAACCGATTTTTACAGTACCTCATGTATTAAATTAGGTTTCAGAGCAAGAATTTCGCAATTGTGGTGATGACGTGCGGTCAAATACATTTAAATCAAACCAATGCTGCAATGAAATTTCGATGCAGATAATAATTTAGGTACTTAATTAAACAATATTAACTCGGTTTGCCAGTACACTGTTTTGTTTATTAAAACAAAACAGTGTATCGAATACGAAATAATAATTAATGAATATTTTTAAAAAACAAATATTATTAAGTAAATAAAAATATATTAGAAACATTTATAAAAACCAAGACAATATTTAGCCAAAAATAAATTCAGCTATAATAAGAAATGAGAATAATTTTATTGTGCAAGAAAGTAGATTCGACGAAAAGAGATTAATATCATCGTAGACATACGAAACCGTAATAAAAAAAACATAAGTAAGTGCCGGGGGCGAGCGGACAGAACGACGCACGACGCCGCTGCTTCTCTTGGGAGTAATAAAAATGATATAAGGCCTGCAGCTTTGTCGCAACAGGAAAATCAATAGGACAGAAATGTCAAAACAAGGTCGAGGAACTCCCCATGCAGTAGCAACCTATCAAAATTATAAACAAAAATAATATCGCTTGAGTCAATAGCGACCGTGAAAATATTTTGTCCATTTCGGTCCCCTTGGGATCGAATTTCAGAAAATATTTTATAGTGGTCACTTATGTCATTTTGTAAGTCAAGCGGTAGTGGCCACCCTAACAATTGCTAGTTGGAAACCAAACAAGTTACTTACGCTTTCTATTCTCTAGTTACTATTGCTATTCACGAGATAAGATCATTTCATTACCTGAAACAATAAAAGACATACTTAGTCAAACAGAACATACGTATGCAGAGAGATAAATTAATTTTATTGAAACTGTCTGAACACAGTGAGTCGGAATCCAAATTTAACTGAAAATATGATCTACCATTAAAGCTGCCATAACATTGTTGAAGGCGAAGGCCAATACACTAATTGGGCCAACTGACTCCAAATAAACAAAGCAATTTGTTACTAAAGAATATTAAGCTCTTTGATCATCTTTGTTTAGTAGGTAAATTGCTATTTTAGAGCCTTACGAATCATTCGCTTTGAGAGCGCATTGGTGAAATATACGATTGATACATTGTTAATACAAAATGTATTTGATAAGAACCAATTGGCAGTACAAGCGCTCACACACACAGTAAAACTCGTAAATTTCGCGCACCTTACGCGATTGTTGACAGATTTATTTGGAACGCGTGGGCTGCAGCGGGACGGTTAATTTTATTGTGAACCAATTGATTATACAAACTATTTAAGTAGCCTTTGATGATAATGAGACGTGGAATATAATAAGTCGCTTTACTGTCATTGTTGCAACAACATAATAGTCACAAAGTAAACGTGTTCATACAGTGCAACACCAATACTTAAATGTGATTCGGGCATCCTAAATATTGAAGAATTATTTTAAAACAAGGTGTAAGAGTAAATTAGCTGGAAAATAATCACTTAGAGATATTTGTTGGCACTTCTATTCGAGAATTAACTTTGTTATCTGATGTAGCAACGATGCCAGCTATCCAGTCCGCTTGCCAATGTTTGATTACGTGAAAATTTCTTGTATTAGAAATTTTACTAAACGAAATTGTAACTACATTAAAAGAGTATTCGTTTGTCATTATTACGCTCAGCGGAGCATTAACTACTGCGTCAATCGCAGAAAGTATAAAAGATAATAAAAATAGTTCTCAAGCAGACGGTGAAAGACGTCAGGTAATTGATTCCCAAGTACAATGGTTCTAGATTATCGTATTGGATGCACTGAGTATATTGACGATCACAAATGTACTCAATCACTGCAACTGAGAGAAGAAATCCAATTTGTTATTTAATTAGGTAGCTAACACATCACTGTCAGTCAGTCTTTAAGGTTAAATCTATTGTTATAAGGAAAATATATTGAGTACCGATTCGGTATGCATTTGCTTGGCATCCATGTGATCTTATTTGCTTAAACTAATGATTTTCAATTTTTTCACACAGACATACTATCAATCTATTATAACTATAATTTCTGTAAATATATTTGAAATAACTTCATCCGTTCCAGTAATTTACTGCCTTAATGTAGGCCATTCATTTTGTATATTTTGATAAATTTACCTATTTTACTTATTTTTTATTAACCTATTTTATTTTATTTATAATTTTATCACATTCTAATGGTTTTGTGGTGTTATAGTCAATGCTTCTAGAATATCTTATGATACCTCTGTATATACATATTTATTAAATATGATCTTTATAAATGTAGATTATATAGAAAATAATATTTAGATAATATGTTTTTTGTATTAATTATTATCTAACGACAGAAATAATGGCTGTTGAAACCATTTGAATGTGTCGTTAAAAACCAAATTGATTTACCTCCAACAAACAATGTCATAAAAAATCTCGTTATAATATTAGCGTAAAATGTAGATTAAAATACATTGGACATGTAACTGCCCGCCCTAGATATTCGAACGATGACATCTTTCGAATAAAAATATTTTTTATCATTTCAGGGCTATGAACTTCACCCGATTGTTGTTATACTAACTATACCTATTCATAGTGAAGCCAAAAAAGTAGCAGCCACCAGCTTTAGTAAGGTTGCGCCTAATATATGTATTTTATATAGTGCACTCAAACTGATTAGATTCATTTTTATTCGAGGCTACAAAGCTAAAACTAAGTATCAAAATTTGAAGGCCTGTTATACTTCTATATACTGTTAGTTTAGCGTGATGGTGTAAAAGTCATAAATATAAATATTAATGCGAACTAAACAAACTTTTTTGTAATATATGCACTACTACTGTCGCTTCAGCCCTCTTCGCCGCTTCGAGTAGAAAGAAAAAAAGAAAAATAAGAGTGACTGTAAAATTTCAACGGTAGCTGTTTACATCCGACCTTTTTTACGATGTTGTTAACTGTCGATTCTTTTTAAACATCTGCGTCGTGAACTGTAAACTACTTTGTTCGCGGTTTTTAAGCTAAAATGGCGCTAGAGACGTGGCCATTGCTTCAACGCAACACCTACAATAAAAATGAAAATAAAAAAAATTAAGAAGAATTCGATAAAGTTTATTTTTTTTACTCTACATACCTTTACGTTATTATGAAATTTTTTAAATAGTTATTCAATTTAATTTAAAAAAAGAAACAATATTTTACAGTGTATGATTATAATAATAATAAGAGTATAATTTAATAATCGTTAGCTTATATCATTTTGTGTAATCTAAATAGCACACTTCACAGAAGAAAGCCCAAGATGAGTTACTTTAATTGGGGAATTTTTCATCTTTTACTATGAACATAAGGTTTTAATTTTTTATTCTACTTGCTTAGTGTCAATATTTCATAATATACGAGTAATATGCATTTCTTCAATTGAAGTTGCGAAATCAACAGATATATTGTTTTAGAATTCGAACAATTTTAAAGTATACCAGAATCGAAATCTGCTTTGAAGATATGTTTATTACATACATTCCGGAAACTTAGAACACTCTATATATCTATCGAAAATCAGTAATACAGAAGCCGTTAACACGTATAAACCATTTGGTCTGTAGCGTCATTTTAAATCTCCCTCTTAGTACGGTGAGCTAAAAAACCAATTGGGCTGGTTGCTCACCAAACGACGATTGACACATTGTTTAACTTTTAACGGAAGAGTACGACTTTATCTTAGGGGTGAAGTGTGTGGGAATCAAAATGTTTACGAGACGCTTCTTCAGCTTCCGCACTAGTTTTGGAAGTTTGAGTCCGAATGCGCATCTGTCGATTACAGCGTCAGCACTCGCGACATTATGTCTATTTATGTAAAGCATTTGTGTTCTTTGTATGATTTGCATAATATGTGTGCGTCATTAATCTGCTGTTTTCATAAGGATTTCTTGTTTGCCTGTGCATATGTGGTTAATTAACACAATTTCGAGTTACTCTATCAGCCAGTTACCAAAATTATACTAGACATAGACATTGTTTTCTTCAGTTCGCGCCATAAGTATACTCCTGGATGAAAAAGGCACATAGCCTTCTTCATCTAGTTTATCCCAGAAACTTTTTTGAGCATCAAGACTGTCAGAGGCATCCTAATGCCCCAACCTCATCATTAAGGTGCTGGGATTGATTTAAGGAAACTCGGATAGAAAAAGAGTCAGTGACTTGGTGTCATCGCGGTTTCTCAATAATATTTTAAAATTAGTTAATTATAAAGTCTATGAAGTGAACTCAGATTGAGGTGAGACACAAGTGGCATTAGAAGTTATCAATTGTATAAAATATACATAACGTCAGATAGCTGTCATGATGATCTAGATAATAGATTTTTATCATCTAGATCATCATGACATACATAGTTAATAATTTCTAACGCGCAGACACGAGGCATTTATTGAATTACTTGGACCACGCTAAACAAGCTAACAGCTGTTTATATGCAAATATACACGTAAATTGGCACAATTGACAGAATATTACATATATTTTCGATTAGTTCCAAAGTCAGCCACTTGCCAACACTTGCGTATGCAGAACTGTTTCTAGATAAAGCGACACAGTTTGTTATGTTTGATTTGGTCACAGACATTCTGGGCTTAATCCAGCTGTTATTCAAATATCTATGGCTGTGATATACATAAGATAGAAGAGGATCTACCATATATTTACGCTATTAAGCTATATAAATTGCGGAACACTACTATTTTTGTAACAACTCAAATAAGGAACACTATTAATACAAACGTTTGATCTTAAGTTTACGATTTTATTTTCTTATCTGCTTAGTGAGAATTGGTTTCTATTTTATAATATTAAACTCCCCATTTAGATTTTTTACCATTACTTGAATAAACGCAATGATTAAATTGAATTCTGCTTTTGTCTTTTCCACCAATTCAATCCAGTACACGATGAAATCCAACCAAATAAGCGGTTGTAAATTTCTCATTTGTCGCCCGCAAAAGCTGAATTCATTTTCTGTGCGTCCAACTTTGCATTGACAAGCTTCCATTGCAATGATATTTCAATACATACAGGATTATCGCTTACGTGTGTAGGTATGAGGGAAGCCGACTGGATTAAATTAAACGAGTAAATACCTACAATGCTGGCCGTTCACGTAATATTCCACATACGTGTAATCCTGAATAAACCATTAGCGTTAAAGGGTGCACTGTACGACCTCCAGTGTTGCTAGATTTTTTGCAACAACTAATTTTCTTTTCTCGCTGCATCCACGGCTACAAGCACGGAAGCCTTAATCGCCTCTAGCATCGATACAATTTAAATCGGAATAAAACGAGCAAAACGAATCGATCTCTATCCTATCGAGAGCAAATCGCACGACTAAAGACGCTCTCTCGGACGGAATGCTCGGAGCGATTGGAAATACTTGTGTCTGAAGTTCGAAAAGAAAAAAGTTAATTGGTACTGTTTTTGTCATTGCACAGTCCCGTTACTAGGTACTTCAACTAATCTCTCTATTCTCAATCGAGACGTCTTTACCCACTTTTACACGGTTTCAGCTGCGAAATTGCGAAAGTATTAAAAAGAATTAGAACACTGACGTTTTGTAGCTATTGTTCGGGTCAAGTTGATTTTTCGGCTTCTATAGAGTTAATACATTAACTTGTAAACTTTCTTAATTATGAACTGTTAGATAAGGCAAAAATATATTTAAGCCAAACTTCAATACTTTGAAGTGATGAATTGCTAGGTTTTTGATACATTAAAGATAAATATAAAGTTACTTACTTTACTTTGATATTATATTACAAGATTTCATCTTATTTGATACCAAATATAGATAAGAGGGTTTTATTTGACCTAGAACGTATAATAATTTATATATAAACAAAACTGTCTGTATATTAAAAGCTTTTGACAAGTAGATTAATAATAAATCATAAGCCAGAAAATCCACGAATATCAAAGGGGATCTTCAAAGTGTTAACTTAACACTGTTATTAATGTGGTGCGTAAATGTGGACTTTGTGTAATCACCATTTACTGTACTCATAAAACTAAGAGAGGTAGGGCACAAGACAAGTGAGCAAACCCGACTGAAGAAGGACCTGCACCTTAAAGAAGACTACAGGCAAATAACAAGACACAGTAGTGAAGTTATATTCCTGTGCGTAAAGACAGATGTGCGTGCTAATTTAAATATATAGTTTTAAAAGTAACGTTCCTCTATTCCAGGAATACCCCTATCACAAAACCGTGTGATGAGAACAAGGAGAGATACTCCAGATATTGTAAGCGTCCATCGGCTACAGACGGCTTACCCTCGGGCGGGCCGGTTATTTGTTTGCCACCTAAGTAGAAATACAAAAATACTCCGTGTTTTGGTAAGAACACATTTTCCAGCGCGCCTCTTTAATCCCCATTTCACACTGGCTGGACAAATTCCAAACACACACGCGAAAATGTAAATTGGAGTATACATTATAAAAAACGTATCAATTCTTTAATGTTACATTTGAATAATATCAATTTAAAAAAAGCCAAAGCGACTTTATGTTTAAGGTAGAGGAAGCGAAAGAAGTATGTCTGGATTGAAGCAATTGGGGTACCATAGTCTCTGTCTACCACAATGGGAGACGAGCGTGGTGATATATATTAAAAGAGTGAAGATAAAATGTGCTTTATTAAACTTGGTGATCAGACGAATAAAAAGGACCGCGGAAAAACAATAAATGAGCTTGGCACAAGACCGGTAGTGCGTGAATAAGGATTGACAAACAAGAAGAAAACAATAACAATCATGAAGTGACAATGTGAAAAGAAAGGGCGTGCCAAGTGGTGTACACATATAGAGACCTATGTCCAGCAGTTGACTGCGATGGGTTGAAGAATATGATGATGAATCATCAACGCATGCGCATGGAAAACATAAATAAGTAATATCTACATCTTGTGACTGTTCCAGGTGCTAGTGCTAAATTCTTAAACATCGTAACACAAGCAAGTCTTACTCATTTGTTATTTTCCATATCAATGCTCTGGCATAATACCAAATATTGCAACGAGAATCCTGGAAACAAAAATATGCTGCTACTAGACATTGTAACTTCTAAAATATTAAGTTATAAATTATTATCAAATTGTTGACATCAATCTAACTATATTGCCGTTCAAGCACCTAAAATCTTAAAGACTCCTAGTTTTACCGCAATTTACTCATTATTTTTAAAAGACAACTCCAGTACTTTTCCCTAGAAAACTGTGTGTCGCAGATGACTTTACAAACATATAATTAACGGACACAAAGTACCCAGACTAGAAACAACTATTTGTGAAACACACAATTTTATTTCTGTGTGCGATTCGAACCTAAAATACTTAGCGAATTAGTAAAAATCACTAGGTTCCACTTAAACAATCTGGGCAGTCGTGCAGCTTAGTCGCCTTGCGTTTTTTAATAGGTTTATAAAACAATCTATTGTGTTAGTGACCTTGCTGTAATATCCGGAACAGAGTTCCCCTGTTTTCATTAAGCCGCCAAGTTATAAATAGCTGTCGCGATATTAATTGCTATGTCCTGTATAACTTCAATACATTTTTCATTGTTTACATCCGAAGCGGTTTCGGGCAGTTTCGGTGCCATGATTACATTTTCACGTCACTGTCAACTTCGAACAAAGACACCGAGAGAAAGCCATCAGTCATTATCAGAGAAAGAACAATAAAACGACGATTCATGGTCGTTAACCGAATTCACCTTACAATAAGAGAACTGAGAGGGCACAACCACCCTAAATACTTGCTAAGGTTTGACGGAATGTTGGCAAATCTGAAGAGTCACGGCTCTCACGACGATGTAATTAGGTATTTAAATAAATTAGCGGGTAAATGTAAATGTTGCTTTAGGAACCTTGAGGATGCCGTTGAGCAAAAACAATTTTACCGCGCAATAATAATTTTATGATTTCTTCCATAAAAATTTGAGCTTAGTCTATTTTGCAAGGAAAACGACGTTACGGTTAATCTTGAGCTCCGAAATCTACTTAATAATGTATGCAATAACATTGAGAAATGATCGTGTACTTTCGTATAGGGGATCAGATAAAAGATTTATCAGCCCAGAGTTCTGATCCTTTTGCTGAGTACATCGGCAAGACGGTAACGTAAGAGGAGCCAATGAACCACCAGCACGAATTTGGAACCTGAGTTCAGTAATAAATAGCGAAATATTTTGCCTGCTTCGCAGCAACCTTTGCACCTCTAAGCAATTAATTCAACTTTAGATTCGATTTGCCTCTACGTCTGCTTTACATCAAATTAAATTAAAATGAAAAAAAAATACGTAGATTTAATAAGTGTCTGATTTAAATTATGAACTTCTATTAGCAAATTTAAAAGTGAGTCAAAGCTTTAATATACTTTTATAACTCTCTCCTTAACACTGTGTAAGCAAGGTTTTATTAAGATTTATTTTACGGGCTGCGGTGCCGTTGAAAAGACGTAAATGATATTCAAATCTGAATAAGCTAAACAGTGCGTCGCAAGTCTTAACTTGGCTAAACTGGCGTACCTGCACGTACGATAAACCACATAAGGATATAATTATTACATTTTCTTGTATGCAAATGTGAGTTTTAATGCGTTTACATAGAGATTGGTATGGTTTGAATGAACACTGAAGATTTATGTCGTTTTCTATGCGTTACGCGCGTCCGCTGGAGACCATTAGAGCAAAATGACTGTAGTGCGAGGTTTACAGAGTAGCATTGCTGACGCGGCCTAGCGGCCTGCGTCAATCGTTACTATTTAAAAGATTTTCGTGACTAGATCTACTACTTATATAAATGCTTTAAATTTACCAACACTCATATTTTGACGATTGTCATAATACGATACTTGTGGCAAGCATAATTTACTAAATATTATTAGGTTAATAATTTTATGACATTGCCGCATCGTGAATATTATGTTGAGAATGAAACTGAATATATTCAAATTTATATTCACATAAATACAATTGCTGTTTAGCATTAGCAATGAGTGCTCTGTAGTATTTTGAGGATGAATATGACCTCGGTGTAATTGTACAGCAACTGACATAGTCAATAGTCAAAACAAAATTATTTCATATTACAAATGGTGTTAACATACATACAACATTGCAGCATTCTACTAACAGTTACAATTACCAGGCTACTTCCATCGTGTTTAGATGTTACGGCCAAGTTCCAAGGTGGAGTAATAACTTCTAATCGTCACGCCTGAGGCGCACGGCATCTCAGTCCCGGCATAACAAAACGCAACAGCGAAACAAGTTTCAACATCATCTTACCGTCTAAAAAAGACTACATCAATCATTAGAGCACTTTCTAAACTGTTTATTGTTATTAGAATCTTTTATATAGACATCTTGCAACAGTTCAATGTCCATTTACTGTGATCTAACCATTTTAGATCAAATACAAAATGTTATTTTAGCCTTTATTTACTGGTATCGGTTCCGCCTGGTTAGTGGCTTGTTTTATCGTCATTTATTTCTAACAGCCATGTAATAACATGATTTCCTTTTATTATATAATATCCACGTATCTCGTCTTGCCATGTTCTTATTAACTCTAACAAGAAAATACTCGACTTATTTCCAGGCACAAAACAAAAATTTCAAGTCTAACGCAACAATTTAAGTAAAATTTCCGGACTGTGAAATCATTTGAGTTCATTTAAAGCCCGTGGAATGGTCTCAGCAAATCAAATACTCTTTCATACTGTTTCTTTTTTAGCCGTAATGCATCAAATAGAGCTAAAGAAAAGAAAAAAGATGCGCGTAATCACTTCAACGACATAGCCGCGGCAAGAACGAACAATGCTCGAGAAAGTTACGCTGACCATTACCATTGTACACAACGACTTTTTACTTTTATGTGGTAAGAGTTGCTTTAATTACCCAAAGCACACTGGATATTTAAACACTCTTTTGTTGATAATATCTATGAAATGTTATAAAGTCTTTATTAGTCTCGGTATGTTTTGTTATTAGTTAAAGATGCGTTAAAGTAAAACATCATTCACAGTAAAATGGTGCATCTTATTGCAATTTGAAGAGAAATTTATATTGGCAAGCAAACTGGCTCTGCTAGGCACGGACGGGTCTTTTCTTTTCAATCAAGAGAGCTGAGATAGTTTAGGTCAAATACTGATCTAATGCGGGTTGACACACTAAACTAATAATAATGCGGGTTGGTATCATAGTTGGTATAATCAGATATTTCTTTAGAATTTGTTCTAAGTAAGACATGTGAGTTTCCCCCACATTGTTTTCTTTTATCGTTAGCAGATGGTAAATCATTTAATTAGTACGTATAAGTTCAAACAAAGTTAAATTTATACTGCTACTGCCAGCTGGTATCGAACTCACCCTTCATGTGTACATGTCAGTTACTTTCCGACTCGGCTACCACCGCTTTTTGTTTCAACTGTGAGCGTAATATCAAATAATGTTATACACCCGCTTGATCCCGTAGTTGGAGCCCAATAATATCGACATACTCTGTTACGAAAATCATAAGTATCAAAGAGAATTAATAAATATTGTGAGCTCTACAATAAAATTTAAACTTTTTATCAACGTTAAATTAACGATACAAAGAGATACTATAGGCACAATCTCTTTTCATAAAGTCTTAACACTGTGCTATTGGTATATCGTACCTGTCAAATGCACTATATGCAGTGACAAGCTAAAATCCATACCACAATATTATAATGATACTTAGACATACTAACCTAATATTATAAATCAGATAGACTGTACAAAAAAATACACCTATATAAAATACTTTGGACAAGCAATTCTTTTATAATATACAAGAATATATTTCGACCTACAAAATTATATTTCGCGAATCTCGGTAACGGTTCTTACGATTTCGATCAAATTTTGTGTATCAATAATATTCATAATCGAGTTTTATTGCGACGAATGCAATTTTCAAAAAAAATAATAAGACAGAGTTCGAATCCACATCGCGCAGTAAGTGAGATATCCTATTAACCCACTACACGCGCAGTCAAAATAACCTATTTACTTTTCAAACGACAAGAAAAGGCCTTTAAATATTATAGCAACAAACAGTTGTTCTTCCAACACAACAGCGTTTTGTCATCACAATTCGAAATCGAGTTGCCATAGTAAGGTACTCAGGTCGTTGCACTACAAGGTTCTAGTTCAGGCGATAGTGGATAAGGAACAGTCAACATGCCCCGGCCAAACAAAGGACGCACTTGTTTTGCTTTATTTCGCAATGTGGTGCTTTTATGGCCGCTTTTCCGGTTGACATTTTTAAGGTATTTCTTGAACAATGTTATTTGTAACGGTTATTGTGAGTTTAACGTTTAGATGGATTACTTTTGTCAAGTGGTTAACATAGCATCAAGTCCTTTTTCCCGAAGGACGAAACGGGAGTTTCCATTTTGCCATATACCAAGCACAATTCGCAACTACATATGAGCTCATAGTTAGTTTTAGGGTTAGCTGACACTAAGCATTTTTCGTGAGAAAATCTCGTTCTGGGAATCAAAGACCAAGATCTCAAGCACGCTAGTTATGCGTTTTAATCCGAAAAATATAGAGAAATAAACAAGCAGTTAGTACCTAAGGCATGCTAAAAATACAATACGCGCGAGTACTCATGGTGTTGCAAGCATCCATAGGCTACGATAACTGCTTAACATCAGAAGGGCCGTATACTTATTTGCCTTACAAAAGAAAAACAATATTTATACAATAGTTCAACGACAAAATATAAGACAACATTCTTAAAGCGTTAATACTTACGTCGTTCTAAACAAGGTGCGACAAGACAAAAAGAATCATGCCTAATTATCTATTTGTTGCTGGCGAATAGTGAGTTATTCAGAAAGCCCGGCTCCCTCTCCCCGCTTCACCTCTGTTACTCAACACAACACGGCTCATTAGAACCGGGCCGTGGGAAGCACCGGGCCACTAGTGCTGTATGGACTAGGAACAAACTTATCGATAAAACTGCACTTTCTTATTTTTAGCACTTAGTTTGCAATGCAGATGGTTAAATGAAATAGGTAGTAAATGTTATTTTGAGATTCGAGTACCTATTAATATTTTTTACAAAACCCTTTCTTAGTTATCACTAACATTACTACTATAAGGAACTCCTTTGAAATGTTTTATGCTTTTAAAGTTTAAGATTCACTGATCTGAGCTGTGCATTGTAACTAGAAATTTAATTTAGCAACTAAGTTTCATATACTTCGGTATTTTTTTATCATTGCCATAATAAACAAAATTATTTTGTATTTTGTATTTCTATTTGTTTTAATACTAAAACAAACGTAGCTACTGCTGGCCTCTTTATAAAGCGCTATTATCCAGTTTGTATAAGTCTTCATTGTTTGACTGCTATGAAGAACCGACACAAAAATTTATTATGGAATGCACAAATAAATCGATACCTCCCACGTAAGTTATTGTAACCCACAATTTTGACACTTTGCTTTTTTTAGCTATATCGCCTTTTTATACCTATATTTACCTACTAAAAATTTAAAAAGTTGAAAAATAGCCATATTTAGGGTACTTTTCAGACGTATACAGTTGTATCATTATTATGACCACAGCGTATAACATTGCATCAGGTCGATGCAACTGTTTACGCGGGTCGGGGCCGGGGATCGTTGAGCGCTCGCGCCGTGTATGTGTGACATACAATAGTCTTGCCCGGGGGCGCTCGATCGGGTGGATGCCGCACTGGTTGCGATAAATATCGGACGTTTTTAATGTTTTAACAGTATTATTATTTAGCTATTTTTGAAAACAATTGAGCGTAAACAAAAAATACAAACTAGAGGCCGAAAATTCTGTGATATGGTAAATAATACTGATGAACCCACCGAAAGTTGCTAGGAAAAATCAATAGAAAACCAGTATATTTTCTTAAACCAAATAATTAAATAATAAATCCGAAAGTTTTTGTTATTCAAGTCTCCAAAATGTAACAGTATCATTTAATTTTCTTTATTTTATTTTATTTTGACAAAGCCAGCCTAAACTGTTGTATAGATTACTTACAATAACTTACGTCGCTCAGAATAACCTAAAACAATATTGTATAATCACATACAACAATTTACGTTGCGGAGTTATAACAAATTAAGTGCTATGTAATACATACAATATTTTACGTGGGGATTGGTTACTAAAAATTATATTGTATGTTTACATGGCATATTTTACGTTGCTATGACATAATTTTTTAATTTACATACAATAGAGTGTGCCTAAAATTCTTACATTTTCTGCCACTGCTATCATAATTTATGCATCAGCTATTACTATGGTTCAGCTCATGGGATTCTACCACTTCCATTTCATTAAGAATTGATGATATGACTGCTTAACATTACATAACATTCCTTTTTAAAATTGAGAGGGGTTGAGTAAATACTCCACCACACTAGTCAATTGTAGATGGTGGGCGTAGGCTAGTGGTCCACCTACTGGTTGTCAAACTGTCCAGGATTTCTCCACCTAGCTTAACGATTTTTACAATTACGTAATAACCGGGATCTTTACAATTACTTTACGTAAATGCCGAAGCCCAGAAACTCTCGAGTTAGATATGCCGCTAGACGATTATCGACTTTCAGTGGTTTTCTTATTCAGCTTAGACAAGAAAGATGGATACTTCTAAAATTCGAGTGATTGTTGAATACGAGTTCCGACGGAACTAACGCGGCAGAAACAGCTCGCAATATCAATGTTGCGTTTGGATAGGGGACTGCTAATGAACGCACCGTGCGATTTCTGTTTAAACGCGTTCGTGTTTCTCAAATCAAATCAAAGTTTCCGTAACTTTGATTTGAAGAACGAACCATGTGGAAGACCGCCCATACAGCTGAATAATAATGAATTAAAAGAGATGATGGGAGCCGATCCAAGCCAAACTACCCAGGAATTAGCGGCATGGTTTAACGTTACTTTACCAACAATATTGACTCATTTGCGACAAATCAATAAAATAAAAAATACGATTAATGGGTGCCTCATGATTTGACTGATCTGTAAGAAACGCGTGTTGAAACTTGTGTTGCCTTGTTGAATAATACAGAAATGAAGGATTATTGTATCGAATTGTGACATGTGATAAAAAGTGGATTCTTTTCGATAACCGTAGGCGAGAAATGCAATGGCTGAACCCAGGTCAAACGTCGCAACAGTGTCCCAAAGCAAAGCTTACCAATAAAAACTGTTTGGTGGTCTCAGCATGGTGTTATTCACTATAGCTTTCTCCGATCTGGTCAAGCAATAACGGCAGATATCTACTGTGCCGAACTCCGAACAATGATAGCAAAACTAGCAGTGAAACAACCTCGACTCATGAATTGATCTTCACCATTATTGTTCCATGATAACGCGAGACTTCATACAGCACGAGAAACCAATTTAACTCTACAGGAACTGCAATTAGAAACCATTCGTCAACACCGTATTCGCCAGACCTTGCTCCTACGGACTATATTACAATACATATTGCTTTTACACAGTTTGTCGAATCTAGATCACCAGAGTTCTATCGCAATGGCAGGCTTCCTATCAGATTTTTTTTGGATACTGACATTCAGATAACTTAAAAAAGAATGAAGTTAACGTTATGAACCTTGATTGTAAGCTGATCTCAGAGATAGACATTTGTTTAATTACTAGTAATGTAAATTTATTGATGAAGAATTTTTATTACAGTTTTTATTATTTATCCATAAAACTATACAAGAAAGTAGGGTGCAAATTATTATTGATGGAAAGCAACACACATTATTTTGATTATATTTTTTATACTTGACTTGAGTGCCTTGGTGGTCCAGTGGTCGCAATATGCGACTGCTGTGCACGAGGTTGTGGGTTCGGTTTCCACACAGGACAAAACTTTGTGTGGCCCACAAATATTTGTTCTGAGTCTGGGTGTAATTTGTGTCCGTTAATTGTGTTTGTAAAGTCCCCCGCGACACAGCTTGTTCTCTAGTGCGGGAGTTGTCTTTAAAAAAAAAGATAAAAAAGAAAGAAAGATACTTACTATACTTTCTGTATGAAACATTGTATTTACATTTTTATGTTTGTATTCCTTTGATCTCTTTTGTTATTATTCGTTAGAATTCTAAAACAAGTTCCTAGATGAAAAACTCTACAAGTATGTTTTGTCCCTATCTGAAATATTTTTAAGTTTATTTTCATTAATAAAAGTTAATTTTCTTAACATACAATACTGCATATATTTAATTTCACCCAACGTACACTATAGTATCTAACACATACAATAAAATACAACCATTATTTTCCAGTGTAAACGATTGTAAGTATCACATACAATTTTTTTTTAAGATACACATCGCTGTAAAATATGGTATGAGCAAAATCTCAAAAAGTACCAATATTTTCATAAATTTTCTTGCCTTATAATTGAAAGTACCCAAAATTATATATACATACCAAATTTCACAAAAATACTACAAAAAATGACGATTACATTTCAATTTATAACTTTAAAACGCTCTACTGTAAAATCTTGTTTTTGGGGTTACAATAACTTACGTGGGAGGTATCGAAATGTCCAAAAAAAAAGCAAATCTATCGACATTGTTTACAAGTGAAAAGTCGGTATTAAGCAATCACTAGCTAGTTTGCAGGGAGCGTTTACAAACAACGGTGGCTGCGAACGAATGAATACAGACTAACATACGAACGCACTCAAAATATGACTGACTCTCGGTTTTTACAAACGTGAGTGTTGCGAATTTTTCTGACTATAGGTACACGAAAATAAACCTGTATTGTATCAAATAATAACATTGTCACTTAACTGAATTTCGGTCATGGTGGCTAATTTCGACAGAAACAAGCTACGCACATACGCGCGGTGATATAATATAAGTGCATAAGTATGCGCACATATATGCATTCTTTATCCACATGTGGAAGCTTGTAAATGGTATATACTAGCTTACAAAATAAGTACAATTTGTAAAATTAGCCGTAAGCTCCCCGAATAAAATAAAATAAAAAAAATATTCAACAAGACTGGAGAGAGATCATGCATACAATCAACGGCTCTACGTGCTTTTTAAGGCACCAAATTTTTAAACTTCGTGAACCTGTTGTGAATTACTTGAAAGAAAAACCCAATATCTATTTTTACCCTAACTTCAAATCAAACCGGGAACCTCGTGATCAGCAATTGTACTCAACACCCACTAGACCAGCATGGTAATTTATATTAATTATAATATATTCACGCAAATAATAAAACCTACATACGTAATATTATTACATAGCTATGAGTATAGCTAACATGGCAACGTATGTTTTTTATTTAAATTAACATGACGTTTAATTAAAAATATGAAATATTTCGCTGCTTTGTTCCTTATCAGCTATATCAACTCGTAATTTTCTACTAATGAACAATTTAACACGTGTCTACCTCGTACGTACACATAAACAACATTACACAGTAAAGAACATTGTTAATCGAATGCGATTTTGTAACTTAGTACAAGGGAATAAGAGCACATATCCCACGGACCGATTGCTGCTAGAGTAGAAAAGTTCTGGTGCGGTAATCTGGAAGACGTAGTCCGCCATTAAGGACGAGGTTCGTTTTTATCCACACGCAAAATACGCGGTATTAATGTGGAGCTGCGAAAACAACCTGATATACCAATATATACTTAAGTGATATTACGTGCTAAAAAACATTACAGACACTGTAAATAATATTACTTACTTCCACTTAAATATTTTGGACTATTACAATTTCTTATAAAAGCCATTAGATAAAATGTTGTAAAAATTACAGACATTGCAAAAAGAAACAGTCTTCCTATACTCGTACTTATTTTATCTTATTTTGCGGCAACGGCAATTTCTTAAAACATCCTAATTAGAGGTAAGACACAAAAGTACTTTTAAAACAGGAGGAAGGACGAAAAAAATAACAAAATTCAGTAGCCATTAAAAGTTGCCAACGTTATCTAAAAATCTGTCTTTCTTAAAACAAGTTGGTGGGACAGGCTCTAGTTATATTAGCTTGAGAAGTGACATTACAAGGAAAATTTCATCTTGTTTAACTTTAATCGTAACTTTTTATAGCCGTCGGTCGCGTGAATTCACTCCGTCCGAGTCGCACCACTGAGCAAGATGCAGATATAACGAGATAATAATATTTTTCTTCTTAAAATAACATTTCTGAGTATTTATTTGCTCAGCTGGCTTTTTAGCCCACCGTATTGCTAACATAGTTTGTCTAAAGCAGCTAATGTCCCTTTTGAAGGCCCAAAACTATTGTCCAACAAATTGGTATTACATACAATCCATTATTTTAGGCGTGAAAGCGTAACAAATGAACGTCAGTCCTACAGCCTTTTAGCTCTGGTGATAGAAAAGAGACAAATGAATATGATCATACATTTTTTAAAGAAAAGTTCTATTAAGTATGTCCTATTTTCTATAAAATAATTTACTTTCAATAAGCGTTATAAGCCCTACGCTCCAGGCACGAAATTCAAATTTAGAAGGAAATAATGATTTTTAATTAATTTTGGACAGTGTGCTTAAGAACAGAGATTAAAAATAAATTTAAAATGTAGGTGGTATAGATTCATTTAACAAAATTATAAAGAAAAAACCGTAGACAGATTAATGTGCAAAATGGATAACATTAAAACTAAAGTTAATTTAGCAAAGACAAGAAACAGTGAAAAACAATTTTGTTTAAGCGTTGCCATGAGCAACCGACGCTACCACAAATGTTAGCACAGTGCAATATGTAAAATAATACCGATTGTACTAGCTACCTCTCGTTTCCTAACAATATACTTGCGCTGTCGACAGGTAATTATACTTAGCTATATGATGAAATGTGGCTACAGAGTGCCAACTATTCACTACGATGACGGGCACTTCAGAACCAATAAATCACAATGGTAGCCAATTGGAAACTATAAAGACTATTCGTAGTATCTCAAGAGTTCATAATATTATATTCCAATAGGTCATTAAATATGACATCCTGTAAAGGCTTGTTTGCATAGAATCCTGGATAAAATATATAAAAGTTTCAATTAGGGTGAATAAATGTATCGGAAGGAAACCTAAATGCTCGAAATAGTTTAACAGGGTGCATTTGTGATAGCTATGGGAACTAGAGCTCCAAGCTTGACAGAGACGAGCAGACTTCAGCATCATGTATGTAATATATATGTATGTATTATATGATGCTCTAACCAAATCTAGGAGCCGGGCATAAGTCATTGACGTAGGTTTTTTTACATAATATAGGCACAACATATTCAAATTTATTTTTAATACACATAAAAATGACAAAATAATTAACCATATCAAAACGGGTATTAAAATTACGAGGCTGCCTCGCGAGGCTGCTCATCTGGTGCTCGCATTGAGCAGGCAGTCAGTCAGTCAACGTTCAAATTGGCCCGCGAGGCAAATGCGTCTACACATCACACGGTTTTCTCGCACAGTATTCCTTGCGAGGCAGTATTGTGACGTCGATACCCGCCTTTATGTGTCACATTAAAGCTCGTACACGAGTAAAGGAAGATTCTGTAAACGTGTAAATTACACGTCAGTTATTAGTACAAAATAATCCCACGATATTTTGCCAATCACAACGGTTTGTTTACGTGTTTTCATAAAACATAAAATATATACACAACGCACCTAAAAATGTCATAAATTATACTAAATTCCCCTAGTTTTTTTTAAAGGTGTAATAAATATCATTAAAATGTTTTTTCTTACACCTGAACACGGTTGGAAAGTGTCCAGAATATGTACGTTAAATTTCGACTGCTGCGCTACATTTCGCTGCCCAATGCTGCGTATGATATATCTATTTTATCAAAAATTAACAAAGTTGGTAATGTATTTTGAAATTTAACAAGTATTATTGCGGTTAACCGTTATATTTTATAATAATATAACATTCGTCGACCGGCTAATTTCGTATTTTATCGTAAAACTTTTTAAAATTGCGATGTCACAATGTGCCTGAATTTGAGAGAATTCACTTGTGAAGTGAGCCCATCAGGAAATATACATCTAGAATTTAAATAAAAATTGATAGTTCAATATCTGAAATCACAATAATAGCCAGAAAATATTTTTATTACAAAAAAATATTTTCGTAAATAGATGCGACATAATAAAACATTTTTAAATAATACTGGAAACGTTCAATTTTTCAATTTTAATGTTACAATATCAGTGATATATCGAGAAAGTAGCTATTCTATATTACTGTTTTAACTACTTCCATCCTACTTTTGAAGTTATAAGCTTAACGCAAAGTTTTATTATGCCTAC
Source organism: Trisateles emortualis (assembly GCA_947095525.1). NCBI lineage: Eukaryota > Metazoa > Arthropoda > Insecta > Lepidoptera > Erebidae > Trisateles > Trisateles emortualis. The sequence goes on along the minus strand of OX352740.1, from coordinate 9,363,225 downwards.
CGCGCGTGGCTATACCTATATCAATTTTATATACATTTTTTTCATTCATGGCAATAACATGAACAATCGGCTTTGTATCCAGTCATCATAAAATTGACAACATTGAGGATTAACTGAACTATTTTTTTTAAATATCAGACTTTTTATTTTTTTACTTGTGTGGCCAGTGGCTGGTGCCTATTTGCACTTTATGAAATTTTATATACTTATCGCTGACGGTGAAAGAAAATATCGTCAGGAAACCTACGAGATTTAAAAGAGATTCTAAAGGCATGTTCCCCGCATTAGATCAACGTAGTGTAAATAAAGCCAAATCCGCACAAATATTTTAATAAGGAAGAGGACACCAAGCCCAACAATCGATCAAAATGCGTTCTTATGTCTGTATTACATGCGTTTATGAATCCATTGTTTACATATGCCAAACATTTCTATACAAATTATATCGACAACGTCGAAAAAGTAAGAAAAGTAACTTTTACCGAACTGCAAGTGAGTATATACACATTTCCTATCTAAAAGTGCAATTTATGCAAACAAATCTTTGAATTCTTTTCAAAGAAATAACTGAGAAAGCCAACAGTAAACCAAACATCTTATATTATAAATGCGAAATTGTTTTTTTAGTCATTCCTGCTCTTTAAAACGGAACAAGGGATCCATGTGATTTTCAAAGAAATGTTTCGAAGGGTGAATAAATACGCTGTGGAAAATGCTTGGGGGAAGCTATGTCCAGCAGTAAACATATAGGGCTCTTTAGTCAACTGATCCTGCTCGAACTAGGTACCCTGATAATATATTTAGATAAAATCGTATTTCGTCGGGAAATACACCTACATATAACATAGATAAATTTAAAACATAAAAGCTTATCAAATACAAAATTTAAATCTATTTGTAAGAGCCGTTGCCGAGATATAGGTAACAAATATATTTAATTAGGTATCTATACAAGTACAATATTGCTTATTTAAATTTATTAGATTTTATCATTACATTGTACCCGTCCCTTAGCTATTCCTGCATTTATGACATTTTACTTACCTAATCGTCACTTAACACATACGAGATGACTACATTAAATTCTCGCGATTTACAAACACACGAAACCCACTAGATTCGCAAACTGATATGACTGACAGGGTGTCGTTAACATAAGTGATAAAAATATGCTAGTCGCTCCATGCGTGTCCAACTAACGCATTGTTATATAAAAAATTGTATCTATTTTGACACGAACATATCGCCACGTAATATTATATTGCTTACAAGATTTATGTGTATGCGGAACTCGAAACAGTATCGTGCTTCGTGCTGCTCCCAATCGTATATCATTTGACGTAATTGTGTTACTTACTCTCAGTTCAATGAATTATCTCACGGTATAACGTGTCACTCGCTATTTTATAAAAACAAAAAATTTCTTTTATAACAATAGTACGTAAAATTGATTTATATTCTTTTGTTTGGTTATTTAAATAAAGAAGCAAAACTTTTTTGTTTCGGGTAATCTGGTGTTAAATGTCCTAGATGCCATCTATCCGTGATACATACAACTAATGAAATATGGTAGTGGGCCTGGTGCCACTGACTATGTTGACTAATCGACCAGTAGGTCTGGTAAACTAATGGTATGAAGTAAAATGAGGAAAAAGAAAGAGTTGATTATACGACTATGTGTTAATGTAAATTATTTCCTTTTCCCAATTCTGGAGTCGAACCTAGGACCACACAATTAATGGCAAACATATTACGAGGCAAAATTAATTATACCTATCTATTACTTAAAAATCTCCAATCAAAAATTACCCAAATATACCCCTTCCTTCTTCCCTTCCCTTCCCTTGCTTAAAAGGGTATTTGAACCAATTACGTCAAACACTCAGACTACGTCAGCTGCTAACTTAAAAAAACGGAAACGTCATGGTAACAGACGATCCTAGTCCGAAATATAAATGTCGGATCGAATCTGTCAATTCTAAATCGTAAGCTAAAAAACGTACGGTAAAAACATGTGCCGGACGATCTGGGCACGCGGCAGATGTCCGACATCAAGACGTTATTGAGGGTAATCCCGATCACATGTTGTACGAAAAACGATCGGGTGTAAGCCGCGTATCGATTCTACACTAGCCAAACTTGGTTGATGTCACCCACACTTCTATAATATTAGAAATAGATCGCCAAATCTATGACAAGAATATATATATCTACACTGCAAGCGAAATTCAATTACTTAAAATTTGTACATACCACAACATCCACATCCACTTTTCGCTTTATTGCGATCATGTTAATACATCTGCTCTCGTTTCTGAACTTTATAAATATCCCGCCTTCTGTTTATTTATATGCCGAAATGTCGAGAAATTTTCACATCACTAAACTGTAATAATAGATGCACTAAGTCTCGAGTTATAATTAGATAAGCCGTACACGCGTAAGCACAGGTTACCTGTACCGCGTGTTAAACCTAAATACGTGCAGTGTTGCGTTCAGTTTACACAAACTTCTGAGAAACTCGACCGGCTGACGCAATTCCGGTCATGGATCTCGAGTTGCTCGAACCGAATTCAACTGCTCTTCGAGCTAATTTCCGAACGTCACTTTGTTCTTAATTCAATTTCCGATATCGGCTACTTCGCATTCCAATTCTAAACGTATTTTTTTCTTCTTTAATTAATCGCGATATAAAAAATATGTAGCTAGTAGGCACAATCACAAGGATCTCGGATTTAATTAGTGATGTTTGATAAGAATAAAATAAATAATTTAGAAAAAAAAGGAAAATATACCTACGTTACGCGGCCTAAATTAAATTCTTTACCGGGATTAACGGGAATTACGCAATTACGGAAAATAAATTACTATCAGGGAGTCCAAGAAAAGAGCAAGCGCGAGGCGGCGAGAAAAAACCTATCGGGAATTGAAACAAAGGGACGGATGCGATCGCCCCGAATGAAAATATCGTCGTCAATTTAATTTAATAATTGTATAAAATTATTCTTTCATGAAATGTCAAAGTAATGTAAGCTACGCTACATATTCGATTAGCGAAAGCGGATCTTTTTAAGGTTTTGTGGCTATAAGTTTTATAGCACATTTATATTATGAAGATATAACGAAACGAGATGTAGATGGATACAATAAGAGAGACAATGATTGATACACCGAGCCGTAGGAGAAAACCATTTCCTACGGAAGCTCCACCACCCCTCACCCCTCAACCATCATAACAGCCGTCTCGGCCGAATATTAAATTTGCTTCATCAGTAAAAAGCGAGTACATTTCGCAATATTGTGAATTTTGTTCGGATGAAATTTGACTAAAAAATGTTTCACTGTGGACCATAAAATTTAATTATTAATATAAAACTGACTATAAATATTGAACAGATGTTTGCGTGAAATGTCCGGTGGTGTTGGTATGTCTAATAAAACCAAAAATATGATTTATTTCCATTGTAAATATGATTTTAATTGTTTGGGGATAAAAAAATTTATATATCCGTGCTATAAGCGAAATTACAGGATGGTATTTTAAAACAGCAATAGCAATAGTCTTACTGCTAATGCGAGCGTAACGGCGAAGTATTGAAAATGTAATTATTAGGCGAAGGTTTTGAATCTCATCAACTGCGGCATGAATCTAAATGCCAAACCCATTCCTGATACACACATTTAGGTGGAAGGCTTTACCAGAATCCTAGTGTGGAAATCAACTCCAATTATAATTAACCTTTGCCCGCAGGCGAAAAGGTTTAAGCTATCTCCACATTATGTTATAATACTATCTCCACATAATAGTTTCAATTGTTTAGCTATGAAAACAGATTTTAGATAAGTAGTTATAGACCTTATCCATCGGCTGCTCGTAACTTTCCCTACATCGTCGGTCCATCTTGTTACAGAAAAACATTCTGCTGATTGCTATCTACTGTTGAATGCTGTGGAAATCTTTGGGGGAACTTATGTCCAGCAGAACGTCTTTTGGCTGTGATGATAATAGATGATATAAAAATGCTACTTACGTTCTCCAATAGGATGGTCGTAGGATTTAACCAATAAACGTTTGCTATAGCTTACCTGAAAACAAAAAAACAAACATTGGAATAAATTGAAAATTGTAAACTTTAAAATGTACTCATAACTAAATTACACTGCTTGAGCTTTCATTATAAAACATCACAACACTAGAATGTTTTCTACTATGGTTACTGTATTCCAAAAGTCAAATTAGTGGTCAGATTGCCACAATAGTCCCTAAACTCATGTCGTGACATTTCCAGCTCAAACGGAGATTTATACTGTAATCCAATATTCTTATACTCAAATTCAAAACATATTTAGATGAACAACTCTAATAAAAACAATCTGATAAAATCCTCCTTTCTTAATAATATTTTTCAAAAAAATAATACTTCCACTTTCTTTTGCAAATAACATAATTAATCCGATCAAGATAACATCTTATGACAGCCAAATGCCGCCTGAAATAAATTCGATGTCGTAAAAGATCGTAATTCCATAACTTCTGAAGTTCGGTTGTTGCTATGCAATTAGGAAGGGGAAAAAACGCGAAGGACAAAAAAGATAAAAAGTGCACGCCCTCGACAGATGTTGGCGCATTGGCGCTGAGCGATCGAGACAGGTGCATCTCTAGCGCAGGGCTGGTGCACGCAACTTAATAACATCATTTGACATTTACACAAATGTTATATTGGTGTACCTATCTAAAACTCGATGTTACAATTCAGCGTAGACGATCTTCTTTGTTTATTATATTAAGTAATATCAACTTCTTTTGTCAATATTTTATGCTCCCATAATTTAAACTTAGAAACAAATGATGATTTTCTTGAAGACGGAGAGATGTAGGATTTTAGGAACGTCGTAGAACTGGCCAGAAGTTAGAAACACACTCGAAGTAAATGGGAGAAAGATACTTTAACTATACTATCCAACACTATGTCTAAAGTAATATAAAAGCATGCTGCCAGGGTGCTGATTTAATAAGTTATCGATTACATTTGCCATAATGTATGCTCTGTTCTAAATGATTTATTAACCAACCAATCAGAATGTTTCAGTCTAATGCTCCTAATTCCTAAATATCATGCGTATGTGTATTTCAGGCCTCCATAATTCATACACCTACGGAGCTTTCATGGGCAGATAAGGCCATTACAATAATATACGTTTCAACTGACAGTTCGATGACGGTATTAATGTCATCGCCAATAACATTATGTATAACCCGTTTAACAGTATAATAAATAGAATAAAAATGGATTAATTAGGTACATTTATTTATCCGTTAAAATATTTATAGGACTGCTACTGCTTACGGATTCAACGAGTAGATTTCTCTGTCATGATTTTTTTCCAGACAGAATGAAATATTTTCCCTGGATAAAAGTAGTCTAAGTTTCATCTTATCTACGTGAAAATAGGTTAATAACTAGCATTTCAATCCATTACTTACAATCTTTTAATAAAAAATATATTACCTTATATATAGTATACCTAATTAAATAAGGTAATAAAACATTAATGCTATGCAATTAGCTCAAATACTTAAAATATTTAAATGTATAGGTCAATTTTTGACCTGACTGGCTGATTTTACACTGCAAAGTCGCATCTGGAGAACTTGCACACAACAACAAAACGTTGCACAAAAGTTCCTTACATATAAGTACGTACGTCAGCGAGAACTAAGATAGATTTTTTGGAAATTGGACAAAGAATTGTTTAATGTGAAGGCCAGCGGCTACTTATATATAATTTTTCAATGGCAAATAAAACAATTCATTTATCAAAGCACCTATTTGGACATTTTATTGCTTAAAGGCCTACAGTTCCAACGATTTGGCAAACCGAGCAATTAGCACTAATCGCGATAGTTTCCCAGCAATTTGTGCAAATGACGCGTTACTGGCTCGACACAACTGCTCTTCAACTAATGAGCTGGCTACGCAATAATTATATGCTATCGATTGAGTTACGCCTTGAATTTAATATATCTTCTCACATTGCTCATTGACAGCCCACTTAAAGAAGATTCATTACTTTAATAGGTACTAGACGTCTTCTAAATAGATATTCAATGACAAAACGTCGTTAGCTCTATGTAATGGTGACAGATTTTAATTGCACTCGACACAAAATTGATTTGAACTCACGTTCTTATTAATGTGTATGTCTTACTCACTAGTTAAAGGTCTGTCTTATAGTTCCTCTTGTCTTTCTGTTATTTAAGAATATGGAATACATAATTAGTAGTAAGAAATAAGTTGAAGAGAGGGATCAAATCTTAAAAAAAAAACCACTTAGTTTTAAAAATAATTAGCATCGCAAAGTTTTCATGTAAATATTTTCGTAAAGTTTGTTTGGCGAGTTTGACAACCCTAGGTAAATAATCGAGTATCGACAGCGCGACCGCTTCTTGGCCGCGTGCTAATCGACCTACTAATCGCAGCCGCCGTCGTTAACCCTCCATCCATTGCAGATAAATACCAACTTACGCATTTTATTACACTCCACACATCCAATACACTCGAGGCTGTGCGCATTATTTAAAGTAGATTTGATTACCTAACAACTGATGGGTTAATAGACCAAGATCATGTTTTAATCGTCTAAATAACTTATTAAACAGCAATTTGAAATCAATCACTGTTATTAAAAGCTGTTATTTTTGTAATGTAATGATTATAACCTGTTATAATAATTATGCTTGTTACTTAGTTATGTAATATGCTTTAAAATGTTACAAAATATAGCAGACTCGTCTTCGAAGAAATCCGCTTGTAATCGTCGCGTGAAAAACAAAGGGAAAAATTAAGTCGTGAGCCCAAATTATAATAAAGCAATCCCAACAAAGACATTCCACAAGTCCGGCTTACGGCACCGGCCGAGCCGCGGCGATGCGCCCCCATCCCCTCCCGTGCTTGTTTAATTCTATTAAACCACCCCTTTTATCTTTTTCGCTTTTATCTTTTCCCCACTATTGGATTACTGAACAAAATGGCGTGCAAGAGACACACGCAATCTTTCGCCTTTGCCATTACTTTACCTCTATTTGTAATAGCCTTTCCCATTTCTGTGGTTGACTGCCTTTATGCATGCTTACTCGCTACAAATACAAATCAACTACTCATAGTTTCTAATTTATTTTTAAATTGTTATAATTTATTGTCAGTTCACTCCAAAGAAGCAGTCTTTGTGTATACAATTCGAATAATAAAAATAATTAGCAATGTAATTTCATAATTTAATCCCTTTCTATTAATATCAACTTGGACAAAATCCGTTCACGAATTTATTCTGCCCTAATGTCATTAATATTCTACTCTCTCGGCAACACTCCTAAGTCCACATCATTTGTCCACGACAAACTACTTCTCTGAAGATTCTCTATCATTGAAGCGATGTTCGCGGTCTTGACAATCAACTCATTCTTTATCTTGTCCATTTTTGTAACACCTAACATGTACATCTTGTCGTTGTCGCGTTTCATCGTCGCTTCTATGGTTCACACTGATTAATACAGCAAACTGTCCTGTCACTTCCCCTTTAAGCTTAAGAGTCTTTGTAACTGTCGGACATTTCTGTAATCTCGGGTTAATTCTGTGCTTTACGAGTGGGTTTAAATAGTCACCATCACTATTCACAAAGACAACAGAAATACTAGAATCGCATTCATGGCTAAACAAGCTACGCTGCAAAACGACAACATGAAAATAATCATGACGATTCGACTCTCATCGTATTCGAAGTAACCGAAAATAATTTGAAATAAGTAATTTTAGGCACCCAATTTGTAAAAAGAACAAATAATTACAAGAGACACACCGAACGTGACGACTACTAATTAAATAGTTTGTTTGGATTCGTTCCTCATATTACTACCACGCCCTCAACCTACCGCATACCACTTTAATCTATATCGTGTAACACGTAAACAACGAATTCAATTCAATTAAACTCCTCCACATTGGAGTGAAGTCTGCGCAAACTGTCAAAGTAACATTGGTGTAGTTTAAATGACGTTCTCAAATTGAAATGCCTGACGGCGCCACTGTAGCGATGAATCGAGCTGTTCATTTGATACAAACGTAAGCTAAACACGAAATTTCACTTAATTGCTGTGTTAATATTGTATGAATAGCGAGTGCTAGTGCTAGCAGGATTAACCATGCGTCAATACTACCTTTCAATGAACACTAATGACAAAGTACAAATAGAAACTCTGTTTATCTCATCCAGCGGACAAAAACGGCGTACTTAATAAAAAAGAGTTAAGTTTGAATCACAGTTCATTTGCTGTGACTAAGTAACTAGATATCAAACTCAAACTGCTGAAATGACTTTCTAAAAGAAATCGCTAGTGATATCTGAAACTTAGTTTTTGTTCGTTATAACATGTTTTTAGGTAAAAATACAAAAACATTTCTTTCAGTTATTTAGCATGATTAATTTTACTATAGGTACGAAGTACTTTCAACGGTAAAATAAAAACAAAGTGATTCTTTGGTTTCTGTTTAATTTACCTTTAATGTGAATGAATTAAAAATATATATAAGTTCTTCCTAATTTGGGATCAGATGGCTGTGTGTGAGTTGTCGTAAAAATATAAAAATACAAATTTATTGGTTCTTCTTTTTATCCATAAGTATGGAGAGAATGTTTGTCTCGTATTACAAGTAAAGAGCATCATTACTGATAATTCACAACGTCACGAGACAGATTTATCTGAACACCTGACGTCACACGGTTTCGTCTTCAAACTCCGTAACTTAAACAAACACGCAAATACGAGTACGTACGGTAGCAAGTTGCGTGCCATCAAAGTGATAGTATAACTTCTCGCTACCGTCGATTAGGGTGAGTAACGCAACTAATTTCTAATATGTTTCGTTAACGGCACTTACATGAGTCTTCGACGCCACCCGACAAATTTTCACCATAGACAGCATAGTTGGTAAAGTAACTTAGTTGTTTCATGTCATCAATATACAAAGCCACATAGATGATAATCGCTGCGTACCTACATTGAATAAGCGACGGGTTTTACCTTAGAGAATCTTAAGTGATTGTGTTAAGAGGAGCATGCTTGTGTGAGTTATAAAGAATGTTAAGACAGTATGACAAAAAAACACTTTAGTATTTTGTTCAGAGGTTTTTTTTCATTAACTGGATAAAAGGAGAGTAACTATTGCTAACTAGTTACTCTAAAAACGAAAATGTTTTACACAAGAAAATAGAATACATAAATATAATACAAAGTGATCATAGTTCAGTACATTTTGCTGTAAGTAAAATTACTTAAGAGGTTGATTTTTTACAAATACTGCTACTTTTGAATATAGCTTGATTCATCAAGAGAGCTAAGGAGTTTTAATCATACAGGCTTTCCTTGTGCAATTTGATCGATCAGACATGCCTTTAGAATTTCTTGTAAGCCAAAACATTCATGTGGGTTTCCTTAAAATGTTAACCTGCACCGTCAGCAGATGGTAAATAATTTCAATAGTACGTATAAATTCTACAAAGTGAAATTCATATTGGTACTGCCACCTGGGATCAAACTTACACATTACGTTTACTTCCCCACTCCGCTATAAGTAATACTAAGGCTTTTAAAATTATTTCGCCTCGGTGCGACTAGCCTTTTGCAAGGCTAATCCTTGCTAGGATAAATAACTAAATAATTACCGTTGATATACAAAGAACAACTAATGGATGCATTCTCAATACATCATTGGCAGTAGACTTACAAAAAGAGAATGCGCGTGCGACGGCGATGTGGCGTGCGTGACTTAACGCTAGGGTTGTCACCAACTAATAATTTTATTACACTGACTTTTTTATATCATATCAATTCCATATAAAATTATAAATACTAATTTGTTGATAAAAACTCTCGTAATAAAAATTCAAACCATGCAAGAAAGCAGATTTTATGTAACTCCTATATATATATCATAATTTTGTCAACAAGGACATCATTCAGCAGTCATGTTGTTTCGATTGTATAAAAACAAAAGGCAAATATTAAACTTTAAAAGGGAGAGATATAAATGTGCTAAGTTAATTGACAATGTCTTGCAATCAGCAATTAATTATACTTATGGCAAGTGAAAGGAATTGAAAGATTTATACGATTCCATTGCGAAAGTTAGCACGACAAAGATTGTACTGACAACCCTACATCTAATGCATTGCAGTTGCGTTCCATGTGCCATATCGATACTGGCCACTCACTTTCATGCGTTCGCGCACCGAATTGCATCGACTTAATTACGCGTCAGCGGTGCGCATTCTAACTATGCAGCATAAACTGTTGCTTGTCAATCGTAAAGGCTGTGCCTACTTAGCAAAAATATTACTTGGCCTACAAAACGTGCAACTAGGCATTAACATTCTGCTGGCGTATTAAATGTGATTACGCTACGCATAACATATTCCACAAAATAGCATAATAACATCCGTTACTTTTTAATTTTTTGGAAGTTATTTTACAATTAACGGAACTTTCTAACACGTTATTTTAAAGTTTTTAATTAGACTGACTAACATCAACATAAAAGTTCATTAACAAATGCTTCCTACACTCCACCTACCAGCTATAAACGTAGTCATCAAGCAAATTAACCTTGAGCAAACACATTTCAATAACACTAAAACTAGAGAGCTAGTGAAGGATATTATTCCATGCGATGGAATATCGCATTATTTAGATATAAACAATCAAGCTAACGTATCAGCGGCGGCACAATTAATCGGAACAGTGCGGTGGCACAACCCCTGCTACGGTGACGCCGGCGTTTTATAACCCTTTGTGATCGAAATCGCTTTGATCGGAACACAATCGCTAACAGAGGAAGGTCGTAATCAGTGAACGATTGTGACAGCGTTGTCGCGTCGAGGAGCACAACGAAATATCGATATCACATTTTTATATTTGCCAGGACCAAATAGAAACAATCGTTTCTATTTGGTCCTGGCAACGCGTTAAATATTTTCTAAGAGGATGCATTATCCCCCACGTGCTGTACGCCATGTACAAATCAATAATACCTTCAATTAATATTACATTCAACATGAAACTGTTACGATGTAAATTAAGAAACCATTTCACACATCACGTATAATGTGGAAATTGATTATGGTAATCGATACGTTAAGAAAAGCCTGCGAAGCGAAAATCTAACAAACTATTCACAGCGTGCCGACGAATCTCGCTTAAGAAACTAGTAAGAGACTTCTACGTATTTCCTTAATGCACTCGTATGCAATACCGCCAAATCTGTAAAGGATCTTGCGCCAATTCCAAGTTGTAAGCAAATTGGAAATTAGATCGCGTTAAGTACATACCGAGTTAGCTCTTGAGAGACGGGTATGTTAATATTCTACTAGTAATAACTAACAATTCGTTGATATTGCTCATTCCTCACTGAGATAAATTTAGTTTATGCGTAGTGACGTATACCGCAGCTGATCATCATAATTCACAACGCACATCTTTGTCACATCCTTATACTAAATTTTGTTTGTAAATATTATGACCTAAGAAAATAACACTATATTTATATTAGTCATTGAAACGCCTAAGAAATATACAAACGAAATCAAGAATAAGCTTAAAACTGGCTCACGGGAAGATAAGCATTGAGATTATTTGCTTTGACAATAAGAAAGAAAAACAAACGCTTCAAGAATAAATCAGCCAAACGAGATAAAGAAACCAATTAAGTCCGTGAAATTCAATGTACTTAACACTCAGTATTGCGACTGTAGACCACCAATTACTTATAAAACGTCCTGAGTTCGTTCCCATTAAAGCCACATCCAATTTCCATCTGTATGAAATGACGGCTCCGTCTAATGTTGCCGCGTCATGCATTCTATAATCCCCCCGGTTCGTGCCACTGTGTGCGGTGGTGGGCCTCAATCTGCGCTGATTGAAACGTAGCTGTGCTTGCAGGGCGTTTCGTTTCTACACGACGAGTTTGGTGAATGTTCACGAATGCATCTATAATTTTACATCTTCTTTCACACGACCAGAGTCAAAAGTGTACTAATTTCTCGTATCTATACTATATTACAAAGAGTTAAAGTTTGTGACGTTGTAGAGGGTAAACTCCGGATCTACTAAACCGATTTTGAAAATTCTTTTACCAATAGAAATCCACTTTATCTGTGTGTGTCTAATGCTTTTTTATTGACAAAAAACGAAGCCGGGGCGGGCGGCTTGTATAAAGTAAAATAAAATCAAGACAAATATCTACTATTACTATTGACGTAATTGTTGACAAATTATCAAAATAAAATAGTTGGCCGACATCACAAGAGAGCGTCGTTTTATAATGGTTCACGGGGCAGTGACAACAAATCAAAATAAATCTACATTTACTCATATTTTGAAAGATAATATAATAAGAGCAATTTCAGAACACGATAATTTGCTTGAATTTCCGTCACTTTCGCTCTACATTCAAATCAAATGATGGTAATTTTAAACTCGTTCAAGAGCGTTAGGTATGTGAAATGTGCGAGGTGGCGTTAAGTGGCGGATAATTTATTCCACATCCCAGGAAATAGCGATAGACCGATCGGGAGGCCGAGACAGCCCCCCTTCGTCCTTCCCTCGCCACGTAATCCTTTGATGGATTCTACCTCGTAGACGCGCCGAGAGGAATACTGGAAAAGTGCACTCCACCGAGAAACAACACAAAAACATATATTTTGCAGATTTCTACGGTAGACGTTTAAATACAATGTGCGGGAACGCGAAATAGCTTGAAAAATATAGCTAAGATTGTTATTTTATTTACATGAATTTTGTAGGAGGTCTGGTATTTATGTGCAACGAGTTGAGTACCTAAGTACTCATTTTATATTGTTAGTTGTTACCGAGAAGTACTGGTACATCTTGCGACATAACTTCCAATTCAACAAGCGGTTACTGTGACTCTGTTCTTACTTTCCTGTTCGCTGCAACCTGAGAGACTTAATAAATGTACTGCTAACATTTTAAAGGAAGCCTTACTTTAAAATTTTAATAAAATAAGTTGTCTGACAAACAGTACGTATTACCTTTTTACAATTACTATTTTGTTTTTAAATATGTAATATATGTAGTTAAATACATTTAAATAACAGTTTTATTATACTTTTCCTTGTTTCTACCATTATTTGAAAACGTCTTGATCAGTAGATAAACCGATTTTTCACTAGATACAAATAAAATATTGCCATCATGTAAAAAATAACAATAAGTCTGCTTAAGAATAAATCCTTTAGAATTTATCAACCCAAATGATTTATTAATTAAATTAGAGTGTAAATAGCTTGCCAATGTTTTGCTGGCCAAGTAAAAGTAAGTTTTCTGTAATTTGAATAAAAATAGTTGTCCAATAAGAATATTTCCCGCCGAGTCAATGACCGGTCGGGCAGCCAATCGCGACGGCTATTGCGGCTGCTCTACTGTCCGTCATCCGAGACAAATCGATGTTATTTTGTTTTTTTTAACCTCTCGTCACGAACGCTGCTATCATTCTTACGAGACGAAGTACGTACGATCGTATAGAAATCATGCTAGCAAGAATTTTTGTTAAAGGTATGTTATTATTAAGAGCGCAGATACAAGAGGTATCTGCGCTATACTATTATTTTTTTTAATATACATATGTAAGTGCCTTAAACTTATTCTGTTTATAGATTTTTCTTATAGGTAAACATTTGTCTTTTAACGACTTCATCATCATCATCATCATCATCTCAGCCCGATAGTGTCCACTGCTGAACATAGGCCTCCCTCATAAGACTTAATAATATTTAATTATTAAGACTTAAAATTTTAATAAAATTTATTGAGGCAGCTATTATAACATATAACCAGTTCAGAACTTTGCACATATCTTGAGAAGCACTAATGGGTAGCTGTTGAAAGGCTTAAGACAAATTCCGATATTTCATTCCGATATTTAAGAGCATTGTTTTTGTAGCTCTTTCCATCTTTCTCTGCCAATGGATAACTTTAACTTCACTGTATGTTGTGACTATTACTTTCTTATAATCATTACCAATATATCGTATTTATTTATGATATACACTATTTTATACATCTTACAATGGAACTACATATACAATTAAACTATATTAAAAAATAGGAAATACAGAAAATAAGTGGGGCCTGAGATTATTGTTAGACTGGGATATCCACGTATCTTTTCTATAACGTGTTGATCGTCAGCCCGCTGGACCATAACCCTACCTATTCTGCGGTATATTGTGTTCAGCAAACGTTTAAATTAAAAAAAAGAATACAAGAAAATTCCATAATAAAAGAAGCCACGCCACGGTTTCGTTCCGGCACTCAAGTCTTGAGTTCTTGGACAGTCAAGAACACTTGAAACCAAGTACTTATTTGTGTGCGACTAATATTTCTTAATCACATTAGTGTAATGGGTTCTCGGCTCGCTTGTACGGTAACAATAACAGTACAATGTTAATAAGTGAGATTATATTTTATATAAAAGCTAACTGTGCGTCGGCAGCAGATAAGACACGCAAGCTCACGTTCGTACGTTACTCTTCACGGTACGTAAACTTGAGCGAATTTAGCATCAACATTTTCTGAGTAAGGATGGTGTACACGACAATTTTCTTATTTTTAAATAGGTACACACCTCACGCACTAGGGAAGAAGCCCTGTGTCGCGAACAATTCACGACACGGGACACAAATTACATTCGGACTCAGAACAAACATTTATGAATCACTCAAAGTTTTGTCCCGTGTGGGAATCGAACCACTAGACCAACAGATCACTCAGTAATGTTTATTAAGTGTAACCAAGCTAACATTTTTTCCTATAGGTATTTATACATTTTCATTCATCATCTAAAATCATTAAAATACGCGATTTTCCATACATATCATAGTATTTTTATAAGCAAGCGTAAAGCCCTCCTATTGACGCATTAAACCAAGAGCATTATCTGCCCATTATCGACCATACAACTCGTAACATTGGATTTAAGGAAAACATTATTTTAATAATAGTTTCCTTAAAATGAGTATATATAAATGAAAAAAAATGATAAAATAAAGTATTTTTAAAAAGTGTTGATAAACATATTCTAATGTACCTATAGCGACAAATGAAATAAAAAAAATCATCCCAGTCATATACAGAACTGGGCTCAAGTAAGCGCAGGGTTAAGTTCAGTGAACAGTATTGTGTGCAGTCAACACCATAGCATTATAATGCACTCTACAATTAACTAACGGTAACTTGCTATAGCGTTGTTGGTTGCAGCAAACGAATGCTTGCGTGTATGTGTATCTTTTCGTAAAAGTTACTCGTCATTATCTTGACCAAAAGATCAATAAAAAAGGATAATATTAATATTATCCAGAGGTCAAATGAATTTGACTATATTTTTTATAGTTTTAAAATGATGATGCAAAATAATGCTTAATAGTATAAAATTGTTTAATGAAACAGATACAATACTGTTATATTATGATGACACATTCCGTCACATTCCCGTAACGCTATAATCTGTAAGTTACTTACAAGACATGAAATGCTTTAAGTACATTATATGTATCTAGTAATAACAAATCAACTCTGTCCACACAATTAAATATACAGTTAATTAAAATCATTCAAAGCTTTGTGAAATTAAGTGGCGCTAGTGGCACTATAAATACAATGCGAAGAAGACAAAATTCGAGAGAGAATACATGCGGTGGACGGCAGCCAACAACCACCCGAGCGAGTAATGCCACACGGATTAACGATTTGGTAAGCAGATAATTTGCAACTAATATTTAATGAGACATTATATATTATTGCAAAGCTTAGAGAGGCTGCATACGTTACAATTACAGTCTGATGTATTGGTGATGACGTAACAGTGTTCTACTGTGGTGAAACTTTGTCATAATCAAGGAGCTGATATAGGAACACAATAATATATAAGTTTCTTGATAGTAATACTTATACCACATTACGATAGGAGTATTGATTAAAATAACTCCTTTACCCTTTAATATATCAGCATTTTTAAGACAACTCTGACACAAAAGTCGTGTTACTTTACAAACAGATAATTTATGAATTAAAAGTACACCCAGCTATGGAACAAGTCTTTAACAAAAAAATGTGTCATCTATTCACAATTTTTATAGTTGTTCAGTATGGAAATGAAATACTTAGCTAACCTCTTAATCATCCAGTCACAAAGAAACTTTCTAACAACAAGAAGAAAAGATTCAAGTTATTATAGAAATATCTAAAACACTTATTAACAAATATAACCTTCTCAGAAAACAAAATAAAATTGTAATAAAGAGAAACATAATAAGTAGATATTCTACATTCGGAAAATTTGGTGTCTCAAGCACAAGTTCCCGGAGCAATCCAACCGCTGTGCAAACACACACCGCCATCAAAGACAGACAGTGTGTTATGAAAACAAGCAACGGAGAACAAACACAAACAAACACGCGAAACAATTGATGAGAATGAGGCAAGAGAGGGGTAGGACGGAGGGGTATGGTCCCGGTTACGCATTCATTGCTATGTAAAGGATTTTTTGTCTGTAAAACTGTCAAGACGCGTGTGCTGTCTTTTTGCGGAATTGGCGCGTAAATAAACATCAAAAGCGCTCAACGTTGTCATGACGAGATGAAAATTATTGCCGAGCCCCGAGAAATTGAAATAAACAGCCCACGTCTATGTTTGTGGAAGGCAGATAAAAAATAAACAGAGATAAAATTGTATAATATCTGTTTTCAATAAATTAATCAAGCTGCCTAGTGTCGATATAATGTATTGGCAAGTTTGGTACTGTGATTTATAATTTAGACTCACATTTTGTTCTCAGGCAAAAAAAGTGTCGAAATCTTTATTTCATGCCAGTGATGAAATAGACAATTTATTTCTTCAAAAGAATTAATAGGTACCGATACATTAAATGGAACCTGGCGCTTCATAAAATTGCGGCAAAATGTCCACTTATTTATTCGGGTCTCAAGACTGAATACCCTATACAAATATAAATAACCTAACATCTATACATAGAGGCCTTGAAGTATAAGATTTATGATGTGCGATTTATTCATGTAATGACACATGGAGAATATTAGAAAGACGGAGCAAAGCGATTACAAATTCAAAATATAATTTTATGTGTCTGTATTCATTGAAAAATAAACGATCGCTCATAAAACTGCACATTATCAAACACGAGAAATATGTTGTGACAACCTGTAACTTGTATACCACAATAAGAATACTGTTGTTGGAAAATGGTTATTGGCACATTGAAAATAAAAGTCAGTGTGAGTGCCATACCGCTACCGGTATCAAACAGCGGGCGTTGACGACGACGTTTATCGACAGAGGATGTGGCGCGTCGAACCACACGAAATTGCAAATTGTGTTTAACCTAAGTCGATAGCGATAAAACATGCTAGTAGCGCGACTCTCGTGTTCTTTTTCGAACACGTAACTTCTGTTTAAATTTACATTTGCCACCGAAATGATAATAGCGCCCATTAAACGTTCAAGGGGCCTAGCGACTAGACTAATTTCAAGCAGCCATTTCGCAATACGCTGGACATCATAACCTTACTTTATCGAGTCCATTTGGCCGGTGATACTCTTTTTAATAACGTACTTTAATTTTATGTCTCTTTATCTCGAGGATTATAGTACTTAATTGAGGTTTTTCATCCACATGTTTATGTAGATTTGTACTGAGTGTGAGGAACACGCCGAGGGTGATTATTATTTTAACAATTAACATTTCCATTATATTCATACATGCGGCATGTTGCGAACCATCTAAAACCTCTTTAAAATTTATGTAATAAACACAAAACATTCATGAATATGTTGGTACTAATGGAGATCTATTAAGAGCAAACAAGATATATTTTTTCCTCAATGATGTTGGCACAGTTTTCAAATAGTAACAAATTGGTGACAAATAGATTAATTAATATATTTTAATTGATAAACCGTGACAAATTAATGAACTCGCAAAAGCAGCAATAAAAATAACACTGCATAAATCGGAATGAATGGTAATTCCGATGGCTTAAATAGGTGGTCTAATGAAAATATTTTAACTATTAAAGTCCATTTGATTGTTTTCCCTGGCTATAATCCGGCAATTAATGATCATTCGCTTAGTTGTCTATTCGTAATTTATTGCACAATTACGTGAGTGATGTATTGACGGCATTGATGTGTTGTTATTAGGTAACCCCGCTTTTGGTATACAGTACAATTAAACTGCTTAAGCATTGTTCAACAACAAACCTGACCCTCTAGACAATTGGCAAAAACGGTAGTCGAATCGAAAAGTCAAAAAAGCAAATGTATGGGATTTGACGTAAGTTTACGATACAATGTCGTATAGTTTTCGTCAAATTATTATTTTTTTAATTACGTGAAAACTTAGTTTTTCATCTAAAATAGAAACTGATAAAACTCCATTTATACGTAAAGGAATTAATATGCATACTTATTTAATTTCCTTCTGAGGCAGACTCAAAGAGCATTGTGTAATATGCTGATCTTATGAGAAGAAATAGTACAAAGTAAAGAGATTCATATACGGTTCAAACATGTAAAGCAGTTCAAAGGCAGGAACGTCCCGAGCGCGTGGCGAATCTCCACGAAACGCTATAAATTTTTACTAAAACAAACAAACGCGGGGAGGCAAACAAACACATTGGCGCATGCGCTGCGGATAGTAATCGCGCACCGCACGAGCTGCTCGCTAAATATAATAAAACGAACTAATAATTAATGCAAACACTTCTACAGAGGAGCGATACTCTGTAATTATTAACATTTTACGAAATACCTTCAAAATTGCTTCAGACTAATCTGTTCTGTTAAAAGACATCTGTGATAACCAACTCCCGAGTCACCTGTTGGGGCCGTTCAACTTAACGGTAATAAACAGATCCTTTCAGTCCATTTAAACAGCTCTTTGCCAGCCCATTTTCCTCGCTACTGACACTTACTTTTATAAATCTATCAGACCCTATTTAAATAATCCTCGCTAAATTCCGTCCCTACAAACTAAATTTCAAACTCCTCCCTCTTACTATCGTATCATTAAGGCATTGCAGCCAAATTACTCAATTAGAACCATTATTATAAAAGAAATAATACGTAAAACAAAGTTAGAACATTTCTGTCAAGATAAGAAACCAGCTACATGATAACTACTTGTATTTAAATATTATACACCAGTATTATAAAATGAAAATTATATATTCTATAGACTTCTTGCGAGCTCAATCAGTTTGTAAAGAACCTGTATAAGAAGATTTTCCTTCACAACAACATGAAGATGAAAGTTTAAGTCCTTCACAAAGTTTATACCTTACATGAAAGTTTTAACTAGTTACGGTAATGTAACATTGGGAAGAATCTTGTCAGATTTAGAGGAGCACTCTTTTTGGTAAGTTGTAGACTCGGAAACGATGAATAAAGTATATTTTATATTTAAATTATTCCTATCCGTGAGAATACACCCTCGCCTCATAACTTTAAGTCGATAAATCACAATATTGGACAGCTACTCTTCGGGGGTAAGAAGAAGCAAAAAAGTTAAATCTTCTTTCATCAATTACTCAAAATGAAATCTCTTTGCTATATTTAAATTTCAAAATATCGACGGCATTTCAGATTGGATAAATTATAAAACAAAACAAAATTTGATTTAACGGTTTTATGATTTTGATGTTATTTTTGATATGATATTATTAGATACTGAGCACAAAGTGTGTTGGTATATTGTCATCACCGAGCATCAAATCAAGTTTGTACATAATCGAATATGCATAGCTGATCGGTTGCCAATATAAATCCAGTATGCAATGACGACAATTTTATATTTTTTCAATATCGTAAAGATGATATCGATTGCATTTGATAGCTTTTTAGCCAGACAACTAGACAATGACATAACATTATGAAAATTGCCGTGATATGTTCATCATACGTTATCTCGTCTAGATATGTTGTATATTATACTTTGAACAGAGTAAAATGTCTGTATACTAGAATTATACAAAATGTGAGATTGAATAAAAATTAAGGGCACCATAGAAGCGAGCAGGTGTGGTGCCTGCTGAGGAAGGAACGCCGATTTACAGAAAACCACAGCAGAATAACTACAGACAGTAAATGTTCTGTGCGTGACTACAAATGTCCAGTGCTCATTTATTGATATATCATATAGGTTGGAAATTAATACCTAACTATGCATAATTCTATAAGTATAAAAAAATTACTTAGAGTAAATGGAAAATTATGTTCCCTTTACTTTCTTTAAACATTGAATTGCAAAAATATTTTCAGCCAATTAGGTATTTTCCTTGCTGTTAAAATTATCATTAAATTCATATTAATTAAGCTTTATTACCTTTCAAATTACATTTTGCAAACGCTCCCAATTACAATGAGGAATTCAATATTCTGCCTACGCTCGACTTTGACCAAAGAGTTGATACAAACAACACGATACTATAATATTTCTTCTGAATGTACTCGTAGGTAGTCGTCTGTACATAGTTGTCGACCTTGAAATAGACTTCATAGATAAGTACGTAGATCATAATAATTAACCTGCTTTAAGTGAATGTTGGCGTTCGCAATTTGTTCCCATAACATTGAACATCATTGTTTCCCTGGTCGGCAAACAATTTATTGAGTCGAATCTATCAGTCAATGCAAACGAGTATCTGTGGGAATTACTCATCTAAACTTCTAGTAGCAGTTTCTTACTTGCCTGTGTTTTTCAGAGCAAAACTTTCAAAGAAAATGTAAAGTTTTCACTCACTGTAAAGTAACCGGCTTTTGAAAAGTAATGAGAGAAGACTTGGTATACACAATATGTTATCAGTGGGGCTTCTTAATTTTAGCTTAAGCAAACACTTTAATGGTAACGTTTTTCATCTACTTTAAACGGAAATTGATACTTATTTACTAGGAAAACACACATACACATAATAATTTATATTATAAGTACACAGTTGTCTGATTACCAAATAATAGGCTGTGTTTAGTTTGGGATCCAACAGCTGTGTGTGGGCCGAAAATCAAATCATATTAAAATATTACAAAAGGATATGCAAAGTCATAGAAGACGTAAACATTTTAGGGAAAACTAAGGGAATCTTATTCGGTTCATTCAAACCGCGTAAACCGTAACACGGTATGAATGCTCACTAATGTCACTAAAAGGCCAAAAGCTTCTAATCACTAATGGGATCATTTCAAGGACCTACTTACTTGAGTTGAGATCTTGAATGCTGCATATAGGCTACCAATCTCTAAGGCCAAAATTTAAATGACTCACACACTTTAGCATAAATTCGGACAGATGGACAAAGGTACACACAGAGAATGCCTAAGAATGGAAGAAACCTCAAAAATACTGGCGTGATGGCTGAGTGCCTTTTAGTAGCTTTGACAGCAAATGGAGAGGTGTGAAAGACCACGGAAAGTCCTTTGGTCAGTAGTAGGACATAATGAGTTATTGATACAGAATGATGCCTTATCTTATAAAAATAATAATCAAACCAAAAGCTGGTTTGATTGGTTGCAGCATAATTAGCAATATGCTGAGCGATGGCCGTTTTTAACGTGCGTGTGGCGTACTCCTTTTTTTTCCTAAATTGTTATTATTTTTAGTTCTTTGTTATATTGTTTTTCTTGTTTTAATTTAAATGTCTTTTTTTTGTTTTTGTAATCCTGTTGTTTCTATTTTAATGTTGTGCGTCATCTGCGTGTTAAAATATTGTTTTTCTTTCTTTCTTTTCTTCTAGTACAGTTAAAAGACGTCTACTGCTAGACTTAGGCCTAAAAGGCAATTTAATATTATTATAAAAGCTCTTGTTTTTCTACCACTACATTAATTTTAACTGATTACGTTAAGCCCATACAGTTCCCATTATGAGTCATTATCGCTCGCAGGAAATCGTGTTGTGGGTATTATAAAGTATTAAAGCATTATCGGTTTCCTACGTAATTGCATGTTCTCTACTCACAAATAACATCATTTTAAATCAGAAACAACTTTTAGTATTAAAACTCAATTTAACTGCACGGTTAGTTCAGCGGCTTAAGAAGCTACCTCGCCATTTAGAAAAAACATCGTAAAAGACAAAGAGTTTTGTGAAGTTTGTAAATTCAAAAATGTGCTGAAATGATAGTCATCAGTTTTAAAGATACAATGCCACAAGCACATTAACGTTTTAAATTATTTTTGCGTCGGGTCATGAGCCAATAAATTTATTAGCTTTTTATTACTTAAAAGCTTGACTTAGATGGCGGTAAATGCTTAAAGTAATGTCACCACTCACCCCGTCAATTATTTTTTTACATAAATAATCACATCGATCAAATTCCTAATAATAATTCCTAAAATAGTACTTACAAACACCATCAATTATTATGCTTTTAATTATAAACTTAAGCTACAAATATACAAGCACACGAACGACAACAATAGCGGAGTTGATGCAGTCATTGTCATCATAATCGGGCTGGATTACATCATCATCTAAATACCGTACAAATTCTTAATTAATTTCACCGTTACTTACTATTCTGTGTTATACTGCTCCCCCACATTAGGGTGATACTATATTTTATTTATTTTTTACATTTGTATTTCCCCCAAATTCGTTGAAGGGTAATTTTATCTATTCAATCACCCACCCGCCTGCAATCTTCCCCATGCCCTCAGTATTTAGGGGATCGTTAACTAAAACTAGCCTCGCCAGGTGTTGCTTATACAGTCCAGTAATGATAACCTGTATCAGCTGCGGTACTGAACTATTCAATTTACATAAAATACCTATCACATTCTCAACGCCTTTAGTTAGTTGGTGGCTGTTTATTCAAAGGAATGAAGGAGGTTCTAATAGTAAGTATACAGTTAGTTAGTAGAAGCAAACAGATCAAATATGTATGTATATTCTCAATGACTAGAATGCTGCCGTATTAAAATTTAAATTTGCTAGGTCTCCGTGAAAAAAAATATCTTATTATATTACTTGAATCTTATTGCTGCTTCGACGGTTTAAACAAGATCTAGATAACATATAATGCAGAGGTCATATTGACTTTAATCTTGTAAACTTGAATTTAGGACTGAAACAGAAGAAGAATACAAATTCTATAATAAATCTACAACATTGTACAAAATAATGCACTATCAAAAATAATGTAATGTAAAAAAGACACCACCGACAATAAAATAAGTTCTTCTAAAATTTCATTAGATAATAAATTTTATACTCAAAAATCTTCTTTAAGTTGTACAAAGGAAGTTCCTTTGGGTATTCCACAATAGAAAAGGATTCATAACAAACGAAAAATCCAAGCAAATATCTCGATATCAATGCAACTCGAAATTCTATTCCATCAGTTGAGTAGTAAAGTTTTGAACGAGCATTTCAACAAGATCTTACCAATAATATCCATATAGAGACGCCCGCTCGTTATTATTACTGCCACTAAGTCTAACGACAGGACGTAGCAATACGAACATGAAGCGAAATGAGGAGGCCGAGTTAGAAGCGCTAAATACACTATACATGACTAATGAACTAAGTATCAAATAACGAACTAAAGACTGGAAATATTTACAAGCGTACTCCAAAGATAAAAGATGCTAGCTGTACATGTGCTGCCTAAAATATTATAATCGATTAAGTATCCGCTATCTCAGGATGGGCTTAATTTGCTAATTATCGTTAAGCAACCCTTTAATAGTATAGTATAGCGTGGTAAAGTAGGCTAATATCCTTCCAAAATGTATGAAGGAGATCCGTGCCCAGCAATGGGACGTAAATCCTTTTTATCGATTTTGCCTAACACAGGTTAAAAATATTCAAGAAATACGATGCTAAATATAAAATTAACTGGTGTTCCTAAAATAGGCGCTTCCACTTTGTGCACGATTAAGTAAAGTGCCAATAAACATTTTACCATTTCGCTCGCAGTCGGTAATTTGATATTCTAACGACAATCTAGTAAAGTTCTAATAAATTATACCCTTATTTACGAGGTCGTGTTATCTTGTGTGTTCAACACTTATGTGTGTTTTGTCACATTATGATGACACCGGACTCAATCGTGTCGTACCATTTTTGTTGTTACTTTTATTATTCAATTTTTAGGCTATAAATTTACTTTCGGAGGTTTATCTCAAAATATACTATAAGACTATAGCATGGGGTTCTTCAAGAAAGGAGCTATAAGGTTTTCAAAGGGTCGGCAACGCGTGAGTGACACCCTTGGTGTTGCAAACGTCCATAGGCTACGGTAACTGCTTACCATCAGGCGGGCCGTATGCTTGTTTGCCACCTTGGTAGTATAAAAAAAATATATATACATATCATATCTTGTTAAAAGACGAACGATTACGCAAAACAATGTAGTGTGTTAAATACTGGTCTCCATTGCTTATGTAAGGATATATGTATTTTCAGGGATCCCCATTACAAAATCATGGAGTTACAAATTTTTATATCAGCAATACGCCAGTTTTATGATGCCCCGGTATTGCTAGCGTACCGTACGCTTGTTTGCCAGTTAAATTATATAAGATAAATTCACCGAGATTATTTAATTGTTTATGGGTCCACAGCATCGTGACTTACAAAGATTATAATCTTAATTCCAAAAAATATTACGCGAGTTGCAAACCCACATTATATTATGTAAGGGAAGGTGAACTAAACCGACATAACTTACCAAACAAGTAACATTTAATAATTTGTACGGTCGGGGGAGGGCACCGTTACGGCAGGGGTTTGCGAGCGGCAGGTGACTTCGCATATGCCTCCCCTGAATGCCAACGACCCCGCTTTTACATAAACATACTCACTTTATTGATACTGCAACAGCTGATCGTTTAAAATATTAAAATTATATACACGTTAGCCATAATAGATAAGCTTTAGGGACCGGTAAATGCTTGACATATTTTTTTATACACGAAACTTAATAACGCCAAAAGATATTTTATCTTTTACGATTTTTACTATTAGGTATTACTATAATGGGAGAGGAGTCGTATAATGTTCGTATCATTCTATTTTTAACCGACTTCAAAAAAGAAAGAGATTAACATTATATGATATAATATTCGTCACTTTTTTATATACGAGTATGTTACTCGTATTTTTAAAAGTAATCTCGCGGGTCGATAAATTTTCACGGCTTAGCAACTATACCAAGCTACCTCCGGGATAGTAATAGCAATCCATACTATGTCCCACTCCTCTATCAAGAAAGCAGATAGGTATTAAACACGTGGCGCAATTCGTACGTATACTCGTACGTGGATTGTGTAATGCCTTTAGAATTTATTTTAAAACATGTGGGGTCCGTCACCATAATTTCAGTAACCGCAAGCAGATGGCAAGTCATTTCATTACTACATATAAATTCCACAAAATGAAATCCTCATTGATACTACCGGTCGGGATCGTACTTTCACCTCACGTTAAAAAACAAAAAAAAAACAATCCAAATTTAAATTGGACCCACTGTGAAATACTCTATCCAATAAAAGAGAATTATTAAAATCAGACTTCTCTGTAAAAAGTTAGGCGTCGTACATAAAAAAGGGAATAGTACTGGTTGACTTGAGAACCTCCTCCATTTTCTCTTTTAATATAAAAGGCATGTAAACTAACTAAAGCTACTCTTCTAAAACAATATAAAAAGGCCGACTACGTACAAAAACTACTTGGTACGTTAAAAAAGCTAGCACTTGTTGCTGTAAGCAAAGGTAAAAGAAGAAATTTCTAGAACGCTTATTGTGAATTAAGCAACCTAGTTTTTTATTAAAAACTGCATAGGTAGTTGGTTGGTGCTGTGGCTTAAGTGGTTACCTCACCATTTATTACTGTGCGTCATGTTATGGGTTCTATCCCCACAGGACAAAAAAAAAGTTCCAAGTTTGAGTGTACTTTATGTCCGTTAATTGTATGTTTGTATAGTACCCAGGACACAGCACGTACTAGCGTGGTAATTGTCTTTAAAAATATATTAAAATCTCTGCAGAAAAAAAATGAACCAAAAATGCGTACAAAAAAGTTGGCACATTTGATAGGAGCCGGATGCTTGCGGTCATTAATTAATAACTCAGTTAAGCCCCAGTACTAAAGCTTAACACATCAACCCGGGGGTTGCACAACTTCCGGTCAAATCCCGCGCTTCCACCCGCAAGCACTTCCGGTCAACGAAACTCTGTCGGGAGGTTTACAAAATAACGGCCGACCGACGAATAATAATATATAACATATTTTTGTTTATAAAAGTATATGATTTAAAACGTAAAGTAGATAGGTTTTTAGAGAGGTAGGGCACCATACAAGAACGCAACCTCGTCTAGGAAACAACTTCTATTCTATTCGATTCGATTACCGTTTATGCCACTTGTCTAGAGGGGCAGGTCTCCAGCGTTCATTTAGGGATGTGTTTTTAACTAAACGTTTTTCTGTAATCATAGAATACGTTAACTGCTAACCACTAGGCAAATGTAATGCTAGTAAGATTTAGCGTTACTTAAGCAACGTAGTCGAGCGCCCCGCTTAGAAAATATTGACTAAAACTTTTAGGAAAAACGTAAAACATTCCACGCGAACGAAGTCGCAGGTAAAACTTTATATCACTATTGAAGGCTAATTAAATTATTCGTGGGCAATTACAAATTACACGTGATACTAATTTTACGGTTCATCAATTTGTTGATAATTTGTTAGGTTCATTGCACCTGCAGATAAGCTCATTTTCAATATAATTAAAACTGCGTATCAAGTTATTTTAAACAAATAGAACTTGTTTTCCTTTTGTTTTTAATGAAACAATAAGAAAACAAGTTGAGACACTACCCGCTTTGCTAATAAACGTTGTTTAGCAAGTGAATAGTTGAACTCGGAATTATCTCTTTCTGTCATCAGTAATTTGACATACAAGAGAAGGAGACAAAGCATTAGGTATCTATTCAATTGCTATAGAAATTTTATGAGTATAAACGTAAAAGTCTCATTTGTACGTTTCGCAGAACAAGAACCTATACACACAAAAATTACGTAACTACGTAAATTTTGCATGATAAGTTTTAATTTTTTCAACGGTTTAGGCAAAGACTTAGTATCAACCCATTCATGCCCACTGGGAATGGATCTCCTCTGCTCTATCAAAAGAGCCGAGAGAGTAAACACCCTAATCCACATAATAATATGCTAGCCTAAAGCGAAGCAGACGTGTCTTAAGAATTGGGTGGGTTTCCTGATGTTTTTCTGCACCGTTAGTTACTATTAATTAGTACGTATACCCATACAATAATTGTCACAATAGTAAATTAAGATTCCAAAGGAATTTCTTACCACGTACGATTAGGCTGTGGAATGAGCTCCCTGCCGAGGTTTTTCCAAAAGGCATGGGGTTCTTCAAGAAAGGAGTAATAAGGTTTTTAAAGGGTCGGCAACGCGTGAGTGACACCCCTGGTGTTGCAAACGTCCATAGGCTACGATAACTGCTTACCATCAGGCGGGCCGTATGCTTGTTTATCACCTTGGTAGTATAAAAAAAAAAAAAATTGAAATCGAAGTCACACCATATGTGTTACAAGTCCATTACTTTCTTACTCGGCTACATTGCATTTTTGTAAAATGCTTTGCTAAAACTGCATCGTATAATTCAGTAATTTTTCCCAGTGAGTTATGCATGAAACTTGTTTGTAAATTTACATCGAGTGAATGAGGTACTACAGCACAAGTTCGACTTGCATTTGACTTGTTTACAACGTTGCTAGAATATTTGAACAGATTCCATTGGGTGTAATGACAGTTAGTTTGGTAAAAAATACTCTTGCAGCCTCACGAAGTTTTCATTACTGTATTTTTTTATGTGACTGTGTCAGTGAACCTGAACCTTTTGTGTTCTTTTTTCCTCTTTCCGTCTCTGAATAGCCTCTGCTCTAGCGACAGTCAAATTTATTCTTGAAGACAGTTTAATGACGCATATAATTTGTAAAACGTACTGCTTCTGAGATTTAATGATAGTCTGAGGTTTCTTGAAGCGTAGTACTGATACTTAAGATTTAATAATGTAGGTACAATATGCAAAACAGAGAGCGCTCTATAAATTTTTTTTTTTCCAGAAAATACTAACGATATTATTATAAGGCTTTCTAAAGTTAAACCGTTATATTCATTTAATAGCCAATATAGAAAATTTCGAATATACTTTTAGGAGATTTGTTATAAATCTCCTAAAAGTATATTCGAAATTTTCTATAAGGATTGATCAATCCTTATACAGCGGCCATGGTACTTTATCTGCTTTCCATACTGTACTTGACAAAAGAGTATTTTTATGATTGTATAGTAGATTATTAAAAGTACCGTACTCTAACATTTCACGTAGACTTTCTATCGGCCGATAATTTAATTGGGTTCTTACTACTTAATCAATACGAAAATGTATTTTTCATACTGATTAAAGTATCAACCAATTAAAATACATAGTTTGCGGTGGGTCCTAAAGTAACACGATACAAAAACGAAGCTTCATGGCGTTACAGTTCTATAATTGTTTGCGATAACGCAACATTTTGCTCTCTCTGTGGTACACGGTCTCCCTTTCGTACTGTACTGTGTAAGAGAAAGGGAAATATTGCATCGTATCGAAATCTTTGATTAGTCTTGTCAACAGGAGAAAACGGACCTTCTGTCAGACTGAGAGGGTATACAATATATCTATGTAGTCTAGTATTTATTAACTCTGTTATGTTTTTCTATCTAACTCTTTCTATCTGTACTTTTTTTTTAAAGACAACTCCCACACTAGAGAACAAGCTCTGTGTCGCGGGGGACTTTACAAACATACAATTAACGGACACAAATTACACCCAGACTCAGAACAACTCTTTGTGGGTCATACAAAGTTTTGTCCTGAGTGGGAATCGAACCCACAACCTCGTGCACAGCAGGCGCATACTGTGACCACTGGACCACCTAGGCAGGCATTACTGCTGTACTATAGAAGAAGAGTTTTAGAGGAGAATTAAATAAAAAAACATCCTCACGATATTTCAATCATGCCTAATTAAAGCTGGCCATAATTACCTAAACATTAAGATTTAAAAAAGTTACAGTGCGCGTTAATTTGAAAAACAAGGTCTGTATCCAGTCTATCGGCCGCGTTCTGTTGCTTTTAGGCTTAAACAGATTAAAAATGTATTTAGTAATTTAGAACTGAGGAAGCGATAAAATCTGGCCTTGGTTACTGTTTTGTAACGATAAAATAATGTTTAGGTAATAACTAGTATAGGTATATAAATATGTTGATATTGACTGTTGTCAATACATATACAGCCTATAGTTACAAAACGTTTAGAATTAATTTGGCAAGGCAATACAAAAACAATAATATAAATAACTGTAAGCAAGCCAATCTTGTAATATATTTTAGATATGGTTTTGCTTTTATTAGGTTTAAATATATGCGATGTATGTATTTACTAAAACACTATATGAAAAGAAACGCCAAGCATACTCAAACTCAAAATTCATTTATTAATTTAGGTTACAAAGTCACTTATAAAAGTCATAAATTATGAATAAGCCAGAAAATTGATTTCAGCAAAAAAAAATCCTACGGCTAGTTCGCTGACGTGGAGCCTTGAGAAGAACTAGCAAGAAACTCTTTTGTAAAATACAAGTATGGTAGCATGCAAGCTGTAGATAGTCCAACTACCTACTACAATATATATACTATAATATCTCCAGACCAATTTCGATTAGGACAGTCAATCTCCATGGAGAGCAGCTAACTGCGCTGGACGTAATTATAATACATAGTACATGTGTGTGTGCACGAACACACCGCACTCTCTATTCCTTCCCTGTTAAATAGTGAGACGAGACGGTAATTCAACAGATTGGCCAATCTATCAATAGAGGCTACCTTAGTAAAACGCCTTGTCAGCGATTCTATAGTCATACATTAAATCTTGTTCTACTACACGGTGAATTCAACCACATTTTTTTTACAAAGACAGCTCCCGCACTAGGGAACAAGCTCTGTGTTGCGGGAGATTTTACAAACATACAATTAACGGAGACAAATTTTTGTCCCGTGTGGTGTTCAAACCCACAAAACGCCGCGCAGTGGTAAATGCCGAGGTATTTTATACAGCAGACAGAGTTTAAAATAAAAGTAGTCTGTAGTAGTTAGTATTTATAAAAGGTTCAAGAACAGGGACGAGAAAGTGCAGTAAGTGAATTTCTTATCGCCGCGCCGCGCTAAGGTTAATTCAACATGCCTTGAGAGTACCTACGTAAGTATTCTGCGCTCGGCAAATTCCTCATGATTGTGTCAGGGCTAATACAAACCCTTGGGGCGCATTCTCTCTCACAACGCAAGCTTTTCAAAGCAACGGTTTACATAATACAAAATAGCATACCTACTAAGTCATGACATAGCAGTACGACTTTCTTCTCCGAAGGAATAGGACTGTTAGGTCCTATTTATATATTTATTTACAACTGTATGCACTGAATGTACAATGGAGGGCTTAATGCCAAAGGTATTCTCTACCAGCCAACAAGGTGATGCAGATATATACAAAGTAGGTGCAAGATTTAGATATACATAGTATTGAACTAAAAGAGAATATTATCTCGAAAACAAAACAATTACATTAACTACATGTATAACTAAATATCCTATGTAATATGCAAGCCTATTAACACGTCTCCTCTTCTCTATCAAAAGAGCAGATAGAGACCTAACCTTTATAATAGCAACCCATGTGACCCTCTGCTGGGCACGGGTCTCCTCTCCTCTATCAAGAAAGAGAGCGGGTTTAGGCCTTAATTCACACACGCTGCACAGTGTGGTATTAGGCCCTTAAAGTTGGCCAAAAATGACTTTTTTAAAAATTGGTAAACTATTCCATATTACCGATCCTTTAAAAGTTAGGTAGTTGGTCAATTAAATGGCCGAATAACTCCGTACCAGCTCGCCAACACGTGCCGCACGCTCAGTTGGAAGTTGCCGTTTGCTTACAGTGGTCGTGTGATTATTCGATACGCTCAAATTTTACTTGTTTTTAAAACGTGATATTTTATGAACGAACGGTTTTGTGGTGGTTTTTGTGATGGATTCCTCTCAGCCAGGTATGTGACTATATGGAACATGTTTTTTTTCTACAAAAGTCTCAATCAATTTTAATCCATAGGGCTAAAAGTAAGTTGTCATAAACTATTACAAAAATTCTTACTTTTCTATGTTTAAAAGACTTTTTGTTACACTATTTAGCATTCTTTAAATACGAATACTATTGTTTCTTGTAGAGTAGACAGTCTATAACAATTTTATAAAAAACATAGCCGCCCGTACCCGCCCCGTTTTTTTTTGAGATTTTTTTTCGTTAGTACCTTACAATCTTGTATAAATATTCGTTCCTAAGATTTAGTCTTATTTTGTTACAGGGTCTTCAGGATTGAGGTTTATGACTCGGAATGAGTTGTATGCTATCATGCAAGGTTCTAATGAGTCAACATTTGACGGAAAATTAACGTTTTTGAAGCAGCAACTACTAAGTTCCTACTCTGATGATGATATAAGAATTCATGATATAAAGCAAAAGATAGCTAATGTACAACACAATTTCAAGCAAAAATGTAGAAAATGAAATTTGAAAATGATATTGACGCTAATATTTTTCAAAGTTCTTTTGTTCCTCTTCAATTAGTTTATGGACATGAAAAGAAAATACTGTGGCAAAATCCGACACCTTTATCTCCTCGTTATTGCAGACCTATTAGAATCAGATTCGTCAAGGAGAGTACGGATATAACAAAAGAAGAAATAGACTACATCACAACACAAATAGATGCACTTGCCAGCAATGACATTGGGAACAACTTATCAGTGAAGCTAAGATGTTGTTCACTATGGTGGATGGCAAAGTTTGCAATGCAGCAACACATACGAAATCCACAATGAGATGCTACATTTGCGATGCAACAACTTCAGAATTTAATGACTTATCGAAGAAAAGGCCACTTAAAGAGGAAAATTTAAGATTCCGGCTGTCATTGCTACATGCTCGTATTCGATTTTTTGAATCAATCTTACACGTAGCACATAGGCTACCTGTAAAAAAATGGAATGTACGACTTTCTATTGAGGAAAAACAAGCGGTGGAAGCCAGAAAACAAGAGATTCAAGATCAATTCAAGCAGACACTTGAACTATTGGTGGATATCCCAAAAGTTAATTTTGTCAACACCAATGACGGTAATACCAGTCGCCGATTTTTCGAAAACTACTAAATATCGGCGGAAATAACCAAAATAGATAAAGAACTTATCTACCGACTTAAAGTTATATTAGACACAATGTGCTGCGGGTATAAAATTAATGTTGAAGCCTTCCAGAAATACTGCGATGAAACTGCCGAGATGTATGTGGCTTTATGTGGGTTTTACCCCATGACTCCGACACTGCATAAAGTACTTCGTCACGGACCTGAAGTGATAAAACACGCAATTCTTCCAATAGGACAACTTTCAGAAGAAGCTGCAGAAGCTCGCAACAAAAACATAAGGCAATATAGACTTAACTATTCCAGAAAGTTTTCGCGCGTAGAGTGCAATGTGGACGTTTTAAATAGGCTTTCGTTAACTTCGGACCTCCTATTAACAAGCATGAGAACAAATCTATATTTTAAGAAAAATAGAAAGACATTGTATGGAGACGTATTAAATTTGCTTAGTGAGAGTGACCTGACCAATGAAAATGTATGTAGTAGTGACGAATAAATATTCTTTTCCAACTGTAATAAGTTTTTTATTACCTATTTTAACATATATACACAAATAATCGTCGTTCGAGTCATAAAATATTTTTGACCAAGTTTGAGGGCCTAATACCACACTGTGCGCTGGCCTAGTGCGGGTTGGCGAATCAGACATGTCTTTCTTGGGTTTCCTCAAGATGTTTTTCTTCACCGTAAGTAGTAAAATCGAAGAATAAAAATAGCAGTAATGCTTTTATCACATCACCCGTAGGTATATAAGTATACCCATATATATAAAACATTTAGATTCAAATAAATTGTGCGACACGACAACGCTACGCCCGTATTTCACAAGCTTATCTTCAGTCAGCCGAAATGCGGTCTGTGTTAACCTTAGATAGGACGACAAAGGTATGCCGAAGTAAAAACAAAACGGTATTCAAGCTAATTTCTGTGTAAGCTCTTTAAACCAATAATTTCTCGGCGTCCAAGTTGACAGTGGTCATGGCAAAAGTTGTGAGAGTCGGTGGAGGCTTGTGGTACACCGCCGACCCTCAGTAGGCTTGGATTACGGACGTTTCAAACGACTAAATGAATACAGTAAAGTAATTTATGGTTTATTATGTTCTATTACAATGCTAAGGCTAGTAAATGTTTGTGGTTTCGCTAAAAGAATAGTCATTCAAAAAGAAAACACGTTCTATAAGTTTTGTATCTACAATGTTATTAAAGAACTAGCTGAACGACCTAAATCTCAATTACCAGTATCGAAGGGCGTTTTTGAAACATCGATATAACGAAAACTAAGTACACTCATCCTCCAAACAATCAATTGTGGATGTGCTTTTGTCCCATGTTGGGATCAAACTCCAACGTACTTTTTTAATGGTAAAGTAACCACTTAATTCTCTGATTAGGACGTGGAGTAAAAACGATTTTCAACGCAATCGAACCGACGACCTCCGGCTTAGTGATTATTTTATAGACTACACGGTAATATAAATACACAGCCCTAATAAAAAAAAGCTCCTGGCATCAGAGAATTTGGTTTATGCATTTCATTTGTTTCTAACAAGTAAAAGCCTATGTCTGATGCGTTCTCATTTGTATACAACAGTCGAGGGAAATAACCATAACGAGTGTTTACTAACTAACTAATATCTTGTTTATTTTATGAAAATTGAAAATATCCATTATTATTTTTTAATCCATATACGATGTAAAGAATAATGGATTTATTATCATTACAATTGAAGCAGAAAGTCTTATGATCAAAATTAGATTAAATAACTAGATGATAAAATATAAATTGAAACTATTAACATATTTACGAGTGCTAAACTAAAGTGATAAAATATAAACACATAAATTATTTAATTCCGAGACGTCAACACTTATAATTAAAATTTGAGTCCGACCAAAACTCGATTTTGTCGAAACCAAATATACGGTAAAGGGCAAAACCGAAATTTATTAAGTACGTTTAAATTATTAAATTTTATTTAGTAATTGACTTATGACATTGGCCTTTTTTAATTGGAGTAGCATTAGGCTAAAATAATCGATTATAAACATTATGTTCAATGTTTGTTTGACAATCAAAATATTTAAACAAGCCTTTGAGTCGGAATTCATCGACAGAACTATCTCAGGCCATTCTGATAAATATTTAGGCGTTATGTAATAATTCAAAATACAACTCTATCAAAATCATTATACATAAAGTTATAAACGTAAATCTATTCATAAATAGATAAAGACAAAATAGTTTAGTACCTTTTTCTCCTCTGACCCTGTAGTCGAATCGAAAAGTCAAAAAAGCAAATGTATGGGATTTGACGTAAGTTTACGACATTATATCGTACACTTACTTCAAATCCCATACATTTGTTTTTTTGACTTTTCGATTCGACTGCCGTTGATGCCACTTGTCTAGAGGGGCTGTTTATAAACCGTTTTTTTGTTTAATAGCTATTTGCTAGCTTTACTTCGTTAGATATGGAACGTTATTTACCACCTTCAATTTAATGAATTACCGCCAAATATCGACAAGCGACCTCTATTATAAGGAAATACTTTCATTTTCGACAAAATAAATTTTTTGGTCGGACAATAATTAATTAAAGCACCTGTTATTGATATCTAAACTAAATAACTACGACCTTTAAATGTGAACAGCATTCGTTCAATAACAATAAACATGCAGAATTTTCACCGTAACTTAACATAACCGGACCGGTTTGAAACCAAGGTTTCATTCAGTGGTTATGCCCTACAGCCATGCGTTTAGTTTCGAACCATTAATAACAATTACTTACTTGGTTATACAATTCGACAGATACTTTTGTACAATACATTTGAAACTTTCAAGGTTTTGAGTTTACTCTTTCTAATTTTAGAGGCAATGTAGATAAAATTATTAACGGCATCAGTGGCTCAAGTGGTTACCTCGCCATTTTCCAATGCGGGTTGTAAGTTCGATTCGATTGTCACGGGACAAAAAATTGTGTGATCCACAGGTATCTGTTCCGAGTCTGGGTGTAATTTGTGTCCGTTAATTATCCGTATGTTTAAAAAGTCGCTTGGGACATAGGGCTGGCTCCCTAGTGTTGATAATTTTTTAATTTAGGAAATGTTTCCATAGACTGCCTTATTGATACAACAGCATAAGATTGTCCGGTAGATTGCAAGTTACGCAAGATAATTATTATATATCCGTATTTTTATATTTGAATAAAACATAAGAGTGTGAAACTTGCTGCGTGAAACTTGTAAAATAAATGATTACCATAACTCATCATAGCAGTACTTACACCAACACCGTCTCTGTATTATGACTTTGTTTTAAAATTCAACACATTCAACACATGAACAGACCTAGCCAATGTTGCATCAAAAATATCCCGTTCAAAAATTCCAAACAATTCAATTCGCCACTCGCATTCATAGTTAGGACTACAAGCCCGAAAAAAGCTAATCAAATATGGACGAAACCCCGCACCAGGTGAGGACTGGCAGGTGTAGAACAATAGCTTGTCGTCTCTTTTACACCTACGCACCGGCTATCACTCGTCTCCTTTCCTCGTTGACATTAATACTTTTTTCATATTAGATTTTTTTCAAGGGGGGTAGATACGCATCGAGTTGTGATATACAGTGGTGTTGTGACTTTTCATCCGTTTGCGTCATGCATTTCAAAAAAATTGGCTTTTGAGTTAGTCGACTCTATTGTCGTTTTGCCTCGTTCTAGTTTTGCGTCACAGTTTCCGTGTGTTCATAGCATTTCTAACTATCGTGAACTAGGTACCTAAGCGATTTTTTTAAATCGGATTGTCACTGTATCTTTGCGTACAGTTTGCGTTAATTTCGTTGGTGGTCGCAGTATTGAACAATAGGCAAAGTATGAACAGGCAATACGCAAAAGTGTATTATTTCAATGCAGTTATCGGAGTAGAGATAAATGTAAGCGATACGTTATCAGTGGATCAATAAACTGTAATGTTACTTTTGCAACAGTTCTCGGTCCATGCTACGAAACAATACGTGGGCATCTAAACGCAAATTATAACTTTTGGTGTTGAAACTCCAGTGCGGTGAAGGTAACTTGTACGCAGGATAGCTACCTACACTAATACATGTGTTACTTCACCGCCAAGGTTTGTTTATACCAAATGTTTATTAGACTTGGCCAAATAAGATCAATTTACAGACAGATATCATCCTAAATGAACTTTTTATACTTCTTCTTATCGTTTGGTTAGTAGCTAACCTGGTGATAGAGTTATTTAGATTGTCCATATTTAAGCCTCTGTCGTGATCTTTTATACCTTGTTTTCCAGGTCACATATCAAAAGAAGTATACGTTGCCAGACTTTGCCTTCAAGAAAATTCCAACGAACTCATGCAATTGCTATTTTTTCTTATAATAAAAGAGCGACGCCCGCAGTATGGAATAATCCCTGTCTCCCGAGGGATTTGCAAACATTGAAATCACGGACTCAAAGTATACCCAAACTTTGAACAACAATTTATGGATCATACAAAGTTTTGTTTCGTGTGGCGAGATATATAACATACCGCAGTAAATACGAGAGCCATCACTCTGGCCACGAAGACCTTTTTGGTATAACGTATAATACTAAATAATACTAAAAGTAAGCAATTGTGTTTTTAGTGTATCACTAATGTCTCGCCTCGATCTTGCTTGGGTTCTTAGCACTCAGTTATTTAAGGAACATTTGTGCAAAATTTCAAGTTTGAAGCCCCAGCTGGTTAGGCTTTCCGTTGATGAATCCAGTCAGGACAAGTAATTACATGTGTTACATGCATTAATGTAACACATGAGGTTCGCACTCACAGCTTTTGGTACCATCAGACTCAGAGTTTTTAAACAAGTAAGAAAGAGATAGACTGATGTGTTGGAATAGTTATACAATCTAGACTTGATTACACTAACTCAATTAGCTTTAGCTAACTAAGCTATTCTGTCTCAATGGTAGATATGATTAAAGTAAAACAAAAAAGGTATGATTCCATCTATCATTGTCTGTCTATCAAGCGTCTGCTCACCTGCTCATTAGAGCTAGACTCATCAGTCAAAAGCTTATGAAAAATCCAGAGAGATTTTAGTTCTTTGTTGGACATGAATTGTAATATGGAGTGTAAATTTTAATCATTTGAGTTTGATATTTAAGAATTTAGTAGGACTAGCCGCGTGTGTCGATAGATCTGCAAGTATAAGCAAGCAAGCTTGCTGCTGTCAGACCGTAGATCAAGATTAGAAAAAACACAGCGAAAGCCTTTGAAAGAACGTAAAGCTGTTCTCCGCTTGATCTCTCTACGGTCATGTAGGATTGCCTTCTGACCTGCTTTCTTCCTTTCCTGCTTTCTTCCTTCCGGACTATGAGAGTGAAATAATATAGAATGCACCTATCTTAGCGCACACAGTTGTCTTCTGTCCTTTGCAGTTAGCTAATCTTTGCTAAGATTGGCCGTCGTATCGTATACTTTTTTTTTGTTTTCGTATACTCTTTGTGTAAACAATTGTTGGTAAACATCAATAAAACGCTAATTATAAAATAAATAATGATTTTTTATTTTCAGAGGTTCCCAATGCTCAAATTTTACTTCCCTCTGTCCATTTGTTTGAACAAATTAATGGGCTCCTAAACTTCGTCAAATTAACGGACATAAACATTGATCACCAATTAATCAGATAATTCTAATAATTTAATCGTAATGTTTTAACGATGTGCCCAATTAATTTTGCTCTCTGACTCGAGAAAAATCACCGAGGATGTTGTTACGATAACCTTATATGACCGGTCCTTCGGCCAGCCCTACTTTCTACATCATTAACCTTCTTATTACTTAACTTATCTCTTTTGCTAACCAAATTATTACTTTAAAAATGACAATTTGAAGAAATCTTGACGATGATTTCGGTTTCTTTAGTTAAAATTTTACCGCTTAACGTTAATTAAATGACTATACCACTAAGCAAACAAGCATGCGGCCAGCTTGAGAGTGAGCAGTTACCGTAGTCTACTTATGCTATCCAACTTTAAGTCTCTTGCTAGG
Source organism: Trisateles emortualis (assembly GCA_947095525.1). NCBI lineage: Eukaryota > Metazoa > Arthropoda > Insecta > Lepidoptera > Erebidae > Trisateles > Trisateles emortualis. The sequence continues at coordinate 9,324,760 of OX352740.1, read as the reverse complement.
AAGGCCATTTCATAACCTGATTGAAAGTATGAGGAAGTTTCTATGAAACCGCACACAAGAACGGGACTATCGAACTTCTAAGATGTGCGAATAAACCCCGTAATTATTTATATTCTATAAGAAATGCCATGGTGTAACAATTTTATGGTTGACCTGCGTGTTCTGAACATGTATCTAAGAGTAAATATTTAACGTGTCGTTTACAAATTTCGATACGACAGAGGACATTAACATCAAATTTCACGCATCGAACAGGCAATTTTATCAGCTTATATATTTTATTCCTTTGAAATTAAATTTTATTACGTCATAAAAGTATAAATATATGCACTGTGGCAGTAAATTTTGCTAAACTAAAAAAATATTTGACATAGTTTTTCTTAGGGAAATGTTTTCTCACTAAATAATTCTGTCACGAAATGATATTTTTTCTATGTCACCCAACAAAGTGTCATAAATGTGGACACGTCACTTACATATTATATGAGCGCGTTTGATATATTGTTGGTGAAGTTAATGGTGCGATCGCGTGTAGGCGCGCCTTTACGCAGCACACCCGCCAGCCGCTGTGTAACCACACCCTTATATTACCGGACCGCTGATAACTAAGTATTTAATACTAAAACTAATGAATTCATTTTTAATTAAGTTCGCGATTTTAGGATTTCATTACATTAATTAACTTTTATTAAGAGACCTTGATGGTTTATTTTATTATTATGTTGTGTAATGCTGCGTTAATTAAAAATAAGTAGGTGGACATTATTTATTTTGCGTATTATTGACAAATATATTAAATATTTGTCATTAAAGTAGACGTTGTATGCAATATAGATCAATAATACTAGCATTAACTAGTACAAAACCATGAGAAATTACGTGGATATTAATCATAGTAGAGTCACGTTAAATTAGACAAATTGTCTCACGCCCCGTACACTGAAAATTATATATTTTTGTTGTAACAACATTGTTTTACAAATAGCGCTAATAACACTTCAAATAATGCTCTAAGGCCACAGATTGAAATCTAAATTGAATTACATAGTGTTTTTTCTCACTATTGTGTCAATTCATTCATTGGTGTGTGGCGATTTACTGGCGATACACACGGCCGGGCCGATTGGAAAACAATATTATCACACGAAACACTAAGGCCAACATTATAATGAAAGTCACACGTCTAAAGTCAAAACACGTTACAAATTTAATGTAAATATAAATAAAGTAAGAGAGGATGTGACGCTCTTAAATTTATAAGTTAAATATTTACTAGACCAATATAATTACAATACAATAGAAATATCTTTGGAAAATGACACGGTTATTTGATCCCAAAATATTTTTTTATTTGAACACAACATCACTATCATTACAATAGCCAAAGGCTGTATTAAAGCACCTGGAAAATATACTCAGGTAGAAATTTAATCCACGAAGAAAAAATATTCGTGGTCATCACATAGATTGGTCCTGGGTGGGAAACGAACTACGACCTGCAACGTAGAACTCAGGATCACTAACCACTAACAACACGCCTTTTAAAAAACCTATGACAATAAAATGAGACAAGTCTAGTAGATACATTCACAGTATTACGACATACATCCAGGCAATATATTAAAACGTTAAAGCGCTATACAGTTGGAACACAACATGCTCGCTGAACGAAGTATAAATATTTCACTGGTGTTAGTCGAGATTCCCAAACCCAATGCATTGTTCAAGTACAATGTTGTTTTCTTGTGCAATATAGCTAAATTCGCAAAGATTGCGAAACATTAATACAGACACGTCCGGCTGGCCGTGTGTTTGTCATTATGCATTGTCATATTTTGTGTTGGAATTTGTGTACACATTAATGGTTTGTTCTTTTAAACGTATATCAAACGAAAGAATGTTCCAATGTTTGCGCCGAATGTTTTCGCTCCGGCTAATGTGCATTTCGTTTGAAACGAATCGATCTAAATAAAATTGTAACACATTTATCAAGTTGTAGAGTAAAATATGTGTAACATGTTTAACTATTAAGGAAACCTTATTTATTATACACTATGTTGCCCGCGGCTCCGCCCGCGTGGATGTCGGCTATCGTGATGCAAAGTAGCCTATGTGCTATTCCAGACTATAATCTATCTTTGTACCAAATTTCATCCAGGTCCGTTTAGTAGTTTTTGCGTAAAAGAGTAACAAACATCCATCCATCCGTCCATCCATACTTAAAAACTTTCGCGTTTATAATATTAGTAGGATATATATAACTTTTCAAAAATGGCTATCAGATTTTAAACTATACAACGGGTAAATATACCATCGTATAGTTGTCTATACCGATTTCGGTCACGGCGGCCAATCTCACAGAAGATTAACCATAAACATACCATACATACTTATTAAATATCTTGTTTAGATGTTAGTTATATAATCACGACAAAATGGCTGAACAGATCTGGATGAAATTTGGCATAGAGATAGATTATTGTTTGGAATAGCACATACGATTTTTAAAATCACTGTTTCCATGACATTGTACACACGGGCAAAGTCGCGGGCTGAAACTAGTATTTTATATTATAGACGCCACCTGTGGTCTGTTGGTTAAGGTATCTTGCTACCATCAACACGCACCTGCTGTAAGTTTGATTCCTATAGAAGACCACTTCGTGTAATTCATAAATGTTTGAGTTTAGGTGGACTTTGAATCCGCGCATCCACCGCGACTTCGAGATTGTTCCCGAGTGCGATAAAATACATACCGATTTAAAACAAAAAGTACCGTGCTCATCACAAAAATATTTGTCTTGGATGGAAATCGAACCGACGACCATCTTAATATCCACTAACCACTAAACCAACAGGCCATTCAAATTATAACCGGAACATTGGCCAATACTCTCGTATAAAAGCAAAATTTCCCGGTTGTTTGGACGTATAGCAAATATGTGGTCATTATATGAGAGTTCCGTTCTAAAAACCTACACCAAATGAGTTTATACGTTAGATAGTTTCTGTGTAAATAAATAAAGCGGACGCGAGCTACGATATCTAAATATTTCTCAATGCTATCACTAATATAGATCGGTCCACGCAACCGAGGCATCTACGTCTTGATAACTATCATTTTCTTGCGGTGTTCCTTTACGACACACCGTTAGAACATTACCACTTACAAAATACAAACACATCAGAATATATAAGACTATAATTTTTGCTGTTAAGCGGCGAATCTCTAAATGGTACTACATCGCCCTTGGGTGACAGCAAACGTAACTAACAGATAAAAGTATACATTAAGATGCCACAGCAGATGCTATTGTAGTGATAAGTTTAAATAAAATAATAATATGGTTTGTATGTTACGTTTTAGAAGAATCTATCTTGAGGGGCTGGTAACTAAGTGTCAGCGGCAGATCGATAGATTTGCAAGGTAAAGCGAGCTTGCCGCGGTGTAGATGGGTGACCATTTTCTAAACCCTCGTGCCTCGGAAAGCATGTAAAGCTGTTAATCCTACGCCTGATCTCTCTCCGGTCGTGTTGGATTGCCGTCTCATTAGACTATAAGAGTGAAGGAATAGTGAGTGCGCCTGTGTTTGCGCATTATAATATGTCCTGTACAGTTGGCTAATCTGCATTGAAATTGTCTGCCGACAATAATTACATTATTATTGTAGAAGAATCTAAAAGCTTTTTGTGTAAATTTTGAGATCATCAACTTTGGGACACTTCAAATAATCTTTTTAACTTCCATACATCGAAACTATCGCATTTATAATATTAGTAAATATTATTATTATAACTAAAAGACCGTGATATGAAATTAATCAATACTAAAAGAAGATCCGTAGGGCTTTTGTGCGGTGCCGATGTTCAAATTACATTAGTATGCAAGGGACGGGCGTCGGGACATCGATGTCCCAATATTTCATGTTACACGTTACGCATATAAACCTAGCCTATCTGTAGGTACTATATAATAATCGTGATATAATACGTATAGGTTTTTATAAGCTAGACATTTTGTAACTGCTGACCTCAAGGATAATGAGGATATTAAAAGGGAGCGAAGGTCGCTGTCGATCAGAGCTAACATGATAGCCCGTAGGTTTGCACGTTGCTCTAAGACTGTTAAAATAACATTGTTCCGTGCATACTGCACATGTTTCTACACGTGCAGCCTATGGGCGAATTATACGCAAAAATCGTACAGTGACCTTCGTATTCAATATAATAACGCGTTCCGGGTGTTAATGGGGCTGCCCCGTTACTGCAGCGCATCAGGGATGTTTGCTGAAGCACGAGTAGACTGCTTCTATGCAGTGATGCGAAAAAGATGTGCCTCCCTGGTGCGCTGTGTCCGGGCCAGCCCCAACATCATCTTGCGCTGCATTGCAGACAGACTTGACTGTGTGTATGTGAGTCGCTGCTGCAAGCTTTCCACGTCAGTGATAAGCTTGTAGCAGGGACTCATATCTCATACGGTGAGTCATAGTAGTAAGTAGGTTTAGTTATTTATTGTTACTAACATAGATATAAGTGAAATTGTTACTAACCAAATGAGTCTTGTTACTTAATAAATAAATAAATTATTATATATATATATTTATTATTATTATTAGCCTATACTGTCCCACTGCAGGGCAAAGGCCTCCCCTTCCTTTTTCCATGATGGTCTATCTTTTGCCAACTGTAGCCAATCCCTTTTATAGGCGTCAAGCTCATCTCGCCATCTCATTTTGGGTCTACCACGTGGCCGCTGTCTGGTGTTCGGGACCCCGGACCAGGAAGCTAGACATACATAGTTATAATATTATTATTGTACTAATGTTAAAATTGCAAAAGTTTGGTTGTATAAATGTTTGTGATCCCGGGTTCGATTACTGAATCGGGCTAAATACAGATAGTCTATTTTTCTGTAGAAAAACAAAATAGAATAGATGGCCTGAAGTATGAAAAATTGGCGGTGTTTACAGCCTCTCAAAAAGTCCGTAAAGCCGTTGGTTCTGATTGCCTTCCCATCGGTCGCCGCCCGCGAATGTAATTCGTTTTTGTCCTTTGTCCTGTGTCGGGAGATAATATACTTTACAAACATACAGTTATCGGATTTATGGATCACATTTTTAGTCCCACAACGTGCAGTAGTAAATAACGAGGTTTCCACTTAAGCCACTAAACTAACAGCTCAGTCAGGTCATTCTGGTTTGATAGGACATTATTATTATAATACATAATATAGATTAGGTATATATTATGGAAGACAAAGCGTGGGCAGGCCTCTAACAAGGTGGACCGACGACCTGGTAAAGGTTGCAGGCAACCGATGGACAAGATCGGCTCAGGATCGAGAGTTGCGGCAATCCTGGGTCTTTTGGCTGAGATGATGATGATATATTATGTATTAGTTTGGCAAAGATATGTATAATATAATTATGTAATAGGTAGAACGTTTGAGGTAGTAATTACTATTGATTTGTTAATTATTCACATAAGGCTTACAATATTAGTATTAGCAATAATAATGCATTATTGCTATATGTTATACTGTGGATAGATTTAGGTATGTCAATCTTCCTTTAGTTGCAAGATTATATTTTAAGTTCCGACGTAGAAAAGGAGGAGAAATTAGTTTGAAAGCTGTCAGTATTTTGTTTGTTTGTAGCTTTGTAGCGGCTCAAGAGATGGTAAACTTTTAATGCCTTATTTTTTGTTTAACAGTTTATTTATCTATTATTTATTTATTTTTTTAAAAAGACAACTCCCGCTCTAGAGAACAAGCTCTGTGTCGCGGGGGACTTTACAAACATATTATTAACGGACACAAATTACACCCAGACTCAGAACAATTCTTTGTGGGTTACACAAAGTTTTGTCCTGTATGGGAATCGAACCCACAACCTCGTGCACAGCAGGCGCATACTGTGACCACTGGACCACCGAGGCAGTCAAATTATTAAGGTATTATAGTTCTGTTAGTCTCTGGTTGTGTTTTGCTTATGTTTTCTACTATTTTAATATCATTTCATAATTATTATTTTATCTTAGTTTAACAAAATGCGTAATAAGTATCTGAAAAATTCCTTTGTATTCAAATACAAATTGCTTCTAAGTATAAATTTTATATCAATCCTAATAAACATATTGCAGTATAATTAATACAAGCATTAATTCTTATTAATTGCATAACTATTTAATGTTTAACAAGTATAAATATAATGAATATATAAAATAATGTTTGTTTAATACAAACCGCAATTTTACCCTTGAATCAGAAATATAAATATAATTAGATATGTATAAGGAAATATATTTATATTTAGCTATCTATTATTTTAAGTGACTTGTTTGTATAAAATAAAATATCTTAGAACACATATTATAATTAAATAAAATTAATGTTTGTGTAGTTGAACTCATAATAGTCAAGTAAATATCATTTACCTTTTCATTTAGTTTAGAGATCAATTTGAAAAGGTATTTATTAATTTGAGTTAGAATGTAACATTTATGAATGTCAAAAAATATTTAGCTTTAAGACTCCACAGTTAAGTGTAGACCGAACTGCATTTTTGACATTCATAAGAGTTACATTTTAGCTCAAATAAAAACCTTTTCAGATTGATCTCTAAACTAAATGATATTTATTTTAACAATCCAATAACGTACCTTAACCCACATGAATAAAAACGCCACAGATAGGGTTTTATAGTTAGGTATTTTAGTGTTACATGTTTTACAGTCACTGTGGTTACTGTGATATTAGACAAAGAAACTCCTTAACATTGCTATCACTAGGTAAAGTATTAGACGCAAAAGCAATGGCGTTCAGAATTGCCCATCAATTCTGTACTAGCTGTAAACATCTAAACAAACAATCGACAAGCTGTTTCAAACTGAACATTCAACCTATTTACAATGCGCTTGTTCTACACATGACTTCTATTAGCCATCATTTACCACTAACATACCTGTTCGACCATTGATCGGCCGCAAACTAAAATATGTCTGGTAAACTATAAACGAAAAGCAAAATTCATTCATTTTACTAATGTATGCAACTACTTAACACAGCAAAGAAACAATTTATTAAAAATTGTTTACACTCACACATCAATCTAAAAAATATCAGAAGTAATGTTAACCGTTCTTTGAAAACGATTTTTGCCAAATATTTACATAGTTACGGTGTTTTAAATATAGTTTTAAAAATGCTATTCTTGTAACCAGAGTTCTTAACACGCATTTGTCTTTCCCCAAAGAGGTATGTGTGTATTCTTATGCTTATGCTGGACATTTTGTTAAGCACATACTACTTAGCACAAGTCACTTTGCGAAGATGGCTGCTCGACTAAACCTGAAGCGTGTGTATATCCAGCCACGTATCGCCAGCTATGTTAAATCCCTTGTGCTAGGAGGCATGCCTATTGCTATATACCGGCTACAATTTTATTTCAAACTTCATTCTGGCACTGAGAATTTTACTTGAATATACTTGGGTGGCAAACAAGCATGTAGCCCACCTGATGTTAAGCAGTTTTTCTAGCAGAAAAACGAAATAATACTTTGCCTGAACTAGAGATCGAACGCAGGACCTCACGATTAACACAAACATAAGCTAAGCTCTGCCAGACGAACAATACAGTCATCAATTTAAAAAATACACGTTACATAGTTACGGTATAAAAATTTTGTTTTAAAAATGCTATTCTTGTAACCAGTGCTCTGAACATGCATATTTGATAATAACATACGTGAATATAAGCTTTAACGTTGCACATTGTTAGTGTGCTTAATCCAACCCACACGTGTAATTACCTCCCTTATGGGGATGCAGAAAAACGCGCTGTAATGTTTTGAAATAGTAAACAGAGCATGTTAGTGTTAAGCGCGCAACAAAGAGTACATAGTGTATTATACAAACTGCATCGTCAGCTTAAAGGCGGTTACATACGAATATGCATCGATGAAAATTTAAAACACGTGTGTATCTCAAACGCAGCACTGCGTTTGGCGATTTCAAGAAGTTTTAATCGCATTTGTAATATTAGTATCGATGCGATGCAACAAGCTATTATGTGTATAGTGTATATATACTGATGTGTATAGCGAATGTATTACGTTTGCGTCGCGTTTGTATATGGCGTGTCAAATGACTTTATATCGTTCTAATGTGTAAGGGTTGACAGCTAGAGACTACATCACGTTTGCATCGCATGATCTAGTGTTTAAAAATTGACAGGTAAATATTGTATCGATGTAAAAAAGTGCAGTGTGTGAAGGGCTTTATAGATATAACCGAAATCCGCAAAAACAGTGGTTGTAATGAATTTCTCATTTGAGTAAGTACCGGTTGTGCTGTTCACTGGACATACCTTCCGCGTTACCGTGAATAGGGGTGAGTGTCAACAGTCTAATGAGATTTTATACATTACCGTCGCAATAAATCCTTGTTTCAACAGAAGCTGCAACTTACCTGGAACAATAAAGTATGATGTTATTATACTAGTATCGAAATAATAAATGTTTATGCTAAATAATGTTTCATAATGCAATATTCAAATGTATGTCTTAACCACTAGACCAACAGGCCAGTATTGTGTAATAGAGAGAGAAATATCCTTTCAATAAAACCATTTTTTTTGGTTTGACAAGCTATAGGCAGATATAGGCGTCAAACTAATGGAACTTTACGTTTTTATGCCAAAAATTAAAAACAGTGCAAAAGAATCCTAACAATTTCTGTCAAATCTGTAAGTAAGCGAAAGATTGCGCCATTTTATTTTGTCGCAAAATCATATCTTTAATTTGAATAACATAATATTGAAGCGGTAACCCTATGGAACGTCACTTAGAACAAAAGCGAATTTCATTCGTGAACCCAATGTTCGTATTCGACCGTATTTACCCACACCACGGACCAGCCGCGAATGAATCCGAAATGAGGCAAATAAGCAATTATGCGCTCATATTCAGGTTCGATTACGCAATGTGGGAAATTTTAGATGCACCGTTGGACACACGAGATCGTAGCCCGTGCAATACTCCACGTCCACGTGACTGACAGTACACTGCTCGCGGACACCGATTTAATTAATGATTCAGGAGTTCACAGTAAATGCTGCAACCAATACTCGAATCGATGTGGAATGTTTGCAGTCAAAACACCACACTAAATTCGTAACAGCTTCTCGTTAAATTTTAAGAGTGCCTTTTCAAGTCCAAATATGCTCGATAAAATTCGTGAAATGTTTTTATGTAATGACTGTAGCAGCGTAGGGACGCGTCGCGACGTCTCCTTATACCCTCTCTGCTTTTCTACGGTCAACACGGATAAACTTCTACGATATAGCTTACTATTCCTATTAGGAACGTGTAGTCCACAAGGCGCCTGCAATTTTATCAACAACATACATGAGGGGTCGAATTTACATAATAAGCCTCCGCCCGCATACGTAACATGCTCAATGTATTCAGATTTTCGTTATTATTTTACCTCATTCAATCCGCTCGCAAATTATGTGGAGAGGGTTGAATCAAACACATTGATAACGACGAGGTGGATTTAATATTCATCGCGGTGTTTTAGGGGTTAACTGATATGAAACATAATCTTGTTTGCTCGGTTTAGTTGCATTGATGTTACGTCACGATATTCTATTAAACAATAACGGCGGTTGACTTTGAAACGCTGTTGCTAAAATTAATCGAGCTACTATTTGAATCGACTTCTAAGCTATAATATCTTTTATTGCAATTTTTGCGTACAATATCGTTTACGATTTTAATGGAAACTTTATGACTCATATTGTAGTCGATAATCGCAGTTTCAATGAAAGTTTTACTATGTTTTATAAACTGGCAATGATTGCAATTGCCTCGGTTATGACTGCTATTTTTTTTTAAAGAACAACGTACGCCCTGGGAATAACCAGAGAATTTGCAAATACACATATTGCAACTAGAATCTTTTGGAGAGATACGTATTCTACGAAAGAATTGAATCCGTTGCAGATACGTAGGTCTCTTAACTTTTTAATATAAGCTAAGTAAGAAAAGATAATATCTCAATCTATGATAGTTTTCTCAATCTTACTTATAAGGCACCATCATTATAATAAGAAAAATGCTTAGGTGTCGTTAGTTTTATGAATACGATTAAGTTATTAATATAGACGCTGAACGTTACAAATTGTTGCAGAAAATTAGGTGGTTGGTGTTCTCGCGTCCAGTAATTTACCCGATAAAGGTTCTGATGAGAGCATAAAATAAAACCAAATGGTCAGTCGGCAGTCAACGACACAACGTTGGTCGGTCGCCAACTGTCGCTGGATATCGCACAACGACGCCACCATTAATCGAATCTGCCCACATTTATAATTACGCTTCAGTTAACAATTGACATTTGCCTATGGAAGAAAAAGAGTAAATAACTGTCAAGTTGTCATTAGAAATTACGCCAAAAATACAGCTCTCAGATCTTATTAAAGAATTTTATTTTGTCTATAAATTTTAAAACGAAACGTTCGACTTTATTTATGTTATGCGTCTCGTACAATAACCAGCTATCAATATTAAACAATGGCAAACACATGGCAAGTAACTTTGATCTTTAAATAAGCCGAGTCTAGTTATAATTTGAATATTCTAAATACTCTGTCTGACAATTTGCTATTAATTAGAGGGTTCCTACCGCAATTATTCGTCGTAACAAGCAAGATACATGTCTAAACAGAGCCCTGAGTTACTGCAGACATGAATTACGACAACAAATCTAAACGAACTAAGTAGGTCAACGTATGAAATCGTAGTAGGTACCTGCTATTGCGATTACATCCCAATAATGACTCAAGTAGACCTTACTCGTATAAGGCAACAAACGTACTGGCAGACACGCGCCGCGAATGTTAATGTCGGAGCTACTTGTGACTGCGGGACTTCATCCTGCCAGCCGACCATAAATCATAACACCTTTTGTGGATTGTGCACGTCCACACTTGTCTACTAGATTGTGTTGTATCGTCAGCCACTTTGATGCGTTATTTACTTTAAACACATGATGTAATACTTTATCAATTGTTTCATCTATTAAGTAGGTGTGCCTCCATAGTCAAACAAAGTAAGTTCGCAGTTGATTTTGAATAAAACTATTTCCGAACTTATTTACTCTGCATGCTGTTCTTATAGCGGATATTGAAAATAGATATAACGTTCTAAAATATGTTTACTCCCTAACGTTAGATTCTAAACAGTACTTAAATAAATGTTTTTTCCTATTAGGTATTACGAGTAGTACTATGTTTAGACAAGAGAAATCATAAATAAAATTTGACTGAATATACCCTCTAACATCATATTTTGGCAAATAAAATTTGGATGACCATATTTCAGAAATATTATGTATTTTTAGTAGGATGAAATCATCGAGAAATAACATTGAAATATTTTACGTTTAGAAACAGTTGCCGCTTCAAAATGTTCGCCGTTAACATTTAATGGTATATTTAAACCCAATATGCATGAAAACGCGATTTCCCCAAATTGATTTTGTCTAACTTTATGGGGATGTGTGGGGCATAATACAATTTCCTTGTGAAGATTACCTGCTGCGGCAAATCATATATTTTTGAAATGTTAAAGGGATGTTACAATTTTTGCGTCTCCAAGTGAAAATAAATTGGAGGATGTCTGCTTTAAGACGAACTAATGGATATTGCTTAGACGTTCGATTGTGGGGGCTATGTATGTGTCTTGCTGTAGGGTTTTAATGTTTTGCTTGACGTACGAACGTCTATTCCTGTTTAAATCTTCGTAATTACGAGAAGGTATAGCTAAGAAGTAAGACGCATTCTCACTTCAGAGACATTTCTCACTTCAGTTGATGTAGCCCGACTGCTACAGTAAAGGAGTTACTATCTCAGTCACCTGCGTCTTCCTACCTACTCACTTTATAGATTCTATGTGATGCTACATAAAAGCAAATCTTAAAAGTGAGTTTGTGATATGGTAATTGTAAACGCACATAATTATTCTATACTAGTGCCACGTCCATTGCACGGATAGACATTTAATTAGTTTTCGTATATTTTATAGGGGAAAGATTTTTTAAATCGGTCTAGTAGTTTTTAATTTGCAAACAAAAATACAAAAAAAAATCTTTAATAAAAATAAAGTTTAATACTGTAACTATATGAAAACTAAATACATCTATACTTTAGATGTATTATCAGTTTTCATTATAGTTACATTAGCCTGTACTGTCCCACTGCAGGTCAAAGGCCTCCCCAATCTCCTTCCACTTCTCTCTGTCTAAAGCCGCAAATTACAAATAACATACAAAAATTTAAAAGTGCACAAATTATTTATAATGGAAGTAGGACACAAAACCGAAAGCTTGTTTAAAAATCATTATAAAAATCCTCTTTCATCATAATATCTCTACTATCTATTGCCTAATCAACCAATCTAAATTGACCTCTCAATCGACACCCATCACTTAGACTTGCATACTAACAAAAGGTCAGTCTATTTGACACCTTCGAAAGCGTAATGTGGTTCGATAAGCAATTTGTTTTTTTCGCGTACAATTTTTATCACGGGACAACAATTTGCATAATCAACCATTTGGTTGTTGCGAGCTTTGTGTCCTTGAATTGTGTGTTTGCAATGAGCCACTGCGATAGGCATGATGATGATGATGATGAATAAGAGACTTTTTGAAATAGAGATTTTTTAAGATAACACGAGTCTTATATACTACATGCCTATATTGGGTAAATGTGTCCAATTTTTTTTTTTATAATTTTAATACTGCTCTATTTGGAGACTGCCGATAGCAGTGAAAACTAAGTAACTTGTGAATTGTATCGTCGAGCTATTAGATTATTATTTTTGAATATGGAAAACGTTCGGTGACGATGACGTAAGTAAAAACTTCTGAAGAAGAACTGAAGTTTTCACTGCAGTTCTTTTTCAGAAGTTTTCACTCGCGTCATCGTCATAACAAATACTGAACTAAGAAAGGCCTACGTCCAGCAGTGGACGTCTTTCGACTGAGATAATGATTTATCTAAGTAAAGAATATTCTACGTACAATGAAAATTATAACAACGTAATACCAACATAAGTCCTAAATATACTCGTACAATTGATCTATATAGTATAACAGTTAGAACAGGTACACGGGTACGTGAGCTGCGCGCCATGCAGAGGATTCCATGTCCAAAGCACAGGCTATTACAGCAGATTAGAATTATTAATACCATTCCCGACACACACTATTAAGGTTCGCCCACATATAGGCAGAGTGGTGTAACGCATTCAATTAATATGAATTACTAGCTGACCCGGAGAACTTCGTACCGCCATAATTTTTTTTCTTGAATATTTTCTTTTAATTATCTTTTACACAAACCCTGCTCTAACAATAAAAAACACAAACACGAACATTTTTGGAGGACGAAGTAATTTGAATTTAGTGCACAAATTCATTCTAATATACATACATACATACATACATATCATCACGCCTGCGTCCCAGTGGGAAAGGCAGAGACTATGGTACGCCACTTGCTTAGATCCAAACATACTTCCTTCGCCTCCTCTACATTCATCAACCTCTTTCTAATATAATATGATAATAATAGCATTGCGTCTTGATATTTAACTCATATCATATTAGTTGTATTAGAGTCCATGCTCTGATAGGGAGCGAGCTTATTGTCATATACCGAGAACTATAATTGTAAACTTCAGGTTGGCACTGACCATTATTAACAGAAAAACTCAAAACCTAGTACATACGGTAGACATTTTACTAACCTACATGGTACAGGGTCTTTAAATGAATGGGTATTAGTAAATGTTTGGAATTTATGATAGCGGCACTTTTCGCTTAGATGTGCGTGAGCCTTTTTGCCAATTCGACCCGGATTAAATCTTCCAACAATTTCGACAACGAATTCAAAATTGATTTTGAAATTTTTATTCATAACGTTTGTAAGCATCTAGGTAATAATACTAATAATAAATGTTGATGTAATTTTGGTAATAGATATATTTTATAACTGACCAGCTTAACTAGAACTCTCCATACTATAAACATGACTCGGAACGAGAGATCTGAAGCTTTTATAATATCAAGTGACTTTTAAAAAACACCAGCCAATGACAATAACCAATTTAAGCTCTTGTAACTAAAGATGAACATATAGATACAAAGTCAACAATTTGAGACATATCTAAAATGTTAAAGCAACAATAAATTTTAAAAAAAATGCATATGATATTTAAAACGTAACTTTAAAAAATAGATTTAGAGATGAATCAGTACCTATTACTATATATTTCGATCTCCGAGTTATTCATAACATCATACATTTAGGATGTATGATGTTATGAATAACCCGGAGATCGAAATTCTGGCAGGTACCTACTTCAATTCATCTCTAAATTTTTTTTTTAGTTATTAGCTATTGATATTATAAACGCGAAAGTATAGTAAGGAAGGATGAATGATTGTTAAGTACTTCACGTAAAAACTACTGGATAAATGGATAAATTTTGATACAATGTATAATATATATATATCTATAGCTTATACACCAAAATAGCATATAGGCTATTATTTTATTTTAAGAAACAAAAACCAAGCAGGTAGCTGTGGACAACTAACCTTACATATTTATGTACAAATCAGATTTTATTATCATGTTAACAGTTGTTAAGAAAACTGCATGCCCGATGCATCTCTCCGTAAAACTTTCAAGTCCGGCTATCCGCACTTGACCAGAGAGGCCTTACCGCTCTTATTGGTACTTAGAGGACGCTCGTGTCATGTTGTGAAATAGTTCACATGCAATCATTATTTTCAGAGATTATACGCACATTGACGATTTTTTTATGACGGGGAAGGACCACCTTACACCACCACGCCTTACAGAAGACCACAGTCAAAAAAATACACATCGCGGTGTAGTTGTGTTTCTGTATGTGAGTATCCAGCGCTCATTTAGTGATGCGTTTTGAAGAAACATTTTCCTATACCTGCATTGTCAATACGCAAGGGATACCTACAGATACATTGCAGTCGTCCATAGGCTACGGTAACTACTTAACATCAAGCGGACAGTAAGCTTATTTGCCACCCAAGTAGTTTAAAAAAGTTAATCTTGTATTAAAACATTAACGTAATAAATTGTCACTTGACCTCCCAATGACGTGCTGTTATCAACATATTTCAAGACTGATTGGCCGTAACGTACGTCATGGATGTCCGCATGGATCGTTGAGTTGACATGCTCTCCAAACCGCGAACGGTTATCGATATGCATACCATACGAGTACACCTATTAAAAATACCAATTCTTTGTATGGGACAGCTAACGAATTGTATTGCAAACAAAAGCGGATTTCATATGGAGATAAAAATTTAGAATAACAAAGTTTAAAACGAGGGTATCAACAAAGTTGATCTTGCAGCGTAAATATAATTATTTATGAGTGTGTGAAAGGTAAAATTCCTTTGTAGTACCTAATTTATTTTAAGACAACTCCCTCTCAACAGAACAAGACCTGTGTTCAAGTTCAAAACAATATATGAAATTAGGTTAAATGAACCAATTACTTTCTCTACTTTCGCCTTTATAAATAATATTTTTTAAATTAGCTTAACAGCTAATTTAAAAAATATTTTGTTTCGAATTTTAAAAAAATTGTCTCGAGAACTATTCTGGAGTGGTGACGTTTTGACCCGGTGGTCGAAATTCGATCGCCTACTCCCCATACTCCTCTGTGTGCTTAATGCTTTTAAAAAGAAGTGCAGAGATTTTTCTTCACGTATTAATATAGAGAAGATATAGGAAGCAAATATTCGATTCCTTTCTTTTCATTTAAAATATGGAACAATTCTTCGCGGGGGGACTACTGTACAAAAATTTACAGCCACAGTAGATACATCTAATCAAAAACAAAATCAAAACATAAAACTGAAAAAGGAAATCTCCAAAACACAGTGTACGAACATTTCCATTGAAATGCATTATAACCACCAAATATTTAGACTGAAACACATTGTAGCAAACATCACACATTCAACAAGTTACCAACATGTCTACGTTTGTATATAGTAACAACAAAATATCATCAATTATTTTATATTTAGCTTGTTATTAAATAATATTATAAATGCGATAGTTTGTTAAGTTTGTTATAAGGTTTCTAAAGGGTCGGCAACACGCGAGTGATACCCCTGGTGTTGCAAGCGTCCATAAAGTCCATAGGCTATACGGTAACTGCTTACCATCAGGCGGGCCGTATGCTTGTTTGTATAAAAAAATTGGATGGATGGATAAAAGGATGTATGGATGTTTGTTATACAATTGAGCCAAAACGTCTAATCAGATATAGTTTAGATAGAATACTTTTTTATCCCGAAATAATCACTATTCCCGTGTGATAGTACAGTCAGACGAAGCCACGGGCGGTAACTAGTTGAGCTAGACACAATAATTGCTTATTTGTTATATATATCTTAATGTGTAATCTAAACAATAAATAAAGACAATACAAAGCATGACCTCATTCCAATCGCCACCAGTTGATCAATTGTGACGCATCTTGAATTTTAATTGTTGCAAAATGTTGCGTCAATCATATTACTGTTGGACAATTATATGCACTGCTGTTTATCATGCGCTAGTTAAACATGTTACGGTTTGTTAGCGTTTGTCCGCGGCTTTGCTTGCTTCTGTCCATTTATAATAAATCATATGGCCTATTCCAGTATATAAGCGATAACACTGCTGTAGTTTTTGCGTTATTTATTATTGAACAACATATGTATGTATATCCTTACAAACGTTCGTATTTATTGGATTAGTAGGATATGATTAAGGTTGAGATGCGACTGGCTATTTTTTATTACAAAAAAATAAAAAAAACTATTTTTTCATTTCTAAAAAAGTAGAGTTAATCGTAAAGAACATGAAGACGCCATGTTTTACCAAACTGTACTGTTAAAATAATACTGTAAGATTTAAAATTTCCAATAAGTCACTAAATAATGCATATCTCAAAAGTTATTTTATGCTATTATATTGTAATAATAACAATAAGGTTTATATTATAACCGTAACGGCTCCTTTCGTAAAATTTGTAAGTAGGTAGGTACCCACTCGTAATTAAAATTTAAAAAAATATAATATTAAGAACTTTCAACCATTAAATCCCGCCAAAATTCTCATTAGAAAATTATATGACTGCACGGTTGGTTCAGTGGCTTAAGTGATTACTTTGCCATTTACTACTGCGCGGCGTATTATGAGTTCGGTCCCCACGCGGCAAAAAAAATTGTGTAATCCATTAATGGTTGTCCCGAGTCTGGATGTACTTTGTGTCCGTTATTTGTATGTTTGTAAAGTCCCCCGTGACACAGAGCTTGTTATTTAGTACGGGAGTTGTCTTTTTAAGAAATATAAAACTATTATAAAAAGACAACTCCCGCACTAGAGAACAAGCTCTGTGTTGCGGGGGACTTTACGAACATACAATTAACGGACACAAATTACACCCAGACTCAGAACAACTCTTTGTGGGTCACACAAAGTTTTGACCTGTGCGGGAATCGAACCCACAACCTCGTGCACAGCAGGCGCATACTGCGACCACTGAACCACCAAGGCAGTCAATTATGGTCACTCTATCACTTGATATCGACCTCTCTGATGTGTCACAACCCTACATTATTTGAATGTACTCAGATACAAGTACCTACACTTGCCTAGATAATAGACTGAGTAATAAATCTCTTGTAATAATTTTCGATACGCAGATAGTGTCTTAGACAACAGCGTTTACTGTTACATCCCACGACATAAGGTTCATACTAAATGAAGGTAACGTATTATTACGTCTATTATCATTTTATTTATTACTAGCTGCACCTCGCGGTTTCACTTGTGTAAAAGTTTATACGGATTTTGTTTACAAAGGCTTCAATTGTTTTTTTTGCACTACCAAGGAGGAAAACCAGCATACGGCTGATGGTAAGCAGATAGATTGTCTTTCATCATCATCATCATCATCTCAGCCTGATAATGTCCACTGCTGAACGTAGGCCTCCCTCATATGTCTCCACAATGTATTTCAGATTGTCTTTGCGGAACCCAAATTATTTTCCCTAAATAAAAATAATCCAAGTTACTACTTGTAATATCGACTGCCAATAAAAAATAATTACGGATGTTATTCTCAATTTCATGAGATTTTTTTGCACAGAATTAATTTATTGTTCTAACATTAAAGTAGTAAAAGTTACTACTATCGGCCCGTAAATCATATCCAGCCAAAATTGGTACAGCTGTTTTGGAGATTGGCCGTCAGAAACGGACAGAAAAAATGTTTTTAGTAGGCATAGCATTTAATAAAAAGCCGTTATTTTGACGTTACAAATATACACTTTAATTTTATTTATATGTTGAAATTTAATGTGCAATAATTATAGAAATATATGTTAACTAGTTACAGTATCTAATAAATAATTTCGTATAGTTGCAATTTTATTATTTATGCATATGTTAACAGTGTCGATTTGTTTACTGCTTCAGACATTCACAAACACTTATGTATTATTTTAATAATGCAATAAAATAAGTATGTTAAAAGCTATAAATTGTTTATAGTTAAATAAAATAATGTTATAAAAGTTCAATATTGTGTTACGTAACATTAAATTTCGCTTTTTGGAAGCCGAAGATTGTTATTATCTTTGTTGTCATGTATAAAATCAATAATTACTTATCCAATTTCAAAAAGTCTTTTACGTACAGAAAGCTACATATATCAGCGAGTAACGGGTTATTCCCTGAGTATCCCAATCCCCGAGGCCCCCATCCCGGAGGACCCCGAATTATTTTTATGTTAAAAAACCCGTCAGCAGATGACTTACATAGTCGATATTTAAAAAATAAAGACCCCTACGAAAATTGTAACGATAAAATTACAACTCTAAATCGGACCCATACGAAGTCGGGGCTGATCGCTAGTCTCACATACAACCTATTTTTGGACGAGGTTCTGCTATTCGCTGTTAATCTTATATTTGATGGGGAATAAGATTAACAGCGAATAGCAAAATATTAAAACTAATGAGTTTCAATGTCTCAGGAAAACTGGGCAATAATAAGAGTATAACCAGTTCTCCTATCCTATATGTCACCACTGCGCCTTTTTTTATCAAATTCGTGCTAACAATATTCAATGAAATTAGGCCAAGAATACACATGTAGAGGTAAACACAAATAAAACACGAGTGTAGACCACACTTTAGCTAATTCTTTTCAAGTTAAATGATAGAGTAAATAAGTCACTCGGAGATGTCGTTAGTAAGCTCCACGTTGAATTCCTTTGAGTGCCTTCGTTACAGAATACACTAGAGCTCAGGTAACATAAGTATATAACCTGTTTCAGGGATGCCGATAGTAAATCGAATAGTGCGTCGGTGGATATTATTGGTGCGGGACAATATGCATGACCCAGTGCCGTTTGGTTTAATATTCAAGTGTCGCGCGTTTGCCGCGCACGCCTCGATGTAATAAAAGCACGCTCCGACGCTTAACGAGCCCGACCGATGAGCTCCTTCGTATTTCAAACAAGGCGACCCCGTACGTGACCGCAACGAGCCAAGAACTTAATTTGTGCAGTAACAAGAAGATTGTGAATTATTGGCCGCGTTAATGCTCCTGTTTGAACACGGACTCCGATGTCGACGCGGTGATACGGCTCGCTGTTACAGCGAAACTTACTCTGGAGTAAACTTACTCCGACTCCCTCTCGCTCCGGGACCTTTATAAATGAATTCCACTTGATTACAGACATCACTACTACTTCAATATAGTAAACCAATATAAGAACGTACTACAATTTATTCATTTGTAATGAGATTGTCCAAAACAAATAATTCTGAAGAGAGAATATCTTCGTTTAAAAATTTTACTTACCATTTTGTACTCACAAATGGACGAAGTTTCAAAAGTATAAACGTGACCAACATTTCAGATATAAATTATTTTCTTCTGCTAAATAAGGCAATTGTTCTAAATATATTACAGATACAATGAGTACAGCTGGTGTAGAACATCTGTCACATGACAACTAATACGAGAGTAGTGAGTAAAGAGTTAAAGAGATGCCCGGCTAGCAGTTTCAAACTCAAACTTCGCCGGGTGCAAAGAAAGTTATCAGCAATCGAGGGGCCATTGATTGCGCACAAAGAGCCTTTCGTCTTGCGACATTCGAGTTCGATTTTCCGCTCACAATGCGGGCGCCGATTTTCGTCTTGGATTCCGGATTATACTTCCACGGTCTATTCGGTTTGCGCAACATTGTTCCACCTTCTGTGTACAGCTTTACATATACGACTACGATTTTATACTTTTTCGATGCGGATGACGTCATTTGTCAGACTCTGCGTTATAATATCTACGAATTAATACATTGCCAGGATTCATAAAGCTTTAGGGTGCGTCCGTTTGGCGAGTCGCCAAGTTGTTTGCACAATACACAATAAATACCTACTACTGCGACTACTCTTAATTACTTCACTCACATTAAGTACTATACAGCTTGAAACCATACAGCAGTATGGATTGTAAAAAGGCAAATAACAGAAACAAATTGTTTGAGTGTGAATACTTTTTACTAATTCGAAAAATAAAAGCGTAATAAAAATTCCTCAAAATCGTGTTTACGAAAAATCGCTAGACCGATGTAAAACCGGACCGGACGCGTGGAACTGCATGGATAATTAACTCCCACGTTTAAAATTTCCTTTTTCGACTTTAAAACATCAAACGGGACGTTTTTGTCCTCTTTGGTCGGCGGACGATCGTCGGTAATCCGAGGTGCAAAAGCGATAGGGAGGCTGTGTTCAGCGCATTGGAAAACAGTTATTCAATGTGCAACGTCTCTGTTTGCGTGGTCAGTCCAGTGTACTCAACCGGAGTTGACCTCACTCTGATGTATTCTGATTTATAAAAGCCCAGGATGTCGTAAAATGTAGCCGACTTTAAGTGTCATAAATGAGTTATAATAACGATTAGAGCTGTCTCGTGTTAATGTCAGATTAATGTTCCAGATGTAAAAGACTTGATAAAAATATTTGCGTACTGTACGTCTTCATTTAGGTCATAAATCATTTTAAATATAAGCCACAAAAATGCTCTTTTCTTACAATTCATTGAATATTTAAATAACGAGTGTTGGTAATTATTTTCGTACGACCTGTACCACCAACACTAAAGTCCATTACCTCTATTCCTAATAATTTTAAGTAACTCTGGTCTCTGACACGTCTCTGAAGTTACGTCGGCAGGTAATTTTATAAGTAAAAGTTTCCCAAAGCGTTACCTAAAAATTGTTTTAAAGCTGTAACACGCTCCCGTCAAAAAGCCAAAATCGACCAACAAATTCAATTAAAAGTTTTGTGCGAGTAACTCAAACCGACGAACATTAGATAAAGCTCGATTAATTATTACTCTGTTAATGGACAAAGGAACCTCTTTGCAGCGACTGGCAAACAAGATTCCGACTGAACTAGACAAAAGCTTGAACGTAAACACCAATCGCTCATTGAAGCGACCCGTAAACGCGAAACTCGGAAAACTATCCCTCCTTTTTCCCCGTTTAGTTAGAATATATCTATCTTTATCGTTCTGTAAGGGGAAATGCGGGAGCAGCTATTTGTTTTTACAGTCGAGCGCCGACGAACAAATTAGGTGGACAAACTGTTGAAACGGTCGAGGTGTCTATATTCCACTCTGCGGAAATTCTTCTCTTAAAATCGTTCCAGAGAGAATGTCTCCGCGATTGAACTCGAGCGAGGTAATAATTTTCTCTTCAGTTCCCATGGAGATGTTCCCTCGATCTGCGTATTATTGGCAGATACTTAAAGGATTTTCAAGAACGATTGCGATATCGTCTATATGAATTTTCTTCTTTTCGAGCATTCAAGACTATCTTTGTTGCTTGTTTAGTTATTTATTTTATTACTAGCTCAAGTTATTGGATTTTATATAATATTGTAACGTTTCTTTGACAGGTTCTGAGTGTAATAAGAAATTACACTATAATGTTATGTGATACAATTTACTTTAGGAAACTTTTCTTTCATTGCAAGCATACAAAAAGATTTTTATCTAACAATACACAAAGTGATTTATATAAGGAATTTGCTGTACCGGACTTGAATAATCTATCTTTCGTGGAGACCTATAGTAATTTATTTGTCTGAATTTACTTAAGTAATTTAGGTTTTCGGAAAACACAAAGGGGATAAGAGGGTTCCGTCCAATGTTTGAGGGTAGTTCAACTAATTCATTGTGTGTTTCGGAAATAGACAAAGCGTAAAATGGAATGCTATTCGAACTGTGTAATAATTGACCTCCATTTAAATTTATGTAGTTTGCTTGCCAACAATTTGTTAACTATTGAGGTTTAGATACTTTAGATGACATGTCTTCATTTGAAAATAATTTTGTTATAATCCAAGATACTTTGAATTACATTGTATATTAATTAGCGTGTTAGTGTGTATCTATATAGTAACTATTTTCATCTCTAATTTTTGGTTATTCATCTATTAAAGTCTATCAAAAAAAAATAGTTAGGGTGCAGTCAATTAGTGGAATTGTATTTACAAGTTTAGTTTAGTTAAGTTGTAATTACAAGGAGAATAAAAAATATTGTTTTTTTGTTGTTATTCATTGATACAAAACCTAAAATACAAAAAATATCTTTCTCTATATTTTAAATTGGACCGTCCATTTGACGTCTCAAGATTTAAATTACCCAATTATTTAAAAGAGTCCCAATTTCTTTGACCACTGTAGAACAAAGATACTGTCGGAATAAAAAACACTGCTTTGTTTAGCTTCAGCACGGCCGAAGGAAAATACAAAATAGTCTTCTACAATAATGTTTATGAGAGTCCTTTCATTAAATTTATTGTAACTGAGTTGGCATTTATACAGATAAGCACTGCTTACCTAGATTGAAGTACCTACGCAATCTGAGATATATCTACAGTTTATTTGGAGTTTTAATAAAGTTAAAAACATATAAACACTTTACGTTATTGGAGTAACTACATGCTTTTTACAAACATGTTTTTACGTTTTTATGTAATAACAAGTTGTCATACGAAGCTCCGCTAGCGTGGTATGTCGACTAAAAATAGCCTAAAAAAATACCCCTAGTAGATTTCTATCAGAAAAGGAATTCTCATAATTGGATCAGTACTTTTAAAGATTATCCCCTATATTTAAACTTACAAACGTATAGACACAGTTAACATGTTAATACTGTGTAAAAGTTTATACGGATTTTGTTTACAAAGGCTTCAATTGTTTTTTTTGCACTACCAAGGAGGAAAACCAGCATACGGCTGATGGTAAGCAGATAGATTGTCTTTCATCATCATCATCATCATCTCAGCCTGATAATGTCCACTGCTGAACGTAGGCCTCCCTCATATGTCTCCACAATGTATTTCAGATTGTCTTTGCGGAACCCAAATTATTTTCCCTAAATAAAAATAATCCAAGTTACTACTTGTAATATCGACTGCCAATAAAAAATAATTACGGATGTTATTCTCAATTTCATGAGATTTTTTTGCACAGAATTAATTTATTGTTCTAACATTAAAGTAGTAAAAGTTACTACTATCGGCCCGTAAATCATATCCAGCCAAAATTGGTACAGCTGTTTTGGAGATTGGCCGTCAGAAACGGACAGAAAAAATGTTTTTAGTAGGCATAGCATTTAATAAAAAGCCGTTATTTTGACGTTACAAATATACACTTTAATTTTATTTATATGTTGAAATTTAATGTGCAATAATTATAGAAATATATGTTAACTAGTTACAGTATCTAATAAATAATTTCGTATAGTTGCAATTTTATTATTTATGCATATGTTAACAGTGTCGATTTGTTTACTGCTTCAGACATTCACAAACACTTATGTATTATTTTAATAATGCAATAAAATAAGTATGTTAAAAGCTATAAATTGTTTATAGTTAAATAAAATAATGTTATAAAAGTTCAATATTGTGTTACGTAACATTAAATTTCGCTTTTTGGAAGCCGAAGATTGTTATTATCTTTGTTGTCATGTATAAAATCAATAATTACTTATCCAATTTCAAAAAGTCTTTTACGTACAGAAAGCTACATATATCAGCGAGTAACGGGTTATTCCCTGAGTATCCCAATCCCCGAGGCCCCCATCCCGGAGGACCCCGAATTATTTTTATGTTAAAAAACCCGTCAGCAGATGACTTACATAGTCGATATTTAAAAAATAAAGACCCCTACGAAAATTGTAACGATAAAATTACAACTCTAAATCGGACCCATACGAAGTCGGGGCTGATCGCTAGTCTCACATACAACCTATTTTTGGACGAGGTTCTGCTATTCGCTGTTAATCTTATATTTGATGGGGAATAAGATTAACAGCGAATAGCAAAATATTAAAACTAATGAGTTTCAATGTCTCAGGAAAACTGGGCAATAATAAGAGTATAACCAGTTCTCCTATCCTATATGTCACCACTGCGCCTTTTTTTATCAAATTCGTGCTAACAATATTCAATGAAATTAGGCCAAGAATACACATGTAGAGGTAAACACAAATAAAACACGAGTGTAGACCACACTTTAGCTAATTCTTTTCAAGTTAAATGATAGAGTAAATAAGTCACTCGGAGATGTCGTTAGTAAGCTCCACGTTGAATTCCTTTGAGTGCCTTCGTTACAGAATACACTAGAGCTCAGGTAACATAAGTATATAACCTGTTTCAGGGATGCCGATAGTAAATCGAATAGTGCGTCGGTGGATATTATTGGTGCGGGACAATATGCATGACCCAGTGCCGTTTGGTTTAATATTCAAGTGTCGCGCGTTTGCCGCGCACGCCTCGATGTAATAAAAGCACGCTCCGACGCTTAACGAGCCCGACCGATGAGCTCCTTCGTATTTCAAACAAGGCGACCCCGTACGTGACCGCAACGAGCCAAGAACTTAATTTGTGCAGTAACAAGAAGATTGTGAATTATTGGCCGCGTTAATGCTCCTGTTTGAACACGGACTCCGATGTCGACGCGGTGATACGGCTCGCTGTTACAGCGAAACTTACTCTGGAGTAAACTTACTCCGACTCCCTCTCGCTCCGGGACCTTTATAAATGAATTCCACTTGATTACAGACATCACTACTACTTCAATATAGTAAACCAATATAAGAACGTACTACAATTTATTCATTTGTAATGAGATTGTCCAAAACAAATAATTCTGAAGAGAGAATATCTTCGTTTAAAAATTTTACTTACCATTTTGTACTCACAAATGGACGAAGTTTCAAAAGTATAAACGTGACCAACATTTCAGATATAAATTATTTTCTTCTGCTAAATAAGGCAATTGTTCTAAATATATTACAGATACAATGAGTACAGCTGGTGTAGAACATCTGTCACATGACAACTAATACGAGAGTAGTGAGTAAAGAGTTAAAGAGATGCCCGGCTAGCAGTTTCAAACTCAAACTTCGCCGGGTGCAAAGAAAGTTATCAGCAATCGAGGGGCCATTGATTGCGCACAAAGAGCCTTTCGTCTTGCGACATTCGAGTTCG
Organism: Trisateles emortualis; assembly: GCA_947095525.1. Taxonomy (NCBI): domain Eukaryota; kingdom Metazoa; phylum Arthropoda; class Insecta; order Lepidoptera; family Erebidae; genus Trisateles; species Trisateles emortualis. Next base: position 9,299,067 of record OX352740.1, on the reverse strand, counting down.
ATTTTCCGCTCACAATGCGGGCGCCGATTTTCGTCTTGGATTCCGGATTATACTTCCACGGTCTATTCGGTTTGCGCAACATTGTTCCACCTTCTGTGTACAGCTTTACATATACGACTACGATTTTATACTTTTTCGATGCGGATGACGTCATTTGTCAGACTCTGCGTTATAATATCTACGAATTAATACATTGCCAGGATTCATAAAGCTTTAGGGTGCGTCCGTTTGGCGAGTCGCCAAGTTGTTTGCACAATACACAATAAATACCTACTACTGCGACTACTCTTAATTACTTCACTCACATTAAGTACTATACAGCTTGAAACCATACAGCAGTATGGATTGTAAAAAGGCAAATAACAGAAACAAATTGTTTGAGTGTGAATACTTTTTACTAATTCGAAAAATAAAAGCGTAATAAAAATTCCTCAAAATCGTGTTTACGAAAAATCGCTAGACCGATGTAAAACCGGACCGGACGCGTGGAACTGCATGGATAATTAACTCCCACGTTTAAAATTTCCTTTTTCGACTTTAAAACATCAAACGGGACGTTTTTGTCCTCTTTGGTCGGCGGACGATCGTCGGTAATCCGAGGTGCAAAAGCGATAGGGAGGCTGTGTTCAGCGCATTGGAAAACAGTTATTCAATGTGCAACGTCTCTGTTTGCGTGGTCAGTCCAGTGTACTCAACCGGAGTTGACCTCACTCTGATGTATTCTGATTTATAAAAGCCCAGGATGTCGTAAAATGTAGCCGACTTTAAGTGTCATAAATGAGTTATAATAACGATTAGAGCTGTCTCGTGTTAATGTCAGATTAATGTTCCAGATGTAAAAGACTTGATAAAAATATTTGCGTACTGTACGTCTTCATTTAGGTCATAAATCATTTTAAATATAAGCCACAAAAATGCTCTTTTCTTACAATTCATTGAATATTTAAATAACGAGTGTTGGTAATTATTTTCGTACGACCTGTACCACCAACACTAAAGTCCATTACCTCTATTCCTAATAATTTTAAGTAACTCTGGTCTCTGACACGTCTCTGAAGTTACGTCGGCAGGTAATTTTATAAGTAAAAGTTTCCCAAAGCGTTACCTAAAAATTGTTTTAAAGCTGTAACACGCTCCCGTCAAAAAGCCAAAATCGACCAACAAATTCAATTAAAAGTTTTGTGCGAGTAACTCAAACCGACGAACATTAGATAAAGCTCGATTAATTATTACTCTGTTAATGGACAAAGGAACCTCTTTGCAGCGACTGGCAAACAAGATTCCGACTGAACTAGACAAAAGCTTGAACGTAAACACCAATCGCTCATTGAAGCGACCCGTAAACGCGAAACTCGGAAAACTATCCCTCCTTTTTCCCCGTTTAGTTAGAATATATCTATCTTTATCGTTCTGTAAGGGGAAATGCGGGAGCAGCTATTTGTTTTTACAGTCGAGCGCCGACGAACAAATTAGGTGGACAAACTGTTGAAACGGTCGAGGTGTCTATATTCCACTCTGCGGAAATTCTTCTCTTAAAATCGTTCCAGAGAGAATGTCTCCGCGATTGAACTCGAGCGAGGTAATAATTTTCTCTTCAGTTCCCATGGAGATGTTCCCTCGATCTGCGTATTATTGGCAGATACTTAAAGGATTTTCAAGAACGATTGCGATATCGTCTATATGAATTTTCTTCTTTTCGAGCATTCAAGACTATCTTTGTTGCTTGTTTAGTTATTTATTTTATTACTAGCTCAAGTTATTGGATTTTATATAATATTGTAACGTTTCTTTGACAGGTTCTGAGTGTAATAAGAAATTACACTATAATGTTATGTGATACAATTTACTTTAGGAAACTTTTCTTTCATTGCAAGCATACAAAAAGATTTTTATCTAACAATACACAAAGTGATTTATATAAGGAATTTGCTGTACCGGACTTGAATAATCTATCTTTCGTGGAGACCTATAGTAATTTATTTGTCTGAATTTACTTAAGTAATTTAGGTTTTCGGAAAACACAAAGGGGATAAGAGGGTTCCGTCCAATGTTTGAGGGTAGTTCAACTAATTCATTGTGTGTTTCGGAAATAGACAAAGCGTAAAATGGAATGCTATTCGAACTGTGTAATAATTGACCTCCATTTAAATTTATGTAGTTTGCTTGCCAACAATTTGTTAACTATTGAGGTTTAGATACTTTAGATGACATGTCTTCATTTGAAAATAATTTTGTTATAATCCAAGATACTTTGAATTACATTGTATATTAATTAGCGTGTTAGTGTGTATCTATATAGTAACTATTTTCATCTCTAATTTTTGGTTATTCATCTATTAAAGTCTATCAAAAAAAAATAGTTAGGGTGCAGTCAATTAGTGGAATTGTATTTACAAGTTTAGTTTAGTTAAGTTGTAATTACAAGGAGAATAAAAAATATTGTTTTTTTGTTGTTATTCATTGATACAAAACCTAAAATACAAAAAATATCTTTCTCTATATTTTAAATTGGACCGTCCATTTGACGTCTCAAGATTTAAATTACCCAATTATTTAAAAGAGTCCCAATTTCTTTGACCACTGTAGAACAAAGATACTGTCGGAATAAAAAACACTGCTTTGTTTAGCTTCAGCACGGCCGAAGGAAAATACAAAATAGTCTTCTACAATAATGTTTATGAGAGTCCTTTCATTAAATTTATTGTAACTGAGTTGGCATTTATACAGATAAGCACTGCTTACCTAGATTGAAGTACCTACGCAATCTGAGATATATCTACAGTTTATTTGGAGTTTTAATAAAGTTAAAAACATATAAACACTTTACGTTATTGGAGTAACTACATGCTTTTTACAAACATGTTTTTACGTTTTTATGTAATAACAAGTTGTCATACGAAGCTCCGCTAGCGTGGTATGTCGACTAAAAATAGCCTAAAAAAATACCCCTAGTAGATTTCTATCAGAAAAGGAATTCTCATAATTGGATCAGTACTTTTAAAGATTATCCCCTATATTTAAACTTACAAACGTATAGACACAGATAACATGTTAATACTTTCGTTAGATAAACAACATTGACATTAGGACAAACAAATAGGTACAATTATCATTCATGATGAACCAGACGAGTAGGACGAGTATTAGCTACTCGTCCTACTCGACTGGTTTCATTCAAACCACGTTGCGTTTAAACACGCCGGCGAGTTGTCGCGTAACTTTTGCGGACAAAATGTGAACGAACCGTGGAACAGGACAAAAAGTAGTTACAGGTTTCAGGAAGCCGTAGTAGTGTTGTCTGCGAGGGCCGATAGCCGACTACCGGCAAGTATCATCCGACTTGTCACACGATCGCTCCGGATATAGGTACACACGACAACGAACGATCGATGCATTATGCTTACAAACACTCACTAAGTATTATTTTCATCGTTCCATTTTGATTGTTCTCTTTGTTAACTAAATGCACTTATATTTATGTAGATGACTTCAACGCATTTTATATTTCTATTCCTAGTTTTATGAGAAGCTACTAGAGTTTTAATAGCGACGCTGAGTAATAACTAAACTACAACTCAACGTCCATTATCTGATTTTATAGTGATGTCAATAAAAATAAAAGAATACAAACCCATTCAAAACTTTAAACCGATCACTTACAAAATGTCAATACGCGATTAAAATAATAGTGTAAAAGTTTATAGCGAGCTATTGTTAAATAGAAATAGACGGTAGTGTCGTGAGGCAGACTCGACGGCGCCGCCGATGTCTGCCGGCTCGCCGACTGCCAGACGAACGCAGTGCCGTAAACCCCCTCGGGATTACACACGAAACGACATAAAATTCGATTGCTTATTGTACATCAGAACTAAAGCAAACAAAATTTTTGGTAAAAATACCTTTATATCGTCGTAAGCAAGTGTGTTTTAGAAGGCAAATATATTTTGATAACTTCATCAAATATCCTAACTTCTATTTTGATTTAAAAAAGTTAAGCGTAAATTTTAATTTATGATAAATTTAATTAAAAAATAATGCAACAAAGTTTTAGAACCAAAGGTTAAGCTAGTTTTCTTGACCGAATTTTTGCTCGAATGGACATAACAAAACGGTTTTTTAAAGAACAAAATAATCTAATATTGAACCATTAGTAATTATTAATACTCTATCTGTCTTCCAGGTTATGTCCCACATACATGGTGGTGAAGTCACAATGACGTGTCTCTCTTTTTCCATTCGCTCTATACACTCTTCATGTCCCTTAGCACAAGATCTTTCCATTTAATTTATATTGGTTCTACCCTTGGTTCTACCTGAGACAAAAAGCTGTAGTATTTCTTTACAACCCACATCAAATCATTGATAATTTTATTATCTCCAGTTACCAAAACAAAATTTAAGTAAACTAAGACGAATGTAGCAGGTACCTAAGCAGAAAAATGATGCCAGCCAATGTATCTGACAAAAAGTAGCTAATAACTTTTATAAATTACAAACAAAAGTAGTATGCAAACCGATGTAGATGATAATATTATAATTGTTAAAACAAAGCCAAAGTTTAGAAGTTTCGAAATACAATAAAATAAATTTACAAAGCTATGCACGCTTAATACACAACGTCGTAGTAAATTTCATACTCATAGTTCAAATAACTGAGTACAAGCAATAGTCAACCGCATGAATGAATGCACCTACGCTATGTGAGCAAAGGGCCCTGTCTATAGTCGACCCCACATCACCGGTCGAATTCACATCAAAGCAAAGTAGGAAATCAACACTAACTTGCCAAACAATGGGAATAGACATTGAACATCAGCTGTGTATTCATTATGAAAAGGATTTGTGCAAAATACTATGACATCAATAAAGTTTGGACTTTGTTAGTCAATGTTCAGAACTTTTATTTATAGCATTTTGAACATCTACATGTACTTAACAATGTTGAATGAAATTATTTTTCATATACGCTTGAGATGAGAATTAAAAAACCTGATTTTATAGTCTACAAATTTATGCTTTAACTAAGTAGTATTTTGTGGACATTATCAGGCTGAGATGATGATGATGATGATGAAGTAGTATTTTCAATATAATATGCTGCACAATATTAAGATGTTTATTATTATAATGATATCACAAACACCATGAAGACAGATATTTTAAATAATTTAAAAACATCATTTAGTTATTGTCGCACAGTTACAAAATTTCACCTACTGCAGAATTAAAGCATAAGATATAATTATATTCCTAGTAAAATGATTTGTATATAATAAATATTTTGATAAATACCGCCCACAGTTCAAGAATCTATATTTTATTAAAATCTGTCATTATTATACTATCTTTAGTTCATAGGCAACACTAAAAGACAAGATAATGTAACAATAAAACAAGCTATTTATAAAGCTGTCCGTTCAGGAGAGCGCGGAGCGGCTGAAAGCGGTGAAGCGACATCTACTCTATTTGTCTCGGCTAACACAACCGCTGCCCACTTCTCTCGTCGCGTCCGTCGCCTCCTCCTAGTTTGCGTTAAGGATTTTATCGCTTTTTCTTTAGGGTTGCTTGTTAGTTTGTTTTTGCGTTGGCATTATGGTTTAGAAACATCGCATTTATCTCAAGCAAATTGCAACTGTTGTGTTTACTTTTCATTAACATTTAACAAAGCTAGTATCTAATTGGGTCATATTTATGGAGTTGACAAACGTGTACATTATTATTTATTCATGAATTCAATACGACGTTTTCTGAAACGATTCTGTCCGGAAGTGACATGGCGCCGTATGGCCTCTAGAGTTGCCTTTGAAATATCAATATCGTAACCGCAATAAGATCTTTAATCCAAAGAAATAGAGGCTACAGTATAATGATAGGCAAGAGCAATATAATCTTTCGGCTCGGGGCCGTCTTTGTCGCTAAGAAAATTTCCTTTTATTGTGTTAGCGAACGCTTATTGTATATCCGAACGTTTTCTCCATTGTAACAGCTACGCAGTCGCACCTCTTTGGTATTACTTTACAATTGAAAGATGACAAATAGCTAAAACGAAACGATACATTAAGTTCTCTTCGGAAGGGGAATTCGGCACGTCCTAGTTCCTATTGTTAATTCATGAGAACCGTGAAAATGAAAGGTAGGAAGGGTGCGGATTACGGGTCCCAATTGTCGCAGCGATTGGCAATAATTAATTATACTACAAATGTTTTTGCATTGGTGAATACACTTAAGATTTATGGTAAATATTTATGGTTGACTCACCTCTTCCTCAGTGGTGGCGGTGTTAACCGAGTCCATGCTTTGACAGAGCGCGAGCTCCATGTTCTTGTGTTGTGGAGATGCTGGTCGCGGTGAAGGCTGCTGCGGCGGCACCAGCGCGCCTTGTGTCACTCCTGCCGCCTGCTGTGGACCTGCTCCACCCGTAGCTGCAGGGCTTTGCGCCGCCTGCAGACTTTGAGCCACTTGGAGACTCTGCGCTGCCTGAAGGCTTTGTTGGGCCTGCAGACTCTGTTGCGCTTGCAAGTTTTGCAGCGACTGGTGAGCTAAGTTCAACTGGTGTTGCTGCACGATGCTCTGTTGCACTATGCTCTGTTGCACTTTAATGTGTTGGTGCACGGCGAGCTGGTGGATGGGATGGAGTTGCGCTGGGGGTGCGGGGTACGGAGGGGAGAGACGCTGGCGCTTCACTTGCGCACTCTGAAGCGCTTCGTGCAGCCTCTTCACCGGAAGGGGGCTCTGGCCGAGGTTATCCACGGCTGTGGCTTGGCGTGCTGGCCGAGTCACGTGACTCTGGCAAGCACAGACTATTGCAGCGACAGCTTAGTGACCGCGCGCGATGCGTCGCGGTATCGATATCGACGTATCGACAACGGCGCAACTCTACGCTCGTTGTAGTACGCGATTTAATTGACTTATCAATTCAAAATGTTAGAGAACTGCTATTCGCGAATGTTTATTAATTTAAAAAATAGCGCCTTAGCACTATGATTTATACGAATGAGTTGATTCTCTGCTTGTAAACCACTCCTGAAAAGAGAGAAAAATAAAATTTATTATTATGAAGAAAACAAAAATTTTACAGTCTAAATAAATTACTTAAAAGGCAGGGATGCAATAATTATACATTGATTTCATTTTTATATTCCCACGGATAAATATACCTAATAATACCTAAGATTCAAGAGTCTTTCTCCAATTATGGAGACAATCCTCTTATATCGTTCTAATAAATCGACGAGTACCATTGAGATTGCGAGCGATATTTGTATCTCATATAGGATCACAGAGTCTTATTATGTTTTTGCTCTTTATTACATACTTAAATTTAGTACGAAACTTTTCCCTAATAATTTTGGTTAAACGTAAATTATTTTTATTTTCTTAGCTTTTGCCTACGTATTATGCCTATATATTACGGTGGCAAAAGGATATTCTTTTTAGTAGGTATTTAACTGGTACCTATGTAGGTATTAACCTACATAGGTACCGTATACATATACCCATAAAATATAAATATGCGTTTATTCTGGACCTGGAATTGAACTGACCGAATAATGCTCTACAATATTGATACATAGACGAGATTATCATAGTCTTTGTTATCGATAAACTGTTTATCTGAGCATCCCTTCGAAGGATTTCTTGCATCACATAAAAGTTAATATTTAAAAAAGATCTTACGTAAATACTGATAAATATATTGAACATACGAAATATTCTACGAAAGCTGTAAACAGTAATCGATTACCGCTTTGCTCGGTCAACTTCTTAACAATAGCGTTAATGAATGATTTTATTCGATGCCTTAGAACTTCAAACACAGTACGATTTTATACGAATATTATTTGGAAATGCACGTAAAATCATAACAATATAAAATATCAAAGATAACTTACGAGTACGTTTCAGTTAAAGCATTGTCACCGAAAATAACGATACTTTTAAAATAATATATTTTTATGTTTTTTTGACAAGATGACTGATTTATAATATTATATCATAATCATAATTTTAGCATATTTCCAAATATATTTACACAAAATCTTGCGGTAGATACAAAATTATTTAAATTTACTTTTATATATTTAACATGGTCAAACATTCGTTTCTGTATTGTAGCCTAAATAATGTTAGCACGCGACTGCATAAAAACCAGTAAGCACATTTTATGCATTGTAAAGAAATACCGGTAACATCAAATTATTTAAAAAAAAAACAAATGAAGGTAATTAACTCTAACTCTACTTAACTGGTATAAGCAATAAAATACCGATAGCGAAATACAATACCGGTAACTCATATCAATACCGGTAACTTAAAACTGTACGAGATACTAGCTAATAAAATTTACAAATAAATACATTCATTATATTATGCAAAAGTCTCTTGACTACCGGTATAAATAATTATACTATGCAAGTACCTATATATTTATAATATCAACATAATGACAATAAAATACCATCGCGATCGCCGAAACGTATTTTAATGTCATAATATACCTAAAAGATAATAACATAAAGTACAATTTACAATGTTTAAAAATATAGTTATTTTTATATGTCAAAGACTGCCGATTGCAATAGTGTGGGTAGTAGTCAACCATTTATACGGTTAGTCATCGCAATAAACATCTAGAATCGTCTAAATTGCCGACTAGACTGATGATATCTGTACAATAATTTACTTTAACGTACTAAGTTTTATTTGTAGAACGACAATTCCTTTTCTTTAAATCTATTTCTAGGTATTCCATTCTTAGCAAAAACAATTTATTATAAACGTTGTGATAAATTGTAGCACATTTTTTTCAATCTAATGTCCAATCATGAAACTCGTTTTCTATATAAATGCATTCAAAAGATTTCTCTGTAACAATCTTATTTAATTTAACCTTTTGTGTATATAAGCGAGAATCACACATCAATGTTTTTTTTTAATTGGCTGTAGCGTTGGTGTTGAATGTAATTTCGAACTCCGGGTAGGGTGAATATGGTACTGAGGATTCGGATCGAGAAATGATCAGTATCTGAGTTTGGAATTGTCCGCAATTAATGTACATGGCTCTTAAAATAGCTGGGGCGAGAAAGATTAATGGATGATGGATGTTATGTGATACACCAGACCATGTGCAGAGGCTATGGTACGCCAATTGCTTTGATCCAAACATACTTCCTTCGCCTCCTCTACATTCATCAACCTCTTCTTGTATGAACGTCGATTTTGGGTACTTTTAACTTGGCCTTTTTTTAGCAAATCTCCTATTTGGTCGCTGTATGTTCTCCTAGGGCGGCCCCTACCGACATCTCCATTCATTCTTGCACGATGAACCAATTTTGATAATATCGTTATAATTGGATTTTACACTAAGTTTTAGTTTATTGCCCTTGATGACAGTCAAACCAAGGAAGTAACCACAGCTTGTGGACTTGGGCAATCCACGGATATTGCAAAAGGACTGGCTCCTGTGAAGATGAACTTCGTTTGATAAACAACACAGTAAGCTCGGGAAACAAAGCAATAAGTTCATTCTAGACCCTACACGTACCTACGTGGCCGTACTGGACAAAATTGTTTCAAAGTAATACAGGTAAACTCTGCTGCGAAGTCGAGAAGCGCGCTAGTAAAAGGTGTATGACAAATTGTGAATATCATAATAATTGTCTATAAGCGTTTTATTCGTCATAGCTCTCGGCAATGACTATGAACAATAGACGCTCTGTTATGGCTAGACCAGAATGAACACAGTAAATGTAATGAAACAGAAGGACTAAGTAAATAATCACAGATATCATTAAATTCTGTCCTCCATAGACGTAATGTCGGCACGATAAAACCGGACGTAGAGACTTAATATGTAACAATCACGTGTAAGACCATTAGGTGTTCCAAGGTTAATGTTTTTGCTCAACGATAGACCGACGACGCCGTGACTAAGCCTCAATTGAGTAAAAAACTGCGTACATATTTTCCAAAGTGATCATACTTCTCAGCTTTTAAATTACTATGAAGAAGTACTCGCTAAGGCCACGGAACATTTTTTGCTTGAATTAAGAACGTTGCTTTAGTTACAATAGTACAATTCGTAACTTAACTGAGGTTTGGTTAGATGTGGTGACGGTGACAGGAAATGATCGTTTAGTCTGAGCTTAAGCCACTTAGAAAAACAGATAGATCGATGATATCGTAAATCTTGTTTCAAAATCAAAAATGAAACAGTAATAAGACAGAGAAATGCTTATGCTACGAGGTAAGACGTAACTAAAGTAAATGATGATAATTTACTCTAAATTAAAATGAAATTAAACTAGGTATCAAGACACAAATATATTATCAGTTTTTATTTTAACATTATTTACAGAAGCTATGTAGTTGTACACATATTATCTGCTAAAAATAATTGTGTTAAAATAAGCGTGTGAAATCAACGTAGGTACTAACGACATACATGGTAGAGAGAATATTCTCTAAATTAAAAGCAACCTTCAAATGCAAGATGATCGTACATTCTAATACAATCCATTATAAGTTTTTGTAAGTTCTTCTGATGCAAACTTTGATAAGGCGTCCTACATGGACAAAGCTATCTAATTTAAGCAGAAGATTGCTAAGATTTTATCCAATTAGATCTCAAACTGGAAAAAGAATACACAAAGATCGTGAATAACCCATTACCATTGGATGCTTTTTCTACTTTTAATTAACCTTACAGATTATAGAGAGAGAGATCTTTGAGCGTCTATGTTTTATTCAAAACCTCAAAGTTTGTCCTGATTTCATCTAATGTGTTTAACAATTCTGCACTTGTTTTCTTTTCTATTTTTCATTTTAAAAGACGTTTCTGCACTAGGGTTATTGTCTAGTGAAGGAGTCAATCTATATCGCAGAGGGACTTTACAAACATTACCCTCAGGCTTGAAACAACTATAACTGTCTATGGATAATACAAATATTTGTCTCCAGTGTGGGGATCAAATTCACAACACTCGAAGCAGTCTCTGTAGTGAGGTAACGTGTAGTGGGTTAGTAGTATGTACTTAACTGTGAGATAACATAGTAGTAAATCAAGAGGGCATGTCAAATATAATAAAAACCTGATTTACTTAAAGCGCCATTCTAAAAGATGTTGCAGAAGTAATATACAGCCGACAATCGCCAACAATAATAAAGAGGAAATAACAACATGAACTTTCTTTTCATTCCTCCCCACAACAGTTTGTGTCGGTTTCTACAGAAACAGCAATACTGTCGTAAAACTTGGAAGATATATTTAAAACTTGTATATTGAAACTTGAATTTTATGTAAACGGAACATGTGACCGCTACCCTTTAGAGTCGCTTAATGCTGAGCTCACAAACTTTAACGTTGGTACACACACGCTTAGAAAAGTACAAGGCGCAATATTTCCAACTCTGTTGAATACTTTAATCCGACCCTGTATTTATGCTGCGGCGGTGTCGGTAAATAAGTCTCGGCCAACTCTTACAGTTTCCATTTGTTATAACTACTAAGTCCTGGGGAGATCCCGGACTTCGACGGGACTTTATACCTACGGGATGTGGAAGTTCGGAATAAGTGATAAGTAGATTGAATTGGACAAATAATAATAATGCGTATCTATCAAGGATAGGTAGACGTGGGATTAAGCGAGCGATGCTGCCCAAACTTTTAATTAGCAAAACTTATGAACTACATCGAATAAGTATAGAAAGATTATGTTGCCAGCTGTATTTGCTCTACGTTTCAACTTCACCCGCATGGCCTATGCAACGTTTCAGGTTTTTATGACCAATAGTTTTGGCAATGCGTTGAACTTCATCTGTTAGTCCCTATGTGTAAATGAAATCTTGCAAATGAATGTTACCAACCGATTGAGAAGATATTTTGCACTAAAATGGCCACTATTTCAAGATGGCACACTAATTATACAATCATAGTATAAGTCGTCTAGCAGACAGATGAAGAACCTTATGCGGGTTGGGATAGACTGAGTTTGAAGTGTAGTGGCAAAACTTGGAGAAAACTTCATCTATTCTCTGGTTTACAATAGACTGATTAAGATAAATTTCGTGAACGATGTAGGTACTTTAACAAATAAGAAAAGCCTTTAAAAGAAAAACATGTCATTACAATGTAAAAGGCAGACAACATATTGAAAGAAATGAAGTGAAGAAAAACAATTACAGAAATAAATTAACACAACTCATTGAAAAAAACGTCGTGTCAGTAATGAGCGGAAACAATATTATGTGGAAACAATAAAGTTGTGAACGCAGCGATCGCTAAAGATACCTCTGACTATCAATTTAATTACAATATTGTGTACACAGTGTCATCAATTTATTAACCCACGTTAAATACGCTGAATAAATTATTCCGTAGGACGGCAACGTCATTATTGATAACTGAATAAAATCAATAAACGAAACGGCCCGAGCACGGTGAGCGTCATTTTATTCTCTTGTTCACGCGCTGTACCAATCAAATAAACACACGATTATAACTTACAGGTTTCGCCATTCTAATAATACATTACACAAATCCATTACCTATATTTAGTAGCTCCGGAAGCCGTTGGAATTTCACCAATAACGTGATTATAGAACTTACTAACCATACCCGATACCAATTACTGTTTATTAGATTAACAGTTTGTTATTCGTTGAACGAAATAATTACCCATATGGCTCTTCCCAGAAACCTTAAAGTTCAGATCCTGCGGTTAACGTACAGTATTCATATTGCCTCAACAAACTCCTTTAATTTAATTCGAAAACTATGGGGTCGGGCACAAAGAAATAGTTCGGTGGGTTAGGAGGGACCCTCCGGGAGATGCAGAGGTGCTCAAGTTTGCACAACTGACAAAAACAACCCTTTATGAGACGGTTGAAGGTAGCTTCATTAATATTTACTTTCGCAAGAACAAAACAAGATAACATTTTACCTAGCTTCTGTTGGCATAATTTAATTATTTTTAACCAATTTATTTTGAGGTAAAAGCTGTTGTGGACAAAAAATACCGTTCTGACAATATTTTTTTTAATATTCTTAACATTACTGTTATTGGTTCAAATTTCGTGGCGCGATCTCAATAGGGAAATATTTAAACCAAAAATATTTAAAACTCCAAATTTGTGTAATAAAGAATATGTATTTACATTAAAAAGAGGTGTAGAACCTCCATGCGCATGTTTACTTGACTACCAAGTGACGTAACCTATAATTTTAATCACAAACATTATTTATAATATTAATTTATTTGTGGTAAATTGCACCAATGACACACTTTTAATTAGATTAATGGCCACCCGAGGACACTTTAATGTGAAGTTATTTGAAATTGTTATTTAAAAATACTTATCTATTTCAATTTACAAAGTCATTTATTATAACGAAAATCAGAACGTACATTTATTAATAACTATGTTGATTTGAGTCGCGAATCAGATACTATCCGACATTTATAACCAAAGTAATTTGTAAGACGAATTTTCAAAATATAATAGTTAGGTACTTTGCAAATATATGCGCTGTATATGTATGTTTAAACCGTTTAAACTCTAAAAACCATATTGGCAACCAATTCAATGCTGTTTCATGAGTGTGGCTAACAAAACAAGTCCATTCAATTAACAACGTCTGCCTGACGACCGATAGAGCCATTCGCGTAATGAAATTTGGACAGAAACAAAACGCGCTAGACCTATTCTCAATTAATTATTTTATCTACTTTCCGTGCCATAATGTTAATTATCACATACTAAACATTTTCACCCACAATCTCTTTGTGAAATGAATTCCGCTAAAATACTCGTGAAAAGAACTTTCTCCAGGATGGTATCTAATTAGTTACATTTACAGGCAAATTAGCGTCTCTCCGTACGAATTCAGTCTAATTCCGAGAGAAATGAACCTTTGTTATACGCGGGCCCATATTCATAGTGAGCAGAGTGTCCCGCAAATTGAATCTAATTGCCGCAACGAAGTGTTGAATCAGACGGTCGGCCCTGGTAAAGCGGTGGCCTAAATTGCGCCTATTTACCCATTTAGGATCAGAAATTGTGAACACCCACAGACCACCTGTTTATGGAATGAAATTTTCGCGAGGCGGTGACATCAGCTGTCGCATAAGCGTCTTTATTACCTGCCAGCTGTCACTGTCGCGTTCGCACTAGTCAAGCATATTTGACTTGGAATCACTTACTTAGCGAAACATAAACAAAATATCGTAGGAGGTAGAAACAACTCGTTGGTTTGAAGAGGACATGTCATTTGTACACACTTTTTGGAACAATTTGTTTATAATATTATAGTTCAGCTTCATCTGTACCTAAATCACTTAATCAAACATCTACCTACTCGTATTTATATATAATGTATCAAATACAAATATTTTTATAGAGTATGGTTGTCCTAACTCAACACACCTTGCAATCAATCCGGTCTTAAAGGTTTTAATGTACATTTTTTTTCCATTCCTCAAAGACATGTGCTCAGTACGCGGTAGAAACACGTCAGGCTACATTGAATTAATCACCTAAATAGATTTTATTACCGCAAATATTTACATTTGCTGCAAAGTGATGTAGCTGTAACTGAACAGTGCTCCAGTTTTATTTCAGCGAGCGCCGCGTCAGTTTCTTCTTTTTATTTTATTTTATGGTTTTTAAGAAATGTAAAATATGTATTTCATGCTTCAACACGTTTTCTTGATTACACAATTTTATCATTCAATCGCATTCACGTTGATATTGCTTCTGTGTGTCTCTTTAATGTAGACCACAAGCGATGACTTTTTATTTATATTTCTAATTACGGTTTTTAACGTGTCACAAAATAAATTCATCATTGATAATGTAACCAGACATATTTTAAAACATAATAATTTATTAGATATATATGATTTAAATACATGATATTCACACAGTCAAAAAGGTATAGACATTAGTTACCTGACGATTCGAATAAAGTTAAATAAAAATCCCATAAATATCAAATATACTTTATTTGTAACATTTTCGCTCGTCATTACACGCGGCGGGACGTTGCAGCCCGTTGTGAAAGAGGCCGCACGGATATCGTGACAAAGCAATATTTTTTATTGCAAATCAATGCTATCCGATCGTTTTCCGGAACACACAAAACAAATTGCTAGTCGGCGAAAATCCTATCAAAGCTATTTTATACCTATGCTCTATGCCATGCGACACGTTTTTGATGTCTCTTGCCAAGTAACAAGCTAACATTTTACTAAATGCCAGAATATGTTTTTCTTGACTCTGGATGGTATCTATCGTTGAATAATTATGCCTAATTATTACTTCATTATTGGAAGTAAAAGGTATTTGTCACATCCTGTTTTCTTAATTATTCAATTTGAAAGTTATAACTTAAATTGTCATTAGAGTGTCTGGAAGTACCATTTTAAAAAAATACAACTTCCTCTTAAAATGTAAATTAGAAACAGCAATATTTTTTATTATTGCTTGTTTGGCGCCATTCTGTTTTGGTATGACTAGTAATATAATTTTACACATACGTTTTGACGACTTGCTGGCATATAAAATAAACCTGTTAAGGTAACTAAAGCGCTAAATGATCACATAGATCACCTATCCGTTCAATTAATTTAACAAGCGGTGATTAGTCACTCCTTATGGAAGCAAGTCATGACGCAACGGACACAATAACAGACCTCGGTACAAGTACGACTGTTCCAAATGGTCTTGCCACAGTAATTACACCAACCAAATAGAACCAGAGAAATAGATTAGATGGAAAAAAATCTTACAAAAGAAGCAGGTATGTTGTTGTTGAAAATGTATAAGAACTTATCTACAAGAAGTTACGACAAAAAATCTCAAAGTATGATAATCAAGCCTGAGGTTGTTTTTCAGTGAGTAATATATTCCAGACAGACGAAAAATTATTACATAATATTGCCTGGTGGAAATCCTTGGAGAAGGCCTATGCCCAACAGTGGACAGCTTTTGGCTGAGATGATGATGATGATTGCCTGGTTTCAAATGACAATCTGGAAATATCAGTATATTTTTGACACACTTCATGCTACAAAGTTACAGAATTGTAGAAAGAGGAACTTTTGTATATGGAGCGATGAATCAAGTAAGACGTTCGATACTGTCCACCTCATCAGAATCTGCAAACATCGTCGCTACACGTGGGTGCTGTGTAAATATTGGGTATCGCATGTCTACATGTGCACTTGAAGCTCATCTTACATCGATATAAAAGGAAGATTGATACCAAGAATAACTTATATTTTGCTACCAACACCAGAGCCAAGATAAATACAATTATTAAAATTAAGTTTAATATCTTAAAATAAAAATATACTATTTCATAATAAAAGTATTATGGCAATAATAAAGAAAACATTAAATCGGTAAAAACCATATTTAGAGAGAGAGATGTAATTAGGTACATTTAAGAGACACAATCTCGATCTAAGGCAATTACGCTATGAAAGTACCATAGTACCGTACAGTTACTTACCAGTACTTTGCCATCCGGTGGCATAAAACGAGAAGAGAAAGACAAATTATCTTTATTTAATGAAAATATTTTTCTAAGCCTCGTATTGAATTTTATTTCTTGAAAATAAATCTCACCAACCGTAAAATGCCTTTGAAATTAGATGGCAAATAAGCAATTTATGCACAAGAAACCTGCTTGTAGTTAACATTGTAGACATAATGCGATTACGATTAGATTTCATACGAATATTTTTATGTAATTTTGCCGGGCTTATAGGTTGAGGAAATAAAATGGAATATATTAGCCATTCATTTTTCCCAAACACGAAGAAAAGACTTAAAAATTGATTATATCGGCAATCTTTTGTCATTTATACGACGAAACGAGCACCGAAAGTTCACTTTTATTAAAATAAAACATGTTTTAACTGGTACTTAATTGAAATTTAATAGGCCTCTCTGTCTAACTAATAACGCCTAATATGATTCAACTTAAATCCACAGCGGAGGATTCTTACATTAACTCAATTAACCTCTCACTTATTATGCTAGGGAGTCTAATAGTCATGCCGCTATTTCAGAGGTCATTCTCGTTTATTGAGATCAATTATAAAAGTTATCGCCTTCATTGTAGTCACGGTATTTCATAAAAGTTACTTTGATAAAGGCAATAGATGCATAAATTCTAGTATCGTAAAAAGTATGTTTGCTTTCATATTACTGCAGAGGAATTGTGTCATTTGAACAATGTCTTTGGAATCATTATTCATGAGTGTATGTGTCGATCTAATGACGTTCATGGGTATTCGACCGTAGCGAGGGAGTTCACGCGTCTGTCTTGCATTTGCGCAACCATCAACCGTGAAAAATGTCATCCATTTACATCAACTTCATTCTACAAACACAAATGCATTTGAATGCAAATCATTTGTTTAAATTTTAACTCTCGCATTAGTAGTACTAACAAGAGCTATGTAAAATATTTACAAATAGTACGCTTGCGCCTCTAGCTCGTGTAACCAAATAGGTATCTCATCAAAATCTAATTTAGTATTGTGTTCACATATGACTAATAAAACATGACGTATTGATGTCTTTGTAACTGAGATGATAAGAACCTTGATTGCACATTAAAAATCTTCAAACAATATTCGATTAGTATCTCTATTCTACGACAATAAGTATGGAGTTTTCGCATATGAAGCCAATTTGGTGGATATAAATATATTAACAGATTCTCGTCATAATGACTGAGTAAATAATCAGTTTTAATATTTTTTTAAATATTTTCGTTACGCAATTGATTTGCATTATTACTATAATGATTGTTTAGTTAATCATTACAAAACTTAAACACTTTCTTAGTTTAGGAAAGTTAGCATTATTAACGGTTAAGCATTTAATAGTTTCTAAACTTCATAAAATTTTTCGTTTGTAATGTTAATGTGAGTTTTCGGTCGAAATTAATTATTTTCTGTTTTATCCATCTTCTCAAGTTCTTTTCAATTAATCAGATACCAAATTTGCTACACTTCAGGTGTATTCACCATGTCAATAATTTAATTCGTTTATGGTGTATATCAGACGAGTTAGTGGTACGATAAATAACTGTTACATATGTATTTTCTCATTGTTTGGATTCAGTACAATGCGTAGTGGTTTCAGAAAGTGCTCCCGCTGTCGATACTTGGCAGTAATTTCTACGTTGCTATTGTTGCGAGCCTCGCTTTTGTGACTTTTGTGTATCACATGAATGACATGACTACGCGTGTTTCTCATTTTGACTCTTATTTTCTTAGAAATAAAACTCTTTTGTGTAACATATTAAGATTGTTACAATACACGGCTTCCTTCAAATTCATGAACCAGCTTGAATTTCAAAGTTTAACACGGCTTAAATCCAATTCTTGTAAGATTCTAATGAGTTCTTGTTCCTCTGCTAGTGTACTCAGTGGTGGCTAGCGTTTACAGATTGTTAGCCTTATCTAAAGCGGCGCAAACAATTAACGGATCATAAATTCACATCGTGACTAACGAGAGTTGCGCGCTTTAATAAAACTTTGATAACATGCGGCACAACATTGAGTTCACTTGCAAACAAACTGTGGATACAGTACTATTAAGCTGGCAGCTTTTCCGACAAAACCTCCGTGGGAAATAAAATAAAAGTGAAATTAACACCGCGCCAACAAGTGCATCAATTAATACGTTGCATCCGACTGCCTTTTATCAAACAAGAGTCTCCGTTACCTAGAAAACAATAGCACATTTCACAAGCACACACACTGCATTCGTCGGAAAACGCACATGCACAATTTTCCGAACACCGATTACGGACACTGCGTCGGTCGCGTCAGAGCAAAGGGCGGCACATACAAGCGCTGCCTCTGCGCGCGATAGACTGACGGCTCGCGGGCGGACTTGCGAGCGAGCGGGACGCGCGGCGGGCGTGCCAACACGCTGCGCGCGCATGACGCCTCTCTGTCCTACGCCAGCACCTTGCATACGGTCGTCTCGCTCGCACACGCTCGAGCACACCTTTCGTTCCCGAGACAGGTGTTCCTATCCCTGTGTGCGTCCAGATATGGCTGGCTTCGTCTGTATGCGCGCTTCCTGCGGCGGCGGATCGTTTTTTATGCCCGGCAGAAATTATAAAAAGTAAATGGAGGGAAAATTAAATAAAACGTTTACAATGAAGCGTTTTCCTGTGCGCTTTCAATGATTCAGTGTGCGCTATTTTTCAGGGTGGATATCATCAGGGTAGCCGGCGAGCATGATTACAGAGCTTTTTACGGATGTTTGAGTGATGTAGGCGGGCGTAATTAGGCACGGGGCGGAAAGGTATATTGATTGCGGTGACGCGGCTTTGTGGAAAAATCGATATTTTTGTATTAAAGGTGGCACGCGACGTGTCCGGCCCGTGCGTCCGTGGATGAGTAAACCTTCGTATCGATCCCAACGCCGACAAGTTTCGACCCTAGTTTATGGCGCGCACTATAACTTGAGCCACACTTACCTATAAACGTTATCGAGAACGCTTTAACTAAACGACCACGTCTTTCATAAAATACTATACGACTTAAGCTCTAAAGCAAACATTGGCCATTTTATAGAACAGAATCGAGACATACCTACCTTTTGTACGATAAAACAACTCAATTTCCCTTTGTATAAATAAATTTAGAAAAGAGGCACTGTTAAGTGAACAAAACTAAGTGCATATCTACATTATTATAAAATATATACAAATCATTGTACTACATAGTAGGTAACGTATAGACCTAATACAAAGCATATGTTATTTAAAAATAACATAGTTAATAAAAAAAAATTCATCTGTCTTGCTGACTGTACAAAAATGTAAGGTTAGCATTAAACAAAAAAAAATTGGTCGCAGAAGGAATATAAAATAGGACGAAACAGGAATAAAATAATTAAAATTATATTTTGAAACGAAGAAAGCACATGGATATTATAGAGACGACTTATGATTTTTTTATGTGGGACAAAACTCTGTTAGCCAAACGAAGAACAATTTAAAAAATAACGTTAATGTAATAGACGCTGGCAACACCTGCAGAATCACTAGCATATTGCTAACTCATTTTTTAAAGAATTATAAAAAACTTGATGAACCTAAATGTAATTATTAAATTTAAATTAAATTATTTAAAATAATATTTTTAGATACAAGCTTTTCATTGTTACATGCGAGATTAATTAGGCCGAAACAAATGAACAAACACTTACAACAGCAATGTACTTAAAAGTTACATTGCTCTTGTAACTTTCGAGTAGGAACATTGTTTTTGTAAATGCATATAAACATGATTTTCTCTAAATTCTAATCCTAATTCAATACCTACTTCCTACATCGCCTATAAACAAACTTGAGTATCCAAACCCATTCCCAATTCACGTGAGATTGTTAAAATTTCATGCGATGCGGCTTCTCCTGAGGGCATGTACACCAATAACATGTGGGTTTAAAGATCCCCACAGTGTAGATACTCGTACTATATAAACATAAACAGACCGCACAAGCCAATCTACCTACGCTATATTAGTAAGTATATGTATGCCATTTATATATCAATTGTTCTTACGTAGCTGTTGAAGATAAAAAATCAGTTACTTATGTATATAATGGTACCTAGTCATACATTTTAATAATAATATAAATAGCAATCCATTATGTCCCACAGCAATATATTTGACAATACTGAAAATATTTATCTATTAATCATTTTCTTTAATCGAAATGAAAGACGAATAGAATAGCAAAAGAAGTTAATTAATAAAGAAGATTTTTTTAAGAAATTGAGGACCGATTTTGTTGATAAAGCCTTCTCTATATGTTGGGCCAACAAGGCCAATGTAAGCTACAGTAACTACAAGACTATCGATGAAACATTGAGCTTCTGTAATTTTACTAAATCTTTTTATACTGCGTACAATATTGGCGTATGTTTGGCCAACATGTAGAGGGAGCTTAAGATGTTTAAATTTACCGAGAGAGTAACAAGATCTAAATATCTCCATTAGGCCTGTTGGTCTAGTGGTTAGTGACTCTGACTGCTACGCCGGAGGTCGTGGGTTCGATTCCCACCCAGGACAAATCTTTGTGTGATGAGCACGAATGTTTGTACTGTGTCTGGGTGTTATTTATCCATATAATGTATTTATTTAGAAATATATAAGTATGTTTATCAGTTGTCTGGTTACCATAGTACAGGCTCTGCCTAGTTTGGGATCAGATGGCGGGCGGAGAGTGAGTTGTCCCGAAATATTACTATTATTATTCTATCGAATTTTGAACAAATATAAAAGGTATATCTGTACAGCAAAAAAGCCAGTTAACAAAAATATCCATTAAGGTAAAGTAACTCATAATAAATCAACTAAACACAATTCCTTTCAAATAAATGGGTCGGCACGCCTCAAAATCGAAGGGAAACTATCTGGTCTTTATAGTACAGTATGGAGCTAAACATAACCACAAGAGTGTTATCAAACATTTACGTAATACGGTAAAAGAGTTTTTCCACGACATTCGTAGATCTGAACCAGTAAACGCAATAAATTATACTCTTTCAGAATAACATGCCACGTTTCGTTGAGCGTCGCCTTTTTATATATAAAACGAAATAAGAACCAAAAGGCTTTCGGCGCGACTAATGTACTGAAGTAATAAGTGCTTAGTAGAATAAAATGGGGTAATTTTGTTTAGGGAATTTATTATCATTAAATTTTGAGTAGGTATTACGTTGTTTTGTTAAAATCGTCTTGTTGGTAGGGCTAGTACGAAGACTGGGTCCAGTTTCAGTTTTATAAAATCTTTCGTAAAAGTTTGTCGTTTTTATGAGTAGCCCGTTGCTTTAGTGGCTTGATTGATTGCGGTCGGATTGATTCATCATCATCATCGTCGTTCCCTCACTGCTGAGGATCGCGACTACATACGACGCGTCTCCAAGCTATGCGGTCTTCTGAAATGAGGACCACACGGTACATGCTACCTCCAAACGCCTTCTTAATGACGTCTGACCATCTTGCCGGCGCTCTGCCTTGAGCGCGTTTACCTTCCACTCGGCCCACGATCAAAAGCTTTTCCAGACGATGCTTAGGTTAACGCATATAATATTCGGGTATATACCCGAAAAAGCTAAATGCACGCTCTTTGCAAATCTTTGGATTGATTAGTGCAGACAATTTAAAAATCACCGTATCCAAAACAAGCTTCAATGTGTAATGCTTTAAGAAATGACTACAGACTCGCTTAAGACGTTTTACTTAGTCCTGCAAATAATACGTTTGACCTACGACTAGCCTAGTTAGCTGAAGACGATTGGTCAGCAGAATTAGACGTCTAGTTTTTGTAAACAAGACACGCGCCTCGAGTTTAGTGTATTAGGTTTTGAAAGTGTGAAGTCTGCGTATCCACATTTAGGCAACCTAGCATTACCTTCTATTTTTTTATACTATTGAACTAATATCCAGTTATAATGTAAGTTAATAAAAGCGGTGTTTGATGCGGTCGGCGTATGTCCAGTGGACGTCTTTAGGCTAAAATTATCATGATGGTGATGATCCAAAACATAAATATAAATTATAAATAGAGCTTTTTGCCGAACATTGGTTACAGATTCAAGTCTTAACGGCTATCCAACTACACAGGATATTTACAGTCCACATTTTCACATTTATTCCCTTAGTATCATATTCAAATGAGCCGGTAAGCAGACACGACCAGGAAAACATCAAGCGCAAGACTCTCTTAAATAAATTCGCCGCCAACTACCTGGCTACTGTTTTTTTTTATAAAAAAAACCCAGTAGGTATAATTTTGCCCGTTAGTGCACCCAAACTGAGACCACACAATCAGCCAACCTATGAAGTGTGAATTCATATACTTTTAAATAGATATTTTTTTACAAAAAGGGGCCTGACGAAACAAAATAATTTAGGGTAAGCGCCCCTTATGTTGACCACCATTATTAAAACAAATGGACCATGAAATTTATACTAATATAAAGTGCATAACAAAATGGCCAATTGTTTTGAACTACAAATCAATCATATACATACAGTTTTCTGATAAAATGAAGAGAAGGAAACAGAAGGTGATAATAATAATAAACCCAAGTGGGAAGATGCAAATACAGTATGTAAAAGTGAAGCTATACCAATACAACTACAGGGTGCAAATGTGGCACTGACCCGCGCCGACATCACCACTTGTCCTGCTCTTTGTGCTATACCAACTGCACTTTAAGCTTACACTATAGAGGTGGCAAAATTCAGGACTTGTACTTTAAATACTTGACGTACTATAGTCACGAAGAAGAAGAATAAAGTCTTTAAATAGTATACGTGATCATTGAAATAGAAATACATTTAGCTACAAAAACCCTTATTGAAAAAGCTACTTTAAGAGCAAAAAAAAACTACTTCAAGAGCTGTTAAGATAAAAGATGAAGAAATTTGATTAGAAAAATGAATTAAAAGTAGCAGCATTTCATCAAAATGTCTTTATATTTTTTAATGTACTTTACGCCTTACTAATTACATTGCTGGGAGCATTCTCACTAGGCTAGCATATATATATCAAGAAGATCATAATAGGCTGGTTTCTATTTTGTGTGTGTGTGTGTTTTATCTATGTAATGTGAATATGACTATTATTATTATATTGAATGTACCTATGAGTCTATGTTACTTGTGAATAAAGGATTATTATTATTATAATATGATTATGAGTAAAATTATATTATATTATTATTAACTATTTTAAGTATAAGCAGCAAGCAGTAACAGCTGATCGCTTCTAGATGTTATTTGATACTAATTCTAATATTCATGGCTCTTCAATTTAATCTTGCAGTCCTTATTATATTAGGCTATAGAGGCCTAAATATGGGCGATCTAAATAACTCTGTCACCAGGTTGGCCACTAACCAAACGATATGAAGAAGAAGAAGATTAGGCTTTCGATTGAGAAATTGTCTTACATAAAAACGATTGTTAAGAATCGCTTCACTTAAAATCAAATAGCGCATTGTGAGAAGCAGTAACACTCCATATTCAAAAATGGCCACTGTAATACTACGCAAAAATTTTAAATTTCACCAAATAAAAATCGATTCTCTATTTGTTTTATAGTTTTCTAAATGACGACAAACGAGCTCCTTTGAATAATGCAGGAGCACCTCGATGGCAGTTGAATCAAAGTCCTAAAGAGTTTGAAATTCGATAAACTTGCACCAGAGGCTAAGCTTACATCATGAGGTCAAAGTTATTCTACAGAAACTAAACGAGAATAGCTGGTTTCTACTGATCTGAATATTAGTGAATATTTAGACCGAAGGTATGCCCTAGTGGTTAAGGCAGACACATCAACACTAACACTGCAGTGAATGTTTCTGTTGTGGTCTGAATCTCCACACGGGATAAATATTTTTATGGGCCTCAGATTGATGTTTCAAGTCTGGATGAACTTTGTGCCTTTAAATTGCATAATTTAAATCCGCAAGCAAGCCCTGTATGTTACCTAGTGCGGGATATATTTTGCCGACAACCGAGAAGGTTCGGGCAGCCGATGGACAAGGTCACTATGAAAATGCTGAATGCTGTCAAAATCCTTAGGAGAGGCAAATTTCCAGCAGTATAAGTCTATAGGCTGAGAATATTATGATGATGTTGAATTTTTTGCCACTACAGTCAATTCTTTCTTCCAGCCATATTAAATTGCTGCTACGTAGAGTATTAGATACATTTAATTTACATATTATTGTAAACGATTTTTCTTTATTTAAATTAAGTCTCAAAGATTTTAAGGGGAGAATGAGAGGGAGGAATTAAATGGACAGTTTTAATATCATGGAAATGTTAGATGTACATATGTATATTAGATCATAGACTTGTTTATATTACTAAGAGGTACTTTGACTTCTCTACGTTGTATTCCTTAGTGCGATAGTCAGCTTTAAAAATAAGTATCTAACATATAAATGGATGAATAAGATTAAGTTCATAACATTTAGGTACAGGCACAAATAACATACCTAAGGTAACGGCACCTTGATCCGCGGTATTTTCACCAAAACTCGAAACAGCATCGAAAATTAAGCATTTACTGTACCTTTTTGGGTGTTTTGTAATTTTTATCAGAAGGTTCGTTTATTTGACTATCGAAATAGACTAAAGATTTGGCTATAGGACCCTGATTTGTATTAAATAATAAATAAAATATGAAAAAAGTCCGTAGCCCCTAATTCCGATGTAAAGATCCTAATTCCGATGTATTTAGTTCCTAATTCCGAGGTAACAAAACATGGTGTTCAAAAAAAATCCCTATCTACTTTATAAAATATATGTTATTGTTCTTTGAATCTTTATTATCATGAGGAATAAAGTTTGTATGAAAGTTCATAATGTTTTAGTATTTTAAAATTAGGAATTTGGGATATCAAGGTTTATGAAAATTCTGATACTATTTACAATTGTTTTTTATTTTTTAATAAATCAATTAGTTTTGTATTATAATATAAGTACTATTACGTAGTTATGACACAAAATTGCTGTTAGATAATTTTCGAATGTTAATCTTGTCGAGTTTTGAAAAAAAAAAAGTACTAGATACATTTGTATCACTGATTTTATTTATTGTAAATTAAGAGACGGCCAAGATTTATTGTAGGGAACCATATTAGCGAGCAAGCCTGACTGGGGAAAGCCCTCTTACAAAACACCACATCCAAATAACTACACACAGCGGTGTAGTTGTGTTCCTGTGTGTGAGTACAGGTCTCCAGCGCTCATTTAGAGATGCGTTTTGAAAGAAACGTAGTCCTATCCCAGGGATACTTTCATCATCAAGCGCTGGTGTAAAAAAATGGGTCGGCAATACGCAAGTGATACCTCTGGTATTGCAAGTGTCTGCTATGCTACGGTAACTGCTTAACATCAGGGTATGCTTGTTTGTCACCCAAGTAGTATAAAAAAACAATAATCAAAATATAAAAGATATAGCTAAAACATTAACATGATAAAATTATGTCATGTTACGAGAACACTATGAAAAGAATTTTACAGACAAAATAACCCAATTTACATTAATTTTATTATTGGACGTTCTATTAGAGTGAAAAAATAATGAAATTTGCAATATCAATAACCAAAATACAAACTTCCTAAATCAAATTTCATAAAAACAAAAAAAACTATATGCTGCAGTGAATTGTGAACAGCCTGTATTTTACTTATCTATACCACGGAATAAGGTGTCCATAGAACCTAATTCCGATGCACTATACATCGGAATTAGGTTTCGTACTAAAATATCACGTTTCCTAATTCCGAGTATTAAAAACTAAAACATTTTTGCATAATTTATATACAGATTAGTGTACAATTGTAATATCTGCCTAAACATGTATTTCACTTGCTAAGAGTTACATTTAATTGTTAATAAACTTAGATTTTTGGTCTTGACTTTCTTATAAAACGAATTAACAAAATATCAAAATTCACCACCTTTGATATGCTATAATTAGTGAATGCGATGCAAAAGTGTACCACGTAATTAGATCTTATATTTATTGACTACTTAAGTTAGTAAATCTAAAGTGTGGAGTGCCTAAACCTAAAAACAATCCTGAAAACACAAAATGAAACCAAGTCTATGAAATCCTTATTCCGTGGTATACATCGGAATAAGGAACCCGCTAAATTTTATGGCACCTAATTCCGCGGTATTTTCAAAACGTATTTTCACCTTTATTTATTTAGTAAAATACAAAAACGTAATGTAATACTAATAAACAATATAGTCGTTTTACTAATTAAACGCAAAGAATTACACACACAGTACCAAAACAACAAGAAAAACGCTATTTAAAAAAACATGGTATTTACGTGCACAGGGTGCCAAATGTATGAAGAGTGAGTTTGGACCGGCTATCGTTGCGAATCTTATCGATTATCTTAAACATCTTATACTTTACACCTTACCTTGGATAATATATCCACATGTAGATATATTATCTACTAAATAAGAGATATTCTGGTAAAAAACAGCTTGTAAATCGCAAGTAAATGCCGTTTTTCTAAATACCTCGGAATTAGGTGCCAATTTCAGAACCCATCAGAATTAGGTGCCGCTACCTTAATACAAAATTATAGCGTACCAAGCTTTAGGAATAGAGCCGCTAGTAAGTAAGAAGACACAGTATGCCCTAGGGACAAGTTAATATATATTTTATGAAAGCCACTCAGTTATCGTTATACTCCTATTATTCGTACATCGAAATTCGATAACGTGTGAACGAGAGGACCGCCATGTTGACACGTCTGATCTTGACACATTGTATGGAAGCCATCTTGAAAAGCAAGGTAGGAAACATCTTGAAGGCAATGTGTTTCAATAAATAACAAACAGCGATGTAGTTGTGTTCCTGTGTGTGAGTACAGGTCTCTGGCGCTCATTTAAAAGGAAAACCTTTAGAAAAACTTTGCCTATCCCAGGGATACTCTATTGCATAACCCCGTGTCTCTCTCTAATGCCTTATGTAGTTGGCTAGTCGTGATAGCTCTTAGTTATCATCATCAGGACTGGACTAAGGCCTCCCCAAGTGCACACGAGCTAGCACGATCCTCGGTTCCTCTTATCCAGCTACTCCCAGTCGTTTTGCGAAGATTATTGCTCAACCTTGCCCGAGAGCTATGTTGTATAAAAATTGGTTAGACTACTTTAAAATTGAATGCAGAAGACAGTTTTAGAAATTAAATTTAATAACTTGTTCATTGCATAATAAAAAAGCCACAACCAAGAAATTTAAGTAGCTATTTTGTTTATAAAGCACCACTTATTTACGCCAGACAATTCTAATGCCATTTTTTTTCAATGAGTAGTGCCATTTATATCACTAAAGTTTTGCAAGGCTATTTTTATGATGTCATTGTTTAACTAGCCGCAAAAAGCATATTTTTGCCACAGTGAAAAACAAACATACAGCCCGCCCGCGTAATGATAAGCAGTAACCGTAGCCTATAGACGGACGATTTCAAAACCAGAAGCTTAATTGCGCATTGTCGACCCAAAATCTTGTAACTACAGACTTTTGTGTTATAACATATAAATAATATAAGGAGATTAAAAATTCTTCAGTCTTGTACCTGTACTTACGCATTGGAACACAACTATTAAGACTGTGATTATTTATTTGGCTGTGGACTCATGTTAAACTCACTCTACACGTTGGGCCAACATAAGCCAATAAAGACCACAGCGTACTTAAATCTAGAATTGCAACATTGTACTACCGTAAATTTTCGTAAATTGCTTGCCATGGTTTTACTGTGGCCAGTATTGGTGAATATTGGGGCAACGTGTAGAGGGAGTATAAGGTAGAGGTCCTTTTCCAGTAGCACTTTCTTGCTTCGCCTCTCTAAAAATTTAATTGTCTAGAAAAAGCTGTAGCTACATTTAGCTTTGGCAATCAGTGATTTAGTACAGCAGTGAAATCTCCAAAACGCGCACCTTTCATATCGCGACAGAACACACAGTCGCAAAACGTCCTCATAGTTATAAGCCGAAATTGTTGCAAAAGGCTGCAAAAAGCCTTAGTTACGTACGCCGACACGCATGACAAACAATAGAGCTTGGTAACTCACACGCAGACATGCTCGTTGTTATTTTTCAATGCGTTTCAAATTTTATTATGGAAAGAGAAGGGACTTAAAACACTCTCTAAAAAGTCAGATGTCCGTAAAAGTGGGGTGTATAAAATTTGCCACTGTGTTTGTCTTGTAGTGTTTTATTTTGTTTTTTAAAAGTTCGGCAATGAGCAAGCGTCCATAGGCTACGGTAACTGCTTACCATCAGGCTGGCCGTATGCTTGTTTACCTCCTGTTATTAAACAAAATGAATTAAGCTCGCCTTTGTAAATGGTATTTTAATATGTAAGTATTTGTAAATGTAACTGTGTACAATAAAGAATTTAAGAATAAGCTTTCTTCTTATGTAAAGGACTACCTAATACGAACTAATGAAATATTTAACAACACATAGCTCACAAGAACGCAACAAGAAAGCCACAACTTAATTTACAAAATCACCTACAAGCTGCCCCAAACTCATGAAACAATTAGTATTCCAATGTCGAACTATTTTAATTAACAATATACCGTATTTATCACTAAGAGTGACTTAAAGCAGTACTATTTCACGGGCCTTTGTCATCATAATAGTATTTCGTTGCGCCCAGATGTTGGAGCACTTAGCGGCTTGCACCGGTTTTATTATGAATAGCAACGGAACTAGTATTTTGCGGTTTCCCTGTGGAGGCAGACGCAAATTAATGCCCCAGCTTTCAGCTAGAAATTAATGTAATGCACCTAGGTTACGTAGCCAAATTGTTGGCATTCAGTAAATTTTGCAATGCGCAACCGAAATATGGAATATATTTTTATAATTGAATTTTTGATGCGTTTATTTGCTATAAGTACGAGTACCTGTCGTGATTTAACTTTGTAGATATTTATGATATTAACTTCCTAGATGGTCTGGCGATAATAAAATTTAAGTGCTACTGCTCATTAGCAAGAGCCTGCCGGTAATCGAACCAAAATAGATATCTATTGGATTTTTCTATCAGGAAATAGATGTTCAAAACTTAAAACACTGGCGATGTTTACATCTTGTGCCACGAATACCATGTAAAGCATCTGTCCTATGCCTGTTTTTTTTTCTAATCAAGTTTTGAATTTAAGTTACTTTGAAGACCTTAGTCAAAAAGTTAGGTCTTGTTGTTATAATACAAAGCTACACACCTGTGGAGCTTTGTATTATAACAACAAGACCTAACTTTTTGACTAAGGTCTTGAAAGTTACTTTTTCCGTATGTTTCCACCTGTGTAGCTTTTTGACAAAGGTCTTGTATAAGGTGGAGATCTCACATCTCTCTTATAAATATAATACAAAGCTCCACAGGTGTGTAGCTTTTTAACTAAAGTCTTGAAAGTTATTTTTCTTAGGTATCATCTGTGTAGCTTTTTAACAAAGGTCTTTTATAAGGTGTAGATCTTACACCTCTCTTATTCTAGTTGCGTACATGCAGCACGCGTCAATGCACGTTAAATACAACGCTTGAACGCTCCGCAGCACGCTCCGCCGCGTTGGACGATCCGAACTCACAACGTTCAAAGAGCTTGTGATAGAGCTACTTTTTATATAACTAGAACAAAAAAGGCAAAGAAACAACAACAAGGCAGATGTCCACCTGATAGTAGGTAATTAAGTTAGCTTATGGACGCTTGCAATACATTGGTACCTATAGCAATAATAGACAACCGGTCAAAATTGAGTTTGTTTTAAAGACAACTGCTAAACAGCTAGGGAATAAGCTTTGTGTCGTGGGGAACTTTACAAACATGTAAATCATGGATACAAATTACTCCCAGACTAGAAACAAAGTCAGTCAGTTTTGTTCCGTGTGGGAATCGAACGAAACGAATCTCTAGCTTAGCAGTCATGGTCACTAACCACTAGACCAACAGGCCAGTCAGTTCAGTAAAATTCACTAATACGTATCACGTTTTAATACTTTTATTAACACATCCCTACTGTTATTTTGGCTCATTGTTTTTTTTGCCGCAGAATAAAGTATATGTAAATTCGTCACAGTTCTAAACTTTTTTCTGTGACAAATTTACTTTGTGACGAATGTACTACAGCACGTTTTTTTGCTTGCAATACGATATAAAATATAGTAAACGAATTGAAATTAACCAAAACAATCAAAATTAATCGACTATACTATCATTATTTGCAATGTCCCTCACATCAATCGTTTTCTGCGGCTTACCAGACTAGATTTTCAATCAAATTCAAAAAATGATCGTACTTGCATACCTACCAATTTTTCAACCGCTTTGACTAATTGCAATATTATTTTTAATTTATTTCATTTTGTTTATTTACTACCTGGCTACGCTTTACTGTAGTTTAGTCTAAAATAGTTCGAATTACCTGTTCCCCAGCTTTCTTCCCAACTTTATATTTAGGGATTTATATTTTTGCACGGGATCCTTAATTCTTTTCCTAAAATAAAATTAAATGTAGTTTTTATCACGCTCCTTAACAATACCGTTGCGATATTAGCGGAAGCAAACAGACAGACGGACACACATTTTAAAAATTGCGTTTTTGTTATTAGTAACGTGTAAAAAGTCATATACATTTGGTAGAAAACTATTTTTCTGCTACAAATAGACACAATTTTATTTATATGTATAGATAACTCATTACACCTATTTTTACAGGATAATAATACAATTCTTATTAGATGTTGCTTAATATAACTACTATTGCATGTTCTTCTACTATTATAGATCATTATTTCTTATTAGGTACATAATATTATACCACAATAGTCACTAAAATACCTTTTTTCTGAATAACAACTAAGTATCCTTCTTGAAACCAGAGCTCTACATTCAAGAAGGAAATCTGTATAATCACCATAGAACTTATGGGCAATTCCGACATAGTGTAACGACTTTTTGGGGTTATAACCATTCTGTTCCGAAGGAGGATCGACGATAATACGAACACAGGTGCCATCGTAATAATATATTTTAGTTATCTCTAACGTACCGATATTCCTTAGAAATGAACTAAGGTACCTATATTCTTATCTAACGTTGTGCCTATAAAACAATATTTGTTTATATTTATCATGAAATTTATTGATTAAAATACAAATTAATAAAGTTTAGAAGTAATTACATACTACTTAATTAATTTAGGAATTAATACTATTATACTAATCTATTAATATTTAAAAACATTTAATGAGAGGTAAGGTTGCAAACCCACATGGGGAAGCCGCCTACACCTTACAAAAGACCACAATAACCTACATTCTGTAGTGAAATGTGTTCCTGTGCGTAAGTTCATTAAGGGACGTGTTTTTAAAGATACGTACCTATATCCCAGGCTATCCCTGGGATATAGTAGTAGGTACTCCATTACAAAGCCTTGTTGTTGAATGTTTTAGGTTGGTAACATGTGAATGATGCCCGAAGCATCCATATACGATCTATGATATCTACTATAGATGATCTGCTATGTCCCACTGCTGGGCAAGGATCTCCCTGTCCTCTATTAAGAAAGCTGAGAGAGTTTAGGCTTTAATTCACACACGCTGGCCTAATACGGGTTGGTGGATCAGACAGGTCTTTAGAATTACTTCAAATACATGTGGGTTACCACACGATAATAATAATAAAACCGCAGAGCAGCTTGTGGCGGGCTGAATGTGAGTGGCGACACTGCGGTCTTGAATTCCCCGGAGAGTCGGTCAGGGCCTCGTCTCTGGATTGCCTTTATTGGCTGTCCGAAGTGGGCTGGCAAGAGCGCCCGCAGGACTCTCAACTCTGGCTTGCCTTAATTGGCTGATCAGAGAAGGGTCGGCAGAGCTATATGCTCGGGGGTGGAAGGGTAATTTTCAAGGGCATAACTACGGGGAAACCCGCTCTGGGGTCTTCCCCGATGGTGAAACCGGTGCCGCACCGCTCGACACCCCTAGCCGCGCACTTTGGTGTTGCCCTGTTACCTGTGGGCTGTTGCATCTAGTGTATAGGCGAGTCACCGTCTGCCTATTTTTCGTTTAAGAGTATATCCTAACTTTTAAATGATAGCAGGCGACGTTTTATCCCATAATCTTTGTTTACCAGTCCACCGAACACCCAATCCCATGGCCCAAAATTATTTGATTTCACATGTTCCCATAGCTTTAATTATATATTCATACATTTCTACTTATATATTCATAATTAAATGTATTCAAACATTCTCAACAAATAATTTATGTATGTATTGTGTATTCATCTAGTAGGTACACTTAAAGAGATTAAAACGCTTATCGTGTGAGTTTCTTGCTCGTTTTTCATTCTCTTATTTAAGGGCTTTTACTTTTCCTTGCGTTTATGTGATGTGCTCCACTAAGAGATTAAATTTAAGGCCGCCGCTGTACATAAAGCGGTATGCTTTTAAACCTACGAATAGAACATAATATTTTTTTCGTAAATACAACGTTTTTGTTAGGTTTAGCTAAAATACTTAGTAAAATTAAACCTCTCTAATAAAAAATGGGTTGGCAACACGCAAGTTATACATCAGGCGGGCGGTATACGTGTTTGCCACCCAAGTAGTATAAAAAAATAGCAACCTATATCCCACTGCTGGGCACGGGTCTCCTATCCTCTATCAAGAGATATCAATCTATCAAGAGTTAGAGAGGGTTTAGACCTTAGTTCACACACGCTAGCCTACGCTGGGTTGGTTGACAAACATATAATCTTAAGAATTTCTTCTTAGACCTAAAAACTCCTAATTTATTTTTTATTTTATTATCAGTCCGGTTGCGCGCGCGACTATGAACGAACGCGTTGACAGTGACGGTGTGTTGTAAATAATGTCGCAAAATATTGTGAAGTGTAATAGCTGCAATGTAGTTATTAATGAACTGTTAGCGTTCTTACGAAATGTTTTGGACGTCATGGATGAAGAAAGTGTGCATCAGCTGTGTACTTCTTCCTTCACAGCGGATGAAATTGTAAAAGCAAAGTCTCTGCTGTTTGAATCGATACCCAGTGGAAAGAAGATGCCTGTTCGTCGAAAAGATGGTAAAAAGAAAATGTCACGGGACATAGATGACATGATCTGCTTACTCAAGGGAACAAATCCAGATCTATTTCCGATATTTGTGGCAAAAGAGTTACACAAACTCCCTCCAGTCACTTTTGATCATGTGGATGTTACCCGCTTGTTAAAGGACATAATTAAACTGCAAAACAAGGTAAGTGATTTAGAACAAAAATCTGTAACAACAGAACAATTCGATCTGTTGAAATTAGAAATAAAAGATATGAAGGAAACATCGATTATTAATAATTCTATGATAGATACAAATGTAAACAAGAAAAGAGGAGCATGTGTACAAAACAGCATTATTATTGATAATAGTCCATTTAGTTTGCACAAGTCTAAAAAATATTCGCAAGCAACAGCTGATTCTAAGATTAACGGTCAGCCGTTAAAACATACGACAACCTTATCTAATCAGTATGATAATAGCTATGTCTCTGTCTTACAAGAACAACAAAGAGTGACAGAGAATAGCCGGCGCGTGTGTGAGCGAGAGAGGACGGCAAACATAGTGAGTGCGAGTGGGAGCGAATGTACAATGACCAACAGTATTGCGATAACTAACGCCGAAGAACCGGTTTCGCTACCGGTTACCTGCGCGATCTCCCAAACACCTACGAGTAGTCACCGTGCATCTGTACTCACCGCGGTATCACACCAGTCGAAATCGAGTGAGTTATGTCCATCGCCAACAGTGGTGCGTTGTGCGAGTTTAAGTGAGAAAAATGTGAGTAGTGATCAAACAGTAGGTAGTGTAAACACTGTCGATTCTGAGTGGCGATTAGTGCGGAATAAACGTTATAAACAAAATAGTTTAATTAGTCGAAAGGGGAGGGCCTCAACTGCGCCTGAAGGTAAATTTCGGGCAGCGGATATTTATGTTCCATTGCTAATATCTAATGTTAGTACAAACGCAAGCGAAGAGGACATTATAAGTTATATAAAGGATAAAACAGGCGAAATTGTGTCTTTAAAAAAGATAAACATGAAATCTGTTAAGAAATATGATGCGTACAAGTTATATGTTGCGAAACACAAAGTTAACTTGTTTCTTAAAGATGACTTATGGCCTGACGGAATTATATTTAGACGTTTTGTTCGTTTTATGTATCGAACAAAACCTCAGTAGCGTATATATAGTTAAAGTCAACTAATGTTTTTTAATTTTATGGATATTAAAAGTAGTAATAATTCTCTTAGGTTTACGAGTTTTAATTGTAAGTCAGTTAAAAGGTCGATTGATAATATAAAATATATATGTATGATGTCGGATGTAGTAGCCCTGCAAGAAACTTGGCTATTTCCCCATGACATTCCAATGCTCGGAAGTATAAGTCCTGACTTTGAGTATACGGGAAAGTCCGCTATAAACACTTCTGAGGGCTTATTGATAGGAAGACCTCATGGAGGGGTAGCCATACTCTGGAGAAAGGGCATATTTGAATCGGTCTCTATTGTTCGCTGTACTAGTCCTCGGTTAGTGGCAATTACAGCTAAGTCACAAGGCCGTACAATTATTGTTTTTTCTGTATATATGCCTACAAACTGCCCAGACAACTTACCTGTATTTACAGATGTATTAAGTGAGATAAGTGCTACTATAGCAAGCTGTAATATAGAAAATGTTTTTATATTGGGTGATTTTAATGCCCACCCTCATGAGTTATTCTATAATGAGTTATGTAATTTTTGCACTGAGCAATTTTGGATTTGTGCGGACGTAGAGAAACGGGGGGCGGATAGTGATACTTACACTTTTATAAGTGATGTTTACGGAAGTAGGAGGTGGTTAGATCACTGTTTAGTATCAGTATCAGCCTGGCACACCGTTGTTAATGTAAGCGTTTCAGAAGATGTATTCGTGTCGGATCATCTACCCATACATTTGGAATGTAACTTAGACGTGGTAAGACCTAAATTGACATCTCGTAGTACAAATCGTAACTCTGTCATATGGGGTGAGAGAACAAAGTTGGAAACGCAACGTTACCATGACCTATGTAATAGCAAGTTGCGAGATGTTGATTTCCCCCATGAGTTTAGGAGTTGCAGTAGCCAGTCATGCGACTTGGTCAAACATAAAGTTGTTCTGGATGATTTGTATGAGCTAATTGTAGAAATACTATGTGATGCGGCTAGGCAATCGAGAGGTGCGCACGGAGGGGGACCGAAACGGGGCAAGCGCGTGTGTGGGTGGAACGAGCACGTTAAAGACGCTCACCGTGAGGCAAGGTGCAGTTTCCAAAGATGGGTTGTAAATAACCGTCCGTCTTCGGGCCCTATCTATGATGAAATGTTCGAGAAGCGAAAAATTTTTAGGAGTCGCCTAAAATTTTGTCAAAATAACGCTGAACAAATCACCATGGATAGGTTAGCCGAACAACGAGTTGCAAAAAATTTTGGAGACTTTTGGAAGTCTACTAGTAAACTGGATCCTAAACCCGGTCTCACTGCGAGTGTTGGGGGGATAACTGATCAAGGTGACATTGCGAACATGTTCAAAGAGCATTTCAAAGTACAATCCCCACTCGGTCCTCCAACCATGGTGCACAATTCTGAGCTCAGCAGTCGTGGAGTGGAACCTCCGATACGTTTCTCAGCTAAGCAAGTGCGTGCAATTATAAAAAGCATGAGTCGAGGCAAATCTCCAGGACATGATGGGCTCAGCATTGAGCATCTAAAGCACGCAGGTGTCCACTTGCCACGAGTCCTGTCTATGTTCTACTCAATGTGTATTACTCACGCGTATTTACCTGCTAATTTAATGAAAACAATCGTAGTACCCATTGTGAAGAACAGGACAGGTGACATCTCGGATAAGGGTAATTATCGTCCTATTTCGCTTGCTACGGTAATAGCAAAGGTGTTGGACGGTATGCTTGATTTAACTTTAAATGATTACATACATCTTCATGATGCACAATTCGGGTTTCGGCCCGGGCTATCAACTGAAAGTGCAATCTTAAGTCTCAAGCATACTGTTCAATACTATGTTGATCGCAGTACGCCGGTGTACGCTTGTTTCCTTGATCTCTCCAAGGCATTCGACCTAGTATCGTATGATGTACTCTGGAGAAAGATGGGAGACAGGGGTATACCGGCGGAAATATGTGAGCTGTTGCAGTATTGGTATGGCAACCAATCAAACCAGGTGAAGTGGGATGGTAAGCTCTCTGAACCGTATAGGTTGGAGTGTGGGGTTAGACAGGGAGGTTTATCGTCACCCAGGCTCTTCAATCTCTACGTAGATAACCTCATAGCCGGACTCAGCAGCATGCGTGTCGGATGTAGCGTTGATGGGGTTAAAATAAACAACATCAGCTATGCAGATGACATGGTGCTGCTGGCTCCGTCGAGGGGGGCAATCGGAGAGTTGCTTAAATATTGTGAAGGCTACGCCGCTGCACATGGGTTAATATATAATGTTGCAAAATGCGAATACATGGTCTTTAAGGTTAGTGGCAAAGGTATTGATTATGGCCCCGAGTTGGTTATGAATGGGTCATCAATTAAAAGAGTATCCACCTTCAAATACCTAGGACACTTTCTTGCCGATGACCTTAAAGACGATGTAGATATTGAGCGGGAGCGTAGGGCTCTGGCGGTCCGGAGTAATATGTTGGCCCGCAGATTTGCGCGGTGTACAGACCTAGTCAAAATTACGCTATTCAAGGCTTACTGTCAGGGTCTGTACACGGGCAATCTGTGGGTCCACTACACCAAAAGATCGCTGGATGCCCTGCGCGTCCAATATAACAATGCGTTTAGAATGTTGTTGCGACTGCCTCGTTACTGCAGTGCGTCGGAGATGTTTGCGCAAGCTCGAACAGACGGGTTTCACGCGATTATACGAAAAAAGACAGCCTCCCTACTTAGAAGAGTGAGAGACAGTCGCAACAGCATCCTGAAAACTGTTGCGGAGAGCTACAGCTCCCCTATTTTAAAACAGTTTGTTCGTAGGCTAATAAGTACTAATACTAGCATGTAAGTCGTAATGTTACTAACACATATAGAATTGTATTTTCTGAAATAAAATTATATTATTATTATTATTATTATACTAACAAAGAAACAATCATACGGTTCACCTAGTAAGTAGTTACCGCAGCCAATTGACGATTCTAACACCTTATTTACCTTAAAGTTTACCTTTACTAGGTGAAAACGCCACGCAGACCACCTGTGATCCCCTAACAATAAATTTTCTAATGTGTCTGCGCTGGCGTGGCGTTACACCTTTAGTTTATTTCAAGCCTTGTGTCGAAGGGAACTGATAACACATAGGTATAATATATTTTTTCTATTTAAATGACCACTCCCGCACTAAGGAACAAGACTTTACAAACATAAAAATCACGGATACAAAGAATCACGCAAAGTTTTATTCCGAAATCAGTAAATTAACCTTTCATGTGACAAATTCCTAGACTATTTTATATTGATTTTAAATTGATCTACAGACTATAGGATTGGGTTCTTTAAGAATAGAGTTGTAAAGTTTTTAAAGGGTTGGCAATGCGATTTATACTCCTGGTGTTGCAAGCATAAAATGTAGAATGTTTGGAAATATTTAAGCCCTGTAAAAAAGTTACCGCAAACAATCATTTTACGGGTCTAGCTGTAAATCTACCCAGCTACTTAACTTTTTTATCGGAGCTTAAACTCAACAGTAGGTATTTATTTAATACGAATTTAATATCGAGCTTCAATAAGTACTGTACAGGAGATATCAACGAAATATGATAATAACTTTAAAAAAAAATACAATGACATAGGGTTTGTATCCTAGTCGTTTCCTAGTCGCTACAGCCGACATGTTATTTTAAGCATCGGCGATCGATTTTAAGCTAATTGCTGCGACCAAACATTTCACACCGCACACTCAAAATCGCCAGACACGGCGATTGAGTCGCTTTTCGCATGTCAGAGAGGTAGGGCACCATACTAGCGAGCAAGCCCGACTGGGGAAGGATCTGAAAGACTACAGCCGAGTAACTACACACAGCAGTGTAGTTGTGTACCTGTGTGTGAGTACAGGTCTCCAGCGCTCATTTAGGGATGTTTTTTGAAAGAAACATATTCCTATCCCAGGGTTGGCAACACGCAAGTGATACCTATGGACCAGAGTCCATAGGCTACGGTAACTGCTTAACATCAGGCGGGCCGTATGATTGTTTGCCACCTACCCAAGTAGTATAAAAAAATTTAATAAAAAAGGAGGTTTTAATTTAAATTAGGGGTGCTTGCAATACAAAACATATTACTTGCATGTTGCCGACCCCCTTTTTTCAAAGAATAACCCAATAGATTAGTGTTTTGGGAAAACCTCGGCAGGAAGCTAATTCCACAACCTAATCGTACGTGAGAGGAAATTCCTTTAAAACCATACGGCACGATTGAGGTGCAAAGATGTCAGGATGAACTCCCTGTCGGTGGCGGGAGGTGTGTTTAATTGCCCTGATACTGTCTGTCATCTGTTTACCTCAGGACAACAAGCCTCACTTTGAGCCTCTAAACATTTTAGCAGTCTACGTTTGTATTCTAGTACGGATGTTATGTACATACAATTAGGTTGTTTTGTTAGTAACAAAAGGTGTTCATTAAATATAACACGTCGAAGCCCTTGCTATAATTTGAATGTGACGAAGTAGAAATAATGAATGATGCAAGGTGGCAACTTTGAAAATAAAATTCTTATAACTGCTATTGAATGTCTAGGTCTATTTTTTTATTAAAAAAACACAGGGATTTTATCATGATGCCCTGACTTGAAACAATTATCTGTAGGTCACACAAATATTTGCCTCGTGTGAAAACCGACTCACGACGCAGATACCTAATGGCGAGGAAACCACTTAAACCACAGAACGGTTATGTGATTTCCTCAACATGCAGTCAAATTGCATACTGACATAATAAAAATACGCTTTTATCTATTATTTGGAAGTTGTTGTGTCAATGTCAAACACATAACACAACAAATGAAAATAAAATAATAAATTATTATTATTTTTCTGATTATTTTTGGCGACGACCATTACGATTTCTCAATAATAAAAGGTATTTAAAAGTATGCTGAATAAAAATCCGACGCATATTTGGGCCTTAGTAAAGCACTAAGCAACCGCAATAATTATTTTAATGCAAACTCAACTGGAATATTGAGAGAGATTTGCCCTGGGTGGGGATTGATCCCACGACCTCAGTTTAAGCAGTCGAAGAGTTTTAATCGCTAGTCAACCAAAGACCAGACAGGCGACAGGAAGGACGCGAAGCCGGTACCAGGGCGACGCCCCGTCGCCATGGACACACAAGACATGACATTTGATAAGTGACAATGTCTGTGATAATATCTGTGATTTTTGTGTTTTTTATACCTTTATTTAATTTTATCATATCTACAAATTAGGTATAAGTGTAAAAACTAAATTTATGAGCCAGGACTGCAGTGGCAGCAGTAGCGATGTGGAGGTAAGTGCTCGTAGTCAACCTACCACATTCTCTAATGACCTAGTGCGTTGCCCTCATTGTCCCCAAGCTCGTTTCTTTAAAGGTGTGCGGGGCCTGAAAATCCATTTTGGTAGAGTTCATAAATCCCAAAATGTATTTTCTAGCCCCACAACACACACAGCGGATTTAACGGACGCCGCTGACAAAATTCCCTTTTGGCAATATCTGGCTAGTTTAAAAAATTCAATTCCGATCCTTAGGAGAGTTCCCCGCGGCGCGAGACCTACAGTAGCCCAAAATTTGGCTCGCTGCATAGGTCTTGTCGTCCGGGAGAACTCAAGTACAGCTTGGGAACAATTAATCACCTTCCCATATAGGATTCTCCATGTTAAAAAAGACCAGGCCTCTCAAAAGTCACTGACGACACAAATTAAAGATAATTGTTATATTTCTACAACCCTATTAGAGTCAAAATTTCCTTTTAGACAAAAAAACTCTTTTTCATATTATGTAGAATCCAAATTGAGAGAAGGTGATATAAGGGGGGCTTCCCGGTTATTATTTAGCAGCGATGTGGTGGCGCCGTGCTCTCCAGATACCCTTGCTGGTTTGCAGAGCAAACATCCGGCGCCTGCCGATGGCCTTACCTTCCCAGAGCCATCTGACATTGATTCAGATTGCCTCAATGTCACAGCCAAGGACGTTCTTTCTGCCGTTGGCTCTTTCCGGAATGGATCTGCCGGTGGCCTCGACGGCTTAACACCTCAGCATCTAAAAGATCTGTTGTGTTCGGGCGCCGGGGAAGCTGGGGATGCACTCCTGAGGGAGCTTACGGCTTTAATGAACCTTATGCTCGCCGGCAATGTACACGATGGCATCATCGATATTCTGTATGGCGCTAATCTATGCGCCCTACGGAAAAAAGATGGTGGCATACGTCCCATTGCCGTAGGGTGTACTTATAGGCGTATGGCAGCCAAGCTATGCTGTAAATTTTACAGCATAGCTTTAGCCAATAAATTTCAACCCCTGCAACTGGGCTTCGGTTCAAGAGGGGGTTGTGAGGCTGCCATACATGCCTTGTCAACGTACCTTGACTGTGGTGACGGTGAGGTCATCTTAAAGGTTGACTTAAAGAATGCCTTTAACTCGGTGAATAGGGACACCTTGTTGACACAGGCAAAATTGGAGACACCACAAATTTTCAAATTTCTTTATCAATGTTATAGGTACCCATCAAAATTATTATACAAGGAGCATCTTTTGGAATCATCGGTTGGTTGTCAACAAGGTGATCCTCTTGGGCCAGTTATTTTCAGCCTAGCGATTCATCCCATCATCGAAAAAATTAATTCAAAATTTAATGTCTGGTATTTAGATGATGGAACACTAGGAGGCAATGTAGAGACAGTTTTTCAAGATTTGGCTTACATAAAAAATAAATTTAATTCCATTGGACTAGAGCTTAACACGAGTAAATGCGAGATTTATATCAGTGACAAAATTAAAGACAAACTTTCGGTTTTATCAAAATTTAATACTTTGGCACCAAATATCAAAATTCTTGAGAAATCTTCCTTTTGCCTTCTTGGATCCCCAGTTTTTGAAGACGCTTTTGATTCATACATAGAAGAAAAAGTACAAAATTTTTGTGAAGTTTCAGACCGACTACTCAAAATTAATATACATTCGGCTTTTACCATTATTAGATACTGCCTCTTCGTGCCCAAATTTACACATGCCCTAAGATCGGCCCCGTTTTGGAAACATCTAACACTTTTAGGCAAAATGGACCAAATTATTTACAACACTATGAGCAAAATTCTTAATGTGGCCTTGAACGATCGAGCCTGGCTTCAAGCGTCCTTACCAGTTCGCTTGGGCGGGCTCGGCGTTCGCAAAATTGCCGATGTTAGTTTACCAGCATTTTTGTCCTCGGTTCATAGCACGGAAGAACTAACCAGGAAAATTCTAGCTTGCACACTGGTTAGTTCTGATGTGCCATGTAAGACCGATGCCATTAATGCTTGGAAAATGACTGTACCCAACACTGAGTTACCCACTAACCCTTTTTCTCAGAGACAGTGGGACGGGCCGCTTTGCAGGATGGTTAGAGATAAACTGATTATTTCGTCTACCAGTCCTGCGGAGCGCGCTCGTTTGCTGGCTGTGGGAGAATGGGAGTCGGGCCTCTGGCTTCAAGCACTTCCATCGCCCAGCATAGGTACCATGTTGGACGATACTACCTTCCGTATAGCTACTTGCCTTCGCCTAGGTGCTCCTTCTGTTTCTCCTCATAGATGTTGCTGTGGTGAAGCCGTCGACAGCCTTGGACACCACGGCCTGTCATGCAGCAGGAGTGCAGGCCGTATTTCCCGGCACGCCAACCTTAACGATATACTCCGACGTGCTCTTGTCACCGCTGGCGTTCCAGCTGTACTAGAACCCAATGGTTTGGTACGCAACGATGGTAAGAGACCTGATGGTATGTCTTTACTGCCATGGAAGATGGGTAGGCCTTTGGTGTGGGACGCAACATGTGTCGACACCCTTGCACCATCTCATCTTCCAAGTACAGCAGGTTGTGCTGGTGCTGCTGCTGCATCCGCGGAGACTCTCAAGCGGCGCAAATACAATAATCTCATCGGAGATTATGTGTTTGAGCCGTTTGGAGTCGAAACGCTTGGGCCGTGGGGTGCAAGTGCTCGCGGTCTTTTTAAAGATTTGTCGAAGCGTTTAATCGAGGCTTCACGTGACCAGAGGGCTGGCTTATTTTTGGCTCAAAGAATAAGCATTGCCATTCAACATGGCAATGCTGCCAGTCTTTTGGGCACGTTTCCAGCAGACGTCGATGCGGAGAAATTTTATGACGCCTATTAAGCAGTCCCTCCCGTTTTTCGTGTATTTTCTATGTATATAATTGTATTGTATATATCTTTTCCTTTTTTTTAAGAATTGTAAATATATTAGGTATATTGTATATATAGAAATATGTAATAATGCCAATTAAATAAATATAAATTTTCTATTAACTAAATATTGCGACTTTATTTAGAAGCGTCATATTTTGAAATCAAAATAAAATGAAAATAATAAAAAAGTTAAAAAGTCCATGTTGTGTGCAAGACGTGTAACATTCGGTATTTTGCGTATCGTATTTTCCGAATTCGGCATTTTGCGTAAAGGTGTTTTTAGGAAATAATCAAAATGTATTAGCTGCTCCATTCAAAGAATAAATTAAATATTATTATTAGTTTATCTGTCCAGCCTTTTAAGCGTAACAGAGCCTCTCAGAGAGTCTGTCTGTAATTATTTTCACATTTATAGTTCAACACAGTGGATTGCGTAAAAAAGGAACTGTAGGGTTTTAAAATTCCACATCTTACAAATTATTTTTAACAGTTCCATTC
This sequence comes from Trisateles emortualis, assembly GCA_947095525.1. Taxonomy (NCBI): domain Eukaryota; kingdom Metazoa; phylum Arthropoda; class Insecta; order Lepidoptera; family Erebidae; genus Trisateles; species Trisateles emortualis. The sequence goes on along the minus strand of OX352740.1, from coordinate 9,255,504 downwards.
TTAAAGCACTTTACTGTAAACACTTGGTTTCAATTCATAAACAACACATGTAATTTCGCTTTAAAATTTAAAACGCACGCGAAAATTAATGTAGCAATAAGCATAATACATTATTCAGCGAGGATAATAAAAATCTCATCCTCGAAAACAAGGTCGGATGAATGGTTAGCCTACATATCATCCGTAGAATTTCACAGTAGCTAATACGATGTGAAACCGTCGCAACTCACCCCACGAGTATGCCAACAATTTTAATAAATAATTATCCCCGTCGTTGCTTCGCCGGATAAACAGATACAGGCTTAATTCGTTACTTATATATCTACTTAAGCGTAATATAGCACTCTGTCTCACTCATTTGTTATTCTAATGGAGTTTTTACCTTGTTTAAACATAGTACTCTGAGCAAAAAGTCGTTATTTTCAGAAATATCGTAAAAAGGCAGTGACTGCCGGACTGATGTTATTATAAAGACTATAGAAGCTAAATGTCTGTTTGTCCTAAAATAGGAATGAGGTCGGAATTTTCGAATCATCGAGAGAAAATCAAAAAGTTGAAATTATGAGGTATTATAAAACTTGCTTAGTGAAGCCAAAGGCTGAAAACTATTTCATCCTTCAACTATACAAAGATTCCAATATTCCATAAAGAAAGAATTGCTAAAACAAAACAAAAACGCAATATTTCTGCCCGTCAACATTTATCAAACGTACGATTACAAGGCGACTATCGGATTATCCATTTGCAACGACGTTCTTACATCTCCACCCTTTTTCATTTAATAAAACCCCTAATTCGCCTTCAAATATGTGAATAGTCCATGTTTGAAGTATGTCAAGGACTGTCCAACGATGAGTATTTCGGTGAACCGTATTTTTCCAAGGACTCTCTTGAAGAACAATGATATACTTGGCTGAGTCGCTGAAGAGTAAGCACAATACAAATTCAAATACGTTAAGAGAGCTGATAGACTCTACTATAGTATTTATTGATTATCAAGCATATCATATATGTCTGTGTGGTGACGGATTAAGAATACAAGTGTCACCATCACGTACCATCCTAAGGGTCGATTAAGGGAGTAAGTCAGTCAGACAATATCCACTGCAAGAGAGGGAAAACTCGAAACAAAACCCTATACCAACCAGTCTGGCCGGCGCGGTATAGTAAACTAAATATCCCTCCAAGTATATGGAGGAGAACCGTGATCAGCAGTGGGACGTTTATGGGTTGAGATGGTGATGATGATGATGAAGCATATCACATACGACTTATTCTATCTAAAAATTGTACTTTTAGTTAAGGGTTGTCGAAGTCAATCCGTAGATGGTCACCGTTTTCTAAAGTCATATCCTCAGCCTCTAAAAGCACGCTAAGCCGTTGCTTCTGCGAATCTCTCATCGGTCGCACCGGATTGCCATCGGTTTGGTATCTGAGACTAAAGAAATAGATAGTGCACTTATGTTTGCGCACACACATGGGCAGTATGATATTGTACAGGTGGCTGGAGGAATATAATATATATTCCTGTTCGATTTAGAAAAGGGCAGATTTTTATCGAAATGAGACTAGAAAACTGCTGAACTAAAATATTAAAATAGACATTTGTTTTTTGTATAGTATTTAAACAAAATGTATATTGCATGTGGCAAACAATCGTATATTTGTTTTGTTATTCTACATTAATACTATTAAGATAAACATAAATGTCGCTAAATTAATAATTCTGCTCTTATTTTTTCATCTTTCTATTGCGGTTATTATTAATTTATTTATTAATTTGTTTAAGACAATAGTGCAATTAGTTTCCCTATTATTTTCCTCAATCAATCATCTACACTATCTATAAAATTTATATAAATACTTATATTAAGTAATAACACAATGGATAATAAGGAAGAATAAGGAAACCACAAAAGTTACTTAATACATTGATTTTAGCCCCACAGGAATCATTTATTCATATAATATGGACATGGCAAAGTTTTGGGGTGCCCCTAATGGCATATATGATTTGATAGAAACTTGAGCAAGTTCCATACAAATAATATGAGTTATTGATGCAAAGAATATCGGCAGAGTAAAGCGGTCAAATAAAACCATTATAAAAGTCTACAAAAATCAAATGTAGTTCAGAACTTTTTCATCATAATCATATTTAATTTATCTTCAATGTCCATTAATCGAATATTTAATAACAAATGTCCTTCTAACCGAATCTCAGTTACAGCGGCTAATCTCTACGTAGACTAATAAGTACTGACGCGATTGACTATGCATTCATTTCACTCTCATAGTCCGGTGAGATGACAGTCGGACACGACCGGAGAAAGACCCGGAGAAAGTGATCGACCAAGGGCATTCCATGCCTTTCAAAGCACGGGAGTGTAAACACCGCCAATTCTTAAACTTCGGTATTTTTTTATAAATTCTTGAAAAACCAAAAATCAGAAAGTTTTTCTAAGAAAAACCAAGAATAATTATTTTTTGTAAAGTGCGAGTGCTAATTACGAGGTATACCTCTCGGCGGATAAAAAAAACTATTCGAATAAAAAGACAAATAACACGAACACTTTAAGAAGTATCCGAACATAATATAATTGGTATGAGCATAATAAAGACATCCACACGCTAGCTCCACAAAGGTCAAACTCAAAGGTCAATGTTCAAAACTGAACATTTAAATAACTCATTAAAAAACAGGACGTCATCCATAACATACATACAACCTAAATAGGCAAGGACAATATTTTTGGTCACATAGACATATTAAAATCGTACAACGGACAATCGGGCATACCTAATATGTTGAAGCTAATTGCACTAAGATACCGTCCTTTTGCTAATTCGATATGTGTTACACGGGGCGCGCCACCAGACCGTATGCTTAGGATACAAATGCGTTCACTCCACAAACTAAATTGAACTCTCTGCACTAAGATTCAAAGTCGAATTTTGAACGGATCACTTAAAATTTAGGCTGTTCATAATATGGCGCGCCTTAATGGAAATTGTGAGCCGTGCCCGTGTCGTTACGCGCTGCAAATGTACATAATGTGTCGTCAAAAGGGTGAAATATACTTTAGTAGGCTGTGATTTCGTTCGTAGCGAGCCGAGGCTTACTGGCTTTTAAAAGTTTCTCGAATGTGATCCCCGTTAGACGGGCGAGTACGCGCGACGTTCACGCTAGAATAGGGACACAGCTGTTTGTAAATTCAAATTATTTTAGACAGTTATACGAAATGTAATGACCTATTTTGTTGAATCTCGCATTTGGATTCATTTGTTAAATCCTGTCGTATTGCGGGATATAAAATGACTAGACCAACTTTTTCGAATAAAAAATTGATTTTGTTGTTCCTGTTCGTAACATTCCACTTCACATCAACTAAATAAAATTGTACTGTAGTAATTCAGTACATTGTGGCATACCTACTACAAATCATAAAAATAAAACCAATAATCTGGTTCACCAGAACTTAAAATCCTTCTAAAAATGGACAGATAAATCTCCGAAACCATTTTGTCAGTAGAATGTCAAACGAATACTTGCACTCCTACCGTAGCTGTTTCTATTTTTCACGCAAAAGTTTTTCATATTCCGGAATAGCTCGCGGGCACCGAGACAATTAAATTCCCGTTTCCACTAGTCCACCTACACAATATTCTTATCCCGTAAAAACAAAAAAAAAAGTGATACTCAAAATATGACGCTTTTATTAAATTCTTCTTACGTTTATTAAGTTGGGGAGAAAAAATGCTCCGACTCGCGGAGAGAAAACTAGAGTAAAAAAAAAGTTTCGCGTTTCTTGACTGAGGAATTTTATTAATGTTGGCTACACTGTTTCTTGGGGAAACATTATTTTAACACCCATTACAAGGCTCTGCTTACTTTAAATTATTTCTTGTTTTGTTTATAAAGATAGGAAATCCAGAGGATTATACGATTATTATTCGTTATGATGTTAAACCAGCAAACAATGACAATTTCGATTTATGAGCTATTTTAAAAAAACGACTGGCTCTTTGACGCATTTGTATCGTAGTGCGTAGAACTGCTGAACTGCGCAGAGGTTTTGAGTTCAATCCGCTGGTCGGTTGGTATTTTTTTAAATTACTTGGGTGGTAAATAAGCATACGGCTCGCCTCATGATAAGCAGTTAAAAGCAGTCTATCAGTATTGGATGTTTTAAAAAATGCTTAGTACCAGGAGTGTAGAATAGTGCCAATTGCATGGCAAAAATCTCTACCCTGGCCCTGTTACATTGGATTTAACCTAGCTCTCTGCCTATTCTTAATAGGAAAAGGGCGTGATGATTTGTAAATTACGATAAATCAAAAATTTTATCGTTATCTCAAAACACTTAAGGCATTATAATTCATCATTATCATCATCATCTCAGCCAAAAGACGTCCACTGCTGGACATAGGCCTCCCCCAAGGATTTCCACAACTCTCGATCCTGAGTTACAATAATTAAAATAACTTAAATATAATATATACACTGAACATATTCTTTTAATTTATATAAGATATAAATACGCTTCAAATTATTTTAACCACAACTTTCCGCCATACTTTGCATTATTTCAACCTATTTCAGTACAGTAATGGTTGCAATATGAGTATTATTAGTCTTGAGTTCAGAAATAAGAAGCCTACTTAGACAGTAATACTCCGTATAAAGCCGATAAGCATTTCTATTTACCTTTTTACACAGTAACTAGTGGCCCGCCGCGACTTCACCTGGTTTAAACTATTTTTTATCCGTTTAGGAATTGAATTTCTAAAAATATTTTCTAAGCTGATGTCTATGTTATAAAATAAAGCTATGTTCCAATTTTCAGCTTTCTTGACTTAGCAGTTTTGGCTGTGCGATGATCGTCAGTCAGGCCAAACGATTTTATACAATACTAGTGGACCTGGCAGACGTCGTCCTGCCTGAAAAAGCTGATATACCGACAGGGTCCAATTGTAAATCTAAACCATCCGGAGCCCTACCCGAACACACACAAAATTTCATACAAATCGGTCCAGCCGTCTAGAAGGAGTTCAGTGACATACACACGCACACAAGAAATATATATATAAAACTAGCTGTTGCCCGCGGCTCCGGCCGCGTGGATGTCGGTTATCGCTGTAAAAAGTAGCCTATGTGTTATTTCAGACCATAATCTATCTCTGTGCCAAATTTCATCCAGATCCGTTCAGTAGTTTTTACGTGAAAGAGTAACAAACATCCATCCATCAACCCATACTTACAAACGTTCGCGTTTATAATATTAGTAGGACTATTCTTTGTATAAGCGATACCTAAAAATAGTTTGTTCAGAATCAGTAATAGATATAAGTACAATAATAATTTTAAAAGAATTTTATGATTAAAATAGGACACCCATATTTAAACGGGCCATATTTAAATTTTACAAATGCACAATACACCGAAATGGTTTGTACTGTGGTTCACGCGGCCCGTGGCACTTTTCGCTAGGTGACCATAATTGTGCAGGAAAAACTTCACAATGAAATCAGCTTATAACAGCGCAAGTTTTCATTTTTCTTACTTTTGTTCTTACTCTTATAATAAAAAAAAATTGGGGTGGTTTGGTAGTGTATTTTACTATACCAAAATAAGCATTGTATATTTACAGTAAGTAGGTATTATTCAATGTTCGTGACTAAATATTTAGTACGCAGTGCGAATCTGCATGATTATACAACGTTCCCGATGCTAAACCTTGGATGGGTGACCTTAGTTTACATTTTGATACCTCTCTGCCCTTCAAAGTTAATATGCCATTGATTTAAATTGTTATTCGGGTATTTGTGACAGAAGTTAAGACTGTTTGACAATGTAGATTTAAAATTTGCTGCAGTTGCTTTGTGAGTTAGCTAACATTTTTATTTTAGGGGATCATGTATAATAGAATAATAGCGACCCATATATGTCCTACTTCTCATTCTAGAACACGCTGGCCTAGGAGAATCAGACATGCCTTTAGGACAGGTATCAACATCACGATGCTACCGCGCGTGCGCGTTTGCCTCGCGAGCCAATATGAATATTGCCTAATTGACTTCTTGCTCAATGCGAGCAGCCTCGCGAAGCAGCCTCACAATGTCGATACCCGGCTTTAGAATTTCTTTTAAGGCTTGGGGTATCGCCAACGACCTTAGGCAGTTGGGCGAAGCAAACACGACCTTATTCTCTGGCGAGCGCGGGGATACAAACAGATGTACTCTTTGAATAGACGTCTTATAAATTTTTAATAAATTAAAATTTAAACTTATTGTCAATATAACATTACCCAATTATTGGTGTGCATGTTTTCTTTATATATATTGTTGTTTTTCGTATTATTTAATAAAAATTGAAATCATAAAGTGGTTACATCGCAATAATTTGGTGCTGATTCGATGATTTTTTACAAACTATTTAGAATTGCTATATAATTTATGACAAAATCATATTATGAAACACATCTTGTAGTTTAATACTGTATTTTTTAGCAGTCATTTGTCTATAAATGCCAAAAAAAATGGTTTCATTTACACCTCTTTTTCGTCATTTTTTGAGAGCGCCTTAAAGGCGGGTAACGACATCTCGTGACGCGGAGACGCGTTTGCCTCGCGAGCCAACTTGAACGTTGCCTGACAGTCTGCTAAATGCGAGCACCATGTGAGCTTCCCCGCTAGGCAGCCCCTCAATGTCGATATACTAAAATATACCAAGTACAACGCACACTTTAAATTTCTATGCATTGGGCTTTGAGTATATTTCTAGTTGATATATAATAATAGAAACCCATATGTCTCACTGCTAGGCACGGCTCTCCTCTGCTCTATCAAGAGAGAGAGAGAGAGAGAGGGTTTAGGCCTAAATTCATAAACGCTGGCCTAATGCAGTTTGGTGAATCAGACATGTATCTAGAATTTCTTTTAAGACTTACATACATAAATATGTATAGTCTATTTCACATAGCATGGCTACTGTAACATTTAACTATGAAGATGAAAGAAACTGAATCAATCTCTAACCAATTGGCTAATTGAATGATCAAGAGCCTAGAGTGTTCAATCGATAGATTTTAATTTGATCGTCTATCATTTTCATTGATAATTATCTTCAAATGTCAAACGTCACAGTACCCATGCTACGTGAAATAGACTATACTGCTATTATAAGGAAGAACGACGTAACTACCTGAGACGTGTTACAGAAAAAACGCAATTAAAGTGAATAGTTTTAATCTTATTTTCCTCCAAAACTAGTCTTGCAGTTGCGACTTGCGTGGTTCTTAGTCAGCAGGACAGTAATACATACCTACTTGAAATCTGCTACCAGATTACCAGATACATTTATACTCTCCATAGAACAACCCATAGCAAGTGATTCAGCGGCTTATTCATAGTTGAGACTGAATTGCGTACAGAGCTCTTCCAATTTCCCGTAGGTAACGTAATGGCATACCGCTTCGAGCCGCTTTCACGTATATACCGAAGAAAGGATCCACTCACCTGTATACCTATGTGTGAAGATAAGCTAGCTAATCTTATTAAGGAACGGTTAAGACCCAATACTAATAACCGAAGAGCGTAATTGTATTAACACGTTTTAGTAAACAATATACCGAAAATACGATACAAACAAATCAGAATATTTTATTTGTAAACTTAGGTAGGGATACAAAGTAGTGTGAGATGTTTCAGAGCTAATTTGAGGCACTATGCTTTGCCAAATGGCGTATAAACGTTTAACGTAATACAGTTTTTCTTTCTACTGATTTGGAAATTACTAATAGGTAATCTAATATTATTATAGTCAGCACTTACTTAAAAAATAACTTAGATTATAAGTACGTCATGAAATGCGACGTTTACAGAAAAATATATTATACTAGCTGTTGCCCGTGGCTCCGCCCGCGTGGATGTCGGTTATCGCTGCAAAAAGTAGCCTATGTGTTATTCGAGGCCATAATCTATCTCTGTGTTAAATTTCATCCAGATCCGTTCAGTAGTTTTTACGTGAAAGAGTAACAAATATCCATCCATCCATCCATCCATACTCACAAACTTTCACATTTATAATACTAGTAAGGATTCTAGTACTAAAGTTTATCAATGTAATTTGTGGCGACATTAATATTTTGTAATGTAGTTGCGTTGGCAAATTGTTGCCTTTAACCCTGCAATGCGGCTCGTTTTTTTGACATTTATCATATCGCGCACCGGAATACCGGCAGACTGTACCCTAATAGGTTTTTTGGAACATTACCAGATTCCTGTTGTTACCAAGTTGAAGTTATTCTCACTACGCAATATCAAGTTCTTAATGAAAGCGATGAGAAAATATTATTTTGTATATAAATATTATGATAAATAGTTTCGTTTTTTACAAGATTTTATTTAAATTACAATGCTTGTTTTTTTTTGCTTTAAAAGACAACTTTCGCACTAGAGAACAAGCCGTGTGTCGCAGGGAACTTTACAAACATATAATTAACGGACACTAAGTACACCCAGACTCAGGACAAATTATTTAGATCCTAGATAGATATTTGGGTCGTCGTGATCTAACGACTGATAACAGTCGGGACCGACTTTTAACGCGCCCTCCGAAGCACGGAGACGCTCAGATGAAATACCATTATACGGTCACCCATCTATAGGGTTACCGCGCCCATGGTAGCTTAGCCCGCTGATCGTTTACCGAACAGCGACTGAACCTAGCTATGAGGTAGTGCAGTCAGTTACTTAGTTAGGATTGTCTAGGTCAAATTTTAAACCACCTCCCAGTGCAATAATGTAGTAACATGGAGCTAATCTGATGAAGTCGGAAGGTGGAAAACTAACCCACATGTATACAAGTCGATTACTTTCCCACTTAGGTACAACTCGTACCACTTTTTTAAACCATGTCTAAGAATATTTTTGTGTTATCTAGCGAAGAAAATGCCGAAGAAGAAGCTAATAACTTCAATGAGAAGCTTTTTCTTAAGCTCGGATATTAATAGGCTGTTGCGCACTAACAAGTTTCAAGTGGAGAAAACTTCGCGTAGCTTGCGGTATTTACCACGCTGCACTATAAATATTCCTCTGTAGTCTATTGTATCGCGGTTTTATATTTACTTCTTAAGGAAAAAATAGAGGTTTCATTTTTTTTTATATTAAGCTTTCTTTTTAAAAGGAACTAATTCACCGTTTATTTACCAAAACTTAAAGCATTTGAGAGAGATAGGGAACCAAACAACCGTATACCTAAGCTTAACTGAGGAAGGACGTTCACCTTACAGAAGACTACAGGCAAATAACTACACACAGTAGTGTAATTGTGTTACCGTGCGTGAGTATAGGTTTTCAGAGCTCATTTAAGGCAAGCGTTTTTTTTAACATAATCTTTATTACTAAAAAAAAACAATTATTACAAGAGATATTTACAAGAATAGCTTTTAAAACTACTTAAATACTTATAAGCAGTCAAAGCAGTCAGCAATTAGATATTTTATTTAAAGATACTTTTACCTATAAATAAAATATCTGATCGAGGTCGCAGTTCTGAGGACAGGTGCCCAAAAGACTGGCCACATTGCCACGCTGCGCGCTGGATCGCAAGGCTAATGCAACGCAAGTAAAGGATCGTAAGATGACTCGACTAAACACTCAGATATATGTCACGATACAGTTTATGGGCACTTAGTCCCCATGGTTCTAGAGTTCGAGAGTCGACCCCAAACGACTCAAAAATGTTAAGTCCCACGGAGACTTATTAATAATCTTGAAACTTTTTATTACTTATCTCAGGGTTACCCATAAGACAAAACTCTTAGAGTCAGTGATGTATTAGTAGTTAATCTAATAAACCTAGTAATATATCTTAAATATCTCTAATATCATACCCAAAAATAGATATGACATTTACCACCTACTGACTAAGCCATTTGATCTTTGAAGGTAGTTTATTTTGGCGCCGTAAATATATACACTTTTCGAGTATCTTTATACTAATTATAGTATAATATTGTGCAGGCATCTGTAGAAATGTCAAAATTATTTTTATCTATAATAGTAGGTACTAGAAGCTTTAGGAAACAATAGGAAAAGATTTAGAGGCAGAGTAAGTACCTGACATAAGGCTTTTTTTAAGACAACTTCCACTATAAGAAACAAGCCCTGTGTCGTGGAGGACTTTACAAACATACAATTCACTGACACAAATTACACCCACATGAAACAATTTTTTGTCCCGTGTGAGAATCGAATCCACGATCGCCTGCTTAGCAATCAGGGTCACTAACCACTAGATCAATAGGTCAGTTAATACATAAGACATAATTCTAAGTAATATCTCAATTAAGCAGTAAAGGGCAGGGCACATAGCTCATAGAACATATGCCGTTAGGGAAGAAAATTTATGGAGTAGCGACCACAAAATCAAAGACATTTCGTGTTTAGATTATAAACAAGGTAAACCGATGACCTGGATAGGTGATAGACATATTGGGGCCAGTTTGTTGTACCAATATATGATGGTATAAAGTATTCCAGGCATCTTGACAAAGGCTAACGCTGCATAGCCAGAAGTTACTGCTATTATGCTGGACCAGCATGTAAAGGACCTCGGTCCTGCAATATCTAATTGTACCGATAGTTTTCGCTACTTTATTAGTATTTTTCTGTCGTTGACAAATTCTCCGATTTACGATTCGATTCCCCCGCGACACAGGGCTTATTCCCTAGTGCGGAAGTTGTCTTTTAATAAAATAAGAAAACTTATCCGATTGTTAAATTACACGATTGTTTTACAGTGCGACCGGTATCTAACTGCACACATTACATACATGGTTTTAAAAGGTAAGATACTCCCAAAAATAGCGTTCAAAGATTGCGACAGAGATATACTGTCGCCGTCGGCGTCGCGTCGTCGGTTGATGACGCGCCCGCAAACATTAACAAACTCAAATGAGTTAATTAAGGTTTTGTTACTGTTAGTAGATGTTTATACATTTGCTTTTAGACAGGTGGATATATGTATGTAGGGGCTCGTAACTAACAAATAGCCTACATTAATCTACAGCGAATAACAAATCCTAATCGCACAAATATTATAAATACAAAAGTTTGCATGGATGTTTGTCACTCGATCACGCCAGAACGACTTGACGGATCTGGACAATATTTAGAGCTGGATCCATCCATCAAAAATGATAATCTTCTTATCCGAGACTAGATAGAGTCTATACCATAACAACCAGACAATTGTAAGCATACTTAATGCATTATACTTTATACATTTCTAAATCTTACTAATATTATAAACGCGAAAGTTTGTAAGTATGGATAGATGGATGGATGGATGATGGATGTTTGTTACTCTTTCACGTAAAAACTACTGCACGGATATGGATGAACTTTAGCACAGAGATAGATTATGGTCTGGAATAACACATAGGCTTTTTACAGCGATGACCGACATTCACGCGGGCGGAGCCGCGGGCAACAGCTAGCTACATACATATAGATATATTACACCCAGACACAAAACAAACATACTCATCACAAAAAGATTTGGTGGCAATCACGAGCCGCGAATCCAAAAGGTGAGTATGAAAATTAAATTAATATATTTTATTTCAATTATTTATTTTTAAAAGGCAGCTCTCACATTAGGGCACAAGCCCTGTGCTGCAGCGGACTTTCCAAACATACAAATAACTGACACAAAGAACACTGAGACTCAGGACAATCGTTTATGGATCACACAAATGATTGTCTCGTGTAGGAATCGAACCCACAACACGCCGCACAGTGGTAAATGCCACTGATCCAACCGTGCAGCCAAATATATTATACTCTTAATAAATTGAAATATATATCATGTTTCGAACCAAAAATATCCATTGGCCATTTCACATTTTGTCAATTCATTCATCATTCTTTTTATTTATTATTTTTACATAGACATATTGGACATATCTAGATTAATATGGACGTTTGTCAGCCTGCTGAAGTATTATCTATGTACAGTTTAATTACCATATGTACTGTACACAGATTTATAACAAACTAGCTTCCGTCCGCGGCTTCTCCAGCGCGTACAATTCCTCGGAAACAGAGAATATTCCGGGATAAAAAGCAGCCTTTGTGTTATGCCTGACTATAAAATTAATCTATTCTAAAATCAGTCGATTAGTTTTCTGTTCAACCCTTCAGCGAAATTGTGCCATTATTTCACAGCGATTTAGTCATATTACTTAGTACTTATAACTAGTAATGACAACTCGCGCACTAGTAAACCAGCTCTTTGTCACATGGAACATACCTACGATTAACGGACTTAAATTATACCCTATTGTTACATATATATTGTATATGTAAGAGAAGTAGGGTACCATACTAGTGAGCAAGCCCGAATGGGGAAGGACCTCCACCTTACAGAAGACCACATCCAAATAACTATACAAACTGGTGTAGTTGTGTTTCTGTGTGTGAGTCCGCTGATCGGTTACCTATCACTGAGACCTTTAACATCCTCTGAAGCACAAAGAGTACGTTAGAAGGGCACCATACAAGCTAGCAAGATTGGAGAAGACCACAGCCAAAACTCACACACAGGAATACAACTACACACCAGTATAGTTGTATTCCTGTGTGTGAGTACAAGTTTCCAGCACTCATTTAGGGATGCGTTTTGAAAGAATCGTTTTCCTTTTCCAGGGATAATCTCCATCTTAAGACTCTGGTGTAAACGATAAGTGATACCTATGGTACTGCAAGCGTCCATTGGCTACGGTAACCGCTACGGTAATCAGGCGGGCCGTATGCTTTGCCACCCAAGAAGTCTAAAAAAACACCGAGTCTCAGACTTTTTTGTGTCATACAAATTTTTGTCATGTATGATGACCAAACCGCTGAGGTAAATGGCAAGGTAATTATTTAAACTACTGAACCAACCATGCAGTCAAACATGTAGTAATCTATATTTTACGGTGAAACCCTTTTAACGCGGTGACGAAACTATGCAGACGACATTCACGAGACCTTCACTGGCAACATAAAACGGTCAATTAGTTAAAATTAAAAGCATTTACAAATTGGCGTGTTTAAACCACCGCATCGGAACACAATAGCTGCTGTACATAATGAAAACTAAAGCGAAATTATCCTTTTGTATATGAAAGTCCTTTGAATAGCCAGCCATTTTTATTTTTATGTAGAACACGACGCAATGCTACGATTGCGTTCGTTGTATACTATTGAGGAAAACAATGTTTTTGTTATTGTCTTGTATTTTAATATTTTTGTTTGTTATTGTAGAATATAGTAAGTTTTGTAGTGATTAAACATATTTTTGAAAGTTTTGTCACTTGTTGTAAACATATTCCGCTTTATTTATAATTATAAACGTGGAATAGAATAGATGTAATTTAAAAATAAATCTCTCATTCTGTCATCAGTAATTTGACATTCGAAAGAAGAGGACAAAGCATGGCGTAACTATTCACTCGCTATACCACGTTTATTAATAAAGCGAATTAAGGTTATCAATACTTCTAGTCTAGTCAAGGACAGAATACAGCGAGCGAGAACTTTTTTTTAAAGATGGCTTTCGCGATCATGAACATCTACAGTGTTGCGGGGGACTTTACAAACACACAATTCATGGACACAAGGACTTCACCCAGATTTGGAACTTCTTTTTGGAATTCACTTGTTTTTGTCGAGTGTAGAACCCACAACTTACTGCACAATAGTAAATAGCAAAGTTATCAACCATGCAGTCAAATTTGGTCAAAAATTCTTTTTTTTATATTATTGCGGCGGCCACTGGACCACCAAGGCAGTCATTTTTATTATATTTTTATTCTTTTTATTTTACTATTTTTATAATATTGTAAATCCTATTTTTTATCCACTAACACTATCCTTAAGTCCACTATTATTAGGTAGGTACTTACACTATGGATTTATACTACTCGGCTGACAAACAAACATACGGCCCGCCTGATGTTAAGTAGTTACCGTAGCCTATAGACGCTTGCAATACTAGAGGTATCACTTGCGTTAGCCATTTTTTTAAAGATAAAGTATCAAAACTATGTAGCAACAATGTAAGTACGTTTCCACACCAAACATCAACATCGAACTTCCCTCATGTACAAACACAAGCTTGAATATCAAATTGCATGCATTACTTAATTAATTTGCGTATCAGATACCTACAGTCATTATAATAATTACCTATAACCAATAATTGAAGGGCTTGTGTTATAGCCAACGGTTTATTATAAAGTAAAATACTTGGTGAAGTAATATAGCCTTGTATGGATATGCACTAATATGCATTTATACTACGAGTAATACTAATTATTATGAAGAGATAATATTTATAATTATGTTTGTATTTTTATTTGTAATTAACTATTACAACGATATTGAAAACTCTTTAACCAGTAAAATGAAGAACGAAAAGTATATCCGAACATACATGACAACGGATCATCATCATCATCATCGTCATTCCCTCACTGCTGAGGATCGCGAATTCGCGACCATGTACGACGCGTCTCCAGAACACAAAAATTATTCTGTGCGATGTCAGAAAGAGTCCTAATCTCAGCCCTGTAATGCTGTATTACCACTAAGCAACATAATATATAAAATAATAATAATAGCAACCCATATATCAATATCCCATTGCTCGCCACGGGTCTCCTCTTCTCTATCGAGAGAAAGAGAGGGTTTAATCCACGCACGCTGGCCTAATGCGGGTTGGTGAATCATACATGTCAAAAGAATTTCTTCTATTTTTTTTTAAAGACATTTAAAAGAAAATTGAGACCCTTAAACAAATGTCTATTCGTGCGCGAATCCGGGACGGTCCACTAGAGTGTTTTATATGGACCATGGATTTGTTCAGATAGACCATACAGAATTCTGTCACGACTGTTCACAGTCGCAACCGACTTTTAACATACCCTTCGAAGCTTAAAGACGCTAAGAATACCACTATGCGGTCACCCATTAATTGAGTAATCAAGCCCTTGGTAGCTTTATCCGCTGATCGTTTACCTATCACTGAGACTCATACATCATACTCATACATCTATCTATACTAATCCTTACTAATATTATAAATGTGAAAGTTTGTGAGAATGGATGTATGGATGTTTGTTACTCTTTCACGCAAAAACTACTGACCGGATCTAGATGAAATTTGACACAGAGATAGATTATAGTCTGGAATAGCATATAGGCTAAATGTTATCGCGATAACCGACATCTACGCGGGCGGAGCCGCTGGCAAAAACAGTGTTATATATGCGAAAATTGTTTGTAATTTTTTATGACTAATGGCTAAACTGATCTTAATGAAATTTGGCAAGGAGATAGGTAGTATGCTGGGGAAGTACATAGAGTATTTTTATCGAGTTATCTGTGATCAACGCAGGCAGAGCCACGGGCAACAGCTAGTTCTTTATTTTTATATAAAAAGCCTTATATAAAATTATGTTTACAAAAAAAATCTTTTGTGATCATAATTTTATTAGATGAGAGCACCACACGTTACTCAAATTATATTCTTTTATAATCAAAGTAAATTTATGAGCAGTGAAACCGCCAGCTGCTTTGCCGCTTGGATAGATACGACGAGTACCTACATATACATATTTTTATTCACAAAAAACATTTAATATCCGTTATATATTCATTCAACATGATTAAACTAAAAATCATAATGTTATATTTGTATTTCATTTAAATTAAGTACTGTTTCGTGTGTTACGGTTTACAATATATCTAGTTCATGTTGAAAATCAACATCTTTTATATCATCGTTGCGGTATTAATATTTTCAAAAAAGTTACGTTGCCTTTATCCGCCGACACGTCGGCGTAGTAAGCATATTTTAATTTAAGTACTATGTTTATTGTGACGATTCCTTAAAAACATTAACAACTGCAACGAGAAAGAGATATAATACAACTACTGAAATATTTCATAACAATATCGTAACATCGAGAATTTTCTAGAAATTTCACAACATTTCTTAGAAGCATTCAAGTTGAAAAATATTTTATTTCTTTAGCGACGACATATTTTGTGTACTTTAAACTGCAAGGACTTTGATAATACCTTTTAGCGGGGCTTTTTTATACTACATAGGTGGCAAACAACATACGGTCCGCCTGATGGTAAGCAGTTACAGTAACTATTAGTGTAAATACGCGTGCAATACCTACTTTGACTTACAATCCCTAAACTCATTGCGGAATTAGTTGGAAACATAGCCGCACACCCAAAATCCACCGATGCCTTATTACATTTTACCTATCCAAATAGCATATACTTATAGCCAATTTAGCTAATAATACAGATACAACACCGCAAAGCAAACAATGCTTAACTCAATTGCGTAAGAAGCACATGCACGCAAGTCAAGCGAAACGTCACTCGTGTGGAACTAAGGCCTCATGAATTGAAGGTAGTCGAAGCCGTTAAGGTAAATCAAGCCTTAGGCGACTTTAAAACTCTAAATTAGGTATCATAATATATTGTAGCATCATCCATTTTACCTAGAAGGTGTAGGTAGCAGTGTATTACAACCAGTTTGCGCCAGCCATATTCTGAGTAAAATATAAGATCCCCTTATGAAGGTCATAAGGGGCTTACCAATATTATAAATGTGAAAGTTTGTGAGTATGGATGTATGGATGTTTATTACTCTTTCACGCAAAAACTACTGAACGGATCTGGATGAAATTTGGCACAGAGATAGATTATAGTCTGGAATAGCATATAGGCTACTTTTTTTAATTGCGATAACCGACATGTACGCGGGTGGAGCCGCGGGAAACAACTAGCTAGCTTATATAAAACAATTTTTTTTTACTTTCTTTTCTATTCGATTAAACTACCGTTTATGGCGCTTGTCTAGAGAGGCAGTACTCTAATCTGATCCGTAAATTTATTGAAATTGTTAAGTTTTAAAAAAAATCGCTTTAATACATCCATTTGGAAGCTATGAATCCACAGACAGATTTTAAACAGGGAGGACTTTAACAAGTATTAAGTCTGATAAACGTTAAACTGTTACGTCAGTATATAATACAAATAATAAATGAACATTACCTAGTGTATACAGAAATTTGAAAACGAGCAACTTGCTCCATAATTATCCCTTTGATCTCGAACACGTGAGTCACTCATTTGCCGTGGAAAGTATGAATTGCGGGCCGCTGCACTCCTGGACAAAGTTTACCCTCCCATTATTTAAATGTATTAAAATTTACATTCTCGTATCAACTCATTCAACAAGCAGTATATTTCTAGCTGTGTTAATATGAGAGGGATTGCTTTTGTGTCGGGACTTTAAGCCAAAATCTATTAGCTACTAGCTACTTTAAAAAAAAAATTTTAGACAATTAGATTTTTCAAAACAGCATTTATGAAGTTGCTGTGTGAAATTTGTAGGTATCGTGTAAATTATTATTAAAAGGTTATAAAGTAAAATATAGATATATATTAGTGATACATATCGACCCCCCAAAGCAATAAGTAACTAATCACAAAATACAAATTTTACAGAAGAAATGTTATACCAGTGTGAATATTTAGGACATTAACATCTTCGGTAATATCGATAGGCAAAATCTAAAAAGAAATACTAAGAAGGTGTATTCTAGTCCAAAGATAGCGATCGATTACCGACTTATTGCTTGGGGCGTCGATACATGTTTAGACTAAGTAACTGATATTCTATCTCATGCAGTCCTTATTTTAAACACAATGAAAAAAAGAGACAGAACTTAGTATGTGAAACTAACATTGGATAAATGCAGCATTTGCCCGAACTACAAAACCAAATTTATTACATTCACTTCCCTACATGAAATCACAAACTACAAAATACAATCTATTCAATTTAATATCTATCGTTCCGATTACAAAGAAGGAACAAATAACTATAACAGTTCTATGCACGGAATCAAGCCATTACTGATTCTATCGATTTACTAAATATACAAGTAACATCACTCCAAGAAATACAGCAAGATATTTATTCTTTAAAAACGTGACCTCAAACTAAAATTTTCTTTACTAAGCCTGTAAGCCTTGGGATTTTTGGGCATTACCTTTTATTGGCCTAGAGTGTACGATGTGCAAGCACCTGAAGCTTGAAGTATTCATAAAGCTGAGGACGTTGAGAACTAGACTAGACTTCGTCCTGTAGTGATGTGACAAAGTCGAGACATATCGTAACGATAGCGACCTGAGTCTATATTAATATTACAAAGAGGTAAAGTTTGTAGTTTCGGGTGTTAAGGAGTAATCTCTGGAACTACTGATACGATTCTAGATTGTTTTTTACTTATAGAAAGCTACATTATGGTTAGGGCAACTTTTTATAGTCATACCGAAAACGAAGGATGGAAACTATTATTATTATTATAAACTGGAAACTTTATTTTTCTCAGCTCGTAAGCTGGTTTTAACCTATTATTATTATTATTAGCTATTACTGTCCCACTGCAGGGCAAAGGCCTCCCTTTCATTCTTCCATTGGTCACGGTTGAGACCTCTCACTTGCCAGTCAGCATGGTAGGAGTCAAGCTCATCCCGCCATCTTTTCCTGATGATGATTTTTCTTTTATATATAATAATATTAAATATTAACCTGGTTTTTGACAGTATGCTGTCAAAAGTTAGTAAATAAATTAAATAGCAATCTGGAAATTTGTACAAGTGAAATGTTAAAAGTGAATTTCAATTTATATTTGTTTTTTATGAACTAAAGAGCCACAATAATAATTATAACGTTATTACTTTACAGTAACCAATTTATATTTAAGTAAACACAAACAGAACTAAAGAAAGAAAACATAATACCAGTTAAATTAAAATGAATCGTTGATGTATTTGCCCATCCCTATAATACTGACAGTGTTACGACTCGTCACTAGAGGTCGGCGGGTCAGCTGAAGCCAGTAGGGGTGTGGGGAAGGGGTGCAGGCGTCGTCATGGCAACGGCGCCCCAACACGCCGTGGCGGCGCCGACCGCGTTCTACACACAAACCCACCTTATTATGTATGTTTTATGTGTTTGTTGGTTGTAACGTGGATTGCAACACCATGGACACACACGCACATACAGCGCACACACATACACCCTAATACCTACATCTATGTAAATAGCTACCTACGAATAAATATACGCGCGGGAAATAGAACGCGTTTTAATATTTAAAAACGTGTAAGGACACCGCCGTCGTTACTTGGAATATTAACCGTGTATACACATTCACAAAATTATAGGGTTTTCAGTTCTACAGAACGTTTGAATAACGATTTTTGAACGATGAACTTATTAGACTAATGTTATAGTTACTTAAATTAATAGTACTCTATTCAATATAATAAATGAAGAATGTATAGTATAGTTAGAATATTTATAAAGAAATCTAACTTACTTTAATATTAGGTATGTTATAAAAATCGTATCTTTTGCATTAAAATAAACGACGGATAAGAATACGTATTTATATAAAACGTCTCCGTCCGCGTGAATATCGATTATCGCAATAAAAATAGCCTATTCGCTATTCCAGACTATATAATTAATCGGTATGCCAAATTTCATCCAGATCCGTTGAGTAGTTTTTACGTGAAAGAGTAACAAACATCCATATATTTATCCATCCTCAAAAACTTTACAATTTATACTATTAGTAGGATTAAACAGACAATATTAAAAAGACCTTAATCTTGTTAGAAAACCCACCAAACAAGAAACCTTAAGTTATTTAATAGTTTAGTACAGGATAAAAAATCCACGTAGGTACACAAAAAAACCTACAAAATATTATCTTATTTACTAATATTTATAACAAATTTCCCGAAAATAAGTATTATTTTCAATTTCAGTCACTCAGTAAATAGATAAAGATGACCAAGCCGGCCGGCAAATTAAATTATAGAAATACATAATCAAATAAAATAACAATAAAAAAAATTACATCACATAATAATATTGCATGTCATAATTTTATATTAACATAACAAATTTCCAATTTTATAATCGACATTGGAACGGCAACATGTCTGTCACAACAATGCCGAATGTAAGGACAGTCAAGCCTGTCAGCGATCAATTTCATTCTATAACTATAGTTAAAAGAATCCGCCGGCTGATTCTCTAAGAAACAGCGATGGCAAACTGACAGTTGTGATCGCAAACTGACAGATGTGATTGCTCGGTGACGGCACAATCTATTGACTAAACGTCAAAAAGGGCTCTTACGGAATACCGATTTTCAATCTGACAGCCAGATTTTGCTCGGTTTTTGCTCTTACGGAATACCCCTGACGGTATATTTGGAAAAAAAGCCCTATTATGTAATAGGACTTATACTAAACATAATATACCTACTGTAATATAATACAAACTAACACAGCAAGCTTACTAAACAAATTGACTTGACTCCTTACTTAGTCGTTTAGTTAATAAACAGGTGAGTGCTGCTGCCCGTCAACCTGATGTTATCCCTTTGTCACTTTGTATGACACCCGGGGGACGAGTATAAGCGGTATTTTAGCCGAAATACACGACACACGACGCCGTATATATGTGTTTATATCTGTCTAGCTTTTGCCCGAGGCTTTGCTTAAGTGGAATTTAGTTTGTCTTTTAGGAATGATGCATTTTAATATACAAAAGATTGTAGATAAAAAGATTGGCCAGAATTTTTATCAGCCAAAATATGATGTAAGGCAATTTGCTGACATATATAGAACCATAAGAAGAACCACGACTTTAGACATGTGGCATAAACTAGTCTAGGTAGTCGAATCGATAAGTCAAAAAAGCAAATGTATGGTATTTGACATAAGTTTACGGTGTAATGTCGTAAACTTACGTAAAATCCCATACATTTCCATTTTTGATTCGACTACCAAATCGATAAATCTAAAAGGCAATATCGATCGAATTTCTTGGGTGTTGAATTTAAATTTAACCCATTTAGTCCACCAACACACACTAGAACCTCTTCCAAATATAACCATCCAATCTTTTTCTTATAGAGTGATTAGTTGCCAACCCAGTTACAGAGTTGTTTAGATTGCCTATACAGGCCTCTGTAAGAGTCATTCCCAACTCTGTAGATCACCTACAGAGTTGGGACTGACTTAACGTACTATCCGAAGCACGGAGACACTTAAATGAAACCTCAATGCGTCAGATATCCATAAAGTAAAAGCGTCTTAATAACTTAACGTAATCATTTATCGATCAGCGTGTATACCTGGCTACGAGAGCCTCACTATTATTCTATCATAATATAAAAAAATGGTCCCAAATAAAGCAGTTAATTAGAATAAGTGCTACTACAATTACATACATTAGTAGTATATTCAATTATACACGAAACCTTCCAACCGCTGTAACTCCTCAGAAGCACACATTCGGTGAAATTACAGAAGCGTTATATCCGTAATTGATGCTATAAAAGGTAGTTTACCCTGGACGGCCGTTATTATAACAAATTCTATGTTGGTAACTGCCTACTACACGCACACACAGAACTCAAACAACCACAGTCAAGACTGAATCTATACTATATTATACAGAGGTCAAGTTTGTGAGTTTGTGAAGTTGTAGAGGGAAATCACTGGATCAGATTTTGAAAATTCTTTTACTAATAGAAAGCCGCGTTATTTGTGAGTGTCATAGGCTTTAATTTACTGACAAAAAGATTACAGGAACCCGGGAAATCCTGTGCGAAGCCGGGGCAGGCGGCTAGTCCTACTAATAGATTAGACGCAAAAGTTTGTTAAAATGTATGGATGTATGTTTGTTACTCTTTCACGCAAAATCTACTGAACGGATCTGGATTAAATTTGGCAAAAAGATAAATTATAGTCTGGAATAACATATAGGCTACTTTTTATTACGAAAAAATCTCTGTTCCCGAGGGATTGTAAGCGCGGACGAATACGCGAGCGGAAGCTAGTTCTTAATAAACGTGCGTGTTTATTTTCTTAATAATTAACAAGATTACATTTCGTGGCCGCCACAATGAATGCGTATGAATTACATTAAACGGTCTTTTAAATTAGGAGGTAATAGTTTGTGATTACGCTGTTACACCACATAACTGTAGATAACGGCAAGTCATTAACTCTGTATTATTAAAATCAACGAGATAAAACAAAATAATTGCATCGCTGGACTAGGTAAATTCAAAAGTATAAAGTTAATCTCTGATAACAGGAATAATGAAAAAGGTACGAGCTTACATAAAATAAATAATTTACTGCCTATGTAAGGTTTAATAAAAGTGTTTATTATAATAAAAATTAAAGCTTTTATTGTTGATTTTCGTAGTTTTTACTTTATTTCTAATGAGCATAAAAACACGGTTATCTTGTTTTGTTAAGGAGTTTCTATAGCCATGGCTTCCGACTTCCTTATCACACAACACACACTATAATTCTCCTTCATAATCCTTCATTGAATATCACCTAGGGATATAGTACTCGATAAGACAAATTCTATAAGCCCAAACACGGCGACGCTATTGTGTTTCGTTGTGGAGTTCCACTTTTACTGCATCATTAGATCAGCTCATTATCTCAGCCAAAATACGTCCACTGCTGGACATAGGCCTCCCCCAATGATTTCCACAACTCTCGATCCTGAGCCGACCTTATCCATCGGGTGCCCGCAATCTTTACCAGGTCGTCGGTCCACCTTGTTGGAGGCCTGCCCACGCTTGTCTTCCAGATCGTGGTCGCTCTAGAACCTTTCTACCCCAACGGCCATCAGTTAGATCGGCAGATCAGCTCGATGGTACTATATTATTGCATTGTCATTGGAGTTACATAAGTATACTTAACAGTACAGTCCGACATCGCGAAGTAGTTAAAATGCTACTTCCTAAACTAAGTAACTAACATACATTGCAAGTTAAATGAAAGCTTGTGATCAGCAAAAATGCAAAGTTTAACACAAATAGTTAATTAGTCAATATGCAAAAAATTTCATTCTTTTCAACATGGCGGGTGTGACGTTAGCACAGAAAATTTATGAATACCTCAAAGTTAAAAAGGCGTAAGTGCGTTTTTATCAGCGACCAAAGTTATTCCTTACTGCCACCAATTAGAAAAGTTAATACAGATTCGAATTAGTGGTTATAATTATAAAGGGTAATTTTGTTCACCGTCGAGATGTCGTACTTATCTATTAGAGTCTTAATTGATATTATAAATTTATAATCATTAATACTGAAGTTGGATATCGTTTTATACCCCACTTATATTTAGAGGATTTTATACTAAGTCATCGTATTGATACAATGATATTAAAATACGTTTGTTGAATTTTAATCTTATGCTAAAGAGCTTAGCTATATTTATATTATATATATGACTAGGCTATAGCCACGGCTTCGCTCGCATATTATGACGATAAAAAGTAACCTATTTCATTCGAAAGCAGATAGTGTAGCTTATCTGTAGAATTTCCAAATATGACAAGTTTAACATTTAAATTAGTATAAATGCAGTTATTTAACAATTTACCATTTTAAACAATTTCATCAAACACACTTGATAAAACTATGTATATTGAATAGTCGACGTTGCCAGCTCGCAGCACGCCTTCTTAAAGTATACGGGCTTGTATAATACATTTTCAAATTGAATAAGAACTTGACTAAATTATCAACTGATAAAGTCTGTAGGTACTCTGCATAAAGTTGAGTCAATGTTTTTATTAATCGTAAAATCTTCAAATTAACATTACTACTAATAATGAAATTAGATAGTAAGTAATTGTTGTTGTTAATGTTTTCAAGTACCTACATGATTTTATATTTGGAACAATGTCCTCTAAACCCTTAACTGCTACAGTGTTCAGCGAGTAAAGTCGTCAGCTAAATCGTTTACAAAAGCACCTAAGGGGTTAACGTGAAATTAATAAGAAAATCGCTGGTTAGAACTCGGATGGAAATCCTACTTAAATGAATGTCGGAGATTAAGGAACACAAATACGATATTACATTCTATCTTCATGTTTGAGTAATTAAAGCGCCATTTACACGATATTCTTTTATACTCTGCGAGGGACTAAAGCATGGTTTGCGTGGATCTTTAAGAAATAAGTAAAAAGGTTTTAATAGGATCGGCAAACTGGTGTTGCAAGCGTCCATAGGCTACGGCGTAAGCTTGTTTGCCTACCTTTACCAATAAAATGAAAACAAAATTGCTTTCACACAATTTACAATTCGAGACACAAAAAATAGATTTAAAACCCGATTCTCGCTACTACATCAAATTATATTATTATGTTGACAGTATAAATGTAACAAAATAAAGAGACGAACCGTAACCGTGACAATGTTCACACTCTCCGACGATAGCAATAAACAAAGTAAACCCATTCAGGGTAATATATACGCAGATATACATCTGATACGTGTTTGTCATTCGGTATATTTGTACTGTGAAACTTGTGACTGCATGGCCGATTTTCAAACGGCATTTTTATCGTATGTCAACCTCCGACAGTCAGTATTGGGGTTCGTGCAACACGCCAAATATCAAAAATCTGTCATACCATTCGTGCACGCAACGAAAATAATAACCAATTTTATTTATGTGAATTAAACGTTTATATATCGTAATGTAGCCATTATTTTATGACGTGTTTCGTGACAAAATCTACGTTGTCACAGAAATTATGACTTATACTGCGTATAACTAATAATATAGCATTATGCCTTGTCCCCCAAGGGTTTCTTTATACTACCAAGGAGGCAAACAAGCATATCGCCCGCCTGATGATAAGCAGCTACCGTAGTCGCCTCTCCACAAAAAAGTGGTGAAGAAGAGGAGTCAATGAGGCACCTGCTATGCACGTACCAGGTGTTGGTCTGAAGAATGAGCCTACTGGGACAGGCATACCCCGAACCAGAGGACTGCAGGCGCGCCTACATCAAGGATGTACTGATACTCATGCAGGAGATATTCAGGGACCAGGATATAGGATGAGCGGTAAAGGAGGAGCATGCACAAAAGACCCACAAAGGTCGAAGTGCTCTGGTCGAAAAGACAGCCCCGTCACAAGATAAAATAAGATACCGTAGCCTATGGACGCTTGCAACACCAGGGGTATCAATCGCGCGTTACTGACCTTTTAAAAACCTGATAACGCCTAACTTGCAAACCTTACGACAAATGTTCGGTTAGGCGTTATTAAATGAGGTCCCCTGTAACAGGGAATTAAGCTTATTGTTATTGCCTTGTTGATCTAGTGGTCGTTGAATGCGACTGCTTACCACGAGGTCAAAATAGATAGAGTTTTACTGTCTATTTCGTATTAGCATCAGTAATTCATAACAGATACCCAAGGAAATTGGTGGTGTTTTCACCTCGTGAAAAAGTCTCGAGAAGCCAGCCGAAAAGATGTTGGTTTAATGCATGATGTCTGTCACCAGTCGCGTAAGATTGCCGTCCCATAGAACTACGAGAGTGAGGTAAAGTGGCACCAGCGTTTGCCCACAAACTTGTGCACTATAATATTTTCTGTGCAGATGGATAGTCTCTTTTGAGATTAGCCGCCGCCTGTGATTGAAATTTTGGTTAGTAGGATCACAGAATACATGATTATCTACTTCTCTAGACAAGTGGTATAAACGGTATTCAAATCGAAAAGAATAGAAAGCAAATGTATGGGATTTGACATAAGTTTACGACAGTGTCAAATCCCATACATTAGCTTTAGCTGTACTGTGAGTTAGACATTATTGTTATTATCGAACTAATATAATCCAACAATAGCCTTTGGTTGGACAACATACTAAACCCAATACCTATTTCACTATGTTCGTATTGGATATCGTTATATCGTAATGATTACTTAAATACGTACCTATATAGTGAAATCGCCAATTGATTTATAATTCGGCCTCGATTGAATAGCATCAATCAGTTGGTACAATATGTACAGTAGTGTCGCCGGAAATTGGCCCACGGGTCGGCGCGCGCGCAAGCAGGAAATGAAATCGCGTCCGACATGCCCGCTGATCCATTGTGCGATGAACGCACTATAGTTATTGTTCCTGTCGTTTCAACATTTTTATTATGTCTATTTAAATACAACTTTCAATAGAGATGTCCTAGATTTTGTTAGTATTTTTTCAACGTATTATTTTTAAATAGCCTATCACTGCGTAACGTCAAATGAATGCCACTTTGGTACTTAGGTACGAATAAACAAAATTTTCTCTGCTCAGCAATAAAAACAACAAAACATAAATTGTTTTCAAATAAATATCATCATCACCTTAACTGAAATGTCCACTGTTTGACTTAGGCGTCTATAGCATTCGGTTTTAAATTTATTAAGTTGTTAACAAATTAATGTAGTAAAATACCCTATTATTTTGTTGTAATATATAAATTCAAAACTATAATAGAGTATTCACGTTTATTGACTCGAAAATAATCGATCTAGTCATCGGTGAAGACAAGAGAAACTGAAACTGTATAAGGAGTGTATTTACCAATTTATAGAACTGTTGGCTCGGTCACGGAGTTGCGCACGCGCCGGATTCGAAATCGCAACCGAACAATTAGGGAGTTTTGTGATGCGTTACAAACGATCGAGTCTCCGCTCTTGTTCAATTTTTGTTTTAATTACTTGAAAATTGGGTAATCTCAGACATATTTTTATATTACTTCTATTTTGGTACTTTTTAATACTAACTAAGTGATATAAGAGGAGCCGCTAGAGATTTTAATTGGGTAGTATAATATTGTACAATGAAAATGTTTTATTTTATTTTATAGCAAAAAATATTTTTTTTTTTTACAGACAACTCTCTCACTAGAGAACGTTGCGGGGGACTTTTACACACACGCTATTAACGAACACAATGTAAACCAAGACTCGGAACAAACATATAAATATCACAAAGTATTGTCCCGTGTTCCCCACACGTCCCATTGAATCCACAACACACTGAGCAGTGGTAAATTTCGAGGTAACCACTTAAGCCACTGAACCAACCGTGCAGTCAATTATTATCAGCAACAAGATTACCATGACTGTATTATATTTTATGAGGAGAATAAATATATTATTATAGCTTGCATACTGCCCTGTCTCTCTTAAAAACAATCCCCTTTTGTATACATGTCTTCATCAACATCATCCCAGCCTGATGACGTCCACTGTTGAACCCCTCATATGCCTCCACAATGGCAGATCCTGAGCTGCCTGCATCCAGTGCTTTCCTGCAGCTCTGATGATATCACCATCTAGTGCATGTCTTATAGAAGTCTTCATCACAAATTCTAGTAGAAAAGGTCAACTCAACAACTTTAATGATATCACAGACTGTCCCACATTCAGTTTTCAACCTTTCTGTAACGCGAGAAGTTACAAAAGGGCAACTTATAGGTCAACGCTGAAATACCCTCACGTCTTTGAAATGCTTATAGAAAACTAGCTGTATAACATATTGACCAGTCTGTACACGTACTTATTCTTGAAAGGTCAAATATACACTTTTACAGATTCATTTTAATATTATCTTGAGACTACTCACACACTGTCCCTGTAGGAACGAATTAAGAATGCAAATGTCTCCACCTCGTTCCATCCGTAAGATGTGTCGTAAGAGTCGAGTAAGGGAGTAAGTCAGGCAGACAATATCCACGGCAAGAGAGGGAAAACTCGAAACAAAACCCTATACCAACCCGTCTGGCCAGCGTGGTATAGAAGGCTAATATCCCTTGAAATGTATGGAGGAGACCCATGCCCAACAGTTCATAGGTTGAGATTATGATGATGAACTCACGTACGGCTATCTAATCCCAAAATAGACAGAGTTTGTACTAGATAAGCATACTTATCATTTTTACATAATACTGTTTAAGATAGACTATGGGTTACTTTTAGCATTTTGCTAAGAATGACTTGTTTAGTTAAGTTAGCTAAATAACAAAAAATGGCCACTCCCATGAGATTTTAAAAGACTGTGCCATCATATCAATATTTGTTACACACCTTTGATACAGGAATTATTCCCTAATACGGGAATCGCTTTTTCAAATACATTTAGTACATATTTCTATATAGTATAAGACTACAAGTACTAAAATTAATTAGATTACATTACACAACAGTTACACAGAACTGAAACTCTTCTTTGAAAGCCTAAATGAAGTAAAGCACGAACGTCAATATCCATAATTGCTTAGCTGTGTACTAAAATGTGGAAAAATGTAGGCGGCTGTATAGAGGTTAGCTACGAACAGCATGCGAGGGAAACGCAACCGATTTTGAACACGCGAACCGCACCCCGTACGCCCGTGTACAATTCTAGTCGACATTTTATAGGGGTAACAGTTAATGTTTTCTGCTATTGACAATAATATTTCAAGAAAGATAAGCTACGAGTACCTGCATATTAAGTGGCGTTCAGTTTTGTTGCGCTATGGTTACGCGGCTCTACTAATTTATATTTACTTATGACGTTTATTTGAAATGCACCCACCAAGTTTTCTCTCTGCATTACCCAAAGGTTGACTGGTAGAGAATGGCTTTGGCATTAAGTCCGCCTTGTACACATTATTTAGTGCTATAGTTTTAAATAAATAAATAATATTATAGAGAGAACAGATTTGTATTTTTATAATGACTAAAGTAAAAAAACCACGGGACAGGTTTTAATAATTATTTCACCTGTAGGAAGCTACATTATTAACAAGTACCATTGGGCTATTATTACGCGTACTTACTTATTTAAAGGCGTTGAATAGCATTTAAGTAAAGTTATACGAAAGATAATAATACAGAACGCACTAACTCATGATAGAGAAAGATATAGTTACTAGCTGACTTATTGTTTGACTAAGGAGGTAATTGAAATCTAATGATTACAATTGGCGCATTTGTCGGCAACAATTTCCACGCGTTAGTGCGATATCTACCTCTTTCATACTAGGTATAACATCATACTATACTATACTAGGTAATACTCTTAACCTTGTAGCAAAGGAGACTGACATTTTTGCCTGCACACTGAGTGAATTCACAAGGACAGCATTATATGTAATATGATATAGATAATAAGGCTTCACTATTGCATTGGGTGTGCACCTGTTAAAATAGTTGTAAGTAATGATGAAAAAATAAATAAATAAATCATTGAGAAAAGATAATGTTTTCAGCTATTGACATTATGTTCTTGTTTGCTCATAAAAGTACCCCGCACAGTGCGAATGAATCATTTCCTTACCTCGTTATCAATTTAAAGACACGTGAATTGACGTGACATCAAGGAAATTGAAAATTTAAAGATGAAAGACGTCAATTATTGTCGACGTTTCCTTATGTACTGACATGTTAGAAATTATTTATTAATGAGAAAGAGTCGCTTCTTTAATAATGCCAGGCAAATATATTGAACAACTAGGGGTTGCCCGCAACTTCGTCCGCGTGGTTATTTGGAATATTTTCCCCGATTTTGCAACATATCTCACTACTGCTACGCTCCTATTGATCATAGTGTGTGTTCAACAAAAAAATATTTTTTCTAATCGAACCAGTACTTTTTGAGATTAGCGTGTTCAACCAAACAAACTCTTCAGCTTTATAATATTAGTACAGATAGTCGGCGTAGCTCGCGCATGGGTTATTCTTGGTCCAATTGCAAGGTGCATAGTTTGACAATATTAACCAATGACGTAAATCCTACAATCCTATGATTGGTTTATTGTCGTGCCCGGCCCCCCGCCGCCCGCACACACCACCAAAGAGACCTTAAAACGCTTTCTGCGTGGTTCTAAGATATTTACTGGGCATAATACATGGAACCTAAAATAGCTGGCTAAATTTGGGTTTCGAACTCAAATAATAAAAGCGCGGTGCTTTAATTCTATGTGTTTACCTAATGATTAAGTTGGTATAACTTATTATTTTATTCAATAAAAAAGACTTTCCTCCCATAACATGGCACCTAATCTTAAAGCACTATTGTAACAAGATGGGTCGGCAACACGCAAATGATACCTCTTGTATTGCGTCTATAGGCTACGTAATATATTAATATCACGCGGGACGTATGCTTGATTGCCGCCCAAGTAGTATAAAAAACAGTAGATAAAATATAGCACTTCAACATTGTAATCAAGCCATTAGAATTTAGTCCATTATGATGTCATTGATTGTCCGTTGTACTGATCAGTCAATTACAGTAGGTACCTAATGAAAACGTGCTTTCCACTAAGCTTGGAGCAATAAACGTCTTCATTTGTAGACTAATACCGATTTTATTGCGCAGAACACGGCGTTTATGATCTAATTAAATAAGAGTTACGGTTAATAATTTAATTTATTTAAACCTACATCCATATTGTATACGAATTAATGCCACCGTTAAAATTCGATAT
Organism: Trisateles emortualis; assembly: GCA_947095525.1. Classification (NCBI taxonomy): domain Eukaryota; kingdom Metazoa; phylum Arthropoda; class Insecta; order Lepidoptera; family Erebidae; genus Trisateles; species Trisateles emortualis. The sequence continues at coordinate 9,225,045 of OX352740.1, read as the reverse complement.
GTAATTACTAATTACATTACCTACAACAGTACTAATACTGTTTGACAAAAACAACCAAATTATGACTGCAACGTACGTCTACTTCTCTATAAAGAGAGCTTAGAGAGTTTTTAAGCTGTAATAAGCATCAGGCTGATGCGAGTTGGTGGATCAAACATTAGAAAAAGCTTAACCTAACAATCACCAAGCTGATGTATGTAAAACCTCAATAACAGATCATTTTTCATTTATCTTTCAAAACAACTAACTAATAACATACATGTATAATACATTGCTAAGTATTATGTACGATCTGTATTACCTCACAAAATATATAAAATCCATCTTGTCACTCTGTCGGTAAAATTTTAAGACAATCAGAAATCCTTAGATTTACCAGTAACTGAATGTAAAGCCGAAATATTATAAAATCTATGTTTATTTTGGTTTGGCAGTAAATAGGTTGACAAATCCGAGGGATTACCTGCTAAACTCGATATAATTGCTTCAAGTTTCGACATACAAACGTAAATGTTACATAATTCCACAAACATTTCATGATTCAAATGAAAAATTGAAACAATTTTCATGGCTTCCACGGCGTTTTTTATGAAGTAGCATACAAAGCTATTTTAAGGTGTTTTGTTTTCAAGAAGCCGTAGATTTCTATGATGCCTTTTCCTTCACGACTTTTAAACAGCCATAGAGTATATCAACATGAAATAATAGGTACTTAAACTTACGTGATGACACGCACTACTAATAAATTGATATGTTTTAGAGTATCTAATGTAGTGCATATGTAGATATACATTTTACAAGAATTTATCACTATGGTTAAAGCTTCATAGAATACGGTTTGGTTGGTTCGTGTTTTGTTTTCAGGGTTTCGTGTCTAAATAGTGAAACGGAACCCTATCGCTGTCACTTTGCTGTCTATCTGAATGTCACTGGCTGCACGTAAACGCAATAAGTTAATGTTTTGTATAACTTTGATCCAAACAATATTGAGATATACATATAGACAAATAAATTATTTTAAAATAAACTATAGCATGGGGTTCTTCAAGAAAGGAGTTATAAGGTTTCTAAAGGGTCGGCAACGCGCGAGTGATACCCCTGGTGTTGCAAGCGTCCATAGGCTACGGTAACTGCTTACCATCAGGCGGGCCGTATGCTTGTTTGCCTCCTTGGTAGTATAAAAAAAAAACAGGAAAATGAGGCCGAGAAATAGGTATTTGCTTTCTTATGACTACGAGTATATGTGGGGTGTCTGGATCTTATAATTTAGTTATTAAATAGAATGCAGATATATTTTTTGATTCACATAATAATAAAAAAAAATCGTACAACTTTTAATTCCTCCCACCTTCAAAGTTGACAGTTTAACCCAAATGAATTTAAAACATCTGAATAATTTGAGCCATGTACGGTATTTTAGCAACAAATACTGAAAACGCATGCAAAAACAATGAAGAAAACAAACAAACATTTTTTCAGGTAAATATGTACGGAACTGTTATATATAGTGAGGCATGACTTGCATTTAGCAGACTTTTTCAGTGATGATGAGTAGCATGAAGTGTTATTAGTATTTTGTTGAAACTTTCACTATAAAAAGGGATTTTTGTGTACATATTTTTATCGTATATTTTAGATAACTTGTAACACGCTAACTTAGAATAGTTTAGATACGTGTCCTGATTTTTTATATCATATAAACATTTCTGAATTATTGTTAAATTGCTCGTGTATCCCCGCACGCATTTTTCACTGGGCAGCGTGCTTTAAGTTATTTTTTGACAACAAACATTATCAAGCTAAATTTTATATTATCCATATCAACATTACTGTTCCAAGTCTGGGTCTACTTTTTATTCCTTGATTTGAATATTTAATACTACCACATGCTCTACAACTCTCTTCATAGAGAAAAAACCTAAGTCTAGCACTAAGATAAATAATAGATTGCTATTATTATTATATGTCCTAGGCAAACGCCTCCTTCCATTTCATTGCCTCGGCTCATTCAAACGTGTACGTGCAGGCGCTTCGACATGGCCTTCTTCAAACAGGATTTTAACCGAGCACTTTTATACCGTAAACAACAACTTAGTTATGTCAATAGCGTTGCTAAAGTCTATAAGCAGTCGGTTACCACTTACCATCAGGTGGGTCGCTGACTTGTCTGTCACCTTTCGCATTAAAAATTAATCTATCCTTTCCATTTCTCGCGATTCCACACTTCGCCCTAAATACATAAACTACCAAAAACCTCGTTTATAATAACAGGAAAATTGAATAAAAACACTATTTCCATCTCTTTTCCTCGATTGTAGCAACATAGTTCGTTGGTTTTTATTTCCAAATATTTGCGAATATCACGAAGGCGGCTTCAGGGAAAAACGTAATTTGCCTTTGCTCATGTTGTCTTGGCGCACCTTTGTTTAGTTTCACGTCACTACCCTAAATTTTCACTCCATCAGGGAAACGACTAGGTAAATACGTATTATGTAAAAATATAACTTCCTGTTATACTCGTATATACTAGACAGGTAGCAAAAAAAGTCTCGTGGCATTAGCTTGCGGTCAATTGTGTCAATTGGGTTCGATTCCCGAGTCGGGCATACTCATATTCGGTTTCATCGATAAATTCTCAGTACACCGCGAGGTCTGAAATTGGTTTTCTAGGCTATTATATGGGACTTAACAGAGCTGGCGAAGCGTGGACGTGGACTGCCTACCCGTTCGATGATCTTAATGAATTGCCTCGGCTCCATGTGAATCATGTTTGGATCGAAACAATTGGCGTACGTTTTCGCCTACCCTACTGGGAGACGGGCGTGATATGTATATCTGTATTGAGTAGAATAGACTGTTCAACGGTATTTGTAGTTTTTTTTGTGGTGGCTATTGTAACGTAAACTAAGGGGGTAAATCAAAGTATTTTAAAATTATTCTTAAGCAATAATATGTATTGTACACTACTATAATCTCCTCCACTAACCGTCCGTCTGTCAGCGGGCTGTATCTCATAAACCGTAATAGACAGTTCAAATTTTCAGTGTAAAGTTAAAGAAGAACTCAATAGTCAATTTCTTTTATTATTCACTCCTCAGAACAAATTAACTCCGTCGCGTACGTATCAGTAATGATGGTGTCGCGTTTTTGAACAAGAAGGAAGCGTTAGTGTGGCCAACGATTTTTAACCATAGATAATAAATCTAGGTAATTCACAGTAAATTAATTTTATATATAGAATATCTAACAGTAGGTATATATTTATAACTTTCTATTGCCGCTATACATATACATAATACATATAAAATAATATTAAAAATAAATAAAGGCCAAAACCAAAATATATGTATCTAAAAAAGGAACGTGAATTTATCGATGTTTTTTGATACCGATCCCTACGTGTGCGAGTCCGACTCGCACTTGACCGGTATTTTAGCGATTTAGATCCAAGTTCGTGCGCATGTTGCGATTCTTACATAAAACAAAAAATCTTTATAAAATTAAATAAAAAAATGACGCTGCTATTGAAGTCTTGATTCAGTCAATATTTTTCAGACACTAAGCCGCCTAGACATAGACAATATTAAGTACCTTCCTTAACGGTAAAACATCTGCTGCATATATAGTGTGTAAATAAAGGCATAATAGGTACTTATTTAATAATTTAATTATATTGAGGTGAACTTTGGCAGCATATTACATCACACATATTACATCCACGTTTATATTTATTCAATACCCATAGTGGCATTCCGCCAGACTAATGATGAAACCAATCCTTTATACTTTCTCAGGTTATGTTTTTAATTAAAAAATAGGTCATGCAAAAAAAAAAATTAAAAAATAACTCACCAAATGATTGCTTCTTCCAAAAAGAGATAGTTCAATACAACTTTACGTTCATTCAGCTTCCATATATTCAATAATTATATTTAAAATCGCCAAAATATTATAAAATGCTCTTATAATGAAATATTCATAAATTTAGGTAAATATAAGGGATATTTTAATCTACAGGCACAGTTATGATATGTATTTGTTTTTGATATGTTTTATATACTAAGACATTAAAAGTTCTTCACTATAGTTGATTATATTATAGCATAGACTTGTTATATTGTATGGAGGCCATGCATGTTGCGTCCATGCCTCATAGCCGGGTAAACACAGCCAAATGTCTTCACGGTTGTCTCAAATAACTTAGTCTACGATTCACTTCTCTCAACATTCTTCTCGCAAGTCTTTCCCAAAGTTATTATCACTTATCTCATAGCTTTTCGTCCGGGCTATGGCGACTTACTGTTTAGATTGCTTACATTAGAAATTCACACACATACACGCACAGATATTGTATCTTACGTTCCAACTGTTAGAATAAAGAAATAGAAAAACTAAGGATGTATTTAAGACGCACTGTATTAAAGTTTGTTTGCTGTATATTTAATATTTTGCTCTGTTTTCTGGGTGTATTTGTTCGCAGTGATTTTCTAAGCGTGCCCCAGAATGTCAGAGTTGTCAGATAGAATGGACATGCGCAGTACGCACCCTTTTGACAAGTTGCTTATTTGTCGTCGATAAAGCGCCCTAGCGGCCTAGCGGTGAATTAACTTTTGTTGGAAATGTTGTCATCGAAGAAAATCGTACTGTCCCAGTACGATGGCTTCATAACTAAAGAAGCATGAAATATTCTTATTTGTATAATATAATCATATTTGGTACGTTTATTATTATAAGTAAACAACGGGTCCTAATCGTGTAATATTGTTAAAGGTTTTCATACCTTTTGCTATCCAACTTTTTGTTCAAATTGCACCGATCGTGGTCACGGGTTAACTGGTGATGAGCGTCACTGTCTAGTCGCGAAGGAAGAGGTTTGGAAACTATCCTCACTTGTTCATTATTTCTATAATGTTCGGAACTGTCAAAAGACAATGTCTACACATTGGTCTACATTGTCACTTCCCTGACTCATATTATTCCTTTTATAGTATCTAATAATATCTCTACAAAATAAATGATGAAAATTTCAAAATATTTTTTCATTAATCCCGTCCTGCTAAAGAAGACAAAGTAAATGTGATTAACTGATTTAAAAAAAAATGTTAACTTGTCCTGCTGTTACGTAGTTCTTTATTAGCAGGGCAGAATGCTTTACTAATAAATCGGAAAGTAATAAATCCTTCCTAATATTATAAATGTGAAAGTTTGTAAGAATGGATTGATGGATGGATGGATTTTTGTTACTCGTTCACGTAAAAACTACTGAACGGATCTGGATGAAATTTGGCACACATATAGATTATGGTCTGGAATAACACATAGGCTTTTTGCAGCGATAACCGACATCCACGCGGGCGGAGCCGCGGGCAACAGCTAGTATAATAATAAAAATATTTATAAGTATGTCTTAATGCAATGAGCTCTGACTCCTGAACTAAGCATAACCTTTTTTTTTTTTTTATAGTAATATTTTATGGTATTGATTTAAATAAGGCACCGTATTTAAAATAGTGCCTTTCCTAAATCTATGTTCTTTTACTATCATACGGTGAGTAAAAGTGCACTGCGTTTAAAAAAATAACTAGCTGACCCGGCAAACGTTATTTTGCCACGTAAATTATTTCAGTATTAGTTATTAATTAAAAATAGGGGTTGCTAGTAGAAGGGTGAACATTTGGGGTTATAAGTATTTTTATGCCAAATCATAATTCAAAAAAAAACTGGGGACTTGTTATCCTTTTCACCTATGGGTATAAATAAAAATAGCCTACTAGCTCAGACCTACAAAATTTACACAAAAAACTTACTATAAAAATCGATCTAGCCGTTTTGGAGGAGTTCGATAACCAACACTCCTTCACTGTGACGCGAAATTTTTATATATTAGATATTCCTATTTAAACCAATCGTTCCTATTAATACTCTTGTAATTACACACTTATAAACTTAATTAAAGAAAGGTTTAAAAAAGCAATTATTGTTTTTATACATACGTACTGTATTTTAACTGTAAAGTAAAGTCATAGTAATGTACATGATAATGATCTAAACTAACTATGCTTGACCTGACCACTACTTTTGCTTTATTAGTTGCTATTTCTGTTGGCATAGCGTGACATTCTATAACATTTCTTGTGCGTTCTTTTACCTTTTCTTTGTTAAAAAGCGAAATTATAAAAAATAAGGCGCGTTATACACGTAAGCAGCTTGCCATATTCGGGTTGTCAGTATGTGTTAAGCGACAAAGCCTATTCACAGCATTCATACTTTTTTTAATTTTCTTTTATACTACTTGGGTGACAAACAAGCATACGGGCCGCCTGATGTTAAGCAGTTACCGTAGCCTATGGACGTTTGCAATATCAAAGGTATCATTTTTTTACACCAGGGCTTTAAGATGGAGTATCCCTGGGATAGGAATACGTTTCTTTCAAAACGCATTCCTAAATTAGCGTTGGAGACCTGTACTCACACACAGGAACACAATAACACTGCTGTGTGTAGTTATTTGGCTGTGGTCTTCTGTAAGGTGGAAGTCCTTCCCCAGTCGGGCTTGCTCAGTAGAATAGTGCCCTCCCCTCTTAGTTCGGCAGTTTTTGTTAAGCGACAAAGCCCATCCACAGCAATTACTATATATACTATACTAATATCATAAAGCTGAAGAGTTTGTTTGATTGGTTGAACGCGCTAATCTCAGAAAGTACTGGTTCAATTTGAAAAAATATTTTTTGTTTAATATTGCATTTATCCAGGAAGGCTATTGGCTATATAACATCACGCTATGATCAATAGGAGCGGAGCAGTAGTGAGATATGTTGCAAAATCAGGGAAAATATTCTAAATTACCACGCGGATGAAGTCGCGGGCGACCCCTAGTATACATATTCATTAAAGAGGGAAGGTATACAAACGAGCAAACCCAACTGGGGAATGACATAATAACACCACTGTAAATCATTTGACTGAATGACTGACAATCAAGGTGGAGGACGACCTTACAGAAAACCTTAGCAAAATAATCGACAATCGTATAAGTAACTGTGTTCCAATGCGAATACTGATCTCTTGCGTTTTTAAATAATTGTTTTCATATCCTAGGCATACCTACTTCATCGCGAAAGCAGCATATGGTTAGAAACTGAGGATCACTATCTTTTTTCGTCAGTGACTTTTTTCCAGAACATTCTTCTTCATATATTCGATTTCCCTACCGTATGTGTATAGCGCTTACACCCTACGTTATTCTCGAACTCCGTGACCTCTTCTTGCGTGATTTTCATTAATCAAGATATTTTTTATAGCTAATTTATTTATTACATTTTAGTATTACTGGTACTGTTGTTACTTTCAAACAATATAAACGATAAGCTATTATGTGTCGCATGAACAATCGCGTAGAAAAGCCTAAACATTATTTTAAAAAGCACACGCATGTATGCCTCACGCTTGTATTTAATATACAAAAGATTTATTAGAATTTACGCATATATTTCACACTTCACATTAAGGTTTTAAAAGAGCCACACAAACAAGCAATCCCCGAATACCACAGCAGATATAAAGTAGTAGTACTTGTATTCTGTACCTGTGTCTATTCTTTTTTGATAACGCACTGGGACCGCCCTACCACTGCGTGTACTTACTTGGCTTTGGTCTACTGTAGGCTAAAGGTCCTTCTCCAGTTTGAATTGCTCTCTAGTATGGTACTGATGTTTTTATTTATTTATTTGGTTTGCTAGCAGCTGTTACATTATATTCTTACAAAAGTAATAACTTAAAGGTAAATGTTTTTAAAATGTATAGCCAATTATGAGCAAACACCACATGTAGTAATAAGTCTTAGTGATAATCCAGTAATTTAATCCTTACTAATATTATAAATGTGAAAGTTTGTAAGAATGGATGGATGGATGGATGGATGGATGTTTGTTACTCTTTCACGTAAAAACTGCTGCGGATCTGGATGAAATTTGGCACAGAAATAGACTATGGTCTGGAATAACACATACTTTTTGCAGCGATAACCGACATCCACGCGGGTGGAGCCGCGGGCAACAGCTAGTATTTAAATAAAAAAGGTTGAGTTTTAAGTTAAAGACATACACTTTAATCTATCATCGTCTTATTATCATCATTATAGGATAAGTGTACTACGTGAGGTCGACAAATGGAAGATGCGAAATAACCGATTGTGCAACAGTAGTTCGACACTACGGTACTGCGACTTGCCAGAAAAAAATGGTAGGTTAGGTTAAAAAAAAAGAAGGTTAAAACTGCGACCATACAACAAGCCAGTCAGAGACAAAATGTCAGCCAGCCGAAAACAAATTTACACAAAAAATGAATAGGTAACAATGCTAATTCTTTATGTCGATGATGTCGAGCTTTAGTGTGTCGCATAAGCATGCATTCGAACTATAGTCGCAGTACAGTTTTGTCGTACAAGCGTTAATCGCACTTCCATTTGTCGACCTCACGTAATACAGTCTTTTTTTCTTACTACTGGGGTAGCAAACGGCCCGCCTGATGTTAAGCAGTTACCGTAGCCTATGGACGCCCGCAATACCAGATCACTTGCGTGTTGCCAACCTATGTTTTACACCAGGACTTTAAAATAAGAGTATCCCTGGGATATAGGAATACGTTTCTTTCAAAACGCATCCCTAAATGAGCGCTGGAAACCTAGTCTTGGACTCCCCAAGGTTTTCAGTCTTGAGCTTGACCTAACTACAGTTAATACTTCAGTACTTAATAAACTATTTTATTTTTTACCCAACCCCTCCAATGTACACTATGATAAAAAAGTATGGTTAATAAAGTTTCCCCCATGATTTTCTAAAAATACTTTATTAAAGTCATAACACGAAGAGCCTAAGGACAATAAACGCGACAACCAAGGCTGAACGTGAACCGTGACATTTGAAGCGACTTTACTGTTATATCATACTTATATTTTATACTATTAATGGGTTTTAGTCCCATGAGGCAGTGTATCTATGTGTGTACATACTTGTTCGTGTGTTTACAAGGCTACGAGAAGCACATAGACACATTTATTTATTTAAAATATGTTTCACTACTGGGCATGGGTCTCCTGTCCTCTATCAAGAGAGAGAAAAATGTATAGCCTTAATTTACACACGCTGGCCTGGTGCGGGTTTTCTCACGATGTTTTCCTTCACCGTTAGCAGGTGGTAAATTTTTGAATACAACATAATATAAATTGCACAAAGTAAATTTCACATTGGTAAATAACAATCATGTATACCTACAAGTCATGCCTTGGACTTTCCTACTCCGCTGCCACCGCTTCATTATTACAAGTTTTTATGTATGTTAGTTTTTTTAGGTCAAATTTTGTAAGTTAGATAAATATTTAATGTATAAACACCCATAAATTACTAAATACACTATCATCATCATCATCAGCCTATCGCAGTCCAATATGAAAGCTTGTATTTTTTAAGAAATTAACAATATTTACTTATTTTTAATTTCAGTTTAATTAACAGTACTAAAATATAAATCAAAAACAGTTCAGACTAATGTTTTTAAGTCATTATACAAAAGCGGAAAACCACCTTAGGTATACAATATACCATTATCGGTATAAAAAAAATGGTCAAAAACCTAACCTAACTAATTGGCAGTCGAGTAAAACTTGCTACTATTTTTAAAAGGTATATTTAAATCCCATGGTAAAGTTAATTAAGCTCCCAATCCATGGGGACAATCAAAAGGGCCCCTTTAGATTGGCACTAGAATAGCCTTGTTAGAAAGCAAATCTATTGGGAATACTAGCAATTGAACGGATTTATTGGAAACAAAATGGAAACGTGAAAAGAATAAAAGCTTTTAAGCAGTTCGCTCATTGGAATACTAGGTAAGTCACAATAATGTCCTCCTAACAAAATTTTAATAATCTTGACGGAGACTAACCTTATGTGCAGGAGATATTCTGCCATGTTATAACTTAAATGCCGTTATCTGACATCTGGTCGATTTTTACTTTTGATGCTATATTAATGAGAAAAAAAATCGATCGATCTGTGGTTACGAATTTTTAATATCTTGAATAGTTTTAGATATATATATTTTTTTAAAATAGTCGGTATATATGTTTCTCGTGTGAAATAAGCAAAAATGTCATTAAGTAACAACGTGACCAGATGTCAGATAACGGCATTTAAGTTATAACACGGCAGTATTATACGTGTGAGCACAAACACAGGTAACATCTTGGTTTTATTTTTCGCATATAATGTGATGGCAATTCGACACGGCCGAAGAAAGATCATACGTAGGACCAACATCACGGGGGTTTTAAAACACCGCCAATTTTCATAGCCACAAAAACAATCAACCTAAAATATCATTTACGAAGACAAGCTTAACTCAAAAGCAGAGGAAATTTGTACACCGGCAACTTCGGGCATCTACATGTTGTGTGTGAATTACTTGAAAGCAAATCCCAATATCAATTTTGAGCGCGAAACTCTAGGACCATGGAGACCAAGTGCCCACAAAGTGTATCGTGAGATATCTAAGCGTTTAGTCGAGATTCCGAGGTGGGCTTTTACTTGGGTCAACGCGATCCAGAGTGGAAATGTGGCCAGTCTTTTGGGTACCTTTCCTTAGAACTACGAACTCAATCAGATATTTTATTTATAGGTGAATATGATTAACCTTTAAACACAATATTTTATTGTTATCCTTGCCTTTAATCCAAGTTACTGTGACAACTTAGCAAAGGTGTTGGAGTCAACACACAATCTGAAATTATATCCTAAGTTAACTGTAACTGTAATACGTACAATAGTATATAAAATTGTATATGTGTTTTTTGCTAATAAATTTATTATTATTTTATTTTGACCCGATTTTTTTAAAAGATTCAGGAACCTCAACGATCTTAGACTAACAAGGCTGTTAGTGTACTCGTAGATAAGTACAGTAAGTATAATATACCAATACAACACGCAACAGAACAATAACATTTGGGTATTTATTGTAGTACGCACGGTAGTCGCAATGCATTGTTACAATGGACGCAATAAACTGTCTTCAAATTAATGGTTTATTGTTCTTTGTGAACGACCAATGGATCGGAACTTACTGTGCTTTGTTACGATACAGTTATGATAATGATCCACGTAACTTGATACTGTCTATGAATTATGTTACACGATTAAAATTAAACTGGAGGTCGATCGGTGTTCGATATTCATTCGTTTTTATTTTATTTTTAAGTTATTTTTTTACCGCAACGATTCACTCTATAAACTTGGTTTCTTCTGCATTCGCCTCACGAACTTTGCCCCACGTAAAAAAATCCGTATTCGTCCTACATTTTATTCCGTTTTAGCCCCAAAAATTTTACATTTGTGGCTAAAACGGAGTAAAATGTTGGACGAATACGGAATCATAAGCTTTTACTTTGCCAAATCTCATTCTCTTCCGTGGGCGTAATATTATAGGAGTACTTTTTTTATACTACTTAGGTGGCAAGCAATGATATAATCCGCCAATCTCATTGCTCACACACAATCTCATGGCTTGCTCATTAGTATGAGCAAGCCCGACTGGGGAAGAACCTCCATCTTACAGAAGACCACAGCTAAATAACTACACACAGCTGTGTAGTTGTGTTCCTGTGTGTGAGTACAGGTCTTAAAAACTCAGTTAGGGTTGTGGTGTTCTAAATTCTATCATAAAACCCTGGTGTCTACTTTTGGGTTGGCAACATGCAAGACAGTGATACCTCTGGTATTGCAAGCGTCCATTACACTGTGAGTGTATTTAGGTACACTTAACACACATTAGTAATGCACTCACAGATATACATCTACGTGTGAGTGCATTACGAGGCTCTTTTCATTAACATTTTAAAACAGATCAGTAAACGGTAGCTTCACCGTTAGCAAATTAAATATACTAATTAATACAACACTAATTATAAGAGTAAATGCGGCGGTGGCTTAGTGGGAAGGTAACAGACTTGCAGGCAAGAGGTGCGAGTTCGATCCCGGGTGGTAGTGCCAATGTGAATTTAACTTTGTCGAGTTTATATGTACTAATCAAATGATTCACCATCTGCTAACGGTGAAAGAAAACATCGTGAGGAAACCCACATCTTTTAGAAGAAATTTTAAAGACATGTATGATTCACCAAAAGGCCAGGTGTTTTTTTTAATTAATGCACACACACCGTCTCTCTTGCTAAAAGGAGAAGAAAACCCGTACCCAGTATCAACAGTGGGACATATATGGGTTGCTATTATTATTATTAATTACTAGTTGTTGCCCGCGGCTCCGCCTGTAATTACTAGTTGTTGCCCGCGGCTCCGCCTGCGTGGATGTCGGTTATCGCTGCAAAATGTAGCCTATGTGTTATTCCAGACCATAATCTATCTCTGTGCCAAATTTCATCCAGATCCGTTTAGTAGTTTTTACGTGAAAGAGTAACCATCCATCCATTCTTACAAACAGGATTTAAATGCATCCATACTTTCATATTAATATTATTAATGCGAAAGTAACTCTGTTTATTTGTATGTATGTTTGTTTGTTATCATTCCAACTACTAAACTTTCTCTTGCTTAACTTTCAAACTAAACGGCTCAGTGGATCTTGATGATACTTGGCAAGATATAGATGATATCCAGCGGTAGGATATAGGTTACTTTTTATCGCGATAGCCGATATCAACGCGCGCAGAGCCCCGGGGCAACAGCTAATTTTTAATAAAACATTTTCTTATCCCATGGTTACCTATAACACAAAATTTGGGAGTCACAAGCAATCAATAGCTTTTGGAGTCTTTGTTTTAAGCGTTAATAAGGCAAAGGCTTACGCTATCTGCTTGCCAAAAGGGGTCATATACTTTTTTTAGCCCTGGTGTAAAAAAATGGCTTAGCAACACGCGAGTGATACCTCTGGTATTACAAGCGTCGATAGGCTACGGTAACTGGTTAACATCAGGCGGGCCGTATGCTCGTTTGCCACCCAGGTATAAACAAAAAGATTGTTTCAAGCAAAAACTGATCCACATAAGGTTAATGACCTACAATTTTTATTGGTAACATTATAGAAATATGAATAAAATTTTACGTCAACGCGACAAAGTACTCTCGACGGAGCAAGTTATTTTCAAACGTAAAAAACAAGGCTCTAATTTTAATATGTATAAAACAGTCATGGCCCAGAGCCCCTGAACAATTTACATTTTATATAAATATTGAAAAATAACACGCGGCCACGTTGGTAATGTTCAAGATAGAATGGATACCGTCGACCTCCGTCCATTTGCTTGGAAGTTTGGTAGGTTCCTAACTAGGACTGACGAAAATAAGGACTATTTTTTTTTTCAATCGTTGACTAACCTGGGGCTGTATTATGGCGTCCATATAGCGTTTTTTTTAATATTCGTTTGGAACAGTGACAATGATGATGAACTGCCACCTTAATCAGATATTTTATTTATAGGTTAATTAATACCTTTAAATACAATAGCTGATTCTTTGTAAGTAGTTTAAGTTAAGTTACTTTTATTTTAATAACTATTCATGTAAATATCTTATGAAACAAATTATGATAATTATTATAAATTGTTATTGAAAAGGTGGACCGACGACCTGGTAAAAGTTGCGGGCAACAGATAGACAAGGTCAGCTCAGGACTGAGTGATTTGGAAATCTTTGGTGCCTATGTCTAGCAGTGGTCTTTTGGCAGAGGTGATGCAGATTATTGGTTAAAAATATAAAGCTAGAATTAATTATAAAACCTCTTTCAATATTTCTATATAGTATAATAGGAATTCTATTAAATTTCCCTCAAAATGTACGAAATGCAAAAGTTACCTATCTGGGAACAGACCTCACCTATCTATCCGCGGTTTAGTGCCACATTATTATTTCAAGCCAGGAGACAGGACGACGACTCCGGATCGCAGCTGTGAACTAAAAAGGTATCTATACTTTTTTTATTGGTTTAATTTGTTGTTCGTTGTGTGATCGACCGGTATAGGGCAACCTTATGCTATCCTATTGATAGGTACATTAATAGGAGAAAAATATTTAGACAGATATTAACTGCCGAATATTAGCCACGCTGGCCAGACGGGTTGGTAGACCCGTGCCCAGCAGTGGGACGTTTATGGATTGAGAAGAGAGAGAGAGAGAGAGATTTTTGAAAAAACGTTTACCTATGCCAGGGATATGATTAACGCCCTGGCGTAAAAAAAAAATGGCCGGCCTCACGCAAGGGACACCTGTTATTGCAAGCGTCCATATGCTACGATAACTACTTTACATAAAGTAGTAGTAGGTAACTATATAAAAATAATTATTAGTAATTAGATTTCTATGAAGGCCAGGCTATACGATTGATTTAAGCCAATCTGTATTATTATCCATTGTTTATTGTAAATTACAGTAGCCTTGAAGACCGCTAAGAGGTACAATTAGAAATCTGACTCAAACTCTTGCGTGCTACTGAAACAATTAGAACAGTGATCTCGGCTGCTGGCTCCTGGGCCGGCAGACAATTAGCAAGATTATCGTTCATTCGTAAAACTTACATCAACTAGGTCATCAGTGTGTTATACAATATACTTATATAGTTTTATTTGTTGACGTTGCGTTCTAGATAAAATCTTAGTGATTGACACTTCATATATTAAGGATCAGGATGACCTACATCATATTTTTCCATATTAGGATGATCTATGTATAACATTCTACATCTTGTATGTGCGTTTTTATAATTTTGTTTTTGACGAAATAGTGCTTTAAGATAGAGTATATATAGCCTTCACAGGTGGAACAGTGGCTGCCCGCTAAAAATATTAAGTTTTTAAATATTAAACCTACCATTACAAAATAATCATTTAAAAGCAACATTTCGAATTACAATTTTCCATTGAGCATCTCTAGTTTCAGAGGGAAAAAAAAGCATAATACACAATAATTATGGTAGTTGTAGAAAAAAACTAACCCTAGAAGCTTTTTTTTATTTTTGATGATGATTATTATTATTATTTTATATGGATATGGTTGACGTATACTGAGAGAAAAACCATTAATTAGCTTGTGCACACAAGCTTATTAATTAAAATTATGTATGGATAAATTTAGGCATACGTAAAGCTACTTTGATATGCGTTTAATTGTATAATATTAGAATAACATTATAAACACCTTATTATTAGTAAACATAACCAATTATATAGCCACATGTTTACGTTGATGGAAAAATACCCCCAACATTTCTCGTTTAAGGAAAAAAACGCTTGGCTGGAGTTAACCGTACGGTAAGTCAATGAAACTCCAAGTGTTCATGGCATGCGCTCGCGCAACCCAATCCGCGCATCCAAGATGGCGCGCATAGAGCACGGCGCACACGCCGTGTCCGTCACGCTTGACCACTGAAGCGCGAACAGTTTTTTTTTACATAAACATTGTTCGCAGTAGAGAAATCGACGGGCGTGACTGCGGCCATTGTTGTACGCTGACTAAACGCAGAGAATATTAGAGCGTGATACGGTAAAATAACGTATAAATATACAAAACTAGATGAGTATTATAATGTACGTCTGACCATTTAGGATGAGGTGACATTTTATTCAGCAATCAAAATACACTGCGCAGTAAATATGAGCAGATAACAAGCAGCACGGAGTGTGGAATTGTGCCCAGTATATAGATTATCATATGCTGAGCAATTCCACAACATATCAGTAGAGTCTCAGTACAAGTGGGTCTGAAAATGAACATGGACAGGACCAAGATTATGGCAAATGTCCATGTCGCACCCGCCTCTGTCACAATTGGAGGCACTCGACGTTGTCGACGATTATAATTACCTGCGATAAACAGTCCAGTTAGGTAGGTCCAAGTTCGAGAAAGAGGTTACTCGTCGAATCCGACTCGGCTGGGCAGCGTTCGGGAAGCTAAGTCATATCTTCTCGTCCCAAATACCGCAGTATCTCAAGACGAAAGTCTTTGACCAGTGTGTGTTGCCAGTGATTACATATGGATCTGAGACCTGGTCGTTCACTATGGGCCTTGTGCGAAGGCTCAAAGTCACCCAAAGAACAATGGAGAGAGATATGCTTGGAGTTTCCCTGCGAGATCAAATCAAAGTCAAAGTCATAGTCAAAGTCAAACTCATTTATTCATATAGATCAAATACATGATACTTATGAACGTCATAAAAACAAATGCCAGCATACTTTTTTTCCTACGGCCAATTCGCTGACTAGGGTTGGGCCTCGAGAAGAATTGGCAAGAAACTCGGGCCACTCTTTTTAATTGCCAGAGTATAACATTTACAATTTGGTATGAGTTACAATATTAGTGTTAACAAAAAGGGACGGAACCCAATATTCCATACAAAATTAAATTTAAGTAAAAAAAAAATTTTTAATAAGGAAACAATGAAGGGAAAAAATGAATTTAGCTTTCCAATGGCAATGAGGGATCATTTCCTTTTGTATGTATAAGATAGAAACGTGTCGAGATCACATTGCGTTCTTAATAAGAATCTAAAAACTATATCTTTAATATTTAAAAATAAATCATGCCAAGATTGACCAGCCACCCCAAGTAGCACCCGTTCACGAGCATGACGCACGGACCAGCCATCATTTCCTTCGCCATATTAGAGGGAAGGAAATGACCCGGCCAATACGACACCACAAGCAATGGCATTTCAGTGAGCATGACAATCCAGGACATAATAATAAAAAATAAAAAAAACTAAATAGAAAGTCAATAATGATCACAAAACGTCTCCTTACAAATTTGTAGTTATTATTCTTATATAATTCTGTATCAAAATTAGCAACTAACCCCATGACTTTTTATCATTTAGAAAGAAATTAATAGTGTAATAACCCTTGCTTAAAAGATGATTTTTTACCGCTAGTTTAAATTTGTGTAAGGGTAGGTTCATAACTTCAAGAGGTAGTTTGTTATAAAAACGTACCCCGAGTCCCACAAATGAATTGTGGACTTTATGTAGGCGGTGATATGTACCAACAAGTTTGTGTTTGTTTCTTGTGTTTATTGAATGAATATCACTGTTTTTACAAAACAGGTGTACATTTTGTTTAACGAACATGATGTTGGCTAAAATGTACTGAGATGCAACTGTCAGAATGCCTATTTCTTTAAACCTTTCTCTAAGTGAAACTCGTGCTCCTAAATTGTAAATAGAGCGTACTGCTCTTTTCTGGAGTATAAATATAGTTTCAATATCAGCAGCTTTTCCCCATAGTAGTATTCCATAAGACATAACGCTATGAAAATAACTAAAATAAACAAGCCTAGCTGTTTCTATGTCTGTAAACTGCCTTACTTTTCTTACTGCGAAAGCTGCGGAACTAAGTTTCCCTGCAAGACACGATATATGAGCACCCCACTGAAGCTTGCGATCTAAAGTCAAACGCAAAAACACTGTAGATTCAACGAAATTTAATGATTCACCGTTCAAAATTATATTACTTAATGTAAGATTTCTAGTATTGGGCATGGTAAACTTAACACACTTAGTTTTTTTTGAGTTTAACAGTAGATTGTTTGCATTAAACCAGTCCAGAACTTTCGCAAGTGAACCATTCACAGTCTCAAGATTTGATTCTTTACGGTCTACCTGAAATATAAGTGACGTGTCATCTGCGAATAGTACAATGTCGCAAAAATCCTGTACATGGAAAGGCAAATCATTAATATAAACTAAAAAGAGAAAAGGACCAAGAATTGAGCCCTGTGGGACACCCATACCTACAGATAATCCTGAAGATCTACTTCCGCTAATATCAACGAATTGAACTCTATCACTAAGGTAGGTGGCAACTAGGTTGAGTGCAGCATCTCTTATACCATAATGCCTGAGTTTTCTCAGGAGCGTATTGTGTTCGACACAATCAAAGGCTTTTGACAGGTCACAGAAAACACCAATAGCATCCATTGAATTTTCCCAGGCTCTAAAGATGTGCTTTAACAATTTAACACCTGCATCTACTGTAGAACGACCCTTTCTAAAACCATATTGCTCATTATGTAATAAATTATTTATATTAAAGTGATCAGAAATGAGGAGAACCATAGGAGAACTAAAGTAACCGACATAGCTCGAAGAATTGTATCCATTAAATGGCAATGGGCCGGGCACATAGCTCGCAGAACTGATGGCCGTTGGGGCAGAAAGAGGCGGCCTATGTCCAGCAATGAACGTCTTTTGGCTGAGATGATGATGATGACTTCTTGCATTGCAAGAGTCCATAGGCTACGGTATCTGCTGAACATCAGGCGGGCCCTAAGCTTGTTTGCCACCTAAGTAGTATAAAAAAATAATCCCATGTAAAACTAAAATGCCTGCACCTCTGCCTACCCTTTTGAGGAATAGCCAGTGAATGGTGATGTATGTAATATCTTATATCTATACACAGGCCTACAAGGGCACAATACATACAAATTAATTTACAAGCGTTCATAGCCAGATGCACTCGCTATTCGGTAATTTAAACGGTCAGCAGGTTAAGCTACCAAGTGCGCGGTATAGATGTGTGATCGCATAGTAGGAATTTCCTCTGAGCGTTTCCGTGCTTTGGAGGGCACGTTACGTTACGCTCAAATATAGACGATATAAATAACTCACCAGATTGCCACTAACCAAAGGATAAGAAGAAGAAAAAAAACGGTTCGACCCCCATTAATTAATTCCATCAAGGCCTTAATTTAATTCCTATTTTTGTCAGGGTTAATGACTCTAACGACACCTGCTCTTTAGCGCATCATAGTAAATACACTAGGGGCTTATAACACCTGTCTTTTGCATTTGAAAGGGGTTCACTAAATGGAATGGTGATTAAAATTATTTTGTGTCACTTAGTCTTAGTTCGTCACCCAGGACGTGGTTACTACAAAAAAAAACTCCTGCTACACACTCACAAAGAAAAAGAGAAGAAATTCTGAGATCGTACCTGTGCGATGAGTGAGTGAGTGCGATTTATTTTTGAATAATTTGAATTTCGAACAATGACAACCCTAAAGCTAGGTAATAAAGTTGACATCTTACGAATTTTATATTTTAAATTATAAACCCACACGCGGCACTATCATTTATAGATCATCAACTTTATCGCATGTCTAACATACAACCCTCGATGCGGCCTAATATAATTTATTTGTTTTATAATCTAACCAATTATTCGGCTGACATCACTACAAGACATAAAAAAGCCGTGGACAAATTCGAACCCTGGAGCTCGGATGGCACATTTGGTAGTGCGCTGGGCCGGAACCCGAAGGACACAGATTCTATAATATTTAAAATACAATTATTCGGTTTGCTCCCTATCTGTAGCGTACGCCTGTTTCATTTCAGATTCATTTTTAAGCATTACTTTACAGTACTACCTCCCTGATTTGACGAGCATTCGCCTGTAATTTAACATACCTATCAGATTTAATTCTACCACCAATGTCATGCTCGAATCTGTATAAGGTTGGTCACTGTAATGCTCGGTTCTGCTCCTCGCTGATGTTAGACTTGACTCTGTTACATTACAGGCGAATGCTCCAAGTGAAGGAGCACATTTATGTATTACTATGATTCACTGATGACCTTTTATAACAAGGGCCAGCGCGCCGGCGCCGTCTATATTAGTATCACTTCTGTAAGTAGCAAATATTGCTCTGTCGCAATAGTATCAGGGTGCTAATTGACCTATCAATGATAAAAATAGCATTGCACGAAATATCTTCGTGTTGTGTAGTTAAACTTTACGACTTTGAAACATAAAAATAATTTTGTCAATTTTTGTAATTGTGCATTAGGAGCTGTCAAAATCGTAACGTTGACGTGATTGAATTCACCCGCTTCTTTGCCTACCTCCCCGTAGGCGCCTGTCTGTCCCTGGCAGTACAGTCTGCACTTTCATGACGTCTGAGCTATTTTAGTATCTCTCCCTTTCTTTGTTATAATAAAATTGGCTTTTATTCACATTACTCTACTTACGTATTTAAGTAATATATACGTAAAATAATGTAAATTGATTATATTTATCATTGAAATTTCGTTCCAATGCAGTAACATGGCAATATTTTGACTTTGACAGCTGCATAGTTAAAAAATCAGGCTATACATACTTTTTTTGGAAGGAATAGATAGAGGTTTTTTAGTGCATGTTTTAAAAAATTGCAAACCACTTGGGTACTTACATTTGTGTACAAATAAGAAATAAAATACAATATCATACATACATCCGACGTCTCTTTAGTTCGAAACCGGTTTGTTTATCGCTTCCGGTTGATTATCCTTTGTTCAAGCCTGTTCAGGCGCATCTATTCAAATTACACGATACTGATGCGCATACGCAATGAGCCCGCATGTTCCATACCGCCCGACGCTCGTCATTATCGATTCGACTCTACTAGTGTTCTAACTCACGTTACTTTCGCGTTTACGTTTAAACTGATTTTAGATATTTAAAGGCCACCTATAGGTTTCTAATTTCAAAAGGAGGGTAATGTTGTCACTTACCCTGGGTGTGTATGATAGCTCGTAGAAAGTCACACTGGCGAGTGTGACCTCCTACGAACTATCACTTGATATCACAGATGTAACTGCACTGTTGGTTCAGTGGTTACCTCACCTACACGGGACAAAAATTTATCTGTTAAATGGTAGTTCCGAGGCTGGATGTACTTTGAATGTAAAGTCCCCCGCGACACAGGGCTTGTACTCCCTCATTAGGGATAATGTGGGCGTTGTCTTTAAAAAAGAAAAAAAAAATGACCTGTGTGGGATTGAACCCACAACACGCCGTCAATGGTAAATGGCAAGGTAACCACTTAAGCCACTGAACTAACCGTGCAGTTACTCCTTTGATATCAATACTATATAATATTATAAAGCTGAAGATTTTGTTTGTTTGGTTGGTTGAACGCGCTAATCTCAGAGAGTACTGGTGCGATTAGAAAAAATATTGTTTTTTTGAATAGTGCATTTATCCAGAAAGGCTATGTAACATCACGCTATGATCAATAGGACCAAAGCAGTAGTGAGATATGTTGCGGTCGTAAATCGGTGAAATTAACGTTCCAAATTACCACGCCGAGGAAGTAGCGGGCGGCCCCTAGTACTTATATAAAATAACATAGGTAGACTAGACAGAAGAAGTGGAAACGGTGTGGGCACAGCTCGCGCTGGTTTTAAGCCCAAGCGAAGTCAAAATAGGATAGTAGAACAGAACAATCATATAAACAATGAATATCAAGTGATAGCTCGTAGTAGTTCCCTCATGTATTACCTCTATGTAATTATCTTTTTTAAGCTAAGTTTGTTTGAACTTGTATGGAATACTAAGTCTTAACGGTAACTACAAGAACAATTACAATACGTAGCCTTGTACATGTAGATATCGCTCTATTAATCATGGAAAAGTAATCATTAGACAGAGAGGAAGA
Source organism: Trisateles emortualis (assembly GCA_947095525.1). Taxonomy (NCBI): domain Eukaryota; kingdom Metazoa; phylum Arthropoda; class Insecta; order Lepidoptera; family Erebidae; genus Trisateles; species Trisateles emortualis. The sequence continues at coordinate 9,203,572 of OX352740.1, read as the reverse complement.
GTATTACACTAGCGAGCAAGAAGAACACAGCCAAATAACTACACACTATTGTATAGTTATGTCCCTGTGTACTGTACAGAGCCTCTAGACAAGTGGCATAAGCGATAGTCGAATCGAAAAGTCAAAAAATAAAATGTATGGAATTTGACGTGAGTCTACGATTTAATGTCGTAAACTTACGTCAAATCCCATACATTTTCTTTTTTGACTTTTCGATTCGACTATAGCTTATGCCACTTGTCTAGAGGCTCTGGTCACCAGCGCTCATTTTGGGCTGCGTTTTGAAAGAAACATTTTCTATCTCAGGAATAAGTATTCCTGAGATAGAAAACGTTTCTTTCAAAACGCACAACAACAATACTTTTTTTTACACCAGGGCTTTAAGATGAAGTCATCTTAAAGCCCTGGTGTAAAAAAAAGTATCGTCGGCAACACGCAAGTTATGCTTCTGGTATGGCAAACGTTCATAGGCTAAGGTAACTGCTTAACATGAAGCGAGCCGCATGCTTGTTTGCAACCCAAGTAGTATTGGTAGACTATTTTCATTAAGAAAGGTGCTTTAGACCACACTGGGTGATCATGCCTGATGCAAGGCTGTATCCCCAGATGTGACGATTCATCATAATTTGAGATATAGCTTTGCTAATTCACATCGTACCAGCCTGACTGGCTGTATAACTCTACCTTACAGAAGGCCGCAGTTGAATTTAAAGTAGTCTTTAATCTCCTAAAGCTTGCCTGTGATTTTCACCAACTGAAACAAAACACTCTGTTGCCAGCAAAGTGAACTTCTAGCTGCAAGAACAGCATATTGTATTGTTTTTTGGGAATTTAAGGGCTGATTAACCTTAACATAGGTAATAACCTATGTTATGTACACAATAGTGTAACCTACCTAGGGTATCAGAGTTCAAATTTTGTTACATACGTATTTTTTCATGTTTCCTAGTTTTAAATGGAATAATGAAAGCATCATTTTTTTCTAATAAAAAATAACAAACTGTACTTACTGTAATAAACTTATTTTAATAGGTAAGAAAATCATTATTAAACTTTCTCGTGACCTTATATTAACCAGCAATTATATTGTTCCATTTCTATGTTATAAACTATACAATTATAGCCAATCATTTATCACTTATAAAGGAACGATAAGTATAGAACTCTTTATTGGGACATGTGTTAGAATTCCCAACGATAGACCTATTGATAGAGTCGAATATCGATTCTGCCTACGTGTCCTCACTTATTGTACAGCACTAATATAGCTTTTGTTTTTAATTTATATCTAACAATGTAGTTTTTGAGTTAGTTGCATAGCAGTGACTTTTCCTATTCTAATAAGTAGGTAGATACTTATAATTATTTTGGCTAGCTTGTTGGTCTAATGATTAGTGACATTGAGTGGTGGTCATAAGTTTATGCCTTGGTGTATTCCAATAATATAATTTTTTGCCCAACCACGTATAGCATGTTTAATTATAAGTAGGTATATCTGGGTCATTTAGAAATATGCAGATAACATAATACTATGTAATAATAGGTAGGTATTATTATTATTATTTTCTTTTCTTTAAAAGACAACTCCCACACTAAAGAATCAGCTATGTGTTGCGGGGGTCTTTAAAAACATACATTAACGGACACAAATTACAACCAGACTCAAAACAACTCTTTGTGGATCACACAAAGTTTTGTCCCAGTGTGGGAATCGAACCCACAACCTCGTGCACAGCAGGCGCATATTGCACCCACTGGACCACCAAGGCAGTCAAAATATAAAATATTGAAAAAAAATAGCGCCCTCTAGTGTGTTACCATTTGACACTAAAAGAGAGGTAGGGCACCAAACTAGCGAGTAAGCCCAACTGGGGAAGGACCTCCACCTTACAGAAGACTACAGCCAAATAACTACACACAGTAGTGTAGTTGTGTTCCTGTGCGTGAGTTCAGGTTTCCAGCGCTAATTTAGGAATGCGTTTTAAAAGAAACGTATACCTATTACAATAATATATACTTCGGGTATTAACACGATTATCCTATTTACCTTTAGATTGCCTGACGTTTCGACCAATCATGCATCAGTTTAAACATTTTCCTATTATTTCCTATCCCAGGGATACTCTATCTGAAAGCTCTGGTGTAAAAAAATGGGTTGGCAACACGCAACAATACTTCTGGTACCGTAGCGTATGACGCTAGCATTACCAGAAGTAATGCTAGCGTCATACGCTACGGTAACTGCTTAACATCAGGAGGGCCGTTTGCTTGTTTGCTACCCAAGTAGTATAAAAAAACACTAGAATAAACTTAACCATACTTGCAGATCTATCGAACGGCTTTGACTATTAACGACCCGTTCATTACAAACAAGCAATAATAGAGTGCCTAATTCAGGTACCCATAAAACTTTAAAACCTTTGAATTAATGTCAGCAAATAAGTGTGTGTTTCAAAAGGTAGACGACATTCGTGTCAGAATATTGTTGCGTGTTGTAAATAGGTACTTACTTAGTAAATATTAAAACGACTAGGTAGTAAAAGTACGTATAGCTTATTTAGACGTTATCAAATTAGGACAAACGCAATGTGTTAGTGAACTTTAGACTTTATTAGGTTATGAAAGAAAAAAAGAAAAGCATTTATTCGACATACACAGGATAACAAAAAATAGACACATAATAACAACACAAAAAAATATCCTGTGTACCTACGTTCGAATTCAGCTCTGTGCTGCGGCATTTTATGCTGCAGCGCTGATTTTCTCTGATGAGCCCCTCTAGACAAGTGGCATAAGCGATAGTCGAATCGAAAAGTCAAAAAAGTAAATGTATGGGATTTGACGTAAGCCTACGATATAATGTCGTAAACTTACGTCAAATCCCATACATTTGGCCTTAGTGAAATCAGGGTCAATAATATAGATAGATAGATAGAAAACTCTATATTGTACACCATACATTTATGATACAGAATATAGTATACCTTTAAATATGTGTTTGAATATATTAAGGTACTTATCCAAAGAGTATTAATTATGGCCCTACGGTGCTTAGCAGTTACGATGCATATATTTATATGTATATTCTCAGCATTTCATTGCCTGAAATAAACGTTATTTTCTCTTTTTCTTCTTTGCTTTCTGTCTTTCAGTTGCTCTATGAGGGCTATTAAATAACAATCGGGATTCTAATTCCAAGAGACTGTTAGGCAGGTTAGAAATTTCATCGGGATAAAGAACATGTCTCACTTTGCTGGGCAAAAAAAAACTTGGTTAAACCTATTGATGGGTGACCGCATAGTATTATTAGCATATAAGTAAGCGCATAGCGGTGGTGGCCGAGTGGGAAAGTAACCGACTTGCACGCAAGAGGTGCGAGTTCGATCCCGGGCGGCAGTATCAATGTAAATTTCACTTTGTGGAGTTTATATGTACTAATCAAATGATTCGCCATCTGCTAACCGTGAAGGAAAACATCGTGAGGAAACCCGCATGTCTTAGAAGTAATTCTAAAGACATGCCTGATTCACCAACCCGCATTAGGCCAGCGTGTGTGAATTAAGGCCTAAAACCCTCTCTCTCTTGATAGAGGAGAGGAGACCCGTGCCCAGCAGTGGGACATATATGGGTTGCTATTATTATAGTATTATTATCATCCGAGTGTCTCCGTACTTTAAAGTCGGACCCGACTATCAACAGGCTATTTGAACAAGTCACCTTATTGGCCATTATAAAATAAAAAATGTTACGCATTATCATTCTATCTCTGTTTCTCTTGCCATGTAAAACAAAGACAGTATACTTGGTTCAAAAACCTTTTACACGGTTAATGTTGGTTACCTTATAGCGTGACATGAAATTTGCTTAGTATATTTAACCAACAAAAACGAACATAGAATATTATACTAGCTAGTAAAACTATTAAAACCTTATAAATGCGCGAGGGTAGAAGGCGTAACCCACTCCACACTAACCACGCTAACTAAACCCAACATCGATTAGATCGATTTCAAATATCCTCTAGCTAAATTTAAAACCAACAGTGCTAACTTGAATTTCTGAAGCCAATTTTTTTCAGCTCTTAAGCTGATTTTAACAAACCACATTTAGGGGTAGCGTAGGTGTGGTGGTGGTGGTCCGTATGGTGACAGATTAAGAATACAAATGTCACCACCCCATTCCATCCCGTGGGTGTCGTAAGAGTCGACTAAGGGAGTAAGTCCGGCAGACAATATCCACCACTGCAAGAGAGGAAAAACTCGAAACAAAACCCTATACCAACCCGTCTGGCCAGCGTGGTGTAGTAGGCTAATATCCCTCCAAAATTTATGGAGGAGACCCGTGCCCAGCAGTGGGACGTTTATGGGTTGAGATGATGTAGGTGTGGTAGATTTAGGTTGTATTTGGGTGTTTTTTTTATACTACTTGGGTGGCAAACAAGTTTACGGTCCGCCTGATGTTAAGCAGTTACCGTAGCCTATTATTATAGCTTGCAATACCAGAGGTATCACTTGCGTGTTGCCAACTATTTTTTTTTCACCAAGGCTTTAGATGGGAGTATCCCTGGGATAGGAATACGTTTATTTCAAAACGCATCCCTAAATGACCGCTGGAGACCTGTGCTCACACACAAGAGCACAACTACACCGCTGTGTGTAGTTATTTGGCTGTGGTCTTTTGTAAGGTGGAGGGCCTTCCCCAATCGGGCTTGCTCACTAGTATGGTGCCCTACCTCTCTTAGTGTATAGTGTACGTGTATAGTTGTGGTTTCATTTTCGTCTATTTTTATGAACATGGTCAACCTTTTTCTTTAAATTTGGTCTTTGGTGATATAGTCTACTCTACTTTAAAGCTATGTACAGGGTATAAGGTAGGTAAAATGTCACCACCCCTTTCCATCCCGAGGGTGTCGTAAGAGTCGACTAAAGGAATAAGTCAGGCAGACAATATCCACTACAAGAGAAGGAACTCGAAATAAAACCCTATACCAATTCGTCTGGCCAGGAGACCCGTGCCCAGCAGTGGGACGTTTATGGGTTGATATGATGATGATGATGACAGTAAGGTTATGCCTTTAAAGGCTAATTACCTCACTCAGGGATTAAGGTAATACCAAACACAATACTAAAACAAGCGATTGTACCAAACCACGTGATTTATATGATTTGTGGTGGCTATGACTGTCTAGAATGATAAGCATAGCGTGTCATGTCTGTGGCTGTCATGACCACGAACACATAACACAAAAACACTGTCTAGCCAGATTCTGACTCGTGATTACAGGTCTTTATCTAAGTTACAGAATACTTAATAGTAACAGAATACTTAATAGTACAGGTATTTAAGTGAAAATACTTATTTCTAGTAAGTATCACTACTCAATCTGACTACAATCTTCTTCTTATCGTTTGGTTAGTGGTCAACCTGGTGACAGAGTTATTTAGATCGCCCATATTTAGGCCTCTGTCGTGATCTAACGACTGTTAACAGTCGGGACCGACTTCTAACGTGCCCTCCGAAGCACGGAGACGCTCAGATGAAATACCACTATGCGGTCACCCATCTAAAAGGTTACCTTGCCATTGGATGCTTAACCCGCTGATCGTTTACCGAACAGCGATTGCACCTAGCTATGACTACAATAAAACCTACGAAATGTAAGTAATCAGCACGTTAAAAACTTTTAAATTATTTTTCTTTGTAATTCTTTCCCTTACCAACTTATGCTAATTTTAAACTACCTACAAAAGTAGTATTTTTCGACGCACCATGCCATCGTTGGCGTCGTGTACACGTTTTCATTTGACGTCCATAGACGTCCCTGGTGGTCAAAAGGTTAAGCACGAGCTAGTTGGTTATATACTAGTGGTACCCATATATTTTATTGACGTTAGCTGCTAGAGCTTCAATACGGTAGGTATTTAAACAATAGCAGCTACCTTCAAGAAAATATATGGGTACCACTAGTATATAACCAACTAGCTCGTGCTTAAATACCCACCGTATTCAAGCTCTAGCAGCTAATGAAGCATAAGAACGCTTACGATATCAGAGCAGCACCACGCGTTACCAGTTACCACCCGTAAAATAGCCTTAACATTTAATCCTACTAATATAATAAATGCGAAAGTTTGTAAGAATGGATGGATGGATGGATGTTTGTTACTCTTTCACGTAAAAACTACTGTACGGATCTGGATGAAATTTGGCACAGAGATAGATTATGGTCTGAAATAACACATAGGCTACTTTTTACAGCGATAACCGATATCCACGCGGGCGGAGCCGCGGGCAACAACTAGTTTTAAGATAATTCGTCATCAAGCTTTGATGATGACGATGAGGGCATTGACTTTTCCGAAAACAAAATAAAATACCACTACAATTAGACCAAACGTCCTTTAAAAAATATTTTGAATGCCCTAAAGAGACAAAGAACCCATATACCTACGTAGAAGGCCTGTCGTATTTGTACTAACGCTATCGCGTCCATCTAATTCACACATCCACCCTTTACAAAACACAAAGCGCCTTAAAATTACTTTACATTTTTCTTCACGCTTAACGACTGTTATAATAAAATTAATGTACCATTTCTTGCCAACAAGTGGAGTTCCGCGACAAAATGGGCGCGGAACGTCGATAGCTTTGAATGTTTGATACGGTAAGAGGGGGGCGAGCGATACCTACCTCGTGGAATACTGCCTTTCGTTCCTTCGTAGACATTCCTGTAATTGTTATGCAGAAGATTAGCTTAATGACGTAACAATAGGATATTAGTGATTTATGTGGAAGTTAGATATGAATCGCGATGTTTCTTCTTTTACTTTTGGGTAGGTTCTGAGCCAATTTATTACTGGTTCTTAAGTTATTTTTTCTTTTGCAATAGGTAAGTAGGTCTTTTTTATATAAGTACCTACTTATTCTACCAAGCAGACAAACAAGTATATGGTTAGCCTTATGGTAAGCAGTTACTGTAGTTTATGAAAGCATGCATGCAACACCTAGGATACGTATCACTCGCGCGTTGCCGACAGTAAAAAAATCTTATACCTACTTTACCTATATCTGATATTAGTTGTCTATTTCTGCTAGTACCTAGCTAGTAAAATATTAACAACTAATGCAAGTATCGTTCACGTCGCACAACGACATACAAAGCATTCTCCTAAAGCACTTACCAAACGTAAACCGGCCATTAGGTAGGTAAGTATACCAAAAACGATGCACCCACTAGAATCGTTCAATATATAACACATTAATAATTCTCAGATTGCATGCGATGAATAAGGCACGCGAATGTGTCGTTTTAGTTTTTGCTGTGCAATGTAGATACGCCATGTTTATTATGTAGCTATTTATTTCTAAATACTACGTCATGATATATATAATGATGGTAATATTAGACTGCCAATCCAGGTTCATCTTATATTTAAAAATGAACGCCTATTTCCCTTGGTCATACCATAACTTGAGAACGACTTTATTGATTTCATTCATTTTTTTAAGTTTTCTAATACATTCCAGAAGGTTCTTACAAAAAAAAAGAAAATTGCGCAGAAAATAGTTTAACCCAGGGGAATCCGGGGCCGCTAGTATTAAAAAAAAAAGAATGAATTTAATATCTAAAATCGTAGACAGAGATCTAAAATGGAACTAGTGTCGCCATCTATGAAATCTATTAAGCAATTCTGAGAGTCCAAGACGCTCAAGAATGTTTAGGTATCTCGTTGATACCTAAACATTCTTGAGCTCGTGTATCAACCACTTGACAATTAAACTTTATTTGAAATTCGATTCGATATATTTCGTTTTACCAATGATATTTTATTTACATTCTTTTATTATTTTTTTGACAACCAAGTTTTTTTTTCAGTCCTGATCCTGACGCAGGCTATTTGGGGTAATTGTGGCGGAGCATTTTCAAAGTTGAGTTATAACTACCTTTTTTTTTTTTTTTTTTTTATACTACCAAGGTGACAAACAAGCATACGGCCCGCCTGATGGTAAGCAGTTACCGTAGCCTATGGACGTTTGCAACACCAGGGGTGTCACTCACGCGTTGCCGACCCTTTAAAAACCTTATAACTCCTTTCTTGAAGAACCCCATGCTATAGTCTTTTGGGAAAACCTCGGCAGGGAGCTCATTCCACAGCCTAATCGTACGTGGTAAGAAATTCCTCTGGAATCTTACGGTACGGCAAGTTTGAGGTGCAAGGATGTGAGGATGAACTCCCTGTCGGTGGCGAGAGGTGCGTTGATAAAATGTGGCCGTGGGCATCATCTCGAACAATTCCTCAGAACACAGCCCATTGTACAGGCGGTAGAACACACACAAGGAGGCGAAGTCTCTCCTGAGACTTAGTGGATCAATACCGCCTGTGAGCTTGGGATCGTCAACAATCCTCACAGCGCGTCTTTGGATAGAATCAAAGGGTCCAAGCTGGTATCCAGGTGCTCCCGCCCAAAGGTGGCAGCAGTACTCCATGTGGGGCCGGACTTGCGCTTTGTAGAGCAGCAGTCTTTGGCCCGCGGTGAAGTACCACTTTGCCCTGTTGAGCACACCTAGCTTTCTAGATGCCAGCTTAGCCTTGTCTTCCAAGTGATGTCGGAACTGGACGTCACTGGAGATGTCGACGCCGAGGATACCAATGCTCTTGGATATTGTAAGGGCTGTGTCTTGGAATTGTGGAACCATAGCAAATGGGGCTTTCTTAGCGGTGAACGCGCAAACTTGTGTCTTACTGGGGTTAAATTGGACTAAATTTAGTCGTCCCCAATCAGAGACTCTGGAAAGAGTGCTACTGATTTCAGACACAAGTTTTTCGCGACTTTCATCAACAATGGAACGAGGGATATATGCGCGGCCTGTGTAAAAAGTGTCCCCGGTGCTGTCATCCGCATAACAATGAATGTTGTCGGTAGACAACATATCATTTATATGCAGAAGAAACAACGTCGGAGACAGCACAGAGCCTTGCGGTACGCCAGCATTGATGTCCAAGCGATCCGAGCAACAACCGTCAACGACAGTTTGTATGCTTCTGCTGGACAAAAAGCTGGCAATCCATTCGCATAATCCCTCGGGGAGTCCGTATGATGGCAGCTTCGACAGAAGACTCCGGTGCCAGACCCGATCGAACGCCTTAGCTATATCTAGGCTAACCGCCAACGCCTCACCTTGACTCTCGATGGCTAGAGCCCAGCGGTGCGTGACATACACCAGAAGATCACCCGTCGAGCGACTGTGGCGAAAGCCGTATTGTCGGTCGCTGATTAACTCGTGATCCTCTAGGTATCCCAAGAACCGCCGGTTTATAATTCGCTCCATCACCTTCGAGAGTAGGGAGGTTATAGCTATAGGCCTGTAATTCGTTGGGTCTGATCTATCGCCCTTTTTGGGCACCGGATGCACATTGGCGGTCTTCCACGAAGACGGAACTCGCCTTCTGTTGTACGAGAGTCCGAAAAGACGCGTTAATACAGGACATAACTCAGGGGCACACTGCTTTAGCACCACTGCCGGTATGCCGTCTGGCCCATACCTATTAAAATATTATTGCAAGTCAGTGCCATTTTCAATTGCCATGTTACAATAGCAGACAAAGTGGTCTATTTAATAGTTACGTCACGACATTTGACCAATTATAAAAATGTATTATTATAATCCGAAAATTAAATGGTAGCCGAGCGGGGAAGTTACAGAGATGCGCGTTCGATCCGTACCAGGCAGGTTCACAGATTATCGCGCTTAAACGAACTTTTCAGCTTTATTATTAACACTGAAAAGTTCGTTTAAGCCTCAGACTAATAAAGTTTAAGCGTTCATTTTTATATTTGAGAGTTTTGACTGCAACATACAACATATTTTTTGGGTTGTTGTTTATGCTTGTTTATTCAGGCTTTTTCTTTGTTTTTGCTAGAATCAAAAGGACTGATAATAAAGCTAGATATCTACCTAAATTAGATATGTAAGTAAATTAATTATTTAATTTAGGTACCTACTTACTTACCTTTTATTTATTATCCTTTTTTTGTCTGTATGCATATTTGCCTCCTTATTAGTATAAAATGTAGGAAAAGGACAATAGAACAACACATTACATATGAAGTATTGAGTCTTTATTACGTCACAATAAATAAATCCAGGCAACATCGAAAATGCATAATATGTATTATATAATTAAGTATATACAACGAGATCCTCAATACAATTACTCACTTTTTACCGCCTTTTTAGCATGCCATTATCTTTTTACTATCAACATGATCTATTTACAATGTCCTAAAGCTGAGGGTATTACATTATATTTGAAGACAACAGGAGACTTAGTTTGACAACCAGTTGCGAAATGATTTTTGTTTGATTTGACAACTAGTTGCTATGGAACAGTTTTTCCTGGATTGACCGGTTACCACCAAAAAATACTAGTTTATACTACTGTATACATTTTTATAATTTTCTTTTTCAATGTATTTTTATAGCAAAAAGTAACTTAATTACACTGACGTTCACCAACTGCATTAAAGTACAGAATGGCTTTTAAATAAAAGTATTTAAGTATCTAATTAAAAAAACATTTTCGAACAGCCGTAAAGCGCAGGCCATATTGCCAGCTAGCGAGCAAGCGAGCCAGCTTTTGTTTCGCCTCTTTAATACTCCGGTTTCACACCAAATGTACTAGAACCGCGCGATGCCGTGCGCGGCGCCTCGTGGCGTCATAAAACGTTTTAGTACATTTGTTCTTACCGCCACAGATTACTAAATAGTTGCTACGTAACAGATACTTCACTCAGTAGAAAATTACCAATACCTACTGCTATAATAGCCTATTCTGTCGTTTCAGCAACCGCTGGATGCAAAAAATGTGCCTAAATGCTCAAGCGCACAGTTGTGATTGTTTAGCACCGCGCGATCCCACAGCACTGAATTTGGTCCGCAAACGGCCCCAGACCGCTTGGCTGCGGTAGGTAATTATAGCGCGCAAGTACATGGAGTGACGGAGGCCTGTTACCGCTCGCTGCCGCAGTGAGCTGCTGCCCCTGCAGCGGCGTGTTCGTAGCCGGGCTGATAAGCATAGTTTATATAGTTTCCCTCGCCCGCCACCTGACCTGAGCCGAGTGTGGCCTGCGATTAAGACTATGCAGTTATGTATCTATATACCTAAGGACTGTATACAGACTGATTATCTGATGGAAAACGTTGACAGTTAAATCGTCCATTTCTACTTTTATGCAGTTTGTATTTATCAGTATAGTTGGTATATAAATATTTTTCATGGAAGGATAAAAACTTACTTTCGCAACTGGTTGCGAATCAGTGGTCATGGCGGTCGAAAGTACCAAATATACACACATCAACATTATATAGGTATAAATCGGTTATAAATCTTCAGCTGTACCATGACGTCTTCATAGCAATTTAATTTCCATCTTAATTTGATTTCTAAACAATGACAGCCATAATGCTAGGTAATAAGTTATTATCTTGCGAATTTCATTTGAGACTGAAAATGAATAGCTATAAGGACGTCATAGTAAGGCCCTTGCTCTTGAACACATAGTGTAAAATAATAACAAAAATACGTAAACATAAGTTACGGCTTATGTTTACAAACGCTAAGTTACGTCATGATTTGGTTTTGTAAAAAAAATAAAAAAGAATACATATATATGACATATATAATATATGACTGTTAGCTAGTAAAAGTTTAAAGTCGAACTAAAAGAAAAAAATATACTTATCATATTACTTTGCGTCGGCATTTTAGATTACTTAAGGCGACAGTTCAACAAAAATGTTTTAGTATAATAATAACAACAAGACAGCTTCGCAAAGATCTTTGAAAAAAATATCTATCTAAAAAATAAAACAAAAAGCAACCGTTTTCATAATGATATATTAACCTATTATATACATTTAGTTGTCTTTTTCATATCACCAGTCGTATGTCTATTTAGAATATAAAGACCATTTACACGAAGCAAGTTAGCGAGACAAGTCTCAAGCGTCCGTCTATTCTCACGTAAAACAAAGACAGCATGAATAAATAAATAAATTATTGCCTTATAAAACATGCAAATGGGTCTTAAAAATCTTCTTTAACTTCATATATTACAGAATTGATGACCATTCAAAGCATTATCATAGTAATCTCGGAAAACATGGAATTTAAGTATTCATGAAAATTTTTGATACATTTATCTTTTTCATTATGTAGTGTAAAGAAAGCGTTAAATACCTGGGCTTCCATTTAAATAGGAGGCTCATGTGGGTTAATAATATTAAAAATTCATTTTTTTCCTTATTGAAAATATTTTTACCTACATTTAATTTTGTATGGTATATTGGTTTCTGTCCCTTTTTGTTCTAATATTGTAACTCATACCAAAATGGTAAATGTTATACTCTGGCGATTAAAAAGAGTGGCCCGAGTTTCTTGCCAATTCTTCTCGAGGCCCAACCCTAGTCAGCGAATTGGCCGTACGAAAAAAGTATGCTGGCATTTGTTTTAATGACGTTCATAAGTATTATGTATTTGATCTAAATGAATAAATGAGTTTGACTTTGACTTTGAAAACAAAGAGGAAATAAGCAAATATAACTATACTGACTATTGAAACGGCACTCAACACTTACACTAAGCAACAAACTGCAATATACAAATGCATCATAAAACAAATTTGGACGTTTGGCCTTGAGAAGTGGGGATCAGCTAGTAACTCAAATCTAGAGATTCTGCAGAGGTTTCAAAATAATGTTTTACGAATGTCAAATTGGCCTATACTATATATATATGTATACTCGAAACACAGAGATTCATGAGTATCTTAACATTATTAATAAGAAAGAGATAACAAGGTATTGCACAAAATATAAGGAAAAACTTGAACACCACCCCAATATTATTATTATTACTTGTCTCACATTTTGGCATTTATTGAACCTATAGAAATTGTATTGATCAAATTTAATGGGTGATGATACTCTGTGGGGTATCGGCCCATAAGGTGAAATAGAGAATTGGAAAAGATCTGATTAGAATGAAATAACAATACAAAACAAAATACGTGGAACAGATAAATAGGATGAGGTCAAGATCAAGTCGAAAAAAAATACTGACCTTTATTGACCTTATTTTATTATGTATTTCTTACCAAGATTACGTCGTATAAAAAACATGTGATGTGACCTTAAACTTATCTTCTTGATCAAGGTCACCCTGACCTTACTTCTCTACTAATCTACCTTTAAGTAGGCTAGCATCTTTTCTTCTGTATTTGCTATATTTTTAATATGCTTCTCCACATCAAAACTGTAGCGATTTTATTAAGTAACTTGTACATTTAGCGTGAAGTTTATGATGCATTAAGTAAGTGAATTTAAAACGATAATCTCCAGAACTAATCCATACTTTGATCTATATTTAAATAAACAGAGGTAGCTTACAGAGCAAGATTTCTCGAACAAATCGAGATTTGTAAAAGTAATCTCGCTTTTTTTTACATAATTGTAACATCTGTACAGTTTTATTTTCACAGGATACATACACACAGGTATTGGATGGCCAACAGCCAACTATCAAACTCTCAATAAACAAACAGAAATAAACATCCAAATCTACCTTCAACTTGACGCCTATAAAAACATATTACGAATATACAAAAATGCAACATTAAAATCCTTGTTATTGTAAACAAAATTATTCTAATAACTAAATAACAAATTTAATTAATAAAAACAATGTTTGTACTTAATTTTTGGTTGAAGACTATACAGAAAATGAATGGAATCTAGAATGTTTATGTCGTTAAAATATACTAAATTTTACTTGATAAGTATGGAATTAATTTATTAGGAAAAATATTTTTGATTAAAATTCTTTGCTGCCAAATAAGCATGCAACGATAGTAATTATTAATCACGCAATACGCACTTGTTTTTATACTGGATACAATTTTTTAATTATTATTTCTTCATTAATGAATTTAATCATTGTATTATGAGCCCTTACACACGATGTTTTTGGCAGAAATGTAAAACAGATGAGCCAGTGGCACCGCACGACGTTTTTGGCAGAAATTTAAAACAGATGAGCCAGTGGTGATGATGGTGAGTGGTAACCACCGCTCATGTTCATAGGTACATCGACAGTGTCAGAGTTACAGCCAAGCCGCTTTCTACCATATGTAACCGTTACGTTAGATGGTACCATGGTAGCCAAAATGACCACTCAAGGAAGTGTCTTTAAAGTGATACACCACAAATGAGTTGTGGGATCCCGATTATGATCGTAGAGCATTATTACAACAAAAAATTATATGATTAAAATAGGCTATAACTGTAGTACCAACCCGCTAGGCTCATTATATTGATTTAAATAGCTCAGATTTGAAACACCGCATAGTAGTTACTAAATTCTTTAAAAAAATCGTGTGTAGAGACTCATAAACATTGAAAATTATTGTTGAAAATGTCTTCACACAATGTTTGTAACACTAGACAAAATAAATACGTTTTACCATGCAATCCATGGAGGTTGATTCATTTTACTAATTGGCACATGTGTCATATTAATAGGCAGATTAACTACTGCATAGCTTTTTTTTAATTTTCTTAATGTACGTAGTATTGTGGCTCCACTTCGACCAAGGAGGAAAGCTGCTGGTATATTGACATCAAGCTCCATTCTGAAATTGTTTTATATATAATATTAGGTATCATGAAGATTGAAGAAGTAATATACGAGAGGAAGAGTAACTAAATTGTACAAACAAGGTGTGAATTTGATTCCATTAGGCAATTAATAATGTAAAATTCACTTTGCGATATTTATACATACTAATCAAACCATTCACCATCGGGCAATGGTGAAAGGGCGTATACCCACGACTTAAAAGAAATTCTAAAGGCATGTCTGATCTACTAAGCTGTATTGAGCCTAGCGTGTATGGATTAAGGAGAAGAAACCCATACCCAGCAGTGGAACAATTTATTGCATGCTACTATTATCTTATAATCGCTGTATTATAAATTTAAAATAAGAAAAAGAAGCTTACTTATCATCCACCATCTCTATTAGATGATCGAGGTTATCGTCCCATTTGTCTATGGACTCTGTAATAATCATTGCTCTAGCCCCAGCCTGCTGTGCCTTTGCAGTTTTGTACACAAATGAACACTCCCTGAAACATATAAAAGGATTCTATAAGTATTAAAAAGTTTGCAGTTAATTATACATCTATGCAATACAGATAAAATGTATAGTGCTGCCTTTAATCATGCAGGGCCTGCAGGGGCATTGCATATATGCTCCTGCAGGCCTTAATTATGTGTTCCTTTCATATTTTATTTTGAAAAGGTATTGCAAACGTAGTAGATGTAGATGCTGTGAGAAAAGACCGAGTGGTAAACTAACAGACATGTACGCATAAGATGTTGGCAGTACCAATGTGAATTTCACGTTGTGGAGTTTATATATGTACTATTAATTCACCAACATCGTGAGAAAATCTACACTTCATAGAAGAAATTCTAAATTTCATTAGGCCAGTGTGTGTGAATTAAGGCCTACACCCTCATTCTCTCTTAATAGAGGACAAGAGACCCGTTCCCAACAGTGGGACATAATTATATGGGGTGCAATTATTATTTAAAGGTAATTATAAATACTGGTCTTATGTAGTTGCAATGCACTCAATTTTTATTTTTATTTATGACTTCTGAAGGTATTCTATAAAAGTCACTAGTAAAAATGTGATTAACTAGTTACACAACTTACCCTCTTTCTGACAAAGCAATTTGTCCCACAACATCTTCATGATTTACAATATCTGAACAACTATGTATTGGTATTGTGGGTACTAACCAAGCCCTATCAAATTGTATACTTTCATTCTGAAATAAAGACAAAAATATTCTTTATTAAATGTTGGTAGGTATCAAGAGAGCTTAGATATTACGATCGAGCAGCTGACCTGAAAAGGACCTGTACCTAAGACCACACCCAAAAACTACAGAAAGTAGTATTTTGGTGTGTCTTTTTCTTCAGCACTACTGAACAAGCCCTGTGTCCTAGGGGACTTTACAAAGATATAATTGACAGACACATATCTAGACCCAGACCCGGAACAAGCCTTCACACAATGTTTTGTCCTATGTGGAAATCAAACCCAACATCTCCAGCTTAGCAGTCAAACCAGAGATAGATAATAGACTGGAATAGTTAATCATGTTTATAATTTTGATAGCGATAACTGACATTCTATGCGGGCAAAGCCATGGGCAACAGCTAGTATATACAATAAGATACACCTATTAAAAAATTATTACCAAAAAAATATATCTCATAGTAATTAAATAATTTAATACCTATGTCTGGCTGTTCTTCAAAGGTGATGGTACCTACCAGTGGGCCAGCTCAATTTGAGTGAAAAATTGTTCATTACTTCTCTTATCTCTAATAGGAGGATTTGTTATGATACTTACGAAGGGTGCACCAAAATCTTTAGCAGGTCTAATTCTATAGGTATATCTAAGCTCAGGTGGGTCTAATATTTCGAAAAACACGTCACCAAATATAACATCTGCCGTAGAAACACCATCGTAAAAGTGTAAGTCATTTGCTGTAATCATAATATAGAAAACAATAGTTAACAACTAAAAACGCTCCAAAACATAACCTGCAACCATTTAAAAGTAAACTTACCACCAGGTGAAACTGCACTAATAAATATTATAAATAATAAACTAGAATATAGCGGCACAAGCCTCTTTCTGAAGTTAAATTTTAAACTAAACATATTAAGTAAATAGCTTGAATCGCAGTGTAAACTGTTGTTAGCCGATTTTGACAATAAATTTAACTATTTTTTTTTAATATGACAAGTATTATATTGACAAGTAATGACAAAGACAAAGAATTAGATAATAGACGGAACATATTTAAAATACTAATAATAATAATGTTTATTTTCTCACCACAATTTAGCAAACATAACAATTTTAAGATATGAAATGAACTTTTAACATCGGATTTATCTTTTCACGTGAAAACGTTGGTGTCTATGTGTATTATAATGATAGACGGAGCGTGTAGAACTCGCGCGTGAAGCCGCCAAAAGTCATACTAAATAGCAATGTCATACGTTTTCGTTTTCGCGCGCAGTCGATTTGAGCCGCTCTGAAGTTTTTTTACAACGTTTTACTACACAATACGGCATTATAATAATATTTTGTCAAAACGTGTTTAGACGTGCGTACTCACTAGCGGCTCAAATCGACTGCGCGCGAAAACGAAAACGTATGACATTGCTATTTAGTATGACTTTTGGCGGCTTCACGCGCGAGTTCTACACGCTCCGTCTATCTTATTCTATAAGTCTGAGATTTTAATATATAGTGGCTTCTCTATCGCAATGGTGCACCTACTGTAAAGATATATGTTAGTGTGGTTGTAAATAAATTAATAAACAAGTGTCGCTCCTAACATATCGACAACTGTTATGTGCTTACGTATCGATAAATAAATGCATATGTAACTGAAAATGCACTTGGTGATGTTTTCGAGTATCGTATTTTTGTAATCTGTGCAGGAACAGATAACGGCTTGGTGGTTTTTATAGAAGTTTTAGTATCTACAGTATAAGTATAAAAATAACTCTGTGCCTCACTTAATACTTGTACTTAATCCGAGGCTATAGGTGTTATATATATGATATGTGCCACAGTTGGAACAAATAGTTTTTTGATTTTTCTCATCATCTTTCAGTCTCGCCATACATATCAATAAGATAAAATTCTAAATGTGCTGTAGGTACTTGTGTACTGCACGTTTAGAATTTTATCTCATTGTTATTAAATACCATAGATTACATAAATATAACAGAGAGCTAGTTTGTACTAGCTATGTTATATTTATGTAATCTATTTAATATTCAGCAAGAAACCATGTTTGGGTGGTCTTTATGAGTGTTATAGAAGTTGGTCTAAGTTAATCTGAGGTTACAATATTGCTCCTTGAGTTCCTGCTGTAACATTCAGTGGTTGGCCTTTGGCCAGGGTAAGTACTGACTTACCCTGGCCAAAGGCCAACCACTGAATGTGGTTACTATACTACCCATCCGGGATACTAGTATACACTGGTATACTAGTATCCCGGATGGGTAGTATAGGTGATTAGGGGCAATATACTAGCCCGCAGGTTTGCTAATGTTCTGTACCTGTAAAGTTTACCCTATTTAAAACTTTATATATACATACTTGAACTACAGATCCCATAGCGATCGAAATTCGCCCGTGTTATTTTTTCAATAATATGTTTTTAATAATTTTAGCTTTCCACAATCCTTCCTTCGTTCATTAGTATATCTGTGAAAAATAAACTACACGGGGTGTTCAGTAGTATGTACTTAGAAAGTAAAAGTAGAACAAAATTTTCTCTTCACGAATCTTATATAGATGCTGGGGCGTATAATTTACGTTAATTGATAAAATATTTAGAACTAACACCAACTCTACACTAGCAAAAATTATGAACATTTGAAACTTCTTTTAAATGTAGCGTTCAAAATATAAAGAACTTAAGTCATAATGATTTATTTTATTCATTAACTATTCAGAACTTAAAATACAGATGTCGATAATTTAACGGGGGTAAGATATTCTTTAGATATTTTCAGTTAAACACTCATTTTACGCTGACAATTAATAGCTACACAATCTATAGTTCAGAAAGACATACACAGAACAATTAGTTTTCGAAATGAAATTGTAACTCGCGTAATATATGCAAATTAGTTAACAAGGTGTTGATAGCCATATGGCTACCTATGATGACTCCAAAAGTCGGAACACTGTATGTATAGGTATGTTACCTCCAGCTATATTTGCTCCCTGCATTTAGCGGTGCAGCCTGGCGTACATTTTTGTAAATTCTTCTATAAAGAACCAACTGGTAAAATCTACTATAATCTACCATGAACAGCCTACTTTTCAATAGTATAATGTAGCTACAATAATTAAACATTCCATAAAATGTGATACAAATAAAATTAAAATTGTGAAAACATTTTTGTTCCAAATGGCATGACTTATTCTCCTTAAATGTCTATCCAACCTGTCTAGGTGGCTCAGTGACCAATGTGTGTGACTGCTGATCACGAGGTCCCGTCTCTCTCCGGTCGTGTCGGATTGTCGTCCCATCTGACTATGAGAGTGAGAGAATAAAGAGTGCACTTGTGTTTGCGCACACACTTGTGCACTACAATATCTTTCGCGCAGATCGCTAGTCTCTGTTGAGATTAGCCGCCGTGACCCAAATACGTTTAGGAGGACAATATAATATAATATATCCAACTCAATTTCTGGAGAGCTACTTTATCGACCACGCGAATAACACATCCTGGAAGAAATCGAACTTAGCGATAATTAAAGGCCGCCCACTGTACTGGTCAATTTTATGTATGTTTCTAACATATGTTTTTTGTTATCATTATGGTGTACAATAAATAATTATCTATCTATCTATCTAACACATCAAATGAAAAAGTAACTTGCAAAAACATTTAAGGCTTTCATTTATTTTCAAAAAGCTACTGGGAATAAATTAATTATTTGGAAATAACCGCACGATATGTCAATGGATAAAATATTGGCAATAAGATTGATTTGTTCCAATAACTAATGGTCTTAGTGATTGAAATTTCAAAATAAATTTGTACGTAATTCTATGATAACGAACAGCTTTCGCATTGAAATGCAATACAGAAAATCTGCATAATTTATTATGGTATCCCAGCCAGCATGGCTTGGCCCTTGGCATGATTCTCGGCATTTCGTATCCACCTGAGATGGAAGAAGCGGAGGATTATGCCAAATAACATACATACACTAATAATAATAATGATAATGAAGATTTTAACAATCCTTTTAATCAACTTAGGTTAGCGCTCAACACGAGCAAATGTGAAATTAACATCAATCAAAATTAAAGACAACCTATCGGTTTTATAAAAATTTAATGCTTTGGCACCAAGTATAAAAAATCTTGAGAACACTTTTGTCGCCTTGGGGTCCCCAGTTTTTTAAGACTAATTTGTTTCATACATAAAAGAAAAAGTAGGTACATCATTTCTGTAAAGTTTTAGACCGACTACTCAAAATTAATATATATTCGGCTTTTTACCTATATTGTATAGGTAGTGCCTCTTCGTCCCCAAATTTACACATGCCCCGTTTTTTAAAGATCTAACACTTTTAGGCTAAATGGACCAAACCATGCAAAATTCTTAATGTGGCCCTGAACCTGGTTGGAGCCTGGTTTCAAACGTCCTCAGCAGTTCGTTTAGGCGGGCTCGGCGACCGCAAAACTACCGATGTAGGTTTTACTAACCATAAAATTCCGAATTGTTTCCGGTTCAGGCTATCATGACTCTATTGATTTTTGTTTCCAGGTTTTTTTTATTTTCTGCCATTAATATAATTATTTATAGCAGAAAATAAAAAAAAAAGTCATTAGTACGCTCTATACTTTCACTCTGTGTAATATCTCCTAATAGTAAATAGAATAATAAAAATAATAAAATGACGTTTCTAGACTCATTCTGTATAGTCTTTGAAGTACCTACTTCAAAATATGTAGATGGCAACATATAACTTGCGATGCTTTAATAAAAAATATGTTTTTTTAAATTGTCTACAAGCGGGGAAATCCCCAAACATAGTCTTACTTATGTATCACTTCACTTTCACACCTATTGAATACCTATAAGTACCTACTACTTATATAGTACGTGACTTTGAGGACGTAAAGCCGTTCGTGCATGCCTAATCTTTCTCAGGGTATGACACCGTATGAGGAAGTTTACTTTTAAACTAGGTTTATTTTGTATGTATAAGTTTAGTTTACCTTTAATAAGTAAATTATGTGTGATGAGACCAAAGTTCAATTCAATAGCAGTGTATAGATTTTTAATTGCAGTGAGAACTTTAAGGTAATAATTAGGTATTTGCTTTAGGTTGACTTCACGTTTGATTTGGCGGCATAAGTGGTTAGCTCGCCATTCACTACTGCGTGGCGTGTTGTGGGTTCGACCCCACAAGAGACAAAAAATGTGTGATCCACAAATGGTCCACGAATCTGGGTGTAGGTAGTTTGTGTCCGTTAATTAATTTTACAATAAAAAGACCTAGGTGTTTTGTTAATTTTTATTTTCAGCACCTTTACACTAGCGTTTAGAGTTGTAGCGGAGGCGTTCGATGTACGTATGCGCAGCGCAGACTCCGTGACTGACGTGATTGAAAATCTTGAATGTTGTAAGAGAAGCATTTTTTTATTCTACTTGGGTGGCAAACAAGCATAGGGCCTAAGCAGTTACCGTAGCCTATATACCTACGCTTACAACACCAGTCATATCAGAGGTATCACATGCGTATTTCCAACCCATTTTTTTATACTATGGCTTTAAGATGGAATATCCCTGAGATATGAGTTTCTTTCAAAACGTATCCCGAAATTTTATATAGTTTCGTATACCTGCTTTTCATTAGAAATACATGTACACGTAGATATATTATTGCGATTTTAAAAATTCTTTCATATGTAGAATGTTATATTATTGCTGCGTTACATAGGCTATATTTTAATTTAAAAAATTAAGGGATCTTTAAGAAAACAAAATATATATCCAACAGTGCACTAGTTATCATTAGGTAGGTATATATAATAAGGAATCAACTAAGTATGTGAAACAGTTCTCGCGATACCCCAGTCATAACTCTTTAGTAATCTGTGCCCCAGTAATAATTGACTCCACATATTTTTAACTCACATTTAGATTGGATAAAGACACAAATTTGGATAAGACTTATTATTCCGTTGAAATTAATCGTAATGCGTGATAAGTCTTGTTGGCCTTGTATCACATGGAGTACCGTAGTACTTATACTATTACTAGCGGCACGTCCTAGCTTCACACGGGTCTATCCGTGTTTTTTTATTTAGTTTAAGAACCCCGTATTTTTTTCAATAAAATATAGCCTATGTTACTTGATGATGTAGTTTTCTAAAGGCGAAACAATTTTAAAAATCGGCAATGTAGTTTTTTAGTTAAATCGTAACAAACAAACAAAAAATCTAATCTTTCCTCATTTTATAACATTAGTTTAGATTACAAAGAAATTTATTCAGACTAATGAGAATTTCAAAGTAATATAATTAACATTAGCGCATTAGCGCATTTTAGCCAAATATGCGTTAGAACAATAATTATAACAATAAAAATATGGATACGACTCTTCAAGCTCATTGATACTGGGGAACATGGACGTGTAGTACGGTACTAATACATGGCGACGATGACCTCAGAACAATTATTTTGCAATGACGTGGCTGCATCCCGGTGGCCGCTAGTGTCTATGAACGGGGGATTTGCACAATCTCGAAAGTTTATTTTCCAACGTTTCTTTATAAAATTTAAATATTTACTTAGTTTTCAAAATTAATTTATGATAAATACATAGCGGACTTTTTTAAATATATATAATTAAAAAACATTATATTATGGTAAGTAAAAATTTATAAATTATAAATATATTTCTATGCAGTGCGTAGAATGAAAAACGCTGCAGTGGAAACTGTCAAGCTTAAATAATACCAGTAAAAAAAATATCCTGCCTTTAGGGGAGAAACGTTTATAAAATTACCTGGTTATATAATAAATATATGGAAATATAATACATTGAATATTATTAAAAGATGTCTTTCATAGTGGGTGGTGACATTTGTATTCTTAATCCGTCACCCACCACACGGACATTAATTTATTTATAATATATTCACATTCATTGAATATAATATATTCATTCCACACGGACATAATTTATTTAAGTAATGACAAGTAATTTACAACTATTACTATATTTACACAAATTATACGTAAATTCTATTAATAAAACAACACAAAAAAAATATCTTGTAAGAAGTGAAACTTCTTTATCTTAATTCTTCTTAATTATCTTTTCAAAGTAATATAATTATATGATGACAGTTAATCTTGTAGAAATGCAACGATTTTATAAAATTAAAAATGAATAAATAAATCATTAAAAACGAATAATTAAAAAAGATGTACGTATACATATTTTTATTTTCTAATCGTTTTTTGTTTTAATTTTAAATTATTATTTAATTTATATTTTTTATTGTTTTTAGAATTAATAATGTTCACTAGATTTACAGTCATATTTATTAATACTCGCTAATTTTAACAGATTTATATACATTCACTGATACTTACAATCAAAAAGTGAGGTTAATAAATATTAAAATCATGCTCATACGTGTTAAATTTATAAAACGAAATATATAATCAGTCTCACTTTTCTTGTAAATTCACTTAAATTTGAATAAGTCTTTTTATTTATCACTTTCAAATTAATATATTGTTATTCTTATTTCAAACCAAACTTCAAAACTAATATATTGTTGTTATTATTATAATATATTACATTATATTCTTTACTTCACTATGCTAAACTTTTATAAAAAAAGCAACACGGCGCGTAACCGAAAAACGTGACGATTTTTTTACACTGCTACAAAATTTCTCCCTTATGTCGATAAAGAAGTTTCACTTCAAAAAGGGTGGAGGACTGCTATACTATCTATATTTACAGGATTAAAAAAATAACAAAATTAAACTACACTAATAATTTGCGTAGTTTAATTCTGTCACAAACTGAGATTTCATTACCGGGAATGTATGTTAAGCAATAATATACGACAACATTGGGGTAATGAAATCTCAGTTTGTGGCACCCTGAGGCGTGTCAAACTGCCGACTGTCTGTCAATGTCAAATAAAATATGAAAACAATAGTGGATGCTATTTTAAACTATAGCACAGAGAGTAAAGTAAATTGCAGTGAATGATACTCTTTGGCACGGAGCAGTATAATTTCAAGACAATTATTATTATTGGTTTTTATAGTGGAAGAACTTGTTTTCGAAGACAGTTTTTTAAGATAAATAATTATTAGGTAGTACATCATCCATAAATTGCCGGTGAGTATTTGGCAATTAAATATTGTGTTATAATTACCTACATTATCTTTGTTTGCCGGCGAATATAAAGTAAAGTTGTAATGCAATTTAAGAAATCGTAAAAAAACATTGCAATATTTGATTGTTAAACAGTTTTTCGATAGGTTTTGATACAACTAACGGGTAAAATAAGAATCTTTCTTAAAAAATAAACCTTTAAATTGGCTAGACAGGTTTGTAAACAGAAAATAATGACAATCCTTTAAAGCTTGATTGCTTACCATGTGACTAAGTAGTAGTTGTAGGTGCCTGTTGTAATTACTATGACATACAATTTATTGTTATGAAATAGGTAATTTTTGTCATATGAAAGAGTTATTTATTATAAAGATGTTTTGAATATTAATAATAACAACCATTCTGCCAAACCTAATTAAAAAATCATTTGTGGTCATAATACTTGTGTCTGTGGAGATTATTGCTTTCAAGTCTGGACTTGTTTAAACAAGTCATGTCTTGTTTAAGCATATGCCATTTACTAACACATCATATGCTTCAAGTATTGCATCATGCATGTATATTCTAGAAGAGGTGGTGGTGGTGCGGCAGCAGGCAAAGCCCTGGGCTATAAAAATTGCATGAAAAATTATTGTAATGTACTCTTAGAGCTAGACTGAGTTGTTTAGCTAATGCAAGTCATTTATTGTAACAGGGAAGAAACTTGCATCATTCATATGCATCAGATGTAAAATTGCATTATGTAAATTATGCAAATGGATTGACCCAAATAAGAGCTTTTATAAAAGTTCAAGCTAATCTTTTATGCTGTATGATCTTTAGGTACATTATCTGGTTACAGATTTATCTAACTCTAAATTTAAAAATATGAGAAGGTAATCTTTAAATTACTAACATTATAAATGCAAGTGTTGCTTGGTCACTTTTTCCCAATTAAAGAATAGATCTTAATAAAATTAGATAAGTAGCTCTAAATGGTATTGTGAGGAAGGTCATAATATGGCCTATTTGTTCTAAGAAAATAGTGACTTTCAACATTAAGATCCATTTATTAATTACTTATATCCATTGTCACACTTTGAATTTCAAACTAGTCTATAGAATAAGCAGCAGATAGTAGTAGGCTTCAAAGTATAAGGTACCTTTTACTTGAGATACTTACCTGTTATTATAAACTATTTGGAAAATTACAAAAAAGTGATATAATATTACAAAAATTGATATTTGAATGTTCAATTTAAAATACATTAAAAGTAAATACTTTCTAATGATCAGGCTGCAAGATGGATCCCGATGATGAAGTAGACAATTTTGAGCAGCTGATATCCAGACCTTATCAGGCCCAGCTTGAAGAAATTGCTATGAGAAGCAATACTATCATATACTTGCCTACAGGTTTGTTATTGTCTTTACTATGAGCGTTCTGAAGAGATTTGATCCGAAATCATATGCAACAGACAATTCTTGATAGCCTATAGCCTTTCTGGATAAATGCTGTATTGAACAAAATTCAAAATTAATTTCTAATCAAACCAGTACTCTCTAAGATTAGCGCGTTCAACCAAAAAACAAACTCTTCAGCTTTATAATATTAGTATAGATGTCTCATCTGCTGTTTATATTTTTGTAGGTTCCGGGAAAACATTTATTGCAATCTGCCTAATAAGGAGGTTAAGAGAAGCATTGCAACAACCATGGGGTCAAGGTGGAAAGAGGACATTCTTTCTTGTCAATACTGTAGCATTGGTGAACCAACAGGTATGTAGAAAATTCATCATCATCATCAACTTCAACCTATCGCAGTCCACTGCTGCACATAGATCTACACTGTTGAAAATTCTTAAAAGAAATGAATTGGAAAAATAATGTGTATTATTTTTACTGATACCATTTCTTTTTAAATTTGACTCCCGTTCTAAGAAACAACCCCTGTATTGCCTAGATCTTTACATACACACAATTCTCGGACATAAGGTACACTCAGATTGATACAAATTGTATGGCAATCACAGATCACTTTTTCACTGTCTAATAAACAAAGTTCAAATCAATTATTTGAGGGAAAAGTCAACAGTACATTAGAAAGAATGTCAATACATAAATAAGTACTTACCTACTGATACAATAAGAATACTTAATACATTATTAGGTCATTAGGCAATCTCTTACAGTCTTCCAGAAATACCAAAGTGCATACAAATTTTGGTTGCATTAATGTTTCTAACTACTTTATTGGGTTTATCGGTTTTAAACATGGTACGAGTCTACTAACGGCGCCATTTTCTCCTCACATCATAAAAAAATAAAATAAAAAAATGTCACTTAGGGGTATAAAAATAGATTTATTCTCAGACCTACTGAATAAACATTTAAAATTTCATCAAAACGGTCCAGCCGTTTCGGAGGAGTATAGTAACTAAAACTGTGACACGAGAATTTTATATATCAGAAGATACCTTTATACTGAGCGGCATTCAGTTTTGTTCCCATGTTTTGTGCATATTTGCATATAGATTTCAAGTATGAATGCGATAGATAATACGAAACGTAATGATGCAGAAAGAGACAATGATAGATGAAATTAAGTTACTCAGCTACTATTGACGTCAACAGTTGCCGCGCGCTATGTGATATCTACGTCTTTCTTACTATACAATTATTAGTGTCCACAAAGAAACGAAATTTCGTCTCGACGACTGCCGCCGCCGTCAACTTTAGGTATCAGCCATAAACAAAGTTCTGTGACGATACGTTTGCACCCTACCCATTGTTTAAACCATTACTAACCTTGAAATGCGAAAACTCACCTAATAATAGGCACAGTTAGGTATACAATGATGTTATTTTATTCCCTGGTAAACAAACGGCTCTACTACTAAGTTTACATGACTCACCCATATCGCTATAATAAACATAGTTGACCAGTAGCACGGGTAACATAATGGTAGGTACCTACAGTTAAAGTTTATGCGTATGCGATAACTTCTGGGTATTATTAATCTTAGTAACATTGTTTCAAATTTGATCTGCCGTTATGTTTATATTTCCATAAATATTCGTCAAAGGAATAGATAAACACTGTTTGTGTATGGATGAATGAATGAATCTGTATTCGGATCTTAGGCTGGACCGCACTTGGCGACGCTTCACGGCAGTGGAGCCACGTGACACGTAACGACCAAAATTAAATATTCCTTGTAAGAAATTGTATGAGGTATAAGGGCTTGTCCACAACATCACGTCGCGATGTTGTCAACGCGGAACGTTGCGGTGTCGCGACGACGCCGCACGTTGAAGTGACGTGCTAATGCACGGTATGGCAACGTCGGATTTTCTGTTAAAATGACCTCCATTACTATTCATAATTGCAAGATTGTTGCGTCATTGTGACGTGTATTCTTACGACACTGCAATATCAGGGGAGCCCATGAAGGGATTTCGGGATTTACTCAAGTGCGGCAGATTAATATACAGAGGGATACCTTGTACCCGGTTAAGTACCTCCACCAAATATGAGCACCATATACTACCGCTCGTCAAGGATAAAGGATCAGATTAGTAAAAAAAAATTAATCATCAGATATTCTCGAGTGCGTCAGATTAAGGTAGGGTGAGTTAATTACATGCTAAAAAGTGTATATTCCACTAATCTGAAAATTTGCGCGTGACGTAAACCAATGGGAGGGCTGCAAAGTTGTAAGAAAAAACGTCATCTCGACATTCTCGAGCGTGGCTGATTTTTTTTTATTTTGAAGGAAATTATTCAAGGATGACAAAAAATATATAATATAATCTGACGATTTGCAAAAACCGAAGTTACAAAAATTTGTCGATGAAGTTTAATACGTGCAGCTGCGTGATGCCTCATGCCCATATTCCCCTCTCCGCTTTTCTTCACTTTTTCGCTATCTTTTACTCTCTAACTTCGTCCGCACTCTGGTTTGTGTTCCTACATTTTACAAGTGTCTGAGTCGCCAATGCGACAACCTCTTAGGCTAAGATAATAATTATTTTGTTTGCTTATTGTGATTGCAGCAAAAAGTCATAGATACACTTTGCGCAGTCAATGGAGTGGGTGCATACAGCAGTGAAGATGGTGTAGATTATTGGGATAAAGAAAAATGGGATGTGGAACTACAAAATCATGAGGTGATCATCAAATATTATCTATCTAAGAACTTTAAACATTCAAACTTACAAAAAGAAACTATTATTATATATTTTAATGTAGATGTTGGTGCAGAAAATATTTGCGCTCTCTTTGCTCTGCGACTTCGCTCGACTATTCATCCCCTAAGGTGGTGGGTCACCTTTCGGTGTCTCTCTTTTCCATTTCGCTTTGTCTAAAGGACAAAGCGACACTATCGTCTTCGTAAATCCTACACTCCTTCATATCATCAATCTTGGATTTACCTCTACATTTTCGACTGGGAAATCGGAACATATAGTGTCAAGTTCTCTACGTAGTCTAGTGGCCTTTTTATGTGACCATACCATCGCAGCTTACTAGTATTATTGACGCAAGAGAAACGCACGGGAGGCCAATCGTGTTGGTATAGGGTTTTGTTTCAAATTTACCCCTCTCTTGCAGTGGATATTGTCTGCCTGACTTACTCCCTTAATCGACTCTTACTATACCCTAGAGATGGAACGGGGTGTTGACATTTGTATTCTTAATCCGTCACCACACGGACACCGTAGCCTATGGGCGATGGCAATATTCAAGCATTTTGGAGCTCTTGTCCTTTTTTGTTTGCCTTTACATAACTTTCAATATCACTAGCATTACATTATATATTAACTACATAATAAAAAAAAGCTTATATTTCATTTTCTTATATATAGGTGATTGTAATGACAAGTCAAATATTATGTGATATGTTGACTCATCAGTACATAAAGATAGAAGACATCAATCTGTTAATATTTGACGAGTGCCACCATGCTGTTGAAGATCATCCCATGAGAATTATAATGAAGCACTTCGAAGATTGTCCGAAAACAAAACAACCTCGTGTTCTAGGTAATGTATAGTTTTATATACAGTAGATAATAATAATTAGACTAAGAAACTTTTGTTTTACAATTTAATAGCTACGTAGTTGGTTTTGTTCGTTATAATTTTACCTACTACACTAATATTATAAAGAGGAAAGATTTGTATTTTTGTATGTAACAAATATCACTCGCGCGTTGCTGACCCTTTGAAAACCTTTAAACCCCATGTTATAGTAATAATAATTTCTTTCTAACCGAATTTCTGTCACGGCGGCTAATCTCGAAGGAGACTAGCCAGACTTGTTTTTGGGATAACATTCCGACACAAACAAAGAGATATCAGGCGTAGGACCAACGGCTTTACGTGCTTTTCAAGGCACCTGGGTGTAAGGGTCGGTTCATATCTGACGGAATATACGTCGAGCGTATCTCATCGGTCGCGTCTATTCGTATGCTCGATGCACTAACACATCGTCGGATAAGTGTGAAAGGTTGAATGTTTTATTATATATTTAAACCAGTTATTTTAAGCATTTTAAACCCCAATCTGCGGAAAAAATCCTAGTATGCTGAATTTTTGTCTACACATTATGTGTTGTAATGAATATGTCTGTTTTGGCGTTATGCGACCTATAATACGCGACGTATTTTCGTCAGATATGAACCGACCCTAAATACCGCTAATATCCAAACTCCAATATAAATTTTTGGCCCGACCCGAACGGGGGACCTCGTGATCAGGAGTCACACTTATCGACCATTGAGCCACCGAAGCAATATGTTATAATCTCTTTTGAAAACCTTGGCATGGGGCTCATTGGGTCGGTATGTGTACATTCACTTACAAATAAACTCCTACAATTAGCACTATGATATAATTTTCAGGATTGACGGCTACGCTTCTGAACGCCAATGTAAAAACAAACAGAGTAGAGGATACTCTTCATGATTTGGAGATAACTTTTCACGCAACTATCGCAACAGTAGATGAGCTTGGCAAAGTGTTGGAGTACGTCCGATTTTTACTTATTTTGTATATACTAACACCATAGCCGAGTATGTTTCCAAAATTTGCGAACATTATTGTGGGTAAAAAAGCGGTGTTAGTCGAGTGGGAAAGTAACCAACTAACACGCGACGGGTGCGTTTGATCCCAGGTGGCAGTATTAATGATTTACCACCTGCTAACGGTGAAGGAAAACATAATGAGAAAACTTTCTTGAAAGAAATGTTAAAGACGTGTCTGATTCACCAACCCGCTCTCGATCTTTCTGTCATGGGTAGTTTGACCTTTGAAAGAAGATGAAAAAGCATTGCCTAACTATTATAACGCTACACAACGTTTATTAATAAAGCGGTATGTGTTTATATGTTGGCAACAGAGTGATTTATCTAAACTATATATACTATAATAAATAGGAAAGATTTGTTTGTTTGTTACGATTTAAATCAAAAACTATTTGACCTTTTTTAAAAATTCTTTCACCATTAGAAAGCTACATTATCAGCGGGTAACATAGGCTATATTTTATTGAAAATAAATTACGGATCCCTACGTAAATTTATTTAATGTCTACCCGTACGAAGCCCTCCATTAAGTGGCAATGGGCCGGGCACATAGCTCGCAGAACTGATGGCCGTTGGGGCAGAAAGGTTCTAGAGTGGCGACCACGAACTGGAAGACGAAGCGTGGGCAGGCCTCCAACAAGGTGGACCGACGACCTGGTTAAGGTTGCGGGCAACCGATGGACAAGGTCGGCTCAGGATCGAGAGTTGTGGAAAACCTTGGGGGAGGCCTATGTCCAGCAGTGGACGTCTTTTGGCTGAAATGATGATGATGACCCGTACGAAGCCGGGACGTGCCGCTAGTATACATACCTATTATAAAGTATGCAACTCTTAAGTACTTTATATATATTTAAACTACATTTTATTCACAGTTATTCTACAAATCCAAACGAGTTGATTCAGTTTTATAGACCATTAATACCATCGGAACCAGCTAAGCTCGTTATTAAACATTTAGATGATTTAAGAATCAAAATTATGGATATTAAATTGCCTAAGGCTACAAATAAATACAATATTAAATTGAAGGCATGCCAACAAGATATCACCAGTGATCCAAATAAGGTATTTTTTAAACTATTTTCATTAATTTTCCTATACATTACTATTTATTATTTTTAACTATTATTAATTAATTTTATCGATATACCAATAGTTACTGGCAACAAAGACCCTATCGTAACACTCCATTTTACGGCTGTTTATTATATTATCAAATCATTCATGATTTAATTTTAAAATGGCGTAGTAGAGAACTTCGACTACCTAACTAGAGGTCGCCCGGTGGTCGAAATTCGACCCTAATTGGTTTCTGCACTCCTCCGTATGTACTTTAAATATGCTATATCTCACACTCCTCCGTGCACGCAATGTGCCTAAAATGTTTTTTTTTTATTTTTTATACTACTTGGGTGGCAAACAAGCATACGGCCCGCCTGATGTTAAGCAGTATCCGTAGCCTATAGACGCTTGCATTACCAGAGGTATCACTTGCGTGTTGCCAACCCATTTTTTTTACACCAGGGCTTTAAGATGGAAGTAACCCTGGGATAGGAATACGTTTGTTTCAAAACGCTTTCCTAAATGAGCGCTGGAGACCTGTACTCACACACAGGAACACAACTACACCGCTGTGTGTAGTCATTTGGCTGTGGTCTTCTGTAATGTTTTTTTATATAGTTTTCTTTTTATAGATAGTGAAAGCAGTGAAGAATATGATTAGTTCAATGATCATGTTGATTGAAGAACTTGGTATTTATGGAGGCTCTATTGGTATTCTTGCTCACATAGTCCTGCTTGAACGATTAAAGCGAAAAACATCGACGAAGGAAGAAGAAATGGTATATAAAATTACTATAACTCGTTGTTCTGAGTAAGTAATTTGTTATAACCTACTAGCTTTCTCACTTTACTAAATTGTACCCGTGGGAAGATGTGGCTTGTGCCTAGTCATCATCATCTAAACTAATATTATAAAGAGGTAAAATTTGTGAGGTTGTAGGAGGTGATCTATCAAAATTCTTTTACCAATAGAAAGCCACGTTATTTGTGAGTGTTAGGCTATTTAATATACCCAAAAATGAAAAATATAACCCTCCTTTTGGCAGTCAGGAAATAAATCATAGCACTCAGTACTAACCGAACTACACTTATAATTTCATCACAATAAAAAATGTTTACCGCCCAACGAAGTGGGCATGGGTCTATATATATTATTTTATAACGTAAGCATTCGATAAGGTTCCAACAACAGTTTAAACAGGTTCCAAAACCAGCGTCAGGTCCCCAAGATCTGACTAATGCTGAACTGGACACTTGATTCCTACAATTATAACTAACATGCACGTACTTTGTTTAGGATAGTTTTAAAATTATTAGTTCACATATATGACCTTAATAGTTCACATGTTACACTTAAGTCTATAATTGTAGCAATAAACGTTTCTTTCTTTATAAAAAAGGATTTTTGAAAACGTGACAATACGTGTCGTTGGTTGCTAAATTACACTAGCCCCGCAATTCTGATATTTGTCATGCTTCCATAGATCGTTGCATGTTTAAATAGCCTACCTCAATATTTGGGCTACCAAATGCAAAAAGCACTTATCAAATCCGCTCAGGTAGTTCCAAAGATTAGCGTGTTTAAACAAACAAAACTTTCAGCTTTATCATACTTTAAATTATTTATATCTTTTTGTTGTAACAGATTACGAAATATATTATTAAATGCGATGAGTAAAGACACTGGTTATGACAAGATCGTCAAACATTCCTCAGAACAAATCCTGCTACTTTTAAATATATTAAAAGAATACAGTCCAACAATAATAAACACTCCTGGAGGTATTTATAAACTTTATTTTCTTGTACAGTACCCCCATAATGTTTGTCGGCTATTATACCAGAGAATACCAGAGGTATAATAGCCGACAAACATTATGACAAATGGTGGTATGTGCGGAGCGCGGCAATGAACCAATCGCTGGATTTAAGGATTCGCGTCATTGGTTAATATTGTCGAGCTATGCACTTTGCAGCACGACTGCAATTGGCTGCATCACTACATGCGTGAACTACGCCCAATCAAGATGTTTTCTGGCATCAATATTAGGTACTTGTGTGTTGTCAGCCCAAAAATATACATCAGGATATTATAATGGAGGATCCCTGGAATAAGAAAATACATACAACAACACTCCTGCACCGATGTGTGTAGTTATTTGGCTGTGGTCATGCCATGAGACGCAAAAAACACACAGTTCCCAGACACAAAGTACACCCAGACTAAGAACAATTATTCAGTAACTCTACCTTTGCATGCGTGATAGCGAAAAGGGATTATTCAATTCTTTCCAGCTCATCCAAGAATGTCAGCAGATTTTCCAGCGCTCTTCTAGAGAACCCAGGAAGGGTTTCCGCAGTAGTAAACAACCATTTGTGAATCACACACCTGTTTGTCCAGATTGGGGATCGCAACCACAAACAAATGTACTACCACTGCCTTATTGATGAAGTTCAAAAATATTGAATAACATAGAAGCGGAGTAAGGCGCGGTGCCGCTTCAAAACTTATTTCAACATTCATATTATGAAAGCGACATGCTGTATCTATTATACCTATCTTTTCCACACCTGCATCTTACACCGGTACTATAATTCACGCCTTAGATCACTTCTGTGTAATTCACGCCTTACACCACTTCCATTCATTATAATTAGTTGCCGTTGCTAGTTTTACCCATAAGTATATTACATTTACCTATGTCGTTTTAGTGCTTTTAAAAGTAAATCTAGCGAGGAAGCCACTATCTGCAATCATATTCACGAAACAGAGATTCACAGCAAAAGTTTTGTACAATATATTAAAAGACGTGAAAGAGGAAAATCCAAAAGAATTTGATTTTCTAAAACACGACTTCGTAGTCGGTTTCAGCGTGAACCCATCAAAATGTACCAGAGAAGAAACTTACATCAAAAAGTACAGCCAGCAAGCACTTCTCAAGTTTAAAAACAAGTTAGTACCTATAATATAATCATATTTATAATAATATTTTTTATTGGTTATTTCAAGTAGAAGATAGCAATGCAATTTTTTTTTCAACTCATAAAAATACAAATAGATGGCCTATCATTTATTTTTTTAGATGTAACTGCATCGCTGCGTACTCGTATTTTACGACTACCAAGTGCAATGTTATCGGGTTCGATTCCTGGGTCGGGAAGTATTGGGAGTGTTCAACAAAAAATATGGAGTTGTGTCCGACGCTTGACATTAGTTTCGCCCCTAATTAAAGGAATATAAAATATCTAGCGAAAGGGGTATGTGTAATAGCCGCTATGCCATACCGACCGTCGAAAGGAAATACAAATGAAACGCCACTTCAGTCGAAAATGAGTTTTATATACAGTTAGATTGGGTTTTGTATTCCCTATCACAATGTAAAGCACAAAAAACTAGATCTGCTCACAAAATTTGAAAAAATCCATTACTAAATAAAAAACTTATAATATTTTTTCTTAAAGTTTAATCTTAAAACAGCAACAATTGGCCAAATTTTCCTTTCCACCGTCGATATGATAAAAAATCTTTCTTTTTTCAGTGACCTCAACTTGTTAATATCAACGAGTGTTATAGAAGAAGTTTAATCTTAAAACAGCAACAATTGGCCAAATTTTCCTTTCCACCGTCGATATGATAAAAAATCTTTCTTTTTTCAGTGACCTCAACTTGTTAATATCAACGAGTGTTATAGAAGAAGGAATCGATATACCGCAGTGTATGATGGTTTTGCGTTACGACCCGCCACTCGAATACCGATCCTATATACAAAGTAAAGGTATGTCTCTTTTAATGTTATATTTAGCTTGTTGGAGGGTTTCTGCAAATTTATCGGCACAGTAAAGCTGTTGACTCCGATCGATCCGTTCTGCAAATGTAACTGCATACTGCACTCACTTATAGACGCAAGGATATATTTAATCTTCGCCTATATGCATTGAACCCGTTTTTGGAAAGAATATAATAAGAAACTTATCTTGTCTAGGTTCTCAGAGCGAACCGTAGGAAATAAAATATGCTGACATTTGTTTTTTTATGGCGTTCATAAGTATTATGCAAAAAAAAAATTTTATTCACAAAACTGGTATTCAATCACACTTTCAATAGGAAACATAGTCACTGCATTATATTAACACTTAATAGATGTGAATACAACATGCAAATTGAGTTTAACATTTTATTTAGACTCTTTGATTATAATTTTGAAATTAAAAACGTATGTAACTAAAAATAAAAAAGGAAAATACACCAAAAACTGTTTATATTAGACCTAAATAAGGCCACAGAACCATTGAATATATCTATACTAGCTGTTGCCCGCGGCTCCGCCCGCGTGCAACAGCTAGTATAGATGTGTTATTCCAGAACATAATCTATCTCTGTGCCAAATTTCATCCAAATCCGTTCAGTAGTTTTTACGTGAAAGAGTAACAAACATCCATCCATCCATTCTCACAAACTTTCACATTTATAATATTAGTAACGATTGATCTAAACGTATAAAAAAATGATTTAAACTTTAAAAAGATTTCTTAGGAGTTACGAAAATTCCAAATTTAGCCGACGATAGTAACATTATAACGAGATCGACTCGTCGATGAAATAATTATCAATCTAGACTTGGCCGTGCTAGTACCCACTGTCAATAGTTTTTTTTTATAATTACTTACATTTTCTTTGTAATATTGTAGGTCGTGCGAGAAGTGCAGAATCAAGCTTTGTTATATTGATCAATAAAGATAATGAAACTAAATTCATGAGGAATTATCGCGATTTTCAAAATACAGAACGTCTGATACAAAGAGTAAGTATACAATAGTTTTAGATGATTATTATAATAAACACTGTTGCAGTGCCCTACCATGACGTGTTAAAACGGAGCTATATAGCGTGTCTGTCCCTTTTTCTTGCGCGAACGACTTACGTTTTAACGTCATGGCAAGTGCCCGTTGCGTGTTGATATAAAACTTAATGTATAACTATCTAAACATGAATGTAGTGAAGGATTTGATTTGATATTAACATTCTTCATGCGTATACTTATTGATTTCCTATGGTGACAGACTAGCAAACGGCCCGACTAATAGTAGGTGACGTGTAACACGCACATCTTGAAGTTAATGCTCTCTGCAAACATCGTTTAAAAAGGAACACACTATTTATGCACATTTTGGCTGTGTCCCTAGCACTGTTGATGCCGCTTGCCCGTTTGTCACTACTGGTAATAAAAGTATTTAAAAAATGGCGTAAAGTGATATTCATACTCGTAGATAGAAAACTCTTTATTGTATACCAATATACATATTCTCAGCATTTTAAATCTTATGCTAATAGTATAAGGTTGAAAATGAAATAGTGTTTCTCATTTTAAGACTTCTCCTGGTATTGTGTTTTTTCTTATATATTCAATCGTGTTTACAGGTGTTAATCGGAAATAATGACGATCGTGATGAACCTGCAAACAATGACATTCAAAATCAGCTATATTCGGATGGAGAAATACCTTCTTTTATTGCACCAAGTGGAGGTGAGCTTTTCTATACGTATACGTGCGAGCGTATAAAAATACGTTTCATACGTACGTTTTATATGTACGTAGAAATTCACGATTTTTTTTGGGGTTTGTACTCAAGCCTACGAATAGGACCCAATAACTAAAAATAATCGGACTCTAGCTAGCTCGAGCAGTGGTTTTGCTGAAATTAAGATTATAAATATTAGACACCACGTCACAAAATAGACTGAAAGTGGGCGTTCTGCTTTGCTAATATTATTAATTTTTCCAGCTCGCCTAACCTGTGTGTCAGCTATAAGCTTGTTAAATCGTTATTGTTCGATGTTACCCACTGATCAGTTTACTATTATCTCACCTATGTGGATTCATGAAAAAGTAAGAAATAAACACGGGCATGAATTCAGTCAAGTCAGTATTCTGATGCCGATCGCTAGTTCTATCAGGGGAGAGATAAAGGTATGTGTGTAGCCTTAGCTTTTACTACTAGATTAATTTAAACGTAATAGTATGTGAGTATAGGTGAACGTTTGTTACTCCTTCATGCTAAATTTACTGGACGTATTATGATAAAACTTTACAATATTATAGCATCTTCTTATCGTTTAGTTAGTGGCCAATCTGGCAACATAGTGCAAACGCACCAACTTCGCCATAAAATATTCAAATTGGATATCCCGAGTAATGATAAGAATATATTTTTAAACTTCTATGACCTACATTTAGTATAAAACTAATAAGTGTGTTACACTACGTTTCTGGCCTGCAAAAGTGACGCATTGTGTGTTAGTTTTAGTTTGTATAACTACGTATTCATGTAATGATCGACTTAAAAACTGTGGTTATTCCGATCCCTGTTAATTACATTGTATATTTTAGGGCTTGTGTTTACCTTCTTTAAAGTCTGCTAAACGGTCAGCAGCATTAAACGCTTGTATCAAACTGTATGAAGCTGGCGAATTGGATTCTGCATTGTTACCAAAAAGATACACGTATGTACTTTTATTTTTTATTTTAAATCTATATTAATATTATAAATGCGAAAGTTCGGAAGGATGGATGAATGTTTATTACTCAATCACGCCAAAACGGCTGAATGGATCTAGATTAAATTTTGCACAGATATAGAATATAGTCTGGAGCTACTACTTCTATATCGAAAAAAAACACTGTTTCCGTGGACGCGCGGGCAAAGTCGCGGGTCGAAATTAGTAAGTAATATACATACTTCAGTTTTCAATGCTTTGTGAAAATTTTAGTTATCTTTATAAACAGCATAAAGGATTTTTTTCAAAAGGCGTAAGCATGGCGCTTATGTCATTTACGTATTGCCATATATGGGCATATTTTTCTATACTACTTAAGTGGCAAAAAGCATACGGGCCTTCTGCCAAACCCGCAGTTTCCATCGCCTATTCACGTTTGCCATACAAGTAGTATTACTTGCGTGTTGTCGCTTCATTAGAAATGAAGATCGGAGATTTGCAATGCAGTATTTCCCTTGGATAGGAAAACGTATATTTAATAACAGAATCCTTTTTTAATTAAACGTTTTTCGTTTAAATAGCCTCCGCAAACCTATACTATTGCAGTATTGATTTTGCAGTATAAGAAAGGTAGGGCACCATAATAGCGCGTACCCGACTGGGAAAGGACCTCTATTTATCTTCTATAAATCTTAAAGCCGTCCATAGGCTACGGTAACTGCTTAACAAATGGCGGGCAGTGTGTTTGATTGCCACACAAGTGGTATAAAAAAATATAAGTGTTAATACGACCTGACCCAGGGATCAACCCTCCTAGAGGTCCTCCTCGGTACTAGAGTATTACGCACTGCCACTGCGTCATCGAGGCATTCATATATTTTCGGTTTTCATCTAATAATATGTTTTGATTATTTAGGAATGTAGACTTTGACAACGATGAAGTAAAGAATATCTTTCCAAATTGGCGTGACGACGACAAGGCTCATTTAGTGGCTGAAGATAATATTTCAAAGCCTGGTACTCATAAGCGTATTCGCAAACATCCGATAATGGTTAGTTATATTCTCATAATATTACACGTTTTTACCTTATTACTAAGCCATTTTTTAATGACTAGAGACCGCGTCGAGTGTTGTGGTCTGAATCCCCACAAGTAATAAATAATTAGTTAGGTGGCCTACTACGATAGTTGTTACCAGTCTGCGTGTAA
The DNA here is from genome assembly GCA_947095525.1 of Trisateles emortualis. NCBI lineage: Eukaryota > Metazoa > Arthropoda > Insecta > Lepidoptera > Erebidae > Trisateles > Trisateles emortualis. The sequence continues at coordinate 9,164,677 of OX352740.1, read as the reverse complement.
GAATAATAATAGTAACAGTTTAGAATTTGTGTCAATTAAGGGTGGGTATGTTTAGAATATCCTTTGTGGGCTTGTTTTTGCACGGGATTTGTCTTTATATATTTTGTTAAATCGCAGTACAGCAGCATAGCTTAATGTTCTTTAATCTCCCTCAGACGAACAAACCACAAAAATGGAGCAAATAAAATATGTTGCGCTCGGCTCAGACCGGTTCTATTTAAATCGATTGTCACCTGAAGTGTACATTAAGTCTGCTTCTTCAATTTTTGCAAAACTATTCAAAGAATTTCCTGATATTCTTTCTTCCTATATATTGTGCACACAAAATAAAACTTCTATGTATTCTTTACGAGTAAGTAATGATGTACATTTTCAGTTTCCATCTTGCCTAAATAGCGTACCAAATGAAGACACGTTCTATCTACACATAATTAAAACTGATGCAAAGTTTCCTGAGCCTGAAGATTCTCGCGAAAGAGCTTTATATAAACTGCTCGAGAGTCAAGAAGGGTTTGGATTCCTGACCCATAAACCTTTGCCAAAAGTGTGCGACTTCCCTATGTTTATGAAAGCTGGAGAAGTCTTAACTTCAATCGATGTCAATTATGCTGTTATAAAACTAACCACCAAGCTCTTCGAATTAGTTAAAGAGTAAGTATATCTTGTTGAATTCTACAGGTAACTGACAATTTAAAAATACGCACAATCTAATTTGATCGACGTTAAGTTACGATTTTTGGGTATGCGGGCATGTGTAATAATAATAATAGGTACATTCTGACACTTTATTTAGTCCCAAAAAAATGCGGACTGAAGCCACTCTTCTCAATTTTAGTCCTAAAAATTCGCTAACTATTAGGAAACTTACTTATAAAACTCTGAATAGAAACATTAAACTGCACGTGTGAAACTGCACAGTTTAGTGGCAAGGAGTATAATCACACAAATTCTTTTAAACTTTCACGATTTGTACACATATTATAACTATAATGGACAACTTTTTTCAACAATTTCGACCGAAACGTCGGGAAACAAAAAGACACAACAAAAACAAAAATATTACGCGATTTAGACCCGTTGTCCATTATAGTTATAATATCATCACACAGTTCGTAGTGTGTTATGACGGTATATCGAAAGGCATTGGTTTGTATTTCAGTTTTATATCGATCGATTTACATGTTTAATATTTCCCCGTAAAATTATATTTAGTTAGTTACCGTTCAAAACCCGTACTTCACATCATGATGTGAAGTACGGGTGGCTAGAAACTTGCTCGTTGCGCACACGCGCCGTACATGTTGCGTGCACACGACAAGCTTGCTGCTGCATTTAAGTCGTATTCGGTCCGCTTTAATTTACATACACGATGTAAATTGAAGCGGACCGAATACGACTTAATAATAACTGCATGCAATATTTTCTTCTATTAATCTAACTAACTTGTAACGTTGAGTAGGTGAAGGGTGGGCTTCCTTCGAAAGCCCGCTAAGAGCAAGTACTTAACTGGCCAGCTATGCGCAGGAGAAAGAGGACGATGGCCGCGCCTACAGACCCTTAGACAATAATATTAAAAATTAAACTAATTTATAATATGTAAAATAAATGATTAAATTAGTTATCAGCAACCAGGTCAGGTTTTCTTTTGACATAGGCCTTCTCTAATTGTTATAACTTGTTCCGGTCCAGTGCTAGTCTTCTCCATCTCTTTGGCAGATCGTCCTCCCATCTTTTTACTTGCTTCCCTCTACGTCTCTGCCCATTCTTGGGGTAACATTCCGTAACTTTCTAAGTCCATTTCTTTGTTTTTCTTCTCCACATGTGTCTCGCCCATCTCCTACATCTAACTTTGTTATATTTCTAATCTTTGTTGCTTTCCATTTATCCTTTAGTCTTAGTCCCAGCATACTTCTTTCCATATTCTTTGAATACGACTAATGGCATTTTATTAATAAAAAAGTATGGTATCAGTTTGCATCCTAAATGAATTTTTGATTGAACATCATGATGTGAAGTACGGGTGGCTAGAAACTTGCTCGTTGCGCACACGCGCCGTACATGTTGCGTGCACACGACAAGCTTGCTGCTGCATTTAAGTCGTATTCGGTCCGCTTTAATTTACATACACGATGTAAATTGAAGCGGACCGAATACGACTTAATAATAACTGCATGCAATATTTTCTTCTATTAATCTAACTAACTTGTAACGTTGAGTAGGTGAAGGGTGGGCTTCCTTCGAAAGCCCGCTAAGAGCAAGTACTTAACTGGCCAGCTATGCGCAGGAGAAAGAGGACGATGGCCGCGCCTACAGACCCTTAGACAATAATATTAAAAATTAAACTAATTTATAATATGTAAAATAAATGATTAAATTAGTTATCAGCAACCAGGTCAGGTTTTCTTTTGACATAGGCCTTCTCTAATTGTTATAACTTGTTCCGGTCCAGTGCTAGTCTTCTCCATCTCTTTGGCAGATCGTCCTCCCATCTTTTTACTTGCTTCCCTCTACGTCTCTGCCCATTCTTGGGGTAACATTCCGTAACTTTCTAAGTCCATTTCTTTGTTTTTCTTCTCCACATGTGTCTCGCCCATCTCCTACATCTAACTTTGTTATATTTCTAATCTTTGTTGCTTTCCATTTATCCTTTAGTCTTAGTCCCAGCATACTTCTTTCCATATTCTTTGAATACGACTAATGGCATTTTATTAATAAAAAAGTATGGTATCAGTTTGCATCCTAAATGAATTTTTGAATTAGAGTTTAAAATCAAGTGTCATAAAAACTACCCTAGTGTTTATTTTTACTGATGTTTTATAAATATTTTAGGTTCCATTTCTTCATGTTCGATCAAGTTCTGAACGTAGCCAAGAAGTTCGTTGTATTTGAGGGTAAAGTAAACTGCATGTATGTTGTACCAGTCAAAGGGGACAATGGATATGATATTGATTGGACGGTTATGACTACGTACAAACACATACGACCAGTTCAACCGACGACGTATGAGGTAAATATAACTATCTTATTCAGCTACAGCAACTTCCATTTCTTTGATAAACTAGTTTAAGGTTCCATACAAGTAAATAAAATGCCTCGATTGGAACCAATTACATGCAAGTAAATTAAAAGACTCGTGCGGAACTTGTTCCGAAACTCTGGTTCAGGAAGGGGGTTTTTAGAGTCTACTAGAGGTCAAATATGATAGGCCGGATGCCAATAAAGAAAACGGAATCGTTTTGGTTTCAAAATAGGGCTCCATAAAATACGTCAAATAGGAAGAAGGAGCAGTAAGGAAAAAAGATAAGGTAGAGAGGCAGGTTCTTAGCCAGGAAGCTGAAGCTGGCGGCCAAAATAAGTAGCGGCCAGAAAAAATAAAAATGGGCCAGACGAGGATTTCGGGCCCAACATAAGCTTGAGTCCCTTGTGCGCACCCGTCCCCAATAGAAAAAAAATATAGCTTGGCGGTCGGCCATCTTGGCTAAGACTGGCACTCTCAAACTTGCCACCGATGGCCGTTTTAGTAAATTTCCGAGAGCCAGACGGGGATTTTGGGCGCAATATGAGCTTGGGTCCCTTGTGCTCACCCTTCCCCACAAGAAAAGAAATATTGCATCGCGGTCGGCCATCTTGGCTAAGACTGGCACTCTCAAACTTGCCACCGATGGCCGTTTTTGTGAATTTCCGAAGATCAGACGGGGATTTTGGGCGCAATATGAGCTTTGGTGCCTTGTGCGCACCCTTCCCCACTAGAAAAGAAATATTGCATCGCGGTCGGCCATCTTGGCTAAGACTGGCACTCTCAAACATGCCACCGATGGCCGTTTTTAAGAATTTCCGAGGGCGAGACGGGGATTTTGGGCACAATATGAGCTTGGGTCCCTTGTGCGCACCCGTCTCCAATAGAAAAAATATATAGCTTGGCGGTCGGCCATCTTGGCTAAGACTGGCACTCTCAAACTTGCCACCGATGGCCGTTTTAGTGAATTTCCGAAAGCCAGACGGGGATATTGGGCGCAATATGAGCTTGGGTCCCTTGTGCGCACCCTTCCTCACTAGAAAAGAAATATTGCAGCGCGGTCGGCCAACTTGGCTAAGACTGACACTCTCAAACATGCAACCGATTGCCGTTTTTAATAATTTCCGAGGGCGAGACGGGGATTTTGGGCGCGATATGAGCTTGGGTCCCTTGTGCGCACCCTTCCCCACTAGAAAAGAAATATTGCATCGCGGTCGGCCATCTTGGCTAAGACTGGCCCTCTCAAACATGGCACCGATTGCCGTTTTTATAAATTTCCGAGGGCGAGACGGGGATTTTGGGCGCAATATAAGCTTGGGTCCCTTGTGCACACCCTTCCCCACTAGAAAAGAAATATTGCATCGCGGTCGGCCATCTTGGCTAAGACTGGCCCTCTCAAACATGCCACCGATTGCCGTTTTTAAGAATTTCCGAGGGCGAGACGGGGATTATGGGCGCAATATGAGCTTGGGTCCCTTGTGCTCACCCTTCCCCACTAGAAAAGAAATATTGCATCGCGGTCGGCCATCTTGGCTAAGACTGGTACTCTCAAACATGCCACCGATGGCCGTTTTAAAGAATTTCCGAGGGCGAGACAAGGATTTTGGGCACAATATGAGCTTAGGTCCCTTGTGCGCACTCGTCCCCAATAGAAAAAAAATATAGCTTGGCGGTCGGCCATCTTGGCTAAGACTGGCACTCTCAAACTTGCCACCGATGGCCGTTTTAGTAAATTTCCGAGAGTCAGACGGGGATTTTGGGGGCAATATTAGCTTGGGTCCCTTGTGCGCACCCTTCCCTACTAGGAAAGAAATATTGCATCGCGGTCGGCCATCTTGGCTAAGACTGGCACTCTCAAACTTGCCACCGATGGCCGTTTTAGTAAATTTCCGAGAGTCAGACGGGGATTTTGGGGGCAATATTAGCTTGGGTCCCTTGTGCGCACCCTTCCCTACTAGGAAAGAAATATTGCATCGCGGTCGGCCATGTTTGAGAGTGCCAGTCTTAGCCAAGATTGCCGACCGCGATGCAATATTTCTGTTCTAGTGGGGAAGGGTGCGCACAAGGGACCCAAGCTCATATTGTGCCCAAAATCCCCGTCTCGCCCTCGGAAATTCTTAAAAACGGCCATCGGTGGCATGTTTGAGAGTGCCAGTCTTAGCCAAGATGGCCGACCGCGATGCAATATTTCTTTTCTAGTGGGGAAGGGTGCGCACAAGGGACCCAAGCACATATTGCGCCCAATATCCCCGTCTGGCCTTCGGAAATTCACAAAAACGGCCATCGGTGGCAAGTTTAAGAGTGCCAGTCTTAGCCAAGATGGCCGACCGCGATTCAATATTTCTGTTCTAGTGGGGAAGGGTGAGCACAAGGGACCCAAGCTCATATTGCGCCCAAAATCCCCGTCTCGCCCTCGGAAATTCTTAAAAACGGCAATCGGTGGCATGTTTGAGAGTGCCAGTCTTAGCCAAGATGGCCGACCGCGATGCAATATTTCTTTCCTAGTAGGGAAGGGTGCGCACAAGGGACCCAAGCTAATATTGCCCCCAAAATCCCCGTCTGACTCTCGGAAATTTACTAAAACGGCCATCGGTGGCAAGTTTGAGAGTGCCAGTCTTAGCCAAGATGGCCGACCGCCAAGCTATATTTTTTTTCTATTGGGGACGAGTGCGCACAAGGGACCTAAGCTCATATTGTGCCCAAAATCCTCGTCTCGCCCTCGGAAATTCTTTAAAACGGCCATCGGTGGCATGTTTGAGAGTACCAGTCTTAGCCAAGATGGCCGACCGCGATGCAATATTTCTTTTCTAGTGGGGAAGGGTGAGCACAAGGGACCCAAGCTCATATTGCGCCCATAATCCCCGTCTCGCCCTCGGAAATTCTTAAAAACGGCAATCGGTGGCATGTTTGAGAGGGCCAGTCTTAGCCAAGATGGCCGACCGCGATGCAATATTTCTTTTCTAGTGGGGAAGGGTGCGCACAAGGGACCCAAGCTTATATTGCGCCCAAAATCCCCGTCTCGCCCTCGGAAGGTCCCCGACATGACGTTAAACTGTGGCGCGCCTCCGAGATGGCGTTAAACTAAAATGCAGACAACACCACTGCCAGAAAAGGAAAATTCGAAATAAAACCCTATACCAACCCGTCTGGCCAGCGTGGTATAGTAAGGCCAAAACCCTCCTAATGGTAAGACGCCCAAAGCAAAGGCCCCCAGTTCCCGGTAGTCCCGCTGTCCGTGGCCACGGTAGCGGTCGCGGTAACAGCGGGGCAGGGGGTGCGAAGAATCTCCGGGCTACGATAAAAGGCTACCAAAAACACCTGACCCTGGCGACGTATAATGGACGCTCTCTACGGCTGGACCAACACCTCACCGAACTCGAGGTAGAATTGGGTCGCATAAACTGGCACATATTGGGGTTATCTGAAGTCCGACGACAGGGAGAGGATACGATAACCCTTGAGTCAGGCCACCTATTTTACTTTCGGGAAGGTGATCAGCCCTCTCAGGGCGGTGTCGGTTTCCTGGTCAACAAAGCTCTCACTAACAACGTTGTAGAAGTCAGCAGTGTGTCGACGCGGGTAGCGTACCTCATATTAAAAATCACCGACAGGTACTCCCTGAAGGTGGTACAGGTATATGCGCCGACCTCGACATACTGCGACGACATAGCCGAAGCCATGTACGAAGACATAGCCAAGGCACTACATGGTACCACCAAGGCTCACTACAACGTTGTTATGGGGGACTTCAATGCCAAAGTGGGAGTACAAGAACGCGGCGAAACGAAAATCGGATCCTACGGCGTGGGGCGCCGAAACCACAGGGGGCAAATGCTGGTCAACTTTCTGGAGTCACAGGGGCTCTTCTTAATGAATTCTTTCTTTAAGAAGAAGCCCCAGAGGAAGTGGACATGGCGAAGCCCCGATACTGTGACGAGGAACGAGATAGACTTCATCATGACTGACAGGAGGTCTGTGTTTAGAGACGTCTCCGTGATCAACAGGTTCAATACCGGCAGTGATCACCGACTTGTACGAGGCGCTCTGAATATAGACTTCAAAGCCGAAAGGCGTCGCATGATTAGGTCTACTCTCAGACCTACTGCGCCTCAAATAGCATTAGGGTCCGAAAAGTTCCAATTGGAGCTTCAAAATCGTTTCGATCTGCTGGAAACCGAAGGCACTGTTGACGAAAAAACCGACACAGTGGTCAGAACGCTACAGGATGTGTCTCGAAGGGTGTTTCCCGGAAAAAGCGTAAACAGACAAACTAAACTCTCGCTCGAGACTCTCGAACTTATGAGGCAAAGACGGGAAATGTCATCCACGCAGACGTCTTCGTCGGATGGAAGAAACCTCAACCGGAAGATCCGGAAGCTGGTGCGACGTGACCTCCGATGTTCAAACGCCCGCGCCATCGCGGCTGCGATTGAACAGAACAGAGGCACCAAAGTCTTCGCTCGCCAGCTAGGTAAATCCCATCTGACGAAACTATATACTGCGGATGGCAGAACCGTGACCTCAGGGTTCGGGATTCTCGAGGAAATTGAGAGTTTCTACAAAGACCTGTACGCATCACGGATGACTGAACCCACGAGACCCAGCGCTGATGACCACAGGGCCCCACTCACGCGCCACTACACGGAGGACATCCCTGATGTCAACCAGGGCGAGGTCAGAGTGGCTCTCGAGCAGCTTAAGAACAATAAGTCGCCTGGTGATGACGGAATAACCACAGAGCTCCTAAAAGCAGGCGGGGCTCCAATCCTGAAAGAGCTAGCGAGTCTCTTCAATTCCGTTATACACCAGGGCCTAACACCTCAAGCGTGGAGTGGGAGTGCGGTGGTTCTGTTCTTCAAAAAAGGTGACAAAGCCTTGCTGAAGAACTACAGACCCATCTCACTCCTGAGCCACGTTTACAAGTTGTTCTCGAGAGTACTCACAAACCGCCTCGCCAGAAAACTTGACGAGTTCCAGCCTCCGGAACAAGCCGGGTTTCGAAAAGGCTATAGCACCGTGGATCACATCCATACTGTTCGGCAGATTGTACAGAAGACCGAAGAGTACAATCAACCGCTGTGTATGGCATTCGTGGACTACGAGAAAGCCTTCGACTCCATCGAAACCTGGGCAGTTTTGGGTGCTCTGCAGCGGTGTCGCATTGATTGGCGCTATATCGAGGTGCTGAGATGTCTTTATGACAACGCCACTATGACCGTCCAGCTCCAGGACCAAAAGACCAACCCAATTGAGTTGCGTCGAGGGGTGAGACAGGGGGATGTAATATCCCCCAAGCTTTTCACCAACGCGCTCGAAGACGTCTTTAAGACGCTGGACTGGACTGGACGGGGCATTAACATCAATGGCGAGTACATCTCACACCTTCGGTTTGCCGATGATATCGTCATCGTTGCAGAGTCTCTGGAACAGTTGAGCGGAATGCTGCACAGCCTGAATGAAGCCTCACGACGTGTCGGTCTCGGTATGAACTTGGATAAAACCAAGATTATGTTCAACGAACATATCACACCGGGACCGATTTACGTCGACGGTTCGATGCTCGAAGTTGTTCGGGAGTATGTCTACCTTGGGCAAACTGTCCAGCTTGGTAGAAACAACTTCGAGAAAGAAATCAACCGTAGGATTCAGTTGGGTTGGGCAGCGTTTGGCAAACTACGTCAGGTTTTCTCTTCGCCTTTACCGCAATGCCTGAAGACGAAAGTTTTCAACCAATGCGTCCTACCTGTTATGACGTACGGTGCTGAGACGTGGACACTCACAGTGGGACTAGTCCACAAATTAAAAGTCGCACAGCGGGCTATGGAGCGAGCTATGCTTGGCGTCTCTTTGAAGGATAAAATTCGCAACGAGGTAATCCGACAAAGAACCAAAGTTACCGACATAGCTCGCAGACTTAGCAAGCTGAAGTGGCAATGGGCTGGTCACATCTGCAGAAGGACCGACGGCCGATGGAGCAGACGTGTCCTAGAGTGGAGACCGCGACTCGGTAAGCGTAAGGTAGGGCGGCCCCCAGCTAGGTGGACCGACGACCTAAAAAAGGTCGCTGGGACGAACTGGATGCGGAAGGCGGAGGACCGTGTGCTGTGGCGCGTGTTAGGAGAGGCCTATGTCCAGCAGTGGACTGCGATAGGCTGATTGATTGATTGATTGAGTCTTAGCCAAGATGGCCGACCGCGATGCAATATTTCTTTTCTAGTGGGGAAGGGTGCGCACAAGGGACCCAAGCTCATATTGCGCCCAAAATCCCCGTCTGACCTTCGGAAATTCACAAAAACGGCCATCGGTGGCAAGTTTGAGAGTGCCAGTCTTAGCCAAGATGGCCGACCGCGATGCAATATTTCTTTTCTTGTGGGGAAGGGTGAGCACAAGGGACCCAAGCTCATATTGCGCCCAAAATCCCCGTCTGGCTCTCGGAAATTTACTAAAACGGCCATCGGTGGCAAATTTGAGAGTGCCAGTCTTAGCCAAGATGGCCGACCGCCAAGCTATATTTTTTTTCTATTGGGGACGGGTGCGCACAAGGGACTCAAGCTTATGTTGGGCCCGAAATCCTCGTCTGGCCCATTTTTATTTTTTCTGGCCGCTACTTATTTTGGCCGCCAGCTTCAGCTTCCTGTTCTTAGCCTCTTCATCCTGCTTGGCTTTTACATATTGACCATAAAGGGAATTTAACATATTCTGTTTTATTATTGATTTTTTTGCCAAAAGATATTATTAAGATACATTCATATATAATATAACAATTGTTTTATTTAATATAGGAACGGGTCTCATTGCAAATAACTCAAGAGGAATATAAAAACTGCGTTGTTACACCTTGGTACAGAGTTCAGCCAGACAGGTAAGTCAATATCAGTGTGATCATAATCCATAGTTTGCAACAACTACAAACGAACACTATTACCCGGTAAGCCACGTGCACTTATCGTACGACTATGTTGCTTTAGCTATAAGCGTACATAAATCCAGCAAAATGAAATCTTTGTAAATAGAAAATTCTGAGAAAAATCCTTACTAATATTATAAATGCGAAAGTTTGTAAGAATGGATGGATGGATGGATGTTTGTTACTCTTTCACGTAAAAACTACTAAAAGGATCTGGATGAAATTTGGCACAGAGATAGATTATGGTCTGGAATAACACATAGGCTAGTTTTTGCAGCGATAACCGACATTCACGCTGGCGGAGCCGCGGGCAAAAGCTAGTAATTCATAATTGCGTTGATATACATACGGCAAAATGTTATTCTAATATACATATTCATTTAAAAGTAAAATGAAAACGTGTCTCTATCCCTCTGGAAAATAGGTTCGATTCTATGCAGTTACGGACTGACACAGGCTGATTAATTATTGCAACGTCTGAAATAGGAGAGTCCATGTCTTTTTATTTGCAGTTGTAGGAAGGACAGCCTTCGCCATATTATTACCTTTTTTTCACTCTTTGCTATCTATTTCTGCACTCTCAATTCAAGAAGATAAGGTTAAAAATCAAGTAAAGAGTTTGAAATAGCTAAACTTTATTTAATACAATTTATTTTAAAGGTACATCGTGTCAAACGTTCTAGAATATATGACACCGGATTGTACATTTGATGCAGATACAGAAGTAACATTTAGTGATTATTATGCAGACAAATATAAATTAGAAGTCGTTGGCGCCAAAGACCAACCATTGTTAGAGGTAAGTGTGTAAATCACTTTCTTATAGAGAACACTAGGTAAAATTAGTGGCCAGCTGGCCCTATGCTATAAGCCGCTTTTAACTTCCTCGTTGGTCTAGTCGTCGTTGAGTGCTGCTGTTGATCACGAGGACCAGGGTAAGATTCTCGGGTCACACTGGAGACCTATACTCGCCCAAAAGAACACGACCACACGGGCTAAAGATAGATTTTGGGATTCTTGTCAGATGCCCGAAATATTGACGTTTACATCCACGTCCGTGCCTTGGAAAGCACGTAAAGCCTTTAGACCCCGCCTGATATCTCTCCGGTCGTGTCGGATTTTCGTCTGACTATAGGAGTGCCCTGCAGTGGGACAATATAGGCTTATGGTGAGGGTGTAATGTGTTGGCGCACACATTTGTACACTATTATATCTCCTGCGCTACTCTCTGTCAAGATTAGATGCCTCGATCCAAAATCAGTTATATATAAGGATATTATTACGATTTTATATTATTTTTAGGTTAGAAACATAAGTTCAAGAATGAATTGTCTATTGCCGAGAGCAGCAACAATTAAAACATTTACAAACAAGCAAAGAAAATTGGTATCCGCTTCACAAGGCGACGACAAGAACAGAAGTTTTAGTGAGATATTTGTGGCAGAGTTTTGTATCAAATATGATTTTCCTGGCGTTTTATGGTACAAAGCTATAATGATACCAAGCATATTCCACAGGTAACTAATAACTTAATACTTATATATTTAAAAGTAGAGGAGCTCATAGCCAGGTGCACTAGCTGTTCGGTAAATCAGATCAGCTGGTTAAGCTACCAGATGCGCGGTAACCTTAAAGATAGATGACCGCATAGTGGTATTTTATCTGCTTCGGAGGGCACGTTAAAAATCGGTCCCGATTGTTAACAGTTGTTAGATCACGATGGAGGCCTAAAAAATGGGCGATTTAAGTAGCTCTTGTCACCGGCTTGGCCACTTACCGAACGAGAAAAAGATTAAAAAGGGGAATTTACATACTATTAAGAATAAGGTTTGACTATTATTTCTTAAATTTTTTTTGCAGAATCGGAATTCAACGTTATAACCATTTATAACATTTTAATGCTGTAAAAGAACTAAAATAAGAACAAATATTCCATTCCAGATTACACATGTTATTGACCGCCCATGAACTAATGTCAGAAATATCTAAGAATGCAAAATTCGGTTCTCCATCTCATACAAAAAGTAAGTTTATTTAGTTTTTATTAAAAGGCGTAATATATTAAGGCAGCCTTTTTAATTTTTTTTTTGATTGGACTCGAAACATATCTTATAATCGCCGAGTACAAAAAAAACAGTAATCTTCTTTTTTTACAGAAAATAACATAGAAAAAAAAGAACATTACTATTTTTTAACAGGTACCTAACGTGTTTAATCCGCCCCCAGGTTACGAATTTATGTTTTATTATATACGTTTTATATTCCATTGCCGATATTAATTCCCTTCTTATCGTGCAATTATTATAAGTAACAATCTACTTTTTAAGTTTATAAAACTGTGAAATATTAAACATGTTAAGAGAATAGAATTGTGACATTAACTACTAAGAATAACAACAGTGAACACTTCTAGAAGAAAACACAATAATAATAGCAGGACCATATTATTATATACGTTTTAAAAAATAATGAAAATATACTATTACATTCATAATTGACAGAAGAAGGTAATTCAACAATCGCAGTCAAAAGAAAAATAGATGAAGAAGATGGAAAAGAGTGTGCAAAAATGAAAAAGGACAAAAGAGGAGAAGCACTAAGAGTGGCACAGGTGTATAAAGGTAAACTGTACTTTATTGGAATACCCTGGAATTCTTCATTATAGGTAATAAGATGCATCTATTAGTACCTTTTAAAGGTGTATCCTATTATTTGTAATTACAGAATATATCTACATATGTTAAACATACGATGGTAGATTTGTGAGGTTAAGCTGCGCAAGCCGTGGTTAGTCCATGGATGGGTAGCCGTTCAGGCAACTGGTCTAACCATTTAATATTTAAATATCGAGGTCAGGATATCTTCATGTAAAATACTGATATTTAATTTAAATGGTTTAGACTACTAACTAACCCGAGTTAGTTGAGCATAATCTCGGCTTATAAGCTTGCTTAAATCACACGGCCCACAACAGAAGCTCAACATCAGACTATAAAAAAGCGGTGGACAAATTCGAACTCGGGAGTATTAGCAGCTCGGATGGCACAATTGGTAGTGCGCTGGGCCGGAAACCGAGAGGCTCAGGTTGAAATTCTGCTCCGGGCTCGACTTTTTCCGCATTGCTTTAAATATTATAATAATATTTCAGGACAACACACACGCTGCCATCTAATTAGATAATATTGATATCTATACTATTGAAGCCAGATGTAATCAATATAAATAAATTATACCCAGACACGAACAAAGGATCATGCTCATCAAACAAATATTTATTCTGGGTGGAAATCGAAAATGGAAATCATAAAAACTAAACTATGCTAGTAAAGAAGTCTGGTATCCTCTTTTCATCTCTGTCAGCTCGATATTATAATATCAAATATATATGTAGAATAATCAAACTATAATATCAAATGAACGAAAGTAAGTTATGTGGTATTGACGGGCAACTAAAAAGCACGAACATAAAAAATACGTGAGATGAAAGTTCGCGAGATAAACATACAATGCATTGAAAAATTGGCTGCATCACAATCGGCTTTAAAGAAAGGAATTATTTCATAATAGATGTGTGTAGTGTCCGACGGCTTGGTGAATGCGAAAGATTTGTTTTATATTGAAAGAGGTCTGCCAAGAAGCATACGCTCACTTACGTGTTTAGACGTTTTGTTCTTTAAGTCTCACATGCACAGGAATTTCTTTAGCTACACAATTTGCGGCAGAATAACATTATTAGTTATCATAATTCATCAAACAATTTGAAAAATAATCGGATTGATTAAAATGACACAGGTGAAGTATGCCATCACACGGAACAATACTACAGACCAGGATGGAAGTATTTAAAATGCAATCAAATCAGCGTTTCTTTCTACACAATTTAATTTGTACAAAACAATTAGAAATAAAATGTTTAAGCGTAAAATGTCTAACAACAAGATTGGTTTTAATAATAATTTAAGTACCTTTTATAATATTTTGTAAAATAATATCAAACGATACAATGTGACAAATCTGTGTGACACATATATAATAATATAGATAATTTTTAATAATTCATCATTTAAATCATCGACAGTTTGCTATGTTTTCCAAATAGCTTAGTTATAATGTGTGCCACTATTACAACGAGTAGTAGTATACCTATCCACTATTTTACCGTTTTAATATCATATTAGCGATCTAAAAAAGTATTTAAAACTATGACAATTTATAACTTTTAAATTTGTTTGGTACAATACTATATTATTTGTATAACTTCTTACCTAACATAAAATGTGTCGCGAGATTTTTTATTTCATAAGTACTTATAATATTTGTTTATTTATTTTAAGATTATATGGTTTACATATTCAAATATAAATAGATTATATATAAAGAGATATTCCTAGACCTTAATAACTAACATATTTTATGTATTTTAAAACTTCTGCACTGCCATTTCTAATTTATAATGGGGCCACCATAAACTTGTCGCCGACTGTTAATGACCTAGACCTATTTATTGCCAGTACATTAATTTGGCGGGCTCAAGTGACCCATGTTTGCCAAAAAGTTACCGGTACCCTACGTGCTCTTTATCCTTACTTGCAAAACTAAGACAGCGCTTGTGCAGGATTTAATTTTTCCTATTGTTGACTATGGCGATGTGTGTTATTTCGACCTGAATGCAGATCTTCTCTATAAACTTGACCGTCTTCTTAATAACTGCATTCGATTCATTTTTAATCTCTGCAAGTATGTCCATGTGTCAACTTATCGGTCCCAATTAAAATGGTTACCCATTGCTCAACGTCGGCGTCGCAAACTACGAGCTCTCACTACTTTTTTCTATTCTGACGTCGCCGTCGCCCAACTCCCCTTGTTCCAATATCTCTGCTCCGTGCATGACAAAAGAAACCTTTGTTCTTCAAATAACCTTCTCCTATCCTGTCCCTCTCACTCAACTAATTTTATTCACTCTGCGTTTCCTGTCCAATCTATTCTACTTTGGAATGCCCTTCCTCTCGAAATCAGGACGTCCACCATCCGTCACGCGTTCAAAGTTAAGGTTCGCGAATTATTGTTGTCTCAATAGACTGGCAGACTTATCATAACAACACTTATTATATCCTTACTAATATTATAAATGTGAAAGTTTGTAAGAATGGATGGATGGATGTTTGTTACTCTTTCACGTAAAAACTACTGAACGGATCTGGATGAAATTTGGCACAGAGATAGATTATGGTCTGGAATAACACATAGGCTACTTTTTGCAGCGATAACCGACATCCACGCGGGCGGAGCCGCGGGTAACAGCTAGTATTTTTATATATAGATATATGTAGGTATATAGTATATTATTAAGTTTATGTATTGAATACATTTTTATAAATATATATTATAGTAGTATATTAATGTAATTGTTTGTATAATTTTTAAGTAGTTTCTGATTCACCCACCTTTCACCCACCCTACTTTGTTTGTCTCTGCACCAACTTAAGGTTAACTGGTAGATAATGCCTACTGTAGTTTAATAAAAATAAAAGTTTATGAATATATCGACGTGTTAATAATACAACTGCAAATTTTTGCAGAGTGTACTATTAGTAAATTTTGTCGAATTTTATAGTCAAAATATAAGCTCAAACTAACGAAACCACAAAAAGGTAACACAATAAGATTTATTCATTAGGCACATTAACAGTGTAGACACAAACATTCCTTATTCAGTTATTCATAATTATGTATAAGGAATGTTTGTGTCTACACTGTTGAATTATAATTAATAATTTAAGATAAAGCCTGTCTTACACCAATTTTATTACAAATATGCACAGCATTCACATGTAACAACCAGTAATTTATTTTCATTCCAAAATAATTATAGTACAGAAATTGTCATAAAATTTATACCTATGTTATCTAATTTGTACTAATATTACCTAAATCTAAATCAATATAAAAACAACCTATTATAATATCGTAATTAATTAATTCAAAAAAATATGAAAATAGCAAACTTATTTTAGCAGTACGTATAATATAATATACGAGTACGTACACTCCTGATTTCTGCTCCCGAAATTGCGGGTGAGCTTTATTCATTTCACGTTCACCGCATTTAAAGTTCTATAATAAGGGTATAGTTATTTTCTTAAGAACTTTCTGTGGCCTATTCATATATGATAACATATGTTTATACGCTCCGTTTATTCAGTTTAATAGTACAAGAAGCTTTACTTAACATGAACATTTTTTTGCAGGACAAGAATGGAAGACAGTAGAGGCCGACCTGCAAATCGCTATAAATTCACTACTTTCACAAGTTGAGGAGCCAACTCAAATCAATTCGGTTGACAGGTAATCTTTGCTTTTAGTTCGAAAGATGATTTGACTTTACAAAAACACAATTTGTGAATTAGAAGGTAGCTATGATTTTTTTTTAATCTAAAAAAACCTACACGCTGCACATCAGTGGTAAATGGCGAGGTAACCACTGAATAGTCCGAAAATTACTGCACGGTTTGTTTAGTATACGCTTTTCATAATATAGAATACGATTTTAAATTGCCTAATAATGTACGTACCTATATATTACATAAGATTTCAGTATATACGTTACAAACACGTTAGAACAGCTGTAGATACCGTGTTTCTAAATATATAGCTACTATATATAATTATGTAGCTACACAAAAGTAGTGATTAATTTTCTCAATAACTTGTAAAGGTATTATTATATATTGTTACAGGATAAATAATCCTATAGATGATGTTCAGAGACGTCCTAATATAATGTCAATGAAGGAGAGTTTATACCAGCTACAACAGAAGAAGCTTAATCAGCTATATCCTTGGGATGTGAGTAATTTTTTATCATTTACCATGTCACGCTGTCACTGTCTGACTTGCCAAGAGTAATAGGGATAGCATACTAATTGCATCTTCATTTTTATTTATTTATTTATTTATTTATTTATGACTCACCAACAATTGTACACACTAAGTATAGTTAATAATAATTGACACAACATTGAATTAAGTGTTACAACTTTTTACAGGTGGGTACCGCATGCACAAAAAACAGAAAATATTTAAATAACTAACACTAACATAACATTTACATAAAACAAAATAAAATACAAATTATGTTACACTTAATTTTTTAGGGTACTAAATATGACTTTGCGGAAGTTGGTAAACGAATCAAAATGTATGTCAACCAGGTCACTGTAACTATTGAGTAGCTTACACATTCGAGGTATAGCGGAACCTGCACCTAAGTTGGTCCTTCGAAGTGGTGGATGTAAGGGGGTAATGGCAACTCGCGGATATTTGGCTGGAGCACTAAGATTAATTCTGCCAAGTAATTGAGGACAGTCTATTTCGTGGCGCAGCAGCTTATATAGAAATATGGAATCTGTTACGTTTCTTCGTTTTTCTAAAGAGATTAGCCTATAATATGCCAGTCGAGCCTCGTACGATTTGACTTTTTTGCCCAAACCAGAGGCATACACTAGATGCCACAGGAACCTTTTTTGTATGCGTTCCAATCTCAGCTTGTGTGTAGCGTAGTGTGGTCTCCACACTGGGCTACAATAATCTAAGATGCTACGTACGAGGCTATTATATAAAATAATTTTGGTACTGCTGCGCTTAAAACCCACCACGTTCCTAATCACAAATCCCAGCATTCTAGATGCTCTTTTTATGACATTTTCTGCATGGGGCACGAAAGTGAGCTTACTATCATATAAAACTCCCAGATCTCTTGCTTCTTCGACTTGCTGAATGACGGTTTGTCCTATGTAGTAGGCAGTGGAAGTAGGTTTAGTTTTTCGGGAGAATTTTATATGGAGGCATTTCTTAATATTTAAGCTCATGTCGTTTTTATCGCACCATTCAACCAGCTTATTAATGTCCTTTTGTAATAAGTCTACATCTTCCTCGGACTCAAGTACTCTACAAAATTTCAAATCATCAGCGTACATGAAACATTCTGAATAAAGGTTTACTGGGATATCGTTTACAAATAGGTTGAACAGTATAGGACCGATATGGGAGCCTTGAGGGATTCCAGACGTTATATTACGGACATCTGACTTGAAGCCATTGACCACAACAAAGAAGAGGCGGCTATCAAGGTAAGATTTCAGCCATTTGAGAAGAGAACCAGTTATACCATAAGCAGAAATCTTCTCTAACAGAATGTCATGTGGAACGCGATCAAAGGCTTTGCTAAAGTCAGTATAAATGACGTCAACCTCTTTGCCGCGGTCAAGAGCCTCCACCAACGTCTCTGTGAAAGTTATTAGGTTTGTACAAGTAGATCTGGATCCCACAAAGCCATGCTGGGAGTTACTCAGATGAAGCCTTAAATGAGACTGAATGCAAGGACATATAAGCGACTCAAAGACTTTAGCCAATGTGGATAGAATGGAGATGGGTCTGTAGTTTGCGACATGGTCAGTATCACTGCCTTTATGTATCGGGATAACCTTTGCTTTCTTCCACATATCAGGAAAAACACCAGTGTGTAGAGATTTTTTATATATTTTTAGTAATGGGGTTACTAAGAAAGAGGCACAGTTAGTTATAAATATGGGTGGAATTTCGTCTGGTCCAGCGCCCTTTCGATGATCTATGGATTTCAAAATCTTCAACAAGCTCTCACTATCCAAAAAGGGGATTGTTAAAGGTAAGCCGTTGTCATTTATATTGTTGAGGTAATCTGAATCCACGGCATATTGGGTCGTCCGACCGTTGCCAAAAGTAGCAGAGAAGCAAGTGGCAAACATTTCACATATCCTAAAGCAGTCAGAAGACGACGTGGAACCATCCGTCATTGTGTGGGGGAAAGAGCTAGTACCACCGCGTTTTTCCTTGATGTAGGACCAGAATAATTTAGGGTTTTTAATTATTTCAGATTCAATTTGTTTTGTGTAATTATTATAACAACGAGTTGAAATGACCGAGCACCGTTTACTCAATAATTTAAGTTCCAGAGCGTCCATGGGGTTATTGTACAATTTGTAACGTTTTCGTACTTTTTCCTTTTGTTTTAAGGCCCTAATTAAGTTTATATCAAACCAACAAGGATATTTTTTACTAGATGTTCTTTTGGTCGGAGCGTTCGCATTAATGGTCTCATTAATGACGTGGTAAAAAGTACCCACCATTTCATTGACATTAGTTTGTCCCTCAAACAATTTATCCCAATCCAAGGTGTCAAGGTGTTTACAGATCTGTTCGTAGTCTAGCTTGTGGAAGTTAGGTTTCGATTTACATTTGTTATATGGAAGCTTAGGGCAATTGTCGGCTTTAATAGTGATTACAAATGGGGGATGTAAAGGATCGATGATACTTAAGGGATTCGAAGCAGCACACAGACCACAAGAGGTTATGTCGGTAATTGCAAGGTCCAATATACGCTCAGACTTGTTAGTAACATGGTTCAGTTGCTCAAAATTATTCAAATTAATAAAGTCAGTCAGAATTTGACCGATACCTGGTGGTGTATAGCCATCATCAGAGTCACTTACCAATCTCCAGTCAATAGTACCCATGTTGAAATCACCCACTAATAAAGCACGTGTACCCGATTGCTCAAGAACGATATTACAATTTTCTAGGAATGATTCCATAGTCACTCGGGTCACAGGAGGAGGCAAATAGACTGCGCACAGAGCTATTTGACGTATTGAGCTTGCAATTGGCGCCTCCAAAGTAATCCACAAATCTTCGCAGCTACTTTCCCATATCAACATACGTTTTGATTTAATATTTTTTAAGACCGCGACTAGAACTCCTCCCCCATCCTTCTTCCTACCATCTCTGTCCCTTCTATATACTAAATATCTACTATCAAATAGCTCTGTGCTTAGAACAGAACTATTCAGCCATGTTTCCGTAAGTACAATAATATCATATGTTTCACAGGATAATTGACGATAAAAGTCATGAGTTTTAGTGCGTAAACCACGCGTGTTCTGGTAATATATCTTAAGAATATTGAATTTTACTAAAGGGGTATTCCAAAACTTGTTAACAAACACAAAAAAAGGAGAAAAGAGAAAAATAGAAGTAAAAACTTATGCTAATTTATTTAAAGTGTCTATGTTTCTAATTAAAATATGTTCGGAATCTAGTGACTTCCTCATGAATACTCGACCACCGCGAACCCAAACGAACTGATATCCAAGCTCCTTTGCCTTGATCCTCGCCGCTGTATGTAACGCCTTATTAGCCGCAGATAGATGTTCTTGAACATAAATGGGAGTCTTTGGTCCAGAGCATCCCATGAGAGAGGTATTCAGTTTGTTGTTTAGGTTCGTTTTATTGTAGGTGATAGTAGCAGCAAGATATTGATCTCGGATACGAGGAGAGGCAAACTGTACTACAATTGAACGAGGGCGGGCATTTTTGGGGTTAAGTTTGGCTACCCTTGTGCAGCGAACAATGTCCCGATCCTCAATAGCTGCACCCACTGCCTTTGATATTTTAGTGACGATTTCAATAAGATTTTCTTGTTTTTTTTCAGGCATGCATTGAATTTCTATGTTGTTTGAGCGTGTTTGCTGTTCCAACTGATTTAGACGTGTGTTGAGATCATTAATAGTATTTTTCATAGTAGTGTTTTCAACCTGAAGAAGTTTTGTTGTTTCTTTATTGGCTGCATGTTCCTTGAGAAGATCTTCATATTGGTTGTTCATATATGACATTGAGTCATTCATTTGTTCAACTTTGTCCTGAATTGTTTGGAGTTTCATGTTCAGCGTCTCATTTAGGTTATGATTGAACTTAGAAAGCTGATCTCTCAATTCGTTCTGCATTACGTCCACAATCATTGACCGAACATGCTCTGAGGATAGATTATGTTCTGGTGACATATGAGGTGGGGAGTGGAGAGCCTGTCTTTTGTTGCCTCTGGTGGCTGTTACATTACTTGATGGTGTTGTATCTACGTCGCGATTTTTTGAGTCCACGCAACTAGCACAAGTCCAGGTAGCTGGCAGGACATAAGTGTCAATAAAGGCCAAACATACGTAGTGGTAAGATTTGAAGCATTTCTTACATTTGGCGAATTTTGAATCGTTAATATTTTGGTTACAACATCCCCAGAGAGATGTGGGAGTATTGCTAGTTTTTTTATTTGACATAATTAATTAATATCTGATGGGTACAATCAATAGTTTTTATTTTGCCAAACGACCAAATATTTTTTACGCTGGTATTATTATGCGCCCCTGGCGGCGAGTAGCGCAGTTTTTTAGTTAATCTATTCGACACTTCTAGGGCCGATGTGGCGCTAGTTGTTTACTTGTCAAAAGTTCAAAGTCCAACTGTCAAATATTTTTCAACACGGTTGTAGATTTTGTTGATTTTTATCAGAATAGTCCAAGCAATGTTAGAAACTAATCGTAACCAGACTATTTATCACATATAGGTGATGGTTGGTGTTGTAATGCCAATTTGAACACTTATTTCTTGATTATACACTTAATCAACAATGTGAAATATCCAATTGCACTAATTTTGTTTACACTTCTTTAAAGTTCATATTTTGTTATTGTCACTTAGAAACACCGGTTTTCATGAGTTTTCACGCACGGATAACCACATTATGCATTAGATATACAGTTATTTGTATTTTTAATCAGATTTATATACGCGCACGATGTAAACAGTGCCAGTGTTGCCAGCGGAATGATGTTCATTGTTCATGTTCCGCTTAATTTAAATAGTCCATTCAACTACTGATACTAGACAGCCAGAAAACGAAATAAAGAAGACTCAATAGAAAAAGTATTGTGTATCAGACTCATTCGTTCTAGTAATAGCTGACGTTAGTTTCTTAAGTGTTTTTTTAGGTAACAAAAATACATACGGTTTGCCATAAAGTGGCTCATGGACGCATCACTAGCGTTGTCGACCCTGTTGAAACTTTTAAACGCATATAATATTAATTTTAGTAGTAGTATTTAGTTATCAATTACATCATCATTATTATCAACCGCAGTCCACTGCTGCGCATAGGCCTTTGAAAGTGCACGCCACTTAGCACGTTACTCGACTTCTCGTATGCTACTGCTTCAAATATGCTAAGATCGTCGCTCCACCTTACGTGAGGGCCTCCTATACTACGTTTACCTAGCCAAAACATACATTTTCAAGAGAGGTAGGGTACTATACTAGCAAGCAAGATTGGGAAAGACCACAGCCAAATAAATAGTCTCCAGCAGTAATTTAGGGATGCGTTTTGAAAGAAAATGTTTTCTACCCCAGAGATAATTAAGACTAAGACTTTTTGTATAATATTTCACCTGACCTTTGCCACTGTGAAGAATGATGACCTTGACCCAAGTAATAAGGTCACGTTATATATATGAACTTGTTGACAGGTGAAAATGGAGCCGATAGATATAGAACGTAACCTTTCAACAGTGACAGTGATGGACATTGAATGCTACGACGAGTTTGTTTCGGCGCCTTTAAAACCTACGAGGGCAAATTCCGATGTACGATTTCTACAGCCAAGAATACCTACTGCTGGTGCCATAGGTGCCCCACCTGCTAAGTTAGTACCACGTTAAATGTGTTGCTTATAAAATAACCAGGGTCTACACTATTGTAACATAATTTTAATCATTTGTTTTTATTTACTTTGAAAGATTTGTCAATTTTTTGTAATAACCGGCTTTTTAGATTTTATTGTTTTTGTTATATAACACCTGCGATGACTAATGTCAAAACGCTTCTTTTTTTGTGAACACTATAATGGTTATTGCTGGTCTTAAATTTGATAACTAAAAGGTACAATACCTTGATGATTTGGGAGTGCCTGCATGTGCATTGCAGAGATTCCAGGTTCGATTTTCTAATTAAAAAGCTCAGTATCATGTACAATTGAAATTGTTGCAAAAAAAGTCGTTTACTTGCATTACTTGACAGTTACATTAAAAAAGTACGTGTTGGTTTTCAATATTAAATTTTACATTTCTTTTTTCAGATACATTGAAAAAATTGAACTGCTCCAAACTAAACAATCCTATAAAGG
Organism: Trisateles emortualis; assembly: GCA_947095525.1. Lineage (NCBI taxonomy): Eukaryota > Metazoa > Arthropoda > Insecta > Lepidoptera > Erebidae > Trisateles > Trisateles emortualis. Next base: position 9,141,712 of record OX352740.1, on the reverse strand, counting down.
TCCAGAACTAAGAGATATGTTGGCTGCTCTAACAACAATTAATTCTCACGACACATTAAACTTGGAGAGAGTGGAGACGTTAGGCGATTCCTTCCTGAAGTTCGCTTCGTCCTTGTACTTGTACCACAAGTTCCCAAATATGAATGAGGGTCAGCTGACTAATATCAAAAGTCGTCTGATAAGTAATAGGTGAATACTTTTTGTTATTTTTTTCTAGCTAATAAATATACTTGCGTCGCTGAATAAAAATCTTCTGTAACATAAACTCAAAAAAAAAATACAGCTTGTTCCCTAATGTGGAAGTTGTCTTGTCAGCAGTTTTTTTTTTGCACACTTTTTTAGTGCGAATATCAGCAAGGGCAACTTGTATACGTACACACTTGTAGTGACATAGAAAGTCTTAGGCGGCTTGTCATCAATTTAAAAAACGATTTAAGACAGGAAAGAGTGGCATTTCTGCCGTTTCACTAGTTCGGACGTAAATGAAGACTTTTTTGTTGGTCAAATATGAATTTATAGGTCAAATATTTTAATGCTTGCCATCTCACTTCCCTTCCTGTCCCTCCCTATTTGGTCTTGAAAAACTGCAATTCTAAGACAAAGAGAATAATCAATGTTAAAACATTAACTAAAATTCATAAACTAAGTGCCATCTAAAGGACTGCATCCTCGTCTTACTCGAGACAGACAGAGATGGCATGAGACGAATTTGTAAAGCTTTCATAATAGCGCTGTAAGTTCTAGTATATACCACTAAGTACTAATTTGTTTCAGAAATCTATATTACGCTGGTGAGCGGTTCAATTTGGCTGGTCGCATGAAAGTAGAACAATTCAGTCCAAGGAAAGACTTTCTCGTACCTGGATTCTTTGCGCCGAAGGAAGTAAAAGAATTAATAACTACGAAACAGGTATGTAAATTTACTACCCGTCCGAAGCTGGGCCCGCCCCAGCGGGCGGTAATTCCCGGGGTCCCGTAATGTTTTTGTCAATTAAATATAGCTTATGACCCTCACAATTAACGTGGCTTTCTATTGGTAAAAGAAATTTCAAAATCGGTTCAGTAGATCTGGAGATTATCACCTACAACGTCACAAACATTACCTCTGTACCAAACTTGACCTAATATCGTTTAGCTTAACTGTGTGAAATACAATTAAATTTACACAGGACACCAGAACAAAACACAATATAACAAAAATCTTCAAATATTTGTGGTGTCAGAACCGCGGAGCCATGTCAAAATTTTGCATGTTGGATAGTGTACATATTTATTAGTACCTTTGTATAGTTCTACTTTTTCTTATTTTTAAATGGTCCGCCATAATGACGTCAGGACCGCGGAGCCACTGCTGATTTACGAAATACCACAAGCCTTAACAAAGACATTAATGTAACAACCTTTAATACCTAGTGTATTATAAAAAATGGCATTTAAAATTTACTGTAACTTTAAAATGTACTAAAAGGTACTGGCATAGTATTAAACATGTACACTATCCAACATGCAAAATTTTGACATGGCTCCGCGGTTCTGACACTCACAAATATTTGGGACTAAAGAATGTAGTATTGCCACAGTTTACGAGATAATTTACGATTGATTGCACGTATGGTCTAGTGGGTAAAGTGGTCACCGCGCAGAGTAGCATGGGTTCTCTTGTATTTGTAAATTGTATCATTTGAAAGTAGGCAAATCCAAAAACCTTACAAACGACCACTGACTACACACAGCGGTGTAGTCGTTCCTGTGTGTGAGCACAGGTTTTCAGACCTCATTTAGGGATGCGCTTTTAACGAACGTTTTCCTATCCCAGAGAAATTCTATTATAAAATCAATTCGTACGTATACATGTAGCTTAAATGTGCGTCCGCGAGTAGGAAATGGCACGTGCGTAAGTAGCAAAGCCTGCGTGCACGAGTATCAAATCTCGTATTTGAAAGATAAAGAGCTCACATACAATAATACTTAGGATGAATTTATGAAAAAATAAAACCCCATAACATGCAATACTTTTTATTACTCCTATACCATACAATAGATTTCTAAATATCACATGTTTTATGTTCGCTTTGCAATTGGTTAATAATACTTGATTGCTGTTACTAACTTCATTCTAAAGTTTTGAATTTTTGGCCACTATAATAAGAATACTTAAGTTTACAATCTGTTTTCTTTTTAATTATTTAAAATTAATTTGAAAATACTGTTGACAAAAAATTACAATTCGTTGTAGCGGAGCTGTTTTGTTTCTAAGGATAAAGTTCTTTGCGCGCGTCATGTCATGTGACGTCACGTTTTCCTTATAAATACAACGCCTCTCTGCTCCGCTTAATTTTACAAGCCTAAGGATTCCTCCTCTAAAGATAGACCATTAAGGCAATATAATATTAGATGATTTTTATGATAAAGATCATCCTAATTTAAAATAAAATTAATTTTATTCTAACACTTAAACAATAGTTATAACACAATTGTTTTAATTTGTTCAAGACTAGTACTTATAAGATAAAACACTAGATAAACATTAAAATTAAGTGAAAATATTTTTTGTAATTTTCCTATGACGTAATCGCAATTCGCACCTTCATTTGAAAAAACGAAGTAATGTATTCCACTAAGTAACGTACTGAATAGACGAATAGACGATATACAATAATTAAATACAGAATATTGGTCAGTAGTTATATTTGTACAATGTGGTATAAGTTTCATAGTTTCGCATATAATAATTCTATAAGCTATTATTTACTGTGATTTTTTGTAACAGTAATAGTATGTATATTGGCTGATATGATAAACTAATAGTTCCGCCACCTAATTAACTGGCTTATTGTTTTATCTGTGCCATATACCTAGGTTTTTTTAGGCCGTACAGCTTATTCTTACTATAGAAAAGATCAAAGTAAGGTGGAATGTAGATTAATGAACAATTCATGTACAAGAGCTTGATTATGATAAATAATTAGCTTTAAGTCGCATTAATCAGTTGATGATGTTACAATATACTACAATTTCATTATTAATGAAAATCATCATCAAAACAAATCAGGGAAAAAAACTGACCACTAAAGCTATAAGTTAGCTAAGTTACTGGAATTGTGTTTCTTTTATAAATAATAAATGCAATAAAACTACTTCTTAGGTGTACTGTGGAATTTGATAAACTCAACAGTTGCTTCGAATACATCATCAACTAGTTCTTTAGGAGTATGCAACGCGGCGAAATGTCCACCGTAGTCAACAATAGTAGATCGTACCAAGTTTGGGAACTTATCTCGTAGTATCCAGTCCGGTTGGTACATTACTTCGTATAAGAATTTTATCGCGGCTGTCGGCACTTCAGTAGGTATTCTGAAAAATAACACAAACGATTAAAGAAATGTTATTTTTTTTGTATAGGCAGCACACGAGTGATGCGCTGCAAGCTTTAATAGGCTACTTATTACTAGTACGAATTCATCTAACGTTGTAATAGCGACAAACAATGATTGACCATCTAGCGGTAAGCAGTTACCATAGTCACAGATTTTTTGTTCTTATTAGAAGAATTTCACAAGTTACTTACTCATGGGCCAACTGCACTTCGTTATAAGAGAATCCTTCTGCATATATTCTCATTGAAGTTACGATGCATTCATTCGTCCATGTAATAGTTACAGTATCCAGTACATCGTCTATGTTTAAATTGTCTAAACCTCCATGTGGTGTATCAAGTTGATCCCTGTTACTGCAGACTGCTATTTTCTCCATCATGTAGGCAGCTAAACCCGCCGGTGAATCAGTCAGAGCAAAACCTGTAAAAATATAATCATATATTTTAATAGTGACCGAAGGACATCACAAGAAATGCGCAATAATCAATTTGTAGGTCTCGTTGACGGGTTGAAAGGGGGCGGTGAGATATTGAGTGATCCACCAATTGCGCAGCCCTGCGAGATGGCCACACAATCCATGGATCATTCAATGTACATTGTAGATACATACGCAAACAACTTTAGCGTTATTGTATTTTTTAGTGCAATTATGTCTATTTACACTATAATAGTTAAGTGTCATGCCATCTCTGTTTTTTATTACAAATTAAACAAACAATGTTTTTTAAGATCGTTTATATTAGGTACACTTTTAAAGTATCGCGTTGCAGGTTACACAATATTATATACATCGGGCACTAACGATATCATGCTTAATTATTTTAAGTGTAAATAATGCATGTTTGTGTTAATAGTAATAATATTATATGAACCATGTTTTGAAAATATGCAATGCAATATTTACATATTTTTAAGAGCTATTTACTGGTTTATTATGGAATAAAAAAATCTTTTTAATTCTTTAGATATTTCTGTCTAAATAAAGTAGGACACTGAATGAAGTATAAGTACGTGCTACTATTTTTATAGGGATTTGAAAATAAAAAGTATATAGTTAATAAACATAATAATATATAGTTAGTTATATAGTTAACTATAATTGTGCAGGAAAAACAACACAATTAAATTAGCTTAAAACATAATGATATATATATATTTAATTCTTACTCTTATAAAAATAAATTTGGGGTGTTTCTGTATATTACTATACCAATAATAGCATTGTATATAAAAAAATATCCCTATTGTGTATCCCTATGTAATATTTTACTTCGGTCGAAGTCGAGGTGAGGTTATAATATAAATTGCACAATGATACAATCTTGCTGTAAATTGCAAAAAGACTTCGTCCTACTTTCTCGACTTACGTTTGCACTTTTAAATTATGTAAAAAGCTCTCGAGAAATTGACAGTAAGTCCCAAAAATATTTTAGTTACACCAAATTTAACTGCCATACGTGTAGCGAAAATCTTAGTTGAATATTGAAACAGACCTGTTTCTTCCCTCTATCCGGATAAAATCATTATGACACTTTATGTAATGACTACCTCCTTACCTATAGTATCTGGTTTCGTAGCTTGTATATGAAAATATCCACTTTCTTTTAAAATGTAAGAAAACAGCTTTTTCAATGGGTACACTCTTTCTGGACGTCCAGAATCAATCAAACTTGGGAAAAGAGATCCAATTATTAATTTCACGTTGCTGATCATTTTTGAAGACAGAGGCATATTTGAGTGCAAGCTGAAACAAATAGGTTTTATTTAAATCTGTCTATCTCTAAACACGCGTAGTGTGTAGTCAAAGTAATTACTTTTTGACTTTAATGGGATTTGTTTTTGGGAAGAAAAATGCTGCTGAGTCAGGAATTGTATCCGGTATATATGACTACAGGCTTTTTTATATATGGGACTTAACATAGCTGGCAAAACGTGGGTGTCATACACTCTGTCTACTTCTTCAGGATAGAAGCCGTGATGCATTGTACATTTACACACATAATCATGATCATGCTCCATCACTTATAGTTCCTAGTTATTACTATGACATAATGCAGGTACATACCCTAACACATTATTAGGGTACAAGGTGGCTAAATGTGTGGCGACCTGAGATCCCCAATCGCCGGCTTGAATATAGAATTTCTCGAAGCCCAATCGAAGCATTAAATTGCGCATCATTACCGCCATCTGTACTGGGTTCAAACCGGGTTTGTTGGTGCCCTGGAAGTTAAGGGACATAATAGTTAGATTCTAGAAGACTAAGTCGAACTCATTCATTAATTTAGACCATAAAATGATAATTTGGACGTCACAAAAAAATAACAAAACGATGGTACGACCAATCGTTTCGATCAATCGTATCGTGTGTTGAGCGGTAATTCGACACGATGAATCGTTAAGATTTTCTTGAGATCAATCTCAATCAGTGCTTTAATCAAAAGGTCATTAGATACAATTAAATGATTAGCAGAAGTAGGGCACATAAAAATAAGTAACGCCTAGAGATGTACCTTCAACTTTGCTGAATAACAATACAAGGGTAGTGTAAAAACAAATCACAATTACATTCAAACAAATATATTTTTTGTATTCCCGATTTGAACGAGGCTCAATTATTTTAATCATCTGCACACTCTCACTAAGCAATACTGTCTCTACGTAATGAACTTGATCCCCCAACTTGACCAAGTAACTAAGCACCCACCGATTACAGTATCAGATGTAGGTACCAACATACATTTTATAATTAATTATGTTTTTTAGTGTACCTACCTACTTGTTTATTATTAAGATTACAAAATCTGATCCGGTACAGATAAAAAAGAAACAATAAAAAGATACACGTGTACACACAATTTGGTGGGGAAACTCAAGGTCATATGTAATTTCACAATTGAATCGTCGACGCTATCAAAATAGTCTTCGCATAGAACAAAACAGGCTCATGCAGGTGTTAACTGAATTTTATATCCGTCTTAACTAATATATAGATATATACAAAGAAATAATGAAACTATAGAATAGTGAAAGTAAAAGAACGTGAGCTATTTTTTGATTTGGATAAATATCTAATTCTCACGCGAAAAGCCACCACAGATATTATAATAATAGAACATAAAAACCAGTTGAGCTGTAAAATAATACTTTCGACTTTTATTTGTTAAAAAAATAGCAAATTGAATGTATTAAACATAGACATGTGTCTTCATTACAATTGTTTTTTATCAAGACAACTCCCGCACTAATGAGCAAGCCTTATGTTGCGACCAATTTTATAGCCATCCAATTAACGGACGTAAAATACAACCAAACTTGGCACAATTATCTATATGTCACACAATTTTTGAGCTATTGATTTATCGAGCCCACAACACTCGGCACAGTGCTAGTGCCGAGTAACCACTAGCCCACACTTGCAGTCAAAAATTGTAATATTTAGCCTTAGCCTCCTCTGCTTTTTATGCGATATGAGACTTTTATATTACTCAAAAAGGTTTAGCCGTAAATCGTATCATATAACATTATGTGTTAGACATTGTTCCAGCAAACTGCACATAATATTTTTCATATTTACTAACCTCAGAAAATCCGAATCCGGGTAAATCAGCAGCCACTACTTCAAATACAAACTTATAACCATCTCTCGGTGTCGATAACATAGGAATTACTTTATCAAACTCTTTAGACGAACTCGGCCATCCGTGTAACATAAGAAGCGGTAAAACCTTTGTACCTTTGTTCACTTTAGGTTTTACTCTTATAAAATGTATATCCAACCCTTGTATCCTTGTTTTATAATGAGGAAAGTTGTTTAGAAGTTCGACCCTTTTCTTGAAGTCATATTTGTCCAACCAATAGGATAGAATCTTTTCCAAATAGTCTGCATTCATTCCGTAGTTTGATTGCATGCCTTTCAATGACTTTGTAAATCGGCGTCTGTTTCTTAATCTTTCTTTTAAATCATGAATCATCTGTAATGATTTATTTAAGTAATTATATATCTAATCAATAACAATTTATCTTTAAATAATTAAAAAAGTGGTAAATGCAAAAGTGAAACAAAGTGTTTGTAGCTCTCTACAAACACTTCGTTTTACTTTTGCATTTACCACTTTTACTTAATACTAATAATTGAAATATCATATTTGTTTTTATCTATTTCAAAACGCTTCAAACCACTAAGCCACATTAATTTGAATCAATGTCTTTATGTTTACTAATTAACTATTCAATCTATATTATAAACAGTTAATTTTTACGAAGCTACAAACATTATTTTAAGCTATACATACTTAGTCTACATCTCACCCTCGGCGGCAGAAAAGAGCGTAACATGATATAGGTACGTCTACGTAAGTAGTAAGGTACTTAACGTAACAATTTTAATCGTTATGCTATAGTACAAGATGAGCATTGCCAAACATACTATATTGCATATATCACTTTTTTACACTAAGGGTGTTATATAGTAAGAGGGTATGACAAACGATAAGTTATGACGTTTACCGAGTTTTCTATACTAATATCTACATTTTGTAATGAATAAACTAAAAAACTACTGGACCCATTTCGAAAAACTTACCTGTAGAAAGCTACATCATAAGCGGGTAACATAGGCTTATTTAAAAACAAATAACAGGACCCTCTTGAAAACCAAATAAATTATTATCATTTATGTCTACTGTGCGAAATCGGGACGTGACGCTAGGTTTTTTTTTTATAAATACAAGTGCTAATGTTTGATATGTTCCCGAGCCAATGCTGTGCCCCTTGTGCATTTCAAAATTTGTATCAATAAAGACAACTGCCGCCCAAGTCTTGTACCGGGACCTTTACATAAATACAATTCAAGGACAACGTACTCCACCAAACAAAGTTTTGTCCTGTATCTTTAGATATAGAATATACAACACTCAGCGAGGTGGACACCTCAATTTGACCACACGTGCGGTTATGTTAAATGCCTTATTAGATTTTATACATACTAGATACGCATTAAAAACGTACACTGTTTTAAAGTGGTTAGAATTGACCGACCGCGCGCGTGAACAACCAGTGCCAGACCTACGTTTTCAAAAAGGGGTGCAGACTGCGAGTTTGCCGCCGCCAAGGCAAAGTTAACTAAGAAATCATATTTAAGTACATTGTTGTAATTATTTGTTGTCATTTTTTTAATTAATTTTTGTGGAAATAAAAAAACAACTAGAGTAGCTAGGTGTAGTGACTGCCGGCCCCAGTCTTTGCCGCCCGGGGTGACTTTCCCCTTCATTAAAAGCATCCTTTATTCTTCATTGTCAGTTTGTGTGTACATATATACCGAAACTATTAATGTCATAATAACATTTTAAGAGGTAGGCCACCGTGGGCCCGACTGGGGAGGGACCTCCAACTTACAGAAGACCACAGCCAAATAACTATACACAGCGGTGTAGTTGTGTTCCTGTGTGTGAGTACAGGTCTCCGGCGCTCATTTGGGGATGCGTTTTGAGAGCAACGTATTCCTATCCCATGGATGCTCCCATCTTGAGGCATTGGTGTAAAAAAAATGGGTTGGTAACACGCAAGTGATACCTCTGATATTGAAGGCGTCCATAGGCTGCGGTAACTGCTTGACATCGGGCGGACTGTATTTTTGTTTGCTACCCAAGAAGTATAAAAAAAACCTAAGTAATATTAAAAAAGAAGAATTTTAAAATTACTTACAGTATCATTAAAATCTATAGTGAACGGTCTTATAGCATTGTCCTCCTTTTCTTGTATGTCATCACTGCCCCACCATTTCTGTTCATCCAATTCTAATTGTTCATAATTTTGGCTATTCATAAAACTATATCCTACATATATCGCTACGATGACTACTATCGCAGCTATTAGTTTACCCATCTGAAAATATAAGTATATATATCTACACTATAATATATTATTATAATATTATAAAGAGGAAAGATTTGTATTTTTGTATGTACCTAACGCATAAACTCAAAAACTACGGGACCGATTTCAAAAATTCTTTCAACATTGGAAAGCTACATTATCAGCGGGTAGCATAGGCTATATTTTATTTTTAAATAATACGGAATTCCGTGCCAATCCGGGACGTGCCGCTAGTAAATTATGAAATACATCGGCCAAATAGGGGATGTCCTAAAATAGGGCAAAATTAAAAGTACCTAAACAGAACCATGTTCTTGCGTGATGAGGTTAATAAATGTGAAAGCGAAAGAAGTATGTCTGAATCGAAGCAATTGGCGTACCATAGTGCCTGTCTCCCCCAATGGGAGACCAACGTTATTATATGTATGTGTATAATGACATTATCACTGGTTATCAACTTCCATCTCACTCAGCCAAAAGATGTCTCCTGCTGAACATAGGTCTCCTGCAAGGATTTCCACAGCACTCGGCCGTGAGCTGACCTTACCCATCAGCTTGTCAAATCTAATAAGTACCTATTTGTTCTTTAGGCTAATATTTTTTTAATTTAAAGCCATTTAACACTAGATCAATAGGCCAGCCTTTGATTTTAAAGCGCTTTGCCATTCAATAATTACTAACATAGCATATAGAAAGACTCCGAGCTAATACTGGATGTTTTTATGACGAATAACACCACCCGACCCGCGGATCGAACACGGGAACCCTAGACGGCATGCGCTGAGTAGTACGCATTACGACTGAGCCACCGTGAAAAATAATGTTAAATTTACAGAAAACATATTACTTAAATACCTTAGAGTTCCGACATGTGTACATTCAAAATAAGTCTGTGGCAGAAACTTTAAAAAGGTTGAAAAGACTTTTTCAAACAAAAATCTCACGATTATTCGTTTGACCGTTATAACATCACTGACATTAAATTTGTATTTTACATAACAGTTATACGTATGGTTAAACTCTCAGCTGGCCTTTGCGATTTGTAAGTAGGTAGATACCTACATCGAAGTTTTATTAAATTTTTCAACAATATTTTCACTGTGAAAATGATCGTTACTATAAATGTATTAAAAAACGACAAGAAGGTTAAAACAATTTTTTATACATCTACCACGTTTTCTTTATAAGCGTCCATAGGTAAAAAGTATGTAACTATTCCCCAATTCATCATAATTATATCCAACTAATATATTAAACGCCAAAGTTTGTGAAGATGGATGTTTGTTACTCGGATCTTTCACGCAAAAACTACTGGACAGATTTTCATTAAACTTTACAATATTATTGCGTATGCTTCGGATTATCACTTAGATATTTTTTTCATAAATATAGATATCCGTTAAAAAATACGCGGCTTAAGCTACCTAGTTATCTATATCTCTAAAGTAATATTTTTCTATTAGATACATCGTATTTCTAGCGATTAAGAAAATCATTCCACGTGTAACTGTAACAGAATATGCTTCCAATAGGTTAACATTTCGGACTATTTGTTTAATTGCCTAATATTGGTATTTAATATTTTTATGTTTTACAAGTATCAGGATAATCCTATTTCCGTAACACACCTACATAAATCGGGGTCGATCAGATATAAAGACAACATTTTCACTGTACCTTACAAAAATAATATCACCAAGTTCACCTCACCTTTGTATCCACAAAAACACTTCAATGGAACCCAAGTATCACCGTATTATTTAAATCATCGATTTATATTGATAAATGAATGATACCAGTGTATCATACTTATCGTATGCCGAATTCGCGAATAACTGATGGTTAACACGTGCGTTCGTTACGACCACCGAAATCGTAGTGTTAGTTAATGTTGTACTAGCGATTATAGTGATGTGTCATGGATGTGAGCTCGTCGCATCGGTCGACTCTCCCCAACCTTGAACTGTTAGGCCTTTCCGTATGTTTGTATGACAGTAATCTTGTTGTTATGTTTATTATAAATCTTACCGGTTAAATTAAAATTTTAAACGACCATGTTGTTGATGAACTTTGCATCGAGATAAAAAATACAAATCGAATGTTTTGTTGAGAACTTACTCGATATGTCGAAGCACTATAGTAGGTAGACTATATATTATTAATATTCTTTTAGACATACCTACATTTAGGTTTATATTATTGGCTAATTGTATTAAAAAGAAAATGGTCTTGGTGGTCTTTTATATTTTGTTTGTTTTAGAATTCGATCCGTTTGATAGAAAATAATTTAAACAGTTCAGGAGCCCTACAGTGACGTCCTTATTACTATTTACTTTCGGTATTTTGAGCTAGGTAATAAAGTTGTCATCTTACGAAAATTAATCGCTGCAATCGTTATAACAGCTACTAAACGCGTATATAAATATTATAAACGCGAAAGTTTGTAACAATGTATGTTTCTTTCTTTCACGCAAAAACTACTGAACGGATCTGGATAAAATGTAGCATAGATATAGATTATAGTCGAATAGGGAGAAGCCGCGGCCGGAAGCTGGTAGTACAATAATTATAATCTTTCATAAGTCCTTATAGGACCGCCCCGACTTCGGTCAGGTTAAACAATTTTTTACACGTTAAGGGGTAGAATTTCCAAAAGTTTCGTAGAGCTTACATCATTTGGAACCTTTTTTCAAAATTTTAAGTTTGTAGCCCTTAGTGGTTTTCATTGGTTCAAAATCCAGGAAGGAAAATGAGGAATAGGTACGTTTGTATGGATAAAATGGGCAGTAGCAATCGCTCATAAAAGTCTTTAATTATATTATTGATAACAAACAGTATGAGTAAAATTTCATAACATTCTGAAAAAGTGACTACGAAATGCATGTGCAAAGATATATAAATTTTGGCGATGACATTTTGAGCAAGTGGAGTTTTTGCATCATAACCGCTTGATGTTGTGTAAGGGAACTATTGGACTCAGTTACTTGTCATCATAATAAAAAAAGTTAATTTAAGTATAAGCTGATCGGTGACATTTACTAGTATGTATGCACCTGAAAATACACACTAAAATAAATTGTGCTTAGATAAATCGTCCGCCGCCGCGGCGTTCATCTAATTTGAATTAATATTATAAAGAGGAAAGATTAGATGTTTTGTTTGTTTGTTACGATTTAACTCAAAAACTACTCGAACGATTTTAAAAATTCTCCATAGAAAGCTACATTATCAGCGGGTAATATTGGCTAAATTTTTTTAAAAACGTAACATATGTATGTCCACCCGTGCAAAGTTGGGATGTTCCGCAGTTAGTAAATAATTACTTTCTACTCTCTGACGATGAAGACAGATTTCCATTGCTAAAACCGGTTCAAACTAATTATCTCGAACTGTTTAATTTTAATTAATGAAAGGCAATAATCATGGCTTTGATTCATCTAGTTAGGTATAATTCTTATTTGTTTACGCCAATTCTTACTACATTATTTATAATGTAACTATATGAAAACTGATAATACATTTATACCTACTTCTACACTGTACTAATATTGAAGAGATTTGTATTTTTGTTTCTCACGGATAAACTCAAAAACTACTGAGCTGATTTTAAAATACTTTATAAATGTCCACCCGTCGTGCGATGCCGGGGTTAGTCGCTAGTATTTATATTAAGTATTTATATCTATATTATTCAATGGCTTAGGCTGCCTTGCGGCCCAATGGTATCACCGCATGTCGTGCAGAGATGTTGATCCCCAAAGAGGGTGATATTGGATTTTTCTTACGAAAATTGCTCAGTATCAGCCTAGCCAGGCTCGCTTACTACCTATTGATTGAGACTTATATAAATTAAACCGTATTAATTAAAGTAAATAAATAAATAACTGGCGTAAAGCTGCTGTAATACACCTTAGCCAGCTCAACTCATACACCTCAGTAAAAAGACGTCTACAACTGGAAATAGTCCTCCCCAAGGATTTCGCCAGCACTCGATCGTGTGCCTAAGTCCCTTATTTACAATATTATATACCAACATAAATCCCGTCGATAAGTATAACTTACGTATTATTAGTATCACGCTTTGTTTGTTTACCATATTAGTTGTTTGTAAATTGTAGACAATACAAACGGCACGGATGGTGCAATAAACTCTATTCATTCAATGGTTTACGTGTTCTTCTTGTCACTATCAATGCGTCACAATTACCGATTCGGTGACAATAAGCGGAAGTCGTTAAAAATTGAAGTATTCTTTGATTTTGTATTACTTACTTATCTACACTACTGGTAGTTTTTTTACAAGATCCGGTTATTGGAGTTTTGCAGACGAAATTCGGTCACAGTGGCCAATCTCAAATCTTAACGGAGATTAGCCAACTGCGTACATATTATAGGGCACAAGCGTGTATGCAAATTATGTCGTTGCTTGGCATGTGGAACTGTATTGCAACTCAAGCCTAAATAGGGCATGGTATAGAGGCTAGCACTAGCTAGGTGACAGCTAGGGAAAAATAATGTTATATAGGTTGTACCTATTATGTATGCCATGAAATTAGTTAGATGTCTTGTTGTCTTCATCAATTTGACAACATTACGTGCCTAACTTGCGCAAAGAAGACAAATTTATGTCATTAAACTACTACATTATGCTTTACAAACGCATTCACTGGAGACGTACACACAATAAACACGTGCAGGAACACAATTACACCATTTTGTGTAGTTATTTAGCTGTGGTCTTCTGTAGGTGTTTGTTTCTTCCCCAGTCGGTCATACTTCGCTTGTATGGTGCACCATACAAAATACTTTGTCTGAGCTAGTGCACTACCTCTCTTTAAAAGATGTAATAAAATCTAAATTTCTGCCATGTCACGGCTCAAAATCAAGGATGTTGAAAATAAATTACGCAACGTTAAAAGCGCGATTCATAACTCACAAATAACGCTCGCCTGGCTTCATCTTAACACTTAAAATAATTGACAATCAAAAAACATGCGTGTCCCAGACAGTGGCACAATTTCTGCATTGGCTTTTATTGAGCGGAATGAAAGTCAGTCGATTTATTCATTCTTAAACTTTTGTTCAGTACCTACAAATGATCATCATAATTATGTGGGTACTTGTACAAGAGAGTTCAATAAAACGAATGTAGCAATATTTATGTTTTAAACTGGTCAGGTCTACGTCATTTATCAAAATAACATTTGTGTTATTGGCACATCTTTATATTGTTTATCTGCTGTTGTATGTGCTTATTTAGAAATTTTATTTATAATCAATCCTTACAGCTATCTTTACGTCATGTTCACCTAATATAGATAGAGAGACAAAAAGGACACTTATTGTTTTAATATAATACACTTAAAATATCTACATATACTAACAATTTCTATTAATAGTAATTATAATAACCAATGCCAACAAAAAAAAAGGATAAATATGTGTACCAATTGCCTGGATGCTATAGATTCTGATTGCCTGATTTAGGATCAGATCGCCGTGTGTAGTTCGCCCCGAACTGTGCACTCGCGGCTCACCCTTGACCGATTTGGTTCATGTTCGAACTTGAAAAATAATTTTGGCTCATTAATTAGCCTACCAAATTTACTCTTGTTATTGTCGAAAAAACATTTTTGTACATAGGTAGTATTAGGTAGGTACGAATCCATAAAAATGTTGGGCTAGTCCAGTAGACTCTTCGGTTCAAACGAAACTTCGCTCGCTCATTCAAATATTTTTTGTGTCGCAAATTTGTATTTTTTTTTAATGCATTCAACATATTTTAAAACATCAAAATCTTTTCAGATTCGTCCTACATTCATGATCAGCATACAATACCCGATAGAGGAAGTGCTAAGTGGAGAATTATCGACAACAAGCATGAATTCAGTGATGACACGTTACGCCACCGACGATGGTGGGGTGGAGAAGGAACCCGAGGGTCGTGCGCAGAACGCCATGCAATGCTACATACACTCGGTGGCTGTATCCGACAAGGTACAGTGATCCCAATATTTAAATCAATTTATTTTTAGTTCTTAACAGCGCAGCGTGAGGAAAGTTACCAACAACGTAGGTACTAATTATACCTATACAGATAAAATTGTGTGTTGTAAACCAAAACTTTAAGTCGATTCTTCAATTTTATTAAATTTATAATTATAGTTTGGGTGGGTATCTGTCTCAAGTTTTTAAAATTCAATCCTTACTCATATTATAAATGTGAAAGTTTGTGAGAATGGATGGATGGATGGATGTTTGTTACTCTTTCACGTAAAAGCTACTGTACGGATCTGGATGAAATTTGGCACAGAGATAGATTATGGTCTGGAAAAACATATAGGCTTTTTGCAGCGATAACTGACATCCACGCGGGCGAAGCCGCGGGCAACAGCTAGTATATTATATTTATTTGTTGAATAGCGGAAGTAGCTGGATGCGAGAATCGGGCTAGGTGACGTGTACTTTTAATCCTATGTCCAGCAGTGGACTAATAATAATAATTAGGTATGAAATTAAATTTTTTGGACTTAGTCATATGAAATAATTACTCCAACCAAGTCGATTCTTCAAAAAAGGATGCACTACAAGAAGCTCCTTTAGAGATAGTTGGCAATAACTAAAAATTTTCTTGCATACCTAATTAGTCATCTTAAAAATATCGCATTTAGCTATAAGGCCGCCTTTTTTACCTACTACTATTTTTCCGTGTATCTTTTTACATTATAGTATGTGTATCTACAATAAAAAGTTATCTATTTATCTAATTAGTTCCGGCTTGACCTTGACACGTGGACACGTGTGACACGGGCCGAGAACCCCCCAACCTTATATTTGGAGCCGCGGAATGCTATACAATATTCAGTTTCACCTTGAATTTTAAAGGGGCCCTATATTTCTTTGTCACCACGGACCCTTAGACCATCCTTCCTGTACCCTGTACATCCATTAAAAATGTCAAAAGGTTATAAACAAACGGAATTACCGTTTGCTTGTTAACTTTTCAAGGGTATACAGATTGTAATGAAATTTGACAAGGAGATAGATAGTACGAGTATCTTGGGATCCTACATGGATTACTTTTTCCGACAACCACGCGGGCGGAGTCGCGGGCAAAAGCTAGAATATTAAACAGATCCTAATTATGTGTCCTAATCTTATTTATCGCGTCGATAGTTTATTACATCATCTCGCATTACAAGTTTATCAGACACATTAGTAAACTATGAGGCCTTTATAAAAAAATATAAGTTAAAGATGATATTATATACCGAAGAATGTGACGATAATAATATATTATACTGGCCACGATTTTATTGCACATAGATACAAGTTACTTACATATTTAAGTGAACTTCGCAATGTGTACTTTGCTCTAGTTTTATAAAATTAAATATAATAAACGATAAATCGTTCCGTACATGCCATTTTAAAGACCACGGAGTTGGCGAACGGTCATAAATATGGTATACTATTTTAAGAGAGGTAGGTTATCACTAACGAGTAAGCCTGACTGGGGAAGGACCTCCACCTTACAGTAGACCACAGCCTACTTTACACAGCGGTGTAGTTGTGTTACTGTGTGTAAGTACTAGTCTATAGCGCTCATTTAGGAATGCGTTTTGAAAGAAACGTATTTCTATCCCAGGTATACACTTAAAACAATGGGTTGGCAACCCGCAAGTCATACCTCTAATATTGCAATTGTCCATAGGCTGCGGTAACTTCTTAACATCAAGCGGGCCGTATGCTTGCTTGCCAGCTTAGAAGTATAAAAAAAACCTACACAAGATTCAACATGGTCTACGAATATGTAAATCCACACGGTAAAATAATAAAATATTTTTTAACTGTTAAAGTCAAACTCGCTTGATTAAAACGTTAAGAGTTGGCTACACGCAAGTGATACTTATGGTATTGCAAGCGTCCATAGACTACGGTAACTGCTTAACAACAGGCGGGCCGTATGCTTGTTTGCCATCTAAGTAGTATATAAAAAAAAATATCGTTTTAATATCCCAAGGATATACTATTGTATCAATTTCTTTAAAACACAGTTCTTTAGGCTTACGGGCAGAAATCGTCACGTAAGGAAGAGGTGTCATACCTGGGTCGACCTCTCCTTCTCTTCCTTTTTCTATTATATATAATGGGAAATACGCCCCGGCTTCCCACGGGTGGTATTTCCCGGCGGTTCCGTAAGGTTTTTGTCAATAAAATGTAGCCTATTACACTCACAAATAACGTGGCTATCGGTAAAATAATTTTCAAAATCGGTTCAGTAGATCCAGAGATTACCCCATACAACATCACAAACTTTACCTCTTTGTATAGATTATGTGTGTGTGCTCGTGCGAGTATCAACTAAGAAGTATCAGCAGCAAGCATTATTCATGGTCACCTATGTAACCTTAATTCTAAACACTTGTAAATATTATTTAAACTTATTTTAAGCCTAAACCTGTCCATTTAAAAAAAAAACTTTGATGGCCTTTTATATCAGACTAGGTGTTGCTCGCGGCTCCGCTCGCGTGATTGTCGGTTATCGCGATAAATTACATCGCTATTCCAGACTATCCCTACTAATATTATAAATGTTAAAGTTTGTAAGAATGGATGGATGGAGGGATGGATGGATGGATGTTTGTTACTCTTTCACGTAAAAACTACTGAACGGATCTGGATGAAATTTGGCACACAGATAGATTATGGTCTGGAATAACACATAGGCTACTTTTTGCAGCGATAACCGACATCCACGCGGGCGGAGCCGCGGGCAACAGCTAGTGTTCTATATCTATGCCAAATTTCATCCAGATCCGTAGAGTAGTTTTTATATTGCTAAATCATTGCACTGTATCCTTATAGCTGTATTCGTCTAATTACGTAGATTCCTATTTAAAATGCAAATAGCTCGTTAATTTCTTACTGTCCAGTATTATTTTTAATTTATTTTATTTTGTTATACGACATAGTAAAGTAGGTACTCTATTCAACGCAATTAGTCGAAAATATCGGCAGTCATGATGAGTATAAATATTTTAGAATAGCCTTGGTGTGATATGTCAGTACAGTAGCGTTTTCCTTACTTACCTTAATACTTAACTTGAGTTTGAGTGGTAGTATAAAATACGTGGCTTCCCGTCGTCTGTCCCTATTTACAGCATGCAAAGGAGATAAGGTTCCAGGGTCGCTCTATAAGGATTGTTTTTTTTTTATTTTAGAAAGCCCTAAATATATTTTTAAGAGCTTTTGTAAGATTAAACAATAACACTCATTATTTTAATAATCATAGCAAATCTCCTAAAAATATATGCCGTACTATCCGAAAAAAAAACAATTCTTATAAATCGACCCTGGAACGTTATCTGCTTTGCATGCCGTATCTTAGACCTTATAAACCACGCACGATTTTGATGCCGTTTTTCACTATCATTTTAGAGAATTTCTTCCGGAAGATTTATATCTATAACTAGTGGCCCGCCCCGACTTCGCCCGGGTTTAACTATTTTTAGCTTAACTTTCTTTTTTTTTACATAAGTATAATCTATACTAATATTATAAAGCTGAAGAGTTTGTTTGGTTGGTTGAACGCGCTAATCTTAGAAAGTACTGGTTCGATTTGAAAAAATCTTTTTTTGTTGAATAGTGCATTTATTTAGGAAGGCTATATAACATCACGCTATGATCAATAGGAGCGGAGCAGTAGTGAGATATGTTGCAAAATTGGGAAAAATATTCCAAATTACCACGCGGATGAAGTCGCGGGTGACCCCTAGTATTTTATATAGATAAACTACTACTACTAACATAGCAAAAAAGAATTAGCGAAATCGGTTCAGCTGTTCTCGAGATTTGCGCTTAGCAACACATTCAGCGATTCATTTTTATATTCTAGATACATGCCTATTATTATAGAGAAATAAGAAAAAACCAAAGCGATCCAAGGGTTATAACGTAGGTACCACATATAATATTATACACATATTATAACTTGTTCATTGGACACTCGTTATGTGCTTTTGTCCGGCTGAATTTAATGTTGATTCAAAATCCCGGAATGGGCAAAATAGATTTTGCTGTCGAGTAATTCTAATAATAGTCAGAATAGTTAGGACATTGGCATTGTTTATATCCCCGACTGTCTTCGGCTACATATTTTCGTCCCATCGGTCTATAAAAATGAGGAAAAAGAGAATGCATACTTGCGCATTATGAAACCGCGTATACTTATAATATATAATTAGATTCGGTTTAAAGGATATTAGTTTTATTTGAGTCGATTTGGTTCCTAGTTCAAGCAGCCCAGATTTAAATAATATACGTAATGTCTACGGGTAACTTACAATAGAGAGTTAAGGCATCATCCAAGCGTTCAAGCCCGACTGGGGAAGGACCTCAACCTTACAGAAGACCACAGCCAAATAACTAAATACAGCGGTGTAGTTGTTCTGTGTGTGTGTAGAGGTCTCCAGCGCTCATTTAGGGAAGCGTTTTAACCCAGGGATACTACATCTTAAAGCCTTGTGTATAAAATGGGTCGCCAACACATATTGCAAGCGTCTATAGGCTACGGTACCTGCTTACAATATACATACTAACAAATCAAACTAAAGTCTAAATCGATACAAAAGTAAACACCTAAAATACCTTTATTGGTACCAGATAGAAAGAAAGCAGAGTTAGGTATTAATAGATTGATAGCAACAGGGGATTGTTGATAAATATTTATTATCAACAATCCCCCGTTTATCTTATCCGATTATGTAACCCTAACGCGTGGAAGTTTACACGTGCCGCTTCTGACAGGCCAGTGACATTAATTTGTTCACCTCGTGGGTCCTCGGGCTAGTAGTTTGCACTGATATTTCCACGTGCCTCTTTAATCTTGTACTATATTTATTACCTCAATCATAATATATGTAATTTTATTCGTCTTTTGTATAGTATATTTATCTGTCCCTTTTTGTTACCACACATATTGTAACTCATACCAAATCGTAAATGTTATACTCTGGCGATTAAAATAGTGAGCCGAGTTTCTTGCCAATTGTTCTCGAGGCCCTAGCCCTAGTCATTGAATCGGCCGTAGGAAAAAAATATGCTGGCATTTGTTTTTATGACGTTCACAAGTATCGCGCATTTGATCTAAATTAATAAATGAGTTTGACTTTGACTTTTGTTTATTACAATTAGGTATTTTAGAGTTAATTTAGTTGAAGTTTCTTTTTATTAGTCTTAACCTAAAAGTAAAGTCCTATTAATAAATAAAAAAAAACTTATAATGTTTCTCAGGTTATTAAGGTCAAATCTTGTAACAAAGATTTGAACCACTTCCCGATTTCCAATTGAGTTAAAGTTTGGTACACTTAGGTACGTAATTTATGTTCATACAATACTATGGTGTGCTATGAAGCTGGTGTGATGATGCAGTCGGCAGTTGGCTTTGGTGACTCTGCAACAAAACAAGATAGCCTCGCCGTGTTTTCTCTAACTTAACTCTCGCACTAAAGGAACAAGCACTGTGTCGCGGGGGACTTTACAAACATACAATTAATTAAGTACATCGAGTCTCGGGACAACCATTTATGGATCACACAATTTTTTGGTCCTGTGTGGGGATCGAACCACAACACGCCGCGCAATGATAAATGGCGAAGTAACCACTTAAGCCGCTGAGCTAACCGTACAGTCATCAGTCAGTGTAGGGCATACACGTTTGTCCACCTATGACAGGTATAAGGTATTCCCCAATACAAGTCACATTGGTCACAATGCTAAATGCCAGACTGATATAGACCATAATTATCATCTTAATAATAATATTAAGAGGAAACATTAGATTTTTTGTTTGTTTGTTACGTTTAACTCAAAAACTACTCGACTGATTTTATAAATTCTTTCACCATTAGCAAGCTTCATTATCAGCGCGTAACATGGCTATTTATGACGAAATTTTAATAAATGACTACCCGTGCAAAGTCGGGACGTGCCGCTAACATGTATGTAAGTATATGAAATCGTTTGTCCTGACTGTGGTGATCCACAGTCAGGACAAACAAAACTACTAAGTCTTGAAGCTGAAATTTAAAATAAAGGTTTATTTTATCACGTAAACATTCGCTAAGAAAGGATTTTCGGAAATTCGATCCCTAAACGGGTATAAAAAATACCCGTTTAGGGATCGAATTTTGCTGCTTCGAACTTGTTACCATAGTAACAATAGTACCTATGCACTAACACTAGCATAGCGCCACAGAGTCGTATATAATGTGACGTCAAATTATGACGCCAGCACGAATTAAAGTAGATAAACGATAAATATAAAAAGATAATAGGAGTGTGTTGGTTAATCTAAGTACCTACTTCTATACCTACGTAAGGTTATTGAATAGGATAATAGCTCGGTCACGAACATGCCGGCAGCGCGTGACCGTAAGAGAGGCAGGGCACCATACTAGCGAGCAAGCCCGACTGGGGAATAACCTTCAGCTTATAGAAGACCACAAGCAATTAACTACACATCGTGATAGTTGTAAATTAGTACGTAAGCACAGGTCCCTAGTGTTCATATAGGGATGCGTTTTTATTATTTTTGGGTTGGCAACACGCGAGTGAAGCCCGAGATATTGCAAGCGTCCATAAACTACGGTAACTGCTTACCATCAGGCGGCCCAATGCTTGTTTCAGACCTAAGTAATATAAAAAAACATTAATATATTTTTAACCTAGTCTGCCCCAATGTTGAACCAAGCTAAAAACAAAAAACGCCCTGATCCAAGAGTAAGAATCTTAAACAAGGTTTTAGAGACATTTTTACTCGCATAGAGCCACGTGCCATGCATTTCAGAGAATCATGATTGATTTCCATTTTCAATCTTAAATTTGCCAAGTGTAAATAGGAGTTCAAGGGAGGTAGAGCACCATAAAGCACGAGTGAGCAAGCCTGACTGGGGCAGGACCTCCACCTTACAGAAGACCACAGCCAAATAACAACACACAGCGGTGTAGTTGTGTTCCTTTGTGCGAGTACAGGTCTCCAGCGCTCATTAGGGATGCGTTTTGATATCAACGTATTCCTATCCCAGGGCTACTTCCATCTTCGATATTTCACGGTCGATAATGATATCTTGCTCACAAAGTTAGCTGGTGGAGGTTGCACACCACATACGCTAAAGTTCTTTGCCAGTTATCTGCGAGACAGAAGACAATTTGTTGACTGTGGTGGATTTCATTCGAAACCTTATTTCACGAGATCGGGTGTCAGTCAGGGCAGTAATTTGGGCCCTCTTCTTTTCATATTGATGATAGATTAGACATGTGTCCGTTATCACGAAACGTAACTGAAAACGGTTACCAACCTAATAACCTAACGTATCGATAACTAAAAACTCACTAACCGGTATCACAATAACCACATTGATGTAGCGAAATGGCAGCGTTGGCAAGTAATAACTAAGTTGTCAGAAAAGTTGGTTAGTTGACAGCGTTGGCAGCTAATAACTAAGATAATTATGGCTTCTCTCTCTAACTAAACATGTGCTCATATGCGTAAAAGAGACGAGGCGGTTATCGTTGCGCGAGTGGCCGTTGTTTGGTTGGCATTATATCGTGTTGAGTTTTGTAAAATGAACTTTAAATATATGCGCATAAGATGTAATTTTAATTGTCAAACAATTCGAATATTTCATTAATAGCTAGTTAGAAGTAGCCTCTTTCCGAATAACCAAGATGAGGCGGTTATCGTTGCGCGAGTGGCCGTTGTTTGGTTGGCATTATATCGTGTTGAGTTTTGTAAAATGAACTTTAAATATATGCGCATAAGATGTGATTTTAATTGTCAAACAATTCAAATATTTCATTAATAGCTAGTTAGAAGTAGCCTCTTACCGTCAATTCATTATGTATTATGTTGGTATTATGTTTGTTTATCATTATATTTGATTTGTTATTGTGAATTTTTGACAGTGCGATTGTGTTTTGTTGCGAAGTAATTCGGAGTAAACTTTTTTGAACGTGAATGAGTATTTTCTGTTTTATGATAGGAGATAATATATATTACGTTAGTTTAGTTTGTGCTTTATTTGATAGTAATTTGTATACTTCATAAAACTAAATTTAATTTTATCAAAATATATAAGTAGGTAGTTTGTTGCCTGCTTATGTTTAAAAGACGTTGAACTAACAAAGTACACAAATATGTTGGTACTTAATATCTCTTATTTTAGATAAACAGACAATATTCTTAGATTATAATTATACATACTAGATTGAGTGTCCCGTACTAACAGACAAGCATCGTTTACGTGGTTCCGCCGCGATTTCGCTGTGTGCGTGAAGCTCACGGCCGCTATATCAATGTGTGCGTAAAACTATTATAGTAAAGTAAACGCGTGAGTGTTCCTTTTCACTGTTCTCAGTAATCAGCTGACGTAATAATATTTTTGACAAAATTGTTTTTGTTGACTTAAGAGTCATGTTATGAAAATACTTACCTGTGGAATGTAATCGTCCCTGATTTTTATTTTTTCAATCATAGTTTTTGCAGGTTTTAACTGCACAAATCTTTATTATGACTAAATTCGTGGGAGCTCAACTACCTACGTGTCTAACACATTTACAAAAAAAAAAAACATTGCAGAACATTTACTAGGTACGTTCCGTTTTAGCCACATAATCGGAAAGCGATTCAATAGCTGTACTGTACGTTATTACGTTACGTTAGTCGCAACTAATCCAGTTTGTAGCTACTGATAACTGAACTAACCAAGACTCGGATATCGATATTAAGCAACGGTTATTGATATCGGTATTAAAACCAAATAACGGCTATCCAACGGTTATCGGATATAACCAATAACGCCCATGTCTATGATAGATGACTTACCAGAGGTAGTTAGAGAGTCAACCTGTCTATTATTTGCTGACGATCTAAAGCTTTTCCACGTAGCAAGAGACATCGCCGACCATGATGTACTTCAAGGAGACATAGACAAAGTAGTAGAATGGAGCCACAAAAATAAACTCTTTTTTAATATCTCCAAATGTTCAGTGATGTCTTTCACCCGAATTCGCAACCCATCACACTACCGGTATAAAATAGAAGAAGAACCTTTGGAACGAGTGGTAGAAGTCAGAGATCTTGGAATTTGCTTTTCAAACGATTTAAATTTTAAAAAACATTTGCAACAGAGCTTATAGGAATTTAGGGTTCGTTCTACGTCTAGCCAATGAATTTACAAACATAAGTGCTATAAGAGCCTTGTATGATGCATTAGTTCGAAGTCACCTTGAGTGCAATGCAGCCATCTGGGGACCAAGCGAAACTAAATATAAATTTATGATAGAAAGAATACAAAATAAATTTATTAGATTTTTGTATATGAAAATGTACAAGGTATATCCGGGCTACCCATTATTATATCCAACATTGTTTATATTAGGTATGGTAGGCTACTATAAACTGGAAACAAGGCGAGATGTGGCACTGGCTACGTATTTGTTTAATTTATTACGTGGGAAAGCGTATAATTCAGTAATCTTAATGGAAATTAAATTTAGTGTGCCGGATGAATACGTGGGCCGGCGGCGGCGACCGCCACTGTTGGTGGTACCGCCCGCGCGGACCAACCTGCTGCAGCGAGCGCCGCTCACACGAGCGCTGCGTACGCTCAACACGGTCACTGACCGGGTTGACTTGTTCGTATGTACAGATAAAGATTTCGCACAAACCGCGTATTCGGTGTGCAGCTATAATTATTGTTAGTGTAATTTAAAGTTTTTTCTTTTGTTGGTTACAGTAGATATATTTTTTCTTTGTTATTTTATTTTGTTGGCATTGGTTATATTTAATATTAATAGTATAAAAATATAAATTAGTATGTGTATATATTGTAAGTTTAGTATATTAAAACAATAAGTGTATTTTTTTACCTCTCTATCGCATTAGGTAAGCCTGTAAAGATAGCTGTAAGGTTTGATTATAAATAAATTAATAAATAATAAATCTTAAAGCCTTGGTGCCTCTGGTATTGCAAGCGTCCATAGGCTACGGTAACTGCTTTACATCAGGCGGACTGTATGCTTGCTTGCCACCCAAGAAGTAAAAAACAAATGGACGAGACACGTTTCTCGTATGTATCCCGAATGAAAGCCAGATGCCTAAAAGATCTCGGGATGCCTACAAGTTGTACATACCTATGAGTAGAGGCAGGCTCGCGCGACGACCTAGATGTATATTTGAAAGAAGAAAGAATAAAACCACGAACAGACAGGATTAGGAGGCCTTTAGTCAGCAATGGATCGCTACAGGCTAATCAATAAAAATGGTTGTAAATATGTAAAAAACCTGTCATAATTTAATTGTTTCAGACTGTTGCTGATTGTGTGGAAGCGATCATAGGCACTTATCTCTTGAATGGAGGAATTTTAGGAGCCGTCGAAGTGATCGAATGGATGAAAATTATACCACCAGAGGTAATTAATATTTTCTAGCCTATTTATTAGAAGAAATATGACCGAAGTTTTTTTGTGTTTTTTTTAAGACTACTCCCGCACCAGGGAACAAGTCTTTTATCATTATTTTTCCTTTATAAACTTTAACTATGCCACATCTCATCCGTGGACGCAAAAGTTTTCACCTACCTGTTTACACATATTTATAACATTAGAAGGAGGATAGTACGGCTAGAGATTATTAGGTGGACGATTTGCCCAGTAGACGGACTACATAAAAATGACTGCAGGAAAGCATTGGATGAATGGTGAATAAGGGTTGATGGTGATTTATTAATACTTTCCACCCATCACAAAGCCCTGGTGTTTAAAAAAAATTAGTCGATAAAACGGGAGTGATAACCTAAGTTTTGCAAGCATCCATAGGCTATAAAAACTGCTTACTATTAGACTAGCCGTATGCTTGTGTGCCATCATAATAGTATATTAAAAAACATATTATTAAAATTTCAGGATTCGTTCGCTGATTATCTACATAAAAGTGTATCAACCGTAATCACAGACAACAAAGCTACGGAGTCTGATATAAACTTCTTAATGGCATCATGCAGAAGCGATGTAGAAGAAATATTGCATTACAAATTTAGAGATCCCTCGTTTTTATTAGAGGTAAGTTAAAATAAACGTTGTATTTTTTTTAAAGGCATCTGCCGCACAAGCAGTTTTTCGGTTGACTTCAGACTCTGAACAGGGTCTTGACACAGAACGTCATTTTTGCAAAATGAAATTTTTATAAATCTGATCACTTTCGCACAATGACAATTTCGCAAAAAGTCACTTTCGCAAAACGTCACTTTTTTTAAGTCGCTTTCGCAGAATGTCATTAGTATTTAAGAGAGGTAGGGTACCATACAAGCGAGCAAGCCCGACTGAGGAAGTACCTTCACCTTACAGAAGAACACAGCCAAATAACTACGCACAGCGATGTAGTTGTGTTTCTGTGTATGAGTATCTGAGTGGTCTCCAGTGCTCATTTAGGTATGCATTTTGAAAGAAACGTATCCCTATCCCAGGGATACTCCATCTTAAAGCCCGGCTGTTAAAAAAAATAATTATAAAATGGGTCGTGATACGTGATACCTGATATTGCAAGCGTCCAAAGGCTACGGTAACTGCTCAACTTTAGGCGGGCCGTATGCTTGTTTGTATTTTTACTGATCGTTAATATTAGGTCTCATTCATGTCAATGACTTGAAAATGTGATAAAATAAAATTTTGGGCGATATCAAGTTGCGAGAGTGCCGTTCTGCGTCAATACCCAAAACAGCAATAAGGTGGTCCGACGCCCTACTGGAGGTTGCAAGTAGCCGATGGAAATCAGGTCTGAGTTCTGTGGCAATCCGTTAATTAAAATTAGAATTATCAGGAGTTATATTTTTCCTAAACACGGTCGCCTAAGACTGTATGCGCGTACTTTATACAAAGATTTACCTAAAATCTGTATTTGAATGTGTTAACCCTATTTTAATTGTTTCAGGCGTTATCTCATGCATCATATATTCGTAATCGACTCACTCGTTCATACGAGCGTTTAGAGTTCCTTGGCGACGCCATCTTGGATTTCTTGATTACGTCACATATATTTGAAAACTGTCGTGAATTAAAGCCGGGCGAGATGACTGACCTTAGGTCTGCTCTTGTCAACAATGTCACATTTGCTTCGTATGTTGTCAAGTTGAAGCTACATAAGTAAGATTTTTATTATTTTTGTTATTATTATTTGAGAGGTGCTCTTGGCTAAGTGCACTCGCTGATCGGTAAAAAATTAAAGGTACCAAGCAATGGGTGACTGGTATTTCACCTGATCATCTCCGTGCTTCGGAGGGTGAGTTAAAAATCAGTCGTTACATCACGACGGAGGCCTGTATAGACATACCATCAAGCGTCTTGTAGGCTTGTTTTACACCTAAGGAGTATAACAAAAAATAGCATTGACGACAAAATAAGTAGTAAACAAAATTATGTTAAATTGTTTTTCAGGTTCTTATGTTCAGAATTAAACCCAAAACTATCAAAAGCAATAATAATGTTCTTTGAGCACCAGCAACAAAGGGACCACGAGATTGTAGAAGATGTTCTCTATTTAATAGACGAAGAAGAATGCCATATGGCCGAATATGTTGAAGTACCAAAGGTTTGTATTGAAAGATTTAATATAAGAGCGATTGCCATTGGCCATTTTTCCATACAAACGTACTCCTGATTTTCCTTCCTGGATTTTGCCTAGAGCAATGAAATTTAAACCTGATATAGATATCAGGCTTGACAATGTCCGTGTTTTTGAATAAACAGGTTTTTATAGAAGTTATGCCCAAACGAATATTAAAAAAAACGCATATTTGAAACGGCCCCATACGGAGAAATGGATTGATGTTAATACAATAAACTATGTATGTGTATGCTATGAATGAATTTTCAAAGCACTCGCGAGTGGCAATCCCTCTCAAGCAAGCATGCGGCGCGCGTCTATAGATGACCATTTTAAAGCAGTGAGCATCTAATGACGTTACATTCTACAAAACATTTGGCATGTCTGTTTTATTAAACGAATATTGGTTAGGAAAATAAACTGAGTTATAATAACTATAACAGCTTGATCGCTCTGCCGAGTTTCAGAATGCAAAATCTATCTTGTAAGAACCTAAATAAATAGTTTAGTTTTGCTTATTGACGTCAAAGTCACGTGACCGACTGTTTTCGCGCAACATTTCAAATGTATGAACAAAAACCGAAGTATAAAAAGGTATTAAATTAAATCTAATATGTATATACAATTTTCGTGACACTGTTTTAGTTACCATACTCCTCCGAAACGGCTTAACCGATTTGAGAAAAGGTTGTCATATATTTTTTATACCCTTAAGTGATAAGGGTGGTTCACACCTTTTTTTTATTTTGACAAAAACATTTTTTTTTGTGGCATTAAAAAATACATTCAATTCTAAAATTTGCAACATTTTACCATCAACATTTAACAGTGATATTACATTTTTTAATGTAATAAACAACGTTTGCCGGGTCAGCTAGTAATAATAATATATTTATTTATTTTCAGGTTTTAAGTGATATATTCGAAGCACTAGTTGGAGCAATATTTTTGGACTGCGGCGGCAACCTACAAACTGTTTGGTCAGTGATCTACCGGATAATGAGCAAAGAGATACACTCATTCTCTAACCGAATACCACAGCAACCAGTCAAAGTACTGCATGAAAAGATCCATGCCTGCCCGTCGTTCAGGTAATTTATATGTTTTAAATCATCATTATCTCATCCCAAAGATGTCAAATGTTGGTCGTTGCCATTCCCCAAGAAAATCACAGCATTCGAGCCTGAGCTGACCTTATCCAGCGGCTGCCCGCAACGTTTACCAGGTCGCTGGTCCACCTTGTTGGAGGCTTGTCACGATGTACCTTCATTTTGACAATTTACGAAAGTCAACATGTGCAAAAGTGACGTTTTTTTTATACTATTATCGAGGCAAATATGCATACAGCCCGTCTGATGAAAAGCAGTGCACCTTTCTTAAAGAACCCCATACTATAGTCTCTCGGGAAAACGTCGATAGGAAACTCATTCCGTGACCTAATCATGCGTGATAGTAAATTCCTCTGAAACTTGCCAACCCAATTCTTTACACCAGGCTTTAAGATGGAGTATCCCGGAGATAAAAATCCTAAATCCTAAATGAGCGTTGGAGACCTGTACTCGCACACAGGAACACAACTACACCGTTGTGTGTAGTTCTTTAGCTGTGATCATCTTTGAGGTGGAGGTTCTTCCCCAGTCGGGCTTGTTTGCTAGTATGCTACCCTACGTCTCTTAAAACAATATTTATATTTTTTTTATTCAAGGAAACAAACAGTTACATAAGTAAAGGTATAAGAATTAAATGGCATAACAAATAAACCTATAATTCCCTAAATGTTTAAATGTTGTAGATATACACTGTGCCGATAACAGAAAATAACGCAACTACGAAATATACACACATTAATTTATCTAGTTACAAAATCATCATCATCATCATATTTTATTTTATTATGTAGCAAAAGTTGCCAGTTTTGATGCTATATTGCGTAAGAATAGAATGGTATAGAATAAGCGTTTATTAGCACACACAAATCAAAACACAAAACAAAATAAGAAGGCAGCATCTTTGCTCACCAAAAAGATCGTAAGCCCCAACAGTACCATACGAACGATAGCCGACAGCGGGAATTGTCCTCTTGTCGGCCATCGAACTAAATTTGTTAAAACCTATCACATACACCTTTTACTAAAATAGTTTTCTAGGCCCTTAAACTATTGGATCATGTTTTCTTAAATAAATAAAGTATTATTATTTACAGTAAACCGGAGGTGATAGATCCTGATATACCCGAGATTAAAGTGTCAGTCACCATCACAAAGAATGATCGTCAGTACACAGTTCATGGTATCGGAAAAAACAAGTCGCAAGCTAAACGGGCGGCTGCCAAAGTCGCACTTAAAGTTTTAAGTCTTTAACATTATATTATATTTTTTTATAGACTGTCTTAAGGCCCGAGTTAATGTTCTTATTGGGAAAATTAATATTTTGTTTTTATATACACATTTTTTTTATAGTACAAAGGTGGCAAACAAGCATATTCCCGCCTAATGGTAAGCATTACCGTAGCCTATGGACGCTGCAATACCAATTCGATTACATGACGCATTAGAAATTGTGTCTGTTTTTGCACACTATAATATATTATGTGCTGCATGTGTAAGCTAGTGGTTAATTAGGTTACCTCGCCAACAACACTGCACCAAGTGTTGTAGGTTCGATTTCCACACGAGACAAAACTTTGTTCGATTTAGAAATGTTCCGAGTTTTGAGGAAATTGTTTTTAAAATACAAAGGAGTAGATACATTGAAAAATATACAAAACTAGTTATTTCCCGCGGCTGCGCCCGTGTGGTAGTCGGTTATATTGGTAAAAATTACCCTGTGTGCCGTTAAAATTATCCTCAGGATACCATCTATTTCCATGCCAAATTTCATTAAGAGCTATTCGGCCGGTAGTAGTTAAAAGGCGGCCATTTTGTCGTGCAAAGGTAACAGAGTTATTTTCTTATTCATAATATTAGTATAGTAGATATATATACTGACTGCCTTGGTGGTCCAGTGGCCGCAGTATGCGTCTGCTGTGCACGAGGTTGTGAGTTCGACTCCCACAAAGGACAAAACTTTGTGTGACCCGCAAAGTTCTGAGTCTGGGTGTAATTTGTGTCCGTTAATTGTGTGTTTGTAAAGTCCTTGCGCAACACAGAGCTTGTTCTCTAGTGCGGTCTTCCTCCTCCCTCCTTTGTGTCCTTTTCCATAGTCGGTTAAAAAAGCTCAGTATCAACCCAGTAGACATTATGGCAATAAGCCCGTCCTTATTACATAGTTATTAAAACAGGTGTATAGACCTCTGCCTACCCTATATAGCATGACACTATGTATGTATTTTAGATAAATATATGTTATGATGTTATACAAACGAATTTATATATATTTAACCGCACAACAGATAAAGCTATAATATATATTAATTATAGCAAGATATATTACGGTACATTTTCTATAGCAATCGGCGAGTGACCACAGACGCAGCTATAACGTATATTTTTATTACGTCACGAAAATATATCGACAGATATAGCACGATATATTTTGATATAGTAAGACATGCTCATGGAACGACAAAAATATCTATTACTAGCGGCATGTCCTGGCTTCGCACGGGTGTACATTTATTAGGTTTTCGTAGAGATCTTGTAATTTTAATAAAATATAGCCGATGTTAATGTGTAATCGGTCGAGTAGTTTCTAAGTTAAACCACAGATTACTAAAGAGTTACTACGTAACATATACTTCACTCAGGAGAAAATTACCAATACCTACTGCTACAATAGCCTACTCTGTCGCGTTAGCAAGCGTTGCATGCTAAAATGTGCCTAAATGCTCAAGCGTACAGTTGTGATTGCTTCGCACCGCGCGATCCCACAGTAATCACGGGGCTGCCTCTTTGATAAAATTAAATTAACATAAATAACTATTTGTGTCGATTTTATTGAGAACTGTGAATATGTTCTGACTATAGGTGGTAGTTTAAAATTGTTGACTGTGCAATACATCTAAAATATAATTATAAAGGTCAGTGTGTAGGTAAAATAAAAAAGTCTTTAAAAGGTACATGTTTTATTTTTATATATTTTTTTATAAATTTCTTACCCTTTCTAAATTCTCGGTTATTAAATTTTAGTGTACAAAAAACTAATAAAACGATTAAAATTGAACAACGTGCGTGCGCTTAGCTTGCGAAAACCGCACTGAATTCTATCCGCCGGCGGATCGACGGGCGGTAGGTAATTATAGCGCGCAAGTACATGGAGTGACGGAGGCCTGGTTAAACCGTAACAAACTGACAAAAATCAAACCATTTCTCTTTATAATATTAGTTTAGATAGCATAGCCACTGTTTGTGGCAGCTTGCCATACCGTAAAATATAGCTTACTATATTAATATATATTATAGCTCCGTCTGTTGTGTGTGGGCTTTACTATAATATTATTGACCCATGACTTTTTGGGCATGTTGCTTGCATTACGTATCAACGGCCAAGATGGCACTTGACTTCTCACTTATATCTACGCAAGATTTAAAATGGTTTACGAATAAATAAAGTGGCACAGTAAAATAATAAAATACTTTAATTATAACCTAACTGTGCAGCTGTCAATGTCAAAATATGTTGGCTGCATTGGAACAAAATGTCAATGATAAATATAATCAATTTGATTCAATCAATCAATTTATTTAATTCTCATCTTTATATTTTTGTCATAAAGAGGATGCTCAAACAGCGCAGACGACACGAAAGTGCAGACCATACTGATAGGAACAGGGCCTGCGGGGAGATGGAAGGGAAGCGTGCGGAATTCAATCATGCCAACTTAACGATGTTGACAGCTCCACAGTTAGAAAAAATGGATTATAAGCGATTTTGATCGTTAAGGTTACAATCGCTAAATTAAAATGTTAAAAGTGGTCGAATGCTAACTTGGCCGAGAACTCTAGACAATTGTACCGTTATAGTTTTTGTCTGTCTGTCGCATTATAGTGATTGACAAATGATCCAATTCCAATGAATTTTGAGTGAGTTTTTTTTTTAAGAACCTAATGTTATTAGAATCAGGACCATTTGCTGTTTTGTCGGGGTGTATTAATAATATTCTATGAAATTATTAAAATATTCATATTATATAATGGTTATAGCATTAGACTCGCTCTGTATTTCATTAGATCTAACAGCTGGCTAGCTGGTGAAACGTAAGCTTACTTCCTTTGAAGACTATAGAATAATTATATTATTATACTAACGGCCCAACAACACTTTGCACGGGTTATTTTATTTTTATTTTAGGGTAGGTATGAATTAAAAATGAAATTCACTCTCTTAGAGGTAACATTTTTAAAAACCCCGATAACATTTGTTTCTAACAAGAGGTGAGTGCGTTTAACTTTAAAAATGATGGACTTCAATACAACCGTTTATCCCATATTTTAACCCCATCAGGGGTCAAATTTCCAAAAATCCTTTCTTAGTGCTCACTTGCGACATTTAAAATATATTTGTGCATAATTTCAAAGTTTATAGCCCTAACATTTAGACTCTGCGCCTAAACGGAAGGTTTATGTGTATCAATCAATCAATCAGCCTATCGCAGTCCACTGCTATGTGTATAATACATGCATATTATAATAGAGAAATATAAAAAAACGAAGTGACGCAAGTGGCGGGTCGCTAGTATATCTGTTGGAGAATATTTGCATTAAACAGGGTCGAGTGGCGAAAAAAGGTTGTATGTCGTACCGTGATAAAATATGATAATTATGTAGTCAATGGATTTGATGTTATTATTTTTATATATTTATGTCAGAATATATTATTATGCTATTTGGCAAGACTAATGCATTACGTGAATTTAAATGATACTGATGGACAAACTGCATCAAAGTAGAGAGATGGACTATCAAACTATCAGCCTTAGCATCAATTAATCAGACTGTCAGTCCATGCATACTTACCTGTATAGACTCATTAGATGGTTTTACACCACTGCACTTAAAAACGTGAGTCGTCCGAGCAAGGAAGAGGGACGAAGCTATACAGCGTGTATAGCTCCGTCTCTCTTTCTCGTTCGGACGACACATGTTTAACGTCATGGTAAGTACTTTGATGCAGTTTATTTATCCTTCAATGTAAATTTAAAATTTATTATAGTATGTAGTATGCATCCTGTAGATTAAGCGCCTTCTTCAGAAACTTTACAGTTATCTAGATTCTTTGTTAAAAAATAATAAATAAGTTCTTACTGTCTTCAGGGTTATTATTTATGGAGTTCCAATCAAATACTAAAGAAAAACGGCGTCGGATATCCTGATTACCTGAAACAGGATATCCGTCGCCGTTTTCCTTTCACTCGTTACTCTTGTTGATAGGTACTCACTAGGTTTGTGCATGATCGAATTTCGTTTCCAAAACGAAAACTGGATTAGTTTTTTCGAAGGCAGTATTCGACTCCGTTCATTTACTTAGTCGTTTGTCTGAATTTCATAGGCAATCGAATACTAGCTAACGACAAGTGTAATTGCACTATTAAAAATTAATGTAGATAACTTGACGACTTGTGGATCAGGTGTTTAGAAAATCAGCTGCATTTGAACGATTATTCTTTTGAGGAAAGTGTGGAGTGAGTTTTTATCGAGTTTATTTTATAATTTTTGGTATAATAATAATAATCATTGATACATTTTTAATAAAGTTACAAATTTATACATATAAGTCTTATTATTTTCAGCCTGTACTGTCCCACTGCAGGGCATAGGCACCCTTTCCTTTTTCCACTCAACCCGATCTTCTGCTAAAATAGATCAGTCTTCTGTACGCATATAATAAGTCTTACATAATAATAAATATGCTCTACAAATTTTGGCGCCTGTACTAAGTGAAAACTTGTATCACATTTTTCATTATTTGTAACATCTAGTTACAAGAGTAAAATCTCTAAAAAGACAGGTATCCAATGTATAAAAAGAAGTCTTGTTGTTGTTGGTCTTGACTAAGAATTGAAAAATTAAAACCCTCTTAATCTAATTAGTTTTTCAATTCTTAGTCAAGACCAACAACGCCCTGAAGATTATTGTATGTTGATTTAACAGTTCGGTGCCTATACGTCTGTTTATTTGTCTGTTGAAATCTAGTTTGGTGTAATTTTTTGCATTGTTGAGTGAGATTGTGATAGAAAAATATACATATTTTTCTATCACAGTCCCATAACAGTGACCGCCCGATCCTATACCTACTCATATAAAGGGTTTTTAAGAGCGTTATAAAGCAGGAACTGTCCATATACCCCTTCAAAACACTTTAAACGAGTATCGGGGCGGTTGCTGCTTTAAAAGAATAATATCCGAGCAGCCGGTGGTCCCTGTTAATAAATGACAAATAACCTTACAATAGATAAAAAGTTCATTTGTAGGTGCACATTCGTGTTAAGAATAATAATAATATTTTTTTTATTTGTACATGGGTGTGTAATTTAACATTAAATAAACTAGGTACCGCATAATCTTGGACCTTAGCAAGAGCTGGAGTTTGTACTGGGTTCGAAACCTGTGTTACAAATATCCAGACTCTTTCTATATGGAATTAAGAGGGCTTGTTCCAACTTAAGAAAAGACGTTTTATTTGGTCCTCCCCAGGATACAATGTATAAGGGATTGGCAAAGAGCAAGATAAGTTAGTCTTAGCACTTTGGTATCAACTGCGTGACGGAGTCTTAAACACAAATATCAGTTTACGCAATATACAGGGAATGTGGTTATATCGCACAATATAGACTAGTCTTTCCAGCTTTGCATAATCGTTCATGTGCCCGTCTCCTTGTACCTAGTTAAACAATAAATAAACTTATTTACTATCTTTGTGTTGACTTTATTACTAAAAGCCCATTTTGGTCTGGCAGGGTGACATCTAAAGTGGGATCTAAAAATAAACAGGGGGTAGTTATAAAGCATTGCAGCGCTTTGGAGAAACAAAATCGGAGAACCCATTGCTACACAGATCTGGATTTGGTTCGAAGCAAGCTTGAACTGAGTCTGAAAACACATGACAGATTCTAGCCTAGGCGGCCTGGTGGGAGGTGGGGAACATACAGAAGAGGTAGAGGGGGGGCAGGGGTTTTATAATCGTATTAGTGATACAAGCGAATTTAGATAATATTAAATTTCTCCATTACTATCGCTATATCAAAAAATATACGGAATCAGCTAGCTATTGATGATACGATTTTGTAACTTGACCGAACATTCCCTGGCCAGATAAGTCGTGAGAAGGTAATAAACTAAAAAGTTTGTTGCCTTTTCGCGAATTAACGACTAAAAAAAACCCTTCTCCAGGAAAACTATGAAATAGTAAAATAAAAATGTATATGAATGATCAGAAAATTAATTGTCGACTAATCCAGACTAAGCAATAATGGATTGGTTGATGAAATAAAACTTAATTATTTGTTCTCACATCAGGATGTGAATTTTATTAATATTAAAGTGGCATACAATAAAATTAGAGGAAGTATGTGCTGGGCCTCTTGTATGCAAAGGTGTTGAGGCGCTTGTGGTGGTGCACACGCTTGGGCAGCGGGAATCTGATGCTGCTGTTGTGGAACTGTTTCACCTGTGGTCTGCGGCATGCTGAAGCCTTGATTACTTCCACTTTGATGATCTAGGCAATATAATATTAGGGTTTAGTATTTGGTACAATCAATTTAACTATAAAGATCCTGTTTTTACGAATTTGACATTGAGAATGACACATTCTTTCTAAAATTTTCTGTTTTTAATCTTTTACAATTGCAACAAATAATTGTGGCGATATTTGTAAATACTTCCATTAAACATTATTTAAAATATTATATTTGATTGAACTGCTCTGTTGGTCTACTGGTGGAAGTGTAGATTCAATGTTAGACCAAAAATAGTAATTTTATGTCCAGAAATTCACAATAGATCCCTGAGTTTGGAAATTGGCAGTGTTTACACATAAGCCTCCGAAAGCATGTTATGAGCTAGGCCTGATCTCTTTCAGGACGTGTTGGACTAACATTTTATTAGACTATGAGAGGAAAAGTAGTAATAAAGAGTGCACCGATGTTTACACATACACTTAGTTTGACAGGGCATTTCCCGCACTTAGCGGCTCAACTGAGCCTTTATGCGTAAAATTCCTTGAGGCTATTCCAACCTATGCAAGTTCTCCTAGAAAGTCAGCAGGCGGTCAAAGTCGCCGCGTATGCATACACTTGTGCAGTATAAATATAATATCCCAAGCAAATATATCACATCGTCACCTGTATGGTAAAGTTGCGAATGTGTATAATTACGAATTTTACAGGAGAGCAAAAATACTCGTTTTTCTTATTTTTGAAATGGCCCTCTTTAGTAAGCTGAGGTCTTTTTAGTTTTTATTTCATGAAAATATAAACAGAAGATTGCTAAATAATTAGTAAACTATTATAACAGTGAATTAATCTAATAAATCACATTCGCAACTTTGAAACCTCTAAGAAAAATTACAGAAAAATATTTTTCGCCCATAGTCAATTCACGTATGTGTCAGATTCGCAAGTATGAAATCAATTTCATTGAGTACAACAAAAATCAAATTTCAAACTTGCGAATAACGCAGAAATCGATTGTATTTTTTAAAATATTATTTTGATTTAAAATGGTAGTGTAGTACAATTTTATTAATTTTAATGGTATGAAATAAAAAAAACTATTTATTAAAGATAAAAAAGTTAAAAATGATGGAATCAAGTAAAGCTAAACATCAAAATTTTCATCTTCCTCTTCGCTATCCGGTTCGGGCAAACGGTCCACAACGGAATCGGATGTTGATAAATTCTCATAGAATTCATGATATTAATTCATTCGTTACATAATTTTAGTAGATCTGTTTTTTTGGGCCTTAGAAATACCTAGGCAAACTATCGTTGTAAACAGTTTTAAGTGTTATAGTGGCAATTTTGCCTCTCTTTGCTTTGAGCTTAATTCAATATAATTTTTAACGTTGTAGTCGCTTTTGATGAAAATAGATTTAGGATGTTCATTGCGGCAGCCTTTCTTAGGTTTGTTGGCTTCTGCTTCTACAAATTGTAATGATGCGTCGTTAAAGGCTAAAAAGTCATCGTACAGTAACGCTTGAACATTGAAGGGCGCGGCTTCCTATTCGCCATTCTCATTATTTGAAAACATCCATCAGGCGTGTAAACGGGAGTATTTTTTGACTTCTATTCTGTTTTGGAATGAACGGAATCACATTCCATATGACTGTGTCCTGATTTAAAAAATACGTGATCAATAATTTCAATAGTAGGGTGGTTAACAGCAAAACAAAGTAGCATACAACAAAAGTAAAAGGTCTTTTGCTGTCCGCCGCAATTTTCGGACATCATCCTGAGTCCTGACATGGGCTATGTCAGAGTGACAATTAATATATTTATAAACACATGTTCAAAATTCCAAATCAAAAACTTTCCTTTTGTCTCATCCCAGTTATAGCAGTCGACATTTTGGTTTGCCAAGTTAAATTGTATACAGCAAGTTTTTGGACATAAAAATATGGTCCAGCTTCACCTTTAGGAGTTTGCAAGACAGCTTCTAAATCAAAAAGACAACTACTAAAGGACAACACCTTGTCATTTTTCGCGACTTCTTCGTCATCACTTCGTCGCAAGTAAGCATCGTCCCGACGTCTCTGTTATAGGAGTCACTGACAGTTCCCTCTGCAGAGCCTGCATGAGGGAAGACGAGACGGCGGCGCACGTGTTGCTGCACTGCCCGGAGGTCGCTGCATACAGAAGGAAACACCTGGGCAGCCCAGGATCAGTACGAGAAGCGGTCGTCAACGTCAGGCGGCTGCTGGACTATTTGGACGAGCTGGGGTGGATAGAGTGACCCCCCCAGCTAACCACCCGCACGCAAAATACGCGCATCAGCGTGGAATTGCGGACAATAGCCCGCCATACCATACCATACCATACCATCGTCCCGACGTTATAGATGTTTTTCGTGAAGGTCTTTATGTATGACGGTTTGATCAGTATGTTTTGATAATTCCGAATGAACTACACACTTTTTCATAAGTCCTTTTTGGGAACATGAAACTTTAATTTGTAAGACCTGAAAATGAAAATTGCGGCTGTCAGCAAAAGAACTTTAACTTTTGTTGTAAGCTACTTTGTTTTGCTGTTAACCACCCGACTATTGAAATTATTGATCACGTATTTTTTAAATCAGGATACAGTCATACGGAATGTGTTTCCGTTCATTCCAAAACAGAACAGAAGTCTAAAAATACTCCCGTTTACACGCCTGATGGATGGTTTCAAATAATGAGAATGGCGAATAGGAAGCCGCGCCCTTCAATGATCGTTACTGTACGATGACTTTTTAGCCTTTAACGACGCATCATTACAATTTGTAGTAGCAGAAGCCAACAAACCTAAGAAAGGCTGCCGCAATGAACATCCTAAATCTATTTTCATTAAAAGCGACTACAACGTTAAAAATTATTTTAAATTTAAGCTCAAAGCAAAGAGAGAGAAAATTGCCACTATAACATATAAAACTGTTTACAACGATAGTTTGCCTAGGTATTTCTAAGACTAAAAAATGGATCCACTAAAATTATGTAACGAATGAATGATATATCATGAATTCTATGAGAATTTACCAACATCCGATTCCGTTGTGGACCGTTTGCCCGAACCAGATAGCGAAGAGGAGGATATAAATTTTGATGTTTAGCTTTACTTGATTCCATCATTTTTTACTTTTTTATCTTTAATAAATAGTTTTTTTTATTTCATACCATTAAAATAATAAAATTGTACTACACTACCATTTTAAATCAAAATAATATTTTAAAAAATACAATCGATTTCTGCGTTATTCGCAAGTTTGAAATTGGATTTTTGTTGTACTCAATGAAATTGATTTCATACTTGCGAATCTGACACATACGTGAATTGACTATGGGCGAAAAATATTTTTCTGTAATTTTTCTTAGAGGATTCAAAGTTGCGAATGTGATTTATTAGATTAATTCACTGTTATAATAGTTTACCAATTAATCAGCAATCTTCTGCTTATATTTTCATAAAATAAAAACTAAAAAGACATCGGCTTACTAAGGTGGGCCATTTAAAAAAATAAGAAAAAGAGTGTTTTTTCTCTCCTATAAAATTCGTAACTATACACATTCGCAACTTTACCGTATCGGTGACGTGTAGTCTACTTTTTATTTTGTTAACAGCAATGCCATAGTAAGTTAACGAATATAACATAGGGAAATTATTCGCGGTTCGTTTCATATTTTTTACGTTAATATGGCATGGCAAATAAGCGAATATGACACATAGGTAAATTTACCATGGTATATTTGATAATTTACAAAGAATGTTATACCATGGCAATTGTGCGAATTGTGCACATAGGTAACTTGACTATGGTCCGTTAAACATTGTAAGCTTCAATGATACTTTAGTAAAGATACGAATTAACCAATATTAGCATGTTTACTTCAGATGTTTTGGTAAAAACGACTAGATTAGTCGTGGTAAAATATATTATCTACACTTAGTTAATTTGCCATGGTGACTGACGACAAATGTTTGGGATACGTAAATATGCTGCTATGATATCTCATAGACTATTAAAGATACAGAGCTGATACTTTGCGACATTGTGTATTACGATATTGGGATTACGTTAAACCAAAAAACAGATTTTCGTGAAAACAGCAGATTCGCAACTTTGCCATACAGGTGACGACATCAAGATAAGCTGCCATTACAGAAATTTGGTTAGGAGAATATTATTATTACCTGGATAGAGTGGGCGCGTGCTCTATGCCTAGCTCCCATGTCACGATAGCACTGAGTGACGGCTCCGCCGACGCTCAGGTCGCGGTATTCGCGGTACATGTTATGGACGCCAGAGCGGGATTCGTAACGCAGCCAGATACCAAAGTTCTTGATCTTCACAGGGCTCTTCTCTGGGATTTCCTAAAAGTAATAAATTAAATGCTTTTTTTAGTGTGCATGCATGTTTGTCACTATTAATAAAATGTTGAGAGCACTGGTTGTACCGTGAGAACGTAAATTTCAACTTTGTTGGCAAGTGCCTATATTGCATTTATAATGCATTTAGTGCCACATAACAAAGTCCAATTGTTTAATTTATGTCCAGAGTTGGTATGTTTAGAAATAAAATAGTGAAAGAACTTGCAGAATGTTCACATACCACCCAAATGTATAGAAACTGAATTGAAATAGTTGCATAATATGTGTGCTAAATAATTAAATAGTACAAAAACAATATACCTAATTTTAACATACCTAACAACAACTATATGTTATAATCTTTTAAGTGCTTGGCTAAATATTTTCTATCCCAGGGATACTCCTATCATACAGCCCTGGTGTAAAAAAATATCGGTTGGCAACACGCAAGTGATACCTCCGGTATTGCAAGCGTCCATAGGCTACGGTAACTGCTCTAGCAGGCCGTATGCTTTGTTTGCCACTCAAGTAGTATAAAAAAAAATACATGATTGATGGATTGTGGTACGACGAGTACA
This sequence comes from Trisateles emortualis, assembly GCA_947095525.1. NCBI lineage: Eukaryota > Metazoa > Arthropoda > Insecta > Lepidoptera > Erebidae > Trisateles > Trisateles emortualis. The sequence continues at coordinate 9,100,222 of OX352740.1, read as the reverse complement.
CCCAACAACATCTGTTGTATGATCAAAAAATAATGCAGGGTACAACACAAGGATCGATGGTATGGGCCCATAAGTATTTGTTGCATAAATGCAACTAAATAAACCTAAAAACAATTGGTGCACTAACAAATAGATAATCTTAATTGTAGAAATTTTAAAGTGGCAAACTAATGAAAAAAAATAAAGAAAAGGAAATATTTCACCCATACAGAACATCAATATCTACAGTAACAAAATGTATTTTTAAAACAAAATCAGTGACTAAATAATTGTAAAGTACAAAATCAAAACTGGGTGACAATGAGAAGTAAAAATATTTTTTATAAAAATTAATAAGTACCAACTGCATCAAAACAATAATACTTATTATATTGGTGTATAAATAGTAACTCAAAAGGAGGCAGAGCGCAGAGCTTATATATTATATCATCCTAATAGGTATTCAGGATCAGAAGTAAAAAAAACATACATACTAGGTTTTAAACTTACTGTTTGTTGTATCAAACTAGGCAGAGCCTACTGCACTAACCAGTTTAACATATTTATAGGAATTTACACAAAGATTAATCCTGGGTGGGGATCAAACCCAGAGGTCATGGGTTTGATTCCCAATATGCCATGCATAGCAGTTAGGGTCAAAAACCAATAGACCAACAGGCCAGACATATTGAAGTAATATTAAATAACATACGAATGTCATTGTGGTCTCGACCGTGACCAATCAAGGAAGGAAGGGGAAATTTGCCCTGCAATGGGAAAGTACCTAGTGGCTAGTAATAATAAAATGTAGTACTAACCTTGATCGAAACAATTTCACCAGTGGTCTTCTTGAACTTCTTCAGTTGACGTAAGAAATACCAGAAACGGGACTTTGCAACAATTGGGTCCGGAGAGAAGATCCTCATTTTGTATAGTGGAGGTTTAGGCTCGCTCTCCGAAGGGAGCTTGCGGCCGATGACCTCATATTCTCTCAACTGTAATTATCATCAATAAAAATGTTTTAGTATGTTTTATATGTCTTAGAACTATAACTTAATTTATCACAGCGGTACCCCTCTAAAAAATTCTTAGGCATCAACATGACATAACCTAAAAGCATACATTTGTATATCAATAATATCCATTGTCTACATATAAACATTTTGCTTGATAAAATAAGTAATAATGAATCTTGAACACATCATTATAATTTTACCAAATCATTAACTCGAAAAATAGTTTCAGTCACATTGTACCGACAACGTGTATGCTAGCTCATACCGACAGATCAACATCATCACATTCACATCTTGCAACCACTATTTTCTTGTTATATCATACTAGCATAGTTAACACAATAACTGACTACACTTTATATCGTTTCGCCACTTTACTATCACGAAATTTCGAGACTCACCTCTCCCTTCGCCTTCATTTTCAGAAGTTTTAGTCCTAAAGAATCTGTCAACGGAAGCGGAACACTGATGCGAAAGAATAAAAAAATGGTGGCACGGGTAGAGTTGCCATTGCCAAATACATTATTTAATTAACAAAATCGATATATTATCAAGCGTTGCCAACCATACTTTATAATAACGTATCCTACTTTTATTTTCGTTAAATATAATTTATATTTTTACATGAAAATAAATTATGCGAAAATATTATTTTACAAAGTATCCAGGAGCAATCATAGCTGGAGGTAACATACCTATACATACAGTGTTCCGACTTTTAAAGTCATCGTAGGTAGCCAGGTAGTAGTTAGGTAGCCAGGTAGTAGTAGGTCTACAAAGATAAAAGATTTCCAAGATAGAAAATATTTAAAATTAACTTTAAACATCGGATTTCTCTTTTCACGTGAAAGAAATGTCATATGAAAAAAAAAAAAAAAAAATTTAAAACTGTTTACAATCTGAACGTGAAATAATATGCGTGTTTTATTTTCAGCTTGTTCTGTTTACAATAATCTTAAATATTTATAATCTTATTTTAGCACTTGACAGTTTATGTACCTGAGATTTTGTTAATAGTGATGTGATTGAGTTACAAATTTATCGACTAATTTACACGCCAGTATTTTTGTTTAAATAAATTTTAAACAAAAATACTCATTAAATCAAATGTGACATACATATGAGTTTCTGAAAACTTTTAGTTATGTGACTCAATTTAATATTTCCTAATAATATACCTACCTACGTTTCATATACATATATGAATCAAATAAAGAATAAGTACTTAACATTTTGATACTTTAGACGAAGCATATTGTTTGGGATAATTTGCAACATAGATGTATTAATAAGAATAAAAACCCATTTACTGTTCTCTCTCTTATTTTTAAGTATCTAATTTGGTGTACAATAAAGTTAAAATAAACAAAAGAAACGTTTATTTTAAAATATATTTACAAGAATAGTTATTAAAATAAAATATTTGGATCGCAAGGCGATCGCAAGACTGCGTTGACCCAAGTGAAGGTCAGCCTTAATAAACTGCTTTTGTTTAGTGGTCAATGAATCATAAGCTTGTAAACAATAATAAGTCATTAATAAGTACTTATAGGAAAAGCAAAGCAAAGCACTGGATACATGCAGCTCAAGATTGGCCATTGTGAAAACATATGAGGGAGGCCTACGTTCAGCAGTGGACATTATCAGGCTGAGATGATGATGATGATGAAGTACTTATAAATATAAATACTGTGTATGTTACTAACATTTTGTTGTTTTATTTTATTGGTATTGTTTTATTACCTACTGCTTCTCAAAAGAGAAATTAAAATTTGTTTTCCACTCATTCAGATGAATGAATAATATGGCCGATACTTTTTTCTTGAATCAAATATAGGTATGGAATAAAGAAAACAAGATATTTCTTCAAATTCAATATAAAAGGCTGATGTAATATATCTACCTTACTAGTATCTTACTACTTACATTAAATTCTTTGTGCACCAAACAAAGAGTGTAAATATAATGTAAATATCTGTTTTCTCAATATTTTTTTGTGATTTTGTTTCAAGCATCACTACTATACGATTAAATTTCGATTACAATATCCAGCCTTTTTTGGATTTGTACAGATTACATAAATATGATATTCTAAAACAATATGGAGGACATTTAATTTTTATGCGATAGATTTATCGATACGTAAGTTGTCGATATGACAGGAGCGACACTTGTAAGTATCAATCTCAGCCACAAGTCGTCCACTGCTGGACATAGGCCTCCCCCAAGGTCTTCCACATCATTCGGTCCTGAGCTGACCTTGTCCATCGGTTAATGAATATAATATAATCATATGTATTGTAAGTTTATTTCATAAGATATTGTTACGTCCCAATGCTGAGACCAATGTTACGAACTACCGCTGACACTAATTGTTATGTTCAATGACGACAACAATAGTTTACTTGTCAGGATAGGGTTCGATTAAAATGCCAGGTTACGCGATAACGAGTATATTAGCACTTCAACACACAAAGTCACTTACAATACACCGTAAACACAATTACACACTATAACAGTTCACTCACTAAACTCTTCACTATAACACGAAACACTTCACTAACGTCTTCCAATATCGTCCCGATATATCGCCTGTATCGCTGTCTTCTTCTCAGTGAAGACTCGTTGACTTCTCAACGAAGACTCAACTAAGACTCTTCAACCAAGACTGACTCATAGATTAATATGTATATTAGGACTGACTGTCCGCCGCACGTCGGCCCCTTATATATAACTCGCCACGGAATCGAGAATATACGCGAGGATCGTAGTAAGTTATAGTAACGTCTTTACGAAGAAACCCGTTACTCGAACGTTCATTCATGATGTAAACAAGTCACCGTGCTAAGTGCCATAAACCTTGGGCCCATACGCTAAGGTTCATGTTCGCACGTTCCGTTCGACCGCTATTCATCCTTTGTTCTCTTTATGATGTTTTTTCTGTACTGTTCGAGACACTTTATGAATAGCTATTGTTTTCAGATAGTGGTAATTTTAAGGGGCCACCCTGTGCGTCGTAACAATATTTACATGAATAGTTATTAAAATTAAAGTAACCTAACCTACTTATGTATTGTAAGTATATATACACATAAATACTGATTTTGTTCGAGTCTTTGACTCAGTGACAAAAAATGAGATGGTTAAAACTGTCTCTTTTTTTCATATGACATTTCGTTCACGTGAAAAGAGAAATCCGATGTTTAAAGTTCATTTTAAATAATTATTCTCTATCTTGGAAATCTTTTGTCTTTGGTGAGAAATAACGACCATTTTTGACGTTGACAGATTTCATAGATTGCCAATTTGACACATTGACAATCTGTCATTTATGACACTATATGCCATGCCAAAATGTAGATTGTAGGACGTGCGTGATATGATAGAATAGTCATGTCCTATTTGCACGCATTCTCGAGTAGTTTTACGTAAAATGCGTAGATAACAGATATCTTTTACTGAAATATTTGACTATTACATAGCAATCAAAGTAGTTATTCAACATGTTTTCTCTAAGTTTAATACGCGCTGTTAGATACGGAGTGTTTGGTACTTTAGCGATCGGAGGTTCCATACAAACTTTCAGTTATTTGGTAAATCAAGATATGCAGCAAGATTCCATTGCGATGGTAAGACTCGCAAGAGCGGCATACACTGCAATGGACATTGGCAAAATGTACAGAGATATGCTATATAGTAAAGAATGGGACAGAAACTCAAAAGAATATTTAGATATAAGGAGTAAAGCTCACCAAATTGGGGCAAACAAATTGCTAGAGCTGTGTAGAGCTAATAAAGGTGTATATATTAAAGTTGGACAGCATGTAGGCGCGCTGGATTACTTGTTACCCCATGAATATGTGGCGACAATGCGTGTGTTGCATATGAATGCACCAAGCAATGATGTTCAACAACTCTATGAAGTTATAAGAGAGGACTTAAAGCAAGATGTAAGTACAGGATTTTTTTTAAATAAATTTATAAAATACCCAAATATTACATAATGATATTTATTTTAGCCAGAAGATTTATTTGTGGAATTTGATCCTGAGCCATTAGGTACTGCATCCCTTGCTCAGGTACACAGAGCTGTACTAAAAGATGGCACGGAAGTGGCTGTAAAGGTTCAACATGGTTATGTCAAGAAAAATATTGGATTAGACTTAAAATGGATGGAATTAATAATTATTACCATGTCAAAAGTATTTCCTGAATTTCAACTGCAATGGTTAATAGATGAAACTAAAACAAATATAACGAAAGAATTGGATTTTTTACAAGAAGCAAAAAATGCTGAAAAAGTAGCAGAAATGTTTAGTAACTATAAGTGGCTAAAAGTACCAAAGATATACTGGGATTATTGTACAGAAAGAGTGCTGGTTATGGAATATTGTAAAGGTGGACAAATTAATGACGTAAAATATATTGATGTAAGTATATGTTCACAAAATAGAGATTTAAATTGCATCAAAGTACACATTGACTCAAATAAAAATATTCATGAAATGCTAGTTCTTGCCCTCGCCTCCGCTTGCGTGGATGTCGGTTATCGCTGTAAAAAGTAGCCTATATGTTATTCCAGACCATAATCTATCTCTGTGCCAAATTTCATCCAGATCTGTTTAATAGTTTTATGTGAAAGAGTAACAAATATGCATCCATACACACATCTATCCATCCATCGATACTTACAAACTCTTATGTTTATAATATTAATAGGATACAAACATTGCCCGCAGTGAAAAACTATCTGCCTATTCTTCGGAGAAACATGTATGGACTGATCAGGCTGGTTAATTAATGCAAAGGCTGATAGATTAGTATGTAGTCAGTAGATTTTACTTGCTTTTAATACAGCTTATCCAAGTTTTAATATTAAAAATTTTAAGTTTTTCTTAAATTCATAAAAAGTAGTTTTTACTTAGTTTACTATTATACTATACCCATGTTTTTTAATTATTTCTTTAAATACAATTTAAAAAAAACTATTTATAACTCCTTTTCACAATGTGAAAGTGCAAATTGACACACTTTTGGGTGTAGAATTTTCTAATAGTGTATTTGCATTACTAAGTAGTTGTTAACCAAATATTAACATTATTGCAATGGGATTAAGGCATGTTTTCCATTGGCCCATTTAAAATTCTACTATAATATGTGAAAGTTTGTGAGGATGTATGTATGGATTTTACTCTTTCACATAAAAACTACAGAACGGATCTGGGTAAAATTTGTCAGAGAGATAGATAATAGTCTGGAAGAGCTAGTAAAAATTATATAAGAAAACAGCATTGCTTGAAATAAAATTTACTTCAATTTTATGTTATGTATGTATGTAGTCCCATGACAGCCATGCATGACACTTGTGCGAGCGCATGTAAGAGGGTTATTTTCTAAAAAAAATATTTTCAAACCATTTGTTGTTGTATTTTTATTGTGATCTCCACATCAGCATCCGTTTAAACAAAACCATAATATTATTTCTATTATGATTTTTAGGAACACAAAATCAACAGATATGATCTATGTAAGAAACTTGGTGATTTGTATTCTCATATGATCTTTGTCAGTGGCTTTGTGCACAGTGATCCACATCCAGGCAACATTCTTGTGAGTAAACAGCCCGGTGACAAGGAGGTCTCCGTATATTTGTTAGACCATGGCTTGTATGCGGTAAGTACAAATTGCATTTCTAACTACTAAGTTTATTTCGTTGCGCTTAGATTTTATGTGGTTTTCCATGCCATCCCAAGATCCTAGTAGAAACCTAGATACTTGACGCATGTTGACTGTGGGAGTGTAGCCAGTGTAGCCTAAATTGACCGGCGGACTGAATATTTCACTTCTTAGCCTTTGCGTAAATGTGATATGGTGTGATTTCGGAGCACTTGCTTTTATTCGCCATTCGTCAGCCAAGCGTTGGCATTGTTTAGCTGAAACTGCAGTAATCTGCTTGCCTCTTTTGGGTCCCGGCTGCAGGATAGAAATGCCGCATCGTTGGTGAAGGTTGCTACAGCTACTTCATGTGGACTGAGGAAGGTCGCTGGTGAAAATGTTGTATAGGACCGGACCAAGCACGAAGCCTTGTGGTACTCCCGCCTTACAGTTGAAGAGAGAGGATATTGCATCGCGTAGCTTTACTTGAACATTCTGTCGCTGATGTAGGAGAACATTAACAGAAAGAACGAGTGAGGAAAAGATTTTTTGATTTTATACAATAGTCCCTTGTGCCAGATTCGGTCGAACGCTTGTTAAACGTCAAGAAAGGCTGCCGTGCAGTATTCCTTTTTTTCCAAGCATGGTTTTATGGTGCGATAGACCCTGTGTACTTGCTCCACAGTTAAGTGTTGCTTGCGGAATCCAAATTGATGATATGGTATTATATATGCCATGTTAAAACAGGGCGACAATTGTAAGACAATAATCCTCTTCCACAGTTTTGACCACGATGTCAGGCTAATAAGACGATATGATGTGTTCATTTTTGTTCCTACGAAATTCCACGGGTCGATTACATAGGTCACTCACAGGGTAACGCCCATTTCTGTAAGAGCCTAGGGCTCTTTTCAACGATGTGAGCCAGGTCTACTGAGGTTAAATTGGCATTAACGACTGAATTCCCTCAGCCATTCATCCTGTCAGCACGGTCCTCACCTTAGAACTGGGGTTATTTTTCATTGACTTGGGGTTTGTCTTCCTCTTGGCCCAGGCCATCAAACCAAAGCCACCGTTCTCGCAAATCATGACCGCAAGGTTAGGGTTTGTAGAGGTCATTTCCTACCTCGACGCGGGCTAATTGTTAAGCTTGTCTAGTAGGTTAGTTGACCGCCGCCTACGACTCAGCGTTTTTGTTGTTTTTTATCACCACTCGAGGGACACGTATAGGGTTGAGGTTAGGTAGTTCCTACAGATGCGAACAACTGCAGCCGCAGTATTTTTTATGCAGCTAGTCAAAAGAGACAGATAAATTAATAAACTATGAACAATTTGAGGAATTTGGGGGACTATAACCAAATGCGAAGTGGGTCGGTGGGTGCCCCATATATTTTGTAACTTAACAAAAGTCACTAAATTAACTTCCTTTCTGTTTTTTTTCTATCTTATAATACTTGACGCCAATCTAAAAAAAATATCCTTATTTTCAGCAATTAACAGATAAATTTAGGTATCACTACTCCAAATTTTGGTTGTCAATCATTGACTACAACAAAGAAGAAATGCAGATACATTCAGAGGTGTTGGGCATTCGCAGGGAATTATATGTGTTATTTGCTTGCATGGTGACTGGAAGGCCATGGAATGCGATTCAGGCAGGCATTGGCTCAACTGCACCGTCTATTAAAGAGGTATGTTTAACTCTATGAGGGATCAGGCCCCAGCAGTAATCATCTTAGTTCATGTATTGATAATTTTATTTGCAATTTATATCTGACTTCTAGAACATAATGTATGAAGTATTACTACTCAATAATAGGTGGCGACACTTTATATGAACATAAGTAGCCAAATGTCAGTTGATTGTTTCGTTCTTTTTATTGAAAGTTGATTTTGTATTAATAAAATTCCTTCCAAATTCAAATAAGTTTTCATTTATGTTTACACTTTCCAATTTATCAGTTTTCAAGTGTGACGTAGGTACTTGACTTATAAATTGGAAAGTCGGTGTAAGTTGTGTTCAACGACTAGCGTAAAATGCTAAGTCACGTCATACGATTTGCTAGCGACGAAGAATTTATTTCTTCTATAATATGCTCCTAGACACAAATATGTTGGGGTAGGTAATGAGGTGAGTCTGTAGGATAAAGCTATATTTATAGCTACAGGAAAACGGTATAACAAAACAGACCACATGACTACCTATTGACATTTTAAAAAATTGCCAGCTTATTGTTTTTTTTTTTTTACAGAAAAGATTGTTCCAAAAAGAGTTACCAAATCTATTGCCCTTAATCACGGAGTGTTTGGAGCATGTAGATAGGCAGGCTTTGCTGGTGTTTAAGACAAATGATCTTATCCGCAGTATAGAATATGCGCTCGGTATGCAAGAGCGCATGGCTGGCTTTATTGTCATGAGCCAGTGTTGTTTAAAAACTGTTTACAGCCTTGAACGGCAGGTAAGTGTTAATTTGTTGCATAAAATTGTAATCTAACAAAATAATATTTAAGTTACATTTTTTTTTTTTTTTTTTTTTATACTACCAAGTAGGCAAACAAGCATACGGCCCGCCTGATGGTAAGCAGTTACCGTAGCCTATGGACGCTTGCAACACCAGGGGTATTACTCGCGCGTTGCCGACCCTTTAGAAACCTTATAACTCCTTTCTTGAAGAACCCCATGCTATAGTCTTTACATGTACTGTTTGTTAAATATTTGCATATTTATAGCTGTTAATCTTTTTTGAAGGTTAATTTTTTGCAATAGGGCAATATTGTCGTCAATGAAAGTATAATACGCATAGACACTTATAACCTGATTTTTTAAAACTGTCAATGTCAAAATATGGCCATGTCTTGGAACAAATTTTAATGATAATTATAATTATTTTGATTGCTAGGTACCATGTACAGTAATTAGAATAAAAGATCTGAACTTTCGTGTCGTTAGCGCTTTTTGAGTATACATATAAAATCCATTATTATTATAATTGAAAGATTTTATATGGATACTCAAAAAGCGCTGACGACACGAAAGTTCAGACCGTTCTGACAAGGAAAGGCGCTGCCTGGGATGCCAACCTAACTATTTTGAAAGGTTTCAAGTGCAAGGTTATAAAATATCAGGTTATACTAAACCTTTTTGTATACAAATCCGGCCAAGTTATTACATCGATACCTCCCACGTAAGTTATTGTAACCCACAATTTTGACATTTTGCTTTTTTTAGCTATATCGCCTTTTTATACCTATATTTACCTACTAAAAATTAAAAAAGTTGAAAAATAGCCATATTTAGGGTACTTTTCAGACGTATACAGTTGTATCATTATTATGACCACAGCGTATAACATTGCATCAGGTCGATGCAACTGTTTACGCGGGTCGGGGCCGGGGATCGTTGAGCGCTCGCGCCGTGTATGTGTGACATACAATAGTCTTGCCCGGGGGCGCTCGATCAGGTGGATGCCGCACTGGTTGCGATAAATATCGGAAGTTTTGAATGTTTTAACAGTTTTATTATTTAGCTATTTTTGAAAACAATTGAGCGTAAACAAAAAATACAAACTAGAGGCCGAAAATTCTGTGATATGGTAAATAATACTGATGAACCCACCGAAACTTGCTAGGAAAAATCAATAGAAAACCAGTATATTTTCTTAAACCAAATAATTAAATAATAAATCCAAAAGTTTTTGTAATTCAAGTCTCCAAAATGTAACAGTATCATTTAATTTTCTTTATTTTATTTTATTTTGACAAAGCCAGCCTAAACTGTTGTATAGATTACTTACAATAACTTACGTCGCTCAGAATAACCTAAAACAATATTGTATAATCACATACAACAATTTACGTTGCGGAGTTATAACAAATTAAGTGCTATGTAATACATACAATATTTTACGTGGGGATTGGTTACTAAAAATTATATTGTATGTTTACATGGCATATTTTACGTTGCTATGACATAATTTTTTAATTTACATACAATAGAGTGTGCCTAAAATTCTTACATTTTCTGCCACTGCTATCATAATTTATGCATCAGCTATTTCTATGGTTCAGCTCATGGGATTCTACCACTTCCATTTCATTAAGAATTGATGATATGACTGCTTAACATTACATAACATTCCTTTTTAAAATTGGGAGGGGTTGGGTAAATACTCCACCACACTAGTCAAATAGATGGTGGGCGTAGGCTAGTGGTCCACCTACTGGTTGTCAAACTGTCCAGGATTTCTCCACCTAGCTTAACGATTTTTTCAATTACGTAATAACCGGGATCTTTACAATTACTTTACGTAAATGCCGAAGCCCAGAAACTCTCGAGTTAGATATGCCGCTAGACGATTATCGACTTTCAGTGGTTTTTTTATTCAGCTTAGACAAGAAAGATGGATACTTCTAAAATTCGAGTGATTGTTGAATACGAGTTCCGACGGAACTAACGCGGCAGAAACAGCTCGCAATATCAATGTTGCGTTTGGATAGGGGACTGCTAATGAACGCACAGTGCGATTTCTGTTTAAACGCGTTCGTGTTTCTCAAATCAAATCAAAGTTTCCGTAACTTTGATTTGAAGAACGAACCATGTGGAAGACCGCCCATACAGGTGAATAACAATGAATTAAAAGAGATGATGGGAGCCGATCCAAGCCAAACTACCCAGGAATTAGCGGCATGGTTTAACGTTACTTTACCAACAATATTGACTCATTTGCGACAAATCAATAAAATAAAAAATACGATTAATGGGTGCCTCATGATTTGACTGATCTGTAAGAAACGCGTGTTGAAACTTGTGTTGCCTTATTGAATGATACAGAAATGAAGGATTATTGTATCGAATTGTGACATGTGATAAAAAGTGGATTCTTTTCGATAACCGTAAGCGAGAAATGCAATGGCTGGTCGCAGGTCAAACGTCGCAACAGTGTCCCAAAGCAAAGCTTACCAATAAAAACGTAATAGTAACTGTTTGGTGGTCTCAGCATGGTGTTATTCACTATAGCTTTCTCCGATCTGGTCAAGCAATAACGGCAGATATCTACTGTGCCGAACTCCGAACAATGATAGCAAAACTAGCAGTGAAACTACCTCGACTCATGAATTGATCTTCACCATTATTGTTCCATGATAACGCGAGACTTCATACAGCACGAGAAACCAAATTAACTCTACAGGAACTGCAATTAGAAACCATTCGTCAACACTGTATTCGCCAGACCTTGCTCCTACGGACTATATTACAATAAATATTGCTTTTACACAGTTTGTCGAATCTAGATCACCAGAGTTCTATCGCAATGGCAGGCTTACTATTAGATTTTTTTTGGATACTGACATTCAGATAACTTAAAAAAGAATGAAGTTAACGTTATGAACCTTGATTGTAAGCTGATCTCAGAGATAGACATTTGTTTAATTACTAGTAATGTAAATTTATTGATGAAGAATTTTTATTACAGTTTTTATTATTTATCCATAAAACTGTACAAGAAAGTAGGGTGCAAATTATTATTGATGGAAAGCAACACACATTATTTTGATTATATTTTTTATATTTGACTTGAGTGCCTTGGTGGTCCAGTGGTCGCAATATGCGACTGCTGTGCACGAGGTTGTGGGTTCGGTTTCCACACAGGACAAAACTTTGTGTGGCCCACAAATATTTGTTCTGAGTCTGGGTGTAATTTGTGTCCGTTAATTGGATGTTTGTAAAGTCCCCCGCGACACAGAGCTTGTAGAGAACAAGCTCTGCTGTGCGGGAGTTGTCTTTAAAAAAAAAGATAAAAAAGAAAGAAAGATACTTAGTATACTTTCTGTATGAAACATTGTATTTACATTTTTATGTTTGTATTCCTTTGATCTCTTTTGTTATTATTCGTTAGAATTCTAGAACAAGTTCCTAGATGAAAAACTCTACAAGTATGTTTTGTCCCTATCTGAAATATTTTTAAGTTTATTTTCATTAATAAAAGTTAATTTTCTTAACATACAATACTGCATATATTTAATTTCACCCAACGTACACTATAGTATCTAACACATACAATAAAATACAACCATTATTTTCCAGTGTAAACGATTGTAAGTATCACATACAATTTTTTTTTAAGATACACATCGCTGTAAAATATTGTATGAGCAAAATCTCAAAAAGTACCAATATTTTCATAAATTTTCTTGCCTTATAATTGAAAGTACCCAAAATTATATATACATACCAAATTTCACAAAAATACTACAAGAAATGACGATTACATTTCAATTTATAACTTTAAAACGCTCTACTGTAAAATCTTGTTTTTGGGGTTACAATAACTTACGTGGGAGGTATCGACATGCACCTTGCCTTTTCCGTTTATACTATTTTCTGTGTTGCCATCAACTTAAATAAAATACGAAAACTAGAATATAGTAGGTACCCAATAAATATATTCTAGAGAATAAAAATGTTAAAAATTACCCAGGTTTAAACAAGCTTCAACCACTCACATTCAGAAGTTTGCCAATGAAATCAGTGTATTTTTGATTTTATTGTCATTTTTAACATGGTATCTCTTTTTTTTTCAGGAAACAGAGTCTTTTTTCAAAAAATCTATGCTAGAGTTCAGATATAGGTGGACGCTGCTATTAATATATATTTACAGCATCTATTTAAGCTTTGCACCTAAAAGGTAAGTGTTTAATTAATCTTATTATTTATTATTAAAATCTAAAGTAAAGACTCATTTACACCATGCGAAAAAGTCTATTTGTATAAAAGTAACAGATTGCATGTGACTTTTAATAAGTTTTATGAATGTAAATAAGTTTTTTACTTAAGTAATTTTGTATTTTTTTTTGTTCAAAAAGTATCATCAGCCTGGAGGTTGCCGTAGAGGAGGTAGATCTTTTAAGAACAGCAACAATGGCATAAAAATAAAGTAAAGTACCAAATAAGCTGAAGTTCACTTATTTAGATAAGTTATTGGCTTATGGTAAGCTAATGATGCTATCTCCTTTTGGCCCTACGTACGTGTAAATTTGTCTGGTTTGAAAAGTGCATCATATCTTTATTTTTATGTCATTAATCTGAATGTTCGAAATCCTTATCTTGTCTCCGCTTCGCTTCAATGGACCCAGTGTCGCGTGATGCCGAGCACAGCGAGGGCGAGCAATATCTACGGGTCCAGCAAATATTCGACAATTTTGAAATTTCACAAATAAATTTCAAAAAACGAATCGATCGTCGTTACAACTATTTATCATGTGTAAGGTCCGTAATTAGAACATAATTTCATAAACAAGGTAGACTAAACTATAATGACTAACCTTGTTGTAGGACAATTAAATATGTAAAAAGGTGATGATAGTCTGTATGGAAGTCAGTGCCTTAAAACCTGCTATAAAGCTATATCTGAGGCCTTCGGGTGGCTTGAAAAACTTTGATAAGAGGTAACGTATTAACCTTATGGAAATAGATATGGAAAGGAACAAAGAAGCAATCATGAACATAATAATTAAATTACTAAGAGTAATCTAAACGAAAATGCCAAAGTGATGTGATTTATGTGATTTTAAACAGCAACGAATCAAATCAAATCAATTATATGAGGATGAAGTTTTGATATCGCTGAATATTTTTTGCGTCCGCTGATAAGGTATTTTCGTTTTATTTTGGCTAGCACACATCGCAGCCAGATTGGACTACAACACTTTTGAATTACTGTGTAGCTATTCTGCTGTTTTATGATGTGGGCCATATTTTGTTTTTATATAAAAAAATGTATTTCAATACTCAGATGTGCGCGAGCCTTTATGTATATTATTCTATGTCAAATAAGCTAAGTAGGTACATTTGTAATCAAGTTTCGGATTGTGTTTAGCCAGTGCCGGCTTTAGGGCAGGGCGCGGTAGTGCGCCCCTTCATGTCTGGGAACATGCAGCGGAGAGACTTTGTGATTGCTGTGCTATCGTCTGTTCCACGCGTTCTTTTCTCTCACGTATGTGTAGGCTCTCCGAAAAACTACCTGCCTACTGTTACCTAGTTGGGGATAGTGGCTGCTGCCTCCCAGCCTTTGTCGCTACGTGTAGGCTCGCCGAAAAACTACCTGCCTACTGTTACCTAGTTGGGGATAGTGGCTGCTGCTGCCTCCCAGCCTTTGTCGCTACGAGTAGGCTCGCCGAAAAACTACCTGCCTACTGTTACCTAGTTGGGGATAGTGGCTGCTGCTGCCTCCCAGCCTTTGTCGCTACGTGTAGGCTATCCGAAAAACTACCTGCCTACTGTTACCTAGTTGGGGATAGTGGCTGCTGCTGCCTCCCAGCCTTTGTCGCTACGAGTAGGCTCGCTGAAAAACTACCTGCCTACTGTTACCTAGTTGGGGATAGTGGCTGCTGCTGCCTCCCAGCCTTTGTCGCTACGAGTAGGCTCGCTGAAAAACTACCTGCCTACTGTTACGTAGTTGGGGATAGTGGCTGCTGCCTCCCAGCCTTTGTCGCTACGTGAAGGCTCGCCGAAAAACTACCTGTCTACTGTTACCTAGTTAGTGGCTGCTGCCTCCCAGCCTTTGTCGCCTGGGGCATGTGCCCCCTCCGCCCCTCTTCGCTCCTTTATCCGGACTTGGGTGCTACTTGGTATGGCTGGTCAATCTTTTTTTTTCCAAAAATACTGCAATGTGATCACGACAGATACATGCTTTAATCTTATAATACCCTCATTACCATACTGTGGGAAGCTAAATTCCAATTTATACTTTTATAAGGAAACAATTATGTAGGTATGGCAACTTTTTGCTTCTGCTTTTTATAGTGTATCTTTATATATAAATACCCCCCAAATGTATGTACACGCAAAACTTCCGATCGACTGCACCAAATTAGATAATTCTTTTTTTTTTGTGTTTGTTATTGCAAGGACAAGGTTTGTATAGAAGAAAATTAAAAGAAAAAAAAAATAAGGCGGTACAAAGTTCCCCGGGCCAGCTAGTTTTTTTTATAATACTATACACTATTTGTAATTTTATATACACGTATCTTAGTATTTACACGTTATACAAAATCGTAGATTTGCGCCCAAGGGCGCCGGTAGTTCTAAAGCCGGCACTGTGTTTAGCTTAAGGAGATATTGACTATTCATATGTATAAGCGAAGCAGAGATAAGTGTTTTCTTTAAAAATAGAACGCCGCTCTGCTCCACTTTGCTTCTATGGATTGTCAGCCTTATACCCGTATTCACAAACAAATGTTAGGTACCAAAAAAGTTTTTTTTTTAAACAGTCATTTATTATTAGTTAAGTATTGCTTGTGAATACGAGTGTTTGAGCAGCATAGTTCAGTCATGGTGGCGTTGTAGAAATAAATAAATAGCCCAATATACCTCAACATATGTAGTTCTCACAAAATACATGGTGCAGAAATTTATAATTTTGTATATAATGATTTATTGGCACAACTGAACCATGTATTATAAATATATTGTAATATAGATATATTGTAACCATTGTAATATTAAAGATTCTAATTTATATTTTTGAAATACAAAACTATTTATTCCACAAATTGTTTTATTACAAACATTTATCGCAACAAATCACTTTGGCAGTCTATTTTCCAAACTAGACAATTTCATATTTAAACTAGACAGGTCATTTTGTATTTTCATGAAAATATTTGCGAAGTTCTCGCGACTCTTTTTTTTGAATAACGAACAAGTGGAGATGGCGTACGGCAAGTCAGACTTCTTAAAATCGTTTAGTATATTGCCAGGCCTTCTGTCCCCTCGAGCAGCAAATTTATTGAATACCATTGAGTCGTTTGAAATTGTGGTGGTAGCTGTAAAAAAGAAACAAAATAAAAACAGGAAAAAAAATGTAGTTTTTTCGACGGGTAAAAAACAGGAAAAAAAAAGTAGTTTTTTCGACGGGTAATTAATTGGTACCACTGGCTGATGGGCCGTCGACAAAGTAGCAACGCCTGGAAAGTCTGATAAGCGCAACTTTTGCCAGTTCCGAACAAAAAACGATAAATATTTTAAAATAAAGTTTCTCTGATGTCAAAAAAAAAAAACAACCATCCATGTCCATTGATAGTTATGTAAATGTTGTAGTAAGTTTTATGTTTTTTAATTTAGCATAATTAAGTCTTCTCAGGAATGCCTACACGTGTGAGTTACATTGCAGTGCTCGATGTACGGAAATTGGCCCTTTGCCATTTATTTATTTATTTATTGAATTCATAAACAATTTTTTACAATTGTGTTTGAATGTTACAATTAGCATTACAATAACTGAATATAATTTGAACTTCATACAAAAATTATTATTTAAAAAAAGAATAGAACAATAAACATAATACTTAATTCTACATACAATGTCACCAATGAAATGTCACTATAATTTAAGCATGTCACAGTATAATAATGTTAATAACAAATAATAATAATAATTCACATACAATAATAATTAATCATTAAATGTCGTAGTTATTTGTCAATATTGCGAGTCACCAAGAAATTCATCCACAGAGTAATAGGATTTTACCAATAGAAAGTTTTTCAATTTTCTTTTAAATAAATGTGTATTATAAATATCATGTTTCAGCTCATTTGGCAGACTATTGAATAATACAATTACATTATTCATGAACTAAAAAGTTTCGTCTGTCTCAGAATATTAATGCGTAGGAAAGTGTATTTTATTTATATATTAATTTATTCTGCCCGTGACTAAAAGAACGGCGTTTTAATTTTTACTAACAAGTAGAGGCCAAGTTACCTCGAATTATACTTTGTTGTGCGAAGTTTATGCGAACAATTATTACGACATAAGAAAATTTGCTGCTTGCTTTGCAAGACTTATATTGTATGAGCCTTAATTTCCAGAAATTCACGTATGAAATTATTAAAAGCAGGCGTTGAAGGAAATTGGCATTGACGGTCGGACCTTGGTTTTGGTAAAATAAATTGTAGTTTCGGAAGTAAAATATTATCTTTGGCCTTGGGATCCAGTTTCAGGACCGGCTCTGACCTCATCAATATCCATTTTTAGGTAGATTTAATGTCATGGCATCGGCGAATACCTACATAAATGCATATTGGACGTTTCCGCTTTCTCCTTATTTGATTCATCATGACCGAGTAAGTAATGACTCAGCTATCAACTTATGGCGAAGGCCTATTATAATATATACCTAGGGGTCGGCCGCGACTTCGTCCACGTGGTAATTTGAAACGTAGGTACATACATTATACGGATTTTGGACCTCGGAAGTATTGGATCCCGCTCTTTATTGCCGTAAAAGGAAATAAGATATTCGTTGGAATCAAATGATGTAAAGGACAAATTTGTTCAAAATGAAATCCTTATGACGAACAGCGTATTTGTTTGGATAAGGATTACTATCGTGTTCATAAGAATAGCTTTGTAGATAATGAATTATTTTAAATCAATTTTTATTTTCATAAATAACATTATAGTGAGCCAACTCTAAGATATATCCTGTCGCGGACTTTTTTTATAGATCTTTGAAAGAGGAATAATTCTTCACTACATTTTTTTTTTCATAACTTTAACGGTTTAAGCAGCGTACGCGACGGAAACTCAGAAAAGAATAATATTTTCCCCGATTTTGCAACATATCTCACTACTGCTCCGCTCCTATTGATCATAGCGTGATGTTATATAGGTAGCCTATAGCCTTCCTGGATAAACGCACAATTCAACAAAAAAAAATTCTAATCGAACCAGTAGGTACCTACCTACTTTCTGAGATTAGCGCGTTCAACCAAACAAACAAACTCTTCAGCTTATCCTTACTAATATTATAAATCTGAAAGTTTGTGAGAATGGATGGATGTTTGTTACTCTTTCACGTAAAAACAACTGAACGGATCTGGATGAAATTTGGCACAGAGATAGATTATGGTCTGGAATAACACATAGGCTACTTTTTGCAGCGATAACCGACATCCACGCGGGCGGAGCCGCGGGCAACAGCTAGTTATTATTATATTAGTATAGATGTAATTATTTTATTTAATGACTTATTGGTTTACAGAAGTAGGTATAGTAAATAGCGCGGTTGGCTCTCAATGCCAGACTCGAGGTTGTTTGCGAAAAATCTTACCTTAGCACTGCAGTCATAGGTACCTATGTTCCCGCTGCGCAATGAACTGCTAGGCATTACTAATTACGTTGGTACTGTATATAGTATACTTACAGCAGGTTGGTTGACGTCCATTCTCTGTATAATCAGGACATTTTGATTCAAATATTGTCTCATTGACTGTCTGGGTATCATCAAAGCTATCAGATTGCTCCAGGGTTTCACCGTTCTCTATCGTCAGCATTTTATTATGCACCCCTGTAGACGCTGTAGGTACATGTATCAAGTATTAATATACTTCGTTAAAAGTTTAAAGCCAGATTCAGGGGAGTTTAATGCAGCTTAGCTCCAGCAGGGAGGAAAGTACCTCCCCCTTACCTTTGGCTTCGGCAGTTATGAAAAAAGTACCTACATATTTTATAAACTAGTACTGGAGTCGATTTTTTTTTCTCCTGTACCTATCGCAGGCGAAATGTGGAATCCGATAGAAAATATCTAGTCGCTTAGCAAAAAAATCTGCTACTAGATTTACGACTGCGAGCGAATAAAGACGGGAAGACGAATGTTAGTATGGTATAAACGGTAGTCGAATAGAAAGCAATGTATGGATTTTGACATAAAGTTCACGATATAATGTTGTAAACTTACGTAAAATCTTATACATTTGCTTCAGTGCTGGCTTTTACCGACGCCCTTGGGCGAAGATCTATGGCCGCAAGGCATGAAGGGGCTCTTCAAGCCTTGCGCCCCCTAGGGCCGTTGCCCTACTGCCCCTCCCGGGGGGAGGGGCAGTAGGGCAACTCTAAAGCCGGCACTGATTACATTTGCTTTCTAATCCTATTCTCATGACTTAACGTGATACATCTGGGATATGACATATCTAGTATGTACCTATAATGTCGTAAACTTACGTCAAATCAGATAAGTACCTACCTACATTTGCTTTCTATTTAGAGGGGAAGGTCACTTACTTTGGAACCGGACTCTTGGGCCCCAAACTTCTAAAATATAAGGGTGATGTGGATCATTACCCTTTCTTAAGTCATACAAGGGTAAAATCTGGTCGTTATCGGTTTTTAATATGATGACCTCTTCACAATAGTCGGGTAGATCTAATAAATGCCACACTTTTTGGCGTAAAACCGATATAGAAGCAAACGGCTTGACAGCTATATATCGCAGTCGATCATGGAGAACTGAAACATGCATGGGTAGTTACCTAAATAAGAATTATAAACTTACATATTATACAAAAGTACGTAATGACAAAAAAAATTAAAAGACAACTCCCGCACTAGAGAGCAGGCTCTGTGTCGCGGGGGACTTTACAAACAAGCAATTAACGGACACAAATTACACCCAGACTCAGAACAACTCTTTGTGGATCACACAAAGTTTTGTCCTGTGTGGGAATCGAACCCACAACGTCGTGGACAGCAAGCGCATACTGTAGCCACTGGACCACCAAGGCAGTCAAATATAGTAGCGCCATATAGTGATCCTGTGATATTTTAAGAGAGGTAGGGCACCATACTAGCGAGCAAGCCCGACTGGGGAAGGACCTCCACCTTACAGAAGACCACAGCCAAATGACTACACACAGCGGTGTAGTTGTGTTCCTGTGTGTGAGTACAGGTCTCCAGCGCTCATTTAGGAATGCGTTTTGAAAGAAACGTATTCCTATCCCAGGGTTACTTCCATCTTAAAGCCCTGGTGTAAAAAAAAGGGTTGGCAACACGCAAGTGATACCTCTGGTAATGCAAGCGTCTATAGGCTACGGATACTGCTTAACATCAGGCGGGCCGTATGCTTGTTTGCCACCCAAGTAGTATTAAAAAAGAAAAATATAGTGATCATAATATAACAGCGGTATCTAGTGTCAAATAGCGCAAATTATAAACAGTACAGCGTGATATTGTGTCAAGAAAAACAATAAAAGCCCCAGCGCCAAGCAGCATCTAATGTCAAATTAGAGAAGCTATGACAAATTCAAATGCAGTTCCAGATACCTACAACTATCTCTCATCTCATAAGGTAGGTAGTAAAAACAGTTTCGAAATCAAGCGCGGATCCAAAGTTGTGGGCACAATGGGCATGCCCACAACCCTAATAGACTTGTGTCGTCACACTTTCACGGTCTATTGAGATTGATAGGCTAATGATAACAAGTATGTTTTGTAAACATCTTTGAATATATTTACCTCAATTTTAGTAATGCACTAATGGAGTTCATACTCGTCGGAGTATAAACTCCATCAGTCACCCGAAAATCAGCCAAGTGTGAGTCGTCACACTTGGCTGATTTTCGGATGGCTGTACCCACAACCTTTTTTGATGACTAGATCGGCGCCTGTCTGAAATGTTGTGTTATTAGTTTTAGTACGATAAATAGTATGGTTAGTAATCTGTGGTATGGTCACTTAGGTCTATCAATAATTTAGATCTCACATACAGCAGGCACGTGCAGAATTCGCATGACAACCTCTTATTAATTTTCTCTCCTGAAAGATGATAGGTACTCACCTCCAAGATCGTACCGCCGAATCATGACGAACGTAATCACATCCTTTTTAAACAATTTTATAGGTGCTTTCAAGAGCTTCACAAGAGACATTGAGCTCATCGCTACACAACTCCTGATTAATTCAAGAAAGCACTTAACTAGGAAGGTCGGTAGGTATATAATTTAATCCTTTCACATTATACTGAGTGGAGGTAATTTTCAATTTTATGTTTCTTGAATTTCTAATGTCTAAATAAAATAAGTGTCATCGTGACGATTTTACCATTTTTGTATAGATCGCCATGGCCTACATAAATACAACGAAAAAGTTTTTAGTTTTTTTGCCTTCTTAGTGCTAGTGGAAGTTCGAAGTAATTATACGGAATTATATTAATAATATGGAATAACTTAATGACATAGAGAAAATTATTATATATTATTACAAGATAATAATTTAATGGTACCTACGTAGTTAGGTAGGACCTACCTACATCGTACTGCACGAAATCTATCTACTGGTGAATTGTGGTTCCAGAGCTCCTGGGTAACTGGAAGGTCTTGGAAAATTGTGAAGTTTCTTCATTCAGTTGTACCTATTTATTATATTCAATAATTAGATCTACTTTACGTGCCTACGCATTATCTTTTTTTAATGTTAAGTATTCAAAATATCACTAACAAATTTTTAATTAAATAGTCTCAAATTTGGCGGCAATTGCTTCAATTTTCAACGAAAGTTGTTGAAAATTGAAGAAAGAATAAATTTGTTAGTGATATTTTGAATACCTAACATTAAGAAAAGAAATATAAAACACAAGACAACGAGAGAAAGACAAATATACTGAATTGGTATAGGTACCTAGGACTTGCGTTGCCTAAGCACTAGATAAAAAACAAAAGCATCTTGCTATCCTGTGCAGCGTGCCAGTAGCTACAAGTCCCAATCTCAGCTATGTATTGCGGCATTTTCATGAAAAACAGCACAGTTTTTCAGATTGTCCCATCCCTTAATACCCATGCGGCACGTAGTTTTTTATTTTCTACACTCCTTGGTTACCTTGTATAATTTAACAAAACATAGGTGCATATTATTAACTTTATTATTTTAAACATATTACAAATCAAGTTTTTGTGCTTGTAAAGCATACATTAGATGTTGAAATGAAGTGAAGGCCCATTTGTTGGTTATAGGGTTGTACTGTATACCGAGTGTTGATTCCACCTTACAATTATCTGAAACAATAGGAAACATAATTTATACTTCATTTTAAATCAACCCAGCGTGTAGTTCTTGGTAATCAACGGAGTTCGGTCTCCAAACAAATTCAGATTGAAATATGCTATTCGCAACCGCATACCAAAACTTTCGTACCTACTAGCGTTACATTTGATAAGCCATTCAGGTCATTCAAAAAGATTTTGGAATTAGCATGTTCGCGAAGTCATTAAATATAGCGGTTTTCGATTTAATGTATTTTTGAACCACAATTAAAGATTTTCAATGCACACTGCATTGCAATATCATATCAATATAAATTTCAATTTTCATATAATTCCCGCTGTAACAGTATCTACCTAATAGCACAGAATACTGAATGGTACTGCTAATAGGTAATGCAAAACCGCCAAGGTTTTTTATTTAAATTATTTGTCTAGGTAGTTACTTACTTCTCTCTAAGAAATAACTGAGTTCATTTGGCATAATGAACTTTTCATACTGATGGGCACCTTGTGGTATATTTTTGAGGACATTTTCAAACAGATAAATAATAACGAATTGTGATAATCTAGTTCTGTTAGGCGTAGTGAAGAATATCCTGCCGCCCGGCTTTAACGTATGGACACAGGATTTGACGAAAAATTCCTGGTTGTTTACATGTTCAATAATTTCTGAAGCCACAACGCTGTCGTAGTAGTTGTTAAATTGTTTAGCGTGATCCTGTAAATTTAAAAACAAATAGGTTAAATAATTAATTAGCTCCTCTCAGGCGATCGGTAGCTTTAACCGCAACATCGCCTGTATAAGATTTTATCAATTTCCTATCGAAATTAATTCATAGCGGGCAACTAGGTACTGTACAGGTTTATAGGTGGTCGCTCACTGGCCGTGTGACCGTAGTGAAACCGTTTAGAAAATAAATGTTTTCAAATGTTCAAAATGTTGAAAATAATTATCGAAATCGAACGGCCCTGTAAGTTATGCATGGTCATAGGTACATTTGAAAATTCCTTTACCTATTTACGTCGGTTAAAAAAGAAAAGAATGATGGCGGAAAAAAAAGGACGATGAGTGAGTCATGAGCGGGTTACGTTAGGAGTCAGTATAATAAGTAATTTTTATACTTTAAGTTGTGATAATAATCCTAAGCATCCTTCAAGTGAATAGAAAAGTAGGTATAACAAATCCTATCTTGGTTTTATTTGTGCGTCAAATTGTAGCAGCTGGAGTCCTAACGCTGCGATCCACAAGACCTCTTGCAGTCAAGGAGTGTCCCCCACAGACACACAGTAGGTATCGTTCAAGAAAGATTTGGTAGCGGGGGATTTATGTACTTACCTACCTAATATGTACCTATCTTATAAAAACACCCATGACGTGTTGTGGCAAAGGCAGATACAGGAATACCACATCTTTGTGGTGTTTACCACAACGCATAGTCACGATGCGAATTATTTGCTCTAGCATGTAATATAATAATTAGCATCGTGGCTATTAATCATGCTATTCGACTACAACGCGTTATGTCTATCAAGAAAACCTACTACGCGTCTTGTGCGTTAGCCTAATTTGCAACAGTTTTTAGCTAATGAGCTAAATCATTTTACAACGCGTTGTGGTAACTGCGCTATCAGTCTTTAAGCCTATACACAGGTATAAGAATGAAATTAGTAATGAGCTTACCTCTACGGTAACTTGATAATATTTAGGTTTAAAACCAGCTAATAATGGGTCTATCTCTTTATGTGCTTGTGCCACATCAATTAGGTCTTTGCTTGCGTCAATACCTGTTACACTCGCTCCTAGCCGTGCTAGTCCCTGAAAATATATTAAAATTATTATTTAGTATAGGTAATAATAATTTTGGATAAATCTATACTTCCATACTAATATAATAAAGCTGTTTATTTGTATGTATGCTTATTATCTTTCTTTTCAGGATCAAATGGTTGAACACATATTAATGTAATTTGGCAAGGAGATGGGAGTAGCGGGTAGAAGGATATAGGGTACCTACTTTATACCGCGATAACCGACATCCACGCGGGCGGAACCGAGGGCAACAGCAAGTTAAACCAATTTGTTCATAATACCAATGAAAAAATAGACAAAGAGTGCCAATGAGAACCTCTGACCGACCGTCGTCGGAAAACGAACGTACCTATGTGGCTTTATGGTTTCCAAACGGATAGGATGGATCGTTAACTAAGCGATTTAAAAATCATTTAGATATACAACAGTTGTTTACCTCTGACAATATTCCACCTCCGCAACCAACATCTAAGATTTTCTTATCTTTAAGGGGCAGTAGCTCTCTTTGTGCATCTGAGCATTGCACTAAACCATCTCTCACAAAAGGTACTCTGAAAAGAGTCATCTGATATTAAAATATATCATCCATATATCATCCATCAAGATGTCGACTGTTAGACATACTCCTCTCCCACGGTCTTCTACAGCACTCGGTCCTGAGCTGACCCTATTCATCGGTTGCCCGCAACCTTTACTAGGTTGACGGTCTACCTTATTAGAGGCCTCCGTCCAGAGCAGATCGAACGTTTTCCTATCGACGGAAAATTCCATCATAAAACCATGGTGTTAATTTTTTGGTCGGCAACTCCGGTGTGTTGCAGGCGGTAACTGCTTGCTATCGAGCGGGCCGTATGCTTGTTTGCCACCTAAGTAGCAGTCTGGCGTATTTTCACCCTCGACGTGTTGGATACTAACATACTTCTTGTATTTTTTAACCAAATTTTTACTATTTAGAACTTTGGTGACCACGAAATATTTAGACGTAAATATACCTATTGTAAATCAAGTGGCGTACTCTTGGTGAGTGGTGAGGCCTATGTCCAATAGTGGACTACGATAGGCTGATGATGATGATGTTGTATAAGGATTCGAGTAACTAATCCCAGGATTGAAGGATTCGAATCCTTCAATCCTGGGATTTTTTTATTTTGTTTAAAAAGACATCTCCCGCACTAGGGAACAAGCTCTGTGTCGCGGGGGACTTTACAAACATACAATTAATGGACACAAATTACACCCAGACTCAGAACAATTCTTCGTGGGTCACAAAAAGTTTTCTCCTGTGTGGGAATCGAACCCACAACCTCGTGCACAGCAGGCGCATACTGCGGACACTGGACCACTGAGGCAGTCAATTAGTTTAATTAGATTAGTTCAATGTCACGCCCCGCACATACCACCAAAGAAGCCTTAAAACGCTTTCTGCGCATTTGTCAAGATGTTTGCCGGCTATTCCTTATACCTGTACCTATAGTACAAAAATAACTGTATTTGTATTGGTAAGAAAGTACTTATATCAAGAAAGATTATCTAGGTAACTAGGTACCTAAATGAAATTAAATATGTAAGTATAGTAAGTAGAAGATAGGTACCTGATAGCATTAAAACTGTGTAAGATTCCATCAGGGTGCCACCATTCGTTTCTATATTTCGAAAAGAATTCCACATCTAATGGATTTACTGTCGAAAGTGGCTTCTGCTCAATATGTCTCGGAACAGTACTTACCAAACGCCAAAAGGTACAGTTTGGTATTTTCGAAACTACACCTCTGTAATAATTCGTTGGTATTAAACATTAGGTACCTACTTAAGAATACAATCAACAAATTGCTGTTATCCCAATAAACTTATAACTTTTCTGCGCCCTACTTGACTCTGCTAATTTATGGTTATAAGCCCTACTCAAGTATAAAAAAAAAGTAGTTATGTAATTAATGTAATTTTTAGGTTTATCTAGGGATTCAGCAGAATATCAGCGCTAGGTCCAAATAAGCTAGCTTATTTGGACCTAGCGCTACATGCTGAGCTGGACACCCTTTTGGTGTGACAGAGCACACACAACCGGCTTTTATTTTATTTGTTACTTTTGTTTTGTTTATTTATTTATTTTTTGTTTATAGCCTTTTTGTTTGTGTTTGTTCCGCCAAATAAATGTTTCTTCTTTTCTAAACCTACCAAGAGAGGTAGGGCACCGTACTAGCGAGCAAGCTCGGCTGGGGAAGGACACCTTAAACACAGTGGCGTAGTTATGTTTCTGTGTGTGAGTACAGGGTAAAGGTCTCCAGCGCTCATTTAGGGATACGTTTTGAAAGAAACGTATTCCTATACCAGGGATAGTCCAGGGACAGCTTTGTAAAAAAATGGGTTGGGGCAACACGCAAGTGACACTTCTGGTATTGCAAGCGTCCATAGGCTACGGTAACTGCTTAACATCATCGTTTTGAAAGAAACGTATTCCTATCCCAGGGATAGTCCCATCATAAAGCTGTGGTGTAAAAAATTGGGTTGGCAACACGCAAGTGACATTTCTGGTATTGCAAGCGTCCATAGGCTACGGTAACTGCTTAACATCAGGCAGGCCATTAATGCTTGTTTGCCACCTAAGTAGTATAAGAAAAATCCTTTGGCAATATACATACATTTTTTTACACATAAAACGTCTTCTTAATTTCGGTGACCACATTTTTGTATTTGGCTAATGCTGGTAGGTACCTAAATTCACTTCTGTTTATAAATATGACAGCGTTTCAACGAAATGCGGAATTTTTTTACACTTGCAGCTGCAGCTGGTCGATGGCTGAAACAAATAAAAAAGCATTCGTTGAAATTAAAAAAACATATCCTTACTAATATTATAAATGTGAAAGTTTGAGAGAATGGATGTATGGATGGATGGATGTTTGTTACCTACTCTTTCACGTAAAAACTACTGAACGGATCTGGATGAAATTTGGCACAGAGATAGATTATGGTCTGGAATAACACAAAGGCTAATTTTTGCAGCGATAACCGACATCCACGCGGGCGGAGCCGCGGAAAACAGCTAGTATATAAGTATATAAGAGTGAATATTTCCTTTTGCAATACGATACCTACATAAAGCAAATAAGCATTTTGTGAAGGATTTTTTTATGTTTCAGGCACCCCTAACTTCCAATAGTTCTAATGTATACATAACTATATCCCCACTGACTGACTAAACATAAACGCAGAGCCTTGCCACAAAGCTTCCCTAAATGACGTAAGTACGCACTAAAAAGGGATTTTTGGAAATTTCAAAGTTAAAGTTAAAATAAGGGATGAGCGGTTGTATGGAACTCTTGTATTTTTTTAAGTAAGATGCACGAAACTTCATATACCTGTCTACTTCAGGTTCTTCAGGGTACTTCAGGTTAAAAATAAATGAATACCTGTATCGGGATTTTTCGAAATTTCATCCTTAAAAAGATAAAATAAGGGATGAACGGTTGAATGGAAATCCGTCATTTTCAAAGTAAAAAGCATGAGATTTCATACACCCTTCTGCTTCTGATTTTTAACCAAGGTTAATAATGTTAACCCTTTTTACAAAAGCAACCTCTTAATAGCAACCCATATATGTCCCACTGCTGGGCACGGGTCTCCTCTCCTCTATCAAGAGAGAGAGAAGGGGTTTAGGTCTTAATCAACCTCTTAAATAAAAATAAATGTTTTACCCGTGCGAAGCTGGGGCGATAGATAGGCAGAGAAGCAGAAGAGCGCCTATAGCGTCATATGCCTAGGTAGGTACTTGGGTTTACTTTTTTTGGATCGATCGTCATTTGTTTTTTCAGGAATAAGATGATAAAAAGTGCCCATTTGAAATGTTATATAGTACATGACGACCTTGTAGTTATAGTGATTTATTTTCGATCCTAATTTGAAATTCGTACGTGCATACATTAAGATGTTTTATGACTTTATTATCTAATTGTTGTCATTATATATATATATGTCGGCGGGAGAGGCAAGTCTTCATTCTCGTGTTCGTTCGAACGTTTGGCCGACATCAGGATGGTCTTGAAATAATACTCGTAAATTGTTCACTGCTAGGATGTTTATTAATAACCAGACATTGGTTATAAAATACTATACGATGCTTACAATACTTTCGGATTTAAATTAACAAATACTTGTGGAATGCAGTGAGGTTAGCCATTGCGCGCGATCACGACTTCACGACCGATCATTAGCCCGTTCCACACAAGATTTTCTCCATCGATCAATGGACGTTCGAATCCCTCCATTCCTAGCTGTCATCTGTCAAATCTAACATCAAACGTCATACGTCAAATGTCATCTGTCACTCGTTGTCTATGATCGCGCCAAAGCTAAACACACTCAAGCAATAATAAAAATAACATTATCTTCAAAGACTTTGCTTGACATTCCACTATCAGCCACGCTCAGGTATTGCACGCTTCGACACGGCCATTCTGACACTCACACGTCCTCGTGTGATACTGTAACTGAAACTAGAAATGTTTTTCGTGAGTCCACTCGGCCTTCCTGACCCATACCAAACTATATTAAAAATGACAGAATCAGGTTAGCCCAGCAAAGTTATCACATGAAAGTTACATTAAAAACAAATCAAATTGGCAATATCTCACTTTACATTATGATATTTAAACTCTATGTGTCTAAACGTCTAAACAGCGATAGTTAGGTGTCATGGCAGTGCTCTGCATCATTGCTTAACCAGCAATGAAAATCATCTAGCACTTAACCAGCGCTCTGCATCATCGCTTAACCAGCAATGAAAATCATCTAGCACTTAACCAGCGCTCTGCATCATCGCTTAACCAGCAATGAGAATCATCTAGCACTTAACCAGCGCTCTGCATCATCGCTTAACCAGCAATGAAAATCATCTAGCACTTAACCAGCGCTCTGCATCATCGCTTAACCAGCAATGAAAATCATCTAGCACTTAACCAGCGCTCTGCATCATTGCTTAACCAGCAATGAAAATCATCTAGCACTTAACCAGCGCTCTGCATCATTGCTTAACCAGCAATGAAAATCATCTAGCACTTAACCAGCGCTACACACTCACTTAACCAGTGATAGCAAAGCCATAAACACTTAACCAGCGTTGCACAGTCACTTAACCAGTGATAGCAAAACCAAAGCACTTAACCAGTGCTACACAAACTAACTTAAACAGTGATTACACCACAATAACGCTTAACCAGCGATATTGAAAAATATCATAATTAAATCAACCATAGCCAATGTTAAACACATGTTTACACTCAAACTTAACTGTTCAGAACTAACTGATTCATTCATGGGCTACATCATTATCAAACTCATTCAATGGTGTTTTACAAGAGAGAGCTAAGAGCAAGAGTGTCACTGATTACTTGATTTATTATCTTAAAATCAACATCTAGGTGTACATTATGATCTAGGAATATCCATCCATATCCAAATCCCAGCAACCACCAGTTGCTAAAAACGTGCATCCCCACAGGGATCACCCAAGTCATTCCACGAATTGACAGTGCTCTGGTACTGTCCTATCATCATGTAAACCCAACTATAACACTGTCATCAACAGTTCTGTCTCATTTAATCCTTTTTCAATTTCATCAGTCACACTCTTATATCCTGGCATCAATTACATAAACCAGCCAATCGTAAGCTGTCTGCACATATGACAGCTCTTAGGCACACGCATGTACCTACTTGAATAATGCAAAACACATACCATACCATAGCCGCCATGCGGCAAGTGTACGTGGTTACCGGAAAACGCAAAACACGCCAGGTAGTCGCCATGCGGCAACCGCACGCAGTTATGCTCTAGCGTGAACCGCTGCCGTTCGCCTGCGTGTGCGCTGCTCACTGCACCGCACTGCTCTGCTCACTGCACCGCACTGCTCAGCTCACTGCACCGCACTGCCACTGTCATCGCGCGCCCGTGACCTGCTACTGGCCACCTTGTAGGTACGCCACATGCCGTAGTCCAGCTTGCCAAAAGCCTGTGAACTTAACACCAAAATATTAGAGGAATATACAAGACTATTTCAAACAGAGTTTCAGCTTAGTCCACCTCTGCAGTTTTGCACACCCCGTGAAGTCTGGAGAATGATCCAAGGCCTGGAATCGAACAAAGCACCTGGATATTGCCTAATAACAGCCAAGGTTCTACAGCAACTACCAAAAAAAAAAGCAGTGGTCTATGTTACTCAACTTTTCAATGGGATTCTTAGGACTGGGTATTTCCCAAGTATATCTCAAGTAGGTCTCAGAAATCCTCATGATTCCAAAACCTGGTAAGTCACCGCATATTGTGTCATCATACAGGCCCATAAGTCTCCTGCCTGCAATGTCCAAACTATTTGAGAAAGTTGTAGCACATAGACTAAATAATTCATTCAAAGATGGTAACATTATTCCAAAACACCGATTTGGATTCAGACGTGGACACTCTACTGCAGAACAAGTGCATAGAGTGGTACACATGATTAGGGGAGCACTAGAGCAAAAAGAATACAGCTCAGAAGTATTTCTGGATATACAACAGGCATTTGACAAGGTTTGGCACAAGGGCTTATTATACAAGATTAAAAACCAACTTCCACATAACTTCTATATACTACTCAAGTCATACTTAGAAAATAGAATCTTCTGAGTAAACATTAATGACTCTGTCTCGGAAATCTACGACATCCAAGCTGGAGTTCCCCAGGGAACAGATCCCTGGGGAAGGCCCAACACTGTACCTAATATACACACACACACGCACACACATACACATTTTTAATCCTATTAGTACTTTCTTATTATTTTATATCCCTAAACTTTGTGTAATACCTAGCATAAGTTACGCTATGGAAGGGCGGAGTCTTCTATCACAGGCATTGTTTGCTTAAAAGGAGGCTCCAATCAACAATCATTGTTGTGAAATTTCTTGGTATTGAAAATATTATTATTATTATTATACACAGCTGACATCCCAATAACAAACAATGTATTATGTGCAACCTTCGCTGATGACACAGCGGTCCTTTGTAACAACAAGAATCCTAAGACGGCTTCCTGAGTGTTACAAACCCACCTCGACAAGATAGACCAATGGATGAGGAAGTGGCGTATACAAGCTAGTGCCAACAAATCCACACATGTTACATTCGCATTAAGAAAAGATGACTGCCCACCAGTTAAGCTTGGCACGCAGACACTCCCTCACCAAGAAACAGTGAAATACCTCGATATTCATCTCGATCGGAAACAAACATAGCGGTGTCACATTGAGAAAAAAACGAGATGGACTAAACATACTGCTGAACAAATTCAACTGGCTCTTAGGAGGACACTCACATCTGTCGCTAGAAAACAAGATTCTCATATAAAAAGTAGTACTAAAGCCCGTCTGGACCTACGGTATTGAACTGTGGGGCTCAGCAAAAAAACTCCAACTTGCAAATCCTACAAAGGTTCCAACATAAGGCACTCAGGACAATATCAAATGCTCCATGGTTTGTTAAAAACTCAGAAATACACCACCTGAGGATCAACACTGTCAAGGAGGAAATAGAGCACAGAATAAGGCTATACAGGGACCGAATTAACACTCACAGTAACAGCTTAGCTACGGCCCTAAGTGAACCAACTGCTACAAAAAGGCTCAAACGCCATCACATATGGGATCTCGCTAATTAAAAGTATACCGATAATATGAGTTAGATTCCCCACTGGGGGAATGGACCTCACCTGCCACGTAATTCTAAATCAAAACATCTGCTAATGGTTACAAAAACTGATCACAAGATAAAATCAAAGAGAAAAGAAAAAAAATAACTAGGTGCACTCGCTGTTCACAAAATGATCAGCAAGCTAAGCTACAAAGGGTGCTGTAACCCTATAGATAGGTAATGGAATAGTGGTATTTCGTCTGAGTGTCTCCATACTTCGGAGAGCATGCTATAAGTTGGTCCCAACTGTTAATAGTTGTTAGATCATGACCCCAACATGGGTGATTCAAACACTCTTGTCACCCGGCTGGCAAACAATAAGAGGAACTATAAGAACAAAATATCTTATCTACCTTCCTAAGGCTTGGCCATACTCGATCACATCACAACCTGACCACCTGGTCAAGGTAAGGAAGCCATTATCTTGCACAAGTGTGTGCACAAATTTAGTTTCTCTGAAGTCTTATCAAAGTTCCAAAAATAATAAGATTGGTACGATCTCACCACCGTGTTAGTAACTCTTACGGAATAGCCCGACAAGAACAGAGCCACCAATGCTCTGCTGCAGATCCATGATGCTCTACCGCAGATCTTTGATGGTCTGCCGCAGATTTATGATGCTCTGCTGCAGGTCTATGATGCTATCACAGGTCCAGGATGCTCTGTCACAGGTCCATAATGCTCTGTCACAGGTCCATGACGTTGGCACCGTTGCAACTGCCTCTCGCAGCCTTTCTCTTGTAATGGCACTCGATCTAAAATGTGTTGCATTTATTTGGTTAATACAAAGCTAGGAGGGCTGTGACACTTACAGGTAGCTTGGTTGGGTGAACTGAACACTAATCACAGTTGCTAGAACGCGACCTCACTGTACCTAGAACAATTTCCAATTCGACGGCCACTGCTAAGCACTTTAACAGTTATTATGCGTGAGCGCATCACGGTGCATTGCAATATCTTAATAAACAGAATAATTAAACAATAAAGCCCAATTAAAACAGCCACCTTATGCAGGCAGGTACAACACTGTCACAAAGCAAGGCTATGAAATGATAAGCAAGTTGCAAAACAATGTTTAATGTTAAACCTTGAGATCAATATAGTATTTCTTCCCACTGAACAAAACAAGCCATATACCTTATGCAGGTACACTGTCGCCACAAAGTAAGATTATAAAATTATCAGCCAATTGCCATGCCAAAACTTTACTTCACATAAGTAACTTAACATAAATTCTCACACCAATTTCTAAAGCCAAATCAATAGGAACGTACTCACCAGATAATTTCCAACGTATACTTTACCATATCCTGTACTTATTTAGTAAGTAGTTATTAGATGTAACAATCGCATAGTGACATCGGATTGTTGTAACTGTCCATACTCTTCAGCAATTTCATAGCTATGCTATCCACATGGCGCTCACTCGTTGAGCTACTATCGTGACCAGCACCGCCAACTATTGCACATCATGCACGTGGTAGGTTCGACGACAACAATCAGGTCAGGATCAACTCCCAGCAGCGCAATCTTTTGCGACGGTGATGATTTCAATCACTGCATCATATTTTTCTACAGTACCTATACAGAACGTAGTCCAACAGTGGGCTTGAGCTGCCATCCCACTTCTGATGTCGGCGGGAGAGGCAAGTCTTCATTCTCGTGTTCGTTCGAACGTTTGGCCGACATCAGGATGGTCTTGAAATAATACTCGTAAATTGTTCACTGCTAGGATGTTTATTAATAACCAGACATTGGTTATAAAATACTATACGATGCTTACAATACTTTCGGATTTAAATTAACAAATACTTGTGGAATGCAGTGAGGTTAGCCATTGCGCGCGATCACGACTTCACGACCGATCATTAGCCCGTTCCACACAAGATTTTCTCCATCGATCAATGGACGTTCGAATCCCTCCATTCCTAGCTGTCATCTGTCAAATCTAACATCAAACGTCATACGTCAAATGTCATCTGTCACTCGTTGTCTATGATCGCGCCAAAGCTAAACACACTCAAGCAATAATAAAAATAACATTATCTTCAAAGACTTTGCTTGACATTCCACTATCAGCCACGCTCAGGTATTGCACGCTTCGACATATATTTTTTTTTTTCGAGTCAACTTCCGCACTAGGTCACAAGCCCTGTGTTGCGGACGACTTTACAAACATAATACAAATGTGAGAAAATAAATCATTTATTATTATTATTAATTAATAAACACAAATTACACCCACTCGGCACAAACATTTATGAATCACACAAAGTTTTGTCCCGCGTGGGAATCGTACCCCTAGCAGTTAGGATCTAACCACTAGACCAACAAGCCAATCAATATTATTATTGTCATTGATCGAAGTTCAAGGCATTTGTGCCGCTATTAGACATCTATACTAATATTATAAAGATGAAGAGTTTGTTTGGTTGAACGCGCTAATCTCAGAAAGTACTGGTTCGATTAGAAAACATATTTTTTTTGTTAAATAGTGCATTTATCCAGGAAGGCTATTATAGGCTATGATCAATAGGAGCGGAGCAGTAGTGACATATGTTGCAAAATCGGGGAGAATATTCCAAATTACGCGAAGTCGCGGGCGACCCCTAGTAATAATTAAAAAGGTACTCTTAGAATAGCATAGAATAATTTATTTGTAAACACAGGTAGGTATGTATAGGTACAATCATTTGAGATGTTACAGAGTTTGATTGAGGCGTTATGCTTTGCCATGTGTAATGTAATGTAATTTTACCAAATCTAGTGTTTGTTTGGTACCTACTCACCAAATAAATGCAAGTTACACTGCGTGTCGTTCAGGAGGTTAATGAGTTAGTGACGACCAAGGTCCTAACATAAAATTTATACGTATAAATGCAAAACAACTGGCATTATATAAGTAGGTACCTATTTGTGGTAGTGGGGAACAATAGGGTTACATACATTTTGACAGAATTTTGGAAAATAGTAGCCTATAGACGCTTGCAATACCAGCAGAGGTATTACTTGTGTGTTGCCGACCCTTTTTTTTATGGAGTATCTCTGGGATAGGAAAAGATTTCTTTCAAATACGCCCCTAAATGAGCGCTGATGACCTGTACTCACAGGAACACAATTACACTGCAGAGTATATGTAGTTATTTGGCTGTGGTCTTTTGTAAGGTCGAGGTCCTTCCCCAGTCGGGCTTGCTCGCTAGTATAGTGCCTTACCTCTATAAAAATAAAATAAAAATGCGTAAAAAGATTTTGATAGATTCGTGTCCGATATTTTATGGGAATAGATTCAGATTCATCCCTATTTTAACGCCCGTGTGTGCGTTAAAATAGCGATGATCCCTATTTTAACGCACCTACGGGCGTTAAAATAGGGATGCTTTCCAGGAATACAAAATTGAGCAAAGAAACTAGATTTTGTAACAAGCTTTTATTTAGCTTGCAATGTAAGTTTGTTTGTTTAGTTCAAAACTTGTAAGCAAGATTTGAAGCATGGAGTTGATCTGAGGGTGCGGATTATCAGGGCCTTATCGCTAGGGCCACACGGGATCATTATCATCGAATAGTGCAGTATTAGGTATTGCTATCTGTATTAGGAATGTAGAAATTCATTTCAGATCATTTTCTTATTTTGTTCTTATATTTATCTCCATATTGTAATATGTCCATTATTCTTCTTGCATCATGGTCGTGGTACCTACTGATTAAACCGTGGAATAGTGAACAAGTAATTTTTTTATTTTAATTAAGATTTTGTTGGTCTTTTATTCGTAATAATATAATGAGTACCTAGGTATTATTAGTCCTAATTAGGTAGGTACCTACCTAATATGTTTTTGTAAGTTTGAATGTCATTACGCATCGCGTCTGACATCGTTGGGACCTCTAAACAATAGATTTTATCTGGTGAGTGTGCTGGTTGTTGTTAAGTGTATTTATGGGTTGAGCACCAACTTCGTCGAGTTACGTTATGCGTAATTGCATATAGAGTGCAATGTACCTAACATAATATATTATACAGTAGGTACCTACCTGTACGACCGACGAGCTTTGTTCGGTATTTTTTTTTTTGGAAATTAACGTTTTCTAATAATGAAATCTAGCTAAATGGATTAATCGCCCCCGATATCCCCTGCATACTACATTCATGAAAATCGTTGGAGCCGTTTCCGAGATTCAGATTATAAATATGTATGTACATATTATATACACAAGAATAACAAGCGGTGTGGTGGCCTAGTGGGAAAGTAACCGACTTGCACGCAAGAGGTGCGAGTTCGATCCCGGATGGCATTACCAAAGTGAATTTCACTTTGTGGAGTTTATATGTTATATTACACCATCAGCTAATGGTGAAGGAAAAACATCGTGAGGAAACCCCACATGTCTTAAAAGAAATTCTAAAGACATGTCTGATTTACCTACCTGCATTAGGCCAGCGTGTGTAAATTAAGGCCTAAACCCCCTCTCTCTGTGTTGATTTATTATTATTATTATTATATACTAGCTGTTGCCCGCGGCTCCGCCCGCGTGGATGTCGGTTATCGCTGCAAAAGGTAGCCTATGTGTTATTCCAGACCATAATCTATCTCTGTGTCAAATTTCATCCAGATCCGTTCTGTAGTTTTTACGTAAAAGAGTAACAAACATCCATCCATCCATTCTTACTAACTTTCACATTTATAATATTAGTAAGGATACACAAGAATTGCTCGTTTAAAGGTGTAAGATAGATAGATACATTGAACTCATGATTGTATTTATATTTTTAAATTTTGATGATCATGATGTAGATACAGTAGGCATATAAACGACGAGTATTATCGAGATCATGCATTATTTACCTTTATTTTGATTGAGGCAACTTGTGACCACCACTGGTCCTAAGCTGCCTCAATACCGGTCGTGGTCAGACCACGGCCGGTGTAACCTGGTCGAAGGTAAATAATGCATGCGGACACATATCTAGTTATATTGTTTTAGCAGCCTCGTTGGTCTAATGGTCGTTGAGTGAGTCAGCTGATTTCGACTCGCGGGAAAAACTGAAAATGGGTTTTTCTATCAATAAAATAATTATGGATGCCTAAACTTTAGGTGGCGATGCCTATGTACACCTCAACAGTCGTTGGATCACAACTAGAGATGGGCGTCTACCCGGTAAATTTCCGACCTTCGGGAAAATTTCCATTTATAGGTACCCATTTTTACCCACCCATTTTTAATTTTTACCGGGTATTAATTAAAATGAAGAACTTTCCATGTAATTATATAACATGCTGATAATGTTCATAAAAAATATTCAAGATAGAAAAGAAAGAAAGAAAGAAAAATTAATATTTTAAACGTAAACTAATTTCAGTACCTAAAAGAGACACTTTATACCTACAATAATTTTATATTCATGATCTGATTTTTCGGATTCATAAACTGTAAAATTAAATACGCAATGCAATAATCTATCTCTGCTTTTAAGGCCCAAAAGAGATGCATAAGAGCTATGTTTAATCTGGAAGTAACCGATAGTTGCAAACCATATTTTAGTGAACAAAAAATTCTGACACTTCCGTCTCTTTATATCCTAGAAACAGCTCTATTTGTTAAATGTAATCCTGATTTGTTTACTAAATTATCGGATGTCACAACCAGAAACAGGCGTAGAGACAAATTATGTATCCGTATGTGTAATAGGTACCACACTAATGTGGAAAAGCATTTTTTGCTTAGCCCCAAAAGTGTATAATAAGTTACCGGATTCATATAAAGGGCTAAACTTGAATTTGTTTAAAATTAAATTGAAAGAATTTCTTATTAAAAAATGTTATTACTCAATTTTCGATTTCTTAAATGACACTTTTGTTGTTTAATAGAATTTGATATACCTAATTATAATTTAATTTCCATATGTTTCACATTTGTAATATAATTGTATTGTTTTAATTATTTTTTTATTTTCAATTTTATATAATGTAATGTAATGTAATTTTCGTAGATTTTATGTATAATTTTATTTAAAACAATTTGCACGCCGCACGGCTAAATATGGCATGCGACTTTTTTCTTTAATATGTACCAACTTATTGTACCCATGTTTGCAAAGTAATAAATTTGATTTGATTTGAATAAATTTGTGTTAAATAATAAATAAGTTTATCTGGACGGTCCCTACGTACAAAGCGGCATGTCGAAAAAGCCATTTTTTTATTGCATAAATTGATTCAGGTTATCACATATTGCTTTTTAAATCTATGAAATAGTTTACTAGATACCTACTATAAATGTAAATTATGACATGTGTAGTAAATTAAAAGAATTAGTGTCGTAGATGAGGACATAAATGTTCTAAAAAGCGCGCTACTCTGCGTAAATGCGGGTATTATTTTCTCTTAGGTAATTCATCGACATTCACGTTCACGCGTTGTAAAAATATGTTATTAGGTTACCTAGTATATTTAGTGCTATTTTCTTAAATTTTAACACAATAAAATGATTTTGATTCATATATTGATATTAATTTCTTGTGTAAAAGCTGCCATGTCAGACGTGACTGAGTAAAGAATATTAAATTTCAGCGTACAAACGGTCATCTCTGAATTTTAAATAAAAAGATATCATTTTTGCAATGAGATCTTACTATATTATATCACTAGGGGTCGCCCGCGTGGTAATTTGGTATATTTTCCCCGATTTTGCAACATATCTCACAATTGCTCCACTCCTATTGATCACAGCGTGATGTTATATGGCCTATAGCCTGCCTGCACTATTCAACAAAACTATTTTTTCTAATCGAACCAGTACTTTCTGAGATTAGTGCGTTCAACCAAACAAACAAACTCTTCAGCTTTATAATATTAGTATAGATTACAGAGGGTATCATCCAAGCATCATATTAAAATGAAAATGATATTACAAAATAACTCATGTTTTTTTCTGCAATTATATAAATCATTATTTAAAAAAAATACAAGCTTTAACAGTGTATTTATTTAATTTATGAGTGTAATTTTTAATGCATTAAATATTCTTAAAAAGATCTCAAACACGACGCAGCTGTCTTGTTTCGTTGAAAAGTTCCTATGACTATCTTTGAACATCATCATCACACCCTAAACACCTCCTGGAATTATATTAGCCGTCTAGATAAATCAACAAATCGTAAAACAACGCGGCTATCTTGTTTCGTTAAAGAGTTACCATGGCCACCTTCCGACTTTATGGTCACGTCCTAAACACCCACCTACGAATATAGTACTCTTCAAATTCTAAATCCAAAATACTCAAACACGACACGGCTATCTTATTTCGTTGAAAAGTTGCCATGGCCATCTTTCAACTTTATCATCAATCCTGAACACCCATCTAGGTATATGGTACTCGTCAAGATAAATCCAAATCATCCAAACACGACATGACTATCTTGTTTCGTTGAAGAGTTGCCATGGCCACCTTCCGACTTCATCATCATATCCTGAACCTAGGAATATAGTACTCGTCAAGATTAATCCAAAACACCCAAACACGACACGGGTATCTTGTTTCGTGAAAGAGTTGCTATGGCTACCTTCCGACTTCATTATCAATCCTGAACGCCCATCTAGGAATATAGTACTCGTCAAGATAAATCCAAAACACCCAAACACGACACGGGTATCTTGTTTCGTGGAAGAGTTGCGATGGCTACCTTGCGATTTCATCATCACGTCATGAACACCCATCTAGGAATATAGTACTCGTCGAGATAAATCTAAAACACCCGAACACGACACGGCTATCTTGTTTCGTTGAACAGTTGCCATGGCCACTTTCCGAGATTATCATCAATCCTGAACAGGAACATAGTACTCGTCAAGATAATCCAAAATACCCAAACACGACACGGCTATCTTGTTTCGTTGAAGAGTTGCCATGGCCACTTTCCGACATTATCATCAATCCTGAACAGGAACATAGTACTCGTCAAGATAAATCCAAAATACCCAAACACGACACGGCTATCTTGTTTCGTTGAAGAGTTGCCATGGCCACTTTCCGACATTATCATCAATCCTGAACAGGAATATATTACTCGTCAAAAAAAATCCAAAACTCTAAAATACGATATGACTATCTTGTTTCGTTGAAGAGTTGCCATGGCCACTTTCCGACATTATCATCAATCCTGAACAGGAATATATTACTCGTCAAAAAAAATCCAAAACTCTAAAATACGATATGACTATCTTGTTTCGTTGAAGAGTTGCCATGGCCACCTTCCAACTTCATCATCAATCCTGAGCATCCACCTAGGAATTATGAATATGTCGTATTTTGAATTTATTTTGACGATTAAGTACTATAAGTACTAGTCAAAATAAATCCAAAATACGACATATCTATCTTGTTTCGTTGAAGAGTTGCCATGGCCACCTTCCAACTTCATCACCACGTCCTAAACACACATCTCGGAATATAGTACTCGTCAAGATAAATACAAAAGGCATTTTACAGTCTTTTTAATATGAAAATTAACCAATTTACATACTGAATTAATTTATACCCGGTATTTTTAAAACATACCGGGTAAAAATGGGTAAAAATTGATTTTTACCCATTTTTACCTTTCCTTCCCATTTTTACCCACCCGATTTTTACCCACCCGCCCATCTCTAATCACAACAGAGGCCTAAATATGGGCGATCTTAATCTTATATATACAATTCTCGTGTCACAATGTTCGTTCCCGTACTCCTCCGAAACGGCTTAACCGATTCTCATGAAATTTTGTGAGCATATTGAGTAGGTCTGAGAATCGGCCAACATCTATTTTTCATCCCCCTAAATTTTTAGGGTCGTCCACCCCTAAATTATTATTTTTATTTTTTAGACATTTTTTTAGTTTTTAATGTTTTATGATTTAACATTAAAAAATACATACACCCCTTAATTTTCCCTCCTCTACGATGAAACCCTATACTTTAGTAGCAAAACAACGTTTGCTGGGTCAGCTAGTAATATATACTTTTTTAAGAGGGGAAATGTTTTACGCATACCGCCCCGCCCGGGGTAGCGAGGCGGCTGTCGGACTTTCCGGCTCAAAGATGGTAGGCGGTCGACATACCGATTAAACCCTCCTGTGCACCAACACCCGCCTTCACGGGTGGACCACTGGAACCTGATATGACGTCAGTGGTTCACCCACCGGCTGCCCTTAATAATATACTTATATACTAGATCAGCGCCAGCAATGGACTCTTCAAGGCAGCTTGCCATTCCAAGAGCATCAGTCATGCGTATCTAAACCTTTGACAATGCACTGGAGCCATATATACCTTCTTACGCAGCTCTTACTTTTAGCTGTGGGGTTTTTCAGCTGTTGGGTTTACGAATTTAGTTAGTTTACTAATTTTGTAGTTTACTAATTTTAGGGCTTTTGTGGTGCGAGTACCAACAGTCTACCTAAATCTCGTCTTGGAAGAAAGTTTTTGGCCGACAGGTGTAGTGTTCCGTCGATTCCGCGGACAAGTGCCACATGAACGCACTGCGACATAGTGCAAGCGAAGTGTACTAACATAGCTTTCAGTTTTTAATACTAACACAGGATTATATTAATATGTACGTTAGTCTGTAAGGTATATATCTATGCGTTTGTGCGACGCGATAATAAAATGATTTATTATTATTTATTTGCTAGGTGGAGGTTCTTCGTATGGTGCCCTCCAACCGGCAGAAGGTGTGAGTATAAGTTAGTCTCTAAATAAAAATCAAAATTGGCACTGTTATTTACAGTAATTGTGTTTTTATTTTAGATAATTACAAAAAACAATGTTTACTAAAAATATTTACATCACTATTGACGTATCACATTATATGAAGACTTCAATTTAAATAATCTACCTACTCCTAAGAACTAAATTAACATATTATTAACTTGATAGCAACATCTTTGTAATAAAAAAAAACAAAACAAAACAAATTGAAACCAGTTTTTTAAGAAATTGCTTCTATTGCACATAAACAAAATTTATTTGTTTTTTATGATACTTGGGTGGCAAACAAGCATACGGCTCGCCTGGTGGTAAGCATTTACTGTAGCCTATGGACGCTTGCAAAACCAAAGGTATCAAATGCGTGTTGTCGATCCAAAAAATAAGATTAGGGTTTTGTGATGACGTAGGTATCCCTGGGATGGCAAAACGTTTTCTAAAAATAGAATGCTTGTTTGAAACTTTGAATATTTGTCGAGTTACTTTGTAACTTAAACCTCATTAAACCTGTAGCGGACTGCCACGATTTCAATCGGGTCAAACGAATTTAATGAAATTTTGCAAATGTGTCTTGTTTGATTCAACTTAAGAGATTACATAGTTTATATCTCTATAAGTGGCCCTCAATTTAACGCAAGCGAAGCTGCATCATTAAAAAAAAATGCATCTCTAAAGTAAGGACATTGCCGTAATCTGTCAAAATACCTACCGTTTAGGAACTATTCAGTTGGCATATAAGTACAGGCTGGCAACGTAGCGGGCACCCTCGTCCTGAGCGGTAGGTATATATTGTGACATAATGCGACAGTGACCTCACTAAATGGAATCTTCCTTAAACTATTGCTTTACTATACCTTTGCGTTTTAAAAAAAACCTACCTATAATATTTAAAACTAGCAACATTTGAAGACAAAAATATACCTTTATAATTACACTCAATGTTTTAGAATTCATCAAACATTTAGAGAAATTATTTAAATGCATTGTTTTAACTAAGTTTTTGCGCCTGTAAAGCATACATTAAGTATTGCAAAGAAGTGAAGTCCCATCTGTTGTTTATAGGGTTGTATTGGATACCGTATGTTGATTCAACTTGACAATTATCTGGAACAGTAGAAAAATATTTATTAACTAGTTGTTGCCCGCGGCTCCGCCCGCAAGGATGTCGGTTATCGCTGTGAAAAGTAGCCTATGTGTTGTTCCAGACCATAACCTATCTCTGTGCCAAATTTCACAGTTAAGTAGTTTTTACGTGAAAGAGTAACAAATATCCATCCATCCATACTTACAAACTTTCGCGTTTATAATATTAGTAGGATATACCTATCATACATTTATAATATAGTCTTAAAAAATTACAATATTTTAGTTAGGTTCCCTAGTCCCCGTAAAGAAATCCATATATCTTAAAAGAGATTCTAAAGACCAGTCTGATTTACCAACCCGCATTAGGCCAGCATGTGTGAATTAAGGCCTACACCGTCTCTCTCTTGTTAGAGGAGAGGAGACCCGTGCCTAGCAGTGTTATATATATGAGTAGCCATTATTATATTATATAACTGACTGTGGTTTAACTAAGGCCTGATCAGAACATCAGTGCTGTAGCATAAAATGCCGCAGCACAGAGCTAAGATTAGGACCCTTTCTGACAATGCACAGGATCATTTTAGTGTTCTCATTATGTGTCACTTTCACAAACTAGGCGTAACCGACAGCCCACTCTGCAGGGGCTGCATGGAAACCGAGGAAACACCCGCCCACGTCCTTCTGGAATGTAGGAGCGTAGAAGACCATAGGATACGAACTCTCAGGAAACCGGGCACTCTACCAGAGGCCTGCGGCGACCTTGGACGTCTGCTGGCCGTTTGGAAGAACCTGGGGTGGTTGGAATAGCCATAAGGAACCCCACGCACAAAGGCCCACTAGAGCGGCCAGGTGCGGAAAAGCCCCGTCAAACTAACTAACTAT
Organism: Trisateles emortualis; assembly: GCA_947095525.1. Classification (NCBI taxonomy): domain Eukaryota; kingdom Metazoa; phylum Arthropoda; class Insecta; order Lepidoptera; family Erebidae; genus Trisateles; species Trisateles emortualis. Next base: position 9,056,510 of record OX352740.1, on the reverse strand, counting down.
GTGTCTATTTTTTGTCTTCTACCTGTCGTCCTGTTTCTGTTCGATTAAATGATTTTCTACTAGTTATAGTAAAATTAATTAATTTACTTACTTCTCTCTAAGATAAAAGTAAGTTCATTTGGCGTAATGAACTTTTCATACTGATGAGCACCTTGCGGTATATTCCTGAGTACATTTTCACACATATAGATTACAAGGAATTGTGATAATCTAGTTCTGTTAGGCGTAGTGAAGAATATCCTGCCACCCGGCTTTAACGTATGGATACAGGATTTGACGAATAGTTCCTGATTGTTTACATGTTCGATAACTTCCGAAGCCACAACGCTGTCATAGTAGCTGGCAAATTGTTGAGCGTGATCCTGTAATAGTAAAAATAGGTTACTTTACTGCAAATTGACCAAGGGCCGTACTATGACGTTTTAACTTGAGTCTTTCAAGTGAGAAAGTGTGTCGGAGCTATACACGTGTGACGTGGAGTTGGTTGGTTATTTTTTTTTTTTTTTAAAAGACTACTCCCGCACTAGAGAACAAGCTCTGTGTCGCGGGGGACTTTACAGACATACAATTAACGGACACAAATTACGCCCAGACTCAGAACAATTCTTTGTCCTGTGTGGGAATCGAACCCACAACCTCGTGCACAGCAGTCGCATACTGCGGCCACTGGACCACCAAGGCAGTCAAACACCAGTCGTTTAACACCAGTGTAGTTGTGTTCCTGTGTGTGAGTACAGGCCTTTAGAGCTCATTTAGAGATTCGTTTTGAAAGAAACGTTTTCACATCCCAGGGATACAACATCTTATAGCCCTGGTGTAAAAACATATATTGTATCCATAGGCTACGGTAACTGCTTAACATTAAGTAGTTCTCAAAACTTTCACATCTAAACTAATATTATAAAATCTACTTGACCGATTTAAAAAATTCTTTCACCATTTTCACCCTATTCATAGGGATGCCGAATATTTTTTCAATAAATATAGCCTATGTTACCCGCTGATAATGAAGCTTTCTAGCTTCATTATCAGCGGGTAACATAGGCTATATTTATTGAAAAAATATTCGGCATCCCTATGAATACTAGTCGCTAGTCTATAATATATATAAAAATGAATCCCTATTTCCCTTTGTCACGGCATCACGCGTGAACGGCTGGACCGATTTCAGTAATTATTTTTTTGTTGTGTTTGTTATTGTCAGGAGAAGGTTCTTATGTAAAAAAAATAAGAAAGTTGCGCTGAAAATAGTTTAACCCGGACGAAGCCGGGGCGGGCCACTAGTTTATAATATTAATAGGATTTACCTCCACTGTGACATGGTAATATGTAGGTTTAAAAGCAGCAATTTTTCGGTCTGTCTCTTTATGTGCTTGTGCCACATCAATAAGGTCTTTGCTCGCGTCAATACCTGTTACATTAGCTCCTAGCCGCGCTAATGCCTGAAAAAATTAAAATGCTTCTTATAAAAAATATTTTATCTGTGTTATCTGGAAGAAAAATCTGACTGGTGGCCAGCATGTGTGAATTAAGGCCTCTCTTTCTTAATAGAAGAGAGGAGACCCGTGCCCAGTAGTAATACATGTATGGGTACCTAGCTATTATTATTATGTAGATGACATATAAGAAATCACTGTAAACACTTAATAGCTAATAAATATGCCATAAAGAGAATATCTGACATTGGAAAACCCTACGAAACTGATGGATCGCTTTCAATGTATATTATTTTCATCATCATCAGCCTATCGCAGTCCACTGCTAGACATAGACCTCTCCAAGGGCACGCCACCTAGCACGGTCCTCGGCTTCTCGCATTTAGCTACTCCCAGCCGCTTTGCGAAGATCGTCGCTTCACCTCGCCTGAGTGCGTCCTACATTACGTTTGCCTAGCCGCGGTCTCTACTCAAGAACACGTCTGCTCCAGCGGTTGTCAGTTCTTCGGCAAATATGACCCGCCCATTGCCACTTCAGCTGGCTTATTCTTTGAGCTATGTCGATAACTTATATATATTATTTTATTAAAAGCTAATTCAAGTTCATAGCCAAGATTTCCCCCTGCACTTAAAATACACGCTAGATGTGGAATTGCGGAAAAGAGTCCGCCATACGTGCTTCCATAGCCAGATTTTCCGGTAATATTTAGGAAAGCGTTTTTAAGGAATTGTTCCTAAACCAAAAAAAAAGAGCTAGGGCACCATACTAGCAAGCAAGCCCAACTCGGGAAGGACTGCCACCCTACAGAAGACCACAGCCAAATAACTACGCACAGTGGTTTAGTTGTGTTCCTGTGTGTAAGTAGAGGTCTCCAGAGCTCATTTAGGGATGCGTTAAAAGAAACGTTTTTCTATCTCAGGGATACTCAATCTTACATACTACAAAGCCCTGGTGTAAAAATAAAATGGGTTGGCAACACACAACTAATATCTCTGGTATTGCAAGCATCCATAGGCTCTGGTAGCTGCTTAACATCAGTCCAGCCATAAGCTTGTTTGCCACCCAAGTAGTACAAAAAAAAAATACTCTGCAGTCTGACTCATAAGAATTATACATAATATATGACGTGTGCATAATTCTTATGAGTCAGAGCACTCCGCAGCATTACTTCTAAAATATTCCATTGCTATAAATATTACCTCTGATAATATTCCACCTCCGCAACCAACATCTAAGATTTTCTTATCTTTAAGGGGCAGTAGCTCTCTTTGGTCATCTGAGCATTGCACTAAACCATCTCTCACAAAAGGTACTCTGTAAAGAGATATAAACTTAAAACTTTACCTATGTTCAGCAGTGGACATTATTAGGAATAATTAAATACAAACTGAGAAATCTCAAAACTTATTTAATTGCATTAGTCGCATAGCAGATTATTGACATCACCATAAAGTCACTATAGCAACCAAAAATGACAAAAAAAATTCACTCAATAAAAGTATAATTTATTACTTAATTATAATTGGGTTATAGATAAGTAATTCAAATTTAATTTCTTAACTATAAGGGTAATTGAAATGACTGTGCCCTGCATTACTAAGACACATTCGCAGTATTTTTATCCATCAATGGCGAAGCCAAAATAAGGGTAATGATTTTAGCCTATATATATCATATTTTGAAAAATACGGTATTGTTACATAAGTATCTGACTATATTATGTTAGAATACTGGCCCACTTAACACTTTAAGTGCCAAGAACCCGGCTCCCAGATTCTTTGATAGGTATGCTATATGCCGATTACTCGGCTACCGAGTCCATCTAAAGATAGTTATTAATTAACTGTCTTTGTGCCTTGCACTCGGCTATGGAGTCCTATTGTTTGTTCACAAAATAGTAAGGGTTGGAAATTCAATACTTTTCTTAAACCAATTAAATAAAATTATTTTTTGACTGAGTAAAAAGTCGTAACATTTCTTGGTACTGAAAGTGTTAAGGCCAAGTGTGGAAAATGCCCCGTCTAACTGACTAACTATAACTAACTATGTAGGAAGAAAACTAACAGCTTTTTGATACTATTTGGGTGGCAAACAAGCAACTCGCCTGATGAAAAGCAATTACTGTAGCCTATGGATGCTTGCAAGCCAGAGGTATCGCTTGCATGTTGCCAACCCATTTTTTACATAGAGTATCCCTGGCATAGGAAAATGTTTTATTCAAATACACCCCTAAATGAGTGCTGGAGACATGTACTCAGAGGGTAGTTATTTGGCTGTGGACTTCTTTAAGGTTAAAGTCCTTCCCTAGTCGGGCTTGCTTGCTAGTATGGTGCAGGCAAGGCTCGTAAATTTTTCTAAGACAGTAAATTATAGGTATTTTTTCATTATCGTGGCAGCCTTACATGTACACAGCGCCACTTGTTCTTAAGTCATATATGTAGGTATGCATGTCTAAATATGTGTCCCACTTTTTAGTTTTGTAATCTAAAGAAATACCTTGTTAATAAAATTAAGTCCATACCTTAAAGTATTAAAACTGTGTAGCATTTTCATTGGTCCATTGGGTTGCCACCATTCCTTCATTTGTTTTGAAAATAATTCTACATCTGATGGATCAACGGTAGACAGTGGCTCCCGGTCTTGATTTCTCGGAATAGAACTTGCCGGACGCCAAATAACCAAATTTGGCTTTTTAGAAACTCTGAAATAATAATGTAGGTTAAATATTCATTATTAAATTATATTTTTTGATAACACAAAAAAATCTTCCAATATACATACATTGCCTTTTCAATCATATGTCTGCTTAATTTTCGCGACCACATTTTTGTACTTAGCGAGTAAATAATATATTAATACATATACCGGTAAATACAACTTTTGTTTGAAAATATTCAGCGAAATTCACCTAACCTCACTCTTCTCTTAAATAGTGACATTGACACTTGACTGACAGTGACTAGAGTCACTCCAGTGATTCAACCAAGGATCTTATATTAATGGATTGAGTACATCAACAAATATCGATTTCCATAATAAACCATATTATTATGACAATAAAGATCAAAATTGTACGCAGAACTATCAGGGAGAAAAACGGTCCACATGAGATAGCCAAACGGAGTGGAATGTGTCCCTTTCTAACAAGCATGCCAGTACAAAATGAGTAGAAAATATTACAATTGGTAGTTACCTGAGATGTTATTTATAAAAAATATTTACGTTCTAATTCTTAGCTGAGGATTTCTTAACATGAAGGTAAATATAGATTTATTATTGTTAAAAATTTATAATCTTATTTCTACTATAAAACAACTTATTTATAATAAGTTTTAAATTATTAGAAGTATTTATAACAATTCATATGGCAACTAATATTTCTGTTTTCAAACAATATGGCCGTACATGTTATCATAGCGAAATCATTTAAGAATCTTAATAATGCGATTTTAGAAAATTATAAATAAAAAGGGTAAAAAAGTGTTGTGTAATAGGATGCAAAAGTTGAATCCTTTGCGGGTCGTGGCATTTCCTTTTTGAAGTAAGTAGATAATTCGTTGTAAATCAAAAAATACAACTTTTGTTTACATTAGGGGGACAATACGTTCAACATTTCTCGAATTGCTTGTAGATTTCCAAAATGTGATCGACTATGTCAGCTTTGGATCAATACCGTGCCAGGTAAAATCACGAAGCACTCGGTGGTCTGTCAACGTGTCAATGTTTAATCCATATTATCTTTTGTGATTTTTTATAGATCCTACTATATAATATTATAAACGCGAAAGTTTGTAAGTATGGATAGATGGATGTTTGTTACTCTTTCACGTAAAAACTACTGAACGGATCTGGATGAAATTTGGCACAGAGATATATTATGGTCTGGAATAACGCGTAGGCTACTACTACTTTTTACAGTGATAACCGAAATCCATGCGGGTGCAGCCGCGGGCAACAACTAGTAAGAAATAAAAACGATCACAATATTCATTTGTTTTATTACCTTAATACCTTTGTAGCGTCATCTATCAGACTAATAGAATAACGCCACAACAAGCAACTAAGTTCCACATAAAAAACACAGATGTCACTATGCCTAGAAACACACAACCGCAGAACAAATATTCGAGATGCTGAATCTCGATATGGAAGTTTACACAGATACTCAGTATATATACAACGCCCAACGACTAACCGTTGGGCCGCGGCCCGCCAGGCACGATCACCTAGCCTGGTCGGAGGATCCTCCCTTTTCGTTGGAGGTGTGTGACAGCTTTCACATCTTTAAAGATATATATTCTAAGCGTCAATATCGTCCTTGCCGCTAACATAAGACACCCATAGGCACATAAATGTACCGTCACGGTTCTTTTTAATAAAATCCTATATTTATCATTGAAAGTCGGCGTTTTGCTTTACACAGAGATGAACCCAAATTTCAAGACATTTTGATTTTTTTTCGGTCGAATAGACGCACTAAAGAAAGGAACGGTGAGCCCCCCGATAGTCAGAAATAAATTTATCAAAACCCTATTTATTTGAAAACCAGATTTGTTTTACATAGAAATAAACTGAAATTTTAAAACATTCCAGCATTGATCAATCGCATGGACACCCTATAGAAAGAGACACAATCCTCCCTAATTGCGGACCGAAAATCGATAAGCCGTGCGCATTCCACTTGGGTATAAGTTCCTTGGATTCAACACTGTAGGAGAGGACAGATAAAAAAACTATCGATACTTTGTGGTAGCGAGTTTCTTTCGATACCGATACTTCTTTACTCGATAATTTGTATATAGATGAGACAGGTATCGAACAAATTGTAGAAGTTACTTATAAAAACTTGGCTTTGCGGTTTAACGATTATTTTCTAAGGCAGGAAGACCATACCAAAAACCCTAAACCGGTCATCGCCAAAACAGATTCATTAAATTTTATTTTTAAGTGATTGTACGATTAACTTTTTTTCCATGCTTTTAGATGATTAACTTTCATCTTTTGATTTCTACTATAATTTTAATATGTATACACACATAAAGAATAGTAATCTTCCTCCTTTTTGGAATTCGGTAAAAAAAGTAATAGAAATAATATTAAAGTAATTAAGTAATATTAATCGAGTATTAAACGCAAAATAATGGAGTGAGCCATAGTCAATGCTTTTATATACCAGTATGTACCAAAGTCACGTATGCGTTGGAGTGTTTTTCTTTGCTTAACGCTTTCATGCTTCTATCCTAGATGGCGCCTATTAAGGTTTGTGAAATTCCTTTGTATCAAAATATTAGATAGATAATTATTAGATAAAGTATTTAAGGAGATACATACGTCAATTCTAAAGCAAACTATAATAATTAAAAGTTTGTTTTGGGAAGAGATTTCAAAATAGTACTTTTAGGTTTTGTCAGGAAGATGGTTAATATTTCGATTACAATAATTTACTTCCATCAAAATTGACTTACAATCTTCCATCAAAATTGTATCTATGTTTGTGTCTGTAATGGACTTTCTATTGTGTCTGCTAGTGTGGCGTTCAACATGTTTTTTTTTTATACTTCTAAGAGGCAAAAAAGGGGTATCACTTGCAGCGTTGCCTTTAATTTAAAAAAATGTTTAAACCGCGCGAACCCAGGGCAGTAAAGTCGTGCTCTTTTTAGCGAGTCAATTAGTACTTAGATAGATACAATTATTATTGTGTGTGAGTTAACCAAACCATTAACAAATCAAATCACAACCCGTTGAACCAACGGGTTGTGATCGTGAACTTTATTATAATTTGTAAATGATAATAAGTACGTTTGCACTTGTTTGTAGTATTGAGAAGCACCTTTAGTTCACACAAACAGTTCGCTGCGACACTGATATAGGTACCTAATTAACAAGAAAAATCTGTTATCTTAACTTATATTACCTAAGTATAATGTGGATTTTGAGTTGTGTGTTTGTCTATACGTACTTATTTTACACTAGAACCAAGACCGTAGTTTCATTTTAGCGACTTTTTCCAACTTTTTTTTTTTATTACCAAGAAGGCAAATAACCATCTGGCCCGCCTGATGGTGGATGCAGTTACCGTAGCCTATGGACGCTTGCAACACCAGAGGTATCACTCGTGTTTTTACAATCCTTTAAAAACCTTTTAATTTATTTCTTGAAGAACCCCATGTTATAGCCTAGTCTCTCGGGAGAATCACGGCAGAGAGCTCGTACGTGGCAGCCAATTCCTGTGAAACCCCAGTAAGTACCTAAGATACAATAAAGGTTCTAAGATATGAGGACGAACTCCCTGTAGGTGGCGGGAGGTGTGTTGATAAAATTATCGTTTGTACAGCAACTATGAAAGAATGAAAGAAACGAAGAATTTTAGGTACAGACGTTTTATTGACTTGCCATGCGAGCAAACCCACGAGTAGAAGTTAGTTGATTCGTTGTTTAATAAATAATGATAACTTTACAGATATGATACATTTTTATTACTTAGGTTGTTTTAATAACGGCCAATGCTTAGTCTTGTAGTGACACTGATCCAATATGTGGGAAACTATAATTTTAATTATAACTTTGCATTTATGTCTTATTTACTATTTATTAACTAAAAAGTTTGATTATTGGAAGAAAAAGAAAGTGCCGTATTTACAACCTTCGGTTTTTTTTGGTAACTACAAGGATTATTTTCTGCTGAAGACATGTATTGGTAAGGTTGTTCAGAAAATATGTGAAAAATTCCCCGACCAACCTTTCATCGGCGTATATTATGGAACCGAACCGACTCTGATTGTGCAAGATCCAGAACTTCTAAAATTAATTATGACAAAAGATTTTTATTACTTTAATGGTAGAGAAGTATCTAAATATTCAGATAGAGAACCTATTACCAAAGTCATATTTTTTAACTCAGGCGATGATTGGAGAGTTATTCGGCAAAATCTTACTCCATTATATTCCACAGCTAAGATGAAGAATATGTTTTATCTGATACAAAAAAATACTCACGTCTTTGATGAGATGCTTGAATATGAAACAAGCGCTTCAAATTGCATTGAGGCAAACACATTAGTTTCACGGTTTACTATGGATACTGTCGCCTCTTGTGGTTTCGGTATAGAGACTAACTTGATGCAGAAAGACTACGATAAAAACCCGTTTAAAAGTATAGGTGATATAATATTTGGCAAGTCGGATATAAATGGGTATAAAAATATATTTCGTGCAGTTTGGCCAAAGTTATTTTATGCTTTAGGTTTACAATCATTCTCGACAGAGGTAAAAGATTCTATGTTAGATATAATTACAAACGTGTTCAAGTTACGTGAAAACAAACCAAGTTCTCGGAATGATTTTATTGATTTAATTTTATCTTTGAAAACGAATGAATATTTAGCTGGTGAAAGTATAATCGGCATGAAGACAGGTGAAGCAGGAATTAAGGCATACGTCAAATTGGACGATGAAGTTATGGCTGCACAGTGTGCTGCGTTTTTCGGAGGTGCAATGGAGACATCAGCAACTACTTTGACTTTAATTCTGTTTGAACTTGCGAAAAGCCAAGAGAATCAGTTGCGGGTACATAATGAAGTAGATGAATATCTCCTTAAACATGACAGTAAACTTGAATTCGATTGTATATACGAAATGCCGTTTCTTACTGCATGTTTTGATGAAACTTTGCGCATCTATCCAGTGTTTAACAACCTAACTCGTGAAGTCATGGAAGACTACACGCTACCAACTGGTCTACACTTAGATAAAGGCATTCGGATACACATACCAATTTATCATATACATCACGATCCTAAAAACTTTCCCGAGCCAGAAGAATTCCAACCTGAACGATTTTTGCCAGAAAACAAATGCAACATAAAACCTTACACTTATTTACCATTTGGAGAAGGCCCAAGGATTTGTATTGGTAATAACCTTCAAAACTGTTTTTTTTGGTATTATGTAAAAAGGGCACAGGTATCGGGCTTTTTTAAAGCACATGAAATACCGTTGTTATTAAATTAGACTCTTTTAAAATCTGTTAGAATCTATGGAACCAGATGATACCTACCAGTGATAATATCTAGAATGTTTATTCGCGATTGACTGGCCTATTGGTCTAGTGGTTAGTGACTCTGACTGCTACGCCGGAGGTCGTGGGTTCGATTCCCACCCAGGACAAATCTTTGTGTGATGAGCACGAATGTTTGTTCTGTGTCTGGGTGTAATTTATCTATAATATGTATGTATTTAGAAATATATGAGTATGTTTATCAGTTGTCTGGTTACCATAGTACAGGCTCTGCCTAGTGTGGGATCAGATAGCGATGTGTGAGTTGTCCTGAAAATATTATTATTATTATTATAGTATTATCTTTATTTTGAATAAGTTTTTAAGCGTTTTTTTTGTTATATTTCAGGGATGAGGTTTGCCAAAATGCAAGTATACGCTGGGCTAATAACCGTTTTGAAGAATTATACAGTTCATTTGGCGGATGGAATGTCCAGGACTGTCGATTTTAATCCACGACTTATATTTAGCCATACGCTTGGTGACGTCAATTTGAAATTCGAAAAACGTAAGAAGTAATTTAAGTTAGGTAATAAGATATTTTTTTTTTTGCTGTAAAGTAACTTACTATATTATATATAATTTTAACAAAAAAAAACCGACTTCAGTACGGCAAGTTGTAAAATTTTCAAATATTTGTTTGTTACAATCGAATAAAATCGACTGAGCGTCGGGCTGAACACAGGTCAAGTAGGTATTAAAAGCAATATTTAATCTGTGCAATCCGCGCTCAATTCATTCACGTCATTATTTCTAATTAATAGTTGCTTAGCAACAATAACCGAAACTTATCTAATCGCCATCAGTAAAATACTTATTATTGAAAAGTTCAGATGGCCATCTGTGGTCTTCTTCATCAGTTTTACTTCACCAAATTACACTTTCTGAATGTAAATGATTGATTAGTTGTTAAAAATATTGAAATTGCTATATGTGTGCCTATAACTTTTGAGGAGTTCCCTCAATTCCTCATGGATCCCATCATCAGAACTTTCTTTTGATGATAATGGGACCAAACTGAAAGTATGTCTAGTCAGAAAAAAAAGAATTTTTCAAATCGGTCCATAAATGACGGAGATATGCGGTAACAAACATTTAAAAAAAAATAAAAAAAATACACACGAATTGATAACCTCCTCTTTTTGAAGTCGGTTAAAAATATATTGTATCTATGTACCTTATAACGTTAGATTATAAGTATACTACCTATGAATGTCCTTTAACGACTGCGTTGCGGTGCCCTATACATATTATGATGGAATCATAAATAGAAAGCATGTTACACTATTATAGTACGTACCTAAATGATTTAAATACATATTTTTAGCATTTTACTATAAGCTCTTTTTACAACACTTGCATGGATTTTATTATTATCTTTGCACAATCTAAGATTGACTGGTAGAAAATGATAATGACATTAAGTTTGCCTATGTACCTATGTTGTTTTTTAATACATAAAATAAAATCAACTAATTTTTAATACATAAATCCATGACTTACTGAAATTTACATTAACATAGGCAGTGGCTTGGCAAATGTACGTAAGTACGTATCATCAGAATCATCGCTTGTAAGCGTCTGACGCTGAAACAACTCGCCGGCTCGCTTCTTTGGGCTGGGCATGGCGGCGTTTAATTTCGTCATAATTTTGTTGTCTTTACAGCAATTTACAAAATTCAAAGTTTATTGTATACTTCGATAATATAAATATACTGCCCAAGTGTTGGTCTAATATTTATATTAATTAGGTTTATTGCGCGCCGAACATTTTATTTTAAAAAAAAAACGGCATTTTTGCCGTTTTTTATAAAATATCTTTAAAATATAATACCTACAATAAAAGTTGCTTTGCATGTTTTGTTAGGAATTTAATTACCTGTCATTTGATATCCAATTTGTTTAAATCGGATGAATAGTTACCGCAATAATCGACAAAATATAAAACCAGGAGTGACGTCACAAATGACGTCATAGCTACCCCCTCCACCACTTTAGAAAGCGACAACAAGCAGTTTGAGTATCAGCAGATCATGCCGATTCCAACGATACCACTTGTCGCTATAAACCTTTTCAGTCCTACGAAAACTTTTTTTTAATGCATTGGCCTCTCTACTATAATAAATAATAATAATAATAATAGCAACCCATATATGTCCCACTGCTGGGCACGGGTCTCCTCTCCTCTATCAAGAGAGAGAGAGGGTTCAGGCCTTAATTCACACACGCTGGCCTAATGCGGGTTGGTGAATCTGACATGTCTTTTAGAATTTCTTCAAAGACATGTGGGTTTCCTCACGATGTTTTCCTTCACCGATAGCAGATGGCGAATCATTTGATTAGTACATATAAACTCCACAAAGTGAAATTCACATTGGTACTGCCCGGGATCGAACTCGCACCTCTTGCGTGCAAGTCGGTTACTTTCCCACTTGGCCATCACCGCGTTTAGCCTCTCTACTATATTGGTATAATAGGTCATGTAGTAAAGATTATACTGCGCACTGATAGTCAACAGATGTCACTGTTTAATTTTCATATTTTTTTGGAAAAACCTGTAACATTAAAACATTAATATGTCTTGATATATGTATTACATAAATTTTATTTGCTTATGTTAATAAGCTCTAGTCATGTTCAAATCATTAAACTTGATCAATAAAATAAAAGTAATGGCGTTCCGACAATAAACACCTTTGAGAAAATTATAGAAAATTCATAAAAAAGTTTGTATTTGACATTTAATAGATTTTTTAATAACTTATGTCAACTTATATTATGTTTAAACTGTCAAAGAACTAGGAAATAAACCATTCTACCTATTTTGCTAAATTTGCATTGCTTTTTATACTTTTATACTTTAAGATGCCTCCTAAACCAACAAAGGGTACAGGAACAGATGCATCGAAGTGCGTACCAAGTTCATTTACACTAACATTCGTGGTAGAAGTGATTGGTATTGATGTATTTCACGATTGTAACGAAGGATGGATAGATCTGGGGAATGGTCCTGTCCAAGGACTGAAATTGCAATATCAATTGAATACTGGACAGACGTACGCAGTAGATATCGTTATTTGGCCCCACACTGCTAAGGTTACTATAACATAACTCTTGATAAGTAGAACATAAATAATAATTTATCTTATTTATTTTGACTTACTTAAAATATAACGCCAATTATTATAATTATTGTAAACAATGGAGGTGTAGTAGGCAAAAAATAAGTTGAAAATCCTTATGTATTTTTCGACTGCACGGTTGGTTCAGTTGCTCAAGTGGTTACATCGTCATTTACTAGTGCACGGCGTGTTGTGGGTTCGATTCCCACACGGGACAAAAATTGTGAAATTCATAAATGGTTGTCCCGAGTCCGGGTGTCCGTCTAATTGTATGTTTTTAAAGTCCCCCGCGACACAGACCTTGTACCATAAAATGAAAGATTTCTTTTTAAGTGAAACTTTTACTGGAAGTCAATGAAATGAAGCTACTAAGTTACTGTTGACGGTAACAGTTTCCGCGCGCTAGTTTGATATCTAAATGTTTCTTACTATAATATCATTGAGTGCCGGTAATAAGTCCGCCAAAGTATTAATTTAACTTTACACAGATTTGGGCCGGAATGAATGCGGGATGGGTCCGAACTTGGTTCTTCTTGCAAAGAAGATGGCTGGCGTTCACAATTGCCCACATGTTTCCTGTTAGAGTCGAGGATTTTAGATATCAAATTGCCACTGTTACGCCTTCCTACGGACTCGGCAATGTCGGCTCCAAGTACTGTAGTTGTTACATTTTATTATTACACTTTTTCGAGCGAGCAAGAGAGACGTAGCTATACACGCTGTATCGCTCCATCCCTCTTTCTCGCTCGAACTACGGAACCTGAACACAAATATAGACAGATCATAAAGTAACGTGGCCATTTGGATCGAATTCCGGGCGAGCAGTCCTCATGTAGCACACATTCTTCGAAAAGCAGCTATCAGTCCAGTACGTTCCTGTACGTTCTAAAGCCCGCGTAGTCTAGGCCTATTGGTTACGCGTACACATGGATACGCGTGTTCAAAATAGCTAGGCTCGTTCAATTACAGTAGGTATACAATTTTCATTGTTGAATGCTGATATGAATGTGTGCTCCGTTTTGCCGTCCAAATCAATCGTGAATATATTGTGCTCTTTGACTCCCATCACAAAACTGACCGCGAATTTAGCTCACGCGTCATGCACAATCAGAATGACTGATAGGTATGTACCACGGAGTACAGTACTCCGTGGTATGTACGGACTAGGTATGTGTTCAATTTTCAGTGCACGCATAATTTTAAATGTAGTTAATGCCAGTTTCGACGTCCTCCAAGTGGTTACGGCGTTTTTGTTTTTAAATGGTACAAGTCCGAGATGGGCTGTAGACTGCGACCGCAGGCGACACGGCTAGCGGCTTACCGCAGTACTGCCTCTGGTCGCGGTTGCTTCTATTCCTTGCGCGGCGGTATGGCATGCCGCGGCTGCACAATGCATAGAACCATGCCTCAGACACTCAAATACCTTCGTGCGAGGCAGAATGTCGGACAACGCTACCGATTTTTTGTCTTTGTGTTTTACCGCGGCCGCAGGCAGCACTATGGTCAACTGCAGCCGCTACCTGCAGTGTCGCCTGTGGTTGCAGTCTGCAGTCAATATTTTATTAATCATAACTAGGCATTAAATAATGCCAGGATCTTAATATTATAGAAAAAGTTTCTCGCGCATATTCCAATCAATGCACAGCAAATATGCGCCGCGTCATGGATGTCAGCGTCCCAGAAAAAGCCAACGGTTGTAACATCATCTGCGTGCCACAAAACTTGTGCTTTGGTTCATTTCTAACTGCGCGACGGAGATTTACGTTGCTATAGTAACAGCTATATTCGTTCCTAAAATGGTTTTATTACCTAATATTTCAGCTGAACCCTTATTAAAAAAGGGATTCTAGTATTTCTTATGCATCAGCAGTATAAGTTTAATTTAAAAATATGTTATACTAGTTGCTGCCCGCGGCTCCGCCCGCGTGGATTTCGGTTATCGCTGTAAAAAGTAGCCTATGTGTTATTCCAGACCATAACCTATCTCTGTGCCAAATTTCATCCAGATCCGTTCGGTAGTTTTTACGTGAAAGAGTAACAAACATCCATCCATTCTTACAAACTTTCGCATTTATAATATTAGTATATGTTATGAATTTTGATTTTTTGAATATAAACTGACATAACAAGCTAAAGTAAATAATAATAAATTCCTTTGATGTTATACTGATACCTAATATAACCATGAATATTTTAGCGCTAAAAGTGAAAAAACTACGGAGGTTTATCTCCCGAAAATAACATTTGGACAACGTCGACAGTTCGCCCCAGTAATCGATGATGTACCGACTTTGTTGAGATTTATTATAGATTTAATATGGAGCATTGTTGATAGTTTCATTCCTGCTTCCTACACGGACACACTATTCGATATACCATATCCAGTTAAAGGTACCTTCCTTGATTGTATTAATTATCTTTGTTTTCTTTTTTAAAATAGATTCTAGTTTGAAGGCAAATTGCAAGCAAATGTCATGCTGTTTTTGTCTCGCTTAGGTCCCAATTATACAAACTTTTTTTATACTACCAAGGTGGCAAAAGAAGCATACGGCCCGCCTGATGGTAAGCAGTTACCGTAGCCTATGGACGCTTGCAACACCAGGGATGTCACTCGCTCGTTGTCAACTCTTTAAAAACCTTATAACCCTATACTTCTCGCAAGTATAGGCCCCGGATGCACATTGGCGGTCTTCCACGAAGACGGAACTCGTCTACTGGTAAACGAAAGTGCGAATAGACGCGTTAACACGGGACATAATTCGGCCCCACATGGAGTACTGCTGCCACCTTTGGGCGGGAGCACCTGGATACCAGCTTGGACCTTTTGACTCGATCCAAAGGCGCGCTGTGAGGATTGTTGACGATCCCAAGTTCACAGGCGGTATTGATCCACTTAGTTTAAGGAGAGACTTTGCCTCCTTGTGTGTGTTCTACCGCCTGTACAACGGGCTGTGTTCCGAGGAATTGTTTGATATGATGCCCACGGCCACATTCTATCAACGCACCTCCCGCCACCGACAGGGAGTTCATCCACACATTTTAGAACCTTTATCGTGCCGCACTGTGCGGTTTCAGAGGAATTTCCTCCCACGTACGATTAAGTTGTGGAATGAGCTTCCCGCCGAGGTTTTCCCGAGAGACTATAGCATGGGGTTCTTCAAGAAAGGAGTTATAAGGTTTCTAAAAGGTCGGCAACGCGCGAGTGATACCCCTGGTGTTGCAAGCGTCCATAGGCTACGGTAACTGCTTACCATCAGGCGGGCCGTATGCTTGGTAGTATAAAAAAAAAAAAAAAAAAAAAAAAAAGTAAGTTTAATACAAAATTAGGTTGTTTAAATATTCCTTACTAGCTGTTGCCCGCGGCTCCGCCCGCGTGGATGTCGGTTATCGCTGTAAAAAGTAGACTATGTGTTATTCCAGACCATAATCTGTCTCTGTGCCAAATTTCATCCAGATCCGTTCAGTAGTTTTTACGTGAAAGAGTAACAAACATCCATACATGTATCCATCCATACTTAAAACTTTCACGTTTATAATATTAGTAGGATTGCAAAAACAAGAATGACTTTTACTTAAAATAAATGTTATACTATACAGTTTTTTTTATATAATAGAATATAGTAGGCGCAATGTTTTGTAGATAAAAGGCATCAAGACGCAGTCATTGAACACGTTCAAGAATTGATCTTAAATCAAGAATTGCCACGAGAGTTAGAAGAGACGGTCACAATGTCTAAAGTTGAAGTAAAAGGAAAAGAGAAAAAGAAACCTGAAGTAATTAAACATGAAATTTTCTTATCTGGAGATAAAATTATATGTGGTAGGTAAATATTATTTCCTTCCATTATTAGTTGATTAGCATTAATGTTGATTAAAAAACCTAGGTTACCACAAGGTTACGTTAAAAAATTACCAGCCAAATGATTTTCGAACCACGCACAGTGGCTCTGGAATCCTAAAAAATATGTTAATGTTTAAGTACCCGTAGAGAGGTTACACACTAATAGAAACTCGTACTTTTTGCTTCAAAGTTCAACTTTAAAACGATTGAATCCCGTAACGAAAATTGAACGTATTAAATATTTTTAGCATTTTTCCTATGCAATCAGCTCAAATATACATCGTAGTTGGTAGTGCGCAGGGCCGGAACCCGAGAGGCGCAGGTTCGAGTCCTGCTCCGGGCTCGTCTTTTTCCGCATTGCTTTAATATTAAAGAAAATTTAACGGCTGAACGCTACTCTATAAACCTGCGAATCCAAGGTTACACACTACATTGCGTTTGTATTGATGCCGCGATGCAAAGGTTACAGTTAGCGACTATATCACCTTTCTTTCTTTTCTTTCTTTTTTTAAAGACAATTCCCGCACTAGAGAACAAGCTGTATGTTTGTAAAGTCTCCCGCGACACAGTCGCGGGAGACTTTACAAACATACAATTAACGGACAAAAATTACACCCAGACTCAGAACTCTTTGTGGGTCACACAAAGTTTTGTCCCTGTGTGGGAATCGAACCCACAACCTCGTGCACAGCAGGCGCATACTGCGGCCACTGGACCACCAAGGCAGTCAAAAGGCATCGCGTACCGATGCAAAACGTATGTTTTATTTAAAAATGGTCGTTTCGGTCACATACATATCGTTAACAATGCTATATCGTTACAAATATGAAGTGTACACAATGATTTGTACTAAATAAATTTTATTGAGTACCGTCTGACCTAAAGTAATTGGAAAAGTCGAGTCGATTTATATACTTGGAGAGGTCGAAGGTCCTTAATACGTTCCCCTATAGACTACTTATAATAACTGTTGAGAGGATAATAAGTGCCTTGGCGGTTCTGATAAGCTGGGTTAATTCAAGGGGTTTTATGACAAATATTGCGTACTTACGTACCTACCTAATATGAAAAAAAAAAATGTAAGGCACTCATAGCCAGATGCACTCGCTGTTCGGTTAATGATTATTGGGTTAAGCTACCAAGAGTGCGTTAACTCTATACCGGGTGACCAAATAGTGGTGAGCACCTCCGTGCATTGAAGGACACTTTAAAAGTCTGTCCTGACTGTTAACAGCCGATAATTCACGATTCCTAAATATGGGCGATTTTATTAAGTCTGTCACCAGGTTGGCTACTAATAAAACGATTATATATTTCAGGTCATTATACATAATATATGTTGCTATCATACTTTGCTGCGGTTAAAGTCAATAATATATGCGTTAGGATATTTTGAATAGTACTCCTCGTTTAAATACACTTCAGCATCAGTGTACAAGAATAAAATGCAACAACATGGTTTTGAAAATTGTAAAAGACTTAACTTTATTTTTAGGCACAGGAAGAATAATCCCTTTCGAATCTGTTGGCGAAAAACCTCCAGATGTCGGCGAAATTATTGTACTAATTGCCAGCGCTTCTTTACCAGCGCCAGACGACAATCCTGTTGTATTTTTTAATATCGGCCAACTTACAGATGTTCCTATCAAAGAATTGTTAATGCGCAAGTAAGCATTGATGGAAAAATATTTTTCATAGTCTTGCAATTAAGTATTGTCATCAGAACTTACAGGGCGAATGCTATGCTGATGTAGCTGTCTGTGTACCTTATAGTTTTGTGAGAAGATATAACATGATCAGCTTTTGTCATCTAGAAGTCTGATTTATATCAAATCAGTATGACTTTCACTTTGGTAATAGATCACTACATCTGCCTGCTTGATCAGTATATCGAACACTACTTCTAAATAATTTACAAATTTAGTTTTAATCACTCGCAGTCACTTTGTCGAGAAGGTATTTCACGTTATTACTTAGTAGTACTACATTTTTTTCTTCTGTTGCAGTATAACAGAGCTTTATACTAAATGGACAATAAGCGATGAAGAGCATACCTCTGAGCCACAACACATTAAAAAATCCAAAGAAATCAATTTTAATGATCATCATGCAGTGCCTCTAGCATTATACTCGGCATCAGACAGTATTAGTAGTTTTCTAGAGACCGATTATCGAATCGAGGTTTATATTACTTTTCTCATTAATTAATGTTACTGACTAGTTTTGTGTTAGTATAAACTAATACAAAACTAAGAAAATTAAGAGTGCGTTTCGATAACGAAACGCACTCTTAATATATACATATATTGCTGAGATTTAAAGATAGTTTAAAACGTACCTACCCTCAGAATATATCACGCTTGAATTTTTATTTATCTTCCTAATTTATATGATGAAAATATTTTACATTCTACTTGAATTGAGGCAGTTAAATCAAATAGTATCTACGTAGATATATTTTGTTGTTAAAAAAGTAAAAGTCAATAAGGATAACGATTTTATAAAATGAGATAAAAACATTAGATATATTATGATTACCAGCCAAATACTGTGTGAAATATTCAATAAGTAGGTACCCATGTTATAAAAAGTGTAAAAGTTTTGGACATCTTTAAACTTATTTATTTCTGTGATTTTGAGAGGAACGAAAAATCTTAATATGTAAGCATATGTACTTTAGTAGTTCTCCAAAATCAATTTATTGAATTAATTAAATTGTGTTCTCAATTTCATTCAAAATATTCATCGGGTTTTATAAATCTTTAACTAAATCGGGTGGTTTTGGATGTTTTTCATGATCGGAATACTTGTCACAGTATCTACCTGTGTAGGTACAGAAAAATAACAGTCATGTCTGATCCACTTACTACAAATTATAACGAGCCAATCTTTGTTTTAGCTTCATGGTATTAGATCTCTACCATCAACAAATACGTTTCCAAATTTATTTGGTTACGAAAAAGGAGATCGTGATTATCCTTCACCTTTACCACCTAAACTTCCAAATGTTGAAACTGATATTCTTATTGGTACTACTAAAATTGATTGTAGAGAACTAACAACTAAAGTTAATGCACTTATTAGAGGAGATTTCCCAATTTATCCATTGGAAGTAACTGTAATGGAGTTGCAACGAGATAGAATTTGCACTAATGATATGAATGCAGTGCGAGCACCATTGATACCTCAAATTATTGTACCTACAGATGTTATTCTAGAAGCACAGATGACATTAGAAGTATCTATAGGGCTTGTAGGATGCAAACCTCATAAACATACAAGAAGATATTCTAGATTGTATGATCTAGTTTATGACACCGAAGCAATCATGGCGGTATTGAGTAATATAACAGAGATAAATGATCACGTGATGGAAACTGGTAACAGAGAGGATTTGCTATCCGGGTTTGCCTTGGACACAGGAAATACGGTACTGTTGTATGTAGAAGGTCCAAGAGACAGACAAATATTACGCGTGTGGGAGATAACTGCAGATTTTTTTCCTGAAATGAAGCCTATATTTTCTACTTCGGTTAAATACCACACTCGGTTATATCCTGGTACGTGAACTATTAATTTTAGATTTGAAGAATATTTACCAAAAAATATTTACCCTGTAAACTTTGCCTTTCCGGGTATTTAAATGGCCGGTATATTTTCTAACTTTGCCTTATAATTTGCTGGGTATTTTAACAAATTTGTGCATTTCTAGAAATTTCCATTCATCACCATAAACCTGCTGCAGACCTCTGTAAGACCTGTTTTACAGAGATTTGCAGCGCAATCTGGTTCAATTTTCTAGCTGCATGTATCCGGTTTTTACCAGCTGCCCGTAGAACATCGGCGTTCAGAAGTTACTAATAATGTCAATGGATAACGATTAAAACATTTCAGTTCTTCTATACGTATTCTTAGTATATCAGGTAGCCAGTTGGTCAGTGTAACCGGCATGTCAAAAAGAATGGGGCATATAGCCATCGTATGCACAAATATTATTAATGATATCTTCCATATAGGATTTATAGGATATTGCAAAACTAAAAAAATACGTTTCGTTTCTTTTTTAAATTGCCTGATAGAGGTTTCAATGACTTTTCTGTTGACGACTTATAGATTTTCCTAAGGGTGCTGTGCCGTTTGTTATTATGAAGATGTTTGTGCCGTTGTCTGTTCTGCTAGCTTGTCCACCTATTTATGCTCGACCTGCGTTACCACTGCTTACTCGACATGTAAGTTTTACCTATAGTCCGGAAACTTCGTGCGCGACCGTCCCGCGGGGTACAGACGGTGGCGGGGGCGAGATAGCGCGTCATTCTTAATACACGGCTACATACTATACGATGCACGCGTTTCCCTTCCCCGCTACACCACCCGCTACCCGCTGACATCGTGGGTACCTCGCCCCCGCCAACGTCTGTCACCCCGCGGGACGGTCGCGCATGAAGTTGCCGGACTATATTATTTAGTTATTTGAGTTCATTTAATTTAGATAATAATAATATGAAAAAAGTGTTTATGAACGTCATATTTAAAAAAAAAATATTTTCCTATTTGTAGTAATAAAACAAAACTATAAAAAATATATACCTAAACATTGCTCATACCTATAACATTTGAATTGAGGGTTCCCCTCGATTGCCCCTGGATTCCATTATCAGATTCCGACTTGGTGCCAATACGATCACCTCACCTCTTACAAATAAAAAAGAAAATCAGTCCACAAATGGGGAAGAAATCGATGAACATACATACAAAATAAAATATATATAGAACCTCCTCCTTTTTTGAAGTCGGTTATAAACCAAAAGCAAATGCGGTCTAATAATTTCTGCTCACGGCTCTATTGTATAAGAAGAGTTTTATTTTGTTCTATTTTATGCATTTTTACAATTAAAGAATAATTATATAATCGTAAGTATAAGTAGGCCTACGTCTAGCAGTGGCCGATAAGTAGTCACCTTTTCAAATATGTCAGTTCTTTCGTATTCCTAGGTTCATGATGTCAATGAAGATATTGTTATATTTTCAGGCAGTTTTAAAGTTAGGCCGCCTGATAACTTGCAAGCGTTTAGATATACCAGACGCCCACGAATTGCCCACTACAGCAGAACTGAGAAGTTTTAGATTGGAATTTTGTGTAGCACCTCGGCCACCTCCTGTTTTATCTGTTGGAAGCCGACCTAGTGATCAACGTTAGTATTTTATACTAGCTGTTGCTCGCGGCTCCGCCGGCGTGGATGTCAGTTATCGCGATAAAATCTATATCTTTGTAAAATTTCATCCAGATCCGTTCAGTAGCTTTTGGTACTACAGTATTAACATCTTAGATTTTTCTCGTCATAACTTGACTATCTGCGAGTGTGAAGCCTAGCCTTACATAAAAAATTATTAATTATGGATTGATTAATGAAAGTCTTGTTTTTACAGCACACATTAGTGAAGAACTCCCTATTAAAATGCCGCCAATAGCACAAAAGATTAACTGGGAAGTGTCTGATGACAAAGGAAAAGCAATCTTTAAATGAAATATTTAAAGGCTTCGGTTGTATCAATCACTATAAGTGTGCCTCCAAAACATGGGTCACATACATCATGGGTTGTCTACTCTTTCGTAGAAAAAAGACGTTACTATGCTGTAATAAAAATACACTCGTATTTACTAGTTGACCCGGCAAACTTCGTATCGCCCCAGAATGAATAAAAACTTCACTTTTAAATATAATTTATTTCTAAACGACACACGGGACGAAGACCAAAGTATTATTATACTGTGACCAAAAGTTTGTTTTGTCACAGTATAATATGTTTGTTTGACAGGTAGGAATAGTTTCTAAGGGAAAGCGAAATTGTTGTTTTTACTAAGCAAGTTTTGCAAGCATTTTATTCATATTTACTCACCTTTTGAACTTTGCCTGGACTTCCACAAATAATTGAAAACCAAAATTAACCCAATCAGTCCAGCCGTGCTCGAGTTTTAGCGAGACTAACGAACAGCAATTGATTTTTATATAGTTTTATTTTAATAACCCATATCCATTTATATTGAAGCCAGTCCTACTGTTCCTTATTCCATAGACGGGCTTCAAAGTAAAGGCGTGATGAATATTTAAAAAATAAACGTATTTTGAATGTCACTTGTTTATTAATGCAAATAGACCGTTGCGAGAGTAACCGAGTTACAGTTTGAATTAAGTCGGTAGTTATTTTGCTAAAACATGTCAATAGTTATAATACCAAGCGTTCATAGGCTACAGTAACTACTTACCATCATCATCTTACTTATTGGTAGTATAATTTTTTTTAAATAAATTTAAATTAAGATGAAATTAAGAATAAAAAAAAATATATTTAAAAAAAAATCGTGAAGTGCATGGTGTCAATAGTTATAAATATTTTCATTTTGATAATATCTTAAAAGCACCCCACGCTTTTTTTAAAATATTTTTTTTAATTCTTAATTTCATCTTAATTTAAATTTATTTTCTATTTTTTTAGTTCGGTTTTCTATAAAAAGCGTGTTTTTTAGTTTTTTTTATACTATTATTTATTTTTTACTTTTTAGTAATAATAATATTTTTTATAATTTTATCAAATTAGTGTATTGTCATCGGTCCTCGATAAATCTACAAAGTTTTAACGAAATCTGGCCGTTTAAAGTGGGTCAAAATCGCGCCGAAAGAAGTCGGTTACAAACATACAAACCTACAAACATATAAACATACAGGCGAAGCTAATAAAAAGCGTGTAAAAAAGGTCACTTTACCATAAAGATTGTTAGCTTTAGTTTCTTAAACGGCACTCTTTGTCCAACAGCAATTTTGGTACATACTGTTTACTCATACCCCAACTTATAAAGTTACACAATAAAATAATTCGAAGTTAAAATACTTTTATAACTAAAATTAATTATGGCAAGTCTTAGCTATTAAACGTTGTAAGAACATGCTAAGTTGAGTCACTTGCTTATATAAGTATGTGAAGTTTGTTTATCGTAGCAAGTTGTTTAACATAAACTTTGAAATTACGCAGGTTTTCAGCTTTGAAGAAGATAAACAATGTACTAACACAGATGTTGATATTAGTGTTTTAATGAAGTAATGTCTGGTGTAATTTGGTGTACTTAATAGACATTATGGAAAAAGGAATATTCTTCCGTGGCAGTTCGATTCAGTCTGAATAGATTTAGACATTATTTACGAATAGTGTTTCTAAATTCAGTTGTTTTACCTATGGGTCAGTCTATCAACCAATCAGCTAGTCGGCTTCCTATTCTTAATTTTGTTTGCAATGTTTAATTAAGTCGGGAACTGCCTGTTTTATATATCAACAGTAGTACTAGCTACTGCGTAAAAATCCATTTTGTATGTATTAGTCAGAGCGCCTGCAACAAAAAGTCTTGTTCAAACAGAAATGTTAGGCACTCATGTTTAGTTGTGAGTAAAAACAATACAGATATAAATTATTTCTAATGTCTCAATTCTGAAGGGCGTGGTTTTTATATATTAATGCTGCCTGAGACGCGCCGTCCACGTGAATGGCGGATCATCATCTCAATCCATAAAGGTCCCACTGCTGGGCATGGGTCTCCTCCATACATTTGGAGAGATATAAGTCTACCCCGCTAAACTAAATTT
The DNA here is from genome assembly GCA_947095525.1 of Trisateles emortualis. Taxonomy (NCBI): domain Eukaryota; kingdom Metazoa; phylum Arthropoda; class Insecta; order Lepidoptera; family Erebidae; genus Trisateles; species Trisateles emortualis. The sequence goes on along the minus strand of OX352740.1, from coordinate 9,032,420 downwards.
TGTAACACATTGTAGATTAAGATGAAATGTAACATAAAATATTGTTAATAAAGGCTATTATTATTATTATAGCCTACCACGCTAGCCTCACGGGTTGGTATAAGGTTTTGTTTCGAGTGTTCCCTCTCTTGCTATTATTGTCACCCTGACTTACTCCTTATGTCGACTCTTACGACATCCTCGGCACGAACCATTCCTCGGTGATGATATTTGGATTCTTAATACATCAGCTACACACCGTTACCGCGATAAAAATCACTATGTACTTTCTGAGGTTACCATCGATTTCTTTTTTTAGAATGTAACAGTTAAGTCGTAAAAAGCTAACAGACAAACAGAGTTACTTTTGAATTTATAATGCACTAGCGGCCCGCCCCGACTTCGTCCGGGTTAAACTATGTATTTTCAGCGCAACTTTTTTACATAAGAACCTTCTCCTTTTTTTTTTTTTTTTTTTTTTTCTTTATAATAATGTACTTAAAAAGTGCATCATTGCAATTACAATCTAGCCACAAGGCTAATGAGTAATTTAAATATAACCTAAACTGCTAAGTAGACTAAAAAATATTTATAAGAATGTGTCCATTAACACTTTTCCTAATGTCTCTATTAAGGCGAAGTCACTTTGTTCATGTGTTCTTTACAAGTAGCACTTACGTTATACACTACGTTACACTAGCACTTTATAAAACTAATTCAAAGGGTTTTGTCCTTTTCAGTCGTCGCACTAAGTCTGTGTTGTCGAGGAGCTGGATAGCTTCGACGTTCACATGATGATGAAGCCTTTTTTGATGGGCTTCGGCGTGTTTTTTTACAATGCTGGTTACGAAATCCACTTTGAGGTCCCTGTGGAGGTCGTGATTTCTAATGTACCAGGGCGCATTTACGATACCTCTGAGTACTTTGTTCTGGAAGCGTTGTATCATGTTGATATTGCTCTGTTTGGTACAGCCCCATAGCTGTATACCGTAAGTCCATACTGGCATTAGGACTTGCTTGTACAATAATAATTTATTGTGCACTGACAACGAGGAATGTTTCCCAAGTAGCCAGTACATCTTTTTGTAGCGGAGTTCTAGCTCATCGCGTTTCTTCTTAACATGGGCCTTCCAGCGAAGCTTTGCGTCTAATGTCATGCCTAGATATTTGGCTGTATTTTCGTACGGTATAACTTGGTTATTTATGTACACCGGATGATAATTTGGTATTTTATTTGTGAAATCTATGTGTACAGATTTAGCTTCATTCAGCTTTATATTCCATTTTTTCGTCCAGTTAAAGATGATGTTAACTGCTGTTTGAACTTTTTCTACTGCCTCCGCATGAGTGACCCCTGTAGCCATTATAGCCGTGTCATCTGCGAATGTAGCAATGATGTTATTTTCCAGTTCTGGGATATCACAGGTGTACAATAGGTACAGGACCGGACCTAACACACTACCTTGGGGTACCCCAGCTTTTATCGCCTTAAGTTCTGAATATGAACCGTCTTGTCTGACTCTAAACATTCTCTGTGTCAGGTAAGACTTTATGATGTCAGCCAACTGTCTCGGGAGCATGTTTCGAAGTTTGTGTATAAGACCTTCATGCCATACTTTATCGAATGCTTGAGCTACGTCTAGAAAAACTGTAGAACAAACTTTCTTTTCTTCTAAAGCTTTTTCTATAATGTTCGTGATTCGATGTACTTGATCAATTGTAGAATGCTTATTTCTAAAACCGAATTGATAATTTGGAATTAGATTTCTTTCTTCTATAATGGGCTTTAGACGTTTCAAAAGCAGTTTTTCAAATAACTTTGACATAACTGGCAGCAATGATATAGGTCTGTATGATGTTGTTTCATGTGGTGGTTTACCAGGTTTAGGTATCATAATAACTTCAGCTACTTTCCACATATCAGGTACATATTGAAGTCTGAATGTAGCATTGATGATAGTGGTAAGTTTTACGATGGCTTTACGTGGAAGATTTCGAAGGACTTCTGCTGTAATAAGGTCAAAACCAGGAGCTTTCTTTAAGTTCAGATGCTTGATCTCATTGTACACTTCTTTTGGTGTAACGAATCTTATTATTTGGTCATCGTTCGATGCTTCAGTTATTGTTATATTATGAAAAGAATGTTCATTTGGTTTGAAAATTTTCTCCAGATGTTGTGCAAATCTAGCTGCTTTTTGTTCGTTATTTATAGCCCAGCTACCATTAATTTCTTTAATAGGGGGGATTTGCATAATCGGCCTGTTATGATTTCTTGTAGCTTTCCATAACGAGTAATCTGTCGTGCGTTCATTAGTTAGTTGACTTAGGTATGTATTCATTGTTTCATTGTGAAAAGCCTGAATCTCCCTTTTGAGTTTTTTTGTAATATTATTAAGGTAAGTTTTGTCTGGGGGGAATCTAGTTCTTTGCCATATTCGTCTTTGTTCTCTTTTCTTAGCTATGAGATTTTTGATTTTTATAGGATAGTAGTGGTTTGTAACTCTTCTTTTAAAGTCAGGTGTATTATTCCAAGCACATTGTTGAATATTGTTTATGAATTGCCTCAGATCAAGGTCTAACTGTTCGGGACTTTTTAATGGAACTTTTAGATTGATAGTGGCATCTAAGTCTAGTTTAAAACTTATCCAATCTGTGTTCTTATTGGCTAAATAGGGACTATTTTCTTTGTTGACTATAGTCTCACTTAAAATAAGGATTATTGGTGAATGGTCAGAACTCATGTCATAACCTTCTTCAATATGAAGGAAGCTTAAGGACAAATTTTTATAGATGAAGAAATCTATTAAATCCGGTAACTTTTGTGGATCAGTTGGCCAATAGGTGGGTTTTCCTGTTGAAATAACATTACATTTCATTTCTCTCATGGCATATAGTAATTCCCTTCCTTTAGTAGTTGTTAATCTAGATCCCCAGTGCGTGTTTTTAGCGTTAAAATCACCGCCCAGTATAAATCTATTACCAAGATCTTTCAGGAGGCTTTTATACTGCTCTGCTTTCAAAGAATACTTTGGTGGACAGTATATAGCCGATATGGTAACTGGATAACGTTTTGTTCTAACGTAGACAGCCACAGCCTGTATGTGTTGTTCTTCAAATTTATGCTCAATGTAATGGTAAATACTTTCCTTAATAATAACAGCACTACCACCTCTTGCAGTGTTTTCAGGATGCAATGCATGGTATGTTTTGTATCCTTTAATTCTGATATAAGACTCTCTAGTGAAGTGAGATTCTGATATAAGACATACATCAATATTTTCTGTGTTGAGGACTACCTGCAGTTCATCTTGATGCTTCAGGAGTCCATTTGCGTTCCATGCCATAATTTTGATTTGACGACACATTATTATTTTTTAAAAGTATTATTTTCGAGTTTCTTCAGCCTTTCATCGAATGACGTTAAAAGACTGAGAATTTTATTTAGTTTGTCGTTATTGTTAGAGCTTACCGGTTGTTGTGGCTGTGGCTGTGGACGCGGCTGAGCTCCTTTTATTATTTGTGCAAACGTGACGTTCTTAGACACACGTTTGTCGAAATTGGCTTTTTTGGTAATTTTTTCACTACAGACCTGAATGGGTGGTGTAATAACATTCTTTTTTAATGTTTTATTTAAGAACCTTCTCCTGACAATAACAAACACAACAAAAAAAGAAATCGGTCCAACCGTTCACGCGTGATGCCGTGACCAAGAGAAATAGGGATTCATTTTTATACATAGGATATAGGTATTTATATTATTCGATCCTGCCTGATTGATAATGGTAAGACGATGATAAAAATGTAAAAAAATAGTCTCCAGTACAAAATTCAAGTACTGCATATTAAAACAGATGTTTGAAACACCATACGCTTTAAAATTAGGTCCTCAAAAAGCAGAAAGGCAGGCGTTGTGAACAATAAATTTGCGTGTCATAAAAATGAAAACGAGAAAGCAATAAAATCTGTCATCTTAAGTAATTCCGTCGTGTTTTAGGCTTATCTGTTAACGACGACAGAAATCTTCGCTGCCGTGAAATTGGTAAGATGGTAAAGTAAAATTTATTGCTCAGTTTGTCACCGGTATAACCTATTCTTGTTACTTAATTAAACGTTTTAGTCATATATTCTTTAGTGTCATGTAATATTGACAGTAGCGCATAACTTACTTCAGGAAATTTATGTTGTTTATTGCGTTTCTCCTGACATTAACGAACATAGCAAAAAAAGGATTAGCGATATCGGTTCAGACCGTCTAGACAAGTGGCATAATCGGTAGTCGAATTGAAAAGTCAAAAAAGCAAATGTATGATATTTGACGTAAGATTACGACATTGAGAGGTAGGGTACCAGGTCTCCAGCGCTTATTTAGGGATAGAAACGTTTTCCTATCCTAGGGATACTCAATCTTAATGCCCTGATGTAAAAAAGGAAGGTTTCAGTGAATGACAGATTATTGAAATGGCAGATTCTGGATGGGTCGGCAACGCGCAAATAATACATCTGGTATTGTAGCTGTCCATAGGCTGCGGTATCTGCTTAATATTACTGCGGGCCGTATGTTTGATCGCCACTCATATAGTTTAAAAAAAGGTTTTTTTTTATTCAAGAGAAAACTTGTTAAGCTTGCTTTTTAGAAGTTGCAGACGATTTAAATAAGTTAAGTGGCAACCATGGTAAAGTGTTAATAATGTCATCGTTATCCAAACCATCCGAAAATATGATATAATGTGTAATAATGTTATAATATATTGCCGATTGTAAAATACTGAGTTAAAATAATGAGTTTAACAAAGCTATTATTATTTCTTACTAGCCACCCGCCCCTATAATGTGTAATAATGTTATAATATATTGCCGATTGTAAAATACTGAGTTAAAATAATGAGTTTAACAAAGCTATTATTATTTCTTACTAGCCACCCGCCCCGGCTGGTATTTCCCGGGGTCCCGTAATGTTTTTGTCAATAAAATATAACCTATTACATTCGCAAATAACGTGGCTTACTATTGGTGAAAGAATTTTCAAATTTGGTTCAGTAAATCCAGAGATTAATCCCCTCTACAACGCTAAAAATGTCACCGCTCTATAATTATACTTGACACCGCGAGAGAAACAAAACACAATGAATCTTACAAAACATTATAATTGATATCTCTACTGCAACCGTAAACAGCTACTCTATAAGACTTTCAAAGTCGTCGTAACAAAGTTAAAAACAATGTTTTTAATATCATTTATTCATACTAACATATTAGGCTCTCGAAATTTCAGACGATGATCGTCCCTTCAAATGGCATTAAAACTTCATCGCTGTTACTCAAGCAAACATTTTGTATACGTAAGCGAGAAGTTGATAATTACACATAATTTACTTTTGCAACTTTATAAAAGTTTGGAGAAACAGCCGGCATGCTTAGTAGAGTGCGGCAAGGTGTAACTTGCGACATGTCATAAGTTGGCTAACTTAGTATCGTTGTGTTGTGTTCACACTCCAACTTATTGTTTGAACCTTAGATAAAGTATATGTTTGAACATGTTGTGTTCAATTGTTTGCAAGGGATATGTATGACTTAAGGTACACTCGTAAACAAAAAGGTTTAGCTATTATTTAAAGTGTTTGGGCATTGTGTTCTTATATTGTTCTAAAGCGTAGTCTCAGACTAATAGAATACATTAGTCTGAGAACATAGTACTTATACGTTGTAGCGACGGCTTTTGGTATGCCACAATTTTATTACAGATTTTACATGATTTTTATAAGTGTTCAATACAGGTTGATAATGCATAGTATGATAACGCATTATAAATGCTAGAAGTTCAATACTTTCCTTTGTGGCATGTTATTGTAGCCCGCATCTGTTTTTCCAGTGTTTCGCAGGTTTACACAGCATTTTGCTACTTCCCCGAAGAAAGGTAATTAACAATATTTTTGCCTTAATATTAACTGCTTCGTTCGTCCGATGTGTGCAGCCGATTCTAAGGTCCTGGGCTCGATTTACTAGATCGGGCAAAGTGTTATTAAGTTTTTGTTTGAAAATTATTTTTTAAAGACAAGGGACCAACCTTAGCTAGCAAAACATGGGTGTCATATACCGTAGTCTATCCTTTGGGGGACAAACGCGTGGTAAATTTTTGATATGCAGCCCTGTGATAAAACTATAGTTCTGTAAGGTCTCTGCCTCTTGCTTTGGGATTATCTTCGAAGCAGTCTGAATTGAAGGCTTCGCGACTGACGCCGGGCCAAGTGTGAGAGAGAAAAATATTTACTTATTCACAGATAATCGCATCGTTTAAAGTCTGGGGTAACAGTGAAGTGCCCGCGACAAAGACAGTGTTCTATAGTGCAAGCGTTCACTTCTTAAATAAATAAAACAAACGAAAATTTTGCCTCACAAGTACTGGCATAAAATATTTTATTTATTTATCCTATCAGGTGTTGACTCGATAATCTGAGTTAATCCTTAATAAATGGGAGGACGTTTCAATTTATAAATCTCGTTGAACAGCGACTTTGGGGGACGCGGGAATCTTAGAGTGATAGCTAAACATCCTCTACCAAGATTAATTTGAGTTTTTCGAAGTAGATTTATGGGAAGGTTGGATCTCGCGATCGCACGGGCGCGCGCGTCGACCGTTCTATTCGGCCGATCATTTGTCAGTGTCTCGGCTTTATCTGATACGCAAACTGAATGAATTTTGGCAAGCGCCTTCACAAAATTCCTGTAGGATCAAAGTGGAAACCCAACAGATGTATGTGGTGTTCCGCGATTTAGAAATCCTACTAATATTATAAATGTGTTAGTTTGTGAGGATGGCTGAATGTTTGTTATTCTTTCACGTAAAAACTACTGATCGGATTTAGATAAAATTTGGCATAAAGATAGATTATAGTCTGGAATAGCGAATAGGCTCGCGATAACTGATATCCACGCGGGCAAAGCCGCGGGCAACAGCTAGTAATTAAAATATTACTATTCTCAATAAAGTCCTGCTTGCTTGATGTTGAACTGTTGAGTTGTTTCTTTTTGTCGTATTCGTGTGCGGTATTAATTTTAATATTAGAAAAAAAAATAGAAACATTGATCTAAAGGCCGGATGTTTATGAAGTGACTTCACGTTTTCGTTTGGCGTACCCCCCGTGGCGCGCAATATTAGAGATATTGTTGCCAGTTAGCTCAATATTTGATAACTTCTTGTTTTTATTCTGTGTCCACTACAAAAGTAAACAAGTGAAATTCTGTTTCAATATTCTGCATTCAATATTCTTGTAGTATCATCATTGAACAGTGATTTTGACCTGCCATTATCTTGATTAGCTAGCTGTCTTCTCCAATTCCATTTGACTACACCATTTTGGCGACTTTTAGCTAAGTTTTCCTTTTTTTTATACCACCAAGGTTGCATACAAGCATACGGCCCACCAGATGGTAAGCAGTTGCCGTAACCTGCTTGGACGCTTGCAACACCAGGGGTGCCACTCGCGCGTTGCCGACCCTTTAAATATCTTATAACTCCTTTCTTTAAAAACCCCATGCTATAGTCTCTCGGAAAAACCTCAGAACTCATTCCTCAACCTAATCGTAGTATGTCAAAAAGTAGAATAGAAAGTCATACGGTGCTGCAAGTACAACGATTGAGCTGGATTTCTTGGTACCTACAGTTTATTAAATATCTTATACGGTAGCCAAAACTATCGATAGTTATATATTGTTGGAAGCATTGAAAGCGGTCAACACAGTTTTCAATAGGTTTAATTTAACATGTAACGGTGAAGATGGTGAATAGGAACTTAAAATAATAGCAAGGGTATCGTCTTCCGAGACACGGGGCAGGAAATACCCTTCTCAACCCTTTACGTGATGTGCGTATGTATTATCTGATTTTTATCACAATTAATTTAGTTTTACTAACAAAATGTCGACTGTAATGTATGGCAACGGATTATTTTCAAATTGTGATAGAATGTTTCTTTATTGTAGTAGACTCGAAATAGTTCAGGTTCACCAGATTAAGGTGAAATCTTCTAAATGTAGGTTTATTTGTTTTGTTTAAAAGACGCTTTCATCCCGGTAAAAATAGTAATAGTGCCTAGTAAAAAATTTACCTATTTTTAACTGTGATTCATTAAATTAAGGTCGAAATATTACCACGCGTCTTTATGTACTAGCCTAGCCTGTTATAGGTACTTGGGAAAAGTGAAGCTTTCGAATAGTTATTTTTTAGTATATCTTTCTTTCTTTAAAAAGACAACTTTCAAACTAAAGAACAAGCCCTGTGTTGCGGGGGACTTCACAATTCATAGACACAAATTATACCTAGACTAAACATTTATGAATCACAAAGTGTCCCGAGTGGGAATCCAACCCACGACCGGCTTAGCAGTCGTGGTTACTACCTACAGTCGTGAGTAAAGTTAGTAGGTTCCTAAGAATTCCGTCATAGAATACACACAAATACTTCAAAATTTTAATAGAATTAGTTTTCAGTATCAAGAACACGAGATACGAAATTTCATTAGTCCTCAGATATCCATGAGACATGACTAGCTCAATGCTTCCTACACTGTCCTTACACCAAACTTTGTTAAATAGCACTCCTAGAACTTTACAGCTAGGTCATTGGATCCAATCTGCAATGTTTGAAGGACTGGATACCTATACAAGAAGCTAACAGCTCATAGGTAATAAGATCTTCGTTGTATTACTTAAGTCCTTTATTTTCAAAAGTCCATTTGAGAATAAAGCTCTACATTTAGAGTTAATAAATAAGATTTTTATTTTAGAATTAATTTATATCGTTGTCGTCGTTTTGAGGAATTTTTAATAATATTTTGTTTAAAACTTACTAAAGACAACTCCCGCACTAGATTACCAAGCTCTGTGTCGCGGGGAACTTTACAAACATACAAATAACGGACACAAACTACACCTTGACTCAGAAAAACTCTTTGTGGTCACACAAAGTTTTGTCCTGTGTGACACAAAGGCAGTCATCTTTTAAATAATATAATCTTATATAGTTTTTTTTATTCTATCTGGGTGGCAAACAAGCTTGCGACCCGCCTAATGTTAAGCAGTTACCGTAGCCTATGGACGCTTGCAATACCAGAGTTATACATACTTATATAATAATATTATGATAGTCATGAGATTCGAACAAGTTATTTTAAACTGTGAATTCAAATCAAGATAAGCATTAAATGTTCATATTTTCGAATATAATCCCAATTTCACGTTTGACAGAACAAGGAGGTCAAGTAGAAAACGAAAAATGTACAGATCAGCGTTTATACGAATCTGAAATGTTTCAGGGAGGCACAGTGCCAAATGCGCCGTTTGTATGGGACAATTGCACAGTCACCGCGTTTCATTGCCTTATGAATCTGTTGCCTTAGGTGATATTAACAACATTTGACATCAAAACGTCAGGAAGCAATTTGCACAACTTGTTATGTGCACACTCGTGATGCTTACTAGCGGTCGCGGTCCGGGATTTATGAAAGTGCACGTTAAAAACTACCAATAAACACCTGCAGCCAAGTTCAACCTTATATTTAAACACGTAAAGACTACTTTTCATTGTTTTAAACAGTTTAGTTTTATTCCACAGGCAATATACCGGGAAGCTGAATAACGGTCGGGTTGCCTGCGATTTATGCTTGGCAAAATCTGTTATTGGGATCGGGTATAATAGACACTATTTATTACTTTAAGTAGGTGGTTATAGTCTGTGAATATTTAAACTAGTCACTTGTAATAAAATATAATACCGATCGATAAAATATATCTCCTTTATTTCAGGTCTTAAGTGAATCTGTAACCTATCTGTGGGTTTGTAGGATCGTAGCGCCTGAACACGGAGACCCAATACTGTAATTTAGTCGGTAAATACGTGTTACAGCTATTTGTGATCGAAACAATAGGTTTATGGGGATTCGAATGCTTGCATTATATATAGGTAACTATCGGAATTATTGAGTGAAGATTTGCATGACCATAATGCTGTATTTTACAAAGATGATATGATTGACATTCAATGTTGTAATTGGTAATGCTACTTATCTATGGACCTTACAGTATGCTGAGGAATACTTGAAGCCATAATAAACGCTGTATTTAAAAAAAAATATTTTTTACTTTTTAATCGACTTCAAAAACGAGGAGGTTATCAATTAGTGTGTATTTTTTTATGTTTGTTACCGCAGAACTTCGTCATTTCCTGGACCGATCTAAAAAATATTTTTTTGTCTGAGAGGACATACTTCCAATTTGGTTCCATTTAACTTATAGGCACGCCGTGTTTATTAATTGGCTTATTTGAATGGTCATGAGATGTACTATAGCTGTCAATTATCAGATTAACAAGAACCGTCTTTAGAGGAGAAAAAGTGAGATAAGAGTTTGCATGAAAGGTTATTCTGTTTAAATACCTACGTTAGACTAGGGGTTTTAAGGTTTTTGAAAATTCTGCAACTTGCCGTACTGAAGTCGGTTTTTTTTTGTTAAAATTTTATTTAAAACGACTTTCTCACTACATATTAATCTTAGATCTAAGTGTCGGTAGGGCGTTTTGCCGCTTATGGGGAGTAAACCTACAATTCGTCGGGTAAACATTGGCGAGCACTGAATCTGCTAAATCACACGGTCTCTAGTATTTTTTTAAAGTTCAGATTACTTTTTTTTTCCTAGAGATATGCATGATATTAATTTATTTAACAAAGATTAACCAAACTATATGTATCTTCGTACGACACAAGTTTGTCGGGGCAGATTACTTATTGTCGAGTACAATTAGGCATGTTGGACCAAATGCACATTTCCCAGGGCTGCCATATACATGATAAAGGAGGATAATTTGTCTACCGCATACGGTTGAACCCCTACCCGACTCCAACCGTTTCTGTCTAAACGTGTAACCCTGTGGTTACACGATTAGATGCAAACGGCCTACATCTGTATGTAGAGCCAGCGTTTATTTCTCTCGGAGATTCTCGATTACTCGGATTTCACGTTGTGACTTTTGCATGTGGATGTTTGATAAAATTCGAACTCAAACATTAAACTTCAACTAGGTGTGGGTGTACCTACTTATACTTTAGGTTAATGCTATCTATAAACTTAAGGTCTCTTAAACTTTTATAATATAAAAACTTGGATCGAGTCGTTGACTGTACGGTTGGTTGGACTGAAGCTAAGGTGTACTTTGTGTCCGTTATTTGTATGTTTGTAAAGTCCTCCGCGGTACAAGGTTTGTTCCCTAGTGCAGGTGTTGTTTGTTTTTTAGTAAAAAGAAAAAAATGGTCGTCATTATTGTTGACGTGGGTAGTTATCTATTATTATCATTAAAAATATCTTAGTTGGTATCAATTTCAGGGCAAGCGGTTACTGCAGCCTGTAGACGCGTACAATACAAGAACGCCGTTGAGGTAAGTGAAATATTCACAAACGAAAAACGAAAAAAGTACGTTTTAATTTTGAACTCTGTTAATTAATATGTCATGAGAGATGAGATTAGCTTAATAATCTAAATACTTCGACAAATATTACTTAGACACAGGTGAATCGACACAGTGCTGATCTATTTTACAATTTATGTAGATACGGAATTCTAATTAAGTAACTTCAAAGTTTCAACTATTTCTGCATATCATGGGCTAAGTAAAAAGGGATTATTCTCTATCCTCCGATCGGAACTCCGATTGATAGGAGGACCGGGCATATTTTTTCCCACATCTCAGACTGACTTTTTTAATTGTTTTTATTGCTTACATTATTCGATTATCACCAAAGTACAGTCACCAATAAAACTAATAGTTAGGTAGTTACCTAATTTAACTTTAAAGCCTTTACTCTTTTTAAAGAATGTCCTGATTAAGTATCCTGTGATACAAAAAGTGAACAGTATTACATTGGTATCATCTTATACTATCTTAATACAAGTTTGATTTTTTCAAAGCTCAAATTTTCTTATAAAGTTGAACCAATATAAAATGCCTTAAAGCACCTTGGGTCTTTTAAAATTTACACATTATAAAGCTTTTATATTTTAAACTTTTACGTAGGAAAATAGTAAGGGGCAAAAAGAATAATAAATTAAAGAAGACGGGACGATATGGTTAACGTGCCATGACGATACCTCTCAGCTGCATTCAAACTGAGGTAGAGGGAACTTTTTAACGTTTGTTCACAGGAAGACTACGAATAATATTTATGCATTTCTTTAGCTTGTTCTACTTTTAAATGGACAAAAATAAACGTAAGAGGCTTTGTAATGTATTTTATACAGTAGGTTTTATCCAATGGATGAAAAGATTTGACATTCATTTCTTTCTTCTAATAGGGCAGATGAGATTAATGTCTTATATGAGTCGTGCAAGGATATGTCTTAGACATCTTATCAATTGCAAGCGTCATAACCGAGAATTTCTTGTCAAGAAATGCAATTGGACTTGCCGTTACAACCACCAATCAATTAGCCTATCGCATTCCACTGCTGGACATAGGCCTCTCCTAGCACACGGTCGTCGGCCTGCCGTATCCAGTCCGTCCCAGCGACCTTTTTACAAGCTTCTATTTAGCTTGCAATGTATGTTAGTTAGTTTGTATGATAGCAAATCTTGTGAGCTAGATTTGAAGTACTTCCCGGTGTTTGATGGAGCTGAACTTTGGTATACCCACGTAACTTCGGTGACAATGCAATAATATGGTACCATGGAGCTGGTCTGATGATGCAGTCGGAGGATGGCCATAGGAACTCTTCAACGAAACAAGATAGCCGCGTAGGGTTTGAGTGTTTTGGATTTATCTTGACGAGAACTATATTATTAGATGGGTATTCAGGACAAGATGGTGAAGCCGAAAGGTGGCCATGGCAACTCTTCAAAGAAACAAGATAGCCGTGTCGTGTTTGGGTGTTTTGAATTTATATTGACGAGTACTATTTTCTTAGATGGGTGTTTAGGACGTGATGACGTGATGATGAAGTCGAAAGGTGGTCATGGCAACTCTTTAACGAAACAAGATATCCGTGTCGTGTTTGGGTCTTTTGGATTTATCTTGACGAGTACTATATTCCTAGGTGAGTGTTGAGAACGTGATGATGAAGTCGGAAGGTGGCCATGGCAAATCTTTAATGAAACAAGATAGCCGTGTCGTGTTTGAGTATTTTTTTTATTTATCTTGACAAGTACTATTTTCTTAGATGGGTGTTCAAGAAGTGATGATGAAGTCGAAAGGTGGTCATGGTAACTCTTTAACGAAACAAGATAGCCGTGTCGTGTTTGGGTCTTTTGGATTTATCTTGACGAGTACTGTATTCGTAGGTGGGTGTTCAGAACGTAATGATGAAGTCGCAAGGTGGCTACGGCAACTCTTCAACAAAACAAGATAGCGGTTTCGTGTTTGGGTGTTTTGGATTTATCTTGATGAGTATTATATACCCAGATGAATGTTTAGGACGTGATAATGAAGTCGGAAGATGGCTCTGTTGAACTCTTTAATGAAACAAGATACCCGCGTCGTTTTTAGATTTGTTGATATAGCTTCATGGCTGATATATTTTTAGGTGGAGTTCAGTGTGTGATGATGATGTTCAAAGGTAGTCATAGAAACTTTTCAATGAAACAATACAGCCGTGTCGTGTTTGGGCTCTTTTAAGAATATTTAATGCATAAACACCCATGTATTACATAAATACACTATAAAAGCTTGTATTTAAAAATATTTTTTAAATATAAACTTATTTATGTCGTCGCTCTACCTAACTGGGGGCCGCCTTACCTTACGCTTACCGAATCGCGGTCTGCTCTAGTAGATGCAGAAGGACGCATCAGGCGGGCTGTATACTTGCTGCTTTGATAGTTACAAATATACAAAGCTCATTGGTTCGACTGCTGAATTTTTTTTAAGATTATGCCTAAAGCTCCGTCGAGTCAGTTATTAGTAGGTACCCTTGAAATACACAAAATATTAAACGCTGCCGTCACACAAATTAGTTGAATGGTTCTAAATTCTATTTAGCATTGAGCATAGGGCATGAACTATGATAGCTATTTGAAATAGGTACACGAAGCCTCGTACCGAACTGGCCAACCCTCATATTTGCAATTCTCTTACGGATTCAATCAAAACAGATTTGGTCGAGCCACGATTGAGGCAAAGGTAGTTTGTGAAGTGCAAACAGGGCGTGCATTGGTTAGACAATGGGAACCGGTAATCGAAATAACGCACATACAAGGGTTTTGTTGTTGATTCTTGTAGTCTGCTAAAACTGTTGCTTACAGCCGACGATCCTGGCGATCACGACATGTGAGTTGCAAAATATGTAAGATGCCGATTTTCGCTTTTATTCACAAGTATGTTGTATCTACCAATCTTTGGGTTTTATACCTAGAGCCTGGTATTTTTTATACTACCTGGGTGGCAAACAAGCATACGGCCTGCCTGGTGTTAAGCAGTTACCAGCTCTGGAGACCTGTACTTACACACAGGAACAGAACTATGTGTTCCTGTGTACAGGTCTCCAGCGGTGTAGTTACCACTGTGTGTAGTTATTTGGAAGTGGTCTTCTGTAAGGTGGAGATCCTTTCCCGTCGGACTTGCTCGCTAGTATGGTACCCTACCTCCCTTAACATGTATGTCCATTTGAATCAATGTTGGCCGTAATAATTTCGAGTTCTTTTACAATTATAACCGAGTTAATTGACATCGCTGTGGTACATACGGCAACGGAGATAAGTGTACAGGGCCGCAATATAAAGATTCGTTTTCGTTGTTCAAGAAAACCATTGTACATATACATATATTTTTGTGGAATTTCCTAATAGTGTACAATTAGACTAAACCTACAGATAAAATATATTTAACACAAATTCCCACATTGATTTTCCTAAAAACCTAATCTTCATATAGCGGCCCTGTACAGCTATCTCCGTACTCGTACGTAACTCATAAAATTTTCACAAATAAATTTCTCAAATATCTCGTTTGAAAATTAATAAACATAAAGTGTTGCAAATGTCGGAGCGCATTTTCTATTTTGTCACACATTAACAGTATCTACGGTACGTTTAGTTAATGGGCGACTATGCATAATCTCGTTAGGTAATATGCCCACTGAATTTAAGTGCCCATTAACTCTGAACAGACAAACTAGACACGTTTTGTACGTCATAGTTGCGAATTTACTTAAATGTTGGATGAATTATGAGTACAGGGGACGTGTTAAAAGTGAGTAGTTCGAGCGAGAAAGGGGGACAGAACTATATAGCGTGTATAGCTCCGTTCCTCTTTTGCCATTTAAGTACTATATTTTATTTTATGCCAGGGCATTTTTTTAAAGACAACTCCCGCACTAGAGAACAAGCTCTGTGTCGAGGGGGACTTTACAAAAATACAATTAACGGACACAAATTACACCCAAACTCAGAACAACTCTTTGTGGGTCACACAAAGTTTTGTCCTGTGTGGGAATCGAACCCACAACCTCATGCACAGCAGGCGCATACTGCGGCCACTGAACCACCAAGGTAATCAATTTTTTTAAGACTTTCAAAGCGCATCACTAAATGAGCTCTGGAGACCTATTCTTACATACAGGAACACAACTAGTCCGCTTGCCCTGTGTGTATTGTGACTGTGGTCTACTGTAAGGTGGAGGTCCTTTCTCCTCTATAGCTCCATCCCTCTTTATCGCTCGAACAACTCATGTTTTAACACGTAATGATTCGGCTCCTGTTCTCATTTGGGAGCTACCCCGACTGGGGAAGGACCTCCTCCACCTTACAGAAGACCACGGCCAAATAACCATACACAGCGGTGTAGTTGTATTCCTGTGTGTAAGTACAGGTCTCCAGCACTCATTTAGGAATACGTTTTGAAAGAAACGTTGTCTTCGCCTAGAGCGGCGTCATACTAATATGTCTATATTTTGTATTATAAAATCTTTCTTTCTTTTTTCTTTCTTTTTTAAAAAGACAACTTTACAAACATACATTTAACGGATACAAATTACACCCAGATTCAGAACAACACTTTGTGGGTCACACAAAGTTTTGTCCTGTGTGGGAATCGAATCCACAACCTTGTAAACAGCAGGCGCATACTGCGGCCACTGGACCACCAAGGCAGTCATTACATTACATTACAAGGAAATCATTACAGTACTAAAGATTCTTAAGGCGGTTCTCAAAAGCTGAACATTATTCGTACACGTGTGGATGTTACTCAATCCCTGACATTATTCTAAGTGGTGCTTACGACGCGCGTGCTAAGAGATATGACGATAGCTGAATGAAGAACAGCCCTTCTAGACAAGTGGCATAAGCGATAGTCAGTAGTAATAGTTTATTAATCAGAATTAAAAACAAACTCTCTACTCATTATAAATAAAGTATAATGTTTTAGATGACCATAATTGTTAAAAAAAAAATGAATACAAAATGTCTATTCTTATTATAACTATTACTGTGTACTTCATAATTGGCGTAAAAAAATGTTATTGCATCTCCAATATAATTGTAAGCTGCCTCCGTGGCTCAGTGGTCGATGTGTGAGACTGCTGATCACGAGGTCCCGGGTTCGATTCCCGGGTCGGGCCAAAAAATCGATATTGGGTTTTTCTGTTAAGAAATTCACAATAGATGCCCGGAGTTTGGAAATTGGCGGTGTTTTCACCTCCGTGCCTCGGAAAGCACGTAAAGCCGTTGGTCCTACGCCTGATCTCTCTCCGGTCGTGTCGGATTTGCCGTCCCATCGGACTATGAGAGTGAGGGAATAAAGAGTGCACTTGTGTTTGCGCACACACTTGTGCACTATAATATCTCCCGCGCAGATGGCGAGTCTCCGTTGAGATTAGCCGCCGTGACCGAAATTCGGTTAGGAGGACATTATTATTATAATTGTAAGCTGTGAAGAACCTTTGAATAAATAAATAAATAAATCATCATGTGCTGCACTGTAGATAGACTCAACTGTGTGTATGTAAGCTGCTGCACGGTGTCCACCTCAGTGATAAGCTTCTAGCAGGGACTTACATCCTATACAGCGAGTCATAGTTGGTTAATTTATTCTCCTGTAAGTGAAATTGTTAGTAGGCATCCTGGTGATAGAGTTATTTAGATCGCCCTAAATTTAGGCCTCTCTCGTGATCTAACGAGCCATCTATGGAGACGCTCAGATGATATGCCACAATGCAATCACCTATTTATGAGGTTACCGCGTTTTTGGTAGCTTAACCCGCTAATCAAACTTAATCTTAAAATTCATTTATTCATTTAGGTTACAAAGTAACACTTATGAAGGTGATAAATTATGAATAAGCCAGAAAGATCAGCAAAAATTTCCTACGGCTAGTTCGCTGACGTGAGGCTTTGAGAAGAACTAACAAGAAAATCAGGCCACTCTTTTTAATTGACAGATAGTTACAATCATTTGTAAAATACAAGTATGGTAGCATGCAAGCTGATGCAGTTAAAACACGATACTTACTTTATTGATAAAAAAGCTAATCGTACTTAGTACTGGTCGTGCGAGATTTAAAAAACAATGTATGGTGTTCAGTTTGCTTCAATTTACATATAGCTATAAAGTTATAAGGCATTAGGTGAAATCGTTTACTGAACAGCGAGTACAACTGGCTATGAGCGCCTTCACAATGAACAAACACTATAAATCTTTGTTATTTTTATTGTCCTCATAAGAGAGAGTAGTTGTCTAGTTGGCATAGTACCTACCTAATTTGGGATCAGATGGCATTGTATAATATAAATTGTCCCAAGATATTATTATTATGGTAAACGTTTAAGAGCTACTGGCAACTAATTACCGTTAGGCATAATGTTTCTTTGCCATCGCAGATATATAAAAGAATTAATATTTTATATTGTTCATACTTTTAACAGTAGGTAATCATAAAATTTCGTAATATACGCTATTTATCTACATAGAGCGCAGTGGTGTGCCTATATTAAAAATGGTCCTTAGTCGGTGATAAAGAATCTACGTACTCTTGTTGGACTATGGGCTTGTAGTTCCAATAACGGTGCATCTTTGAAAATGCATCGTGCACGGAATTAATTCTGAGATGGGAAGCTTTAAAGAATAGCTAATAACTTTATTACATTTTTATAGTAAGAACCTAACTAAATTCTTTATTCATATAAATTACATCGTACAGTTACACAGGCTCCACAAAACCGAATTTTAGTTAGTTTGTTTGTGGTATGTATGTTATTTAATATTATAAGGTCTGAGCGTATATGAAGCTAAAACCTGTCAAAATTACCTGTCTTGGGTCACTTGGGTGGCAAAGAAACATATGGCGCGCCTGATGTTCAGTATTTCCCGTAGCCTATGGACGCTTGCAATATCAGAGGTATCACTTGTGTGTTGCCGACCCATGTTTTGCACAAGGGCTTATCTGTAGCATAGGAAAACGTTTCATTCAAAACGCATCCTTAAATGAGCCCTTGAAATCTGTTCTTACATTTACTTTATTACCAGTTATTGTTTGGAATCAAAAGAAACAACAAAATGGCACAAACCATAGTTATTAAGCACTCCTATTGAGGCATATTATTACCTATTACAACTATTCTTATGACAATGGCAACAACTTTAGCACGAACAACTTTCGTTACTATTGAGAACTAGACAAAAGTAGTTATTACTGGAATAAACGTTTATATAATTCAATTGAACGCTGTACTTTGCCTAAAACTAAAAGTTCTGTGACGTATAATAAAAACAAATTGCTCGCAAATTATAGAAGTAACACGAAACTAATAACCGTTCTCTTTATATAGAAAGTTGTTGGCACAATATTGTTACTGCTTTTATCAAACTCTTATCTGCTTTGTTTGGTCTACATGTTTGGCAAAGTTGTTATCGGACGTTCGCAATTTGACGCTGATTAGAACTCCACTTGGGAAGTTAACAGAAATATAATATTCCATGTTTACATACCTCCTGATTAAAAGTTGTCCAAATCCACTTGAGACATCTTATGGAAGTTACGGGTACTTTGCAACGCTCGAAATGTTCTTGGGAATAAATTTGATTTAGTTATCAGACCCTAACCTGCCTTACAAAAGACGTGCCCTGCATATATTTAATAAAGATTCAAGTGGAAACGCTTTTCTGGAGCTTTGTACAAAAATATAGAAATGAGCCTTTACATTGTGACTGGATTTCTTATTCAGCATGTTAGAAGCGTACTGGTCGACTTGTGTATATTGGTGGTTTTTTTGTTTATACTTTATAATCATAATTATTTATTTAATTAAACCAGTTACATAAAAAGTTATAGAAGTCATTCATTAAATTCATTGACAAACATAATTAAATAAACATGTCATAAAAATGAACAATGTCAAATTAAATACAATGTCAAATTAAGTTAAAATTAAATAAAATGTCAAATTAAATCATTCATTTTTTACAGTCATAAATTCAGCAAACGTATAAAAATCATAAAGTTAATTTAATTTTGAACTCGCCAAACGTGAATGTTTAACGGCTAGATACACTCTTAATGATTCAAAAACATTACTTTGTTGCTTACTTGTAACACAGTAATAAAATAACTATCAAAACATGTATTGCTTACTACTAATTAGGTTTATAAATATTTATTACGAACATAGCATATCAAGTTAAGTTCAAAATATTCAATCAATCAATCCACTGCTGGAGGCCTCTTTTAATTCACGTCACAACACTCGGTCCTCCGCTTTTCGCATCCAGTGTACCCCAATAACCTTCTTAAGGTTATCGGTCCATCTGGCTGGAGAACGTCCAACCTTACGTTTACCAAGTCACGGTCTCTACTCCAGAACTCGCTTGCTCCAGTGACCATCAGTCCTCAAAAGTCAAAATAATACTTAACTATCTCCTATTGGCGGCCTCGCTTGTATACCTAAAGCGAAAATGAGTTTGAACCAATGGGTTCAAACTCATTTTCGCTTTTCACAAACAAAAAATGCAGTTTTATGAGTATAAAATATGTAGATGTTATTTTATAAGCAGTTGGTTTTCTACTTAATTTGGCGAATTTTCCATGTGTAAATGACCGTCAAAGCTTCGGCGTTAATCTCAGGACAGATCAACTGACAGATTTATTCGTGCGAGTCGACTGGAATTGGTCTTTAAATTCACGAGCTTTATTCCGAAATGTAAATCAGAAAACGCTGAAATGGGGATTATATGCTTGTGTGAGGAATAATTAGACAATTAGACTGGCCTGTTGATCTAGTGGTAGTAGTGACTGCTACGCTAAGTTTTGAGTGATTCATAAATCATTTTTCCTAGTCTTGGTATAACTTGTATCCGTGTATTGTATATGTTTGTAAAGTCCCTTGCGACACAAGTCTTGTTTTCGAAGGGTCAGCGCAGACAGAGAGGAATAATCCCCGTGCGGTCTCGGGCATTTTGTTTACGGATCGCGTATGATTCCCGCATATCTTCGAGGACGCGCGAGCATTTTTTGTCAGGTTCAAGCATTTATGCACTTTATTTTAATAATATTAAAGTTTATTTTCAATTGAGTTAATAAAATCCTCTCTGCTGCGCTCCGTTCCGTCTGCGCTGAGCCTAATGTGGGAATGGTCTCTAAAAGAAATAAACTCAATTTTAAATATATAAAGTTTTATTGGTAATCAATTACTTTTCCAATCAATATTTTAAAAATAAGTTATTTTTGTTGCTCACCAAACCAAATTCACAAAACATTAACACAAGATTAAAATGAAAAATAAATTTAAAATTTAAATATTCAGCGTCACTGAAAGCTGCAGCAGATAAATAGCACGTATAAATAATGTTGCAAGCCCACAAAAAGATTCATTTCATCCGTGTTGCCAGCCTCCGTTGTAAACTATCCGTGTACAGAATAGTCCGGATATCGACACTGAATGTGAAAAATGTTCCAGACTGGTGGCCGGTAGCCATAGTTTCCTGTTATTTTACAAGACGTATAGAAGAATTTGCCGGAAAGATATATCGTTTTGTCATTATGCTTTTTGGATATTTTATTGCTGGCTGTTCTTGTAGGGATTTAAATATCTATATTTATATTAGAAATGCAAACTAAACTCTGTTTCTTCGTTACGTTTCTACAATTAAATGGCTCAACGAATATAATAGAATTCGGCAAGAAAGTAGATAGTATTCTAGAGAAGGTCAAGGAGAAAAGATAGTAGTCTGTTAGGTGGAGGTCCTTTCTTAGTCGCGATTGCTTGCTTGTATGGCGTACTTCCTTAAAAAATAATAATCAAACTAAGGTCTTCTATATTGAGAAATTATGCACTGATTGCAGGGAAGTACCTAGGTGCTTTAAGTAAGTCTGTATAGATAAATATAGCCCGGGCATTCTATAAATTGGTGACACAGATCCAATACCAACCCTTATTAGATCTTAAGAGCAAGTTATTGTGTTAGGTACACTTGGTTTGATATGTTTCCACTGAGAGAAAAGCCCTATTTATTTAAAACACGGTGTAAAGTATCAACACAAAAATAATAACGACTCAATTATTCTATTTACTTGGAGTCTACAGCAAATTAAACAATCCTATTTAAATAAAATTTAGTGTTTTAAATTGTAGCATCTGGAGGTTGGTGCGTATTAAGTAAATTAAAGAAGCCACTGAACCATCCTGTCTTAGAGATTATTATCTTAATTTGTTAATGCAAATGTTTGTTTTGTAAAGGTTCTAAACCTGGCCATTGTGGAGTTATTTTGAGTTGTTTAAACGGGACTATTTTAGTCTTTATATTGTTATACTAACGGTATGTCCCGGCTTCGCATGGGTTGACATTATTTTATTTAGTTTTCATTGGGGTACCGTATTTTTTAAACATAGAATATTATTAATTATAGCTTATGCTATGCTGATAATGTAGATTTTTGTAGGTAAAAAAGAGGTTTTAGTTTTTGAATTTATTCATTACTAGGGGTCGACCGCGACTTCGTGCGCGTGGTAATTTGGAACGGACATTTCCCCGATTTTGCAACATTATCTCACTATTGATCCGCTCCTATTGATAATAGCGTGATTTTATATAGCCTATAGCCTTCCTGGATAAATGCACTATTCAACAAATAAAGATTTTTTTCTAATCGAATCAGTAATTTCTGAGATTAGCGCGTTCAACCAAACAAACAAACTCTTCAGCTTTATAATATTAAGTATAGAAAACATACAAAATTGCAAATCTTTTCTCTTATAAAATTAGTATAGATAAGACTAAATAGTCTTTTCTTGTTATTATAGTATTATATATTGCGTTTTATTTCATACAAAGTATAATTATGAATTTTCTTTCTTCATATTCAAAAGAATATTTCGAATATGAAGAAAGAAAATTCGAGGAATTAGAAATAATTCCTCGAATTTTGATAGAGCTAGTGATTGTAAATTGTGGTATTTGAATCCTATCAATATTCTATTTTATAGTTATTTATTGAAGCTGTTATTTATATTAGTTTCTTATAAAAATGCCACAAAAACCATCAAAGGTGTAACAGTTGTATATAAGCCACGGGCAACGTTGTAACGCATTGTAATATCGCAATTATTCTTCAAATTGCTGTGTTTCAATTTTAATTCCCGGAAAAGAGTTATTGGATCTGTCTATTAAAAAAAAATTTTAGTGCTCTGCAGTATGGATTATCAGAAATTTTGGTTCGGTTCGGTTGTCACCTCGCCACAGCGCCAAGGCGAGGTGACCACAGGACTGTGCCACAGGTCACGTATCACGATTCAGATTAGATTAGATTCAGTCACGATTTCCACATGAGACAAAACTTTGTGTGATCTATAAATGTATGTGCCGTGCTTGGGTGGACTGTGAATCCTCGAATTGTATGTTTATAAAGACCTCGAAACACAGGATTTGTTCCTAGTCTCTCTCTCTGTTCTTTAAAAAAATACAGTTCATGAACATTTTCGTTAATAACAAACCCAAACAAAGAAAATCAAGTTAATGCATTCCGGGTAGGTACTATGGCTGTATAATATATTATTTAGACTCGACAACACTCGCGGCTTCGAACCATTTCATTAGCTTTTCCGGCTCCGGACAGATTACACAAAGAGAGAAAGTATAAAAAACATATTTTTCACCTTTAGCACTTATCTCTCGCGGGCTTTTGAATGAAATATACGGTATAACTATGGATGGAAATACTTATTGCCTTCCTAAAGTTACATAATATATTTTAAAGATAGATAGAATAATATTTATTGTACACCTCATAAGTACTAAAACTAATTACAATAAGAAAACAAACAAACAAGTAGGCACAATGGGCTGAGACTTACTATGTTAGGTATTCGAAGACGATATTCGAAAATTCTGATATTTTTATTTTATTTTATTTTAATACTAGCGGCCCGCCCCGACTTTGCCAGGGTTAGACGAACATGTTTGTCCGTTTGTATGTATTTTTTATAAATCAAATTATTGAAAATCCTCTTAAATACTTGGTACTTGATATTATGTGTTTATCATTATTATATTTTTTACTTAAGGATACTTCCTTAAGTACATAGATACCTACATCAAACATTGTAAAACCTCTGCTTCTTAGAAGTCAATTAAAAGTAGTGAACTTTTCTGTTTAAACCTAACCTGTTTTATGTTCTGTTTTAGCTTTATTTACCTTACATAGGTACTTCGTTCATATCTACATCACCTACGATTACAGCCAGAATATTAAGTCTGCCTATGTATAGGTATATGTGTGCATCAAGTTTAATCTATACATATAATAAAATCGTAACCAAGTCGCGTCTGTACATTGAATATTTTTTTCGAAAAAACCATATAATAAAATCGTAACCAAGTCGCGTCTGTACATTGAATTTTTTTTCGAAAAAACAATTTATATACGTTGTATTAATGTTACTGAAGCCAAAAATGTGGTTTTTAGAATTTTTGTCTGTTTGTCTGTTTGTGGCCGCGTTTGTGCGCGATAAACTCAGCAACCACGCAACCGATTTGAATGCGATTTTCAATTAAATATTGTGGCAACCTTCCCATAACATATAGGCTTTATTTTATTCCAATCGGTTCACAAATAAAAAAGTTATGGTCACTTTAATAACACACGTGCTATACAAGAAACACGCTTCGATTTATTTAGCAAAAACTTTTTAAAATGTAGTTTGTAAAACCACGTTTGAAGTTTATATGAAAATAAATTTAAAAAATAATGCGAGGTTTCGGAGATATAGCCATCACCAATTTAAGTTGAACTCTCATCAATATCGGCGACCATATTAAATAGAGATCAGCTGACTGGTACATCACGTGTTAACGGTACTAGGTTAAAAGTGACCATTTTACAACGAAATGTAATAGAAGCAGACATTTTAACAGGATGCGGTGCAGGTGATAATCTTTTATGCCCCGGGTTCTTTTGATTCCAAACAATTTTCCGTTTAGCAACTCCAGGAAACTCTATGTTTTAATCCCTGAAGTCCACGCAAACGAAGTCATAAACACATATCAGCTATACATCTATACACACATTAATAAAATTGAAGTGTCTGTTCGTAATATCAAAATAACAGCTTTCTATTAAATTCATGTGGCTGTTTATAGCACTTACAACAGAAATACAATTTTAACAGTTTTATCTCTCTGTCTATATGTTTGTTGCAGCTAAAATCGTCTTTGATAAAACTAAAACTATATAAATATACTATAAGTACGAATAAAATACGTTAATCATGCCAAGACCTAAGACAATCACTGACTAAATTAAACGCCTAATAAAACTTAAACACAAACTATAAAATATTACTATAAAATGAATGCTATTTCATTTTGTGTAGGCGCTAACATTTAACAATACCTTAATTTAGGTAATCAGGAAAGCAGCACAGAAAAGAAAACACTCCACCGAATCTGTCTATCTGGTCACGATAAACTCAATAACTACAAAACAAAATTTCATACGATTTTCACCAGTAGACGGCGTGATCTATGTGTCTATCTTCGACCAAAAAAATCACTCACAGCGAAACGCATGATCGGCCTCTGTCTCATCGGCACAGTTAACTGATATATATTTTTAAAGATGAGGTTCCATTGCATTGTTTTTTTTATTCCTGAACATCGTCATTTAAGAGCCGATTTGTAATATTTTCTTTTTAAGCGACCGATATAGCTCGAAAAATTTGCCTCAATTAAGTGATAATGGGCAGGGCATATAGCTCACAGAACCGATGGCCGTTGGGGCAGAAAGGTTCTAGAATGGCGACCACGAACTGGAAGACGCAGCGTGGGCAGGCCTCCAACAAGATGGACCGACGACCTGGTAAACGCGGGCAACCGATGGACAAGGTCAGCTCAGGACCGAATGATGTGGAAACCCTTGCGGGAGGCCTATGTCGAGCAGTGGACGTCTTATGGCTAAGATGGAACTACTTTTGTGGCAAACAAGCATATAGCCCACCTGATGTTAAGCAGTTACCGTAGCCTATAGACGCTTGCAATACCAAAGGTATCACTTGCGTGTTAACAACCCATTTTTTATACCAGGGCTTAGATGGGAGTATCCCTGGGATAGAAATACGTTTCTTTCAAAACGAATCCCTAAGTGAGCGTTGGAGACCTATACTCACACACAGGAACACAACTACACCGCTGCCTGTGTGTAGTTATTTGGCTGTGGTCTTCTGTAAAGTGGAGGTCCTTCCCTCTCTTTAAAAATTATCTTAAAAATCTTTTTGTGATTGGATGGATAATCTTTAATATTGTTCTCAGTTTTTAAAAAATCCAGTTCTGATGATGGGTTCCGTAGAGAAGTGAGTAACCTCCTCAAATACTGTAGGCATACTGCAATAAATCAAACAAATGCACCCAGGAAGCATCAATTCGTTAGTGAAACTAATAAAGAATACTGCAGATGGCCAACTTCTCAATGATAAATATTTTTCCGATGGAGATCAGACATAATGTATCTCAATTATGGTAATTAAATGACAGTAACTAATCACATTCAATGAGCAAATTAAAATGTTACAATTGAACTAATATTATGATACAGCCGGATATAGGCACGGAAACTTCATAATTAAACAATGTACAAAGTAAAAAATGCATAGTTTCAGAGATAAAGATAATAATTAACAGATACCTATATACCGAATTTACGCTGAACTCTCACTAATATGGTCGACAATATTAAATAGGGTTCAACTTACTGGTTTTTCATTCAGTTTTGTTCCGAAAGCTTATGTAAAGTAGTATAACTGTATTATAAGAACAATGGATTAAAAGGAAAGTTCAATTTCTGAAATCCTTGAGCACTACGTCGGACCATTATGCATTTTAAGAATTTGATAAATTTTTAGCCCACATAAACTGTGTGACAGTACCTATCAGGTTAGAACTGACCAATTTAAAACGAAATGTAATAGATGTAGAGATTTCTACAGGGTATGGCACAGATAATACATAACAATACATAAATTCAAACTATTAGCTAGGCGATGGGCCAATTAAGGTTATTCACATTTGCGCTAAGACAATTTGAAGAGCAGAACAATCATACAAACAGGGAATATTTCTTCATGAAGTTTATTAATTGCAGAATCCAAATGTTTAAAAGAAAAACGTGACTGACTAATCAACAAACGCACAGTTTAAATCATTCAGATAGCTATTATGATATAGGCAAAGAAAAGTTTTTTTAAATGTAACCACTAAAGATGAAAATCAGCCGATGAAAGTTTGTATAGGGAAAACAGCTGTAGCTTTGAGATTTTCAGTAAAAGACTGAACACGCGAACGAAGTCGCGGGTACAGCTAGTAAATAAATAAATTCAACATAAAAAGTGTTCGATATATAACGCGTATTGTATTGTTGTTTTATTTTCACGTGGAAAACTGAAAATGCAAAGGCCTAGCAATATTTCTGACAATAATATTGAAGTCGTGAAAGTATTATACATTTTACAGCACAATAGAGATCAGCGCAGGTCAATGGATAAAATTTTACAACTGACTAATGCCGAATTTAATTTTGTATTTTATTACTGATGCTACTTTATGATTCTTCAGACACTGTGAATATAAATTAAAAATATTTACAAAGACAGACTACGAGTATCTGCTATACGTACTATATACAGAGTTATCTCATGTATAGCCCCTCATTCCCATGATTCTATCTCCAGGTTAGGTTTTCTTTTTTATTCTTATAAAAAATTAGTGGTTGTTTTCTTAATATGAAATGTTAACTCCATTGTAGTCTTTTAAATTGTAATAGTAATAACAATAACAACACTCTTAAATTAATTAAATAATAACACCCTTAGCATGTTGATGACAGACACTATGGGAACACCGAAGCCATACGAGACACCTTCGCTGTGTCCGATTTAGGTACTGACAATCTCCTGGTACTGGGATCTTGTTTATCTTTGGAAATATATTTTTAATATCAAGCCGCAGGTTGGAAATCTGTCTGCTATATACAGCCTTAGTATATGTATATGCGATTCATATAAGTAGTTTGTTAATAATTACAATACTTTTAAAGCCATGTAAAATGTTGCCAATAAGGTGAGATTTTATATGAAAATTGACACTATTTTTCTTTACATCGCTATTGAACGAGGCATAAATAAATTTGAATGACATTTACCTGGGACTTAAAGCTGATTAAGCGTTATAGTATGATTAATGTCTACCTTTTTATATGGCATGGCATGGCACAAAATTGCATTAAACCTGCAGCCTTAATAATAAACGTGGAATGGAATAGGTGTAATTTTATTGTACGATTTCTCATTCTGTCATTAGTAATTTGACATTCGGAAGACGGTGACAAAACATTGCGTAACTATTCACTTGCTAAACCACGGTTGTTAATAAAGCGGATACAAAACTGACAGAATCATTTTCATTATTCACAAGGTGTTCCAAAACATCATTATTCTGAGCCGAAATTTGAGTAAGAGTTATTCAATTACCAAGGTACACAAATAGAAAAACTTTTTTCATTTGTCGACTAAAATAAGGAGGCAATAAATAGGAAGTCAATTTTAAGAGGTCCATTCTAAGGACCCTTTTATGGCTGCGTTAATGGTAGATTTTAATTTATTTAATCGTATTAAGTTTCTACATTACCAAAACTTTTTTTATACTACTAAGGTAGTCCTGGTCTTCTGTAACTCTCACAAGGTTGTCCCACTAACCAAAAAATAAGAAGAAGAATACTACTAAGGTAGCAAACATTCAATTATAATATCTAGTATTATTATAATTGTAAATTATTTGGCCTGTTTCTTGGTAGTTTTTGTCATGGCTCTAAACTCGGTAGGCTTACGTGCTACATTTATTTATGCTTATATTTAAAATATGAAAGTTTGGATGGATGGATGGATGAATGGATGGATCATGCCGAAACGGCTGAACGGATCTGGATAAAATTTGGCGCAGAGATAGAATAAGGTTTGGCATATAGGCTTATTTTATTCCGAAAAAAAACATTGTTTCCGTGTACGCAAGGGCGAACCCGTAGGCGGAATCTAATAATTTAAAAATGACCTTTGTAAGTGTTACCACAGAATACTTAATAGGTGTTACTTTGAAATAAATAAATTTTAAATTTGAGAAATTATATTAGGTAACTAAGATTTTTATTTTACGCACTTATGTTTGCAGTGCTCTAAGCAAGTGAACCCATATTCCACATTCTATTTTCATCATCACATTTTGCTGCATAGATTACGGATGTAGGTACCTAACAAGAAACGTCGAATATTACAAGTGGTAGGCCCCACGGGAGTCACCAACTATAAATGTCACAACGCAGAACCCCTACAGCTTGTTGAAACGTTTTATGGACTATAAATCGGAACATAGAACCCCCTTAAGTCCATGCTTGGTCAGATGTTGAAATGTTTTATGCCTGACATTAAAAGGGGTGAAAACCTTTGAGTTACAAATTATACATTTTATTTGATCTAAACTGTTGGTTGATACAGCAGTAGTTTGAATTAGCCTGGCTTATTTTGTGCACCAAATGGCTTATTTTAGTCACCAAATGTTTCGCGGTCACAAATCATTTCTTCCACGTAAGTATATGAATGAAGTACCAGCTGTAGTTTACCATATCGTTCTTCAAACCCGTTTTAAAGAAAGCACTATCTCCTGGGTTGGCAACGATTTTGCTGTGTCTCTGGCAGTGCTCAAGTCCATGAGTGGCGATTACCACGTAGGTGCTAGTCATGCCTGCCACCAATGGATTATTTCGGATCCTGAATAAGGTGTTTTGGGATTCTTTAATTGTATTAGGTACGTCTTGATTAATAAATTCTATTGACTGGATAAGTTTGCATGCTACCATATTTGAAATTTACAAAACATTGTAACTACCTGGCGATTAAAAGGCCAGAGTTTTTTGCTGGTTCTTGTCATGGCTCCACGTCAGAGAACTAGCCGTTAGTAAATTTGCTGAGATATTTTTTTCTGGCTTCGTTAGTGTAACTTTGTAACCTAAATGAAATTTGAGTTTGAGTTTATGCGAAATTAAAAAACGATAGACCATATTATTCGGTGACTTATTTAAACATTCTAAACAAATAAAAAGAACAAACTTTCCTACAAAATGTTTAGAATACTTAAATGGTTTCACAATAATTTTAGACAAGTCGTAGTTTTTCGACGAAACGATTTTTTTTGAAGAAATGCTCACGTTTAGATTCTGTTGTAGCCTAGATTAATTTAGCTTATCCTCCTTACTTTTAGAAAGTCTATCTAGAAGCGATGAGATGGCCGGACGTATACGAAGGATTTTCCTAAATCGTGTACTTGTAACGAATACCTAGTTGCTTTAGAGTACTCTTTTAGGTCTATAAATAGCTATACTAATATTATTAACACGAAAGTTTGTAAGAATGTATGGATTTTTGTTACTCTTTCTCCTAAAAACTACTAAACGGATCTGGATTAAATTAGGTATAGAGATAGATTATATGTAGTATGGAATAACACATAGGCTATTTTTTATCCCGGAAAAAAACTCTGTTCCCGAGGGAATGTACGCGCGGCGGAAGCCGCGGGCGGAAACTAGAATTCAATAAGATTCCATACAATGTAGGATCGTAGTTATAAAACCGATTCCCACTCACACGTAGCCACGGGCAACAGTTATTTATCTGTTGCCCGTGGCTACGCCCGAGTGGAAATCGGTTATCGCGATAAAAAGTACCCGCGAAAACATCAAATTATAAATTTGTAAAAGATGTACTTTGAACTAATACTACTAGTACTATGTGTTGTAACATATTGTAAACGAACGTATATTTATAATTTTTCTTTAATTACAAAAGCAACTATTTTAATTATTATTGCGTGTTTCTTAACCTACATGTTGCCGTTCTTTAGGTCATTATGTAGACAAAAATATTATTTATATTATAATAAACACCTACAGCGTTAACCCTTCTAATAACTCCTTTGTGCGTGATTAAAAAAAATAATGTTTTTAATTCAATATCGTATTTTTAAGACAAGACAGTATCTTCGGACTTTTTAACAATATCTCTATAATTCATTAAAGGGTTTGAAGGACTCAGTGTTTTTTTAGATAACAGTTGGAATTGTGTTGACTGTAGATTATATTTCACCGATTTCACACACTTTCCCTTACTTAACAGCTTAGTTTTGTCCCTAGAGTCCCTTTCAAGTTACTGCTTTTTTATTAATTGGGCCGCTTTCTCGTCTGACACCACAATAAAACAAATAAAAGTAATACCGGTATTACCATTAGGTAATATATAGAGGAGAAAGAGCAGATAAAGCATATCACTCTAAAGCTCATCGTACTACCGAAACGTTTATGATTAAAGCAATTCATTTATGTTGGTCGTCGCGCCCCGGACAATAATCGGGTCCAACAACGGCTGGTCGCAACATTTTTAGGGTTGGCAAAAAACTAAAATTTGTTAAGTAACGTCTCATACTTAGAGGTCTCAAAATTAACTTCAAATCACAACTCACTAAAATTAAAATGAATGTTTGTACGTTTAAAATTTATGCTTTTATAAACCATTCATCCGATGGTGATGAACAACAACTAGATTGACCCGTAAGAATAATACGCAGACGAAGCTGAAGGTAAAACTAGTAAGCTTTACCTTTATAATATAATATTTAATAACTTGCTTCCGCCCGCGGCTTCGCCCGCGCGTACATTCCCTCGGGAACAGAGTTTTTCCGGGATAAAAAGTAGCCTATGTGTTATTCCAGACTATAACACATGGTCTCAGACCAGTGTGACCTAGCGGACTATCGTGTATATGAAAGGGACTTTTTAAAAGTTATAAATACCTTTAATGTCGCAAGCGTCCATAGGCTTCAGTAACTGCTCACCAACAGGCGGACCGTATTCTTGTTTGCCTCCTTAAGTACAAAAAAAAAAAACAGTCATAGCTTATAACGTATACCAGGTGTAGGTAATAAGTTTGCATTGATTTAGAATTGCGATGTTATCCAAATAATTTACGGCTATGTTAATGTGATCGTAACGACGATCTTATCTAAATGGATGATTATATATCTACCTACATTTTGGAGTACAAGTACCTACGTATATAGAATTAAGGGCTGTTAAAATGAGTAAGATTTTACCACTAATTTGATCGAAAGCTGTAAATCTAAGATTTCACCACTACAGTCATCACAGAATTAGAAATCCGTGTTGAAATTTATGTAAAGTAGCCTTATCAATCAATCAGCAATCAGCCTATCGCAGTCCACTGCTGGACATATCACGCGCCACAGCACACGGTCCTCCGCCTTCCGCGCATCCAGTCCGTCCCAGCGACCTTTTTAGGTCGTCGGTCCACCTAGCTGGGGGCCGCCCTACCTTACGTTTACCGAGTCGCGGTCTCCACTCTAGGACACGTCTGCTCCATCGGCCGTCGGTCCTTCTGCAGATGTGACCAGCCCATTGCCACTTCAGCTTGCTAAGTCTGCGAGCTATGTCGGTAACTTTGGTTCTTTGTCGGATTACCTCGTTGCGGCGAATTTTATCCTACAATCCATAGCCCGCTTTGCGACTTTTAATTTGTGGACTAGTCCCACTGTGAACGTCCACGTCTCGGCACCGTACGTCATCATCAAAGTAGCCTAAGTAACTCCTTAAACGCTGATTGGTGGCAAATATAGCTGTTAGCCAATCGGCGCATCTGTCAGTGTGTATAAAGTTGATTCGGTCAAACATGAATCTACAATAGGCCAGATTTTTGCAATGATCCAAAAATTATTTCAAGTGATAACGAAATTCTTTGTTAGAATTGAAGGATGATTATGTTTATTTTGGTTAATTGAAAGCCTGACTAAACTGTCTGGGTTATCCCTATAAAAAGTAGCCTACCCTATGGCCTTCTCCAGATTCTAATCTATTTCGTTGCCAAATTTCATTACAATGTTTAGTCGTGATAAGGTAATAAACATACAAATAAAACTGTTTATTTGAATTTTTGTTTATTTTAATAAACAAACATTCAAATAAACAGTTTTACTTTCGTATTTATAATATTCGTAAGTATATTGACGTATTTGTTTAAAACTACAAGAATATAAAAAATATCAAGGTGGTAAAGTGGCGGTATTTAACAAGCTAATTCCTATAGTTATATTATAGCGCCAACAGAAACGGTGACAGCAATTTAAAATATTGCAGTAGGAAAAAGAGGACTGTAAAAACCATTATCGCCTTAACACTTTGAAAGAAAACATTTTTTAGAAAAAGTCTGTTGCAGTAGTGGAAATAATTTGCCTTGCTTTTCAGCCAACGAGGGTTATGTTTTTGACCTGTACAAACACAAAAAAACAATACACACGAATTGACAACCTCCTCGTTTTTGAAGTCGGTTAATTATGATAAATTAGCCTAGAAATAGAATTTAGTAATCGAATAAATAAGCAGAACTCTACATAAACTTAAGTTAATTCTAAATAAGTCGTTAACACATGTTTAAGTGAAGTACTTAAGTTCTTTGACACTTCTCTAAATTGTTGTGAAGTTCATGTCAAGTTACGCCCTCGCGGTATGAGCGCGATGCAAATAATGGATACTCGAACTTCGTCGGGAATTAGATATTTTATTACATTCCAATTATATTCCAATCAAATATTAAATCGTGGTTAACTCAACTGTGTGTTCAGCGACATATTATAGGGCACAATACAATTGCGCAAGCCCGACCGGGGAGCGACCTCCACCTTACATAAGACCACAGCGGTGTAGTAGTATTCCTGTATGAGAGTACAGGTATCTAGAGCACATCTAGAGATACGTTTCTAACCAAATGTTTTCCTATTCCAGGGAAATTATATCATAAACCCTGGTGGAATACTTCGGTTGGCAACACGCAAATACTACGAATACCCCTGGTGTTGCAAGCGTCCATAAGCTACGGTAATTGCTTAGCATGAGGCATGCCGTATGCTTGTTTGCGTATTTAGTAGTAATATAATATCAATCGAAAGCAGCTTAGTAAATAGTGTAATCACGTAGATATAGCCACAGATACATCTCATTATATCTATTCACCTTTTAGTAGATAAAAGATTCTGCAAGAAAGGTGTAATTAGGTTTTTAAACTCCATGGTATAGTCCCTCGGGAAAACCTCGGCAGAAAGATCATTGCACAACTTAATGCCATGCTGGGGGTTCTACAGATTCTATGTCAGATAAGTGTGTTTTAGAATGTTTTTTACCGTGCATTTTCTTTAAATAGACACCTCCTGTAATATGGAACAAGCTCTGTGTTACGGAAGACTTTATAAACATACAATCACGGACAGAAATTAATTTTCAGATTCGGAACAGACATTTATGGATCACACACAGTTTTGTTCTGTGTGGGATTTGAATCCAGGAACTCTGACTTACCAGTCAGGGTCACTAACCACTACACCAACAGCCCTTCTAGACTAGTGGCATATGCGATAGTCGAATCGAAAAGTCAAAAAAGCAAATGTATGGGATTTGACGTAAGTTAACGACATTATATCGTAGACTTACGTCAAATCCTATACATTTGTTTTTTTGACTTTTCACTTCAACTTCCGTTTATGCCACTTGTCTAGAAGGTCTGGTCATTTATAAATAGTGCAATAAAAGATTTAAAATGAGTTGATAATTAAGCCAGCAGTTAATATTTAAACCACTTCAAGATTTACCAAGGAGAGCTTAATTTAAGGACCTCGTTAGAGCCGGGTCTGCTAAGTCATGGCGCAACGATTAGTAAACAACTTGTCACACTGTACTCATTAATATTCTCCTGGGAATAGCAACGCAACTGGGTGATATTTAATTTTAACCAAACATCCTACTAATATTATATATGTGAAAGTTTATAAGAATGTATGGATGTTTGTTTTCCTTCACGTAAAAACTACCAAATGAATCTGCATGAAATTTGGCATAGAGATAGATTATAGGGTCCGTAGGTTACGCCCCCAGTGTGTTTTGCCCCCGTGGTGGAAGCCCCCGATTTCGTTTTAGTACTATAATATTTATTAGTTAAATATTTTTATCAAAAGTACAGTCAGATAGCAAAGTGTAACCTATTATAAAAAATGTCTAAGTCATGGTTCATTATTAAAATCAAAATCATAGTTTATTATTATAAATCTTTATTAACAATGTCGGTGTAACAAACGTTTGCTTATCTAATAATAGGTACTAATGGGTAATAATAGGTAATACGTAGGTACTTAATATGTAATAAAAATTAAATTAAATGTCTAATAAATAATAATAGGTATCTACGTAAATACAACTTTGATAACAAATAAAACCAAACATTAAAATAAAGCAACAATAACATGCAAAATCACAGATACGAAATTAAAAATCACAGTTTAAAATTAGGATTATTTTAAGGACTTATATACTATTTACGTACTAAGTATATAGGTAGGCATCTACTTAAATATTTAGAAGATTGGTAACAGAATGTTCAAACACTAAAATATAATAAAAACAATTAACATTTAAAATCACAGATAACAAAAGTAACAAAAGAAGAAAAACATAGTAAAAATATTAGGATGATTTGAACTTTGTAATTAAATTATGTAATTTAAGTCATTTATATGCAGTGACTATGGAGGTTACAACATTGATATAGATATAAAATTAAAATGTAGTAATTATGTAACAATAAACATGCAAAATCATTATTTTTAAGCTAAGTAAGTAGGTGATTATTTTTGCTTGACTTGCACATACGGACGGATTTGTTCCAAAAACTCCATAATTGTAATTTATAATAATAATAATAATAATAAATCATTTATTGCGTCAAATATGGTAGGTTACATAGATGTTACGATTCTTTGGTTTCACATATTTGGCCGTTACACAGCATGCAAAATATAGTTTAAACTAATAGCTACTGGCTCTATTATAAAATAAAAACAAATTAAATAAGTACCTAATTACTAATCAATACCTCGATGAATGTTTAAAATTATAAAACTGACAAGGATTTTTTCCCAAAAACTCCTCAACCGAGTAATAACATTCCTGCAAAAGCCACTTTCGCAACGCAACGCAGAATTTCTTGTACGGCAAAAGAGTTATTGCTTTCGGAAGTGAATTATAAATTAAAGGAGCCATATATACACAACTTCGTCTGAAGAGTTCTAGTTTAGGAACCGGTATATCAAATTCTAATCGATTTATTTTTCTTTTTTTTTTTCGATTTGTTTCTTTTCATATTTGTCTGTCAGCTTAGCAATGAGTTTGTCATTGATTATTGAAGATTTTTTCCTTTTACATATAGGACTGTCATTTCTTCGTAATCTGAAAGTATAATATAAAGATTATTTACTAAGAGTAAAAAAAATGAATTACTGATATATTAAGCGTTATGTAAGTAATCAGCATTTTACCTCACTTGACCTGTGCTATACGTAGAAATATCAGTTGTTATAATTTCCAAAAACGATAATAATGATGGTTTTCGGCCAGATAGCACTGAAGCCGTTGATTCCAGGCCTCCACTAAATTTGTGGTTCTATGTCGTTCTTTATAGCAACACCACTTTGAGATCATCCCCGGAGGCTCAAGCCATTGTTCAACGAAATAATCGTTGAATTGGGTGACTTTTTCATCGGGAATACTGAAAACAAAAATTATGATATATGTGACATGTCGTATATACCTAAGCATTATTTTTATTTTTGCGTACTTATAAAAACAATCTATGAGCTGTTAAAACTTTAAAATAAAATGAAAATTAAAATTACCTGTTTTCCATTACGGAAAGCCAACCATCTTCTATATCTTCTTTAGGAAGAAATGCTAGACAGGTGCACAGTTTCACATACAATGTTGTTTCTTCGTGTGCCAATAAACCTAAAGACTTCGCTTTTCTGTAAATGGCTCTTTGGAAGTGAACATTACAGCCATGTATTGTGACCGCTGGCAATACCTCTTTTATTGCCAGCATTGTAGCTAATTCAAAATCTACAGTGAATTTCATGGGGCTGAAGTCCGGCACAGCTTCTTTAATTTTTTTAAACATGACTTCATATGTACTTTTTTCTTTATTAACTAGTAGCACATAAAATATAGGCACAATATTGGTTGCTTGTGCATCACTTCCCATATCTCCATGAATGGTAAATATTTGGTAAAATGGACCTGGACAACAATCAAATGTACCATCC
The DNA here is from genome assembly GCA_947095525.1 of Trisateles emortualis. NCBI lineage: Eukaryota > Metazoa > Arthropoda > Insecta > Lepidoptera > Erebidae > Trisateles > Trisateles emortualis. The sequence continues at coordinate 8,995,730 of OX352740.1, read as the reverse complement.
CCGAAGTAGTGTTGTATATTTTTGATGTGTTTTAAAGCCTGTGCTGATACGAATACTATAATTCTGTTGTCGTTCTCACAGTAATCAACTAAAAGATATTTTTGAAAAATCTCAGGTATAATGACTTCAGCTGGATTACGAAACTGTGTCTTTTCTACATTTAAGGCTTTCTTTCGAGAGTTGTATAACTGTTGCTTGATATTATTGAATTTGGGTATGTATTCATCGAAGGCTGTGTCTGTGTTTTTTAACTCGGCAAATTTTGTTTCAAATTTTTGTTGTATAGAGCTCGAGAAACTCGTTTTCACTTCCTTTTTTAATTTTTCCATAACAACTCTAACTTCATTTTTCATTAAGTTAGGTTGACACTCAGCATTATGACACTTTTGGATTTGTACATTGTCACTTTCCTCACTTAATTTTATAGAACCACTACACTTGCCATGTCTTTTATTTACGCATGTCCACACACTCGATTTATTATTTTTCCTATGAAGATTATAAGCAAATCCGACATGTAGTAACGTTCTTCCACCTAGTTTATTTGAAATTATTTTGTAATTGGTTTGTGCTAAACCCCGTGAAGGACCTGGACTTGCCATTTTGAGTTAACATGACCGACTAAACTTTCTTATCAGTAACATATTGCAACTATGTGGGAAAGGGATAGAAATAGTGCCCATCGCTATGTTTGCTATTTTCACTGTCCGTCACCCTGGACTCTATTGTTTTCAACCCTATCTTTCCCTTTCTTTGACTACCTATCTCTTTCTTTTAGAATTCGATCTGGCTATTGTGTAAAACCAGTTTGGCCGGGCACGGGCGCCTCGTTTAGACAAAGTACAAAGTAATGCATCTAAAGTAAATAATTGTAATATAGTAATAAAGTGAATATCCTTGTAGCATGTTTATAGTATCCAATATTGTGTTAGTTAGAATACTTATTTAGTAAGTTTGTCTACGTATTTGGTTCCGAAACACTTTTTTCATCGTCTGTATCTAGTAAAAAATATTTTTATTTCGGCGAAATCAACTATAATAACTTAATTTAAAATCGGGGGCTTCCACCACGGGGGCAAAACACACCGGGGGCGTAACCCACGGACCCAGATTATAATCTGGAATAGCGACTAGGCTAATTATCTTACTTTATAAACTCATATATCTTGAAAGAAATTGTAAAGGCTTGTCTGATTTTTTGCTGGTCCTGGTACTGGCCTTTTTTTTTCTTTTGATCGTGCACAGCAGTAGGACATTTGTATGGAATGCTATTATATTATACACATACCTTTATAGTGCAATTAAACCTCTTATGTATATTTTATCTTTTTTTTTCCTAAAAAAGATAACTCCTGTTTTAAGTAAATCCTGTGTCACTGGGTATTATGTCGTTTTACACAATAGCTATTTGAACTAGGGTATGAACTGCATAAGGAACAGGCCATTGGATGAATCGGTGAATGTCGTTTATGGATTTCAGCTCCGCGGTGTAAAGCAACGAAGGACTCTTATGGCTTATAAATGAATCATTTATTGGCGATAGTGACGTGTAGAAATCGGAAATTAAAACAAAACGTTTTATGGCATCTTATGTTACTGATTAATTTAAATATTGCTTTATAGCTTTTGTAAAAAAAAAAATGCCAGTAGACTAAAACAAACTGAGCCCTTTAAGTATTTCTACACTTAATTAAGAACTTAAGAAGAAAAAAAAGCGGCCCGAGTTTCTTGCTTTCTTCTCGACGCCTTACCCTGGTCAGCGAATTGGTCGTCAGGAAAGAATATACTGGCATTTGTTTTAATGACGCTCATCAGTATTATGCTATAAATGAGTTTCGACTTTGACTTACATACTTTTCTTTAACTTTCAAGCGTCATCAAAATTCAAAATCAAAAAAGAACGACGTTTAAAATAGAGATTCATTAAATACTGATTTTATTTCAACCTTTAGTCTCCTTTGACAAAGACAGTAAGTAGATTTCAACTTCATGACTTCCTAATTAGGTCCTGCAACTTTTCTCATAACCGTAAAAAGCTAAAAGCTTTGTAGCCGTAAAAAGATAAAGGAAACTTGATGTTTAAGTTCATTACTCAATAACTGAACAGTATGGACGAAAACCAATTAGGAAGCCAGAGTTTATTTAGGTGACGAAGTTTGTTTAGGTAATAATTTGACGTGGAAGTTAAGCTGGCTTGTGTCACGTTTGGATAAACACATGATTAACGAGTGAACTTGCCGCGTGAAAGTTTTTGATAGACGAGGAAACAGTTACCGCCTTAGTCGGTGCAGAGTTCAGGGAACAGTACTGCATACAGCTTGTGTTATATATTGTTTGAGTTTGCTTCATTACAGCCATATGTACCTGGCCGAACGAGATTAGCTTGGCGTTTTTTTTTGTTTTAAATTAATGAAAGACAAAGCCAAAACCTTATTCGAAATCTAAAAGCGGCTCTATTGCGACTAAGTTTTGTATTTTAATTTGGTCAAAACGAAGTCGATTTTCGATACCGATTAAATATAAAGAGAAAAGATTTGATTTTATGTTTGTTTGTTATGATTAAACTCAATAACTTCTCGACCAATATTAAAAATTCTTTTACCAATAGATAGCCACGTTATTTGTGAGTGTCATTGGCTATATTTTATTGACAAAACATTACGGGACCCCGGGTTATACCACCCGTGTGAAGCCGGCCGGCTCGTTATTTATAAATCAGCAATTATCGACAAATGCTGTTCACTACCATTCTCGTTATAATGATTATAAACGTTAAATTTGTTCATGAAATAAATTAATAACAGTTGAATCTGTTTCAAGATAATAAAATAAATATAGACCTTACATTATAAAATTTAAGGTATATTTTTATTTGTCGGATCGTCATCTTTCGTAGCGCTTAATAATGATTGGAAAGACGAATTTATCACTCTTTAGACGACTTGTTAGTAAATAACCTTACAAAATGTTTTTTTGTTACCAAGGCTAACCTGTTACTGAATATCTATATTCAATACCTATATAATAATAATTATAAATAAAATTAAATTTACCGATGTATAAACCCACATCCTAAACCGTAGTTCCTAGAGAAATTGTGGAGGGCGCGTTATTTGTGAAGTGTAAGTAAGTAAGAGGGTGAATTAGATGGTCACTTTTTCTATTAAACTTTTTATTTCCTGGGTCGGTTGACTGACAAAATTAGTACTCAAACTCTTTAATAAAATTTATAAGACACTTGTTTTTAAAGTATTTTCAAAATCACCCCGCTATAGAGTCGACAGCTTTTGACAGGTGGTCCAGGGCATGTGGGGGATCACGGAGAGTGCGAATTTGGTATTTACCTATTAACGTAGATAAGACATAAAATAACTACGTTAATACTACAATTATTGGGTTGGATGAATGTTTGTTATTCAATGATGCTAGAACGGTTGAGTGGATCTGGATGAAATTAGGCATAGATATTATATTATAGCACAAAAGCTATATCCCGGTAAAATATACAATTAAAATTACTGTTCCTATGTGATTGTTAATGCGAGCGAAGTCGCGGGCGGAAGTAAGTGATGAAATAAAGGCGTACAAGTGGTTCCCTATCCATTTGCCTAAAATTTTAAGACCTAATATAACTTAGCATATTTTTGTTAGGCATAATTATATTTTCGCATAATATAATTACGCATAACAGCTTACGCATAATGTTTTAGGCATATTTTTTCAAACCATAACAATGATTAGGCATAACTTTCTAATGCATAAATATATTAAGCATAAAGTTCTATAGCATAACTTTTTTAAGCATTATATCCTAAAACATAAATTTATTTACGCATAATTACATTAAAACATATTTTTATAGGTATAACATTGAAATAATTATTAACACCTAGAATATTAGACACTATACAATACTGCTAACACGTTTATACAATATTGCTCTAATGAAATTTGTAGGCACTTGATATTGTAGGTAGAATAGAAATTATTTTTTATTTTTCTAAGAAGACGGTGGTGTCGTAAAACTATTGTGTCACTAAATGTATTATTGCAAAGTTGTAATTTTGATGATTAATTTAATTGTTTTTTTTTAGTAATTGTAATAAATAAAAGTTGATTTAATGATAATTATTTGGTTTTTATATCCTTGCCCATGAGAGCATGTTCGTTTCTGGCACTCGCCGGCCGCTGCCGCGGCACGCTCGCTTCGCTCGCTCGGCTCGTGCATAAGAGGTCACAGTTCTAACCTAACCTAACCTACGCATTTTTAAAGAAGAAAGTAACCCAATCTATATTATTCTAATTGAAATTCTATGATCTTCATAGTATGCCTAGTCAAATTATGCCAAGTAAAAAAGATGAGTATACTTCTAAACTAGTATTTTTACAAGCAATTGCTAAAAATATACACCTAAAATAAATAATTATACATAATTAAGGACCACTGTTTCAATAAATTAACTTCTATCTGAGAAATAACCGCGATATTTATTCTCATAATAGGTAGAAGTTAACTAATATATTCTTCAGATAAAAGTTATCTCGCGATTGAAAAATCGTTTAAGTTACATAATGTTATGTATAATAAATAATTTGCATAAAAATTATTTTTGTTATTTACCTATATTAATTATATGCTTAAATATTATTATGCTAATAGTCATTAGGCCTACTAACGTCATGCTAATAGTCATTAGGCCTATTAACGTTATGCGAATCTAATTTATACCAACACAAATTAGTCTTTAACATGATTGTGCCAACATAAAAGGTATGCCATAAAAATTAGGCCGAAGTATTATTATGCCAAAACAAATTGTGCCAAAATCGTTATGCCGAAGTATATTAAGACAAAGAACATTATGAGAAAAGAAGGGATCCCCGTACAAGTGTATATGACTTAGTTGTTTTTGGAGCACTATATTGCGTGCAATACGCCAAAGTAGTTCGGAAGTGGTTATTACCGTCTGACTGAGTTTTCTGTTGAAATTGCACTACAAATGCTGAACTTTTCCACTAAGTACTTGGTGATAAAGTATTATTTTTCTTTTTTGGTCAGCCTATTGCAGCCTACTACTGGACATACTCGTATACCTCTCTATAAGAACCCCATTTGATACAATCCTCGGCCTCTTGCATCCAGTTGATATAAGCTACTTTGCAAAGACCTCCACCTAACCTAAGTTCGTTATTCTATGTTAAAATAAATTTACATGAGAATTAAATATCTTTCTTCTGCTTTTAAAACATGATTTAAAAATCTCTTTCATCGTTTCTAAGGACGCATTACGAGTACATTATGTATATTAAGCTAATAAATTTCGAGGAATCAAACGTTGTTTCAAATTAAATATGTATTTACCTTTTCAACTTAATACCACTCGATGAGCAGTAATTCGATCAAATGAAGTTACGGTTAGAGGCTAGAGCAAAATATTACTAATGTTTTTTTTATTACGTTATGTTTTGATAATTCACATTTGAAAATAATAAAACATGTAAAATATAAGTGCAAAAATTGTAATTAAGTTCTATAGATTAGCGTGACAACAATGGAAATAAAACAGACGTGCAAACCCAAAAAGGTATGAACATTATTCGTGTATCAAAAATCTATCTTGTACAATAAGCTGTTTTGTGCATATATTTGTTTGTTTAAACACCGATGACATAAATCTGTCTATAAAACATAATAACGTTGGGAATGTGTGCGGTTTAATATCAGGAATAAAAGGTAACGTTCCGAAAAAGTGGCGCCAATTAAATTGTGAGTGGCGATAAATTCGTGTAATTGCAACTCAACCGCAGAAAGAACACTCGTGAAAATTAAATGTAGTACTGACATAATTGCATAACACTTTTGAGGCACGGCGACACACAATGATTTTAGTTTTATATTGTCATACATACATTCATACAAACGCCGGATTGTTTTATTAGATTCGAAGAAAAACAAAAAATTAATAGTACGTGCAAGATTTACTATTTCATATGATCGAATTAGAAATAAACTTTATACTTAATTCAAAACATTCCAATATATTGCAAAAAATAAAATAATTAAGAACTAGAACGACATAAGTAATAAACTGATTATACAATTGAACAAATTCTGTGAGATTCAAGCTCCAAGGGGCACTAAAAGTTGTGCGTATAGAAATATTAGTGGGTAAGAGGCCCGTATGCACATACATTGTCCGTAAGCATGTTTCGAGAACGTTCCCCGAGGACCCGCTCGTGACTGGGACAAAGAGCTTGAAATCTGGAGCACAACAATTTTTAAAACTTTCCCCGCAAATACTTTCTTTGTGACCAACATCGCAGAACCAAACGATACATTCTTATTGAGAAACTACGGTTAGTTTATTGCAGCCTTTGGGAGCCATTCTTATTGTGTTCATTTTTTTCTTCTAAAAACTTAATAAATATGTTTATTGTTTCAAAGGCAGGCGACTCCCGCACTACGAAATAATCCCTGCATCCCAAAGGGATTTATAAGCATATAAATAAAAAAAATGATCTCACATATCGATGGACCCACCGAATAAACGTGTAAGAGAAAAATGACAACTTTTCAGCAAAAAAAAAAAACGAAAAAAAAAACACAAAATATTAAACTTCAATAACGCTCATTTAATTGTAAATAGGTATAAATAATGTATAATCGAATTATAGGTGAAAAAATAAACTATAGACTTGTATATTTACTTTTTACTAAACATCAACGACTTTCAAGAAATTCATGAAAAACTATTTTTTTTTACTCTTGTAAAATTTGCATGACTAGGTCACAGCAATATATCACTACACGTTTATTTGTGTAACAATACACAACGAATAAAACGCATTGTAATGTTACACTATTATTAGTTAGAAAAAAATAAGTATAGTAAGAGACAATGCAATATTTAATTTTAATAACCTATTTATATTCAAACTTCCATTTTGTGGGATAAAACATTACCACAGATTATTAAAGAGTTACTACGTAGTTCAAACTAATAGAATTTGCATACATTTTTTACACCAATAATTACATTTAACATGTTTATTCTTGTGTACCTGGCAACTCAAAAAGCATGTAATAAAAGCATAAACTAATATTTCTGGACTGTATTTTTTAAAATTAATTATTTCTCTAGAATAAAGAAATCCATTATTATAATAGGCATGTTTTGAGTCTAAAATTCATAAAAAAAAAGTAGGTGCAGGATAGGCAAAAGAAACGAAAAATGTAAGAACTCTTGCACGTTTATTCTATGGGGCCATCGATATTTTTGTTCCTTGTAGGGATCAACTCAAAGTGTGTTGTGCAAAGTGGTAAATGACTAGATGCCTATTAAAACCACTACACCTTCCAGTGAAGTTCAGCATTCAACCGTAGAATTATCCATAAAATGACTGACTTAGAGTGATTAGTGTTTTTTTATATTTTTGTTTTTTAAAAAGACAACTCCCGCACTAGAGTACAAGCTCTGTGTCGCGGGGGACTTTACAAACATACAATTAACGGACACAAATTACACCCAGACTCAGAACAATTCTTTGTGGGTCACACAAAGTTTTGTCCTGTGTGGGAATCGAACTCACAACCTCGTGCACAGCAGGCGCATACTGCGGCCACTGGACCACCAAAGCAGTCAATTCTAAGCTAGGGGCTTCACACAAATCATTGTACAAATCATATGTGATGGACATAATTCTTTGTTATATAAGTATATTATCTGTAACTAGCGACCCACCCTCACTTCGTTTTTTAAATTTTATGTAATTATAACATGCATGTATTATTATTATACCTTCCTCTTGAATTAAAATTCTTCCCTATTGCTGAAAACTGCATTAAAATTCGCTGCGTTGTTTGAAAAGACAGACAGTGGGAACGACTTTGCTTAATACTACGTGATATAGATAAATATATCTATTTAGAAATATATATAATAAACTGGCGGCCCGCCCCGACTTCGGCCGGGTAAACTGCTTTCAGCGCAACTTTCCTTGTTTTTTACATAAAAACCTTCTACTGACAATAACCATCAGCAAAAAAAGAATTAGCGCAATCGGTTCAGCTGTTCTCGAGATTTGCGATGCGATTCATTTTTATTATATGTATTACAGATGTGAATACCAATTGCCTTATTGCTTTATTGCAAGCCTTGCCTTGTTTAGCATTAAATGGCTGTGATGGCCGTGTCTGCCTTTGATAAAAACAAATGCAAAAATAACTCTGTCTGTTACGCTTTTATTACTAAACCACTGAACCGATTTGATTAAATTTGCTACGGAATAAGCTTAAACTCGAAAGCGGTAGTGGCCAAGTGGGAAAGTAACTGACTTGCACGCATGAGATGCGAGTTCGAGCCCGAGGCAGTATTAATGTGGATTTCACTTTGTAGTTTATTTGTACTGATGAAATGATTCGCCATCTGCTAACGGTAAAAGAAAACAACGTGAGGAAACTCGCATGTCTTACAAGCAATTCTAAAGACATTTCTGATTCACCAACCCGCATCTTTTGATAGAGGAGAGGAGACCCGTGCCCAGCAGAGGGACATACATATATGGCTTACTATTATAAGCTTAAACTCTATGAAAGGGCAAAGCCGCTGGCTGTAGCTAGTATGCTGCGACTACCTATAGCGGACCCTCAGTATTTCAGTTGTTGTCATGTGGTTCTAGCGACATAAAAATCTGCAAATAATATACAGTTATAATTAATTTATTATGAGAAATTTTTCCCATAGCCAAAAAAAAAAAAATTATGATTTAAATTATGATATAGTAAAACAATAGATAATAATATTATTATAGGACAGGCCTATTTGTCTAGAGGTTCGTGACCCTGACTGCTGAGCCGACAGGGGTATTCCGTAAGAGCAAAAACCGCGCCACCGCAAAAAAAAAAAAATACTGCCTGGGTGACAAACAAGCTTACGGTCCGTCTGATGTTAGGCAGTTACCATAAGCTACCCTAAGGACGCTTGCAATACCAGAGGTATTACGTGCGTGTTGCCAACCCATTTTACTTAATTTTCGTTCGTTTAATTAATAAATGATAATGTAGCTTTCTATAGATGTTTTTTTATCGGCCAGTTTTATTATATTAGTGTTGATAGTACTGTAGCTGACCAAGTCGACTTGTTAACGCGCTGACTGAACGAGTTCACAAAGGCTAATCAACTGATATTATAAATGAGAAAATTTGATAGTACGGATGTACTGATGTTTGTTACTCTTACGCGTAAAAACTATTAAACGGTTCTGAATAAAATTATCCTTACTAATATTATAAATGTGAAAGTTTGTAAGAATGGATGGATGGATGGATGGATGTTTGTTACTGTTTCACGTAAAACTACTAAACGGATCTGGATGAAATTTGGCACAGAGATAGATTATGGTCTGGAATATCACATAGGCTACTTTTTGCAGCCATAACCGAAATCCACGCGGGCGGAGCCACGGGCAACAGCTAGTGTATATATACATATATGGCAAAAAAGTTACTTTTTATTGCGATAACCGATATCGACGCGGGCGGAGCCGCGGGCAACCGCTTTTTACTATATATTAATATTAAGTTATATTTTACTATATTATATTAATCTTAGTTCCTATCGCATTAGATTTAATCTGTAATTAAAAATGCAAGTGTTTATTGATTAATAAATAAAAATAAAAGGACTGCAAAATTTTACAAGATTTTTACAAGAATAATTATTAAAACAAAAGTAACTTAACCTAAACCTTAATCTTAACTACTACAAGTACTACTTAACAAGCAATCAGATATTATATTTAAAGGTATTTTTTTACCTATAAATAAAATATCTGCTTGAGGTCGCAATTCTAAGAAAAGGAAAGGAAACTGCATAAATATCATTCATACAAAACACAAGCGAAAAAATATACATCCACTCAAGACTAGCCAATTACACAGACTTGAATGTAAGTGGGACGCTGACAATCTCGCTGACTATAAAAATAAATGTTCCACTTTTACCCTTGACGAAACTACTGAATATAATACTATTTCCTATCTCTCTCATCGCCTTGTGAAAAGATGAAACAGATATAACATTGCTATTCGAAGCTTTGAAGTGTACATGATCTGTTGTGTTAGTTTTCATGGTCTTTTGACTTAATAAAATTATAACATTTACTGAAAGACACAGCCTAAGCCCGTGGGTCAAGAGGCATGAAATTTTAGTTATATATATACTGTAAGTGAGCACTAAGAAAGCATAAAATATCATGTGGGACAGTCTTTAAGGATAGAAGTGAAAATTAAGTAACTTGTGAATTGAATTTGAATATTTGAATTTGGAAAGCGTTCGGTGACGAAGACGCGAATTCCATTATTATTGTTCACCCAAAAAGTGCTCAACGCGCCTAAAGAAGTTTAAGAAGCAGCACGGGGTTTATGATTGTGCTCTCGTCTCTTATAATAAGGTAGAACCAAACATAGCTGACACAAACATAACAAACAGGCTTTACCTCTGCTGCTATCTCTTCGGTGGTAAAAGCCGTGATGCCATGTTATTTTAATTTCACAAAACTTGCCATTTTGTAAATTTTGGACTGTTTCTATCATTTTATTTTACAAATAAATAAGTTCGATAAAAGCATCAGCCTTTTAATAAACTTCCTTACTTATAAAATAATAGAAACAGTCAAAAATTTACAAAATGCATGTTTATATTATATCGTATCGTATAATCGTATATTAAATGATCATTACAAAGAATATGGAAACGTGAGAACAGAGCTCTACCTTAATTATAATAAAACGTTTGAAATTTTTAATAATTAAGGGCTATTTATCCGAATGTAATTCAAATGCATAATCTTCTTAAAAAAGAAGGGTGGACTTTAAAAATTAATTTCTATCAAGCAATCCATTCAAGAAATGCATATTTGCGAAAAATATTTTGTGACTTTGCAACATTCATAATAAAACTTTTATTTCTGGAAATTGCTTTAATTATTCAAAGCATATTCTACGAATGCTAATGTAAAAACCTGGCAGAAAATAAAATAGCATACCTCTATAAATTCTTTTTCTTGTACGACTGCCCCTGGCCACAGAATCTTTATGAAAGTTTTAAATATTTGAATGACGACAATGTGTCATTGTCAGTAAAGTTAAAACATACATATACAGCCTTACAAATAAAAAAATCTATTTGTCAACAAAACTTTTTTCGACAGTTTTTAATTTATACATGCCACTTAAAAAAAATCGTTAAATGCTTCAAAATTAAACTTTTTTTTTTTAGTATGTGGCATGTAAATGTAATCAATTTTTTTTCTTATATAGACTGCTGAGTCAAACCGTGATTGCCCGCAGCATCTTCTTGCACTTAAACATTATACTAGATTTATACTAGGATATGGGCGCGTATAACTTCGGAATAACGATTGTATGAACAGAAATGTCTACGCTATACTTGGTATAAGTTATTCTTTGTTTATTTGTAGACATTTTGCTAATTCTCTATTTAATCTCGAGTATAACTATTATACCACGTTTATTTGTAAGGCTGGTAAAATATTATAATAGATTAGTAACGGACAATAGTTGATTCTCAAGTTTTTTTAGGTGGTTATATTTTTAATTATATTTCCATTGTCAGCCATTGTATTACCTATAACAGTTTAATGTATTCATGGTCTTATTATGACTTAAATTTAAAAATATATACATAATGTAATCAAGTTATCTCTCAATCGACCTTACAAAGACAGAATTGCTGAATTGAGAATAAAGAAAAAATTTAAAGCAGTGAATATAGACTGTAGAATAAAAAATAAGCCGACGATTTTTTTTCCTTCATTCAAATGGATCTTTGTACCATTATAACAATATTATCAAAATCAGACTACTATATAGATCTACCAGTGGAGCCTCTACGGTGGATCGTAGTGGAATGAGGCCACTGTAAAAAGTAATGCGTAATGATAAAAAGAAAACAAAATACGGGTTGACTTGAGAACTTTCCTCGTTATATAACATATAGACTGAAAATTACGGCCGGCTGATTCTCTAAGAAACAGCGATGGCAAACTGACAGTTGTGATCGCAAACTGACAGTTGTGATTGCTCGGTGACGGCACAATCTATTGACTAAACGTCAAAAAGGCTCGGTTTTTGCTCTTACGGAATACCTCTGGGTCTTCTTTTCTACAGAAAAATAGACGTTCTTGTTTCATACGATTAATTGGCTGCCAAAGGATTTTCTTTCGCAGGCAAGTGTTTCACACTTGACGTCATACTTATGTATGCCAAGCCTACCTGCTCGCTAAGCTCTACTGAACTTAAAATTAATTTTAAAATAAATGAAATTAGTTTGCCAAAATTTCATAAAATCTGAGTAATGATTTGCTGCTCTAATAATTTTTACTAATATTGTTGCAGATATTATATTTAAATACTTATCACATAAATTTTAAGGCTGCCCAATATTACATTTGTTAACTAGTAACTGTTTATTTTTTTCCATATATTTTTCTAATTATTTTGTCAATGTTCGTTTTTTTATATTCGGGCACTATAAAAAGGCGCGCTTGGCTCTATTACATGGTTATACAACTTGAAGCTCAGCATCGGAAGGTTGAAAAAGTGCCAAGTGAATTGAAAAAGAAAAGTGAGTTTTCAGAGAGGTAGGGCACCATACTAGCGAGTAAGCCCGACTGGGGAAGAACCTCCACCTTACAGAAGACCACAGCCAAATGACTACACACAGCGGTGTAGTTGTGTTCCTGTGTGTGAGTACAGGTCTCCAGCGCTCATTTAGGAATGCGTTTTGAAAGACACGTATTCCTATCCCAGGGTTACTTCCATCTTAAAGCTCTGGTGTAAAAAAATGGGTTGGCAACTCGCAAGTGATACCTCTGGTAATGCAAGCGTCTATAGGCTACGGATACTGCTTAACATCAGGCGGGCCGTATGCTTGTTTGCCACCCAAGTAGTATAAAAAATAAAAAAAAAGTGCAGAATTGTATCTAGTAGTACTGGAGTTTGTTTTATATTTTAGCCAGTTTTGATTTCTCAATTACTTGCTGCTCAATGTAGTTATGTTTGCCGACCATAAGAAGCAGCCAAGTTTACTTTGTTTGCTGATAAAACACATAATATTGATGTTAACCAAAACCTCTATAAGTAACCTCTTTAAATTATAGCTTTGTTGACTACTGTACAGATGCGTAGACACTGAGAAATGTCTACGCATTCGAACGCATGCTACGCTATGATTGTTAAACAGGAGCGCTGTAGCATATTATTTTGTCTATGCATATCTGGCGATTAAAAAGAGTTGGCCAAGTTTCTTTAATTCCTTTCGCGGCCTTACCCTTCAGCGAATTGGCGGTAGGAAAAAACTATGATGGCATTTCTTTTTATGACGTTCAAAGGTATCATATATTTGATCTACATGAATAAATGAGTTTGACTTTGACTATAGTAATATGCCACTGATTTCGCGCTAATGGCAATGCGTAGTCTTCTAGTCTTGTCTAACACATATCACCAAACAGATTGATGAACCGCCTTTTGCGCAGGTAGATCACTAGCGTTCTTTTTACGAAACTCTAACTATATTTTAGATCAAGACGCACTACGAGCTTTTGCAAAATAATGTTAACGACTCACATGAACACTAACTCTATTCAGACTACACGAATAAGTAGAAAGAAAGTCGAGACAAAAAATAGTTCCTACTGTACGACAGTGTTCACAAATTATAGTATCGTGCTTTATCGTAAAGTTGTCGACAACTATATACAGTTAAAGCAGTTTCGTTGAATTCCATTCCAATAGCCGGCCGGAAACGATTTAGTTCGTAGGGCAAAAGATATAAGTACCTACGTTACATCAATATGAACTTTATCAATGAAGTTTGAATAGTACGGTCGGCCACGGAGTTAGCTGTACAGGGCCGCTATATAAAGATTTTTTTTTAACCAAATGATTTTGTGTGACATATATGGTTATCTGTTGTTTTTAGTTTTATTTTATATTGTTCTAAATTCCACAGAAATATAAACAATGGTTTTCTTAAAAAACTTATCTACATATAGTGACCCTGTACAGCTAACTCAGTTGTCGTGTGTACCTAATTTATATCAGTTACGCAGCAAAAAAAATAGGTCCTCAACACGCAAGTCTTGTGTTACCTACTGCAAGCATCCATAGGCTACGGTAACTGCTTAACATCAGGCGGGACTTGTGCCTGTTTGCCACCCAAGTAGCATCATAAAGGCCTTAAATTACTTGAAGTTAATTAATATGAAAAAGGGATGAATATTCAAATCACGGCTGACAGCGGGAAATGGACGAGAAATAATTCAAGTTAAATCTTTTAAACTTTTACGATTTCTGTACATATTATTAAATATTACAAATGGACATCTCGGGTCGAAAGCAGAATACCCATGATATCGGTCGATGCAATAAGACCAAAACGTTGGGTAAGAAAAAGGTGTGAAAACTTTATAAATATTACACTATTTCGATCTGTTATTCCAGTCTCTCTAATTCCAGTGTTATTATTTAATAACACCGGAATTAGAGCAGGTGGGACAGAAAAGTAAGCAAATCAGTATGTGGCCTGATGGTTAGCAGTTATGAAAGCAACCAGAACTACTTCTTTGAACTTTACTTATATAACTTATTGGGCAAAACAAAAAATCTTTAGAAATCGCATCCCTAAATGGGCAGCGGAGACCAATCAAACCAGTATCACTTTTTTAATTAACAAAAGGACGTTTCTCGATCATAAAACATTTTCAATGCCACGACTCAAACGACGACGTTCCTCAAACGACGTTCATTCAAAAGGCGCAAACAAATCCTCGCCTAAAAAAGAAAATGCCAAATCAATATTTTCAATATCCTGTAGATATACTTTTAGAAAATACTTAAGGAAATATCAGAGATCACTTCTGGGCTCTTCAAAGGCGCCTTGCGGTCCTAAAGGGCATAATAATCTTTCGGGGTTCTTACTGCTATAGGCTTTTATTTGAGAAAATTTAATATTACGGGACATGGAGAAGATATTTAGCGCTATTGGAAGGATAAGACCTTACAGTAAACTGTGCCAAATGTAGTTAAGTACGTACTCGTTATGTATGTGTGGGCATCGTGAGTGCCTACATAATTTTGGGTAGATATTTTAGTTACGGGTCGCGCCATTAAACAGTAGTTTAGTATCGGAAATATGGTATTTCGTTTCTCTAGCACTTTATTACCAACTTTTTATTCTGTTTTTGTGTTACCTACGCTTTAATAGTTAACTGATTTAAATTAAATTGGATATTGAGATAACTTGAACACGGAAATAATTGCCTTACTTTTACTGTTACTAGGTGGTTGTTCCCCGTTGTATCACTTGCGTTAAATTTGTATGTTGCCTCGTGACCCGTTTATTGTTACTACGACGCTCCCCTTGGGTCTTATCATTATTCTTACTAATAAATAAATAAAAATCTTTATTTTCTCTCCAACAACCAAAAAGTTAAGTTTAAAACATTATTAGGAATATTATAAATGTGAAAGTTTGTGAACATGGATGGATGGATGGATGGATGGATGTTCGTTCGTAACTCTTTCACGTAAAAACTACTGAACGGATCTAGATCAAATTTTGGCACAGAGATAGTTTTACAGCGATAACCGACATCCACGTGGGCGGAGCCGCGGGCAAGCTAGTGCCTATAACCACACGCAATAACCAAATTTTAAAGTTCAAAATGGATTAAAACAAATGTAAAACTAGTAGTTTCAAAGATCTGCCAATAAACTTATTTGATATCTTGTGCAGGTGAAAACGCCGGCTTAACATAATGCTTAAAAGAGGTAGGGCACCAAAAATGCAAGCACCTTACAGAACACCACAAACAATTGACTACACACAGCGATGTAATTGTGTATCTGTGAGTACAGGTTTTCAGAGCTCATTTAGGAATGCGTTTTTAACTAAACTAATTGCTTTCCACTGTACTGTAATTGTGAGATAGTGACGGCTACGTTTCAAGTTAAGTCAGTACGTAAGTTACAACTCATTATATTGTCAAGCGTTCAAAAATTATATTAATCCACTTCAAACCCTAATGATAATAGTAATTTATCGCCCTTAACTTTTGTTTAATCAACTCCATTAAGAAGTCAAACAAGGTGTAGAAATTAAAACATTTTAATCATAAATCATAATTTATATTGCTAATTTATAATTTAAAACTGGAGATGCTGGAGACCTGTACTCACACATATGAACACAATTACACCACTGTGTCTTGGCTATGATCTGCTATAAGAAGTAGGTTATTCCCCAGTCGTTCTCTTCTATTGTTTTACGAAATAATCAATAATCATTTTTTTTAATACAACTCCCTCACTAGAGAACAAGCTCTGTGTCGCGGGGGACTTTACAAACATACAATTAACGGACACAAATTACACCCAGACTCAGAACAACACTTTGTGGGTCACACAAAGTTTCGTCCTGTGTGGGAATTGAACCCACAACCAGGCGCATACTGCGGCCACTGGACCACCAAGGCAGTCATTTAATAACTAGATACATAGAAAACAAAATTTCTGTTCGTGAAATACAAGGATTCAGTGATGCGTTTTGTTACTAAAACATATCCATGTTTAGCTTTGTTTGGAACTAAAACATTAATTGTGATAGAGAATTAAAGTTGAAACGTTTTGTATATCGTACACTACATTCGAAATTGTCTAAAAGTTTGTGTATCTGTGTAACTACCTAATTTCAAAATTGCGCTAGAGCTAAACAATGGCCTTTCAAAATGTTTTGCAGAATTTTAAATTAATTCTAGGTAATATAATATTCCGACGACCTGGTAAAGGTTTCGAGCAACCGATGGACAAGGTCGGCTCAGGATCGAGAGTTGTGGAAATCCTTGGGGGAGGCCTATGTCCAGCAGAAGACGTCTTTTGGCTGAGATGACTAATGTCCTTCTAACCGAATTTCAGTCACGTAAGCTAATCTCGACGGAGACTAGCCGTCTGCACGACAGATATTATAGTGCATGAGTGTGTGTGTTTTTATTCCCTCACTCTCATAGTCCGATGGGACGGCAATCTGACTTGACTGGAGAGAGATCAGGCGTAGGACCAATGGCTTTACGTGCTTTCCGAGGCATAGGGTGTAAACACTGCCGATTTCCGAACTTTGGGCATTGATTGTGAATTTCATGACCGAAAAACCTAGTAGGTATATATTTTTTGCCCGACCCGGGAATCGAAACCGGAACCTCGGGATCAGCAGTCACACACATTGTCCACTGAGCCACTGAGACAGTTATTACTATCACTATTTTGAGGTATAATTATAACGTTATCTACACTTATAATATGGAATCTAAATGAGATGTCTATTTTGCTTTTAAAATATAGCATAGTACATGTTCATGACGTCACAAAACTTACTTTCAGATGTGGTCGGCCCAACAGTTACGTATATTATACAGTAAACATCTGCATACATATATGAATCTGAGTAACGTTACGCGCGTATAGTGCTTTTTAGTCACCTCAGAAGTGCCTAACGTACCTAAAGAAATTTTCACTACAAAAAAATAGAAACGTATAAGTAACAATTTCTTTCCACATCCATAGTTCTGTTACAAACTAGTCCGTAGTTCATAGTTAACGACTGTGCTATAACACTGTGTGGAACGACCTTTATTGCCAATACACGTACTTACTCCGTGAAAAGTTAACGCTTGCAATAGGTGCCGCTACCCTATCTAAAAGGTACGTGACTTGTCATATACGAGTAGAATATAAATTCTAGAACATAAAGAGGTTTGCACGGATATCGCCTTAGATTAGCGAAATATTAGACGTGAACGTTCTACAAATATTAGACGTGGCAAACGTCTAATATTTGGAGAACGTTCCAAAACTATTTTTTCAATTTTTATATTTATTTATCTTTCTTTACACTTTTCTCAAGTTTTTACTTATCAAATTTGGGCCGTAGTAATTTAAATAATAAATAATTTAATAATGTCCGTGTGGTGACGGATTAAGAATACAAATGTCACCACCCCTTCCATCCCGAGGGTGTCGTAAGAGTCGACTAAGGGTGTAAGTGTTATCCACCACAAGAGAGGGAAAATTCGAAACAAAACCCTATACCAACCCGTCTGGCCAGCGTGATATAGTAGGCTAATATCCCTCTGTTTGGAGGAGACCCGTGCCCAGCAGTGGGACGTTTATGGGTTGAGACGACGAATTTAAATAAATCAAATTTTTATTCATCGCTTTGTGAAATATAGTTCATAAACCAAGGTCTTATGCTGAAATTATAGTTTTCTTGTAAAAATCTTTAAGAGAAAATGAGTCCAGAGAGGTAGACCACCATATAAGCGAGCAAATCCGATTAGGAAAGGATGTAAACACACAGAGGGTAGGTGGTGTAGGTGTGTTCCTGTGAGTATCACAGTGTTAGGATAAAAAAAATCATGCGATGCAGTCTTTGGGGACTGCCGATAGAAGTGAACTAAGTAACTTGCGAATTGTATCGTGGAGCTATTACTAGATTATTATTGTTGAATATGGAAAGAGTTCGAGGACGATGGCGCGAGTTCCACAATCAATCATTTGCCATGATTTTCGTTCATCTAAAAATTGCGCAACGCGCCTAACGAAGTTTCCAAAAGATGGCTGAAGCATCAAATCTAAGCATCTACTCAGATAAACAGTATCATATTATTTGAAACATCATATCTGTTATGCTCAAAGTTGGGCCAAATTTATAAACTAACACGGAAAGTTAAATTAAGGTCTGATGCACCGCATACATAGAAATAAAGTCAGCGATATATATAAAGTTATTATGTTCGTTTATTCCACGTGATTCTTCTATATTGGCGGTAAAACAAAAAAAACAACTGGATATTTTGATTGAGAGATAGGCAAGGGATCAATTTTCAATTATTTGTGTTACAAGCACGCGGCCATATCGTTGGATATTTGAAGAGAAAATGTCTTGATGACTATACATTACGGTCCCTTCCATCTAGTCTTTATTACATCAATATCCTGGGTCCACAGTGAGGCTATTCGTTTAAGGGTAACGTAGGACAGTGTGTAGACGTCTGATTGATCTAGTTTTTAGGCATTCTTTTAGGTGCTTTGTTTGAAGATTAGATTTATTAAAGGGACAATAATATTTGTGTTAATATTTTTGTTTTAGGTGTCTTCAAAACACAAAGTGACAGACTACACGTCTGTTATTATGTTATGACGGACGTGTAATTGGCAGTTAAGAAATTTAGACTTTAGCTAATCTATTCAGCCAAAATATTGCTTTGATTGATATAAGTGCCACAATCAAAATGACGAACGTGTAATTGGCAGATAAGAAATTTAGACTTTAGCTAATCTTTTCAGCCAAAATATTGCATTGATTGATATAAGTGCCACAATCAAAATGACGGACGTGTAAGTGGCAGATAAGAAATTTAGACTTTAGCTAATCTATTCAGCCAAAATATTGCATTGATTGATATAAGTGCCCAATCAAAATGACGGACGTGTAATTGGCAGATAAGAAATTTAGACTTTAGCTAATCTATTCAGCCAAAATATTGCATTGATTGATATAAGTGCCACAATCAAAATGACGGACATGTAATTGGCAGATAAGAAATTTAGACTTTAGCTAATCTATTCAGCCAAAAGACACTTCAAAAACTCCCAAATTTAAAAGGATAATTAAAAAAAAATACCGAATAGGAAATAACAGATTCAATTAAAAGTATTAGGTAATCTGATCTGCTATTTTTAGCCCTTATACTTCAATCCATAAAGCAGTTCTTGGTTTAAAATATTTAACGTTTTCTAACGACTCATCATCATCATCATCTCAGCCAAAAGACGTCCACTGCTGGACATAGGCCTCCGCCAAGGTTTACCACAACTCTCGATCCTAAGACGACCTTGTCCATCGGTTACCCGCAATCTTTACCAGGTCGTCGGTCCACCTTGTTGGAGGCCTGCCCATGCTTCGTCTTCCAGTTTGTCGTCGCCACTCTAGAAACTTTCTGCCCCAACGGCCATCAGTTCTGCGAGCTATGTGCCCGTATTCTAACGACTACTCGTTTTTTTTAAATTTATTTTGGAAAATTTAACAATTACATTGACAGTTTACATAATTGAAGATATATATTTACAAATTACTCATCACCATGTAACCAGCTCCATTATCCATATAAATATATATATATTAAAATCTTTTAAACTTTCACGATTTGTCCATTATAGTAATAAGTAATAATATATGTGTACCTAAATCGTGAAATACCTATTTATAAACACTCGAAAACAAAAGGTACGAAGAACCTTCAAAACATTACACGATTTAGACTATTAGATATGCCTAGGTATAAAACATCTTATCGATAGCAGGACATCTGGAGTCTAGTGCACAACGGTCGACAAAACAGAATCGTTTAATAGATCTCTCGTCGAAGGTTCAATTTGTTACTGACACTACGGCCGGCGGGGGCGCGCCGGTCGGTTCGGTTTCAACACCAGAATTCACGGTCTGCTTGGCTTATTCCATCCGTAAACTAAACAAACTGTTTATTTTTTAAATGAAAGGTTACATTGCCAGCTTTTGATAGTTATTTTTTTGGTATCTTTTATTTATAAATATATATATTAACCGCATCAGTGAACCAGCCCAGTGTCGCTCATTAAAATTGTATAATTTACGGCCACAAAGTATTTATTGGAAAAAAAGTCTTATTTCATGGGAAAATCGGGCCCACGACACTCAGTGCGGTGTTTTTGGAGAGGTGGGTGACCAATAAGTCAAATGATTGTCTCTATATTTTCACCATATCGTTTCATTATTCAGCTTGTGCCACGGCCGCGACCGGTGTAACCAGATCAAAACGTCTAGCAAACTAATGGTAAATAATAGATTATTGTGCTATTACTCGATGTATATATCATTAATTTTATTAAAATGTGAAAGTATCTCTGTTTGTTTGTATGTATGTTTGTTACCGGTTCACGAATTAAAGGTCAGCCGGATCGTAATGAAATTTTATATGGAGATAGATTATATTCTGGGGAAGGACATTAATTTTTATCGCGATATCTGACACTTATGAGGACGAGCAACAGCTACATTATTTATATGCATATCATGCAACGCGATGGTTTCTATGTTAGTATCTTTCCATAAATTATAACTACCCATTTCAAGCCACTCATCAGTGTTTAAGAAGCTTCATATAAGTTGGTTGCTCTATAAATATGTATGTGTAAGCTTCCGATATTTTCCCAAGTAATGAGGGGATAACGATGAGCTCTTAACTAGCAAAACTTTCAGTAAACCGCGCAAATCAAATTACACACATGTTTGCTACTGAGCTTCTTTACAAACCGCTTAATTACAATATTATCTTGCTGGAAAAGTTGATAAATATAAACAAACTTTTATGCTGTTTCTTCATAATAGTGGTATAAGTATTTTGTAATATTATTTTTCTTATAATATTGCCGTTTTTAGAATAGACAACTTTCGCCCTAAAGAACGTTGTGTGTTCCTGTACCGCAAGGGACATTACAAATCATACAATTATAAATGAACGCTAAGTACACCCAGACTTGTAACAACTATTTGTGGATTATACAAATTTATGTTCCAAGTGGTTAACGAACTTATTGTACGACGCACATC
The DNA here is from genome assembly GCA_947095525.1 of Trisateles emortualis. NCBI lineage: Eukaryota > Metazoa > Arthropoda > Insecta > Lepidoptera > Erebidae > Trisateles > Trisateles emortualis. The sequence continues at coordinate 8,974,002 of OX352740.1, read as the reverse complement.
GGGTAATGGTGAGGTAACTACTTAAGCCACTGAACATTTTAGAAACACACACAACAAGATCTTTCTTCGTTTTTACAAAATTAGCGAAGCTTTGTTGGCCGTATGGAGTAAATACCTAACTTAACAAAACTTTGCCTTTTAATTAAAACACATATTAATTGCAACCCATATATGTCCCACTCCGTCCGGTCCGTGTGGTGACGGATTAAGAATACAAATGTCACCACCCCCTTCCATCCCGAGGGTGTCGTAAGAGGCGACTAAGGGAGTAGGTCTAGCAGACAATATTCACCGCAAGAGAGGGAAAACTCGAAACAAAACCCTATACCAACCTGTCTGGCCAGCGTGATATAGTAGGCTAATATCCCTCCAAATGTTTGGAGGAGACCCGTGCCTAGCAGTAGGACGTTTTTGGGTTGAGAAGATATGTCCTACTGCTGGGTACGGGTCTCCTCTTTCAGGACAGAGTGGGGATTTAGACCTTAATTCACACACGCTGGCCTAATACGGGTAGATGAATCAGACATGTCTTTAGAATTTTACTTTGAAGGAAAACCATATGAGTTTTCCTTCAAAGTAAAATTCACATTGGTACTGCCTCCGGATATTAAACTCACACATCGCGTCAAAGTCTTTTTTTATACTCCTTGGGAGGGCAACAAGCATACGGCCTGCCTGATGTAAAGCACTTACCGTAGCCTATGGACGCTTGCAATACCAGACGTATTACTTGCGTGTTGCCACCCACCACATTTTTTACACCAGGGCTCAAAACGCATCTCTAAATGAGCACCGGAAACCTGTATTCACACAAGAACACAACTACAATGAAGTGTGTAGTTATTTGGCTGTGGTCTTCTGTAAGGTGGAGTTCCTTTCCCAGTCGGGCTTGCTCGCTAGTATGATGCCCTACCTCTCGAAGTATAGTGCCGTACCTCTCGAGTTAGTATAGTTAGTTTCCCACTCGGTTAGTTTCCCACTACCGCTTATTTAATTTCACATACATTTGAGGCAATAAATAAAACGGCTCTCTTGTAAAGCACAATATGGTCAGTTATGCATATTAACTTGATTCCCGTACCGTATAACGACACAAGTGTCCCAGTATTGCAGTACTCCTAACAATGGCAAGCGAAGTATTGTGCAGTCTAATACTAGCGGCGACCCGGAAAATTGGATGTGTCGTCGAAAATGTACGATTTCAAGGAACAGCAAATTCTATCATAGAATATAATAGAACGTCCGCAGATGGTGCAGATAGATTAAGGTGATAGTAGTCGAGACTTACAATCATCATCTAAATAATATATATTATTATTTTTGAAGTGAAACCTTCTTTAGCCACGTTGAGCACTTTTTTGGGTGAGCAAAAAACTTGAAACTCGCGTTATCCTCACCTTTCATATTCAAACATTTTGGGGACACAAAAATCATGGAACTCGCGTCATCGTCACCGAACGCTTTCCATATTCAAAAATAATAATATAATAGCTCGACGAAACAATCCACAAGTTTCTTAGTTTTTACTTCTATCGGCAGTCCCCAAAGACTGCCCCGCATGTTTTTTTTATACTACCAAGAAGGCAAACAAGCATACGGCCCGCCTGACGGTAAGCAGTTACAGTAGCCTATGAACGCTTTCAACACGATCACTCGCATGTTGCCGACCCTTAAGAGATCATATAACTCTTTACTTGAAGAAGCCCATGCTATAGTCTTCCGGGAAAACCTCAGCAGGGAGCTCGTTTCACACAATATGTGCAATTATACCGTTTTTAAGCACATTGCACCCACTGTAAAGAGCTTTGTCAGTGTAAAAGTGAATACGGAGGAAGACCGCACGAAGCTTCATGTGTAATCTCGGTAAGTCTACGTAGTCTTGGTCGGCAAACAAGCATACAGCCCGTCTGATGTTATAGCAGTTACCGTAGCCTATGGACGCTTGCAATGCATTGCAATGCGATTTTTTTTTACACCAGGGCTTTAAGATAGAGTATCCCTGGGATAGGAAAACGTTTCTTTCAAAACGCATCCCTAAATGAGCGCTTTTTCTTCATCATTAGCAGATGGTAATTCATTTGATTAGTAGTTATAAATTTCACAAAGTTATTTATATTGGTACCGCTACCCGGGATCGAACTCACAACTAATGCGTACAAGTTGGTTACTTCCCCACTCCGTGACCACCGCTTTGTGTTGCGCAATATCAACATTCAATTAATAATCGTTTGATCTAATTCATCCTCCATCAAATACCTATTAACTAAACATAATCGGGTATAATTTGAAGACTATTTATCGACTGGTCGATATGATAAACGAGTACAGTATTTTATGTTTTTATTGTTGCTACTTATGTGGCAAACAAGCGTACGAACGGCCTGATGGTAAGCAGTTTCTGTAGTTTATAGATGCCTGCAATACCAAAAGTATCACTTGCGTGATGCCGAACTAAAAATTTTAAAATTTGTAATGGAGTTGGTATCTGGGATAGGAAAAAAATCGTTAGAAAAGAATTGCTAAACGAGCGCTGAAAACCTGTACCTACTCACATAAAGGAACACAACTACACCTCTGTGTGTAGCCATTTGGCTGTGGTCTTCTGGGTAAGGTTACGAGCTACCTCGTATGGTGCCCTACCTCTCTTTTGCTTAATGAGTTTACCCAACCCAACTGAGTATTATCACCCGTTAAATTATGATCTATAAGCTTTCTATATGTGCAATACTCGTAAATGCCACGTCTTGAGATGAGTCATTTGATCATCTTTTAAATATGAAAAGCTAAGGAAAAAAAACTGAAACTGAAAAATGGCTGACAGATGGAAATATATTTTTTGTGTGATTTTTCCCTTTACTTATGCTATTAGACATTGCTTGTTGCCAAATTTCATGACTCTGGGTCAACTGGGTTTTGATTCCCTTTACATGTTTAAAAATTGTGGTATAAACGTCTGTAGTTTTTTTGCGTTAACTTAGAACTTTGATTTTTTCAGGGCTTCATGGGATTTCAGACTTGAGTATTTGATGTAAACTTCTACTGATACCTATACGCTTTCCTGGAAAAAAAAGTCTTGACAGACAGACAGTCGGATAGACAAACTGACGGACAACAATGTGATCTTATAGGGGTTCCTTTTTTATTACTTTTAAGGTACGGAACCCTACAAAGTCGAGTTAAGTAACAAATAATCTCTCTCTAATATAATAAAGACGTAAAATAAAACAGACCATCAACCTTTTAGAGTTATGATGTCGTTTATATGATTAATGTAGCTTTCAAAGAACGACTTGATTGGTATAATACTCGTAATAATATTACGGCATTTGATCTCAGTTTTTTAGTGGAATTTTGAAGTAGGAGGTACCATAAATTTGTAAAAATACAGAGTCTCAATAATATGCAATGATATTGCTTTGGCGTAGGCCTCCTCTAGGGATATGGGGAAACGTTAATTTGTTTAAAAACTGCTTTCGTTATTAGCACTAGAGGCCTAAAATCACGCACAGAAAGAGACCTAAACCATTGTGTGACGGCTTTGGTAAGGCGCAGGTCTTTCCCCAATCGGGTTTGCTCACTTGTATAGTATCCTACTTCTCTAAATTGATAATGGGTACTCCTATGCCCATAACAATAACTTGAGCATTACATTTTGGCAACGCATTGCTTTAGTCAAGCTCGTTGGAACGGCCTAAGCTCGTTCATTTCTAGCCGAAGCACACGTCATGTTCTAGGATTTACGACACAAAATACGCTTGGACTGCAGAAAACAAAACGTTGGCTTCCCATTGTACCAGTTGACTGTTCAGATGTCAAATCTTCCGTAACGATGTGATTAACAACGACCGTCCACGCCATAAATTAAACCAGGAATAATCCAGCCACTGAACTAATCCACACCAGCGAGACAGCGAGCGAAATATTTATGTCTCTTTCTGTCACCGTTTGTTAGAGTAAGAAAGGTGCTACAAAATTCAATGCATAGCTGGGACTTAGCATCTGTTTTCCTGGAAATAAAACGCCGTAATTTTTCTGTAGAGTGCAGACCAGAATTTTAAAGTGAGAACGGACAGCTTAGTAGCAAAATAAAATTAATTTAAATTTATCAGGTTAGAGATATGATTTTCAAAATGGCTGCTATGTAGACTACTTATTATACAAAAGTGACTTGAATGCCCTTACAGAGGACTGGTCAGAATGTATATCCAACACTTAGATGTGGAAGATCATGGCAAAGCTTATTGCCCAACAGTGGAACAAACATATAAAAAAAAACAAAATCAAATACATGATTATTCACAAAAATAAACAAAAATCAAAATTCTAGATTTTTTTTAAATTCATTGAAACAGACAATTCCCGCTCTAGGAAACAAGCCCTGTGACGCGGGGGACTTTACAAACATACAATTTACGGACACAATATACACTCGTAAGAAACATTTTTGGATCACATAAAGTTTTGCCCCGTGTGAGTCTCGAACCCACAACCTCCAGCTTAGCAGTCAGGGTCACTAACAACTAGACCGTCGGGCCAGTCCAGATTATCGTTCTTACTAACAAAAATTTATTAAGCCACAAACAACCGATCACATATTTTCATTTTCCTCTCGTCGTTATTATTTCATGTTTCTATAAATAATAATATAATATTGAAGACTTACTATTATATCGTGTGTTCATAAGCTAAATAAATATTGATGTTTACTCTATCGTACGGATTGTGGGTGACATATTACCGTATTTGTTTACCTAAGAGACGGTAAGCCAGGCTTACAAGACTATCATGAGCTATATACGGTATGTTTGATTTATGATGCTTTGATCTACTTGCCTTTATGATCTGCTTCATTGAATTATCTTTATATTTGGATTGATTCTTTTCCTGATTTTGTTTATCTGTAAGGTCTTATGTAATTTATGGGACTGATATAAAATTTCGAATGACGTTGTTGCGACGCATGCTACTTCGATTTTTTTAAAGAGTTTTTTACAAGTTCATTACTTTTACTACTACCCACCAAGTTAAAGATTTTCGAAATAGTGTGCGTCGCAATTATGTCATTCGTTATAGCGTTTTTCTATTAAATATGTTTTGGAAATAACGTACCACACTTTAAAAAAATCGAAATAGCGTGCGTCGCAATACCGTCATTTGAAATTTCAAATTATTATCACTCCCGTAATTTATGTATTCTAGAGTGGCGACCACGAACTGGAAGATGAAACGTGGGCAGGCCTCCAACAAGGTGGACCGACGACCTGGTAAAGGTTGCGGGCAACCGATGGATAAGGTCGGCTCAGGATCGAGAGTTGTGGAAATCCTTGGGGGAGGCCTATGTCCAGCAGTGGACGTCTTTTGGCTGAGATGAATGAATGATGAATGAAAATTTATGTATGTACTAAGGTTTAATGATGAGTTGTCCACAAGTGTACGGCCCGCCTGATGTTAAGCAGTTACCGTAGCCTATAGACGCTTGCAGTACCAGAAAAATTACTTGCGTGTTGCCTACCCATTCTTAAACTTAATTAAAACCCGTACCTGAACCTGAAATAGCGTGCGTCACAATTACATCATTCGAAACTTTATATCACTCCCGCCCGCCAGACTGTGGTCTTTTATACGGTGAAGGTCTCTTCCAAGTCGGGCTTGCTCCCTTGTACGGTACAAATATATTGACGCCCCTTTTAAATAAATTAGCATTATTATTATGTGTAGGTTTTATGATTATTTTATTAATGAGTAGTTGGGCATAGAATAGATTAAGTTAGTTTTAACAGATTCGTTTTTTTTATATATTTTAAGTCATCCAAAATTTTGTAAATTATTTTACTAAGCATGTTGTGTTTATCTATAATTAGTTGTACAGTTAGTTAAGTATTAGAATATGTATTTTAGATAAGATAAAATTGTAACAACTGTTGATAAACCTAAATAAATAAAATAAATTAATGATCATAAGAAAAAGGGACTGGTCAAAATGTCAAGCAATCAAAAGTAAATAATGCGAAGTTTTTAGTACCAACTTTTTATTATTAAGTAGTCAATAAAAGGATAACAAGAATCTTTACCTGACTGCCACGAAGGGTTATACTTTTATTTTATATCGCCTTAACCCATATACCCTTTAACCGAGTGACTGGTTTAGAGGTGATATCACATCATTTATTACGTTCACACAAGGTCAACAAACACTTTGAATAAAAATAACACTAAATTATACTAAACTAATCTAAATCACATGGACACAGGATCAGGGACAAAACCAAATATATTTGCCAAGAGATTTTAGAAGGGTATCTTAATGGACGCAACCCGCAGGGGTATTCCGTAAGAGCAAAAACCGAGCCACCGCAAAAACCGAGCAAAATCCATCTGTCAGATTGAAAATCGGTATTCCGTAAGAGCCCTTTTTGACGTTTAGTCAATAGATTGTGCCGTCACAATCTATTAATCAATTATCAATCACAACTGTCAATTTTGCGATCACAACTGTCAGTTGTCATCGCTGTTTCTTAGAGAATTAGCCGGCCGGCCATCAAACCCAAGACCTCGTAATTTGATATTTCGCAAGAGCATACTTATAACTTATCATCTTGTATCACAATGTCAAATATAATTTTTTTTTATACTACTTGGGTGACAAACAAGCATACGGCCCGCCTGATGTTAAGCAGTTACCGTGGTCTATGAACGCCCGCAATACCAGAGAGAGGTATCACTTACGTGTTGCCAACCCATTTTTTACACCAGGACTTTCAAATGGGGGTATCCCTGGGATAGGCATACGTTTCTTTTAAAATGCCTAAATAAGCGTTGGAGACCTGTACTCACACACAGGAACACAACTACACCGCTGTGTGTATTTATTTGGCTGTGGTCTTCTGTAAGGTGGAGGTCCTTTCCCAGTCGGGCTTGCTCTATAGTACATTTTTTACAAGTTGTGTTCTAGACTACAACATAAGCCATATGCCGTGGGGGACTTTAAAACACACACAATTCCTGGACACGTCGTACGCCCAGACTCGAAACAACCATTTGTGGATGACATGTGGGAATCAAACCCACAACACGCTGCCCGGTGATAAATGGCGAGGCAACCACTTACTCCACTGAACCAATCATGCAGACAAAATTAGTAAATCAGTCGCTATTTACGTATTTAACAATAATTCATGGTTTTATATCTTTTACAGGGCGCCATATTTAATTTTATGTGACGTCACTTATCTTAACGATACGTCATTTGTCAAATTATGATAACTAGTTTGGAAACCTGGAACAGGTGAACTTACATTCATATCTATACTAATATTATAAAGAGGAAAGATTTATTTTGTGCATGTAAAGAATAAATCAAAAACTAGACCGATTTAAAAAATTCTTTCACCACTGGAAAGCTTCATTATCAGCGGGTAACATAGGCTATATTTTATTGAAAAGTAGTTACGGAATCCATACGAAAACTAAATATGCCCACCTGTGCGAAGCCGGCACACAGTGCCGCTAGTAAGCTATGAAATTATAACCGTCGTGTTGACTTCACCGGAGTCCAGTAAAAATACCTTACTTCCCACGAGCCCTTTAATTTCAATTTAAGTTTCAGTCCGTAACCTCATCATTGTTACTTTGACACTTTATAAATTAAAGTGGTATTTAGTTGCAATTGGTTCTTGCACACAAATTGCTCGCTTAAGTATTAGAAACAATATAAACTTTTACGGGAGTGAAGCTCTAAGCAAAGGTAATTGGAAACTTCGCTGCACGCCAATGAAAACTTTGAAGTTTAGATGGAGCTAACCAGTCCACCTTTAAACTCCAACTATTAAACTGAGCGTTATTTAGTCCACAGTAGAGTTTAGAAGTTTCTGACGCTATTCTAATCTCAATTATCGTGTATTAGCATACATGGATTTGTTATTAACAATTTTATTTACATCGTTTGTGTTTTCATAGGTATTTCTCAGGTAGCAAATAAGCAATATACCTGGCCTACTAGTGGTAATCTTTTTTAATCTTTATTGTGCTATCGATACATTATAAGTTATGGCTTAATTACTTAAAGTACTTAAATATAGCTAGAATGTACATAAACTATATCTATAGCAACCGTACTAGGTCATAGACCTGTGTTACAGCTGCTATAAGCAGGTAAGCAGGTACCGTAGTTTATAACTATGTATAACAGCTGTTGCCCACAGCTTTCCTAGCGTGGATGTAGTCATCGAGATATAAGTAGCCTATTCGCTATAATACCAGACGATCCTATCCCTACCCTAAATTTCATCCATTCACCCAGTTACAAAAATCCATTCACCCAGACTCGGGACAACCTTTTATGGACCAAACAAACTTTTGTTTCGTGTGAGGATCGAACCCACAAAACGCCACGCAGCGGTAAATTGCGAGGTAATGACTTAGACTGAACCACTAAACCTATCGTGCAGTATAATAAATTTAATGTGAATAGATAAAAGTGTTTTAACATTCAATAAACATTTAAATAAAATTACGCATTTCGATAATATTAAAATATAACCAAGTGAAGATGTCATCTTTGGGAATTCGGTTATAAAAAGTTTATTAACTGAGGCAGCCATTTTAAAAGTCCTTCACCCATAAATTGCCGATATCTTATATAAACACGGAATTTCAATTAAAGACTAATAAAATTTGCAACTCATAGCAAGAAAACTCATAAATTCTGAACCATATTAATTTTTTTAATTATTTTGAAATGAATTTATATTATCAGTGCTGTAATAATTTAGTGACCTCGGTCCTGAGCAGTCCTTGTCCTTCGGTTGCCTGCAACCTTTACTTAGTCCTCAGTTCATCTTGTTGGAGACGACGCTGCATATTCCAATTCGTAGTCACTACTCTAGAACCTGTTTGCCCCAAAGGCCAATCGCTTAGCGACCTACATACATATATCCTGCCCATTACTATTTAGTTGAGGCAATTTTTCAAGCTGTATTGTGCAAATAAAATAAAGATCACATAGTAAGTGGTAATTGTTTTATGAATGAATAGCAATGCATGAAAAGCAATCGAATACAAACGTTAGTTCTCTATATATATAGGTATAGTATCTAGTGTAGCAGAGTAATCTAAGCTTGAAAAGGTATATTGTGAGCAAAATTTAGATTAAAGTTAAGCTTAGCATTATTATAAATAAATATATGATAACTAGGTATCTGTCCGTGTGGTGACGGATTAAGAATACCAAGGTCACCACCCCGTTCTATCCTGAGGGTGTCGTCTAGGTCTAGTAAGTCAGGCAGACCATATCCACTACGAAAGAGGGAAAACTCGAAACAAAACCCTTTACCAACCCGTCTGGCCAGCGTGGTATAGTAGGTTAATATCCTTCCAAGTGTATGGAGGAGACCTGTGCCCAGTAGTGGGACGTTTATGGGTTAAAATGAACTAGGTATCTTCTACAAAAAAAACTTCATATTTTATTTTCACATAAAACTAAAAAATACAGTGCTACAGTCAATGTCAAGTGGTAACTAGGCAAATTAGGAGCCAGTACTTAATTTTTAATATTAAATAAAACTAAAAAAAATATTCTGTACTACTATTAACATTGTTATGCAACGATATTAAATTAAAATATCTCAAAATTTGCATAAGAAACAGTTTATTATACTACAACACACAATAGAGTCACTAATTAATATAGGTACTCAATAAAACATTTACATTTAAATGTGTAAAGTTCCATGGGAAATCCAGAAATATAACTGAAGATTAATTACCAAGAAATAATAGATAAGTAATTACAAATTATTCTGTGAGAAGTAATGTAACTTGACTGAAATGACGATCATAATTACGTTTAATTATTGGCACACGACAAAGATAAACAATCAATTACTTTAATAGCCATGAGAACAATGAGAAGATAAGCATAAAAACCGAGACAACATATTAGTATATAAACGTAAAACACGAACTACAGAAACCCATTTGAATACTTGTTGTTACAATATTCAGTCGTATTGACACGCGATTTCTTTAAAATGTTTACATTAGTCATATTTTGCTGGATACTAATTATATTTTATAAATTCTCTATAAGAAAATTTGACTATTGGAGTAAAAAGAATGTGCCGCATTTAAAACCCGTACCATTCTTAGGAAATTATGGAGAATTTATGTTATTAAAAACCTCTATAGGGAATGTCCTTAATAAAATCTGTGACAAATTCCCTAAAGAACCTTACATTGGATCGTTTTATGGTACTGAACCAGCGCTTATAGTTCAAGACCCAGAACTTATCAAGTGTATCTTGACGAAGGATTTTTACTACTTCAACGGTAGAGAAGTGTCAGATCACACTGAGAAAGAACCTAGCACAAAAGGTATATTTTTTTCGCACGGAGACAAATGGAAGGTTCTACGTCAGAATTTGACACCATTGTACACCACGGCCAAGATGAAGAATATGTTCCCTTTAATGGAGAACTGTTCAAGAGCATTCGAACGTCTACTTGAAAATGAAACAAAAGATTCTAGTGTTATTAAAGTAAATTGCTTAATGTCACGATTTGCTTTGGACGGTGTCGGCTCAGCTGCATTTGGCATTGATGCTGGTGTAATGCAAAAAAGTTATGAAAACAATCACTTTAAGTTTATGAGTGAACGTATATTTGAGAAATCTACATACAGGGGTGTTAAAAATGTGTGCAGGGCTGTATGGCCAACCATATTTTATGGATTGGGATTTCACTCATATCGACGAGATATTAAAGACTTCTTTTCAAATCTACTAACTGAAGTTTTTAAACAACGAGATTACAAGCCCTCTAATAGACATGATTTTGTCGATTTAATTTTGGAATTCAATAAAAATGAATATTTAACAGGTGACAGTATACAGAGGTTAAAAACTGGTGAATTCAAAAAAATATCTCTTAAGATAGATATTGATCTATTAGGATCACAATGCGTTTCATTTCTGGGAGCAGGATTTGAAACATCAGCAACTACACTTGTTTTGACATTGTTTGAAATGGCAAAAAATGAGGACACACAGGAGCAAGCGTTTCAAGAAGTAGACGATTATTTGGACAAACACGACGACACACTGAGCTATGACTGTGTCTCAAAGTTGCCTTATCTCGAAGCCTGTACTGACGAGGCACTACGATTATATCCAAGTCTACCTAACCTTACTCGTGAGGTGATGGAGGATTACACCTTCCCTTCAGGACTTCGTGTCGAAAAAGGTCTTAGAATACATTTACCCGTATCACATATACAACGCAACCCTGCTCACTTCCCTGAACCTGAAAAGTTTCGTCCCGAGAGATTCTTGCCAGAAGAGAAGCATAATATTAAGCCTTACACATATATGCCATTTGGCGAAGGCTTCAGAATTTGTATTGGTAAGTGGGCTATGTTTTTTTTATGACATGGTATTGTAACGCTGACTAATTAACCCTACCTATTTAAATAATAGTTGTATATTGGTGTATTTTAACACTTTCGCGGACAGTCACGTAGACACCATAGATGTTTTATTGTCATGACGTCTATAGGCTCACTGTCCTTCAAAGTGTTAATGTGTGTAAATTATAACATTATAATTAAAATGTTACAATTTGTCTGGAGTTTAACGTCTTGCAATTTAATTCTAAACTTATGTCGCAGACAGAAGTTTAAGAAATAAAGTTATATTTTGACCGATACTGATATATTGTTTAAAAATACTTACAACATAATGTGCTTTCATTATCAGCCAATAACATAAATAATAATCGTAGAATACAATCTCTCTGATCTTGGCAGACTGCCGTCCCATCGGACTATGACGGTAAAGAGATAGAGTGCGCATGTGTTTGCGCACACAATTATGCACTATAATATGTATATTATGTCTTGCGTAGTTGGTTAATCTTCGTTGAGATCGGCCGCCGTGATAAAAATCGGTCTGGACGACTATTGTAAACCAAAAGCCGCAATTTCTCTTGCAAGTTTCTGAAAAGTATCCCTCAATCGTTCTAATTAGTATTTATTATTTCAGGACTACGATTTGCGAAGATGCAGATGTTGACTGGGCTGGTTACAATATTCAAAAGTTACAAAGTTCAACTAGCCGATGGACAACCGTCAACGTTGGAATTTGACCCAAGGGTCGTGATAAATCGTCCGATACATGATATTTATTTGAAATTTATACCACGCGAAAATGGTCGGTGTTTTCGAACTCTAGCGAGTACATAAAAAGTTTGCAACTGCATTATATCAAATTTTATAGCAGAGTGCCTTTCCCAGTCGGGCATGCTCACTAGCACGGTGCCCTACCTCTCTTAAATGTTTAAGTGCATTTCTATTAGTCATGAAATAGTAGAAGTACCCACCTAGTTATATTCTAAATATTATCATTTAAATAAGATAGCCTCGATAGTAAAGCCTATTTTACCAACCATATTAATTTAAACTTTATTCTAGAAAATATCTTTTGTTTAAAATGTATTAGGATATTAGGTAAGATATAACATTCGTATTCGGATTAACTTAAGACTTCGAGTATTTAATCCAATAATTATTACTATATTAAAATAATCTCTCTCTTTGTATTTGTCTGTTTTATTTATAGCTTCGATATTTTAACCGACTTAAAGCAGACGTCGATGCGGAGGAATTTTATGACGCCTACTAAGCAGTCCCTCCCGTTTTTCGTGTATTTTCTATGTATATAATTATATTATTATTATTTTTTCCTTTTTTAAGAAGTGTAAATATATTAGGTATATCGTATATATATTATATGTATATGTAAATAAGTAACTCTAATTAAAGGTTAGTTGAAAACCGACTTAAACAGAAGAAGAAGTTGACAACTTGATTGTTTTTTTTTATACTTAAGTAGATTAAGAAACTATATTTCAAACACCAATTTTATAAAATAAGCTTCAAAGTAAGAAAATAAATGCATTTAAAATAAGCGATACTATTTTATTTACTAGCTTGTCCAGCATAATATTTCGCATATTTTAATAGTATATTTGACTTTGATGCCTGCAAACGACGACGACGTTGAGAATTAAATATTTATTTGGTCACTGTCGATCTGCAAAGGAATAAAAGAGAAGCAAATAACACAAACGATTAGGCGCACCGCTGAAACTAAGTACAGAATGGAGAAAAAAATAATGTTTACTAAATAAATAGTGCCATAATTGAAAATATAAAAGAACAATATTTTTAAACATGTTGTAATCACCTAATATTGACAAATAAATTTAATAAATAAACGAGATATTTTTTGTGTAAATATACTTTAAGGGGTGACGTTGGCAGTATTTTATGTATGTTTTTTTTGAATAATTAAATGTATTTCGGAGACAACTATACTATCCTTGATATTGTGAAGTAAGTACAACATATTATTATTTAATTTTTATTGTGATAAATGAAATAGATTATGCTAAAAGGTCTTTTAAGTTGGGCTATTTTGCTGTTATAAGTGCCTTAAATCGCAGCGAGAGCCGACCTCCCACTACGTATACAAACTACGTGGACAGAGCTGCAGGTAGACACCTTTGTAAAAGAATTTAGGCCTAAGTTCAACAATGGACATCACCAGGCAGAGTTAAGACGATATCCACAGTTTGTCTCGTCAAAAGTCCTATAACTCGTGCCAAAAATTTGCTCCGATTGCTCTGCATGGGATTGTCTGTCGCGTTACGTCATACGTCAATTTAGATTAGGACCGCAACTGCTGACAGTTTCATACTAACCTTCTGGGTCAGTGGTCATTAGTGTATTTTAGCTCTACGTGTTATCAAATTTGACTGCTTAGCTGCGCTGCGTGTTGTGTCAATACTCACCTGGGACAAAAATATAATATATTATGTTCTGAGTCTGAGTATACTATGTTTGCATGGTCCCCGCGATACAAAGTTTGTTTAGTGCGAGAGTAGTCGTAGAGTAGTTTTTTTTTTTTAAACAAGTATACGGCCCCCCTGATGGTAAGCAGTTACCGTAACCTATGGACGTTTGCAACACCAGGGGTGTCACTCACGCGTTGCCGACCCTTTAAAAACCTTATAACTCCTTTAAAAATCTATCGCATAATTATCTTTATAACTCCACGACGACTTTCATTAAACCTTGCCCTATCCTTTGTTACACGATGATGAATGTAAATTGATTCTATAACAATGAATCACTCTGAAATTAGCCAGCTAGTTATGATCAATATGACAGCTTTGATAAATTACCTGTAATCAGTAATACTGTTCTTACTTTTGTTACCTCACGCTTTTGTTCACTGAACGGGTAGGCAGAGGTGTATGACACTTACGTTTTGCCAGCTGTGTTGGTCCCTTATGCCAAGTACACGGGACTAACAAAACTGCGAAAACGTAGGGAAATGATTTCTTATAAATATAGAAGTAATATTGCAACGCAAACTCTTGTAGTTTACGTCATGGAGACATGTTTTAAAAAATCAAACTGGAATATAATTTATCTTATTTAAATTCCTAAGAATAACGAGATCCCACAAAGGACAAAATTTTGTATGTTATTCTTTGATTCTGGGTGTACATTTTGTTGGTAAATTGTGTCTGTAAAGTCCCTCGCGACACAGAGATTGTTACTTAATGCAAGAATTTCTTTAAAAATATGTAGTAAATATGCATTTGACTATGTTTCTCCCAAAGGTATGCTTTTTACTTTAATAGTCATTTCGCTAGACCGATTCCTTTATAAAGAACTGTTTCAAAAGACTCTGTTGTCCGTAACTAACGTAACGAACATCGGCTTTTTATTATTACGTCTATAAGTCTCTGAGGAATGTGCCCACTTTTTCAAAATAAAACAGGAATATTATTTATTGTTTGATGCAAAATAAACAAAAGTCTGTCAAGGAGCAGAAAGCTTCTTGGCATCTAAGAAGAAGCTTAAGAGGTTGTCTAAATTTAAGCTCCTTAGACGAGGAAAATATCTACCAAAATTTTAAAGTAATCATAGAAAGGGCCGTGCGAAAAATATTAATGGAATTTCCTGAAGTCCAATGCTATACCTATTTATATAAGTATATTTATACACTAATATTATAAAGCGGAGTTTGTTTGTTTGAACGCTCTAATCTCTGGAAGTTCCAGTTAGATTTAAAATATTCTTTTTGGATTCGTTAGCCCTATTCTTGAGAAAGGTATTATAGGTTATTTAACATCACGCTACAATCCAAGGGAAGCATGATAGTAATAATAAACGTGACACGGGACGAAATCCAAATTTAAATTGAAACCGCGAGGAACAGCTAGTTAACATTTAAATAAATAGATAAAGACGAAACAGTTCAGTACCTTTTTCTTCTGAAATTTTAATCTAATATAATATTAAGATTGGCCATCACGCTTAACTTTTTAGATAAACAGATGTTTATAGAATTTATAGCAAACTAAATATTTAAAACGAACTCATATTATTAACGGCCCCAAATAAACGTCCAGTAAACTATCTAATAAATTTTATCTTATTATGCAATTGAATTGACGTGACACATTACATAGCACATTGGCATTCAATACGGCGGTGGTGGCGGCGCTTGCGTTGCGTCATCGGCGTTTATATATTATTATTTAAGATACTTTACTTAATAGTATTTTTATTATTTTTTTCTTTTTACTTTATATTTTTATTCACGCAACACATTGACACGTCGCTCGTCCTGTCCCAAGGGCTCTGCTGAAATCAGCGCTGTTGTGTGACCCGCAACTATTAGTTGTTGGCGCCGCAGCATTATGCTGAGCAGAGTCCAAATTCCCGCTATGACATACAGTGGGTACAATATATAGGTATAAACTTTTTTTTTGTTTGGTTTGTTTTAAGTACCTACCTATTTTGTATTAAAATTCATTTTTTTTTGTATTTCCCAGTGTATATTTCTTGCTGAAATTAAATGCATTTTCTTTCTTTCTTCTAATGGCATAAACCAAACTCTTGAGCGTAGCCTGCTTATTGGTAACTTAACCCAGTGTTCGCCTCGATCTATTTATGTATTAAAAATTCAAGTCAACGTACCTTTGCACTACAATTCTATCGCAATTGTAACTATAAACTAAATTCGCTGCGATTTTCTCGAAGTCCAAAGACTATTTTTCCTTGAATTCGTGGACGCAAAGTCTTCGCCACCTTTCTTGAAAATGTTTATCCATTTCTAAGAAATAGTTTTTAAGTCTAGACTGAGATGTAGTTACGTTGGGTAAAAAAAAGCTGAAAAGAACTATAAATTACTTTTCTTGCTATTTGTATTGGACTAGACCATTCCAGACATTTTGTAATTATTTCGCCTATTTTTATTTGGGCGTTGCTTTTATTGAATTTATTAGAAACTAAAAATAGTTTATTTAAGAAAATAATAGTTTTCTGATCTAAATAATAGTTTAATGAATCGTTTAGGCACACATTTTGATATAAAGTAGGACACCATCAAGTGAACAAGCCCGACTGGGAATAAGATCACCTTTCAGAAGGCTGCAGACTAATAACTACACAAAGTTATGAAGTCGTTTTCCCGTGCGTGAGTACAGATCGACCAGACATGCTTCTAAGGCGTGTAGGTTTCCTTCGCATAATTAACGCTTTTATCTATATCAGAAACTAAATATTACGCCATTTATATCCTTACTAATATTATAAATGTGAAAGTTTGTAAGAATGGATGGATGGATGTTTGTTACTCTTTCACGTAAAAACTACTGAACGGATCTGGATGAAATTTGGCACATAGATAGATTATGGTCTGGAATAACACATAGGCTACTTTTTACTACTTTTGCAGCGATAAACGACATCCAGGCGGGCCGCGGGCAACAGCTAGTCTTTAATAAAATATTCAGCCATAAGTAGTTATTTCGGTCGCTAAACATCCCTTATGATCAATGGATACCCAATAATTACTTACAGATCCGTCTTCCCCAAATCAATTATGCATAACTTGAGGACTCCTTGATAATAATTAATGGGGTTCTGAATATACGTCACCCTTATTTGCATCGTAGATCATAGGGAATATATATGATAATTACACTTCTAACCACTGAGGATTTATTTCCTTCACTTGAGGTCGTCGTCAGGGACCGAAGTTCGAATCGATCGATCAATTGATTGAAACGATGCCAAATTGTACCAAACGGCTCAAGTGTAATAGCTCTATAGTTTAATTGATGTACGTACATTGTGAGATTGAAACTTCATTAGGCTAGTTTAAAAACCGGAGTGGAAAGGACAACATTCTCGGTGTACAGCACACATTATGTGTTAAGGAGTAGTTTACAGGTCTCTAGAGATGCGTTTGGTGCTCATTTAGAGATGCATTTTGAGAGAAACGTTTTCCTATTCCAGGTATCCTACATCTTAATGCCTTGGTGTAAAAAAATGGGTAGGCAACACGCAAGTATACCTGTTTGCGACCTAAGTCGTATAAAAAAAAGTATTTTTAAGACAACTTTCACAATAGCGAACCAGACCTGTGTCGCGAGGACTTTACAAACATACAATTCATGGACACAAATATTACATCTAGACTTGGAACAAACATTCCGAATCCCAAGTTTTGTCTCGTGTAATCCTCCGGCTTAGCAGTCAAATTCACTAACCATTAGACCAATAGGCCAGTCATTCAATTTATCTATTATAATATAAACGTATTTTAAAATATATAAGAGTGTTTACCAGTTGTTTAGAGGCCCTTGTATGGACTGCCTAATTTGAGATTAAATAATAATAATAATAATTTCATTTATAAAAGTAACCATGACTCATTTGATTAGTAAACAAACTTAAAAGACGATTGTTAGTAAAATCCTAAGTACTTATAAACTAGTGGTAATAATATAACACAATTTACAGGTAAACTTAACTGCACACATGGCTCGACCTTGTTACATTCCATAAGCGATGGCACAACATCGGTTCACATATGTGCAGTCAAGCCTATCTGCGATCATATTTAAATAGCTGTTGCCTGCGTGGATATCGGTTGTCTCGATTAAAAGTACCCTATGTACATCCTCATATCTTCTTGTTAAATTTTATGACGTTCCGTTCAGCCGTTTAGTCTTCAAAAGGTGACAAACCGACAAACAGAACTACTACCAACTTACTGTCGCATTTAATAAGGAAACAAACATACTTTCATTAGTATGCAATTGTGGATATAACCCACTAAAGCATAATCAAGCCAAACCAAAAATAAAACTGTCAAAATACCATTTCTATCAATATGAATAACAGGCTATGTATCAAGTTTTGTAGAATTCTGCTAAAAATCAGCAGTCCACCCTGGGGATGAATTAGATTTATAGCTAGAAGAGAAACTACCACTAATATTGTAACCTATGCCAAATTGTAAATGATATATTCTGGCGATTAAAAAGAGTGACCCGAGTTTCTTGCCAATTCTTCTCGAGGCCCTACCATAGTCAGCGAATTGGCCGTAGGAAAAAAGTTTGCTGGCATTTGTTTTTATGACGTTCATAAGTATCATGTATTTGATCTAAATGAATAAATGAGTTTGACTTTGACTTAACTACCAATGGCCATTAGTGTAGGTAACGGAATATAGTTCTCACTTTTAAAAACCGTTGGTTATTAAATTATTTATTACGAACTGAAGAATGAAATTGTTAATTGAATTCTAAAAATACATGACCTTCTTTAGTATTACGAGTACTACCTGGTTAAAAATAGCCAACACAAATAATTATTTTTTGTGGAAATTGTTGAAGGCGCTCGTTTAATCAATAGGTTTTAATCTAAATACTTACCTACTTGTTGTGCAAAAATACGTAAATTAGCATTGGTTTTTGTTTTATTATATTGTTTATATTACTTTTAAACTAATATTATAAAGGGGAAAGATTTGTTTTTTTGTTTGTTTGTTTGTTAGGATTTAACTCAAAACCTACCGAACGTTTTTTTTTTACCATTAGAAAGCTATATTATCAGCGAGTAACATAGGTATATTCTATGGAAAATTACGAGATCCCTACAAAAACCAAATAAATCCACCCATGCGAAGCGCGGACGTACCGCCATAGGACAAATATTATAAATAAACGCACTCTAAAAGCAGCAGTAGAGTGGAGATGACTGTAGGAACTAACATTCGATAATCAAAAGGCTATCTTCATGTCTAGACAATCCGACCACTAGAACGCCCTAGCCATGATTTATCAATGCAATATTGTAAGGGAAGTTTGGACGTTAAGTTTAATGTACTAACGCATCATCTAGTCAACATCATCCAATCTACTTTAAACTTTATTAGGATACATTAGAATCGATATTACATTGCCGTGTAAAGTGGTTATTATAGTATTATGGTACAGACCCAAACTGAAACACATGTTTTAACTTTGCTTCAAGCGTAATGTTGACTAAACTGCTGTTGTACTTATTGTAGCAATATGGTAGATTGAAGCGGACAGTACAACATACTATTTTTCAAACAAGCAAGCCCGACTGGTCGTGATCTCTACCTTACAGAAGACCACGGCCGAATAACTACACATACAGCGATATTGAAGTTGTGTTCCTGTCTGTGCGTACAAGTTTCCATCGCTAATTTACGCGATGTTAACAAAACGTTTTCCCACATCATGGATACTCCATCATAAAATTCTGGTGTTAAAATGATTGGGTCGGCAACGCAAAAGTATTGCTTCTGTTGTTACTCTACATTTGCCAGCGAAAGTAAAAATCCGGAAAAAAATTAGTAATTAATTAATTGAATTATAATTTTAATTAATTTATTATTTAATGCGACTCAACTCTTATAAAAATGGAGCTGCGACGTCTGAGCTAAAAAAAATATATTACTTATACATATCTGCGAAATTCGGTTGTAGTATGGTAAAAAAATAAGTAATCCACAAATTGGAAGTATATCAAATAATTTGAATTCTGAGGTTACAAACATATAAATGAAAAAATAATTACAACTGATTTGCGCACCTCCTATTTCTTGAAAGCGGTTCAAATGCATATCATTATCACCGCAGTATAACTCAATTTAATCGCCACTTAAATTGTAATGTTGTCTAACGGCCGCACTCAGAGTCACCTAACGGCTACTTAAGGCGCTCCTTAGTAGAGATTTAAAAAAGCTCACTCTCAGAGTCAGCTAATGGTTCATTAACGTCCCTCATCGGCAATTATAGTTAAGTAAAGCAAAACCTTTACTTACATGCTTAATGATTGATTTTGAGTGACACGTGAAAGTTATATTTAGCGGAAAAAAAATTAAATTCGTAATATTTTCTAACAAAAAGCTAAAGTGGGTATGGAATTGGCAGAAGTTCGGAATTTTGGGTCGGGTTATGCTAAAAGGAATAGATAAATAGATGGGCCTTGGCGATCCTTACGTGATTACGCGGATCGTTTTAATTATAATAAGAGCCACATAAGAACAAGAAATACTATAGAAAGATGTTTTGGGTCTCCAAGTGGGGATGTGTATTGAGCTACATAAAATAGCTGCTGTGATACGTGCATGTGCAACACTTCACAACCAACAAATGGGGCCATTCATGTTGCCAATAAAGTAGTTGATGTTGCACCGATAAATGAAAACCCTAATAGCAATGGTTTGCAGTGCGACGAGCATTAGTAGAAAGATTTTTTACTTGATGCGCATTGATTGCTTAAGAAATAAAAAACTATATTAGGTATATTAAACAAACAATACTTTTATTTTATAATTTTAACAAAAAAAATGACTTCAATACGGCAAGTTGTACAGTTTTCAAACACCTTGAAATCCCAATTCTGAAGTAGGTACCTACTTAAGCAGGATGAATTTTCCTATGTGCTTTATTCCCATTTTACCCCGTCCGTGAATACATTATCATTGAGAAGTTCAGGTGGCCATATGTTTTTTATCAGTTTCACTTCACAAAATCACAATTTCTGCTTGTACGTCTATAATTTTCGAAGAGTTCCCTCGATTCCTCATGGATCCCATCATTGGAAGTGGCTTTTTAAAAGTTACTTATTTACATTACTGTAAATATATATAGGTACTATAAACTTTTATTTCATTCGCAATGAACACACGTAAAATCAAAACAATAATACCTACTATTGACATTAACAGTTTGACAGTAAGCACAACAAGTAATACCATTAAAATAAATAATTATTCTTAAATAAATTAAAAAGTATTTTATATTTTTTATAGATTGAATTTTTGATAAAAAAATTATATGGATATAACTGATTAAACTTAGATTTATGTTATGCTTTAGTTTTTGATGTATTTAAATAGATTTTTAAATACTTATTATTAACATTTTTACGTGTGGCCACACTGAAAATATATCGATATGCAATCGATAGTGTACGCTTCACCCAAAAGTTCCTTA
The DNA here is from genome assembly GCA_947095525.1 of Trisateles emortualis. Lineage (NCBI taxonomy): Eukaryota > Metazoa > Arthropoda > Insecta > Lepidoptera > Erebidae > Trisateles > Trisateles emortualis. The sequence continues at coordinate 8,952,609 of OX352740.1, read as the reverse complement.
AAGCCGTCATTAACTAATGAACCGTTAAATACTGACTCTGAGATACACCGATATTTAGCGGATTTAATCCGTATTAGTTAAATACTCATTAGGACTAATTTAATGAATGTCTCTGAGTGCGGCCGTAAATGATGTAAACTATGTTAACCGATTTGCTGACAATTAATGTGAACAATGACGTGTGAATAGAACATAATTTGGTATATGTCAATTTCATTGGAGCTGTAATGTAATTAGAAACAGATTGATTTATTACATTATCTCCATTACAATAATTATATTACTCGTACTATAATTCAAAATTACTGTCCTGTCCCTCTACAAAAGAGGCATAAACGGTAGACGAATCGAATATAATAGAAGGCAAAAAGAAATAGGTTACGACAATATTGTAAACTTGTGCCAAATGCCATACATTTTCTTTTTATTCTACTCGATCCGACTACCGTTTATGCCACTTGATTAGAGGGGCTGTTGGTTTAGTAATTAGTGACCAGCCAGCGATCCCACGCGGGGCAAATCGTTGTATGATGAGCACGATTGTTTCTTTGTGTCTGAGGTTAATTTATCTATAACTAGCGGCCCGCCCCGACTCCGTCCGGCTTAAACTATATTATTATTATAAGAACCTTCTCCTGACAATAACAAACACAACAAAAAAAGAATTACTGATATCGGTCCACCTATTTACGCGTGATGCCGTGACAAAGGGAAATAGGGATTCATTTTTATATATAAGATGATATAACATATATTTTGATGTTTTAAGGTATATTTGTGGAAATTTATGGGGGAGGCCATCGTTCAGCAGTAGACATCAACAAGCTGAGGAGAAGAAGAAGAAGGTATATTTACCAGATGTCTGTTTTCCACAGTATCGTGGGTTAAGAACCAGACTAGCGTAAGGGCAAAAAATCAAAATTTTTTTTTTTTCAAAATTCGCTTTTTTAATCCCTATATTTTTATGTGCCACTGGAGCGATATAATGTGTAGATTGCTTAGTACAAATATAACGTATCAAAAAAATATATTATTGTTTGCTGCCAAAATGAAGTGTTTCTACTTACAATAATCTTGACATTATTTTGTTAAAAAAGTTAACAACGATCGAAACTCGATTTACAGAGCGAATAGGACACCGAAGTTGACTTGAAAGTAACAGCTGAAATAACGTATTTTGTCATACGATTTTAACGCAGAAAATTTGATTATTTAACCTAAGTTTGTTACGAGCCAAATAAACTTAAAGTTACCGTTACTGCTTATGGGACCTTGTATCGTGCGCTTTCGTGATTTATTTCCGTGCCAAATAACGTAAAGGTGTGATACGCTACTATGGCACTCAATAATTAAAGTAGGTAATGCAATCAGTTTTTATGTCAATAATAGTGTAAAAGCTATATACGTTCTTTTAGCACGTAATTAATCTCTGTTGACCTGATTCACTTTCCTGTTGAACACTACCGTACGTTAATTTGTCACCAAAAAGTTTAAGTAGGCCCAGCCAAAACCCTGAAAAATCTAAGAAATCCTGAAAGTTCTAGACAGTACGTCAAAGACCACATTAACTCTTTTCCGCGCATGCCAGCTCACTATGTTAGAAAAGACACCAAAAAAGAGTACCTTGACCAAGACCTTAATGTCACAAAGATGTACGAACTTTATGTTGATGAAGTACAAGGAAGATGAGGTGGCACGTGTCAAAATAAACATGTACCGCGATATTTTAAAGAAAGATTTTAATATTGGTTTCCATAAGCCGCGGAAAGATATGTGCGATGAATGTTTTGCATATGATAGCATGAATGATGAAGAGAAAGAAGCTAAAAAATGTGAACATGAAGCTCATTTACAGAGAAAAGTCCAAGCGAGAAGACATGGAGATGAAGCTAATAAACTTGCTCTGGATGATGAAATTTATTTGTCATATTCCAACCTCGTCTTCCAAAAAAATCTTTTCTAAACGAAGGCTGCCTGTGTATAACTGTACTTTACTAGATTTTGCCAAAGAAAAGAGGGAAGTAACATGTTATTGCTGGAATGAAGGTGTTGGTAATAAAGGTGCTTACGAGGTTGGATCATCTTTGTTCAAATATATGACAGAAAAAGCAGATGGTAAACCGATTACTTTTATGTCTGATACCTGCGCGAGCCAGTGACGAAATATGTATATTTCTGCCTTGATGTTGTATTGCGTGACTTTTTTGGATATACCGGAAATAAATCAAAAATATTTTGAACCTGGTCACAGTCAAATGGAAGTTGACAACATTCACGCTACTATCTGTATAGTTTGCCAAGAAAAATGTACAATTTTTTTATCCGTCCAGTTACTACACTATTATTAGAACTGCATCAAGAAGAAATCCTTAGATACAAAGTACAAGAAATGGGACAGGAAGATTTTTTGATTTAAAGAAACTGAAAACTGGTATGATTAAGAACTGTAAAATCGATACTGATGAGGAGACTGTGAATTGGTTAAAAATTAAATGGCTTCAATATCGCAAGGACGACCCAGAACATATTTATTTTAAATATGATTTGGACAGTGACAACTTCAAAAAAATTAAGGTACTTAGGGGCAAAAGAGCATCCTCCTCGAGAGTAATTTTGCAAAAAGCTTACAGTGGTACAATAGCTATATCAGCAGATAAGTACAACGATTTGCAAGAACTGTGTCGATCTGGAATTATTCCTTCAACATATCACGATTTTTACAACCATTTGCAGGTTGATCACGAATAATTATTTTTAATTACATTTTTATAGTAGCCATGTGAAATTATTAGTTTTAGAAGATTTTTGTTACTATTTTTAAGATCACATTAACGGAAGTAACGTTGCATTCCACACATTATTAAATTTATGTAACAGCCAAAATGACGTATGTCAACCATTTTTTGAAAATTAAACTTAATTAAAATAAAAACGTTTTTTGATTACCCAAATAGTTACATTATTTTGTAGCCAATAAATAAAGCTTTATTATTAGTAAAAATCAGATATCTAACTACTATAGAGTTTGCCATAAAAGAGCTACAAGATAACGATAGGTAAATTTGAGTTGTTTTTTGGCTTTCCTGTAAAGTTGTCGTTTTGCCTTTACGCTAGTCTGGTTCTTAACCCACGGTATAGTCTCTGCCTAGTTTAGGATAGGAAAGCGGCGTGTGAGATTTGTAAAATACTAGTTTCTGGCAAGATATCAAGAATTACGAAGTAAATCCAATTTTCAATTTATTTATTTAAACCTCTATACTGCACTTTTAAGTTTTTTTTTTAGGGTGATATCTCAAAACCACACCAGCCCCTTTAAACAAGTGGAATAAACAGTAGTCGCAGCAAAAAATCAAAAAAACAAATGTATGGGTTTTGACGTAAGTTTTCTACATTACATCCTAACCTTACGTCAAAACCCATACATTTATTTTTTGATTTTTCGATTCAACTACCATTCATGCTTGTCTAAGGTCTGCTCAGGCTTAAACGTGTAGCTAGTATATCTAAGCTCAAATAAAGCAAATGCTTCAGCTATTACCATAAAATGCACTCAAGATAGTGCCTAGTATAATCCACACCACTAGCATCTGTCAAGCTGCGTGGTCCACCAAACTGATTCGACAGACCATTAAGCCTGGAGTATCGCGACCGAGCTATTTGTAACACGATTTATGTACCATGGTTAGATTACAACCAGCCACTATATATCCTACACAATCCATACTTAATATTATAAATGCTAAAGTAACTCAGTTTAATTGTCCGTTTGTCTGTAACTTTTTGACGGCTAAACGACTGAATGGATCCAAATAAAATTTGGCAGGAGATAGATTGTAAGAATTACATATACTAATATGAATATTAAGTACAGGATAATAAATGAATATGAAAAGGTAAGTCATAAATAAATATGATTGCCTGCTTTAAAAAATCGATAGCATTTTATCTATTGCCTCTTTTTTGTCAAAACTCTTTTAAATATGCGCGCGTATTTATTCTCACGCAGTATTTATTTATCTGTGATGTTTTTTTATATAAGTATTTACCAGTTTTATTTTTAAATGAAATGTGTAGTTAAAATAAATTTACTAATTTCATTTTGCTAACCAGTGAACCATATAGTAAATAATTATAATGTGAAGCCTGTTATGAAAAATTCTCGAATGCTAATAATTTTAAGAATTTAATTACGTAGACGAACTGAATATATATTGCAGTTTTATCGTACTCTAGACTGGCTATTCTTTATTATTTAAGGGGCACTCAAGATGCTTTCCAGCTTTATAAATAAAGATGTTTCATCGAATGAATTCGATTCATCAACGTCAGACGTTCCTGATATAAAATTTTAATAGAAACTTTAACACTCAATTTCCTAGAACTTAGTCAAGTCTGTGAGGAAATTCAATTACTGAATATTTAAGTAACAGGTGTAGGTGATTGTTCGAAGCAATGATATTATAAAGATAAGTTACCTCCATACTGAGCAGTGTCCAATTTTGTTTTCATGTTTGGTGCATACTTGCTTATAGATTTCAAGTATGAATGCGATAGATAATACAGAACATAATGATACAAAAAGCGATAGCTAATGTTGACGGCAATAGTTTTCGTAGTGCGATATATATATATAGTCTATTTCACATAGCATGGGTACTATGACGTTTAACATTTTACGATGAAGATGGAAGAAAATAATTGAATTCTGAGGAATTGTTCGAGATGATGCCCACGGTCACATTTTATCAACGCACCTCTCGCCACCGACAGGGAGTACATCCTCACATCCTTGCACCTCAAGCTTGCCGTACCGTAAGATTCCAGAGGAATTTCTTACCACGAACGATTAGGCTGTGGAATGAGCTCCCTGCCGAGGTTCTTCCAAGAGACGGCAACGCGTGAGTCACCCCTGACACCCCTGGTGTTGCAAACGTCCATAGACTACGGTAACTGCATACCATCAGGCGGGCCGTATACTTGTTTGCCACCTTGATAGAATAAAAAAAAAAAAAGTCAAACCATTGGCTATTTGCATGATCAAGAGCCTAGAGTATTCAATTGACAAGTTTTTATTTAATCGTATTTCATTTATATTTTTCTTCAATCGTCACAGTACCCATGCTGTGTGAAATAGATACGTCTTTCTTACTAAAATATCATTGGCTCGAATTTCTTGTGCTTACACATTTTTAGAAGGAATTTTCTTAATCAGCTCCTCAGTCCACGTGTGGGTAAATGAGATCGAGTGAATAGAAATAATAATTTGATAAATTACCTGTAATCAGTAATACTGTTCTTACTTTTGTTACATCACGCTTTTGTTCACTGAACGGGTAGGCAGAGGTGTATGACACTTACGTTTTGCCAGCTGTGTTGGTCCCTTATGCCAAGCACACGGGACTAACAAAACTGCGAAAACGTAGGGAAATGATTTCTTATAAATATAGAAGTAATATTGCAACGCAAACTCTTGTAGTTTACGTCATGGAGACATGTTTTAAAAAATCAAACTGGAATATAATTTATCTTATTTAAATTCCTAAGAATAACGAGATCCCACAAAGGACAAAATTTTGTATGTTATTCTTTGATTCTGGGTGTACATTTTGTTGGTAAATTGTGTCTGTAAAGTCCCTCGCGACACAGAGATTGTTACTTAATGCAAGAATTTCTTTAAAAATATGTAGTAAATATGCAATCGACTATGTTTCTCCCAAAGGTATGCTTTTTACCTTAATAGTCATTTCGCTAGACCGATTCCTTTATAAAGAACTGTTTCAAAAGACCCTGTTGTCCGTAACTAACGTAACGAACATCGGCTTTTTATTATTACGTCTATAAGTCTCTGAGGAATGTGCCCACTTTTGCAAAATAAAAAAAGGAATATTATTTATTGTTTGATGCAAAATAAACAAAAGTCTGTCAAGGAGCAGAAAGCTTCTTGGCATCTAAGAAGAAGCTTAAGAGGTTGTCTAAATTTAAGCTCCTTAGACGAGGAAAATATCTACCAAAATTTTAAAGTAATCATAGAAAGAGCCGCGCGAAAAATATTAATGGAATTTCCTGAAGTCCAATGCCATACCTATTTATATAAGTAAATTTATACACTAATATTATAAAGCGGAGTTTGTTTGTGTGAACGCTCTAATCTCTGGAGGTTCCAGTTAGATTTAAAATATTCTTTTTGGATTCGTTAGCCCTATTCTTGAGAAAGGTTATAGATTATTTAACATCACGCTATGATCCAAGGGAAGCATGATAGAAATAATAAACGTGACACGGGACGAAATCCAAATTTAACGCGGCTGAAACCGCGAGGAACAGCTAGTTAACATTTAAATAGATAAAGACGAAACAAGATTGGCCATCACGCTTAACTTTTTAGATAAACAGATGTTTATAGCAAACCAAATATTTAAAACGAACTCATATTATTAACGGCCCCAAATAAACGCCCAGTAAACTATCTAATAAATTTTATCTTATTATGCAATTGAATTGACGTGACACATTACATAACACATTGGCATTCAATACGGCGGTGGTGACGGCGCTTGCGTTGCGTCATCGGCGTTTATTATTATTATTTAAGATACTTTACTTAATAGTATTTTAAATATTTTTTTCTTTTTACTTTATATTTTTATTCACGCAACACATTGACACGTCGCTCGTCCTGTCCCTAGGGCTCTGCTGAAAATCAGCGCTGTTGTGTGACCCGCAACTATTATTTGTTGGCGCCGCAGCATTATTCTGAGCAGAGTCCAAATTCCCGCAAATGTGACATACAGCGGGTACAAAAAAAAAAGAAAAATTTAAGTAATTAATTAATTTAAGAAGGTTTTAAGTAGGTACCTGTACCTACTTAAAACCTGTACCTACTTAAAACCTTCTTAAATTAATAAATTACTTAAATTTTTGTAATTAATTACCTGTACCTACTTAAAACCTGTACCTACTTAAAACCTTCTTAAATTAATTAATTACTTAAATTTTTTTTTTTTTTTGTACCCACTGTATGTCTCATTTGCGGGAATTTGGACTCTGCTTAGCATAATGCTGCGGCGCCAACAAATAATAGTTGCGGGTCACACAACAGCGCTGATTTTCAGCAGAGCCCTAGGGACAGGACGAGCAAAAATGGAATTTTAATACAAAATAGGTAGGCCTATTTTGTATTAAAATTCCATTTTTTTTGTATTCCCCAGTGTATGTTTTTTGCTGAAATTAAATGCATTTTCTTTCTTTCTTCTAATGGCATAAACCAAACTCTTGAGCGTAGCCTGCTTATTGGTAACTTAACCCAGTGTTCACCTCGATCTGTTTATGTATTAAAAATTCACGTCAACGTACTTTTGCACTACAATTCTATCGCAATTGTAACTATAAACTAAATTCGCTGCGATTTTCTCGAAGTCCAAAGACTATTTTTCCTTGAATTCGTGGACGCAAAGTCTTCGCCACCTTTCTTGAAAATGTTTATCCATTTCTAAGAAATAGTTTTTAAGTCTAGACTGAGATGTAGTTACGTTCGGTAAAAAAAAGCTGAAAAGAACTATAAATTACTTTTCTTGCTATTTGTATTGGGCTAGACCATTCCAGACATTTTGTAAATATTTCGCCTATTTTTATATGTGCGTTGCTTTTATTGAATTTATTAGAAACTAAAAATAGTTTATTTTTATTGATTTAAAAGAAAATAATAAATATTTTTCTGATCTAAATAATAGTTTAATGAATCGTTTAGGCACACATTTTTATGATAAGTAGGACACCATCAAGTGAACAAGCCCGACTGGGAATAAGATCACCTTTCAGAAGGCTGCAGACTAATAATATAATTACACAAAGTGATGTAGTTGTTTTCCCGTGCGTGAGTACAGATCGATTAGACATGCTTCTAAGGCGTGTAGGGTTCCTTCACATAATTAACGCTTTTATCTAAAGCAGAATAATTACGCCATTTATATCCTTACTAATATTATAAATGTGAAAGTTTGTAAGAATGGATGGATGGATGTTTGTTACTCTTTCACGTAAAAACTACTGAACGGATCTGGATGAAATTTGGCACACAGATAGATTATGGTCTGGAATAACACATAGGCTACTTTTTGCAGCGATAACCGACATCCACGCGGGCGGAGTCGCGGGCAACAGCTAGTCTTTAATAAAATATTCAGCCATAAGTAGTTATTTCGGTCGCTAAACATCCCTTATGATCAATGGATACCCAATAATTACTTACAGATCCGTCTTCCCCAAATCAATTATGCATAACTTGAGGACTCCTTGATAATAATTAATGGGGTTCTGAATATACGTCACCATTATTTGCATCGTAGATCATAGGGAATATATATGATAATTACACTTCTAACCACTGAGGATTTATTTCCATCACTTGAGGTCGTCGTCAGGGACCGAAGTTCGAATCGATCGATCAATTGATTGAAACGCTGCCAAATTGTACCAAACGGCTCAAGTGTAATAGCTCTATAGTTTAATTGATTTACGTACATTGTGAGATTGAATCTTCATTAGGCTAGTATAATAACTGGAGTGGAAAGGACAACATTCTCGGTGTACAGCACACATTATGTGTTAAGGAGTAGTTTACAGGTCTCTAGAGATGCGTTTGGTGCTCATTTAGAGATGCATTTTGAGAGAAACGTTTTCCTATCCCAGGTATACTCCATCTTAATGCCTTGGTGTAGAAAATAATGGGTATGCAAAACGCAAGTGATACCTCTGGTATTCCACGCGTCCTTACGCTACGGTAACTACTTAACATCAGGCGGGCCGTATGCTTGTTAGCCACCCAAGAAGTATAAAAAAAAGTTCTTTTAAGACAACTCCCACATTAGCGAACCAGCCCTGTGTCGCGAGGACTTTTCAAACATACAATAAATTCATGGACACAAATTCATCATCATTCATCTAGACTTGGAACAAACATTCCGAATCCCAAGTTTTGTCTCGTGTAATCCTCCAAAGTCACTAACCATTAGACCAACAGGCCAGTCATTCAATTTATCTATTATAATATAAACGTATTTTAAAATATATAAGAGTGTTTACCAGTTGTTTAGAGGCCCTAGTATGGACTGCCTAATTTGAGATCAAATAATATAATTTCATTTATTAAAGTAACTATGACTTATTTGATTAGTAAACAAACTTAAAAGACTATTGTTAGTAAAATTCTAAGTACTTATAAACTAGTGGTAACAATATACGATATAACACAATTTACAGGTAAACTTAACTAGTTTAAAACAATTTTTATGATAAATATAGTAAGTTAGCATTAAATACCTGCTGGTCTAGTGTTATCTTCACATTTCCAAACATTATACACCAGTCACAACACAAACAATGAGCACAGCTGTTGAGGTTTCGATCCTTGACATGAAGTCATATTTTGAGGAGAGGATGGCAAAGTTTGAAGCTGACCTCCAAAAGAAACCTTCATCGGACACAGGCAGCCTGGCTGAAGACTTTTCTGCATTCAAGGTGTTTGTAATAAAAACTTTAAAATCCTTTTCTGATCAACTTCAAACTCTTGCACGTGAAGTCGACAATTTAGAGACGCGCAGCCGACGAAAGATGTTGCTCCTTCACGGTGTTGAGGAGATGAAAGGAGAAGACTCAGCTCAGGTGGTAACAGATGTGGTTATACAACGCCTTAAAATCGACGGTTTTACATATGCAGATGTCCAACGCTGCCATCGAATGGGGCGACAAACTCCTGCACAGAAGCCACGACCCATACTGGTTAAATTCCAGAGTGTTGCAGTGCGAGACAGCTTATGGTTTTCTAAAGCCAAACTGAAGGGCACAGGTGTTACTCTGTCAGAATTCATTTATTTAAATGGAGGAGGCCAACGTTCAGCAGTGGACATCAACAGGCTGAGGAGATGAAAAAGAAGGTATATTTACCAGATGTTTGTTTTCCACAGTATAGTCTCTGCCTAGTTTAGGATAGGAAAACCGCGAGTGAGATTTGTAAAATAAAGTTTCTGGCAAGATATCAAGAATTACAAAGTACATCCAATTTTTAATTTATTTATTTAAACCTCTATACTGCACTTTATTTTTTTTAAGGTGATATCTCGAAACAAAGACCAGCCCCTTTAAACAAGTGGCATAAACAGTAGTCGAAGCAAAAAATCAAAAAACAAATGTATGTATGGGTTTTGACGTAAGTTTTCGACATTACATCGTAAACTTATGTCAAATCTTTTTTGATTTTTCGATTCGACTGCCATTCATGCCTGCCTAAGGTCTGCTTAGGCTAAAGGACGACGTGTACCTAGTATATCTAAGCTCAAATAGAGCAAATGCTTCAGTATGTATTGTAATGTATTACCATAAAATGCACTCAAGATAGTGCCTAGTATAATCCACACCACTAGCATCTGTCAAGTTGCGTGGTCCACCAAACTGATTCGATAGACCATTAAGCCTGGAGTATAGCGACCGAGCTATTTGTAACACGATTTATGTACCACGGTTAGATTACAACCAGCCGCTATACATCCTAGACAATCCATACTTAATATTATAAATGCGAAAGTAACTCAGTTTAATTGTCAGTTTGTCTGTAACTTTTTGACGGATAAACGACTATAAGGATCCAAATGAAATTTGGCAAGGAGATACATTGTAAGAATTACATATAATATGATTATTAAGTACAGGATAATAAATGAATATGAAAAGGTATGTCATAAATAAATATGATTGCCTGCTTTAGAAAATCGACAGCAGTTTATCTATTGCCTCTTTTTTGTCAAAACTTTTTTAAATATGCGCGTGTATTTATTCTCACGCATCTTATTTATTTATCTGTGATGTTTTTTTTATATGAGTATTTACCAGTTTTATTTTAAAATGGATTTTGTAGTAAAATTAGATTTACTAACTTCATTTTGCTGACCAGTGAACCATATAGTAAATAATTATAATGTGAAGCTTGTTATGAAAAATTCTCGAATGCTAATAATTTTAAGAATTTAATTACGTAGACGAACTGAATATATATATTGCAGTTTTATCGTACTCTAGACTGGCTATTCTTTATTGTTTGAGGGGCACTCAAGATGCTTTCCAGCTTTATAAATAAAGATGTTTGATCGAATGAATTCGATTCATCAACGTCTGACCTGTTCCTGATATAAAATTTTAATAGAAACTTTAACACTCAATTTCCTAGAACTTAGTCAAGTCTGTGAGAAAATTCAATTACTGAATATTTAAGTAACAGGTGTAGGTGATTGTTTGAAGCAATGCGCAATGATATTATAAAGTAAGATAAGTTACCTTCATACTGAGCAGTGTCCAATTTTGTTTTCATGTTTGGTGCATACTTGCTTATAGATTTCAAGTATTAATGCGATAGATAATACAGAATATATTGATACAAAAAGCGATAGCTTATGTTGACGGTAATAGTTTCCGTAGTTCGATATATATGTATATAGTCTATTTCACATAGCATGGGTACTATGACGTTTAACATTTTACGATGAAGATGGAAGAAAATAATTGAATTCTGAGGAATTGTACGAGATGATGCCCACGGTCACATTTTATCAACGCACCTCTCGCCACCGACAGGGAGTACATCCTCACATCCTTGCACCTCAAGCTTGCCGTACCGTAAGATTCCAGAGGAATTTCTTACCACGAACGATTAGGCTGTGGAATGAGCTCCCTGCCGAGGTTCTTCCAAGAGACGGCAACGCGTGAGTCACCCCTGACACCCCTGGTGTTGCAAACGTCCATAGACTACGGTAACTGCATACCATCAGGCGGGCCGTATACTTGTTTGCCACCTTGATAGAATAAAAAAAAAAAAGTCAAACCATTGGCTATTTGCATGATCAAGAGCCTAGAGTATTCAATTGACAAGTTTTTATTTAATCGTATTTCATTTATATTTTTCTTCAATCGTCACAGTACCCATGCTGTGTGAAATAGATACGTCTTTCTTACTAAAATATCATTGGCTCGAATTTCTTGTGCTTACACATTTTTAGAAGGAATTTTCTTAATCAGCTCCTCAGTCCACGTGTGGGTAAATGAGATCGAGTGAATATACGAGCTTGCTCAGCGGGTATGCTATCTTATCTTACCTTTAATTCTGCACCTCATGCATTTAGCTGCATTTACTTAATGACCAACATTATTCACACGCTTAAATGACTACAGAATATAATATTTAAAACACATCCTTGAACATTGTTAACATTTATTTGAAATATAATATTCATGCTAAGTTAAATAAATAGATAACCGACGTCCTACTAAATGTTTTGCACATTCAGAAATAAAGTTGTTTGAAAGTTGAAAGTTATTTATACAGAAAAAGAAACACGAAAATATAATGCTCCCACTACACGTTGGCCCAATATGCACCAATATTGGCTTCAGTAAATCCATAATATATTATAGCAATTTACGAAAACTGACGGAAGTACAATGTTCCAATTTATTTTTAACCGACTTCAAAAAGAGGAGGTTATCAATTCGTGTGTATTTTTTTTTTTTTTTTTTTTCAATGTTTTTTACCGCATAACTCCGTCATTTATGGACCGATTTGAAAAATGATTTTTTTGTCTGACTGGACATACTTCCAGTTTGGTCCCATTATCATCAAAAGAAAGTTCTGATGATGGGATCCATGAGGAATTGAGGGAACTCCTCAAAAGTTATGGGCACACATATAGCAATTTCAATATTTTTAACAACTAATCAATCATTTGCATTCAGAAACTGTAATTTGGTGAAGTAAAACTGATGAAAAAGACCACAGATGGCCATCTCAACTTTTCAATAATAAGTATTTTACTGATGGCGATTAGATAAGTTTCTGTTATTGTTGCTAAGCAACTAATAATAAGTAATAATGACGTGAATGAATTTAGCGCGGATTGCACAGATTAAATATTGCTTTTAATACCTACTTGATCTGTGTTCAGCCCGACGCTCAGTCGATTTTATTCGATTGTAACAAACAAATATTTGAAAATTTTACAATTTGCCGTACTGAAGTCGTTTTTTTTTGTTAAAATTATAGAATATAAGTATGCTGTGGTTTATGTTGGCCCAACGTGTAGAGTGAGTTTTAGGCGATAAACACACTACAGTGCACAACGCAACGGTGTTCGGGATTACAGTTTTAGCGTTGAATTTAATGCAATTTGTACGGGTTGTTGTACATTCGTCAAAAAGTAAATTTGCCACGAAAAAAATTAAAGCACGGCAAGCGCACGGTTCGCGAAGAATTGTGAATTGAAAATAATATAAAAGTCATTGAAGACAAGTAGGGCACCACCACCGAGGGAAGGACCACAGCCAAATAACAACAGTGTAGTTATGTGTGTGAGTACAGGTCTCCAGCGTTCATTTACGGATGCGTTTTTAATTGAAACGTTTTCTTATCCTAGGTATACTCAATTTTAAAGCCCCTAGCCCTGTAAAAAAAATGGCTCGGCAACACTTGTTTGCCAACCAAGTAGTATAAAAAAAAAAAAAAAATTACTTTTCATTGCTTCGATTTTAAACCTGAACAAAAAAGCACACCGCAGTTGCTAATATTTGGTAGATACGCATTTTCACTTAAGATAAGTCCCCTCCACGGACCGTATTTCACAAGATTAAGTCATTCGCCGCACCCTCCCTTTGTTTTAATCCGCTACAGATCCAGAGATAAATCGACCATAACTGGCTTCAAATCTTACGCAGTAGCTGTTGCAGTATAAATGTTAAAATTAATGTTTGTGCGCGGTCTATTTTTACTAAATATACGAAGTTTTAGTTTCACACAAATATTTTAAAAATGCGGGAGTCCATCTGCCTAGAGTACTGTCGTTGTTTTTTACCCTGTGCTTGGGCCACTCATATTTGCCGGAACCCCTTATGCGGACAATAGTAGTCCCCATAGTTAAGAACAGAACGGGTGACACATCCGATATGAGTAATTATCGACCCATCTCGCTCGCTACCACCATGGCAAAGGTGCTTGACGGTCTGTTAAATGGTTGCCTCTCAGAATTTGTTAACATACATGACGCACAGTTCGGGTTCAAATCGGGAGTGTCAACTGAGAGCGCTATCCTTAGTTTAAAACACACTGACAAGTACTACACCATGAGGAAGACTCCGGTATACGCGTGTTTTCTCGACTTGTCAAAAGCTTTTGATATGGTTGTGTATAATGTCCTATGGGACAAGTTGAGAGACGCGGGTGTGCCGGCGGAGTATACATCACTTCTCAGATACTGGTACAATAACCAAAAAAATCAAGTAAGGTGGGTCGGTACTTTGTCGGATGAGTACAGGGTGGAATGTGGTGTACGACAGGGGGGATTAAGCTCGCCTTTGTTATTTAATCTGTACGTGAATGAGCTTATCGAGCGGCTGAGCAGCACACATGTCGGCTGTCACATTGATGGCACCTGTGTGAATAATATAAGTTACGCGGACGATATGGTGCTGCTTAGTCCATCGATAGGTGGGCTGAGACACTTACTAATGACCTGCGAGATATATGCGGCGGCGCACGGTCTAAAGTACAACTCAAAAAAGAGTGAAATTTTAGTGTTTAAAGCACCCACACAACAACGCCGCTGTGTGCCGCCTATATGTCTCAACGGCGTAGTACTCAACGTGGTTGATAGTTTTAAGTACCTGGGTCACATTGTCACCTTGCGATTGTGACATGCGGGATGACCGTGACATAGAACGGGAGCGCAGGGCGTTGTCGGTGAGGAGTAATATGCTCGCCCGTAGGTTCGCTCGCTGCACTACAGACGTCAAAGTCACTTTATTTAAGGCGTTCTGTCTGTCCTTTTATTCGAGCGGCCTATGGGTGTCTTATACGAGCCGAGCCTACAACGTCCTGCGCGTGCAATACAACAACGCCTTCAGGATGCTTTTGCGATTGCCGTGGCGATGTAGTGCAACGGGCATGTTTGCGGAGGCTCGCACGGATGGCTTTCACGCCATCATGCGTAAAAAAGCAGCTTCCCTACTACAGCGCTTGCGTAACAGTCGCAATGGCATCCTGAAGATGATTGCTGATAGACCGGACTGTCCCATCCAAAGGCACTGGGTGGAGTTAGCATTAGGGTTAAAATAATAGCTTATTTTATAATAATTACTAATAATACTAATATAGATTATAAGCACAAATTGTTACTAATTTGCCACTAACAATATATGGAAATTTGTTTCTGAAAATAAAATGTTTATTATTATATTATATTATTATAATAATATACTTAACACGAATCCAAAAAAGGTCAAAATACAAATAAATGAATGTTCTGTACCTGAGACATCCGAATATAAACATGTAAGCGATTGAAGAACTCAGATAGGATTTTGATTTGACTACCTGATACTCCCAAAATATATTAACAAAACGATTAAATTTTGAATCATAATTTATTTAAGCACTGTCAATAAAATATCATAAGGTACCTGCATAACTGAGAGATTTAAACTTGTCTTTATTATTTAGTATTTCTATAATTAATTTAAACTTCCATTGATTTATTACCTTCCGTAACTAACTTCATAAATCTATAAACTAAATTAATTTTACTTTGACAACACAGACCGCACGGGAATTCAATAAATAGTCCTCCGTGGTTCGCTTCAAATATTTTAAAACCACTTCAAATAGTGTAAATCGCTCGCAAATACGAATTATCGGTGTAATTTGATCGAAATGGAGGTCGAAGGTGCAATGTAGGCGTGTTGCAAGGAAGCATTTTGACGTAGAATTTATAGCTCGCCGGCTTTGAATACTAACTTACTATAGACCTGTTCCTGCAGAGTAATTCGAATTTGAACCCTTTTAGTGCACACATGAAACCTAGATAATTATATCATTGAGAATCAGAATTGAGTCAGTATTTTATCATTTTAGAAATAATAAATAGATATTATTTGACAACTAATAAATAAGATCATTTGAAAAAAAAAATTGCGGTTACACATAGAATTTTATTTCAAATTAGTATTTTTTTTGTTAGGAACAAGATTGGTAACAAGATTATGGATTGAACGCAGAATTACGACGCGATCTAAGAGATTGTAGCAGACAAGCCGTTATTCGGGGTTATTGCATACTTTATTGTTATAAGCTTTTGCTTTACCACGAATATAAAAAGTATGATGTAATGTGCCTGATTTATCCTTACTAATATTATAAATGTGAAAGTTTGTGAGAATGGATGGATAGATAGATGGATGGATGGATGCATGGATGGATGGATGTTTGTTACTCTTTCACGTAAAAACTACTAAACGGATCTGGATGAAATAAGGCACATAGATAGATTATGGTCTGGAATAACACATATGCTTAGGATAACCGACATCCACGTGAGCGGAGCCGCGGGCAACAGCTAGTTATAAATAAAATTACTCATTGACATCAATGGCAAAGTCAATTCTTGAAATCTAAATTTCAACATACACTATCTATACTTATAATAAAATTGTATAGGTTGTTTTAGCTAATCTCTAGAACTACCAATTGGGTTTGAAAATATTTTTGCATTTTGATAACGCACTTCTTGAAAAAGGTTAAGTTACCTATAAGGGTAAGATAGCGGTTATTTAAATATAGTGGTTATTCATTTTCTAATGTATTTGGTTAGTTAGTTCGTTAAGGTGTCAGATTTAAGTGAAATTTTAATATACTTACGTAACTTTGGTGAGAATGCTAAGCTAAGGAAGATACTATGGAAATTTACGGATGATGCATAGGATGGTGGCCTAAGGTGGCTAGGAACTTCTCAGCTGGTGGCCTAAGGTGGCTAGGAACTTCTCAACAAAATGCGATAGCCCCGCCGCGCCGTGTTAAGCTTTGTTGGATTTATCTTGACGAGTACTATATCTCTTGTTGGTACCCAGGCCGTAATATAATGATATGAAGCCAAAGTGGCTACTGAAACTCTTTAACAATACAAAAATAACAACAACTACAACAGTACAATCCTGAAGATAAGGATAAAATCTGAAGCTAGTCACCGATACAAGCTTGTATTTAAAAATATATTTTTAATTATAAACTTGTTTTATTCAGTTCTGCTAGTTAATTACGTAGAATACGAATGAATAAAAACAATGGCACAAGACGTTTGAAAACAAGCAACGACCCATAAATAAATTGAAATTGAGAATTACACTTTGCAAGTGCAATTGTCATTTTCAATTTATAGACGGTTCTTTGAGGTTTTATATAAAAGCCAGAGCACTGAGAAATATTAATTATTTCCTATTATTATAGCAACAAACACGCAAGTAGCAATATTTCTTTGTTTATATATTGAGTAGATATATTCTATACTAGTTTCCGCCCGCGGTTTCGCCCGCGGGTACATTCCCTCGGTATCAGAGTTTTTTCCGGGATAAAAAGTAGCCTATGTGTTATTCCAGACTATAATCTATCTCTATGCCAAATTTAATCCAGATCCGTTTAGTAATTTTGCATGAAAGAGTAACAAACATCCATACATTCTTACAAACTTTCGCGTTTATAATATTAGTATAGATATAGATTTTATAAAAGTTCTGGAGTGGTGACCACAAACTGGAAGACGCAGCGTGAGCTGGCCTCCAACAGGTGGAGCGACGAACTGGTAATGGTCGCGGGAAGGCGATGGATAAGGTCAGCTCAGGACCGAATGCTGTGCTGCTTAGGGGAAGCCTATGTCCAGCAGTAGACGTCTTTTGGCTGAGATTATTATATTCTTTATTTTATACTGTAAAACACAAGTAAAACAATTATAAGTTATTTATTATTTAACAAAATATGTATATATTACGATACTGCCTTATCGCTAACAGCGATTTCTACCAGGCAATCTTTATAATACGTCGATCATCAAATTGTAATATGGTCTTGGAATAGCTTTTGAGCAAAATCATTATATTTCATATTATTTTCTTTAAGAGAAAATAGTACTTACAGTGGGGATCGAGATCGAGAGTGTTATTATATGCTTTAAAATAACAGGAAATTAGTAGAATGACGAAGTATTTTTATCGTCGGAAAATATTGTCTTTGTTTTTTACGAGGTCTAAAAGGAAAATTAACAGGAATGGAAAATAGTGCTGGTTCCGTTTTGGGGGTCGAGAAAATAGGTTCATGAGTTCCGAGTGTTCCGAGATCCCGTTTCGCTTTTACTCTAAAGAGGAAGCGAGCTCTTTGTAGAAATAGCGAAACGACTGATCGACACTTCGCGTGACCTGCTGGCTTGTTTATCACACAGAGCATCAGCATTGCTATTCAACGTCACAATACTGCTAGCCTTTTGCCGATTAATGCTGATTAATATAGTGACGCCCAAACAAGTCCGTTTAATTAATAACGTACGCTATTTCATTATCTTTTAAGTTAGAGATACTTTAAGTTAAGTTCAATAAATGTATTATTAGTTAATTAAATTTAGTACGGAAATATCTGGATTCATTCTGCGATCGGCCCTCTATGATTTGTCCTACATAAAAAAATCTGAGTCGTCCTAAGCAATATAAAATCCTTAGTCCCAAAATATAATTTCATTTTGGGACAAAGTAAGTATATTGTTTGGGAAGACTCAGGATTTAATCATTACTAAAAATATCCTATTCAATTTCAACACGCGTTGTTCGAGCATCGTCCTTTGTAGGTAAGGAGGTTTAAGACCGCAATTCAATCGATCCATAAACCCAGAACTGATACGAAAGGACTTAAATTTGTCATGATCGGAGACATAAGCCACTATGAGTATACAGAAGGTCGTATAATGATACTCATAAGCGAAGTGGTTACGTCGAGGGTTAAAGTGGACCGAAAGATGAAACCTCGTGATGAGGGATAATCACCTAATTAGAATATGTGAGACGCATTTCTCTTCGCTATGAGATACCCTCTTATGTTTTATAGATATGGTCGGCTATAAATTGAACGTATATAATATAGATTATAAGCACAAATTGTTACTAATTTGCCACTAACAATATATGGAAATTTGTTTCTGAAAATAAAATGTTTATTATTATATTATATTATTATAATAATATACTTAACACGAATCCAAAAAAGGTCAAAATACAAATAAATGAATGTTCTGTACCTGAGACATCCGAATATAAACATGTAAGCGATTGAAGAACTCAGATAGGATTTTGATTTGACTACCTGATACTCCCAAAATATATTAACAAAACGATTAAATTTTGAATCATAATTTATTTAAGCACTGTCAATAAAATATCATAAGGTACCTGCATAACTGAGAGATTTAAACTTGTCTTTATTATTTAGTATTTCTATAATTAATTTAAACTTCCATTGATTTATTACCTTCCGTAACTAACTTCATAAATCTATAAACTAAATTAATTTTACTTTGACAACACAGACCGCACGGGAATTCAATAAATAGTCCTCCGTGGTTCGCTTCAAATATTTTAAAACCACTTCAAATAGTGTAAATCGCTCGCAAATACGAATTATCGGTGTAATTTGATCGAAATGGAGGTCGAAGGTGCAATGTAGGCGTGTTGCAAGGAAGCATTTTGACGTAGAATTTATAGCTCGCCGGCTTTGAATACTAACTTACTATAGACCTGTTCCTGCAGAGTAATTCGAATTTGAACCCTTTTAGTGCACACATGAAACCTAGATAATTATATCATTGAGAATCAGAATTGAGTCAGTATTTTATCATTTTAGAAATAATAAATAGATATTATTTGACAACTAATAAATAAGATCATTTGAAAAAAAAAATTGCGGTTACACATAGAATTTTATTTCAAATTAGTATTTTTTTTGTTAGGAACAAGATTGGTAACAAGATTATGGATTGAACGCAGAATTACGACGCGATCTAAGAGATTGTAGCAGACAAGCCGTTATTCGGGGTTATTGCATACTTTATTGTTATAAGCTTTTGCTTTACCACGAATATAAAAAGTATGATGTAATGTGCCTGATTTATCCTTACTAATATTATAAATGTGAAAGTTTGTGAGAATGGATGGATAGATAGATGGATGGATGGATGCATGGATGGATGGATGTTTGTTACTCTTTCACGTAAAAACTACTAAACGGATCTGGATGAAATAAGGCACATAGATAGATTATGGTCTGGAATAACACATATGCTTAGGATAACCGACATCCACGTGAGCGGAGCCGCGGGCAACAGCTAGTTATAAATAAAATTACTCATTGACATCAATGGCAAAGTCAATTCTTGAAATCTAAATTTCAACATACACTATCTATACTTATAATAAAATTGTATAGGTTGTTTTAGCTAATCTCTAGAACTACCAATTGGGTTTGAAAATATTTTTGCATTTTGATAACGCACTTCTTGAAAAAGGTTAAGTTACCTATAAGGGTAAGATAGCGGTTATTTAAATATAGTGGTTATTCATTTTCTAATGTATTTGGTTAGTTAGTTCGTTAAGGTGTCAGATTTAAGTGAAATTTTAATATACTTACGTAACTTTGGTGAGAATGCTAAGCTAAGGAAGATACTATGGAAATTTACGGATGATGCATAGGATGGTGGCCTAAGGTGGCTAGGAACTTCTCAGCTGGTGGCCTAAGGTGGCTAGGAACTTCTCAACAAAATGCGATAGCCCCGCCGCGCCGTGTTAAGCTTTGTTGGATTTATCTTGACGAGTACTATATCTCTTGTTGGTACCCAGGCCGTAATATAATGATATGAAGCCAAAGTGGCTACTGAAACTCTTTAACAATACAAAAATAACAACAACTACAACAGTACAATCCTGAAGATAAGGATAAAATCTGAAGCTAGTCACCGATACAAGCTTGTATTTAAAAATATATTTTTAATTATAAACTTGTTTTATTCAGTTCTGCTAGTTAATTACGTAGAATACGAATGAATAAAAACAATGGCACAAGACGTTTGAAAACAAGCAACGACCCATAAATAAATTGAAATTGAGAATTACACTTTGCAAGTGCAATTGTCATTTTCAATTTATAGACGGTTCTTTGAGGTTTTATATAAAAGCCAGAGCACTGAGAAATATTAATTATTTCCTATTATTATAGCAACAAACACGCAAGTAGCAATATTTCTTTGTTTATATATTGAGTAGATATATTCTATACTAGTTTCCGCCCGCGGTTTCGCCCGCGGGTACATTCCCTCGGTATCAGAGTTTTTTCCGGGATAAAAAGTAGCCTATGTGTTATTCCAGACTATAATCTATCTCTATGCCAAATTTAATCCAGATCCGTTTAGTAATTTTGCATGAAAGAGTAACAAACATCCATACATTCTTACAAACTTTCGCGTTTATAATATTAGTATAGATATAGATTTTATAAAAGTTCTGGAGTGGTGACCACAAACTGGAAGACGCAGCGTGAGCTGGCCTCCAACAGGTGGAGCGACGAACTGGTAATGGTCGCGGGAAGGCGATGGATAAGGTCAGCTCAGGACCGAATGCTGTGCTGCTTAGGGGAAGCCTATGTCCAGCAGTAGACGTCTTTTGGCTGAGATTATTATATTCTTTATTTTATACTGTAAAACACAAGTAAAACAATTATAAGTTATTTATTATTTAACAAAATATGTATATATTACGATACTGCCTTATCGCTAACAGCGATTTCTACCAGGCAATCTTTATAATACGTCGATCATCAAATTGTAATATGGTCTTGGAATAGCTTTTGAGCAAAATCATTATATTTCATATTATTTTCTTTAAGAGAAAATAGTACTTACAGTGGGGATCGAGATCGAGAGTGTTATTATATGCTTTAAAATAACAGGAAATTAGTAGAATGACGAAGTATTTTTATCGTCGGAAAATATTGTCTTTGTTTTTTACGAGGTCTAAAAGGAAAATTAACAGGAATGGAAAATAGTGCTGGTTCCGTTTTGGGGGTCGAGAAAATAGGTTCATGAGTTCCGAGTGTTCCGAGATCCCGTTTCGCTTTTACTCTAAAGAGGAAGCGAGCTCTTTGTAGAAATAGCGAAACGACTGATCGACACTTCGCGTGACCTGCTGGCTTGTTTATCACACAGAGCATCAGCATTGCTATTCAACGTCACAATACTGCTAGCCTTTTGCCGATTAATGCTGATTAATATAGTGACGCCCAAACAAGTCCGTTTAATTAATAACGTACGCTATTTCATTATCTTTTAAGTTAGAGATACTTTAAGTTAAGTTCAATAAATGTATTATTAGTTAATTAAATTTAGTACGGAAATATCTGGATTCATTCTGCGATCGGCCCTCTATGATTTGTCCTACATAAAAAAATCTGAGTCGTCCTAAGCAATATAAAATCCTTAGTCCCAAAATATAATTTCATTTTGGGACAAAGTAAGTATATTGTTTGGGAAGACTCAGGATTTAATCATTACTAAAAATATCCTATTCAATTTCAACACGCGTTGTTCGAGCATCGTCCTTTGTAGGTAAGGAGGTTTAAGACCGCAATTCAATCGATCCATAAACCCAGAACTGATACGAAAGGACTTAAATTTGTCATGATCGGAGACATAAGCCACTATGAGTATACAGAAGGTCGTATAATGATACTCATAAGCGAAGTGGTTACGTCGAGGGTTAAAGTGGACCGAAAGATGAAACCTCGTGATGAGGGATAATCACCTAATTAGAATATGTGAGACGCATTTCTCTTCGCTATGAGATACCCTCTTATGTTTTATAGATATGGTCGGCTATAAATTGAACGTATAAAATCAGGAAATCTACTTATTGAATGAAATTTCAGTACGGTTGCCGTACTTTGTAATTCTACACAGGTTCGCGATTTAGCGCGAGTTTGCACGTTACGATATTTCAGGTGAAGCATTGTTCTGAGACTTTTGTAAAATAAAATAGCCACAGCGAAATGTTTTATTTATAAATATGCTGGTTTGGATAGATGGATGTTTGTTACCACCACAAATGCTCCTGGATTATTATAATACATTGTGACACTAGTATTCTTACTTAGTATAAAATACTAAGTAAGAATACTAGTGCTATGTAGGAGTACATAGCACTAGTATTCTTACTTAGTATTTTTCTTAGTACTTTTACTATGTAATCCTATATTTTAGCTATGTTGGTGATAAATAAACTATTTTATTTATTATTTATATATGTTTAAGCGGCCGAATTATCCCGGGAAAAAACACTGTTCCCGTGGAATGGTTACTTCTATCATCAGGCAGGCCTTACGTTTATTTGTCACCGTATTTATATATAAAAAGAGAAGCCTATACCAAGTAATATTGAAAGGATAATTCCATTATTATTTTAAAATAATATTTTGAACGTTTCTCAATTATTTAATTCCGTTCAGTAATAATTAATGACAAATCCAGATAGGTACCTACAGCTTTGCCGAATGAACTGTGTAAGTAATATAGATTATATTTCCAATTTATGATGACTTTTAAAACTTTAAAAGGTAATCGTTATCAACTTTGTGCTTACCTACGAAAGTTCACCGAAGTTCCGGATTCCCTACGAATTAGATATCTGTCAAATGTTGTTTAACGGAAGTTTAATTAACGGTAGTATGATTTAATTTATAAATTAATTATTTACACTTGTTGAGTTTCGTTAATGTCTGTGAAGCTTAGGGAACGTTTTTCAGTAATTTAAATTATTATATTTCGCAGAATTTAGCAATTTATCGCTGTTTGAAGTCAGAACTTTAACTCGAGTCTCGATTTAATATTGTTATAGTTATTTCTCAAGAATTATTATACTCGTCGTCTTCAAAATACGCTTTGATGAGCTTTTTATTTTCTTTTTCTTCTCAGCCTGTCCACTGCTGAACATAGGTCTCTTCCACTTGATATTTTCTTATGTATACATATGTACCTATCTAATATCAAGCCCGTTTATCAACTAGTCGACCAACTAGTAAGTTGATTGACAAGTTAATCAATGTAATTAATAATTGTCTGGCGTTTATCGACTTATAAACAGCCAACTTAAAATATTTTTTAGCAAAATCTGTTTCATTTATGTTGTTTTTTACAATATTTTATACAAAAATATATCATTTATTTATTAAATTAATTTGGTAATATTAGGGCTATTAGCAGATTATAACAAGTTTAAACATATTTAAAATATTATTTTTCTCAAATTCTGTACTCAATTTCAGCGGTGTGCCGACTCGTTCGTATTATTTGCTTCTCTTTCACTCCTATGCAGATCGACAGCAACCAAATGACTGTTTAATTCTCAAGGTCGTTGGCAGTTATCAGTGTCATGTAAACGTGGCAAAAACAAAGCAATTCACGAAACGAAGAAGCTAACACAAGGTTCACGGAAAGTCTTTTCATAATTCGATGTAACAGGAAAACTGTTTGCTTTTATTCCATATCCAGACATATTATATAAGGTACATTCACCAAACATAACACACTAAAATACCGTAAACTTTTTAAAGCAAGGAAAAAAACAACTGAGCATCGTTTCAAGTCACGTCCCACCAATACCATTCGAATACTTTTTATGTGTGAAAGAATTTTCCCCAAGAGTTTACCTACAAACAGGTCTACTATATCCTTTGGGATTGAAAAGGGCGCTTAGAATCTTCCTACGTGTATATATTTTAGAGGCGTTAGAAAAACACACCTGCGATGGGTCGGGAAAATTCGGTACTTTTTGTTAAAGATCGTCTTTTTAATAATGCTTTGTTGGCAAACTAGCATAAGACCCGCCTGACGGTAAGCAGTTTATAAAGCCAATGGACGCTTGCAATAAAGTATTTCAAATGTCCCAAAAATTCGAGTATTTCTCAGTTTATACAGGATATATAGGTATACCGGAATTCGTTTTAAAGTTCATGTACTCACGCACAGGAACACAACCACACTGCTGTGTATAGTTATTTAGCTGTGGTCTTCTGTAAGGTAGAGTTCTCTCTCGAGTTCTCCTTCTCCAGTCGGGCTTTCTCGCTTGTATGGTGCCTTACTTATCTTTTTGCTTTGTTTTTATTCTATTAAGATGGCAAACAAGCATACGGTATGTTTATGGACGGTTGCAACACTAGGGACAACACTCGCGCGTTGCCGACTCTTTAAAATACTTATTAAAACCTTTCTTGAAGAACCTCATGCTATAGACTCTTGAAAACAGGGGGCTCATTCCACAACCTAATCGAATGAGGTAAGAAATCCTTCATTTTTTAATCTGCAAGTCTATCTTAAACGCGGTAGTAAAACTGTGTAGTAAATATGATAAATTGTTAAGTTTAGGTCTTATTCATACTCGTAACTATAGCATTCTGTACAAATTAGATATGAAAATATGATATCTCTGGCGCTTCGTACTCGAAGATGACGTTTTTATGATGACATTGGAGACTTTTTATGTTTTATAGAAGTTTGTATGTCGTACGTACACAGATATTAAAGAGAGGTAGGAAACCATACTAGCGAGCAACCCCGCCGTCAGTCAAATAACTACACACAGCGGTGTAGTTGTGGTTCTGTGTGTGAGTACAGGTTACTAGCGCTCATTTAGGGACGCGTTTCGAAAGAAGCATTTTCCCATCGTAGAGATAATAAATCCCAAAGCTCTAGTATTAAAAAATGGGTCGGCAACACTCTGGTATTGCAAGCGTCGATGGGCTACGGTAACTGCTTAACATCAGGCGGGCTGTATGCTTGTTTGCCACATAATTCGTAATGGACATTTGTGATTCTTTGAACACTAATCGCATGTTGAATACTCAAACATATAGATGGGGTGGGTGCCCTTGGTATTTTTTACAAACATTCCTAAATGATCACACTCTCGGGAAGACAACTCCACCACCGGGTGTATTTTTTAAATAAATCCTAAGAGCCTTTCATCCATACGAATACACGCGACTAGTTCGATTACTTAGTCCCATTTTATAAACATGGAGTTTGGATCACGCACGAGTACCTACATACAATTTAGTGTGGGTACAAAAACGTGATTTTTACAGCAAACTGAATGTATTGACCTTCTTGTACAAACAAAATTTAGTCACCCCAAATAGAATGACCAACTTTATTTAAATAGAAAAGAAACTTCAGGAACCCAGCAACCCAGACTCTGAAATGTTTGTTCAGATTCTGGGTGTAGTATGTACTTATGACTCCGTGACTAGGGCTGTGGTTTTTCTAAAAGGAAAAGTTCAAAATGTTAATTGTTGTACCGAGTCTAGGTGTAACTTATGTCCGTTAATAGTATGTTCGTAAAGTTTTCCACGGCACAAGGCTTAGTCGCTAAGGCAGTTATTAACATATGTTGTTTAAAAAATCAATATAAATACGCAACAGTTTTATAAATACAAACAGGGAAACAATTATTCCAATAAAAAGTATTTTTCTAACTAAAAGAATTTGGACAGTTATCCCAAGCGATATGTAAAGTATGTTGAATAAAACATATACAGTTTTTCACTCTGTTTCGACAAATGAAACTATAGAAAGTTTTTTACAGTGTACCGATAATTGACTACTGTTTCACATTTATGTTTTTTGTTATATATTGCAGGTGAGGGAATACCGCAGTGGTACAATGAATTAAATATTTTATTTATGTTTATTTATATAGTACATTTTTGTATTGAGTGCACCTGTGTTTGTGCACATACTAGTTTTTTACACTTTAAGAGGAAATGCGGGCGGAGAGACTTTTGAGTATTAGGTATTTGAATAAACTATCGCTGTCGCTCTGCGAGCGCTCGGCCGCGCGATTTGTGCGACAGGGACAACTGCATATCCGACTAAACAGCATAAGTAAAAAGTCGTAATTCGAGGTTTGGCTCTCGCCTATTTCCTCCTCCATTATTAGACCAATTTAAAAGATATTTCGTAAACTGCATGATTAGGATATAAAATGTGCCCCTATGTTTTCCTTTTTTCAATAACAGTTGTCATATTTGTATACCAGGCCTATGTTGACAGCCGTCTAAAATGGTTATTTTGAGCATTTTTAAGGGTTTCTAGTGCTTATAAATATAATGAATCATTAAAAAGGAAAACATAGGAACATACAAGAAGTTGATATTAATTTTATTGCAAAAAATGTTTACTTTAAGATCGTAAACCAGGTAGAAAACAGGCGAGAGCGTTTCTATGGAGAATAGACACACCGCGTTTCCTCTTAATAAGAAGTGGTTGTATTGACATATCGCATCCTTTGTGGAAAACTGGCGTAACTTGAGAAATGTCACTGGGCAATTTTGAACCTTAGCTGTTAAGAATAAGATGTAAATTAAAAAAACAAACACGCTTTAACCTAAGTCATTTTTCTACTGTAGGTGCGATGTGTCTTTTAAAATAATATGTGCGCGCATTATTATATCTCCCGCGCAGATGGCTAGTCTTCGCCGAGATTAGTCGCCGTGACAGAAATTCGGTTATAACAACATTATTATTCATACTAATATTATAAATAGAAAGAAAATTACATTTATTGACACAGAGTGACATTTTGGTATATTACATATGTACCTTACAATTATTATATACTAATTAGACACAGATGAAATGTAAATGTAACTCTGTTTGTTTGTTACCTTCTCACTACTGGCTGACATATCGAGGGCAAGGTATGTCTTACCCCTGAATATGCCAGGGGAAGGACCCTTTTTCATCATGACAACCGACATTGCGGAGCCGCGGACATCAAATAGATACAATATATACAATTAAGTGGAAACAAAGACAGAAACATAATTTCATTACTAGCCTGACGATAAAACAATAGAAATTCATGACAAAGGTTCGACAGTTCCCTATCAGTTCTGACTCAAGGTCATTATTAGTTGATGTATTTCTCGAAATGAAGACTATAATGAAATAAATCATTTCCAATTGAATTTATCGTGGTCGGAATATATAAATTACTCAATTCATGTTTATCTAGGTTAAGTAAATAGTAAGTAATTACCCTTGTAGCGAGGTTTAGTGGTTTTAATATTTTTTTATGAATCGTAGTCTTTTTTTTATACTACTTGGGTGGCAAACAAGTATACCGCCCACCTGATGCTAAGCAGTTACCATAACCTATGGACGCTTGCAATATCAGAGGTATCACTTGTGTGTTGCCAACCCTTTTTTTATACCAGGGTTTTAAGATGAAGTATCCCTGGGATAGGAATACGTTTCTTTCGAAACGAATTTCTAAATGAGCGCTGGAGACCTGTACTCACACACAGAAACACAACTACACCGCTTTGTGTAGTTATTTGGCTATGGTCTTTTGTAAGGTCCTCCACCTTACAAAAGACCATAGGCCTTCCCCAGTCGGGCTTGCTCACTAGTATGGTGCCCTACCTCTCTTGAAAATTTCTCAATTATTGACTAGTAGCAATAATTATTATAAATCAGCGGCCCGACCCAACTTCGTCAGGGTTAAACTATTTTAAGCTATTTTCTATGCATATTTTTTTCTCTGTAATAACAAGGTATTGAGAAACTTAAAAAATTAAAAAGACGACGGTAAAGTCTTTCTCAAGTTGTGGAGTGACCAATAAAAATAGGGATTTATTTTTATAAGTAGAGATTAAAATATCTAAATTTAAAGCTTGACCATTCGATCATAAAATAAAAGTAAGTGACTATGACTTGATTAACAAAAATTCATACTAAACAATAAACAACACAGCTGTTTTATATCCACACGTAAACAGTGACTGTGTGCATACATTGACCCAGAATTCCAAAAAACTCGGGCATAAAATCTTGGTCAAATCACTCAAATCAGTTGGACAGAAGCCAAACCCCATGAGCTTGGATATTTTCCTACTTTGTCATGAGAATAGACTAACATAAGTCATTTCAGAATGGTGGTGATGAAATACAATATTGCAACACAAAGTATTATTGATGAATGATATTTAGTCAGATATCTGTAGAATTATTGGCAACAATTGGTTTTTTTTTTCTTTTTTTTCGATTCATAAAAGACAACTTCCTCATTAGAGAACAAGCTTTGTGTGACGAAGAATTTTCGCGACGGGACGGGACACCTCTTTAGGTTAAAAAAGATTCGCTATAAAACGTTATGGGGTTCACGGAATACCCAAAGGCCTTACCATGATGTAATAGTAATCTACAGATCTTAATTTGAAATATGTTAGATGACAATTTTATTACCTAGTTTCAAGATTGCCATTGTTTGCAATTCCAATTAACATAGCCAAACATACGCTATAAAGACGTCATGTATGTCTCGAGGCCACAAAAGTACGCAGTTTTCTCATGACTTCATACTATCTGATACATAAATTACTTCATATACATAGCAAGCAGCTTCTTCGTAGCACTCAACGGCTGTAGCAAATTATCTCGTAGCAGTCGTAGACAGAAGTTTACGTTCTACGAAACTATTGAACCCGTCTACGAAGAATATTAAAGTATAAACTTGCTATAAAAGATAGACGATCAAAGCTTAACAGATTGTTGAGTCATGAACACCGACATAAATCAACATTATTAAACAGATGCTGTAAATTAATACAAATTTGTTTGTGTTAAATGCTGAAGGCAATAATACAGCTGCCTGTGGGAATGCTAAATTAATATTGCAACTCGATGCCGGTAGTAATAAATATTTGTTTCTCACACGCCCAAGCGATCTGGTTCACTTCATGAATGTATAGGTATATGTAATATTTATATTAACTGCATGTAGAGTTAAAGTGGTTTCAATTGGGATTTTTTTATACAATTTGAGTTGCAAACAAGCATACGGCCTATCTATAGGTGACAGTTACCATAGCCTATGGACGCTTGCAATACCAGAGGTATCACTTGCGTGTTGCCGACCCATTTTTTTTTCCACCACGGCTTTTACATAGAGTATACCTGGGATAGCTAGAGACCTATAGTCACACACAGGAACACAAGTACATCGCTGTGTGTAGTTATTTGACTGTGGTGTGTGTGTGTTGTGAGTTCGATCCATAAATAAATATTTACTATTCACAAATTCCGATAGTGCTCATGATTACAACTACTAACTTGCTAACCTTCTTATGATACTAGTATATGTAGTTACTAGTGAGGGAATTGTTATCAAATACTGATACTTACCACACCTATCTAGTTTTCTCTCAGTATCAACCGAAGGTTGACTGGAAGAGAAAGCCTTTAAAAGCATTAAGTCGACTTTTGTACACATTTTTTTGCAAAAAATAAAAAAATAAATAATCAGAAAAATATACAGATACTAACCATAGCGATTTCAGACTACTAAGCTTAAAGAAAAATATTGATAAATCACAATAATACAAAGTACAACCCGTACAACCCCTGGTACAATATAAAAAGTAAGTAGTATTACTTATTTATACCCCAGGGCAACGGGCAACAAAGGCAGCCTTATCGTTCGCAGTAGAAAGCTGCTTTGTTCTAGAATTGGAAAAATCTAAATATAATGATTTACGTCCAACAAAGTGGACTGACGACCTGGTAAATGTTGCGGGCAACCGATGGACAAGGTCGGCTCAGGATCGAGAGTTGTGGAAATTTTATTTTTTTCCTTTGGGGAGCAAAAGCATAAAATATGTATTGAAAACATCATGGATTGAGTTCCACGGGTTTTGTTCACCAAAAAAGTGCTCAACGCGCCTAAAGAAGTTTTCACTTCAAAATAAGTGTGAGTCATAAATTCTGCCCTGCTAGCAAAGAACGACACAAGTACATGACAAAAGTTTAGGGACAAATGCTCCTAAAGTTAGATGTCTAAGATGCATTTTCCCGTACCTTTTGATATGCGGTTATGCCTTTAATCCTTAGTAGAGAATAGTTGTCCCGAGTCTGGTTGTAGTTTGTGTCCGTTTATTGTAGGTTTGTAAAGTTTTCCGCAATATTTACGAGTATATCCCGCTTATTTCCTAGTGCGGGAGTCAAGGTGGAGAGAGAAAGCTAATAAAGATTGGTTTGCCGGTATCTGTAGCTTCGCTCTCTTTTGTAGGCTGTAATAAGACAACACAAGTGTAGGTAAATGAGTGTTAGTAATTATGTATGGTTTCCGTGTGGTGACGGATTAAGAATACAAAATGTCACCATCCCTTTCCATCCCGAGGGTGTCGTAAAAGTCAACTCAAGGTATAAGTCAGGCAGACGAAATAAAACCCTATACCAGTCCGTCTGGCCAGCGTGGTGTAGTAGGCTTATATCCCTCCAAGTGAATGGAGAAGACCCGTGCCCAGCAGTGGGACATTTATGGGTTGATATGATGAATTATGTAAAGTTAAAGGTTATTAAACTCCTTAACGTATTTAAACATGTCTAACTAAATGTCAATAAAATTATTAACCTCTCAACTGTATGAAAGAAAATATATATAAAGATATTTATTGTTGGCTTTGAATTACAGGGTTATTCCAAACAGATAGCTGAATCGAAATGTGATGTTTTGTTGATTTAATAGTTCAACCATCTGTCGGACAACATTAAAATACTGATACTCGTATTACCTTTTATGATACAATATACAACCAAACTTGTAACAACTATTTTGTAATTACACACATTTGGGTATGTGTGAGTGTATCTGTTTTATTTGTTGTAAAACTCTTAAAATTAAGTAGTCCATACGATTTCATACAAATGTATGGAATTGTTTGGACTACTTTATTTTTATTGTATAACGAAAACGACGAGTATCATGGTTTAAATGCTTAATTTATTTAAGAATGGAAGAATAATGCTGCATGGACCACAAATTCCATACATTTGTATGGAATTGTATGAAGATGCTTTTAAATTGATATCGATGGAAATTTGTAAATCGTTGCTATTAACTTCGAAGGTTCACCCAAACATGATATTATCTTCGAAGTAGTTAAACTTGATTTGTCATAAGCTATTATCTAATTAATTCAGGCTTTCGCCAGTCCGAAACAATTGTCGTAGATACCCGCATTATGACATTAACAACCGAGGGCCGGCACTCAAAGGGATCTCGATGTGAGATATATACATATAGCTATAATATATTGAATAACATTATGTGCAATCCTTCAACCATGTTATCTGTGATAATGTTCATTCATACTATTATAAATGCGAATGTAACTCTATTTGTATGTATGTGTTTGTTTATTTGTATGTGTGACGATTTTAATCCAGTTTATAATATACATATTTCTTTATCATCATCATCATCAGCCTATCGCAGTCCACTGCTGGACATAGGCCTCTCCAAGGGCACGCTACCTAGCACGATCCTCGGCTTTCCGCATCCAGCTACTCCTCGCTCCACCTCGCCTGAGGGCGTTCTACATTACGTTTACCGAGCCGCGGTCTCTATTTCTTTATGTTACAGTTTTATCTACGATTTAATGTTTATTCCATTGATATTATCTATTATAATTTGTACTGGTAATAATGCCAATGTCAGTTATATAAGACATTATAAAAAAGGCCTGTTTATCATTTTTACCGGTTAATATAACTTGAAGCTCCGCATCGGAAGGTTGAATAAAAGCAGAAATCTTTTTAGTGGTCATCGAGTTTGTTATATTATTAGTTTTTTATCTTTTCACTAATAAACGGCTGAACGTATCTTAATGAAATATGGCTTTTCGGCTCATTGTGTCAATAATCACTAACATTATTTCCGTTTCGTGACCGATTCCCTGCCACCTAACAATGGTATGGAAATGTGAATGTTATTTCAAACCCAAGTGAACATTTTATTTTTTGCAATCCCTTTTATACGAGTTAAAATTAAAAGGCATGTTTCCCTAAGTACTTAAAACAATAGCTTTCAATACTTATTTGCAGATCCGTCATGTTAATTATAGGCGCTTCATTTTTCCAGGTTAGTACACTTTTATTTTTCCTTTTAAACAAGCAGAATTGTGATTTTTCTTTCCTTAGTTCTAAATCTATTCGTTAATTTAGATCTAGGCGGTACTTGGTCCTAGTTTAGACATTAACGACTTTGCTTCCAGGGTTCTTTGTGGCTGCTTTGTAAACCGTTTTTCCTCTGCACCAAATATATATAGTGTGCGGTCTAACGAATTTGCATAAACTAAAAGGAAAAAGATTAAGTAGACCATTTTTGGAGATACTTCAGTTTAATAGTACTGCATTTATATTCTTTTGTTTGATTTTGAGATTGCGTTGTGTCTTTTCTTGTGACACTAAACAAAATATATTTTACAAAATATATTCTAGCTATGCAATAAACTTGCTTAATAAACTTTATTTTTTCAAAGTCAATTCCCACACTAGAGAACAAGATCTGTGTCGTGGGGAACTTTACAAACATTCAATTAACACACAAATAATATAAATTACACCCAGACTCAGACTCTCAACTCTTTGCGGGTCACACAAAGTTTTATCCTGTGTGGGTATCGAACCCACAACATCGCGCGCAGCAGGCGCATACTGCGGCCACTGGACCAGTAAGGCAGTCAGTGTTTAAAATTTTAACTCACGTTCGGATGATTTTAGTAATTACGCCTGCCATTAATCTTTGTGATGCGTTTTGTATGTTCCATTTTCAAATCAGACAAACATTTGTGTAATCTACAAATTGTTTTCATGTCTGACTGTACATAGTTTGTCCTTGAACGAAATGTTAGTAAATTGCCAGTGATACATTAAGTACCTGTTATCAACTGCAGGAACTTATCGATTGCTTGGTAAAGTTCTATAAAAGAGGTAGGGCACCATACTAGCGAACAAGCCCTATTGGGGAAGGACCTCTACCTTACAGAAGACCACAGCCAAATAACTGCACACAGCGCTAATTTAGGTATGCGTTTTGAAAAAAAAAAACGTTTTCCTATTCCAGGGATACTCAACCTTCAAACCCAGATGTAAAAATATGGATCAGCAAAAGATGGTTGGTAAATAATATTCTGGTATTGCAAGTGTCCATAGGCGACGGTAGCTGCTTAATATCAGGCGAGCCGTATGCGTGTTTGCCACCTGAGAAATTTAAAAAATAATTCTTTACCATACCTTTATACCCTATGCCTTTATTTTATACGATCGCAATGTGTCATCATCATCTGATGATGATGATGACACATTGTACCATTTTTGTCCTTTGTGCCGTACTACCTACACTCTGACTGACCTCTGCGCAGCAACTGATAACGCCGTGGAGGTGGCAAAATTCTGTTATCGTACCATCGACCCTTAAAAGAAGAAGATATCTGGGTAAAAACCTAGATTTTATACACTGTGGACGTAAATACAATTCGAGATATCCAGTAAACACATACCGAAAAAAACCGGCCAAGTGCGAGTCGGATTTGCGCACCGAGGGTTCCGTACAAACCTGTAGGTATATAAGTTTATTATATGATGTAACTAAAAATTTACGGTTTTCGCAATTTTTCTTTATCGGATCTTTTTCTTTGTCGGCTATAAGACGTTGCTTCGTGGCAAATTTCAAGATTCTGAGTTCACGGAAAGTACCCTGTAGGGTTTCATTTCTTGCGAGTGTCGAAAATTTGCGGCATAAACGGGTGTATCTTTTGATTGCGTTGGCTTAGACATTTGATTCACAGATTTAAGGCACAGTAGACCTAAGTATTTAATATAAATTTCAGCTTGATACCTCCACGCGTTCCTGAGCATAAGGGTCTTGACAGACAGACGGACGGACGGACGGACAACAAAGTAATCCTATAAGGGTTCTGTTTTTTTCCTTTCGAGGTACCGAACCCTAAAAACAGAAACGTGTACATAAATAATGTAAAAAGGCTAACAGTTAGGTATATTTCACTTTAGCGACAGCGACATACCTAATAACAACGAAATTTTTTTGGTAATTTGTAAACAACACGTCAATGACCTCTTGTACACGCACATGCGCGCACACAGTACCTACATATATCATTTTTTTGTACTCACATTCTTATCTCTGCATAAATTATATTCGAATGAATTCACGTCTGAGCAGTATAAGTAACAGTCTGTAATAAAATCGTACTTCTTAGGAATACAAATGTAATATAAATTTAAGTGAGGCAGGGCATCATACAAGTGACCAAGCCCGGCTGGGTAAGGCCCTCCATGGTCAAATCTCGATTGTGAATGAGAAGCTTAATACTATATAATTAAAGGAATTAACTCAGTAAGAAACGTTTAAGATTGTATATCTAAGAGAAAAGTTTTGTTTGAAATCATGAATCTCATGACTTAGAGTGATTACTGAATTATTTGATTGAGTTTTATGACCGTTAATCAAGTGATGGTGTGAGAGGTACCATACTAGCGAGCAAGCTCGACTGGGGAAGGACCTCTACCTTAAAGAAGACTGTAGTCAAATAATTACACACAGCGGTGTAGTTGTGTTCCTATGTGTGACTACAGCTTTTCGTTCTTTAAGGGATGCATTTTCATGAAATGATTTTTTATGCCAGGGGAACTTCATCTAAAAATCCTGGTTTTAATTTTTTTGCGTTGGCAACACGTAATTGATACCTTTATAGTGTATTTCATACATAGCATGGGTACTGTGACGTTTAACATTTTACCATGAAAATGAAAAAAATATGATTGAATCGTTCTCTAATCAATTAGCTAATTGAAAGATCAAGAGCCAGTATTCAATCGATAGGTTTTAAATTAATCGTCTATCATGTACATTGATTTTTATCTTCAATGTCAAGCGTCACTGTACCCATGCTATGTGGAATATACTATAGTATAGCATCCATAGGCTACGATAACTGCTTACAATCAGGTTGTCCGTATGCGTATTTGCCCCCTAAGTAGTATAAAAAGAGGACGGCAAATATTCGGAACCTTAATTTACTAAGCTTGGTCTGAAAACACGAAGTTTTGGACTGAAAATACGTAACCTTGTGTTTTTATCAAGCTCCATTTAGAAAGCTAATGATACGAATATTTTTACGTAAACTTATATTCTATCTATATCAGTTTACTTTCTTTTAAAAGCAATGAATAACTAGTGTAAATCGCTTGTATTACAGAAGTTATTTTGCTTAGAATTGATAAAAAATTAGACGGAGATATTTTCTAAGCTTTGATTTTCTGTTTTGTTTTATAAATATTAAAAGCTTTTATAACGTGTTTTGTAGTTTATTGATTTCCAAACTATCCGAAATAATACCCATGTTATTTTTAACGAGTTTATATACTACATTTTATGTTGTTAAAAATTTCCTGTATTCAAGTGATGGAAATTTTCCGTCTTTATCAGCACTCCTTGGTCACTAGTAAAAAGATTACTCGTCTAGACAAATTTAACGAGCGTAGGGATATTTTCTAGATAGTTTGTTTCGTTGCAGTGTCCTTTTTACCACCTTCCGACTGCCTCATTAGACATGTCATCATGACAAGACCATGTTGACTATTGTTGATGACAAGAATGTTTTGTACATGTTGATTCAAACGCAACTTTGTCCATCTGTGTATTCAAAATTCGAAATAGTTTTTTAATTAAATTCCCTTTCAAAACCACGTAACACATTTTAGAACTATTACAATACCAACTAATAATGATTTTCAGTCTAGTGCGTACAAAACCACAGTGACCTTTTCCTCAACCGAGTGAAACAAAATAATACCAAAATGAATAAGAGTATACTCTATTTATTTTGGTAGGGTTCTAACAAGATGAAGCGACGACCTAGTCAAGGTTTCGGGTACCCAATTGAAAAGGTCAGTTTAGAACTGAGTGGTGTGAAAATATTTGGGTGAGGTCTATGTCCAGCAGTGGACGTCTATTGGACGAGATGATGATAAAAAAGCAAACAATATTGAATTGTAACCTAAATACCATTCAAATTTTAGTTGATTATGTTGATTAATTCTTGATCAATGATGCACAAGACCACGGGGCTCTTGTTTTTATTGAAGGTATGGAACTCAAACACCTAATTTAGTAATCATTATAAATGATAAGATGATGATTTTTAACAAAACTTATTCCTTAGTTACACAATCTTAAGCGTTTCTAAGCTTCCCATTCACAATCTTTCGATTTTCTCTAAACAAAAAAAAACAAAATATTCAATAAAATTTAAAAAGTTTATAGCACATGTAAGTGGACTTAGTGATGGATTTAGTCTAGCCTGTAAAGATCACGGGACCTTGTCTGGTCCTAATGTAGATCCTTTAGGCATCTATTCTAACAATATTTGGCTAAGCATTCATTAATCTGAGGACGAAATTCGTCTTTGAAGAAACATCCCGAAGGATTTACTTAGTCATTAGTTACGTTATGTTGGGATGGATTAAGAAGCTGAATTGAAATGCAAGATTACTTAGATTCGTCTTAGTGATTAATGTGCCTACTGCATGGATATTTACGTCACTGTTTTGGTTGGTTAGATAAATCAAAAGTTAGCTTGAATCGTAGTTGCTAAGCAAGTAAAATACTATAGATTCTGCCTACACGCCCGTGAAACAAATACCATGAATATTAGAAAAATAATGTTTAATATTTTGCTATTTCAATTAGGTACATCAAAAGATAGACCGTCGTCAGGTAGGTTTCTTCTCAACATAATATTTCATAGCTTTGATGTGTTTTGATTTGTTGGTAAAAGTCTGTTTAAGTATAAAAGAGAAATTTCAGTGACGCATCTCATAATCTTTAAAATACGTATACAATTAAAAGTCATGAAAAGGATTTTTAACAATCATGCAATTAAATTTATCAAATAATCTGATGACTATCTTGTTGAAAATATGTTTAGGAGATGTAAAGACTGAAAAATACTTAAAAAAATATCGCTGGATGTAACAGTATATTAAACTGAATGGAGATAGCTCATATATAAAGACCTTACTGTATTTTTGTAAAGCATAAAGATATTTGATAAAAATAACAATTTCTGTTCATAAATACTAAGTAGGTATATATAATAATGCTATCTTTTTGATCCCAAACTTGTTAAACTGAAGTCAAATTGGAATCTCATAGAAGTGATTTGAAAGAACGAAGTAAAATTTTACTTTGATACATATTTTGAAGTATCGTCTAATTCTAAACTAATATTATAAATGCGAAAGTTTAGATGTATGTTTTCAATCTCGTCAAAACGGCTAAAAGGCAAAATTTGGCAGAGAAATAGAATGTAGTCTAGAATAGCATATAAATTGTTTTTTATACCGGATCACCGTTCCCGTGGGATTGGACGCACGAAGCAACGGAAACTAGTATAACATATATTAAAAAGTATATCGAAACTCAATCTCGTTATAAAAAAGAGTACCTACATTTAAGCTAGCCATCACATAATACTATTGTCACGCAAAATGCCCATGTAAAATATTTAACACAGATATAGGCAAAGACAAGGGCATTTATTATAAAAGTCACAGATATTTTTTCGGTGAACATTAAGCCCATAACTTAACCTGAGACATAAAACAGGTTTAGGTCAAGCGACATACGTAACGAATGTCAGGATACAGGTATTATAACATTGCCAAGTAGGGTAATAAATGTAGGCAGTATCAATAAATTATTTACGAGTAACTTAGAAAAGCATAGGAGAATTTAAATCCTATTTCATTTATAGATAGAAAGAAGAGTTTCTGTTTTGGTATACTTTCTTTTGATAGTTAAATACCTATAATGATAATAGTTTTGACCGTTACCAACTACATTTATATGGTAAGCCTAAAGACCTGTGTCTGCTAACAGTCTTTTCTATTAAGATAGATATTATAGTATTTTAAAGACGTCGTCATTTCATAAATAAAATGGTCTGCCTCAATGCGCATACCTACCAGTACTTTGCCGCATGACATTCGCAAATTGTAGATACCAGTCAAAATGTGACAGCTAACAAATAATCCGAGCGTCAGAAGCTTATATTTACGCACGCACACCTGACTACGCGGAAACAGAAAGGATTATGAATTCACCCCTTAAATATACAGAAGAGAATTGACTTTTTGTAAGTGTGTTATTTTTGATATTTACCGAAGCTGGGTGAAGGAAAAGTTGACTGACTTTTGTTACTTTGAATATTTATTATGCTTTATGCAACTTGTACCTACTCATTTCGTTATACTACCACGGTGATAAACAGGTACCGCCCCTAATGAATAATGAATAATTTGACTGCCTTGATGGTCCAGTGGGTACAGTATGTGCCAGCTGTGCACGAGTTTGTGGGTTCGATTCCCACACAGGGACAAAACTTTGTGTGACCTACAAAGAGTTATTCTGAGTCTGGGTGTAATTTGCAACACAGAGCTTGTTCTCTAGTGCGGGAGTTGTCTTTATTAAAAACCAAAAAACAAAATGATAAACCAGATGTTAAGCAGATACCGTAGCCTATGAACGCTTGCCATATCAAGAGCGTTACTTGCGCGAGTATGTTATTTTGAAAATGATTTCCCTTAAATTAATACTAGAGACCAATAATCTTGCACAGGAATACAACGACTATACGACCTCATAGATACCGCCCTGCCTGGGTAGCGAGGCGGATATTTCGGGCTCTTCGGTCTAGAGATTATATGCGAACAACACACTGACCAGATACACCATAACACAAAATTCTGGTGTTACAAGATCGACAGCACGCTAGTACTGCTAACTATTTGACTAAGAGAGTTAGGGTACCATACTAGAGAGCAAGCCCGACTGGAGAAGGACGGAGGTCTGTAAGTGGATACACCAGTCAAATTATAACTGTAGTTATTTGGCTGTGGCATCAATCTAACAGGCCGGTTCAGTGAGAAAGAGCGGTGTAAATGTATCCATAAATGGGCGCTGACTCTCCAGCGCCTATTTATGGATACATTTTGAAAGAAACGTTTTCCTATCCCAGACATATTTTATCTTGAGGCGCTGGTGTAAAAAAAGGGCCGGCAACACAAATTTTACCTCTGGTATTGCAAGCGGCTTCGGTAACTGGATAATATCAGTCGGGCTTGTATGCTTGTTTGTCAGACAAGACGTATAAAAAAACCCATTAGGAAAATTTAGTTGTAAATTTAATCTACAAACAAAAATTAATTAGAAAATACCAACGATCGTGACGTATTTTTACTAAGCTAAGTATGCGTTCATCATTAAATTATTATTAAGTTACTTTACATCTTTACCTGTGTTTGTTTGGGCTTCACCAATATTGGTGTGCTCCTCAATCAATCAAATACCCAAGGGATATCTAATATTAGCCGCTTTGTTAAAGAAATTGTTTGTGCCAAATTCTTCTATGTTAATTGAAGGAAAATATTGGCCATATTGGCTTGACATTCTCAGAAAATTGAAGCACCAATTAGGAGAAATGTAGTTGACATTTCCTCATTTTATATGATCATAATTCTAGTTATTTTCCCGAATCTTATGTGACTTCTGTTCTGTCTACTTATTATTTTTATTTTGAAGATACGTTATACAGGCCTTTGTGGTCGATAATGACCAAAACAGTTATTACTATGATTATTTTTTGAGATAATTAACGCTATTAAATATTTTTAGCATTTTTGCTATGCAATTAGCTCAAATATACCCAAATATTAAAGCAATGTAAAAATAGACGAGCCCGGAGCAGGAGCTCATCTTTTTCCAAATTGCTTTAATATTTTACGCTTCAGGGAATAAGTCAACAATCCGTTTACAAACATACAATGACAAAGCAAACCTAAATTCAGAACAAACATGTGGATCATACAAAATTTTGTCTCGTGTGGAAATCGAACTCACAATAATTGGCGCGGTGTTGGTAGTGACTACTTTAACCGATAGACCACACGTGCAGTTATTTTATAAGAGACTAACTTCCAACCGCAGCTTCGCTTACCCTGATAGCAGACAATAATCTATATCTGTGCCATATTTCATTCAGCTCCGATTACCTGTTTTGGCGATCTTTCCAACTTTCGAATTTATAATAATAAGAAAGATTTCTTCTAGAAGATCTTCAAGAATTCTTTCCACAATAATAAAGCAACAAAACTGGACACTTTCCTGTAAGATAGCTACTAACTCCAATAATCTATCACGGGTGAACATCTAGGTGTGAAAAGACTTTTACGGGGCGTCGTCAATCTTAGACGACATTTAATTCCGTCGCGGGACACTCACTTACGGTAACAATATTGTATTTGTTGCTAAACGTAGCAGCTCAGGTGTACATTTTTCTATTGTAACCTACAAAATATTCATTGTTTATTATAATAAAGTGGTAAAGACGTAGGAGAAACTACTGACCCTATTTTGTTTTTTTGTCCACATACCACACGCAAATGAAGTACGCAATAAAAAAACTAATTAATTTATACTACTTAGGTGGCAAACAAGCATATGGCCCGCCTGATGATAAGCAGTAACTGCAGCCTATGGATGATCACTTGCATGTTGCTGATACACAAAAACACACCAGGGTTTTTCGATGGAGTACAGATACGTTTTCCTAGGACAGACAAAACGTATCTGTAAATCAGCTCAGAAGATTAGTACGCATGCACAAAAACACACCTGCACCACTGTGTGTGGTTATTTGGTTGTGTTCTTGTGTAAGATGGAGGTTCTTCGACAGTAGGGCTT
Organism: Trisateles emortualis; assembly: GCA_947095525.1. NCBI lineage: Eukaryota > Metazoa > Arthropoda > Insecta > Lepidoptera > Erebidae > Trisateles > Trisateles emortualis. The sequence continues at coordinate 8,911,059 of OX352740.1, read as the reverse complement.
GCTCAGTTGTATGGTACTCTTCGAGTATTAAAAACTAATTTATTTATTTATTTATTTTTATTTATTTATTTATTTGGCTCTACAACAATGAGTACACTATTACATAGTAATAAACAATGCAACTTAAGTCTAAGTGCCCCATTACTTAAAGAAGAGCACTGCATGCACTAAATTATGCGCTAAGTAACCAATAGGTAGACCATCGATTTATAACTATAGAATATATGTATTATATACTATAGTTATAACTCGATGTATAGGTTAAACAACTTAATTTTAATTTACTATACCTACATATATATACCTATACAATGAAATAATTGAATATTATTATTCCACAATGAAAGAACTTATCTAGACAGCACAATTTTCTTGAGAGCAGGCACAGATGTGTGGAACAAGTCAACGTCTGTTTCGTGGTTTTTGTATGTAGTATACATTCTATACAATGAACTGTGCTGCCTTAAATTAGTGTTACTTTCGGGCAAACAAAAAAGTTTCCTATTAGAGCTTCTTGGCAAAATTCGTGGCAAATTAAAAGATATCCTCCCAAGCAGCTCTGGACAACTCAAAGTGCCGGTGACTATTTTTTTAAGAAAAATTAAATCCGCTATTTCCCGTCTTTTTTCCAGTGATACCATTTTAAAGTAGTCCAGTCTGTCTTGATACGATTTGAGTAATTTGCCCATTTTACTGTTAAAAGTTAAGTGCCATAAGAATCTTTTTTGTAATCGTTCGATACGCTTGATATGTCCATAGGCTACGGTAACTGCTTACCATCAGGCGGGCCGTATGCTTGTTTGTCACCTTGGTAGTATAAAAAAAAAAAAAAAAAAAAAAAAAAAAAAAAAAAAAAAAAAAAATGTACATTATACTTAGGAGACCAAACTACACTACAATATTCTAATTGACTTCTAACAAGCGAGTTGTACATGACCTTCTTAGTGCTTTGTTTTTTGAAGTTTTTACACTCCCTTATCACAAAACCAAGTGTTTTTGTAGCTTTTACCGTTATTGTGTCGATATGTTCGATAAAGCTTAGTTTTTTATCTAGCTGAACGCCTAGGTCTCTTATAGTTGTTACTTCTTCTAACAATTCACCATTCAGTTTGTAAGCTGAGTGAAAGAAATTTTTTTTCTTTGTGAATTTGATGTGCTTGCATTTTTTTACATTCAACGACATTTTATTATGCTTACACCACATAGCTAACCTATCCAAGTCAGTCTGAAACAGATCTGAGTCAGCAGGGTGCCTCACTTCTTTTATTGCTTTAAGATCATCTGCGAATAAGTATATTTTTGAATTTTGAAAACATTCATATATATCATTGATGAATAGATTGAACAAAAGAGGGCCTAAATGGGATCCCTGGGGGATTCCCGAAGCAGCAACATAAGGTTCAGAACTGCAGCCATCCACCACAACCCTAAGCTTACGACCAGCCAAATACGACTTCAACCAACTCAACAAGGGATCCGACACTCCATACATTTCGAGTTTTTTTACGAGTATTCTATGATCGACTGTGTCAAATGCCTTGCTGAAGTCGGTATACACACCATCAACCTGAATACGCTTATCAACTGCATTAACAATACACTCAACATAAGTAACCAAGTTGGTAGCTGTGGATTTGCCCCTCATAAACCCGTATTGGTTGTCTATAATTAATTGAGTTAAGTGTCTAGATAGTACGGGACAGATAATAGCCTCAAAAGTTTTAGCAAGCACAGAGAGAATAGCAATTGGCCTGTAATTAGTCACGTCCGACTGATCACCGCTCTTATGAATGGGCACAATCCTGGTTTCCTTCCACATCGCCGGAAATACACCTTGTTTTAAAGAACTATTAAATATTATACATAATGGCAATGTGAGACCATCAGCCAGCCTGTTAAAAAACAACGGAGTTATACTATCAGGGCCAGCCCCTTTGTTAACGTCTAACTTTTTCAGTACCTTGCCAACCTGATCCTGTGTTATTGCTAATAGACCTAATGAATTATTACTTAAACATTTGTCACAGTCTAGCGCGTCTACCGTCACAACATTGTCCTCACTGTGATATACTTTAGCGAAATGGGATGCAAAGAAATTACATATTTCATAAATATTTTCAGAACTATTTTTACCGTCTGTCATTGTGCTAGGATAGTTACTGGCCCCACCTCTCTTTATTTTCAAGTAGCTCCAGAAGAATTTTGGATTTGAAGTTATTTTAGACTCTATATCTGCTATATATGCATTGTAACATGTGGTCGCCAGTCTATCACACCTTTTCTTAAGTAAGTCAAAAGCAACAATGTCCAACGGATTTTTATATTTTTTTACTTTAAGTCGTAAGCGGTTCTTTTCATTTAACCTTTTGATTAGTTCTCGAGAGAACCATTGCGGATACTTATTCTTTTTAATTTGGACTATTGGGACGTACCGGTCTATTAATTTATACAATATATTATAAAATTTATTAACCTTACTATCAATTTCTATGCAAGACTCCAGTTCTACTGTCCAATCAACCTGCTTCAGAGCTATATTGATAGCCTCGTAGTCTGCTTTAAAATAATTCAATTTTGTTTTAATATGTTGCTGTGGTTTAATAACCTGGGGAAACGAGAACTCACATAGTACAGGTGGATGGTGTAAATCGATTTTAGTGAGAACATCAACAGGCGCATTTACTGTAAATAAGTCTAAGTTGGTCAATACCAGATCAAGAATTCTGTTATTATGATTAGATAAATTATTACACTGTTTTAAATCATTTAGCAATATAAAATCCCAAAGAGTCTGCTCGAATCGCGAACAAACCCCTTGTGGATTTATTATAACATCACCACCCGTCCCAAGCCAGTTAGCCAGTTAGCTAATAAGAAGCAGAAACCCATTTCGAAATACAATTGGTAATAAATACGATAACAATAACGTGAGTGCTAACCAACGTTGCGATTAAATAAGATTTGTTCATTAGAAACTTTCAGTGCCAACTGCAGAAAGATATATCGAGATCACGTGTTATCATCGTTCACTTGTTTTATACTACCTAATGTCTATTAAGGATGTGGCCGTGGCCCAATATTACTAGTTAATATTCATTAAATAAACTAATATTCTCCTGGGAATAGCCAAACTTAACCAAACTACTTATAATATAAATGTAAACGTTTGTGAGGCAGGATGGATTTCCTCTTTCACGTAAAAACTACGGATCTGGATGAAATTTTGAATAGAGCGAATAGGCTATTTTTATCGCGCTAACCGACATCCACTTGAGCCGCGGGAAACAGCTAGTTCTTTATAATTGTAACCATTATGACAGCCTTATTTGTGGTAATTTAGTGACAACGGAGTCGGGCAAAATAGATATTGAGTGAATTGACAACAAATGCCCGATTTTCAAAAAAAAAATTGGACGTATGGTTGACGTGGGACCTACGCCTGATCTCTATAACCTGATTATGATACGGCAGAAATAGAGAGTGCACATGTGTTTGCGCACACACTTCTGGCTTTCAGTTGGCTTATCGTGCTCAGATTGACTGCCGTGACGGAAATTGGTCTGAAGAACTATTTTTGGCTCTTATCATTAATTAAAATAGGTTTTCTGACAAATAAAAAGCCTTTATTCGATATGGGTAAATGTAAGTGAATAATCGTATCATAAAAGCTACACTCCCCAAATCGAAGTAGCTCTTAGAGTGAATCAAACAGCCGCATGTGAAGGGGTTGACAATAATAGCAGGGTGATGAGCTGTACGAAGTAAATCGACCTATGTAAATACACCTCAACGCAGAACCCCATATATGTATATCCATACTTTAACAACGTCTGGCACATTCGCTTTAGTGATCTCAAGAGCAACTATGTGACGTAACATGACACAAATAAAATATAGTTTTTATCTATACATATAATAAAATCGTAACCAAGTCGCGTCTGTACATTGAATTTTTTTTCGAAAAATCAATTTATATACGTTGTATTAATGTTACTGAGGCCAAAAATGTGGTTTTTAGAACTTTTGTCTGTTTGTCTGTGTGTCTGTTTGTCTGTTTGTGGCCGCGTTTGTGCGCGATAAACTCAGCAACCACGCAACCGATTTGAATGCGGTTTTCACTTAAATATTGTGGCAACCTTCCCATAACATATAGGCTTTATTTTATTCCAATCGGTTCACAAATAAAAAAGTTATGGTCACTTTAATAACACACGTGCTATATAAGAAACACGCTTCGATTTATTTAGCGAAAACTTTTTAAAATGTAGTTTGTAAAAACCACGTTATAAGTTTATATGAAAATAAATTTAAAAAATAATGCGAGGTTTCGGAGATATAGCCATCACCAATTTAAGTTGAACTCTCATCAATATCGGCGACCATATTAAATAGAGATCAGCTGACTGGTACATCACGTGTTAACGGTACTTTTTTTTTTATACTACCAAGGTGACAAACAAGCATACGGCCCGCCTGATGGTAAGCAGTTACCGTAGCCTATGGACGTTTGCAACACCAGGGGTGTCAATCACGCGTTGCCGACCCTTTAAAAACCTTAAAACTTTAAAAGTGACCATTTTACAACGAAATGTAATAGAAGCAGACATTTTAACAGGATGCGGTGCAGGTGATAATCTTTTATGCCCCGGGTTCTTTTGATTCCAAACAATTTTCCGTTTAGCATCTCCAGGAAACTCTATGTTTTAATCCCTGAAGTCCACGCAAACGAAGTCATAAACACATATCAGCTACATCTATACACACATTAATAAAATTGAAGTGTCTGTTTGTAATATCAAAATGACAGCTTTCTATTAAATTCATGTGGCTGTTTACAGCACTTACAACAAAAATACAATTTTAACAGTTTTATCTCTCTGTCTATCTGTTTGTTGCAGCTAAAATCGTCTTTGATAAAACTAAAACTATATAAATATACTATAAGTACGAATAAAATACGTTAATCATGCCAAGACCTAAGACAATCACTGACTAAATTAAACGCCTAATAAAACTTAAACACAAACTATAAAATATTACTATAAAATGAATGCTATTTGATTTTGTGTAGGCGCTAACATTTAACAATACCTTAATTTAGGTAATCAGAAAAGCAGCACAGAAAAGAAAACACTCCACCGAATCTGTCTATCTGGTCACGATAAACTCAATAACTACCAAACAAAATTTCATACGATTTTCACCAGTAGACGGCGTGATTCTTTCATTATAGTTTTGCGAGCGTGAATTCGCTGAAATATTACGATGATAGTTTAGCGAGTCGGAAAAATCCTGCCGTTGGAGGCAATGTTATTTGCAAATAGATCTAAAAAACTCCGCGATACTATGTGTCTATCTTCGACCAAAAAAAATCACTCACAGCGAAACGCATGATCGGCCTCTGTCTCATCGGCATACTTAACTGATATATATTTTTAACTGAATTTTTAAAGATGAGGTTCCAATGCATTGTTTTTTTTATTCCTGAACATCGTCATTTAAGAGCCGATTTGTAATATTTTCTTTTTAAGTGACCCACATAGCTCGAAAAATTGCCTCAATTAAGTGACAATGGGCAGGGCATATAGCTCACAGAACCGATGGCCGTTGGGGCAGAAAGGTTCTAGAGTGGCGACCACGAACTGGAAGACGCAGCGTAGGCAGGCCTGCAACAAGATGGACCGACGACCTGGTAAACGCGGGCAACCGATGGACAAGGTTAGCTCAGGACCGAATGATGTGGATCCCGCTTGCGGGAGGCCTATGTCGAGCAGTGGACGTCTTATGGCTAAGATGGAACTACTTTTGTGGCAAACAAGCATATGGCCCACCTGATGTTAAGCAGTTACCGTAGCCTATAGACGCTTGCAATACCAAAGGTATCACTTGCGTGTTACCAACCCATTTTTTACACCAGGGCTTAGATGGGAGTATCCCTGGGATAGAAATACGTTTCATTCAAAACGAATCCCTAAGTGAGCGTTGGAGACCTATACTCACACACAGGAACACAACTACACCGCTGTGTGTAGTTATTTGGCTGTGGTCTTCTGTAAAGTGGAGGTCCTTCCATTCCTTTTAAAAATTATCTTAAAAATCTTTTTGTAATTGGATGGATAATCTTTAATATTGTTCTCAGTTTTTAAAAAATCCAGTTCTGATGATGGGTTCCGTAGGGAAGTGAGTAACCTCTTCAAATACTGTAGGCATACTGCAATGAATCAAACAAATGCATTCAGGAAGCATCAATTCGTTAGTGAAACTAATAAAGAATACTGCAGATGGCCAACTTCTCAATGATAAATATTTTTCCGATGGAGATCAGACATAATGTATCTCAATTATGGTAATTAAATGACTGTAACTAATAACATTCAATGAGCAAATTAAAATGTTACAATTGAACTAATATTATGATACAGCCGGATATAGGCACGGAAACTTCGTAATTAAACAATGTACAAAGTAAAAAATGCATAGTTTCAGAGATAAAGATAATAATTAACAGATACCTATATACCGAATTTACGTTGAACTCTCACTAATATGGTCGACAATATTAAATAGGGTTCAACTTACTGGTTTTTCATTCAGTTTTGTTCCGAAAGCTTATGTAAAGTAGTATAACTGTATTATAAGAACAATGGATTAAAAGGAAAGTTCAATTTCTGAAATCCTTGAGCACTACGACGGACCATTATGCCCTTTAATAATTTGATAAATTTTTAGCCCACATAAACTGTGTAACAGTACCTATCAGGTTAGAAGTGACCAATTTTAAACGAAATGTAATAGATGTAGAGATTTCTACAGGGTATGGCACAGATAATACATAACAATACATAAATTCAAACTATTAGCTAGGCGATGGGCCAATTAAGGTTATTCACGTTTGCGCTAAGACAATTTGAAGAGCAGAACAATCATACAAACAAGGAATATTACTTCATGAAGTTTATTAATTGCAGAATCCAAATGTTTAAAAGAAAAACGTGACTGACTAATCAACAAACGCACAGTTTAAATCATTAGACACTCAGATAGCTATTATTATATAGGCATCCGCAAAGAAAGGTTTTTTTAATTGTAACCACTAAAGATGAAAATCAGCCGATAAGAGTTTGTATAGGGATAACAGCTGTAGCTTTGAGATTTTCAGTAAAAAACTGAACACGCGAACGAAGTTGCGGGTACAGCTAGTTTGAAATAAGATAAAATGTTTAAATTAAAAAAATGTTTCTAGCAGTGACATTGTTAGTCAATTTGAAGTTTACAATATTTTTAGTTTTTTTTTACATGACCTTTTTTTGCTTAGTTTATTGGTTTGAACATAATTATTATTATCATATCTTTTTAAAACACACTGATGATTTTTTATGGCCTACTTCCGACTGTATCATCAGACCAGGTTTATTGAATTATTGTCATTATCTTTTAATACTGCCATGCCACTGTGTTTAAGTATGTAAACCTACCAAATTACAGCTTAATCGCTTGCTTGCAAGATTAATTTTAAGTGAAAATGTACGCGATTTTATTATTCATCACTTAAACATGTAAATTGCAATCAAATATATAAAAACATAGTTCCCTATCGATATCGGGAACAGAGTCTAAGCTACCGGAAGTTAGGGCTCCAGAGCCGGGAATCTCCTCACAATACAACATGTCGTGTCGAGAAACGCTGCCTTTCGAAATATTATTATTCATCAATCCACTACAGCTTTATCAAGAAGCTTTTTCATCATATAAGAATCAAGCTCTTGTAGGTGTAGGTGCAGTAAGTCAGTCAAGTTTTAAGTCTCTTTATAATTTAGGAATACGTTTTTAAAATCGTTTTAATTTACCCCATCACAAATATCTGGTGTTACAATTTTTTTCATCGAGTATTCATAGGTTACGGTAATAAATTACTATCAGGATGGCTTAATTGTGATTTTAAGTTAAACCTGCTTTATTTTGTTTTTTTACAAACAGCGTAACCTAATCTTGAAATTGATTACGATTATTCATATTCAATACAATAGCAAACAATATAGGTACAAAAAGCCTTACAAACGACAACCAAATAAAGTGAATTCTAACATAAAGCTTTGATCTTAAACATTGTGTTCCTTTAAACTTCCAGAGCTATTGTAATACTTGTTTTTATTATAAAAGTAATAGAAGAAAGTAAGTAAGCCTTGTTGATCCCGCGGTATAAATATACGCTAAAGTCATTTATTTTATAAGATATTTACATAAATAGTTTTTAAATTAAAGGAACTTTACCAAAACTACTTACTAACAATAAGATATAGTAGGTATTTACTATTACCTATAAATAAAATATCTAGTTTAGGTCGCAGTTCTGAGGAAAAGTGCTTAAAAGACTGGCCACATTGTCACACTGGATCGGTCTAATACGTTGACTCAAGTATACGCTTGTGTTTGCCATCTACATATTTTGTAGTTCAGGGTTGTTACATTGCCATTTACTACGCGGCGTGTTGTGGGTTCAATCCCCACACGGGACGAACAATTTGTCGTGTGTAAATATAGAGCTTGTTCCTTAGTAAGGGAGTTGTCTTTTTAAGAGAAAAAGATAGCTGATCAGGAAAATTATGAAAAAAAAAGCTGGCACAGACTGGGATTGTTCCTGGTTTATAGCAATTGGTTTACCTCCAACAAGGGAGCTTAGTGCACTCACTGATTGACAAATGATCAGTGGGTTAAGCTATCAAAAGCGCTAGAGGGCCCTATGAATAGCTGGTGACTGCAGTGGTATTTCATCTGAGCGTCTCCATGCTTCGATGGGTTAAACAAAAGACAAAATATTATAGTGTTAAATGTGTAATAATATTGTATAGTTCATTTTATCTATTTTGTCACTTGCTATGGTTATCTCTGCACTACTCAAAGGTTGACTGGCAGAAAATACCTTTTAGGCATCAAGTCTGCATTTGTTTGCAGGAAGTTTTTAATAAATAAAACGTTGGTTACAACGGTTTACAGTGGTTAAATCATAGCAGAAGCGTTCTGCATAACTCTGTTAGCAGTTTGGCCAATAACCACTTGATAGAAACAATAAACATAGAACCTACACCTCTGCTTACCTACTCTTATTTACAAGCCACAATATTTGTATAGAAAATTAACATTTTTAAATGTAGACTCAGACATGCATGATGCTAGTAACCTACTTTTCACGCTTCCTCCACTTTCACAGATGTTTTTATGCATACGCTTAAGATTTAATATAAAAAGTATCTTAACACACCTAGTCTTCATAGAGACTAATAAATTAAAAACTTGGATTAGCTTATAGTATGTTTGGCGAAGTTATGTCTTATATTTAATTTAAAATTTGTATTTGATTATATTTATAAAAACACCCTGTCGACATAGCTTCTATTTTTAAAACGGTAGTACTATTTATCAAATCAAATCAATGACCACCCTAATCAACTTATATCAGAAAAAATGAATAAAATTAGCCTATTATTTACAATGGCATTCAAAATTAATAGGCATTCCCTTCGACGCAAACAGGTTTTACTTGGTTCGGTATATTGGACAGGACATAGGTATACCGAACCAAATAAAACCTCACTGTTTGCGTCAAATAATGCATAAAATAAAGGGCTCACAAGTTTATATATAAGGTACCTTTCACTACATTTAACCTAAGCGTAAGATTTTCTATTATTCTCACTGAGTTCCAACCAGAACGTCTAAATGAAAAGATCTAAAACACAAGGCTGGAATAATTCAAGAAGTGTCGCGTCACAATGTTTCACGACATCCAACATAGCACTCGAATGTCACTCGGGAATAAACCTCTGAACAAAGTGGAGACGCAAACTTTTCATTTATGTATAGTTGAGATACCGTAGCATTTGAATTTCTTAAGCAGTACATACAGCTGAACTTGAGTAATATTTTGTGATCCACACAAATTCACTCGGTACCATATTTCAAGGTTGATTGACGGTTCATTATCATACTCGTACGTCATGTTTTGTTTATTTAGTCATATTTTATCGGTAAGTGTTACATGTCATATTTACTTTCAAACATAATGCAATTTGTTCATTACAATTTAAATCACAAAGTAGGTACAATAATAGTGATGTAAGAATAATATTATGGCCTGAGTTTCTTGCTAGTTCTTCTCATGGCTCCACGTCAGCGAACTACTTGTAGCAATATTTTGCTGATATCATCTTTATCATCTGGTTTATTCATAATTTATGACCTTCATAAGTGTTACTTTGTTTGTTACACAAACAAAATAAATAAATTTTGATTTGAATTTGAGTTATGTCAAATGATATTAGCAAACATGTGTGTTGGAAAGTTACATTTCGTTTACTTAGTAGTGTACGTCTGATGATCTGACTGCTTCAATAGTATACTAGTATTAACATATTCATAGAAATGGCATTTGTTTGTTTTATACCACTAAGAAGACAAACAACGCGGCAACGTCTATAGGCTACGGTAGCCTATAAACGCTCGCAATACCAGAGCATCACTTGCATTTTTTGCCATAAATGAGTACTGGAAACCTAAGCACAACTACACCAGTGTAGGTAGTTACTTGACTATGGTTTTCTGTTAAGTCCTTTCACAAGCGCTTGCTGTATGGTTGTACTACTACCAAGCAAAAGAGGTATGCTGCTTACTCCCCTGGGAAACAAGTGAGATGTTATATATGTATAATATTGAATAATAAATTGGCCTATTGGTCTTGTGGGCAGTGACCTTGACTGTTACGCCGGAGGTCGTAGGTTGGATTCCCACACGGGACAAAAATTTGTGTGATTGATAAATGTTCAAAGTCTGGGTGTAATTTAAGTCCGTGAATTGTATGTTTTTGTAGTCCCCGCGACACAGTGCTACACTCAACGGACACAAGGTACACCCAGACTCGGGATAACCATTTATTGGTTACTGAAATTTTTGTCTCATGTGTGGATCGAACTCACAACACGCTGCGCAGTGGTAAATGGCGAGGTAACCACTTAGCCACTGAACCACCGAGCAGTGATTATTTGAAGAAGTAACATGATGTTAGAAAGGTAAAACCTCGTACGCTACTAAACCAGTATGTCATCAATGCCTTTTGGTCCACGTACCTCAATGACCGATAACTTAAGACCCTTGTGTGCTTATTACAAAATATTTTCTCCTTAGTCGATTTAATATGGCACCAACAAAGAAATTCTCATAAGAGTGGAAATGTAAGGGTTCGTGGGTTGAACCCGTATAACGCTTAGCTTTGTGTAGAGCTTGTTCAGTGTGAACATTGTCATACAACTTAAGGGGTCGACATATTGTGTTATTACTAAGGATTAGGTATAAAATAGCCAGATTATTGTACAGTGCAAAATTGAGTCAATTTGCGCAACGAAGTCGAAAATATGTTATACAAAAAAATATTTTATTTACTTTCTTGCTTTTTTTATACTATTTAGATAGCAAACAAGCATACGGCCCGCCTGATTTTACGCAGCTACTGTAGCCTATGGACACTTGCAATATTAGCGGGTTTAATCTAGGGCTTTAAGATAGAGTATCCCTGGGATAGGAAAACGTTTCTATCAAAACGCATCCCTAAATGAGCGCTGGAGGCTGAACTCTGTTTGGTTAATTGGTTGTTGTTTTCTGTAAAGTGAAGGTCCTTCTCCAGTCGGACTTGCTCATTTGTATAGTGCCCTTTCTCTTGTTTTTCTGCCAGTCTAAGATATGTTGGTAGAAAATCATAATGAGTTAAGCTCGCCTTAGTATTTATGAATACGTTTTTAACGAAACTTAGGAATAATCCATCAAAATATATGGTTTTTTGTTGGGTCGGCAATACGGAAATAATACTTCTGATATTGTAAGCGTTCATAGGCTACAATAACTACTTACCATCAAACAGACCGTATGCTTTGCCATCAAGTAGAATAAAAAAGACTTTGATTTTTTAAATTTAATCTGCGTTACCTTGTTTGTTGCCTAGCTTACAATGACACCTAAAATCACCTCCACCTTCCACTAAACTTGGCCTTAACATAATACACACGCAACACCAGGGACAAGAAAAGACCCACCGGATACCTGTCCAAGTACATCTCATTTATTCACGCAGTAACACCATTGTCACAACGGTATGTAAATGAATGTTCTATACTAGCAACAGCTAGAGATGAGACGTGATACGCTACCAGGTTTTAAAACTAAAGATTCTTTGAATTATGGCGCCCTGTGAGAAATATTTGCAAGAGTCAAAGTATTTGCTTGTCGCGGACAAAGACCAAAGGTGGAAAAGTCTTGCATTAAAAATCGATCGTATTCGTTTTTTATGGGGTAGTATGCATGTATTTGGAAATAAAAAAATATTGTTACTTATTAAAAACATAATTACTAATAAGTAGGCACAATGGGCGGTCTTTATAGCTAAAAGCGATCTCTTCCAGACAACCTTGAAAATCTTAATATATATATTTCTTGTGTGCGTGTGTATGTGACTGAACTCCTCCTAGACGGGTGGACCGATTTTGATGAAATTTTGTGTGTGTGTTCGGGTAGGGCCCTGGATGGTTTAGATTCACAATTGGACCCGGTAGGTGGCGCTGCTGTCGGTATTTCAGCTTTTTCAGGCAGGACGACGTCTGCCAGGTCCACTAGTAACTTATAAATAAGAAGATACGAATCGATTTCCCATGCAAGTATTATTAATGCAGCGCAGAGACTCGCGGCGTTAGCAATATCTCGGTAGCCATAGCTACCTAAGTGCCAAATACTTTAAATTATTTTTATTATAACCTACTCGTATTTAAAAGTCCTCGTATAAAATTTTGCTAGTTTGTCCCATCCCTAGTAGCTGCTACAAAAAACATTAACTGTATTCATTTGTACAATGTAGGAATAAACATACAGTGTAAAGGTGTAAATACTAAATAGATTAAAACAATGTTAATCTAACTTTAGACAGCGACTGAATTATGTAAACTGTGTACAAAGTAGTGTATGCCATTATTCAGGAATTTAGGTGGCTCTCTAGATACCTATATAGATAACTTTAAAATAAGACAATTTCAAATTTGGTTCCCGGTGTCCGATTCGGTTAACATAAATTATGGTGTACCTATTAACTTCGGTGACAATGCAATAATGCATGCATAGCATTCAGTCACCGAAGTTAATGGTACTATGATGCAGTCAAAAGGTAGCCATAGTGTTTGGGCTCTTTGGATTTATCAAGACGCATGCACTACGAAAATCCTTACTAATATTATAAATGTGAAAGTTTGTGAGAATGGATGAATGGATAGATGGATGGATGGATGGATGGTTTGTTACTCTTTCACATAAAAACTACTGAACGGATCTGGATGAAATTTGGCACAGAGATAGATTATGGTCTGGAATATTTTTTGCGATAACCGACATCCACGCGGGCGGAACCGCGGGCAACAGCTAGTAGATGATAAAGCTTGTTTTAAAAAATATTTATACCTAAACTTATTTTATTTTATCTTTAGTGCTAAGTATTTCTTGTATAATACAGCAGTGACTTACCTAACGGTAAGCACTTATGGGTAACCTTAAGATGAGAAAAAGGTTTTTATAAAATAACTTTTTTTTTTCTTGTACTAACATGATGGCATACAAGCATACAGCCCACCTGATGTTAAGCACTTACCGTAGCCTATAGACGCAATACCAGAAGTATCACTTGCGTGTTGCCAACTCATTTTTTTACACCAGGGTCTTAAGATGTAGTATCTCTGGGAAAGCAAAACCTTTCTTTCAAACTGCTCCCTCAAATGAGCTCTGGAGCCCTGTACTCACATACAGGAACACAACTACACAGCTGTGTGAAGTTATTTTATTTAAGGCTGTGGCCTTCCGTAAAGTGGAGGTCCTTCTTCGCTCGGGCTTACTCGATTGCATGGTGCCAACCTCTTATTTTTTTCTAATTACACCAAGATGCAGAAAATATATCTATATATCCACTCATTCACGAGCTAGTTAATCGTGAATGAGTACAGAACTGTAAAATCTTGTTCAAAGTGGGCCACGACTTGCCGTAGCGAAACTAACGTGCAGCACGTCGTATGTGTGAGGCACATCATTAAGTCATTAAATGTAAATTCTATATGAATAATCAAAAGCCTACGCCACGTGCATCCTTAAATAATTAAAAAGAGCTCATAACTTTAAAATGGCTACACCGATTTTCGTAAAACAGAGCTAAGAATAATTCCTTTCAAATTAACCTTATAACAAAAACTAAAAATCGGTAGTTTGGCTGCTACATTGACATAGACAGATTCGTAAGTTTCAAACACAGAGGATACTAAGCATTTTAGTCTTAAGAAAGTATCATAAAACGAATTGTTATTACTTTTTTCGATATGAGGTGAAAATTTAATAAAAACTAGTTTTACAGCTATCGCTTCTTGCAGATACGAAGGAGGTCCAAATGTACGCAGTAACGTGTCAGATTTTAAGATAGTAACCATTTGAAAGAGACAGCTCGTTGGCATACTTCTTGGATCATCGCCAACTTACTTTTGAAGGGACTATTTTTCTCACCAGCAATTTACCTGAAAACCTCTTTACAAAACATTTTACTTGTGGACATTGTGATACAATTTTTGGCAAACAGTGCAAGTTCCATAGGTTCTGTTATTTCCTGTTATTTTAAAAGCAAGTAACATTTCTAGGTGTCTTTAGAATCTGTGACGACATTTATATAACTCGTGACTGATATGTTTGTTTTCTTTACATCTTCTGGTCTTGCAAATCCGCCGTCAACTTTTGAAAAGGATTTGAAGGATCAATATTACATAATATGTTGCTAACTAAACATAAGTTGTCCTTTTTAAGTTAATGTTGTAAGTCCTACGGAGGGGCTATTTATAAAAATGAATCCCTATTTCCCTTGGTCACGGCTTCACGCGTGAATGGCTGGACATATTTCAGTAATTCTTTTTTTGTCGTGTTTGTTATTGTCAGGACAAGGTTCTTTTTTTTTCGGGTTGATGTCGGGGCGGGCCGCTAGTATAATATATAAAATAATTACTGCAATACAGACACAAAAATATAACACAAGATCTTTACAACTACTATTATGACTTAAAAAAATACGTTTTAAATAAGATAGTTTCGAGTCGCCAGATTTACGAGAACTTATTTAAAAAAAAACAATGGCAATTATTGTCAACAGAAAATATCGCAAAATAATAAATTAACGTATTTTCCACACTTAATTACAATGACATAACAGAATTTTCTTTTTAAATGTTTTCCCGAAAACAAATCCAAGTATGAACTTGACAGCACTACATTAAAAAAGTAAACAAAATTAATTTCCTAAAGAGGGGAGAGTTTTGATAATTCGCTTTCGTTATGGCAGAAGAAATTCAAAAACAGTTGGTGTTGTCATAGCAATTAAGTATTAATCCATCATTTCGTCTCCCCGCACTCGAGTCACGCGTTCAGATTTAATTGGTCGAAATGTCGTAAACTGAGGAGTAAAGTTCACCACGTTTTCATTGATTTCACTTGCAACGTTTGGTTTCCGTCTATTTGAAGAAGGCTGCTTATTAATGGATGTAACTTGGTTATAAACGATCTACGATAGAACTCATTTACCAGGTTAATAATATCTGTGAGAAGGTGTAAAATGTTTTTTTTTTATACTTCTTCGGTGGCAAACAATCATACGGCCCGCCTAATGTTAAGCAGTTACCGTAGCCTATAGATGCTTGCAAACCAGAGGTATCACTTGCATGTTGCCAACCCATTTTTTACACCAAAGCTTTAATAAATAAATAAAGAGTATTTTTGGGATAGGAAAATGTTTTCTTCAAATACACCCCTAAATTGGTGGAGACCTGTACTCACACACAGGAACACAACTACACCGCTGTGTATAGTTATTTGGCTGTGGTCTACTGTAAGGTGGAGGTGCAGGAATACTTTTTACACACATTACAAAACTTACTTTTGCTTCAAAACTACATA
This sequence comes from Trisateles emortualis, assembly GCA_947095525.1. Taxonomy (NCBI): domain Eukaryota; kingdom Metazoa; phylum Arthropoda; class Insecta; order Lepidoptera; family Erebidae; genus Trisateles; species Trisateles emortualis. The sequence continues at coordinate 8,895,054 of OX352740.1, read as the reverse complement.
ATTTTGTTGACATTATTTTACACAGTCCAATGTAAATGAAAAACTAATTTAACAGACTCAAAGCAACCCCGGGGATATTGCACGGCCTCTAATTAAATGGCAAAGTTTTTCATTGCACACGCTTTTCATCTCGGCGATGACGGCTTTGGCAGTGAAAATGCTCGTTATAATTTATAACTAGAACCAACATGGGGTTCCCTATGGCTCTCTAACCACATTCATAATGAAATTTACTTCGTTTTTTTAAAACATTTCAATGAACCTCGCCAGGTATGTTACCTTTTTGGGATGTGAACAAAAAGAAAATTATAATGAATTTAAACCGCTATTGCCGAGGTTAATGTTTGTATTTGGTGTACGAAATAAAAAAAATGTGTATACGAAATACAAAAATGCTATTAGGTCGACCTTTCTCGGCCATTACGTCACTTTTGCAATATGCAGAACACGTTAGCTAGAGATAATAAAATAGTGCTCCTGCCGAAAATTGGGTTACAACGGTCAGTCTAAACGCAGAAAAGCCCATTCCGCAGAATTTATTCCAGTGCACGTGTGAGTATCCCTTACCATAATTGTATGAGACAGTAATCCAATATCGATGGTCTAGAAGACAAATGTGCTGATTACAAAATTTTGATAATTTAATATTTTAATGCCAATTGTATTAAATAAACATGCTCATACATTTGGCATTAAAATATTAAATTATCAAAATGTTGTATTTAGCACATTTGTCTTCTAGACCATCAATATGACCTAGGCGACATTAGGCATAGTCGTAGGTACTCACCGAGTCCAGAGTATAACACTAACCAATGCCTGACTCGGTGATTTAAAAAAAAAAATATTTATGAATTGTAGAATTCGTGAAAAAAAATTTTTTTTATTGAAAAATAAAATACCTACACCATTTTTGAATTCTTATCTTACAGAACCAATGTTACACCAAAGTTTGCTAAATTAATCATTATTAATTAATACAATATCCGCTTAAATCTGTAACAACATTAAATCAATGATATTTTATTACTTAATCAAAATCCTGTCAGAACGTTAAGTTATGCATAAACTTCAACTAGAGCGTAAAATTGAACGCGAATCAAATTTAAAATTACATTTCCCAGTTTAATTTTACAATGTCGTCTACAGATTTTATAAACTAAGTTCTAGGTGCCATTAATCAACTAGAGGACATTTCGGCCTGTGATCGTAGTAATTTACAGCTATTCTATTACCTTTAACCTTTCACTATGATAATTTATTACTGTCAAGTCTAATTAAAAATAAAGAGGTAAACATAATTGCCTATGTATCACAGTGGACTGCGATAGGCTGATTTATCATTATGATGATGATGAAATGTTTTTTTTTATACTACCAAGGTGGCAAACAAGCATACGGCCCGCCTGATGGTAAGCAGTTACCGTAGCCTATGGACGTTTGCAACACCAGGGGTGTCACTCACACAAATATTAACGCATTACAGTTCTCAAAATTAACGCAACTTCTACTCACATACAGGAACACAAATACACGTGTATTAGTTATTTGGCTGTCATATTCTATAAGGTAGAGTTCCTTATTCCTCTATCCGCACTTGCTTACTTGTATGGTAGGTACTTTACTTCTCCTAACCAGGACAAAAATAACAAAATGTATAGGTCATCTACACGTACGTATAGGTATTACATTACTACATAACTTAACTGCCTCGGTGGCTCAGTGGTCAATGTGTGTGACTGCTGATCACGAGGTCCCGGATTCGATTCCCGGGTTGGGCCAAAAATTGATATTGGGTTTTTTCTATCAAGAAATTTATAATAGATGCCCGGAATTTGGACATTGGCGGTGTTTACACCCCTGTGCCTTGGAAAGCACGTAAAGCCGTTGGTCCTACGCCTGATCTCTTTCCTGCCGTGTCGGATTAACGTCCTATCGGACTATGAGAGTGAAGGAATAAAGAGTTCACTAGTGTTTGCGCACACACTTGTGCACTTGTGGCTAGTGTCCGTTGAGATTTAGCCACCGTGACCAAAATTTGGTTAGGAGGACATTACATTTATTTAGTATGAACTAGATAAAACTACTAATGATGATTAAAACATGACTGGCAAAATGAATACATATAAAGAAAAAATATCACAAGAATATAGGTACTAGAACGAACAAATGCCTTCAATACAATTTTAATTATAGGAACGGTATGCTCGTACGACCAGGTATGTTCTATTACTTGATTAAATCTGAAGACACGTTTCAGTCATTTAATATTATCAGGGGCTATGAACATGACGTCTTTATAGCGATTCATATTTTAATCTTAATTTGAAAATTTCACTTTCTAACTTTAAGATTGTATTTGCTCGAATTTAAGCTAAGATCATAAATAAATCACTGTAATGAAGTCATGGTATTGACATTCTCTGAGAATAAATATAACAGTATCAGCTTGCATAATACGCGACTTAAAAAACAGCGTCAAACAAAACTGTAGTAAGTACTGCTCCACTATCAGTATCGCGTGGATTTTTTACAAATACTGAAATACCAGATACAGTGAATTCTGAATATACGTTTTGTGTTCTCTGAACAATCATTTTTGGATCACCAATATTTTTATTTTGTGTACAGATCGAACCCAGTTTCCACTGCATGTTGCTACTCCGATGTGTTGTACAACTTGTTTGAATGCAGTGTATTTTTTTTTTCCTCTAACAGAAAATTTACAATTCACATTTAATATTCGTAATTCACGGAAACAAAGTACATTTTCTACTCGAAACAAACATTTATGGATTACAAAAAGTTTGTTTCTGTGTGGGAATCGAGCTTACAATATTGAACACGGTGTTGTTAATGGCGAGGCTACCACCTTAACAAACATTATACCGCACATGCAGTCAAGTATTAAGCAGATAATTATGCAATAATAAATATTTCGATAACAAAATGTACCGAAATATTGGATATTGCGCAAGCTCGTTAGTCCGAGTTTGGTTTGTCAATTATATTCTCTTTTGTAATTTTAGGGATCATGATTCGATAACTGGCTGGGTTCCGGCTTAAGTTAAAAATACAATAGTAATAAAACGAAACATGTTAAGTCGTCGGGTCCACCAGCACTTAGTCCAAATTAGATTATATGCTGATAGAATTCTAATCATTTTAAGTATACAATGATAATAATAATAATATTTTCGAGACAACTCACACATCGCTATCTGATCCCAAACTAGGCAGAGCCTGTACTATGGTAGCCTACAGTAGAACTGATAAACATACTTATATATTTCTAAATAAATACATATTATAGTTAAATTACACCCAGACACAGAACAAACATTCGTGCTCATCACACAAAGATTTGTCCTGGGTGGGAATCGAACCCACGACCTCCGGCGTAGCAGTCAGAGTTACTAACCACTAGACCAACAGGCTAATCAAGTCAATGATGATTATAATGCCCTGTTTTGTTTTTGTAATTATGGCGGGAAAAAAGCATGCGGCTCGTTTGAGACAGTAAGCAGTTTCCGTAGTTTATGGTTACCTGCAAAATGCCAGTGCATGACACTTGTATTGCCGATTCTTTGGCCTGAGTTTCTTGCTAGTTCTTCTCAAGGCTCCACGTCAGCGAACAAGCCGTAGGAAAATTTTACTGATGCCTTCTTCCTGGCTTATTCATAATTTATGACCTTCATAAGAGTTACTTTGTACCTAAATGAATAAAATGAACTTTGAGTTTGAGTTTTGTAACATCAGTTTTGTGTTACAAGTAGACTAACGTTTCCTTAAATAAGTGCTTATTTTTTGTCTGTCTGTATACCTACTTATACATCGGTTTAGAGATATCTTTATTACTCGAAAAAACATAACAGTTTACTTAATTGAGTAATACATATTTATCTTAATATATTTGTGGGTGGTCGACACTGAACAAAGCATAATATATATATATGTATATAGCTAGATACAAATAAAAATAGAAATAAATAAAAAACATGTTTAACATACATACATTATAATATTATCAGCGATCCAAGTAAGCTATTGTTGATACTGCTTAGTCATAGATGTTATCCATTACATATTTTTTTAATTTTGTTTTGAAAAGAGATAAACTTGAGCAATCTTTTATTTCCTTAGGTAAATTGTTGAAAATTTTAGCACCGTTATATAAAATATTATTATTAATAAATATTTCTTTTCCCTTGCTCGGTTCTAGGAGGGTATTGTTTTATTTTATTTGTATCTCGTAGGCTGTGTGTGTATGTCCTTTTTTTTAAAGTAATTTGTGTGTGAATATGTCCTGACATTATTTTTTTTACTAAAATGCATATATTATACGTGTATGTCTGTTTTAAGTTGAATAATTTGGTTTTTTTGTATAATGTTGGTGTGTGGGTAAGTCTGTCATAGTGAAAGAGAATTTTTATTGCTTTGTTTTGTGCTGTTTGCAATGGCTTTAGACTAGTTTTCGGTGCACAACCCCATACTTCAATTAAATAGTCTATATTAGATTTGACTAGCGCATTATAAATCATTAGCCGCGTTTTAATAGGAACACAATTTGACATTCTGTGTAATACGCTGATAAGAGACAATATTTTGTTTTTGACTTTTTCAATTTGTGGTTTCCATGAGAGTTTGTCGTCAGAGATCAGACCTAAATACCTTTCTTGAGGAGATCTATTTAGTGTGTTATTATTAATTTTTAATTGTTGATGATCACTAATATTTTTATTTTTTGCACTAAATATCATGTAAGTGGTTTTTTTACTGTTTATAGTGAGTAAATTACATTGACACCAGATGTTGTATTTATCTAAGTCGTCCTGCGCCTGCTGTATTAGGGTGTTTATGTCTTTGCCGAAGTAGAAGAGACAAGTGTCATCAGCGTATAAGGTGATGTTGCCTGTTAGACCAATTTTGCTGACATTGTTGATGTAGATAAGAAACATTAGATTACATAAGAACACAACTACATCACTGTATGTATGTGGAATGTATAATGCGAAGATCCTTCGCCAGTCGGACTTCCTTGCTTGTATCTTTTAAAACATGGCTTTAAAAGTATTTTTCAAAGACATGTGATGTTATTCATTATGTTATTTTTAGTACACCACACAGTGCAATATACATAACAAGTATTGGCAATACTTAAGTAAATTGCACCTAATGCCAAAATGGCTAAACAAATCTAGATGAAAATGAGCATAGATTGTATTTTGGATTAGCACATAGGCTACTTTTTATCTCTGAAAAAAGAAACGGTGCTGTACGCACAAGCGGAGCTGTGGGCGGAAGCTAGCGTGTTATAAGTTGGATGATTTTCCTACCACAGCCTTATTAATAATGAAACCACTGCCAACAAATATTTAACAAAACTAAAACAGCAGTTTATTGTAGCAGACATTAGCGCATACATTTTGCAGAGGAACAATGTTCCAAAAGTTATTTGAAGCCAGAAGTCCTGAGTGGGTGAATTATATATGTTTCTCTAGAGCAAACACATTAGTATGGCAAGTAACTAATAATCTTCTTGTGCTAGTTGTTCAGACTACTTTCCGGTAAAAACGTCTGCAAATTTGATTTTCCTATTAATATAAGGTATTGACGTCGTATTTGGAGAATAATTTAATTTAATTGGAAATAAGAAGAGGCAGGGCACTATACAAGCAAGCAAGCCCGACTGAGAAAGGACCTTAAAACACCACACTCAAATAACTACACACCGGTGTAGTTGTGTTCCTGTATGTGAATACATGTTAACTTCATTATAAAAACCTGTTGTTAATTTTTTCGCGTTGGCAACACGCAAGTACTAAACCACCAATAACTTTGGCATTGAAAGAGTGCATAGGCTACGGTAACTGCTTACCATCAGGCTACCTAAGAAGCATAAAAAAAGCTGAGACAATATCACAATAAAAGAAAGCCGGCAAACATAATATTGTTATATAAATTAAACTTATCAGTTGTCCTGCAATATATCAACAGAGTGTCACATTATCCACATTTCACATCGTTTATGTGCGGCTAACCACCAGTTACAATTTTGGCCCTTTGTTTAAAGTGCCCAACAGAGCTATGAATTATTTACCGAAACCGAAACTCAATATTTAGCTGCAACTGAAGCCGAAAATTTGGTAAGTTTGTACCAACAACACGAGTGGTGGCCAAGTAGTGGTGGAAAAGTAACCGACTTGCACGCATGAGGTGGGTACTTAGTTCGATCCAGTTCATCCATAAACATTTTTTTGCCAATAAGAAAAAAAAAATTCTAATAAAATTAGAGTAGAGACTGGTATTCTTCAGTATCACTGTCAACGGGGAACGTGGCCGGCGATTTGGAGGAGTTTTATGACGCATTTTAAAGCAGTTATCTCTTTTGTTCTTTTTAAAATCGAGTAAATAATTATTTTATTCGGGGAGCTTACGGTTAATTTTACAAATTGTACTTATTTTGTATGCTAGCATATACCATTTACAAGCTTCCACATGTGGAAAATTATTATAGCATAGTTGTAAAAAATATTGTATAAGTATTTATTAACTTTATATGTCAATAAGACTAAACTAGAGAGTTAAAACCGAAACTTATTCAATTTAAGTTTCGGCCAAAAAATTATATTTGGTTTCGGTATAATCATGCCTTAGTGCCTAACACTACATTAATAATATCTAATATCGCTACATGACAACATAGAATTACAGATATTATAACTAATCTCAATAAATTAGCTGATTAACTAAACATTCATTGTGGTTTTGGCAATTGTAAGTTAATGACGATAATAATATGTATGTATATTATTATTTGTTTAGATAATGAATTGATTTAGATTAAATAATACAATATATTGAGGTAATTTGATGCATCGTTTACTGTGTAAATGAAATTGTATGACAATATTTTAGCCAATTTATGTGTGGTATTTTTTTATACTACTTGGGTGGCAAACAAGCTTACGGCCCGCCTAATGTTAAGCAGCTACCGTAGCCTATGGACGCTTGCAATACCAGAGGTATCACTTGCGTGTTGCCCACCCATTTTTTACACCTGTGCTTTAGGATGGGCTAGGAATACATTTCTTTAAAACGTATCTTTAAATGAGCGCTGGAGACCTGTACTCACACACAGGAACGCAACTACACTTATTTAAGTGATCGTAGGAAAATAACAAAATAAGCCGACTTGAGTGATTGGGTAACATTCTATAGTTACATATTACGAGAGGTAGCACCATTTGTATATACATATATACCTTATAAGATACTACAGCCAAAAGTATTAAAATCCGAAACTTAATAAGTAGCTATATAATGCTGATTTGAGCACCTCTAGATTTTATGCGAGATTTTATACAAATCATCACAAATTGCAAAAAAAGTATCAACACTTTTTTAGTACTGATAGCTTATCTTTCGGATATCTAAGATCTATTCTATGTCCTCACATAGATCAGTGTCTGTGAAGATATATAAATATAACTCACATTCTATATGGGCAATAGATCGTCAATAATATTTTTATTAAGTCACAGTTTATTCATGCGATGTGAAAGCACTACTCTGAAGCTCGGAAACGTCATAATATTCCTTATTCCATATCTCGCTATACCACTGCCACATCGTAAAAGGCAATTCTAGAAGGTATATTACTAGCTACTCCTCCCCAAGAGAATATTTTTCGTATATTTGCAAATTTTCCTATCAATACTATAGGATTCGTTCAGACCTCGCGGGTTGGGTAAAAGGATTTCTTTGATGTACAAATTTTTGACACAGTTAAACGTTTTGACCCGCTTGTCATACCTTTGGTGTCAGATAACTCATGAATTTTGAAGTAAAAGTTGATTACATGTAGTGACGGATTAAGAATATAAATGTCACCACCCCGTTCCATCCCGAGGGTGTCGTATAGTTCAGGCGACAATAACCACTGCAAGAGAAGAAAACTCGGAACAAAATCCTATACCAACCCGTCTGGCCAGCGGGAAATAGTAGGCTAATATCCCTCCAAATGTGTGCATGAGACCCGTGTCTAGCAGTGGGTGGTTTATAGGTTGAGACGGTGAATGGGTACTAATGATTATTACTGTAATAGTAATGAATTGTATTATAATAATATAATGAGATATATAAAACTCACTTGGTTTTCCCACTGCATCACCGAACGGTTGACGGGTAGAGAATGCCTCTGGCAGTAAGTCCTTCTTTGCACATTGAATATATTTTAATAACAAAAATCAAACTAAGACATATCACACTTTTAAGTACCAAAATGAGTCTCCAAACTTTAAAAAAACTGTGACAGCTATCATTAAATCATATTTGAAACAAATCTTTGAACATTATTATTTATCATTGGAGATTTGGACGTTTCGATCATGTTACATTGGCCGTGGGTACAAGCTTACTGGGTTAGCGATGATAGGACCCTTTGTAAGTTAGAATCGTCTACATCTACCCTCACATTATTGTATTTCCATGTACTGGCACAAATTACAAAGTGTCCCTATTCTGGCAGCTGTTCGTATTCCGAACGTTAAAAAAACACAAGTTTGTTAAGAAATGCGTGAGTGATGCTGCTAAAATTGTAATTGTAACAGCTATATAGCTACCATCTAAGGATGTGTTCTAATTTGCCTCATTTGTTTGTAGTTGGAATAAAATATAATATAATTACGCCTTTTTTTAATTGCTTAACAATGCTAGATTATTATAAAATTTGACATTTGTCATTACTATTTTTTTAATTATTTATTATAATTAAGAATTATTATTAATTTTAAACACAACGTAATAGTGTTTTTCTTAAATAAATGAAATTGTAACAAGGAAATCTTGCAAAAACCTCAAAGTTACCGATATAGCTTTCCAAGTAACGACCATGTTTAAAGAACATGCAGCGTTTAGCAAAATTAAATAGTTACTATATTCAGGTAAATATAAGTAGGTACGGTCCCTGATTGGGATCAGGGGCCGTACCTACTATGGCATAATTAAAGCGATTTGATTTGACTTTCGATCAATCAAATGACACACTAGCTAAGTTATTAAATTGAATTCAAATTAAGAACGAAACAAACTTACTTACGGCTTTTGTGACCTTTAATCGAAGACCAAAAATCAATGATAGGTCAATAGCCAGTATGCCGGCAAAAACCTCAAAATACGTTTAAAACCCTCATTACTCACACTGAATTCAACCCAATAAAACACGTAGTTGTAGGTCTTTAGTAAACGTACTGAATCGAAGTAATTTGCCGCAATTTGTGCGTCCATTGAAACCGTATAATTATTAATCTGTCACCCCGATATCAATGAGCCCGTCCATTTCGCTTACTGTTCGACCAAATGGATAACAATTAAATTGTTCTAATTTATTGATTTGTGTGTGGGCTGGACTACGAATAATACCTGCTGTAAATTGCGATTGGTTTAAGAGCTTTTTGACCGTCTAGTATAGAGGCATGTTTAATGTCATACCTAAATTATACGGGGACAGTTTTTACTTAAACTTTTTCAATAAATTGCAATAACAAACTTATTTGGTACTAGCTGTTGCCCGCGGCTCCGCCCGCGTGGATTTTGGTTATCGCTGTAAAAAGTAAAGAGTAACTAACATCCATCCATCCATACTTACGAACTTTCGCATTTATAATATTAGTAGGATTGCAATTTATTGAAAAAGTTTATACTAGTAATCGACTATTTGCCACGTGGAGTAGTTTAAATTCTCCAAAAATACCACTCATCATCAACATTTCAGCCAAAAGACGTCCACTGCTGGACATAGGCCTCCTCCGAGAATTTATTCAACTCAACAACATTTTTATGATTATTATTATCAAATTCAAGAATGTAATTAATTTTCTAAATAGGATTGGAACACGATTATATTATAACTTTTCGATCTAATGGTAAGTGATCTTAGCTAGGCCGGAGGGCGTGGGTTCCATTTCCACCCACCCAGGTCCAATCTTTGTGTAATGAATATATTGCCGACCCATTTTTTACACCAGGACTTTGAAATGGAGCATCTCTGGCAAAGAAAAACGTTTCTGTCAAAACGCATCCCTTAATGGTGTACTTACAGGAACACATCTACACCGATGTGTATAATTATCTAGTTAATGAGCTGTGGTCTTTTACTTCCCTACTGAGGCTTGCTCGTTTGTATATCTCTCTTAATAGTATAGATTTTATATAACCCGGAACAGCACAAGCATTGTATGGCGATATGTAAATTCTACCTTATCATAATCGCCATTTTCCGTTATCAGTATACAATAATTTTAGTAGCAGGAATCACATTTGGAGTACATATGCGTATGTGTTATCAGAAGAGTACAATATCACGGCGGTTAGGTATCAAAGTTAATACAACGCACTGCCGCGTTATTGCAGATACTTGTTGTTAATATTGTGGTACACCGAGTGCTTTTTTAAAAAACCTCACGCATTAGGGAACAAGCTCTGAGACGCGAGGGACTTTACAAACGTAATTGATGGCAACGAAGCACACTCAGATTTGGAACAACGATTGGTCACATATATTTTTGTCCCGTAAACGAAAGAGAAGTGGAGTAAAGAAAAGAAATTAGTGTAGTGTATTAATGACCATTTTTATACTACTGACTGGTGACAAACAAGCATACAGCCCTCTTGATGGTAAGCAGTTACTTTAGCCTATGCAAACTTTTAAAACCTGGCGCATTCAAGGCGTGTTTTTGATCCAAAAATTTGTAACACCGTGGTCTAGTGACAGGGTATCACTGTCTAGGATAAGAAAACGTTTCAATAAAAAAGGCATCCCTAAATGAGGAAACCTGTAATCTGTAGACATAGTCAGTCTACCCATTACAACCACTAATATTATACTACTATTTACTATTTCATAAAAAGGGTGGGTACATTGCTTTTGGGATGAAAATGGAATCGATTTTTGCCGTAGGATGAAAACGTAATTATTATTATTATTTTAGCTTGTGGGATCAAAAAAATGGGATGAAAACGGAAACACCCAATAAAACAATGTTATCATGCAAATAAATAAAGTAACGACAACATTCTTTAGTTCTTACATAAAAACAAAGTTATACAACAAAGAAATATTACCTACCTATCATATTGTAGTACCCACTGTCACCTCCAAATAGTATCACCATTCAAAACACATAGATATTGCACATTCGTGCTTCCATATCTGTGGACTGCGATATGGACGATCGCATTGTGCCCATAACTTTATATTTGTATCCCACAGGCGACATTGCGCCGAAATTCCGAGCACGTAGTCATATTGCCGAGTGCGAGTAGGTTCAAGCGCGTCATACGGAAATGTTGAGGTATACTATTAGAAATAGAAGTATGTAGAGCTCGAGTTACTGAAAAAACGTCATATCTAACACAAAAAAAACTATACGAGTGTATGCTTACAAAAGGGAAAGCATATTGAGAGATTATAATTTGAAAAGTGAATGCATCCTTGTAGTATTATTATAAAAAAAGATTCATATTTGTGTTGTTGGCCTATACTAATATTATAAAGAGGTAATGTGTGTGTCACTTTGTGAGGTTGAATCGGGTATTCTCTGATTCTACTGAACGGATTTGGAAAATTATTTTACCAATAGAAATCCACGTTATTTGTGAATGTCATAGGCTATATATTAACCAGAAGCTAGTAAAATCTACGGTCTAGTAGTTTTTGAGTTTAATAATTTAAAAATCCTTTCTCTAATAGAATGCTTTATTATAACTGAGTTATATTTTTTTAAGTTTAGGGTCTCTACAAAAACCTATAAATGTGCACCTGTGGAAAATCGGACCTAATGTAATATTAAATAATCTAAATACCTAATTCATCAATTATATTAAGTACATGTATAATTATTTCATGAATAGGCGAATAATTGTAATATTTACTTACAAATTTATATCTGACTAAGAATTCAAGTGAGTTTGTTTTCTTTTTTTTAATATTTAATAACTCAACATTTTTTCGCTTATTTTAGGCGAAAAAAAATTGAGTTATTAAATATTTTCTTTGAACTTGGCAATAATCATAAAAGATGCTGCTAATTGACTATGAATTCAGTAATGATCATGACAGATCCTTCTAACTGGCATTGTAGTACCTAGTGAATAGTAGGTAATGTTTCTTTACCACGAGGATCATTTGTTAGGGACAATAAGAAAATGTCATCACAAAGAATCATTAATTACTAGCTGCCGCCTGCGGCTTGGCCCGCGCATACAATCCCTCGAAAACAGAGGTTTTTTCCGGGATAAAAAATTGCCTATGTGTTATTTCAAACTATAATCTATCTCTATGCCAAATTTAATCCAGATCTGTTCAGTAGTTTTTGCGTGACAGAGTAACAAACATATATCCGTACATATAGGTAGTAGGGTTGTATTCATATTCCCAGGATAAACATTTTAATAATTACGGCACTACTCGACAATAGTAATTGTAAAAGTTCATTCTGTGAAAACTAAAAATATACCTCCAGATTTTTTCTTTTCTGTATAAGTAATCTTAAACGCTTCACCAATGATATTATTCCTTAGCCCTTTATCCATAACAGAGCCGCTTGTGATGCAAAATATAGTTTATGTTGTTCGATATTTGATGTTCTTTGTTGAGACATTGGGCTAAAAGTTTGTATGGCTTTTGGAATTATTTACGTAATGATGATCCTATTCCCCTCCTCCTATTACCCTCTGATCCTATACTACTCATCCAGACACAGAACAAGTAATAAATCGTTCTCACCATACAGTGGACGGGCATATTGGTCTAGTGATTAGCGACCCTGACTGCTAGGCCGGAGGTCGCCGGGTTTGATTTCGACATGGGACAAAACTTTGTCCATAAATGTTTGTTCTGAGTCTGAGTGTAATTGGAGTCCGTGAATTGTGCTTTTGTAAAATTCTCTGCTACACAGGGCTTCTTCCCTAGCACGGAAGTTGCTATTAAAAAAACGAGTGATTTGCCCAACCTCCAGTTTAGGCCAATCTTTAATCTAATCTACTGTTTTTTTTATTTAGGTGCACAATACAGAATATAGTACAATTTAAATGAAATATAAATGATTCCAATTTTGTGCTTAACTATACTCCTAAGTATGTGCACACAGCATTATAATTTAGTCTGTGTTGAAAATAACTATGATTTCTTTATACATGATAAAGAGAAAAATAATAGGATCATTAAATAAATTAAAAAAAAATTAATCAATTGTGAAAAACATTTGACAGAATATGTTTAACACTACCCAGAGGTAGTGTTAAACATATGTTTGGAAAATTTCGTTGATTAATTAGTCAGAATAAAGATAGTATTGCAAACATTGTAGTTACGTTTGTTATTTACATTGACTTTGTATCAGTTGTGTATGCGTGTTATAACACACGCAAAATATCGTTTCGTTGTTAATTTAATTGCTGTTGACTGTTAATATTAACGAAATTAATTTCTTTAAAATTAACAGTTGTTGCTCCTTTGCTAATTTATATTACTACTAGCTATTGCCCGCGGCTCCATCCGCGTGGAAGTCTGTTACCGCGATTAAAAGCCTATGTGCTATTCAAGACTATAATCTATCTCAGTGCCAAATTTTATCCAGATCCGTTCAGTAGTTTTTGCGTGAAGAAGTAACAAACATACACACAAAAATATAAATCTTTCCTCTTTATAATATTAGTATAGATATTCCTTAAACGAAAATCCGTCATAAAGATTTAGATAGATTAATGGTTACTAAATTTATCTAGGTTAATATGTATTAAGTAGATTGATGAAAAAGTATCTTCTATGCGAAGGATGGATGTTACTTAAAACCTACTTTTTGAGTAAATATTTTAGGTATTCTAGACTGTAATTGAGGGCGTTGAGACCATTAATCTTTTTATGTCGCAAAAGTAACTAATCTTAGATGAACATACTTTTTGGAACGTGTAACTTCGTGTAAAGAAAAAGATCTTGGAAATCTATTTTATCTTACTTGGTAGGTCCCGTAAGTTATCGTATACGAGCAGTAATGTTTTGTCAGTTTTTGTGACATTATGCTTTAATATTTTTGAATGTGAATAAGGATATAGCATTTACTTAATATGTCAACAATTTTTAAGTATAGCGTATTATGAGCTCATTCTTTCTTTCTTTAAAAGACAACTCCCGCACTAGAGAACAAGCTCTGTATCACGGGGGACTTTACAGACATACAATTAACGGACACAAATTACATCCAGACTCAGAACAACCCTTTGCAGGTCACACAAAGTTTTTTGGGAATCGAACCAAGGCGCATACTGCGGCCACTGGACCACCAAGGTAGACAAGCAAGTTTTTAAAATGGTATAGATGTCTCCCAATTTACCTCAATTTAATGGACACAAAAATGCACGCAGACCGCGCGACGGAGGCGTATTGCACACCATTGCGTAGGACGTAGTAGATTAAAATCCACCTTTGTGTCTTCATTGAAATGTAAATGATATTATTTCTCTAAATACTGAAGCAAATATCACAACAATAAGTAATTATCACATCTTTGAGGTAGGCCTATGTTTAGCAGTAGACATCTTTTGTCTTAGATGATTATAATGATGTTAGTAGGTTTTCAGAAATGCAAAGAAACGAAAATAAGAGAGGTAGGGCACCATACTAGCGAACCAGCCCGACTGGAGAAGGAAGTAGTCTTTTGTAAGATGGAGGACCTTACAAAAGACCACAGCCACATACCTACACACAGCGGTGTAGTTGTATTCCTGGGTGTGAGTACAGGTCTCCAACGCTCGTGTAGGGATGCTATTTTAAAGAATCGCTTTCCTATCTCTGGGATACTCCCATTTTAAAGCTGTGGTGTAAATAAATGGGTTGACAACACGCAAGTGATACCTTTGTGATTTTAAGCGTCCATAGGCCATGGTAACTGCTTAACATCAGGCGGACTGTATGATTGTATGCCACCCAAGTAGTATAAAAAAATATAATCCATGAAAACTCCCGTAACTCGCTATAGATAAATTTCAGGAAGTTTTATTTAACTTCATGTCTAAACTAAAATAATATCGTTGCAGTTACGTAGATTCCTACAAATTTTTGTAGTCGCCCAACTGGGTATAAATTTTGAAAATGGATGCAAAACACTAAGTTTGGTACGTTTATCTCTTGAATTTTCACAAACACACTGCACCGGAACAAATGGCGCCGTACTATTATATTTTAGTGCTTATGTCCGTTGTGCTCTATTTAAAAACGTTTTGGTTTTAGATGTTCAATAGTTAAATGCGGTTTTTATTGTCTGTTAGAAATAAAAATATTTTAAACATTTTTTAAATAATACAATCGAACAAAAAAAAAACAAAAGAAAATCAGCAGTTAATTTTTAATTTCATATTTATACAGTTTTAAAACAAACAATAAGGTTGATAGGTATTAAACCTCTTTGATGAGTTTGGTGTTAAACCTTTTTGTATCGTCAAAAGCACTATTAATATTAACTTTCCACAACTCAAGTCTCGTACAGTAGTTATAACAAATTATCTCAGGAATGTAATACGCTCAGATTGTTTTAACAAGGTAAGTACTTGTTCTCGGCTTTGTATGAGTTTTAAAGTACCACTTACCTCCTTTCTTATTCTTATAAAAGTAAGAGTTGAATCTTTTTTATGTTGAAGTACTTTTTACGTAGAAGGTGGATACTTAGTGTAAGTAGGTACTTAGTTTTGAATATATAGAATAAGTTAATTTAAAGTTTATATTTTCTATGTTTATCTTACAAAGTATATGAGGATGAAT
Source organism: Trisateles emortualis (assembly GCA_947095525.1). Lineage (NCBI taxonomy): Eukaryota > Metazoa > Arthropoda > Insecta > Lepidoptera > Erebidae > Trisateles > Trisateles emortualis. Next base: position 8,879,237 of record OX352740.1, on the reverse strand, counting down.
GGATGTGTGTATGGATGTTTGTTACTCTTTCAGGTAAAAACTACTGAACGGATCTGGAAGAAATTTGGCAAAAATATAGATTTCAGTCAGGAATTGCGAATAGGTACAGCTTCTTCGCGATAACCGACACCTACGGAACGTGCGGCGGGCAACAGCTAGTTAGAAATACACCGCTAAACCTAGTTATAATTTTTTATGTAGACAGACTAATACTTAAGTGATATCTATCCTAACAATTGATACACCAGGGATTCGTGATCGTGTATCTCTGGGATAGTGAAAGGTTTCTTCAAAAAGCGTAACCCTAAATGAATACGGAAAACCTGTACTCACGCATTGGAACACAATTACATAGCTCCATTTGTCTGTGGTGTTCTGTTAGTTGAAGGTCCTTCCCCAGTAACGCTTACGCGCTTGTATTGTGTCCACTACATAAATATAATAACGCGTACCTTTCGTAAAGATGGTCTTAGTAATCAAACTCAAAAAGCAAAATGTAACTTATCCTTTCAATTTCAGATTTTCGATTTAAAATTGCGCCTTAAATCAAAAGCCTCTAGAAACCGTTAACTTACTACACAAGTTACGGAAACTTAAATTTAATTGTATTTCACGGTGTTCAGTTTATATATCGAGGTCTTACGAAGGTAGACGAGCAAAACGCCGCAACTTAACTGTAAGCACTCCAAGTCATGGCAACTTTCCCCAAATCGAATGCGCCGATCCGGATAATTGTTGGAGCGTATACCACGTAAATAACTCTATAAGCATATATGAGAAACCTGCAAGTATACTTTTGAATTATTCCCGTTATATACACGCAGATTATGGAGGATGAAAACTAAGCTTCAATCAAACTGAATGCTTTGAAATACAGAGTAACAAAGTAAACAGAGTCTACTGCAGATTATGTTTGTATTCCAAGTAATACTACTCTGTGAATCAATTTGTTACATAAAGCGATGTTTTAGATTTTGATGGATTTAATTTATGCATACCTATATATTTCTTTAGAATTTAATATATAAAACAGCAGCCTCTGTCTAGCAGTGGACGTCTTATGGCTAAAATGGATACAAAACATTGTGTAAAGGCGGACTTTATGCCGAAGGCATTCTCTACCAGTCAACCTATAGGGTGATGCAGAGATGAAATAGTAGGTAGGTGCAAAGTAGTGTGAGGTCTTAGCTATCATTTTGTATTTTTACAATATATATACAAAACATGATACAAAACATGTGTAAAGGCGGACTTAATACCAAAGGCATTCTCTACCAGTCAACCTATAGGGTGATGCAGAGATGAAATAGTAGGTGCAAAGTAGTGTGAGGTCTTAGTTATCATTTTGTATTTTTACAATATATATACAAAACATGTGTAAAGGCGGACTTAATACCAAAGGCATTCTCTACCAGTCAACCTATAGGGTGATGCAGAGATGAAATAGTAGGTGCAAAGTAGTGTGAGGTCTTAGTTATCATTTTGTATTTTTACAATATATATACAAGACATGTGTAAAGGCGGACTTAATACCAAAGGCATTCTCTACCAGTCAACCTATAGGGTGATGCAGAGATGAAATAGTAGGTGCAAAGTAGTGTGAGGTCTTAGTTATCATTTTGTATTTTTACAATATATATACAAAACATGTGTAAAGGCGGACTTAATACCAAAGGCATTCTCTACCAGTCAACCTATACCCTATAGGTTGACTGGTAGAGAATGCAGAGATGAAATAGTAGGTGGAAATTAGTGTGAGGTCTTAGCTATCATTTTGTATTTTTACAATGTATAACGAGTAGATAGATAGATAGATAATTATTTATTGTACACCATAAGATTACAAAAGCTTACATAAGATACAAAACAGTCAATAATCAAGTACAATGAGCGGCCTTATTGCAAAGTTTATTTCTTTCAGGCAACCTTGGGATGGGCAGGAATGACCAGTACACTAAAAAACATGTGATGGTGTAGTTGTATTAAGCACTTAGTTATCTATCTAGATTGATTAGCGCGTTTATACAATAAGAAACAATACTTCAGCTTCATTACTAGTATAGATGAAGGGTATAAGCCCCGATACGATTACCAAGTTGTCAGTATATAGGTAATTAAAAGTGATGAATGTGCATAAATTTTTATGGTTGATTTTCCGGAAGTGTTATTTCGCACTATAATCCAGAGTTTAGCGTGTACTTTGGCCTTGTATCTGGTTTTCCAAATATAAAATGTTTTACCTAAAATCAAATCACTTTAAATTTCTAGTGTATGTTAGAAGATACAAGCATAAAAAAATGTTTGGATTCAAGACAATCGCAAAGCTCATTTTGTTCTATTGTTTTTTTTTACTTATCTACATGCCCATCGATTTGCATCGATGAGTCTTTATCAAGTTAGTGTGATCTAAACTCTGGGCCTATTCATCGACCCAATATGTTCAACTCCTTCTAGTTTCTTAACTCTATATAAGAAATTCTACTGGCATATCTGATCCACCAACCCGCTTTAGGCCAGCACGTGTGGATTAAAGCCTAAACCCTCTCATTTCTCTTCATAGAGAAGAAGAAACTAGTGTCCAAAAGCTGTTATTATTATTTTACCTTCCGAAAATTAACATAGTGTGAATGTCTCAGAAGCTTACTACAGAAATTATTCTATTTGTATCTGGCACATAAAAGTAGAAAATTCGTTTTATAGAAGGAAAGAAATATTGCTCAAGTTCGACTGGTATTAGACTGTTATATTCAAATTGAAGTGACAAAGTTTTTGTATATAGTCAGTACACATTGAGGGCAACAACCGGCTTTTCTTATATATTTAGATGAGAATGTTTATTTCTATCCTACTACATTTTATATTGTTACACATCGCGATTTTGAGATAGTTCAATTGTTTGTTTGATATAGTATTGTATTACTGATTAACGAGTGGAACTAGCTATGAGCGTCTTAAATTAACTAAAATAACAATATTAACTTAAAAAAAAAAAACTGTTATTATCAATAATACTATAAAGAAAGATATGGTATTTACCTTTAAGCTGAGCGGCGCTGAGTTCTGATGCCATGTTTTTGTGCGTAACTGCTTATAGATTTCAAGTATCAAAGCGATATATAATACGGAACGTAATGATGCAGAAAAAGATAGTGATAGGTGAAATGCAGCTACATGGCAACTGTTGACGGCAACTGAACTGCCCCTCTAGACAAAAGTGGCATAAGCGATAGTCTAATCGAGAAGTCAAAAAAGCAAATGTATGGTATTTGACGTAAGGTTACGACATTATATCGTAGACTTACGTCAAATCCCATACATTTGTTTTTTTGACTTTTCGATTCGACTACCGTTTTTGCCATTTGTCTAGAGGCTCTGAACTGAAAAACATCTACGTCTTCCTTACACTATCATTATAAGTTTTTAAAGGGTTAGCAACGCGCGAGTAATAGCACTGGTGTTGCAAGCGTACATAGGCTACGGTAACTGCTTACCACCAGGCGGACCGCATGCTTGTTTGCTTTCTTAGAAGTATATAAAAAACTTTATTATTCTAATAAAGACAATATAATACCCATATTGAGTTTACTATTGAAGCTACATTATTATGTTTGCGAGTAGTTATGTTAATGGAGTAATAAAACGAGTGTAGTTTGAGAAAGATAATAATAATAATAATAAAACCGCAGAGCAGCTTGTGGCGGGCTGAATGTGAGTGGCGACACTGCGGTCTCGAATGCCCCAGAGAGTCGGTCAGGGCCTCGTCTCTGGATTGCCTTTATTGGCTGTCCGGAGTGGACTGGCAAGAGCGCCCGCAGGACTCTCAACTCTGGCTTGCCTTAATTGGCTGATCAGAGAGGGGTCGCCAGAGCTATATGCTCGGGGGTGGAAGTGTCATTTTCAAGGGCATAACTACGGGGAAACCCGCTCTCGGGTCTCTGTAAGAGACCCCCGATGGTGAAACCGGCGCCGCACCGCTCGACACCCCTAGCCGCGCACTATGGTGTTGCCCTGTTACTTGTGGGCTGTTGCCCATGTCGGTTGTTTCATGGGGCCCATCTAGTGTATAGGCGAGTCACCGTCTGCCTATATATCGTTTAACTGTATATCCCAACTTTAAATGATGGCAGGCGACGTTGTATCCCATAATCTTTGTCCAGTCCACCAAACACCCAATCCCATAGCCCAAAATTGTTTGATTTCACATGTTCCAATAGTTTTACACTTGCCATAGGCAGATCATGGCTGTACTGCAATAGTGCAGCTGTGGCGTGACTGTGGTAAGCGTCTCATCCCATTTAAAATTAAAATTCTCTAAGGGCCTCTGCGTGTTGGACCTATGTCCCCGCGTAAGCCTTCCAAAGGCCCGGGTATTCTCCTTGAATTATGGGAAAATACCCGTGATAAAGAGAGACATAATAATAATAATAATTTATTTGCATAAAACATGGTATTTACAGGTGTTACATGACATTTTATGTACAACATGTTTAGCTATAAATAGATAATAGCATGCAAAAATTACCGTGACACTTTTATTATTTAAATTTCTTATCCATGAAATCCTTAACACTATAGAAATTGTGGTCATTAAGCCAAGCATACAATTTAATTTTAAAAAGTCTACAAGTTAACAATTTTAAGTGTTGAGGCAATTTATTATAAACACGAACACACATTACTACACAATTTTTGGTGTAAAGAAGAAAGAAACGACGGAAGAAAGAAACGACGAACTGACGGAGTACCGCACAGTGCCCTTACACATTTTTTTTGAGCCACAAATGCTCTATTTGTGTCAGTGCTGTTTCCCCACATGATAATGCCATATCGTAAAATGGATTCTATATAAGCCTGGTATGCTAAAACTGCCGTTTTCATGTTAGTTACATGTTTTATTTGTTTAATAGCATATACAAATTTATTTATCCTACCAGCTAAACCATCGATATGGGTTTTCCAGTTTAAATCCTCATCAATTATCGTTCCTAAAAATTTCGTGTGAGTTACTTGATTAATTTTGGGTATATTTAAGTTTAAATTGAATCTATTATTACTACATTTATTGAAGTGTATAAAAACGGACTTTTCAAGATTAATTTTTAAATTGTTTATTTCTAATCAGTTTATAAGATTGTTAATTGTAATATTAATGTCAATTTCATGATCGCTTATGGTATTATTTTTTTTATTTGATGTCACTATAATAGATATGTCATCTGCGTATATTATACATTTGTGATTTGTTATGTTTACTATATCATTGATGTATAGTAAGAATAACACAGGCCCTAGAATACTCCCCTGCGGTACACCGGCACTATTGCTTTTATATTCAGATGAAAATGGTATCACATCCTTGTTATTTTCCATTTTTGTGATGATAACCCGTTGTTGGCGGTTTCTAAGGTATGAGGATATCCACTGTAGTGCTGGTCCTCTAATTCCAAGTTTTTGTAGCTTCTCAATCAGGATGTCATGAGAAACAAGATCGAATGCTTTCGATAGATCAAAAAATAACCCGGTTGTTAGATGGTTACCGTTAATACCAGACAGTACCTCCCTAATAAGAGAGTAACTTGCTAGAGTTGTTGATTTATGTTTTTGAAAACCATACTGATCGTTATTAATGATATTGAATTTATTGCAGTAACTTAAGAGCCTCATAAACATGCATTTTTCGTATATTTTAGATATAATGGGTATTAAGGTGATAGGACGATAAATAGTATTATATTATTTTTAAGAAAAATATTATAATATAAATTAAATAATATAATATTATCTACTTAAATATAAATTTTTATATTTAGAATAAAGCCCTACTCGCAATTTTATCCAGACTATATACTTATAAGTAGCTGTGGGATTTGTTAAAATCGAAATTAATTTTATTACTTCTAAAATATATTTAAATATACTTTAAATGTAAAAAGCAGTCTGAGGTAAGACTTAAAACAATTCACCACTTTCGGAAGTTGTTGATTGGAGAATATTTTATTACCTAGTATTTTTAGTGTTTCTTTATTTAGTCTTGCCAATTGGCTAAGTAAATAAATTAAATTACTCGTACAAATATCCACCTAGTTGTTTCTAACAACAAACTTTGACACTTGAAACATATGTGCGGCACGGCACTGAATCTCAAGGTCCTACTGAAAGTTTAAGAAATATTATCTACTTCTTGGCATCGTACCTTTTTTAATCACACGTGACCATGAGATCCCAAACTTCGTAGTGTGTGTTATGTCAACCAGTTTACCATTGTTATTATTATATTAATTATCTAAATATAAATGACAATAATTGAAGTGTAGACCACAAGCTATTTTAGTACCATTTTTATCATATCGGCCTTTTTTATTCCCCTGGCTATTGTATTTCAACTGCTGCAGTTTGAATGCTTATGTAAAGCAGTGTAAGAAAATTTCTGATGAATGATTTGGACTTGAAATATTTCTAAAATCCAATAAAAAATCTCTAAAATTGGTTGACTACTTTCTAAAATCGTTTTCTTATAGCTGTTATAGTTTATGATATTCATTTAGTTTTCTAAGGGGCTCTTAGCTAAGTGTTAGCGGCGCGTATCGATAGATCTGCAAGGTTAAGCAATCTTACCGCGGTCAGTCCGTAGATGGGATCCATTTTCTATAAACATGGCAAGACCCCTCCGTGCCTCGGAAAGCACGTAAACGCCTGATCTCTGTCTGGTCATGTCGAATTACCGTCCCATCGGACTATGAGAGTGATGGAATAGAGAGTGCACCTGTGTTTGCGCGCACACTTGTGCACTATAATATGTCCTGCGCAGTTGACTAATCTCCGACCGTAACCGAAATAGGTCTGGACTATTAGTTATAGTCTTCTTCTTCTTATCGTTTGGTTAGTGGTCAACCTGGTGACAGAGCAGAGAGTATTTAGATCGCCCATATTTAGGCCTCTGTCGTGATCTAACGACTGTTAACAGTCGGGACCGACTTTTTACGTGCCCTCCGAAGCACGGAGACGCCCAGATGAAATACCACTATGCGGTCACCCATCTATAGGGTTACCGTGCCTTTGGTTGCTTAACCCGCTGATCGTTTACCGAACAGCGAGTGTACCTGGCCATGAGCGCCTATTAGTTATAGTAGCTGCCGTTGTTGATCTATTTAAAATTACCAACCTGTATCATGGCGTTTAATGTCTTTGAATTCTGGCAATATCCTATTCCATATTTGTTTGACGCTGCATCCTATTACCACGGTCCTCCCGGTTGGCTTCGAGCCAGTCGTCTGCTGCGTGACCGAAAGCACATTACAGCACACCGTTCCTTCCATACAAATCAGAAATTTAATTTCTGTGATAAATGGATTACAATCCAGTCGCCGCGTGTGATATAATAAGGGACGTGATAAAAAGATTTTTAACAATGATGATGTTTTAGTAGGAATTTCATATAAAAATATTTTAATTCAGAGTAAATTTTTAGTTAAGATTGCCTATGAATATTTTTAAAATAAGATCAAAAGCAGTAGCTGCTAGCTAAATTAAAGAGGTTCGTTCATCGGGTCACCCACAGCGGTGATGTGTATCAAATTGGTGCACTGGCTTAGCTGGCGGGTGACCTTAACCCCTCTTCTTAGTTAATTCAATTAATTTTACTATGCATTGTAGTACAATTTTTTGTACTACCTAGAATATTATATTAGATTCATAAACACTAGAAAGATCTGTGGAACCAGTAATTATATAATAATCAGTTGAATCTATTTGTTTTCTCTGAGAAATAAATTAAATTATAAGTAAATAAGTATTGGTGTACTTATTCATTATTTTTGTTATTTAGTACTATTTCACTTCGCTTAATTGTGTCCATAACAAATTTTCTAATAACTAAGTCAATACGAGCTTGTTTGACATAACGAAGACAATAAGGACTGTATTACAATATACCTCTAAAATTTCTTTCATTTTTGTCATTTATAACTAATTTTAACAAAACTATTCATACCATCCGAACGACGCCGACGACCGCGACGTCTAAGCTAAATTTAAAGAAAAATAATAACAAGGTTATTTTGCACAAACAACATAAATAACTACCAAAATATTGTTTACGATTTTTGTTTTATTCCTTTTTCGGATCTTCAAAACACGGAGGAGCTTATCTCAAATATTATTATGAGTGAGAGCTACAAAAATAAACATACTCACACATTATCTTAATTAATGATGTAGGAATTTATTATAACTCCGATTTTTGGCTGTGTTTTCTACTTTACCTTCGTGAATTATAATTAAAAATGTTTTGCCTTTACAAAAACTTTAATGAGTCACTTAGTATCATGATTTGATGGTTACACCTCTAAAAGTCCTTCACAAACTTGACACTAATATAGAATATTTTACCTGATCCCTGTCGATCTTAGATGATCCTTTTCAAAGTTTAATAAATTAAAGTTCGAAGGCCGATGACTGACGTTAACTTAATGAATTTCGATTTATCTTCGAGGCTAGTTGTAGGATTTTTAACTTTAGATGAAATTTTAAAGAATGTAATTTTCTCTAAACCTACGGTAATGTCCTCCAGACAGAATTCGGACAGGGCAACCAATCTCAACAGAGATCAGCCAACTGTGCAGGTCTTTATATATTATAGCACACAATAGTGTGCATAAAGCGCAGGTCCAATTTTTATCCTATCGCTCTTTTAGTTCAATGGGACAGGAATCTGACGCGGACGCAAAAACAACGTTTTTGCGTGCTTTTCGAGGCACGGAGGAGGGCTGTTGTTTTTTTTTTTTTTTTTTTTTAGAAAATTGGTACTAATCCATGGAGTGACCGTGACAACCTTGCAGATCTCTGCTATGAATCCGGCTGTAGCTACTACGAGCCCCTTGTCAAAATTCCGATAATTTATTCTAAGAAAGCTTTATTTTAATATAATCTAAAAAAGAAACGTAAACAGCTTCGATTGTACATAATAACAAAATAAAAAATAAATTTAAGAGTTCAATGTTCTGGTGGTATTTTTCTGCAACCTTTTTTCGTAATCCAGATTTGGCTATGGTAACTTATAGATATAGCGACCCGGAAAGATTATACTAATCTTACTTTCTCCCCAATGAAAAACGCGAAGAAAATAAATAAAGATCAAATTTAAATAAATCCTCTCTTGACTTGCCTTAAGGAAGAATTCCAATATATTTATATTTTGATAATTTCTTTGAGGTCTTTTGACGCTTAAATATTTCCAAATATGTTGACGATGTGCACGGATACATTTTAAAATTGACATACATACGTATCCTAACATAATATTTGAAATGGAAAATATTTTCTTAACTATACGTTTTTGAAGTCCAAAATTTTAGTTCGTTGGAAATATTATTCTTCGGCATTCTTCTCTATTATTTTCGAGGAACTGATGTTTGAACATTTTACGAGCTTCCAAATGTAAGCAAAATGGTTAAATTTAAGGTTAAATGTTGTTTTTACGTTATTGCCCTGCGTGGCTTTAGGGATGTTAACACGCTTCACGCTAATGCTTGTCTGTGGAACATAATAAAAATACAACTGGTTTTAACATTTTTATACAGGAAAAATAAAATTTTAACAGTAAAATGGAGGTTTTAGGTGCAAGCATAACATCGGTATTTTAATTTTATTTTTTGGACATTCTATATCTAGTACTGGATGTCATTGAGGGGCTCATAGCTAAGTGTTAGCGGCGCGGATTGATAGGTCTGCAAGGTCAAGCAAGTTAGCCGCAGTCGTTCCGCAGATGGGTGACCATTTCCTAAAATACAGCAAGTCCCCTCAGTGCCTCGGAAAGCACGTAAAGCCGTTGGTCTACGCCTGACCTCTTTCCGTTCGTGTTTAGTTGGCATCCTATCGCTCTGTGAGAGCAAGAGAATAAAGAGTACACTGTAGATATTTTAGCGCAGCGAAGATGGCTAGTCTCCGTAAAGATTAAGATTATAGATGCTATTCCAGACTATAATCTATTTCTGTGCCAAATTTCATCCAGATCGGTTTAGTAGTTTTTGCGTGAGTAACAAACATCCATACATACATACTCACAAACATTCACATTTATAATATTAGTAAGGATTTATGGCGTAGACTCATCGGTGTACAAGGCAAACCAATGACCAACCAATGACATATATAAACTGATATCTATAAAAAAAGTAGCAGAAACAACAAACACAAATTCTGCACCTCATATTACCAAACATTATGCCGACCACACTGTTTTGCGTACAAATTTGACTGTACCTACACGAAATCATACAACTCAATGACAAATATCTCGGTACGACAGTAATAGCATCATATGTTACCTTCCCACGCAGGCATGATAAGAAATGAGCTTATCACGCAGAAACATCACAGCAATATTAGGATTTTGGCTGCAACACAAATGAGACAAAGGCATTATGTTACCTCAATAAAATATTACCCCACTTGGTATAAATATGGAAGTAATAATCAACATTTATTACGAAATATGTTTTATGTTTGACCTTCCCTTGATAATATACGTAGAATCATAATGTCCTCTTCTCCAGACGGATTTCGGTCAGGGCGACCTCAACGAAGATAACCATCTTCTTCATATTCGTGTTGCTCTTGACAGAGTGCTCTAGGCGCAGAGATTACCATCTACATGGTACATATTAAAATATATACTGGTAATTCTGTATTTCTTTACTCTCATAGTTCAAGGGGACCGCAATCCAAAAAGACAAAAATTAGGACAACTTACAACTTAACATGTGCTTCAGAAAATGGTTACCTATCTTTAGACTGGTCGTTACAAGCGTCGCAGGTCTATCGATCTGAATGACTTACTTAGCTATGAGCCCCTTTGACTTAAACGTAATGGTTACTTTCTTTTTCTTTCTTTTTAATAAAGACAACTCCCGCTATAGAGAACAAGCTCTGTGTCGCGGGGGACTTTACAAACATACAATTAACGGACACAAATTACACCCAGACTCTGAACAATTCTTTGTGGGTCACACAAAGTTTTATCCTGTGTGGAATCGAACAACCTCGTGCACAGCAGGCGCATACTGCGGGCACTGGACCACCGAGGCAATCTTTGCTACCTATGCTATCCCGGATTTGAGATTCCATAGAAAAGTGTATTTTGTGTTTGTAGAGTTTTTAATATTTTTTTTTTTTTTTTTTTTTTATACTACCAAGGTGACAAACAAGCATACGGCATATAAATAAAATATAAATTGTAAAGTTCTTCTATAAAGGAGTCGTAGAAATTGAAAAGAAGGTGAAAAAAAAAAATATTTGGTCACATTTGAGCTTTGTATAATTTTAAATCATTATAGATTTTGAGATCAAAACGTGTGACATAAATTTAAATCATGAGAAAAGTTTGCTTACCATTTACCAAGTGGTTATTACTATAATGCACTGTGTGCCCGTTTGTCTTTGAACCGAACTCTTATAGGATAAGTTGAAACGCATTTTTCAAAACAGTTCAGTTTTCTATAGATAAAATCACAATTTTCAATTGTCTAAGTGCTAACACGCTTCGACTCTCAAAGTTATTCAACACCGTAATTTGTCAGTATATACAAACACCACACATGTAAGTAACATAATGTATCTATGTTTAGCTATTGTATTATGAATAAATAGTTAGTAGAGAATATCCTTTATAGTTGCGCAAATTTCGGCGTGTTAATACCTAGAGCGCGTCTTACCCTGCCAGCCATCTCGTAACAATGCAAACAGTTGTCACAGTACAAAATATTATAATTATTGTAATTATATATTTATCCGTGTGGTGACGGATTAAGAATACAAATTTCACCACCCCATTCTATCCCGTGGTTGTCGAAAGAGTCGACTAAGGGAGTAAGTTAGGCAGTCAATATCCACTGCTAGAGTGGGAAAACTCGGAACAAAACCCTATACCAACCCATCTGGCCAGCGTGGTATAGTAGGCTAATATCCCTCCAAATGTATAGAGGAGACCCGTGCCCAGCAGTGGGACGTTTATGGGTTGAGACGATATATTTTTTCAATCATTAGTAGTTTATTGTAAAACAAAAAATACTGTTAAATTATAATGAAATATAAATATGTACCTACCCCACTGGGAGACGGGCGTGATATATATATATATATATATATATATATATATATATATATATATATATATATATATATATATGTATGTATAAAATTATATCAAAATAAATATACCAATAAAATGGTTATTAACTAAAGAGATATCGACTGTTCACACGCCAGCCGCACCTGCGGGCGCCCTGTCCGCAACATTACCAATCAGTACTTCTTCGCCGATTTAATTGGCGCTAAGCAGTTGGTATTTGATGACATTTTGGCGTATTTCTATACTACCTTTATCTTTATAATATGGTTCAGCTTTGTGGGTATGCCAACATAATGGCAAATTCCCTCGATGTTAGCTTCCCCATCATACATCATTATCCATCAGTGTGAATCCTGCTTTTGGTAAAAGTCCTTCACTGAATTCTGTTTATTTATTAATAGGGAAGTAAATGTAACGAAGCAAATCTGTTTAAAATGCAATCGGTTTAAAATGAAAACTGCTAAAGGGAAACATGCGTATAATGTATTGTTGTCAGAGACAAAGCGTTTAAATTCAGCATATTTACCTCGCTGTAAGAAGTACTACTCCACTCATCGTTTATATCCGAACAGCATGATTTTATGATTGATAAAAATAAACAGGGTTAACCGTTATTATTATTTCGATTTCTTCATTTTCTGGTTGTTTTTTATTTTTTCGTAATTTAATGTAATTTTTTTTTTTAAAGACAACTCCCGCACTAGAGAACAAGCTCTGTGTCGCGGGGGACTTTACAAACATACAATTAACGGACACAAATTACACCCAGACTCAGAACAATTCTTTGTGGGTCACACAAAGTTTTGTCCTGTGTGGGAATCGAACCCACAACCTCGTGCACAGCAGGCGCATACTGCGACCACAGGACCACCGAGGCAGTCTTTTAATTATTTATTTAAATGAATAAATAAATATGTAACCTATTATTTTAGTCTTCTTCTTCTTATCGTTTGGTTAGTGGTCAACCTGATGGCAGAGTTATTTAGATCGCCCATATTTAGGCCTTCGTCGTGATCTAACGACTGATAACAGTCGGGACCGACTTTTAATTTGATTTAAGTCTGTCAAAGTATCACGCATGATTATTTTTCAATTCTAAAATGTAAAAAAAATGTTACTTATCTTACTAATATTATAAACACGAAAGTTTGTAAGTCTATACTTATAACAAAAAGAGTAACAAACATCCATCCTTCCATACATCTATATGTATGGAAGGATGGATGTTTGTTACTCTTTCACGTAAAAAGTACTGAACGGATCTGGATGAATTTTTTTTTTTTTTTTTTTTTTTTGTGCCAATCTGCAATCAGTTGTTACTTTTAGCAGGTGTGTGTGAGGTTCAGCAATATGGCAGGAAGAGCGTGACTCCAGTGAGCCATCTACTCTATCAGGTTGTGAAGTCCTGCATTAGAAGGACTATATGATGTCTTTTCTTTTCAGTCGCTTTTGGTAACTTCTGGTTTTTAACGCAGAAGCTAGGTGATTAGGGTGCCTTTCCAGTTTCTCCTGGTATCTTTTGGTGTGTTCGTGGATTTCCTCCGTGACAGTTTTCATTGTTAGCTCACTATGAATTTCAGCATTGGTGATGAACCAAGGAACACCACTAATAGTTCGCAGAATCATGTTTTGCATTCTTTGTATGATGTTGATGCTTGATTTGCAGGCACTACCCCACAGTTGTATGCCGTAGAGCCACACTGGCTTGAGAATTACTTTGTAGATAAGAAGTTTGTTGTCAATACTAAGAATGTTGTTTCGTCCCATTATCCAGTAAAGGTTCTTGTATCTGATGCTAAGTTCATGCCTTTTGACTTAATATGGTGTTTCCACGTTAGGCGGCGGTCAAGGTGCAATCCAAGATAGCGTACAGTGTTGTGATGTGGAAGCGTGACACCATCCAGAGACACCGGTGGACAATCATTCTTCCTCAGAGTAAAGGTGACATGAGCAGATTTACTTGCACTTGCTTTAATGCGCCACTTTTGCAGCCATAAAGTGATTTTGTCGAGGCTGTCCTGCAGCATTTTTGATGCTACGATTGGATCCGGGTGACATGCCAGTATTGCAGTGTCGTCGGCAAAAGTAGCTGTCATGACTCCATCAACCTGCGGCAGGTCAGCAGTGTATACTGTGTACAAGATAGGTCCTAATACTGAACCTTGTGGGACTCCTGCTGTTATGTTGATGAATCTGGACTTCTTATCTGATACCTCCACTTGGAAGATCCTTTCAGCTAGATATGATTTCAACAGTGAGTAGTATTGATGAGGGAGGTTAACCTTCAGCTTGTAAAGCAGGCCCTTATGCCAAACCTTATCAAAAGCCTGTTGGATATCGAGGAATGCAGAGGAACAGTAACATTTCTCTTCCAGGCTGATCCTGATTTTATCGCAGACTCTGTGTACCTGTTCTGTGGTGGAATGTTCTTGTCTGAAACCGAACTGGTGGTCAGGAATCACTTTCTCTTTGATTAAGATTGGTGCTATACGGTACTTTATCAGTTTCTCAAAGACTTTTGAGAGGATCGGCAGCAAGCTGATAGGTCTGTACGAGGAAACTTCATTTGGTGGTTTACCCGCTTTGTGTATCATAATGATCTTGGACACTTTCCACATCAAGGGGTAGTATTCTGTCCTCAATATTCCATTGAACAGTGACGTTAAGAACACCACAGCTTTTCTTGGGAGATGCTTCAGTATATCTTTGGTGATAAGGTCATATCCTGGAGCTTTTTTGTCCTTTAGCTGAGTAATTACTTTCCAGACTTCGCGTACTGTAATTGGACGAGGTGGAGGAGACATTTGAAAGTCTTGACTAAGGACACCATCAACCTGTTCTTCGTTTTGCGAAGGTGTGCCTGTGTTCGGAGTAAAAACTTCTTTCAAATGCTGAGCAAATGCATCCGCCTTTTCCTGCGGTGTACGTCCCCATCCTGTTGGAGTTTTTAGTGGAGGGTTGGCATTTTGGGGTCTATTTAGGTTTTTAGTGAACTTCCACAGCGAGTAATTTGTGGTTGCAGTAGCGGTCAGTGACTCGAGTCGTTCTTGCATTGTTTTATTGTGCCAATCACGCAGTATTTCTTTAAGATTAACAGCTGCTCTGCGGAATATACGTTTGTCCTCAATCAGTCTACTTTCCTGCCAGATTCTGCGGAGCTTACGTTTATTAAGAAGCGCTTTTTTTATGGCTAATGGATAGTTGTAATGTCTTTCATTTGGTGTCGGTTCTGGGGTATTATTCCAACATGCCTTTTGGATAAGTTCCGTTATATATTTCGTCGCCTCTTCTATGTCTTCCGGGCTTTTTAGTGGAATTTTGAGATTTACACTGCTCTCTATATATTCACTTACTGACTCCCAGTCTGTGTCTTTAGTTGTAAGCGTCTCTGTCCCCACGTATTCTATTATAGATGTGCTAATAGTCAGTATAACTGGAGTGTGGTCTGTTGAGCTGTCATAGCAGGATTCGGGTTTTAAATAATCTCTTGTTAATCCTTTAGATATAAAAAAGTCTAGAAGGTCAGGAGTCTTGTTGATGTCTGTCGGCCAATAAGTGGGTTCACAGGTGGACAAGGTCAAGAGGTTGTTACTGTCTACACATGTTTTAAGTTGCCTACCACGCGTTGTGGTAAGTCTAGAGCCCCAGTTTGTGTGCTTTGCATTCCAATCGCCACCAGCGACAAAGCGATCGCCAAGCTGTGCGAAATATCTGGTGAACATTTCGTCGCTTATTTCATGTTTTGGAGGGCAATACACCGCAGATAAGGTAACGTATCCTGTATTTTCTTCTACAGCAATTGTTGTAGCCTGTATATGTTCAGTTCTGTACTCTGGCATTACATGATGTTTTATTTTATTGTTTACTATGACTGCAGTTCCACCGTGGCCAGTGCCGTCAGGATGGTTTGTTAAATAACATATATGATTATTCAATTTAATTTTTGTGTTGTTGGTACAATGTGCTTCAGCTACTAGAAGGATATCAATTTTTTGTTCCGACATTAGAAGTTCGACCTCTTGTTTGTTCGGTGCTAGACCATTTATGTTCCAAGCTGCTATTCTAAGTGCAGTCATTTTGTAAGTTGTTCAACGAGCTTGCCTATGAGCCCCATCAGGGTACTCATTTGTTGTAGGATTAATTCGAACTTCGCAGATTGTTTTAATAAGATTTCTTCTATCCCAGTTGGTATATGGAATTGGTTGAGGTTTGCAGGTGTGGATTTCACTTTTGAAGCATAAGAAGTGTAATTTCTATCCTTAATATTTGCCGCACTATTGTTAGGAGCAGGAGTATTGTCTACATGAGGAATTTTGTCTGTCATAGGCATAGATTTATATGTTTCACTAGATATGCAATAACCGCGAAAACACACTACCACCTAACACATGCCCCGGGGCATGTGTCCGACTGTCTTTTGTTTTGTCATAAGCATGGCGTTCGAATGGCGCGAAACAAGAAAATAAGTAAATGTATGGTGAAATTTTGCGATTTCGAAACGCACGTTTCGCAAAAGTGTAATAAGGCAAACGAAATTACTTTTCACATATGAGATAAATGTGTTTTCAATTAATTATTGTTGTAAATCATAAAAAAAACTAATTAAAAATATTGGCGGCTAACACATAGTTCAGGGTTGTCAGTTAAAACCACGTTCGGTTTCCCTGTGTTTATGGGAGGTTGTTGTATTGAATGAAATATATTTAAATTTAAATGAAATATATTTAAAATAGATTTGTTTCATTTTTATTAAATTTAAAATTAGTTAAAAAAATGATTTAAATAATTAAAAAAAAAATACCAATTTTTTAAATTAGTTAAATCAAATATTAAATAAGAAAATAATTGAATTTATATTGTGAAATGAAAAACAAACAAAATAACAAAAAAGCTACTTTAACAAAATTTTCCTGCTGACCTCCATAATATATTATGTAGGTTGAAAATTATAACATTCAATGTAATTAATCTAATTGAATATGTTCCAATTTCAATAATACAATTATTTCAAAAATTAAATTACATCTGATCAAAAAATTTAATTAAATTAAGGGATTTTTTTTATAGAGTGTGCAACACCGAGCTTGTCGATGCGAGTGAAAAGCTGACTTCAATATTTTGACATAAACTGTATGGAATTGCATCTCTATATGTTTACCTCAATGGTCATAGGTGGCTTTGGTTTTCTAGGGACTGCACTTTTGCTTCTTCGATAAAAGATTTCTTTGTAGACATCACATCCTTTATAGTTAGCTGGGTGGGGCCCGTTACACAGAGCACAGGTTGCAGGTGTGTTTCGGTCTGTCTTAGAGCAGTCAGAGGTCTTGTGTGATTGCCCACATTTGACACATCGAAATGGGCGCATACAATAGTTCTTGGTATGGCCATACTGTTGGCATCGCTGACATTGCACAATAGTACTTTTCCTTTTGGGATCCTCTATTGTAACCGCTTGGTGGTAAATGTATTTCAGATCTTTTATTTCTTTGTTTTGAGGTCCAGGTTGTAAATTTACGAAGAAGGTTGAGGTAGGTTTTTTGTCAGGGCCGAATTTGACATTGATGATCTCTCCTGTTACTAGGTTGCCCGTCCTTTCAATATCCGCTTTAATTTCATCTAGGGGTGTGGAGGGATGGAGTTTCTTAATGACTACTCTGTAGCATCTTTTCTCCTTTCTGTTAAAGGTGTGTCCTATCAATCCCTTCTCACGTATGATTGCTAGAATATTCTTGTATGTAGATATTTCAAGGCAGTTTATTCTTAGTTGATTCCTATTTACTACTTTATATGTATATGAAGCATCTTGCGCAACAGACTCCAGCAATTCTGTTAACTTGTTTACGTCATCAATGCCATATAGTATAATAGGTGGAGGTTTGTTTGGCTTATTTTCCCTAAGCTGTGGTTGGCGAAATTCTTTTTCGTCCACCGGAAGCGTGTTGTACCTGTTACTGGTTTTAATGTTTTCAGGAGATGGTATATCTGATATCTTGCGACGCTTATTGTTTCTTGTAGTTGGTACTCTTTGCCAGTCAGGAGGTTGTACAACTAATGAGGATGAGTGCTTGTCTCCATCTCTAAGGGTAATTTTAGTGAGATCTATAATATCCTCCGTTGCCTTGGTGTTGGGTGCGTGATTGATGTGTGATTTATTACCTAGCGAAGTACTTCTAGGTCTATTATTAAATAGTGATGGGTGAAAAGCTTGCTGCACTAGCTTTCGTTTTTTATTTTGACCAGTGACGTGCTCCAATGAATCTGCCTGGGTGCCCACAGATTCATTATCGGTAAGTCGGGGTTCAGTGTTTCTGCCAGTCTCATTAACTGCCGTAGAAGCCTGGGGCGCTACCTCTACGGAGTCTTCGGTAACATATTTCTCACCTGCAGGCCCGGGTACCTGCAAGCGCCGGGGGTTAGCCGGATCGCATGACAAAATATTCGCATTATCAGACTTTTCCATGGTTTATTAGGTGTGGGAGATACTCATAACACTTTCCCAAGGTATTATGGACACTCTTTTTGAGGGGATTTAGTTCCTCAGGGTGTGTGTTCAACCCAGATCAGGTTACTTAACCGCCGCCTGTGACTCGGCGTTATTGCTTGTTTTGCACCACCCGGGGAGTACGTGTAGGGTGGGCCTAGGAAAAGGTGGTAAATCCTACGGACGCGAGCAACTTCACCCCCCAAATGATGAAATTTGGCACAGAGATGGATTATGGTCTGGAATAACACATAGGCTACATCCACGGCTTTTAACAGCGATAACCGCCATCCACGCGGGCGCAACCGCGGGCAACAGCTAATATTTAAATATAGTAAAATCTTCAAGTGATATACAGTTCAAATTTATTTAATCCAAAACTACTATTTGGCTTGACGACCAGCTATCAAAACAAATGTGTCTCTTCCATTCTCTGAACAACATTCAAATTTAAATGTGACAACTGTCGGGATCCAGTTTAGGTTACGTTTATTTTTATAAGGCCCGAGCATTTCATTCCGTAACTATTTAGTGAAGTAGGTACAACAAGTTATGTCATGATAATTCTTGGCCTAACATTTTATGTTTTTCTATTACTGACTTATTAATTTATTTGCGTCTATGTAGTTATCAAGCCCTGTAGCTTATTTTCTAGTGTAGGAGATGTCTAAAAAAGAAAACGTTTTTCTTCAATTCGCTGATCCCTATTCCGGTTGTACTTCTTAAACAAATAAAAAAGGAATAGGTCACAGATAAGAATACAATAAATAGGGTAAAGTTAAAATATTATACTTATATATATATATATATTTAAAGACAGCTTTCGTACTAAAAATCGTATCAAGAGAAATTTTTTGTGCAGTGTGAATATCGAACTCATAACACACCGCACAGTGGTGAATGGCATGTAATGAATTCCAGAGGAATTTCTTACCACGTACGATTAGGCTGTGGAATGAGCTCCCTGCCGAGGTTTTCCCAAGAGACTATAGCATGGGGTTCTTCAAGAAAGGAGTTATAATGTTTTAAAGGGTCGGCAACGCGTGAGTAACACCCCTGGTGTTGCAAACGTCCATAGGCTACGGTAACAGCTTACCATCAGGCGGGCCGTATGCTTGTTTGCCACATTGGTAGAATAAAAAAAAAAAAACACTAGAGCCACTAAACCAACTGTGCAGTTAACACTTTGAAGGGCAGTGAACGCCTATAGACATCATGACAGTAAAACATCTATTGTGTCTACGTTACTGTCCGTGGAAGTGTTAATATTCCTCAATCGTAAAGGAAAGTTTAAGTACTTCAGCAGCAAATATTTAGCTTAGAAAATGTAACAAATTAGTATATTAGTAGCAAAGCACAATATTATTTAATGAAACCTGCTTCGATGGTATATAATGGACGTAGTGTCTAGTTAATGGACTCGTTACCCCGAGATTAACTGTTGCTAGGAAATTGGGTCTTTACTCTTAATGGATGGATCTTGAAAACGCGGAGTTAGCATCTTTAGACAGCGTGCAGAGGAAGCGTTTCTCCGAATAATTGGATGATGCAGTAACTGCGGCATAATTGGTATTAAAGCCCAGCATTTTATTATATGACTATTTAAAATTATAGTACTCATATTAAATAAGCTTGTCTCATGTTAATTGTGTCAAAAACTGGTGGCCCAAATTAAATGAGTTTGAGTATGAGGCATAATGTCTGTTCACCTGTCACTCAAAGAAGTCTAAAATATTTTTACAGATGTATAGTCCAAATAACTGTGCGCAGCATGAATTAACGTTGATGAATTTTCTTATAAAGCAAAATGTACATTTTTATGTCCTTTGTAATTCTCGGTGGCTTGACTATGAATAGACAAGTACATCGTTTCCCGGGAGTGCTGTAGAGGCCACAAAGTATATCTAGCGAAGAATAAACTACAGCAATATATTATGTGCATTTCTTTGTTTGCTGTTATAAGATCAGCAATAACTATATAAATATCTAGTTAAATATAATTAAATAAGACCTTTTTTGTTGCATTAGTGCACTTATTATTACTAGAGTTTCCACCAGAAATGAACTCACGATGTTCAGCCTCCTATATCTCGTCAACTTCTTTAATCTATATAGCTCACATTCGAAATATAAAAAATATGCGTACCATGCTAAAAAAAGTTCCATGAATTCTTTTGCTAAATTTCACGACGGTGATGTTCTGATTATTGAAACTCGAGTTATTATCGAATAAACATTAATACATACAAACGCTGGATTATTCCAGTAGACTCTAAGAACTTCGTTTGCATAATTTGCTCGTTCATATATAACTAAAACATGATAAATATCTAAAAATAGACTCTAAAATGATAAATAAACTAAGTTGAATTTCATTTCAGAATAAAGTAAATTTTAAATAGTGCCGGCAATATTCTGAAACATGTTGCAATCGCGATCATCCATTTTACTATCACTAATCCATCACTATGCGAGGCAATCTCGATATATGGCGGAAGCTTTGATGTTATTTTATCGCGAACAGGTTTTAGTATAGATAGTAGTATTTTTTATTCGTATGGGATATAGGAGGATCCTAGCTCTAAACCCATATTATTTTTGATTTAGTTTCTATAGGTACCTATATTTATTTGGTACACTCTGTAACCTTAACGTTAGAGATGTCGTTAGTGTCGTCTTAATTGTGTGAGTGTCACTGGGTAAATGAAAGTTATACAAAAATATGATTTTTACATTTATCATAAAGTGAAAGAACTTTTCAAGATCGAAGCAAATCCTATCCTTTTGGAAAACAAGCATGAATTCATGTAGGTACAAATCGCACGTTTAAAAATAAGTCGAAATAACTACCAAAAGATTTGGAGATTTTCGGATAGAACGTAATTAATAACTTATCGCTAAGAATGTATACGCTCCAACTCCAGCTCAAATCGCAACGTTCCCACACTGAGTTTAGACATATAATAATCCTAAACTCAATGTGAGAATGACGCCCTGCCTATTCGAATGCCAAAAGTGCCCATCAAAATGCACTCTCGAAGATCATAACTTTAATAGCGTAAGAGCAAACTGGGTAAATGTTGCGTAATGAATGTACCATCGAAACGAAAAGAAGAAGAACAGTCCTCAATATTTGTTTGCGAGCTATTGTCCGTAAACTGAGCATTCGTTTGCAGAACTTATTTCCAGTATTCGCAGAAGTTGAGAGTTTTTAAAGTTTGTCTGAATCCACTCACTGTCCATGCTTTTAGTGAGGACATACTGGAATATCATAGTGAATAGAAAGCATCTTGTTGAATTAAACTTAGAAAAATCCTAACTTTTATTGCTTGATATACGGATGCTATACACGATCATGTATTATTTATCTTTAGATTGCTTCACAGCTTTCACAAGTTGACTTTTTCAGTGTACCGTGTTTTTATTTACATAAACAAAAAAAAATCGAACATATGACACTCGGCATAGAGAGGTGAGATGACCAGCTTAACCACTATACCACACGCGAGTAATCTTTGTAACTAAAGCACGCTGTTTTCTTGTGGTCAACCTCTTGATGTATGTAATCTCATCGTTTTTGCTTCGAAAAAATATTTTTACCAGTAATACCTAAATTGTGGTTTACACAATAAAAAAAACTACAGCACTTTATTACAATAATGTTATGAGTTAGCAGAAAACATATGCTCAAAACTTTTGTCATAAAACACAATTCAAGGTAGTCAATAAAAAAAAGTTGTAAGGTACTACTAAGTTATTACCTGCGCGTCTGTCCGCCAGGAAGGTTGCCAAGCTTAGAGCATCTATTGTGAATTTCTTGACACAATATGTACTCGTATCTATTTTTGGCCCGAGTTAGAAATCCAATTCTGGGCCTCGTGATCAGCAGTCGCATTCAACGACCACAAGATCAGAAACCAACGAAGCAGTTAATAATATGTATATGACCACAATAAATTTCTTTTATAATACATATATAAAATAACATAAAATATTAAGTGAAAAAAATTAAAGCAAATATTTGCTAAGTGAATATAAAATTTTCCGACAGAATTATTTTATAATTTCATTAAAAATGTCCATTTTTCGGAAAAATATATTTCAGAGGAATGTAAATAATTAATCACCTTGGAATTTACTTAAAAAATAACAGGCGTTTATAGCAGGTGGACAGGAAGAAAATAATATTTTGATCAATTTTAAACAATAGTACTACTACTACTACTACTACTACTACTTCCTCGACCGATTTCGGCCATGGCGACCTCTTCAACTCCGTTCTGATTCATGGCGTTGATGTGCTCGAATATGACTAATGTAGCCTATCTTATTACTAAACGTACGCGCACATTGCGGGCAGGTGAGCACACCATTACAGAAATTATAATTGATTGCACATGGTGGACGTGCTTTGAGTTCATCGCGTCGAGCATCTAGTTCAGAGCAGCGATTGGCCTCAAAGTCATTGACTTTAGTTTTCACCAGAGACCTCCACTCAGGTCGTCGAGTAGCTAATTGCTCCCATTGTAAGGGCTCAATAGCGCACTTTTTCATGTGACGCTTTAGTACATCTTTATACCTGAGGAATTGTCCGCCATGCTTACGCTTGCCCTTCTCAAGTTCAGAGAAAAAGATGCACTTAGTCGTACGTTGATCCGACATTCGCGAAACATGTCCACACCAACGGAGTTGCCGCCGCATCAGGTAAGCCTCTATCCCCATGATATTGGCTCTTCGCAGCACTTCCATATTCCGGACGCGATCAAACCAACGGATGTTTAGTATTTTGCGAAGGCATTTGAGGTGGAAACGGTCCAACGTGCGTATATGGCGGCGATAAGCTGTCCATGACTCCGAAGAGTACAGTATGCTTGGTAACACCACCGCCTTATAAATATCTATTTTGGTAGCCAGCTTCAGGTCATGTGAACTAAAAACCTTGCGATCCAGTTTACCGAATACTGCAGCTGCAGCACCTAACCTACTGTTGATTTCAGCATCAAGGTCGCAATTTGATGTTATCATACTCCCGAGGTACCGGAATGCATTAACCTGCTTAACAAAATCATCACCGAGCTTGATGGCCAGTGTCTCTTGACCATGGATATCAAGGGACATCACTTCCGTCTTTTTGACACTAATCTTCAGACCAAAACTACGGCAAGACTCGTGAAGGGTTGTCATAAGCTGCTGCAAACCGTCTGGGGAGTCAGTCACAAAGCAAAGATCATCTGCATAGACAATTTCCGTGATCAGTGCGTAGGACACTTTAGTTCGGGCCTTAAATCTGGCTAAGTTGAAAACATTTCCATCAGTACGAAAACGGATGCGGATACCTTCAGAAGTTGTCTGCAAGACTTCCCGGACTACGACTGCAAAGTATAATGCGAAGAGTGTGGGTGCAAGAACACACCCTTGTTTCACCCCACAGGTAACAGGGAAGAACTCTGACTGATCAGCATTAACAGCGACGCAGCTCTGCATGTCGTCATGCAAGAGTCTCAGAAGTCTAACAAACTTCTCCGTGCATCCAACTTTCTGTAACACTATCCAAAGGGCTTCACGTGGCACACTATCAAACGCTTTTTCAAGGTCAACAAAACAGAGATACATATTTCGACCCTGTTCTCTGCTTTTTTCTCGTAATTGACACACTGAGAAAATTGCCTCACACGTACCACGATCAGGTCGGAAACCAAACTGGGATTCTGGCAAAATCTAACATGAATATAAAATAACATAATTAATTGAAGCCTGCACATTCTATTAATTTACCAGTTTAAATCTTAGTTCCGTCTTTAAACTTATCATTGACTAATAAGTGTACCTTTTAGTTGTGTAAACGGTCCGCTAAGCTGGTAGAATCAATCATCTTAGGCAAAATATGTGTTACTGCTGGACGTGGAGGCCTATGTCCAGCAGTGCCCCTAGATTTGAGCAACATTCGATCGTAACCTTCCATCGGCTGCTCGCAACCTTTACCAGGTTGTTGGTATACTAGCAGATGGTTGGTAATTCATTTTATTAGTACATAATCAAAGTAATATTCACTTCTTATCAGAATCAAATACAGACAAGTTGGTTACTTTACTACTCGACTACCATAGCTTCCAAAAGTAGTTTTAATAATATTACCCCTTTTATTCTGAATCCAACATCCTTTTACCCCGATAACATACTCTACGGATCATAAATTTATAGGAACCTAAATAAATAAGTAGCGTTGAGGCTTCGAGCGGGTATGGTTGGAACACAAAACGTAAAACAAAGATTGGTCCGGTACATAATAAATAGTGACGTGGAGTCGGCTAGGTCGCGAATGTTGGCGAACTCCCAAACACTGTGATATGTGGCCACGCCTTTGAAACTAACGCTCAGATTCAAATTGTTTTTAAGATTTACTTAAACAAATGATAAAAAGAAACTGCCTCGGTTCAGAAATAACATTTGCCACTAATTACTTGATAAAATATATTTATTTTTGACCGACTTTAAAAACGAGGAGGTTATCAATTCGTATGTTTTTTTTTATGTTTGTTACGGCAGAACTTTTTTTGTCTGAGAGGAGATACTTTCAGTTTGGTCCCATTTTTATCAAAAGTAAGTTCTGATGTTGGGATCCATGAGGAATTGAGGGAACTCCTCAAAAATTATAGGCACACATATGGCAATTTTATTATTTTTTACAACAAATCAAACATTTGCTTTCAGATAGTTTAACTTGGTGAAGTAAAACTGGGGAAGAAGACCACAGATGGCCATCTGAAGTTCTCAATAATAAGTATTTCATGGACGGCTATTTGATAAGTTTTGATTATGGTTGCTAAGCAACTAAGCAAAAAATTAAAATGGTACATTTGAACTGAACTGATGATGAAGCCGGAAGGTAGGCAACGGCAGTTTATTAAAACAATGTAATCTAGCCTTGTTTGGGCTTATTGGAGTGGTCATGAGATGCACTTTAGCTGTTAATTATCAAATTAGAAAGGGAATGTGAGATAAGAGTTTGCATGAAAATTCTACAACTTGCCGCACTGAAGTCAGCTTTTTTTTTGTTAAAATTATATAAAGTAATTAGTGGCAAATGCGGTACTGTGCCACAGGTGTTGGGGTATTTAAATTCTGAGCAGACACAATTTAGATTGCTATCGACACGCTAAGAAGAAGTAACCAACCTGACCACATCGTTGTTTATATAACCTAGCAGAACTATTTATTTGCGCGGTTATTAATTAGGTGAGTCGTCAACTCTACAGTGTTGTTTTTTATAAATATATACTTATTACTATACTACTTGGATGCCAAACAAGCGTACGGCCTGCCTGATGTTATGCAGTTACCGTAGCCTATGAACGCTTGCAACACCAAAGGTATCGCTTCATGTTGCCGACCCATTAGATAAGTTATATAGCAATTTCGTATTTAGTTAACCTATATAGTTAAGTAAGTATACATATTATTCCCTGACTCATAACCTACTGGCTTACATTTCCCGAACAGTATCCTTACTCTCAATGATCCTCAACCTCAAGCGCCAAGTTTTAAAACCTCGAAATAACGTTTCGGCTTCAAAGAATGTATAGGCAAATGCGTGTGAAGCATCCTCTGGAGCTTAAAACATTTTTATCGGCGACACTGTACGCAGATCTGCTAAAGCAAATTTCAACTTTAATGTTAGAGATGGAAGGTTGTTAATGTTTTAAATGTAATTATGTAGATCGATAGGACGCAAGTGGTCTGTAGGGGACATGTATTGTAGCTCTCAATACAAACAGTTTAGTGCAATACGGGTAATGTAGTGAGATAAGTAGCGGTAAAGCTGCAAGTGAGTATTAAGTGGGATTAAATTTAGATAAATAAAAATGTTTGACATCGCAATTATTTTTAGATGATTATTAATCTACAAGAAAAAAAAGGTAGATTATTAATCTTAATCTGAAAAGTCCGGCAATTGTATAATAAGTATTGATTTTTAATGCTAATGTTGATTTTGTTTTATTTATTATTTGATTAGACAAAAACTATATTTCACTTACGATCATATTTTTTTACAATTGATATTGATGAATGCAATACCCATAACATATTTCGCAGATTACCTATTCTGTGGCAATAAGTAATATTTAAGAATCCATACAATACTTACTTTTCCCGGTTTAAAAATGTAAATTTCAATACCTATATTCGAAAGAGTTGTGGACAAAATTATTCAAAAAGATTTCATATCGAAACGTTTATGATTTATATTTTCTGTTGCTATAAGACGCAAATAGTACCCTAGAGAAAATATAACGGAAAATGTAACCACTATTTCGAACAAAATATAAAATTGAAGAAGCACTTAAAATCTGAGTCGAATGTTGAAATCACATCTAAAAACATACGTCTTCCGAGTAAAGTGCTCTTGATAGGAAACCTATACCGTTGGTCGTAGAAGGAGGACGCCGGAGTGTATCACCGGTTTTACGAAAATTCGAACATTTCGTGTTCAACTTGGAGCCTGAATAATTTCGTATCGACTAGCGTACAGGCAATAAGTTTAAATGTCAATTTGGCATTTTCTAAAGCCTGTACTGCACGAAATTACAGCTCATTTACATTACACGTTTGTACCGACGCTTTCTGCATGCAGCAAATGTTCGGTTCTCATAGTAGCTTTTCGAATTCAACGCTTGAATGTTATCACTTTGTGGTTTTACCGTTACCGATTGAAGAACTTAGTTCGAATTCAAGAGTAAGTTTCGGTGTAGATACTACGATTGCAGCTGCGTTGTTTCAAATGCTTACACAGTTAAAATTGGGTTAGGGTAGTTCATAGGAAAGCGCACTACTGGCATATGCATAATTATGCAAATCCCTGCGCGCGATATCGCCAAAATAATTGTACGAATTTGTGTTGCGATTCGTTATTAAGTTTTATGTAAGTTGAAATGCATGCGGTTTGACACGTTAAAAGCGGAACATTATGTTTTTTATTAAGGGTATTTTCGCAGCTTGTTCTAATCTCTCTTTTACATAATAATCCACCAACTTGCCATTTGCAAAATACTTTAGATAAAATCGTGGACATTTCCTCAAGCGTTAACTCTTATATTTAAGGTTTGTAAAATCTGAAGATGTTTTGAGAAATGAATGTTTAATGTGGGTGGAATTTGTGTCCGTGAATTGTACGTTTGTAAAGTCTTTCGCGATATATGGCTTGTTACCTAGGAGTTGTTTTTAAAAAAAGAAAAAAAACTTTAATATATTTTCACTATCATAATCTATCGATCCATCAATCTTAACAAAAAGACGTTCTGTACTGCTAGACATAATTATGCCTTTCCCATACTATGTAATATAAATATTTTTCTTTTAAATCTTACTCAAAAAAGTAACTCTAGACTAAGACACTCTTATTATGTGAATGTCCGTTATCATATTTGATCAAAAATATACTTTTTCATCAATATTTTTTATAACTTTGAATGGTTCATCAGTATTATCAATTGAGTA
This sequence comes from Trisateles emortualis, assembly GCA_947095525.1. NCBI lineage: Eukaryota > Metazoa > Arthropoda > Insecta > Lepidoptera > Erebidae > Trisateles > Trisateles emortualis. The sequence goes on along the minus strand of OX352740.1, from coordinate 8,851,134 downwards.
AACGTTTTACTTTGTGCTACTATAAAATTTTTGCTTTCAATAATCGAATGAAGTAAATAGAGGGTGAGTTATCTAACGATGCATTTTCGTGTTGAGCACTGAAAATACCGATAGATTTTATATTAAAAACCTGAATGTTTGTGGTAAAAGAAATTCTGTTCTTAGCTTACTTACCGGCAAAACTTCCCTTTTATCTTTTCTCATTTCCGATATTTTTATCCATCTATGTAACATTTATTCTTATACCGGTGTTCCTTTCAGTAAGTGATAGAATGAAATAAAAACACAATGCTTGAAATTGTTTTCGTAATTTTGTTTTACGTCTTTGATTTTGAAGACTTTTTTTAGATAAGATTGCTATTACTACTATTACTTATATGACTCGTTTATAAATATGTAGTTCTGGATATCTATATAAATATCCGTTGAACTTTCGTTTTAATAGCTTTCGAAGCTATTGAATTGAAATCTTTTTTCGTATTTGCTTTTATAAGATCTTGAAATAAATTTTATTTACGTTTTTGGAGTGTCTTTTGAGATAAAGCTTGTCCGGAGCAGTTTAATAGATTCTCAATTAACCAGTTTTTTTTCTGACTGTATCTTGTATTATTATTAGTTTTTGTAATGTAAATAAAATAATATAAGTGAATAGTAAATAATCACGTTTCATAGTAACTGGACGAGTTTTGGGCAAACTCTGTTATATTAGTAGTGGAAATTTTGTTTAAAAGTACAGCGTTATGTTCTTTGATGATGGTAAGACGCAAGCAGTGTAAGCGTCCGTAGACTTTAATAACTGCATATCATAAGGCAAACCGTATACTTTTTATACTACCTTAGTGGTGGTATCATTAATGTGGTTAAACAAAAACCACATTAATGATTTCTAATGTAGAGTACCTACAAATAAAATATCTCAAAACAATACTAAGTATAAATTAAAATACAAATTTCTCTCATATAGTAATACAAGTCATAAGTTCAAAGGAAATTGTGGCAATGAAGCACACGTAGGTAAATATTAAGGCTGGCAAGTCAAGTCAACTATAATTATGAACCCTCCTTTACCTTCAAAGTTTCGTTAATTAATATTCAAGTAACAACGTACCTAAGCTATTTCTCTAATTTACGTCACGTTTCTCACAAACTCACTTGACCTCAACGATTTAATTATTATGTAATACTATCATGAAGTGAGTTCTAATCAACTATACTATATTAAATTTCACAAATTCTTGTGTGCTGTTCTGGCTGTTTGTCTTTTTGAGTTGAAGTTATGTCATTGTAGAGACATGTTTTACTCAACAATTCACTTTTCATCTTTATTGTTTCTCGGCAAAAAATACTATGAATATAATTGCTTTAGATACATGATGTATGTAATTTTGCAAGATAAAATCATCTCTGTTAGTTAAGAGAAAGACAAAGATATAAAAAAATCTTCGCATTATGTAATTAATATACCTTACGACGATCATACAATTTGGTGAAATAGGTATGAAGTTAAAAAAATAAAAAATCAGTCAATCAGTAAATCAGCTTAGTTACAGAAAAACATTGGACTTTTAATTAGGTGTTTAAATATGCTAAAATCTATAAAGCATTGTCTAATATTTTATGACGTCAAATTGTGCGCTGTAAGACCCTTACTAATCTTCCACTTAACGAATTACTCAAAGGCAAAGCCGTGACGGAAGTTAATAGTTGCCAAAGCCAAGATTCAAACGGAATAGGTTTAAATTTTCATATCCATCTAATTTGCTAGAAGAGAGAAGGAAGGCAATTGGAATAGATGACAGGGTAAGTTTGCGCCTATTGGAGGCAAATTGAATTTGTGCGCTATCGCTATGTTAAGCTATTGCTGTAGAATTAGGCACGGGTTTCGAGAGCTTGGCTTGTTGTGTACTGTTTTCTTTTTGAAATGGTTGAACGCGTCTTGTAATTTGTTTGCTTAGCTATCAGAAATCTAAACGTAATCTTTAAAAGAAATTTTGCTTATTTTGGTTATAAAAATAAATTGCCTACGAACGAAAGGGTAAAAATACCCGTTCCTGTTATTGCATCTCTGTTTGAGCATCAACGAAATTCAACAGCTCTTCAGTTTTCTTTTGGTGCTATATTAAATTTACTAGTACGTTTTTACTTTTTAATGTCATCATGATTACATCTTTCACATTTTACTTAATAGGTCAAAGTATGGAATTCACTGTGCCCCTGGCAATGTCTTTCCCCATGTTACCTATCTCCATGCTATCATAAAAAGGTAACAAATAAACTTAAAAACAAATTTACTTTCGTATTTAAAATATTGAGTATCCATGGATGTTCCCTAAAAGATGCAATACAGGAATAATAATAATATTTTCGGGACAACTCACACACCGCTATCTGATCTCAAATTAGGCAGAGCCTGTACTATGGTAACCAGACAACACTGATAAACATACTTATATATTTCTAAATACATACATATTTTATAGATAAATTACAAACAAAATGATACATTCTTCCTAAATAAGTGTATTAGAAGTTTCCATTTATAGCGGTTTGTCAGTAAATAAACAGCTACTTCAAAGCTGGTAGCTTTGTCATAATATTTAAGAAACCAACAGGTACTACCTACTATTACTCGCTCTACTTCTAATATTGTGTTGACAGTATTCAGTAGAAGTTAATTGAAACTAACTGTCGACTTTCATAGCATTTTAACTTAAAATGTGTCTCCTTTATCTAACAAAATGTTCCAGTTTTATCTAATGAAATTAGGTAATAAATTTAAAGTCTTTAGTAATAAGATTTAAATTAGAAAAACATATTTTAACTCTGAACAAGTTCTGTCCTATTCGCTTATGAAATTTCAGAAACTTTATTTTCCATGAGTATACAATCGCAGGGAAATTTATCGCAATAATTTTCTAAAGTTTTTACACTTTATGAAAGTTGGGCAGAATTCAAAAGGCATCGGCTACCACGTAAATTGAAAAGCATCCCAGATTTAAAGCCAATTTAACTTGGTTGCCTATTCGCAGTTTCCAATACCGTCTCGGATTCATTGGAGACAGAAGACGAAGAATTTCAATTCCCTTTCTGATTTTAATCGTGTCTTTTACCGTGACCTATTCTTGATGAAAGAGTAATGGTAGTAGTGGGTTTAATTTATTATATCTCTTATAAATTAACATAACGATTAATAATAACTAGAAGTTTGTAGACATTTCACAGTATTTTACTATTTTATAACGTTATTGAGGATCTTTGTCAAACGTAATGTAGGACGCCCTCAGGCGAGGTGGAGCGACGATCTTCGCAAAGCGGCTGGGAGTAGCTGGATGCGGGAAGCCGAGGATTGTGCTAGGTGGCGTGCCCTTGGAGAGGCCTATGTCCAGCAGTGGACTGCGATAGGCTAATGATGATGATGATGATCTATGACTTTTTAATCATGCATATGTATTATTTGAACTATGTTGTATTTTACCAGCTGCGCAAGAACAAAGGCATTACCGCTTGAGGCTGTCATTAAATACAACGTTCTTCGCAGCACACTTTTAAATAATAGTGGGTGGCCACTATTATTTACATTTACATTATTGATTCATATTCTTATGGTCTCCAAATACGTCACGTTTTGACAGTGGCAGGATGAAAATAAAACATGAATATTTTATTATATTTGTAAAATTGCCTTTACTTTACTAAACTTAAATTTTCCATTATTCTTTTCAGGATAAACTTTCACTTTTCCAAAGCTCACACTCCTCTGTGAGTGCAATGCAATAATCTTTAAAAGGGTTCCTAATATTTTCTTCATGTATTAATATGTATTTGCCCACGACTTCACCCACTCGTACAATCCTACCGGAAAAAATATTTTTTTCGATATAAAAAGAAGACTGTAATCTAGCTCTGTGCAAAATTTTATCCCAATCCGCTGAGCCGTTTGCATCCATCCAAACTTTCACATTTGTAATATTAGTAAAATAACAAAGATTTATTCCAAACAAGTGCTTTGTATTGGACGCAAGAGGATATAAAAATTAAAATAAAGAAGGCAGATAAAAAGCAAAGGAATATTTAAAGGTATCTTTTAGAGTTCGGGATTAAGGTTGATTAATTAAAGATTATCACCATCGTAAGTAAGAGATTATGTTGAATATAAATTACACGTAGACAAGAAGAAGGTTTTTCTAATCTTAACAGCTGTTACTTTTATAAACGTAAAGATCGCTAAGAAAGTATTTTCTGTTGTGTAGGTATCTGAAGGGTTTCCGACACAACGTTACAGTGGCCCCACGTTGGGCGCCACTGGTATATTGTGTAGGTGTTTGAAGGGTTTCCTACCACTTGGGTCAACTAGAATACGTAGTTGGAAACCCTTCAGATACCTACACAACGTTACCATGTACAAAAAAGTTTTATTAATTGCATTTATTTATTTAAGAGAGTTAGGGCACTATATTAACGAGCAAGCACGACTGGGTAAGGATCTCCACCTTACTGAAGATCACAGCCAAATAACTAAACACAGCGGTGTAGTTGTATTCCTGTGTGTCAGTACAGGTCTGCAGCGCTTATTAGGGAAGCGTTTTGAATGAAACGTATTTCTATCCCAGGTTTAAGGCCCTGTTGTAAAAAAAAATGGGATGGCAACACGCAAGCTTATATACAAATATGATACCTCTGGTATTGCAAGCGCCTATTGACTATGGTATCTGCCGGGCCTTATGCTTGTTTGCCAACCAAGTAGTATAAAAAATAGTATTGCCTTATTCACACAGAAGTTAATCTTGTTACGTTTATGATAGGTCCAAAATATCAGTTCATTTGTTCTTATTAAAGTTGGTTTGTTGGGCACTTGCCAAACAATAAGTAGTTTCGACAAGCGTCTACTAACTTTACCGTCGCTTCTCCAATTTATCGTGCTACAATGCAGACCTTTAGTACTTTGTAACAATATGAACGTTTCATCAAATTCTTGTATTGTTACTCAAAATTCATAATGTCTTCAGTTAAATTACAAAGTAACATAATGTGATAAGCTATAAATGCAACAATATATCTATACAGAAAACGTCAGCCAATTTATATATTTTTAAGAGTCCAATGTGATCATGACATGTTTTTATCTTATACTTACTAAAAGAGACATTATACGATAATGAGGACCTGTATAGTGGAAAGCTTAATTATGTTCTTATATATTGTTTATTGTTTGTTATCTCATTAATTAAAATATTTATTTATTTACTTAAATTTCATTTTGTATTAGTTTCCGTCCCTTTTGTTACAATAAATATTGTAACTCTCATCAAATTGTAAATGTTACACTTTCGATTAAAACGGATGGCCCGAGTTTCTTGCCAATCCTTCTTGTGGCCCTACCCTAGTCAGCGAATTGGCCGAAAATATTGCAGATATTTGTTTTTATGACGTTCATAAGTATCATGTGTTTGATCTTAATGAATGACTTTATTGATAGCCAGTTCGTTGTTCATCGGCTGAAAAAAAAGCAAACTGAATTGCAAATTTTATTAGAGATGTAGAGGGCATAATACAAATGAGCAAAACCGATTGGGGAAATAATACAAAAGAAATAATACCATATGAATACTCACACCGGTATAGTGGTGTTCAAGTGTGTGAGTACAGGTCTCCAGCTAATATTTAGGGATGCGTGTTTAACTAAAGGTTTTTTGATCCCAAGAGAATCAAATCCAATTTTTCAAAAAAGCACTAAGTTTTTATGATGAACATAAAAACTTAGTGCTTTTTTGAAAAATTACACAAATGAAGCAACACGAAAATGATGCCTCTTGTATCATAAGTGTCCATTTCCAGGTAGTATAAAATGGTGTTATAAAAATGAACAAACTGTCGCAACGCCTCAAAAGTATTTGTGGACTTCTCATTTGCAGTATTCATTTCAAAACATTAACATATCACTTGAATATTTCCAAAAACAGTCATAAAACATTTTGTTCTGATTTACGTTCGTGAAGTATGTTCAAGTATTTAAATCACTGAAAAGTGATAACAAATAGTCAAAGTTTGGCGTCGCACGGCAATGTGGAACTTTTCAACTAGAAAACACAAACTGGTACAATTTTAACCACTTGTTAGTCATTTCTAAAAGCTTACCTAACTTGCTTGAAATTTATTTTAAATAATTTCAAAATAGGGACTTTTTGTACACGATACATACCTAAGGACAAATATAAATAAAACTTTTTTAAATATGTATTTAATGCATATTTCGAGATCATTAAACCACTTTTTATAGTAAGTCAACCAAAAACTATTTATAAAAATAAAAAAATAAAATTAATCTTTTTAAATAATTTTACATGGTTTACATTTAATTTACTTGGGCTTTGTTCCCGATACCGATGGGAAACCGGTTGTTATATTTTTAAATATGTATTTTTTTTTTGTCTTTCATTTAAAAAAACATAGTTTACATGTAATGAAAATGAACAAATTATTATAATACATTTATTTGCTTACAAGTCGTGGATATCAGGTATACCCAAACTCATATTTTGTCTTGTGTGCAGATTGAAGCTACAATATACTACACCTGTCCTGTCACATATCACAATGTCTATCATGTACCTCATGACATGTATAGTCCAAATTTTAAAGATAACGGTGATTTTATGTATTTAGATACATTTATAATCGTTTCAAAGACCACACGGCACGACGGCACACATAAACAGATTAGCATTAAAGCCACAATCTACTAAATCCACGTCCTCTTATTGACTTGGGACAAAGCTCTGTATTGACTGGGGACTTGTATTGTTGCCAACTTGCTACTAAACAGTATGTTCAAATTGTTTGCGTTACATTATTGTCTACGTAATCGGTAAAGGTTATTAATATCTTAGAACGGTACCGACCTTAATAAATGTTAATATTATTATATTTTGATATTGTTAAATTGGCTTGTGGGATCAATTACTCTTACATATCAATCTACCGCTGAAAATAAATGCTCAGTTGAATAAATGACTGGCCTGTTGGTCAAGTGGTTAGGGACCCTTACGGAGGTTGTAGGTTCGATTCTTACACGTAACAAAACTTTGTGTGATTTATAAATATTTTTTCTGAGACTGAATGTTATTTGTGTCCGTGAATTGTATGATTATAAAAGCCCCGCAACACAGGGCTTGTTTCCTAGTGCGAAAGTTGTTTTTTTTTTAAATCATGTCATCAAAAAGTACGATTATTACATTTTGTATATTCTTATTCTAGAGCACTTGCTGATCGATAAGACGATAAATTATCAGCGGGTTAAGCTACTAAGGGCGCGGTAACCCTATAGATGGGAGACCGCGTAGAGGCAATTCATCTGATTGACTCCTTACTTTGGAGAGCTCTGTCGTTAGATCATGGCAAAGACCTTTTATGGGCGATCTAAGCAACTCTGTCACCAAGTAAAATAAAAAGCTCTAAATCGCGATGGATATAGAGCTAGCAGAGATATATAATTTTATAAGAACCAAATGAAAATTTGAACCAGGTGAAAATTTTAATAAACAGTAAAATGTGTTATTATCATCGAAACCATTCAGAGACAGACGCGAATGCCCATTAAAATTTTCACGACATTACTGTTGCTTTAACTGTTTAAGCAATAATCATTTTGTGAAATTTTCATCCGAATTTTCACTTATTATAATTATTATGTCTCTCTTTGTTATTGTTATTACCTTATTTGTGAACGGCGATCTTCCTTTCTATTAAGTACACCATAGAGATAATTTTAAAGATACGTATTTATGCTAATTCATACAGATTTTATTAATTGTTTCGGCAGTTCATTTTTTTTATTTTTAAAATGACAACTCCCGCACTAGAGAACAAGCTCTGTGTCGCGGGGGACTTTACAAACATACAATTAACAAGTAAAGTTTTGTCCTGTGTGGGCATCGAACCCACAACCTCGTGCACAGCAGGCGCATACTGCAGCCACTGGACCACCAAGGCAGTCTATGCACATAATAATATGGTCTAGTGGTTAAGGTTACCTCGCCACTAATACATTGCCGAGTGTTGTTGGTTCGATTACCATATGGGACAAAACTAATCAATTTCAATTATACATATATATTTTTTAAATATTTAAATTAATCAATTAAATGCTTTATATCAACTTATAAATGATTAACCATCTGCTAACGGTGAAGGAAAACATTGTGAGGAAACTCACAACCCACATGTCTTTGAAGAAATTCTAAAGACATGTCTGATTCACCAGGCCAGTGTGTGCAAATAAGGACTAAACCCTCTCTCTGTCTTCATAGAGTAGAAGGGGGACCCTTGCCCGGCGTATTATTTGAAATTTAATTTGTTTCGAATTTGGTTGTACTTGTTGTTGTTGTCCGTGAATTGCATATTTATAAAGTCCGTTGCGATAAAGGGATTGTTCCCAATTGTGAGAGTTGTGTCTCGTTTATCTAGCTAGATTAGGTATCGTGGAGTCGCTCATTAAAGACCGACTTACGTCAGCTCCAAACATTATCTATGGACTGCATCACATTTAACATTAGGCACTTAGGTACCGGTTACACAATATCAGCGCAATATCTCTACCAGACGTCTCGCGTCGTACTTTGAACAACTTCTAATATATCGTTTGAACTACTAATCTGAAAATACGTTTCAAAATTAATTACCCGCCGGCTGATTCTCTAAGAAACAGCGATGGTAAACTGACAGTTCTGATCGCACACTAAAAGTTGTGATTGCTCGGTGACGGCACAATCTATTGACTAAATGTCAAAAAGGCTCGGTTTTTGCTCTTACGGAATACCGATTTTCAATCTGACAGCCAGATTTTGCTCGGTTTTTGCTCTTACGGAATACCCCTGCCGATTCTATAAGTGGTTTAGGAAATACTGTAAAGGTTTATACTCACTGGCCGTTTGACCATAGACCTCCGGCGTTTAGAAAAGATATGATTCCAAATATTTAAAATTTTGAAAAGAATGGAATGATGACGTGAAAAAATGATTATGGGTCAGTCATGAGCGGGTTATGTTAGAAGTCGTATCATAAGTTATTTTATAATTGAATAAAGATTGAATTTAAGTGTGATCATAATATTAAGAAGAGAAATCCGAGACTATACAAGTATAAAAAAGTGTACCTAACTCGTCTTTTCATTGTGCGTTTTACCAAATTATAACTGGACTCCTACCGCTGCAATACTTAACACCTCTTGCATACTAAGCTAGACCCCATACATACACAGCATCATCGAAGAAAGGTTAAGCAGCAGGAGACACCACAGTACCTATATGCCGAGGAAAACGAGCCAAGACAGCTATAAAACAATGTAAACAAAGTCATGTAGAAGTCCAAGTGAGAATAACAAACATGTATGTACTTCCGCCCTTTGTCGCCGGGGACTTTACAAATATACAATACATGAACACAAAGTACGCCTACACCAAAAACAAGTTTACTATCCGTTACACAAATATTTGTACCGTATTAGGATTGAGCCATTAACTTTTCTTTCAGTTTTTGTATGAACTTATGTATAGGTTGGGTATACATATCTGTAGTACCTATGTATGGTGTCATCCATCATCCCGAGTAATTGTATTTTGAGCGACAAAGCTCGCTAACTTTGTCCCCTGACTTCCGTGACCTTCATAAGTTTCTTTTCGTTAATTTTTCTTTGTGACGTAGTCTACTTTTACTAAGAAAGTTCTTAGTACTTTCAAAACTTCTTTTCGCTAGAAAAATATGGCCGAGAACTATATATTTTTTCAACTACTAGCTAATTTAGATTATATACTTGCAGGTAAATTTGAATGTGTGCCATTGGTAGATATCTAAAACAGTAAATTATAAATTGTTCTCAGAATATTGTCAATTGACTTAACATCTCAGCCAAAATAATAATTATGTATTTTACAAGACATACGCATACCTACACAATTTAATAATACATTACCATCAAAAAACTATTCATTTAATCTTTTTATTTATTGGTCGACGTCTACCTATAGCACAGAATAATCCACACCTATAACACACGTTTCACAAACATAGAAAATACAGATACAGAATATATTCCCTAGACTTGGTCCAATCATTTAAATCCCACTATTGGGGTCTCCTCTCTTCTATCAAGAGAGAAAGCGGGTTTAGGCCTCCTTTACATTTGTTACCTAAATGCGGGTTGGTGAATCAGACATGCCTTTAGAATCAATCATTTATGGTCACGCAAAGATTTATCTCGGGCGGGGAATGAACCTACATCACGCCAAGTTGTAAATGACGAGATTACCAATTTAACTAAACTACACGAGTACCAAACACGTTATATAATTTATCAACTAAGCTACTAAACATTTTTTTTAACGACTACTCCCGAACAAGCTCTGTGTCGCAGGGGACTTTACAAACATACAATTAACGGACAAAAATTACACCCAGACTCAGAATAACTCTTTGTGCGTTACACAAAGTTTTGTCCTGTGTGGGAATCGAACCCACAACCTCGTGCACAGCAGGCGCATACTGCGGCCACTGGACCATCAAGGCAGTCAAATACTAATCTTGTCTAAAATCTAAATTATTACATTTAAAGTCTTATACTAATCTTGGTACAATATACAATCTCTGCATTCTCTAATAATAAACACTTTAACGGACAAACAATCCAACATTACCCTATTATAGCCGAGAATTTCTGCAATCTCGACTGTAAAAGGGAGCGATAAGATGCTGATGTCATCTGCATAACGGAGACGAGGGAACTTGACAACCATGAACGTTATTATAAACGGTGTACCAGATTCAAAACTATTATAAGAACACTTTAGTACCTACTTTTGCTAGATAACGGTTGAGCGTCGTATTAAAACGCGTGTTCCTACTAAAATCTCGTTTCAGTTATCGGATATTATCTTTTTTATAAGCTTGTAAATATAACTTAAAATGACTTTGTCTGCCTCGGTGGGCGCAGTATGTGCCTGCTGTGCACGAGGTTGTGGGTTCGATTCCTACAAAACTTTGTGTGACCCACAAAGAGTTGTTCTGAGTCTGGGTGTAATTTATTAAATGTATGTTTGTAAAGTTCCCCCGCAACACAGAAATTGTTTTCTAGTGTGGGATTTGTAAATAAAAGAGAAAAAAAATGTCATCCCGCCGGCTGATTCTCTAAGAAACAGTGATGGCAAACTGATAGTTGTGATCGCAAACTGACAGTTGTGATTGCTCGGTGACGGCACAATCTATTGACTAAACGTCAAAAAGGCTCGGTTTTTGCTCCTACGGAATACCCCTGCCGGTATCCTATTGAGCTGAAATTTGTTAACCATTTACTTTTTACATCTTGATTTAAAAAGTAAATTATTACCATCAGACGCCTTCATGGAGCCGGTCTGGTAATGCAAACAGATGGTGGCCATAGAAACTCTATTTCTAAACGAATACGGGAACAAAACCTTATTTCGAGAACTGCAAAAAGTGAAGGAAACTTGCCAAAGCTAGATCATAAACGGGTGATTTTTTAAAACACATCCTCCGTGCCTCTCAACGCCTCTGAAAGTGGCCGCAATAAAAAAATAAGTTATGATACTTCTTATTTAAATAAAATTTAATACCACAAAATTACAACTCATGACTTTAAATTGCATTCAAGAAAAGCCGTAGGCTAGTAGATTATATTCTAACATTCACCTACACAAATAACACTCTAGCAGTATCACAGAAAACCACATTGTTTATAAGAGAATTTTCCGGTTACTATCGGACAACTGTTTTCTCTTCATTCTTATTATTACTTACTCGGATTGGTTTCTTAAGAACCTTATACTCCTCAAATAAAAACACTCCCCTCAATTTTTGATCGGGATTAATCTCAAATTAGTTATCAGGAAAATGCCGTATCCCGACAAGGGGGTGAAAAAGCACGTAATCCATTAGATAGACCCTTGATACCCACATTTTTGTGTCGTATAAAAACTCGTTCTTAGGAAGAAAAGCTTAGCCAAATGTTTTATTTATGGCAAACTTTATTACACAAACTTTATCGGTGTTTTTTAGATCCGTCCCAAGACCTTTGCCATCCGAAGCGTAACTCTTTATTATAGTGACAATTCAATCCTTGGTTAAATCAATAGGATTTGGATGGGACTAATAGTGGCATTTGCCACACCTACACACATTTTTGGTGACAGAAAAAGATTGTTGTAATATTAAGGATCATGTATTTTTTTAATGATTGTACTTATAACAACTTTCCACAAGAGCAAAAAGCTTAGGTTATGCCTAAAACCCTGATATATGTAGATATATATTTTACAGGCCTGAGTTTACAGAAAAGTGGAGTAGCAATTTCAAAATTGATACTGATTACATAATTTTTAATCTTATCTTAAGTTAGAAAACTAAATAAATACATCAAATTGAAATGAAACAATCAGAAAAAAATATGCAAAAATATTTTTTTGACCAAAAAACATGCTTTTTGCGCTCGTCATAAATTAAAAGTGGTACAAAGTGCAGGCGAAAATTCATAATATTATTATATTTAGTACTGTGTAAGTTGTAATTCAACTCAATGGCAATACTTAATAGTTCCATTCATAAAAAAATAAAAATGTAAACGACTGTTAGAACATAAAAATCAAACTGATTCTAGTCCATCCAATTTATATAATGAGAGTGATTTTCGAACTGCGACAAAAATGAACTTCGCTTGAATAAATCGAGGTAGCAATTTGATTACGGAAGTGTAGATCTAATTTCGTTCAAGTAATTTAAGGCCTTAAGTTTGATAGCTCGATGTAGTGACGTTTGTCTTAATTAGTAATACAGTGCCGTGACATGACGGATATAGCTCGAAGCATTGCTTCGATTATTATTGGTAAAAAGAGCGCATATAGCATGCAGAACCGATGGCCGATATGATAGAAAGGTTCAAAAGTGGTGACCACGATTCGATAGACGCAATGTGGGCATACCTTTTTTTTTTTGTAGAGGGGAAATGCTTTACGCATACCGCCCCGCCCGGGGAAGCGAGGCGGTTATGTCGGACTCTCCGGCCTTAAGATGGTAGGCGGCCGGCATACCGACTAAAACCACCATGTTGTGAAACCCACCCTTGAAAGCGAGTGTTGTGCACCAACACTCGCTTTCACGGGTGGACCACTGGTACCTGATATGACGTCAGTGGTCCACCCAGCGGTTGCCTACCTTACGTGGGCTCCATCCCCGGTGACAGTGTCCGGGCGCAACCTCTCTGTGTCCAAGAAGGTGGACCGAGGACCTAGTGAAGGTTGCTGCTGATAGACAAGGTCAGTTCAGGACAGAATTCCTTAGAGGTCATTTTTATTATTTTCTGTGTGGTGACGGATTAAGAATACAAATGTCACAACCCCGTTTCATCTGGAGGGTGTCGTAAGAGTCAAAACAAAATTTCTATTAGGTAAATTTGTCTTTTTATGTCTTAAAAAATAAAAGCTCAGATGAAAAGATCCACGTTATATACAGGTTTTAGAAGCGATTTGAGATCAGAATTACATACATCATAAAGAAGAAGATGTGATGAATTATGCCTTTTTGAATTTAGACCGCGTATTAAATAGATGATGTTTTTTGTCTTACATTAGAAAGTATAATGTAAATATATATAAATGTACGATAATTAGGTTAAGTTTTTATATACAACCAATATAAATAATTATATATGTAATATACTGTATATTACATATATAATTATTTATAATGGTTAGTAGAAGCCCATATAATATATACCACTGTTACTGGTTTTTTATATTTAAAAAGCTTTTTAATAACAAGAAGGATTTATATATATGTAATATACTGTATATTACAAATATAATTATTTATAATGGTAAATAGAAGCCCATATAATATATACCACTGTTACTGGTATTTTATATTTAAAAAGCTTTTTAATAACAAGAAAGATTTAAAGATTTTCAGAATCGGATCAGTAGTTTTAGAGATTGCTCTCTACTACATCCAAACTTACTTGACTTACAAAGTTTCATGTTTATACTCATAAAATTAAGAATAGATTACGTATTATATTATTAATAGAAAACAAAGTGCATAGTTTTTATTATGTCTGTATGTATAACTGTGCAAATATAATTACTCTCACATATATAATTTAAAAATCAGTGTCCCATCTAATGCAACCACATATTTTAATAGAAGTGTATTCTGTATGGCCCCTAGAATATAATATAATCATTTGCCAAAGCCAATTTTAGAAGAACAGAATATTAAAATCTTAAAAAATAAGTTAAAGAAATTACTGCTAAAAAATGTTATTACAGTGTGAAGGATTATTTGTGTGATAAATTATTGTGATATGTATTGTGTATTTCTTTATATTATTTGTTTGTAATTATTCGGTATTTTATTAATTTCGCTATATTTTATGATTTAATAACATTATTAGTTGACAAAATGTATAATAGGTATATGATAATTGATCTTTTAGTTTTATCACAGAATACTTAATAGTACAGGTTTTATGTAGATTTGCGTATTATTATCCTTTTATTGCATGTCGCAAGACTAAATACAGTGTTGCCAATTTATACCATGTAACATCCCATTATACCTGTATTTGCAATAATAATAATAAATAAATAAATATATTTTTATTATTAGACTGAATTTACACTTCAAAACTGAACATTAAATTTTTTTTTCATTCGTTTTCAAATATATGTAGTTTTAGTGTTTAGTATTATATTATTAACTGTTTTATATTAACGTGGTAAATTAATTGAAACCTAAGTTATAATTATTTTATTTTAAAGTTTGACTTTGATAATAAAGGCAAAAAAAAGACCGGCAATAAAACGTTGACTAAATTCGTACTAGCTCTACTTTTAAGATTCAGGTACTTCGTGTTACGAATATTATAGCAATTATCTGTCACATACTATCAAGTATTATTTAAAGTCGAAACACAGTTCTGCATATTAATTTTTAGTTATATAACCAGTCCTTGTGTAAGGTATCTATCTACGTAAAGTTTTATTTTAAACTTAGCTTTTATTTTTGCAGCGTTTCTTTATAAAGAAACGCTGCAAAAATAAAAGCTAAGTAGTATACTACTTAGGTGGCAAACAAGCATGCCGCATCTTTATCAGAAAACTGGCGTAACTTAAGAAATGTCACTGGGCAATTTTGAACTTTAGCTGCTTAGAATAAGATATAAATTGCAAAACAAACACGCTTCAACTTAAGCCATTTTTCCACTGTGGGTGCGATACGGCATGGCTAATTGTAAGCAGTTACCGTAACCTATGGGCGCTTGCAATACCTAGGACTCGTGTATTGCTGACCCAGAAATTTATAACACCAGGGTTTTGTAATGGAGTAGCTTTCATTAAAAACGCTTCTCTAAATGATTACTATTCTTAGAGATAGACTAATAGACCTGTACTCACACACAGGAATACATCCACGCGAATGTGTATAGTAATTTGGGTGTTTATAAATAAAGTCAACTCCAGCACTAGGGAACAAGCCCAGTGTCGCGGGGTACTTTAACATACAATTCACGGACACAAATTACACCCAGACTTAAAACAAACATTTATGAAACACACTAAGTTTTGTCCCGTGTGGGAATCAAACCCATGACCTCCGGCTTAGCAGTCAGGATCACTAACCATTAGACCAACAGGCCACTTGAAAGATCTTTTAGTCTTTTGTAAGGTGGAACTCCTTTCCCAATTGGACTTGCTTACTTTTATGGTGCCCATCTCTTTTAGGTGCCGTACCTTCCTTATATTAAATGATGTTTTGTGTTTGTTACACTAAGCTGCGACTAAGTGGTGTCCACCAGGACACCACTTAGTCGCAGCTTTTATCCACAGGGACCACCCTGTGGATAAAAATAATTTTCTCACAAAATTCCGACGCCTATTGTCATTTTAGGTAAGTATTTCCGTAAAACGTTTTCTAAGTAAATGTTATGTCTTATAAGTGTCAACTGTCTGCCTAATTTAAAATTTGTAGGCTAATGCAGGAATTCGTAGGTAAATCAACGCCAGCGGTAAGAGTTTTGTTTTAATTAAAACTTGTATGATAGAAAATAGATAGTAAGTACACGAAAATAGAAGTTCGGAAGGGATATAGTTTAAAATGGACTAGTGGCCCGCCCCGTCTTCGTACGGGTTAAATATTATATTTCTTTCAAATGTCACCTCCTAGAGTTAACATTTTTTTAAAACTTCAGTTTACTATTGTTTCTTATCAGAAGCGGGTAGATAAATTATTTTTTATGCTTCTTACTTCGGAAATGATGGACTTCTCCATTCATCTCTTCAGGAGTTAAATTCCGAAAAATCCCAATACAGGTACCTATACATTTATGTTGATCCAAAAGCAGGTATATGAAATTCCATGCTTCTTACTGACATTCAAACGTTCATTCCTTGTCTTAACACTCTCACGCTCACTTACGTCATAGGGACACTTTGTATAAAAAATCAAGTTTGTAGCCCAGCGCTTTAGTCTCTTCATATTTGATGAATCAGTCAGTCGGGACAAGTAATTATATATATATATATATCGAAGCGTAAAAGGTGGGAATCTTCGTGTCGTTACTGTAGCAGCAGTCGTTATTATTGGGCGTTATGGGTAACGTGACTTCAATAGATATTCACAATAATGGTAATTATAATAGTCTTTGAAATAGCACTGGTACATACAAGGGTCGATCTTACAAAATTACTAACAATATTAAGTTTCGCGGAGAGGAACGTGTTCGTAGGTCGCGCCTATACTTCGCAATGGCTCAGCATAGAATGCCCCTTGCTCTCGCCCAGTTTTCTCTTTGGGTCTTTAGAGCGCAAAAAATAGTTTTTAATGTTTTTATTATAGGGCGACCCACGACTACGTTCGGTAAAGCACATGTTTTGCAAATGCACATGTTACCGTCTCTTATACGAAATATTTCAATAGCCCTCTTGGAAGGGTCGCAACAAACATCTGTGCAGTTTATTATACAACACAAAAAGTGACCTTTATGATTTTAAAACTAAAGTAACAAAAACTGTACTTAACAAAAAGTAATTCTATTCAGTCGACCGTATTAAATTACAACACTAAGATTGACACGCTGGTTTGCCTGCGCGTCGACACGGCGATCCTGACTATCACACGTCCTCGTGTGCTATGTCTATTGCTTTCTAGCCTCATCTACAAACATATTTTATTTTATAGATACCACTCGGCTATCCTGCTGTTAACATTTAAATGTTGACTGTTAGGTTTCCACATTGTCAATTATCAACAAATATCAATTCTTTGCTATTAGTATGTTGTTATAATTAAGACCACGATCATTAATTAACCAAGGTTTTTTAAAACATAATAACTTTGTGTTTATGTGACTTTTATAACACTAAGGGCGCCTTGTCAGTACCTGAGGAACCGGCCACTACGTAGCTCACAATCCCGTCAGGACCTCTGACTAAAACTGGCATAACAGACATAACAGGCACGTAGCCCAGTGCTTTGTCGGTGCCTGAGAAGCCGGCCCATATTAGCTCACAATCCCATCAACCCCCCTGACTAACACTGGCATAACGGCCACTACAGGGCACGCAGCCCAGTGCTTTGTCATTACTTGAGGAACCGGCCAATATTAGCTCACAACCCCATCAGGTCCTCTGACTAACACTGGTATAACAGCCATTACAGGGTACACAACCCACTCGGGCACGCAGCCCACATAGGCACACAAGCCATCACACGGACACTCAGTCCCACATGAGCACACAGCTCTCACTGGCACACTGGCCACAATATGGACACTCAGTCCCACACGAGCCCACAGCTCTCACTGGCACACTGGCCATAACATGGACACTCAGTCCCACACGAGCACACAGCTCTCACTGGCACACTGGCCATAACATGGACACTCAGTCCCACACGAGCACACAGCTCTCACTGGCACACTGGCCATAACATGGACACTCAGTCCCACACGAGCGCACAGCTCTCACTGGCACACTGGCCATAACATGGACACTCAGTCCCACACGAGCGCACAGCTCTCACTGGCACACTGGCCACAATATGGACACTCAGTCCCACACGAGCACACAGCTCTGCCCTTGCCACCCACCGCCGCCGCGCAGTCTCCGACACCAGCTAGACTGGGTTAGGAATATGACCTACGATCGACGGTGAGTGATCACAACACATAAGTCACGTAAACATCATATTCACATTAATCTTGTATTAACAGGT
Source organism: Trisateles emortualis (assembly GCA_947095525.1). Lineage (NCBI taxonomy): Eukaryota > Metazoa > Arthropoda > Insecta > Lepidoptera > Erebidae > Trisateles > Trisateles emortualis. Next base: position 8,832,858 of record OX352740.1, on the reverse strand, counting down.
CATTCTCAGAACAACAACTCATAGTATTTCAAATACTTTATTACTAGTATTCGACAGCGTCGACAACGGTTAGACCTGACCTGTCGCTACTAACTTCAGAAAAATAATCTAGTTCTGTGGAAACCTAAAAGCCTGGTATTGAACGTACACGGTCGTGTGCATGCTAATAGGTTATATTACTATCCAAAGCTTTCAACAAATATCTATCGCCCTCAAGTATTTCAACAACTTTTAATGGGCCTTTGAATTAAGGATCTTATTTTGTTTGATTTCTCTCGTGGTTTTCCACTAACACAAAGTTGCCAACAGAAAATTTTTGCTGTTGACTTATCCAACTGAGCATTTTTAACTACTATTAGAGTTACCGCTCTTTCTCTGATTTCACCTAAGTCAATCTCTGATTTCACCTTAGTTAATCTCTAATTTCGCCTAAAATAATCTCTGATTCGTCTTGGTTACCAAGAGCTAATAAGGTAAAATGTTGCGCCAATTTTCCAATAAGCACTTCTATTGGACTCGCTATGGTCACATGATCAATTGTCGAATTAATAGTAACTTGCTTGGCATCTTGCCACGTCCTATCTTTTGTTACTTCTACAGCATTCAGCATGTTTTTTTAAGATACTCATTACTCGTTCGACTTTCCTATTTTTACGGCATGTACCAGTAGCTATTAGATGTAACATTACATTGTGTCTATGGCAAAAATCCTGAAAATCTTTATTTGCAAAACACCCACCCTGGTCCGCTATAACGCGAGACGGGGTACCAAATAAATGTACCTACATACTTTAAAGCTTCGACAGCATTCGCTGTATTTATACGCACAGAATGTTGTAGTATAACATATTTTGTGAATGAATCAATCAATGAGTTTAGCAAATCGTTAGTTATTTCGTCACTATTTATTTTTATTATTAAATCAACTATTTCTAAATCCTGCTGTTATTCAGCTAGTAACCAGGCATGTGAAATCTCTAACAAATTCACTCTCTTTTGTTTTACTCTGTTGGTCATTTTCCGAAGGTAGTGGATTTCGAGATAGGAAATCTACGAGTGACATGTATTACTTCCGTTTCTTTGTATAATTACAATAAATATTATACAAACGCCTACCATCTGTGGAGTCAAGCTGTTAAATCAAGCTTATTAGGTGACGCTTACAAAGAATTACAGTCTGTAATTACCGTGAATGTCCTACATTGTAAAAAGTGACGAAAATGTTTAATTGAGTTTACGACATCTTAAGTTTCAAGTTTATACGAATGATACCGTGACTCTATATAACTCGTATTTTTAGCATAGCAGGCAACGACGTGTTGTTTCTTTTGCATAAGTATCGCACCGTATACCTCCGAACTGGCATCTGTATGTAGCTCGATCGGAAAATTGGAATCAAATAACATAAGAATAGGTGTAGTGGTCAATTGAGTCATAATTTTCTGACGAATTAAATATTTCATGGTTATGGTCAATTTTTCGTATATCTATGTTGCCAACAGTGGCACGTCCATCGTCCAGACGGGGTCTCTTCGACAAAAGACGTCGAATATTGACGATTATTGATTTTTTTCACGATGTTCTCCGTTTACATCGTTAACAATTGAATTGAAAGTACACACTTGTTTACCTACTTCGCATAAGTTGAGTATTTGCACATTTTAAAAGAATATGTATTGCTAGATATTTCTACAAAAAATCCTTGATGAATTATAATGTCATAATTAATCGCTGCGTCTGGTAAAGCATGAAATAATATCTCAATATCATATTATGTTAACTTTCATATGTAATTGGTGTAGAACAAAGAGTCCTCCACTCCACTCTATTCTAACTTTAGACATTATTTGACAAATACCACGCACGTCCCCGTCACCAATGCCTACCAAGGTGACCAGAGACGCCAAACGTTTCCCGTAGAGTTTATTTGCAATACTTTCCCTAATCAGGGAACATTCGGCACCAGAATCAAAATAAAAAAGGAACGACTGACCGTCATGATTAGTGGAGCAGATATTGATGCGACGTTTCTGCTCGGTGGCACGTGGTGCTCCGCTTCCAGCAGGCAATGCTCCCATATCTGGTTCTTACACTGCGGGGCGATGTGGCTTGCTAGTTCGCACTTGAAGCACGTTGGTTTTCTTCTCCAGTAAATCATCTTGTAGAAACAGTTCTGCAACCGTACACCATGACAGCGCATCGGAGTTTGGGCGATCGGGATTGAATGCTGGTCATGAGACAAGGTTGAGTGATCTGCTCATTGCCGGCGTATGCAGGGTTTTGATAAGTGCCCGCAAATTATCATTTTGCGCCTCTAACATTGATTTCCATTGCGAGTTGTCCTCTTTGCTTGTCACTATTCTTGCTCTTCCACGCGGCATATTTTCTTTCTTCTGAGTCACGCGAATCCCACTTCTGATATCGAAGCGTAAAAGGTGGGAATCTTCGTGTCGTTACTGTAGCAGCAGTCGTTATTATTGGGCGTTATGGGTAACGTGACTTCAATAGATATTCACAATAATGGTAATTATAATAGTCTTTGAAATAGCACTGGTACATACAAGGGTCGATCTTACAAAATTACTAACAATATTAAGTTTCGCGGAGAGGAACGTGTTCGTAGGTCGCGCCTATACTTCGCAATGGCTCAGCATAGAATGCCCCTTGCTCTCGCCCAGTTTTCTCTTTGGGTCTTTAGAGCGCAAAAAATAGTTTTTAATGTTTTTATTATAGGGCGACCCACGACTACGTTCGGTAAAGCACATGTTTTGCAAATGCACATGTTACCGTCTCTTATACGAAATATTTCAATAGCCCTCTTGGAAGGGTCGCAACAAACATCTGTGCAGTTTATTATACAACACAAAAAGTGACCTTTATGATTTTAAAACTAAAGTAACAAAAACTGTACTTAACAAAAAGTAATTCTATTCAGTCGACCGTATTAAATTACAACACTAAGATTGACACGCTGGTTTGCCTGCGCGTCGACATATATATGTACAGATTTTACTTAACATATTTATTTATTTACATTTGGAAACCAACAGCTATTCAAAAGATTTTTTAGAATCAAATCCAATTACAAGTTGTCACTAACAGTATTAGAACATAATCTATGTATACTCATATTATTAAGAGGTTAAGTTTGTGAGGTTCAAGCCAATTTTGAAAATTATTTTACCTCTAAAAAGCCACGATCTTTGTGAGTGTTTTAGGCTATATATTAACCTGAAATGCCCAATGAAGAGGGCACAGGTCACTTTGTTAATAATAACTTTATACAGGTACTAACCTGATAGCTAGATCTGATTGTAATATTGAAACAACATGACATATTTAGGTAAGCATAAGAGACGGTATGTGACGTCATTACCAAGCGCAAGCGCGTCAACATGTATTGTTCGGCTAAGTGCATCCCACCCTTGGGAACCTTAGAGCTCGCTTCTGTTGTATGCATCAAGTAGTTTAGTATTCGATAAATACTTGAGTTGGAAGCAAGATTATCTAGGTATGAATATAGAAACAGGGCAGAAATTGTTAGCGTTAAGGCAGCTAATATAAAATATTTCTTATATTACGATAATTACGTGTTAAATGGTTTGTCCGCTATGGACTCCTAAACTATTGAACCGATTATAATAAAATTTTGCTCACTGTGTGCAGTTTTATCCAACATACATAAGAAGATAGAAAAGTTTATATTTCGATAAAGGCCTTCAATTTAACCCGGGCAAAGTTGTGGCGGGCCGCTAGTATTTTTTTTTTTTACGGTGTGTCTGTTTGTACTTTGTAATCTCCGCAACGGCTGGATCGATTTAAATGGAACGTTCATTGACAAATAGCTGATGTCATGGGAAGTAACTAAGTCTACTTTTAGTTTAAAAAAGAAATGGAGTTCTGCATGGAAATGGGTAATAATAATATTAGACTGAGCCACAGTGAAGTGAAGGGTTTAGCTAGTAGACATATAAAACTTTCCGATACTCGACTTCAATAGTTTATTAAATAAATCAAATTATGTTAAGTTCATTGCTGCGTAACATTTTAATTGAGTTACAGTCTCAATAGCTTTATTATATCTGTTGCGATATTATTACTTGGCATTTTATGTTTATTATTTACTAACTGTTGCCCGCGGCTCTACCCACGTTGATGTCGGTTAAAAAGAAGCATCTTTTATCTATATCTGTGCCAAATTTCATCCAAATCCGTTTAGGAGTTTTTACGTGGAAGAGTAACAAACATCCATACTCACAAAGTTTCACATTTATAACAACACGGCTATCTTGTTTCGTTGAAGAGTTGCCATGGCCACATTGGCTTTACCATGTCGTCCTGAACACCCATCTAAGAATATAGTTCTCGTCAAGATAAATCCAAAACATATAAACACGACTTGGCTATTATTGTTATTATTCCCCAGTCGGACATGCTCACGTGTATGGTGCCCTACCTCTCTTGTATATTTTCATATAATATGATGCCCTTTCTTCCATTTAAAAATGTTCTGTTTATAAATTAAAATTTCATACAACATATTAACTTACGCAGTATTTGATTAATCCCTACAAAATTAAACCGTCTGAAAATGTATTGGGCTTTATCATAAGCTTAACTTCTCATAAAACTCCGGACAAATAAAATTAAGCTCAAAACCAAAACACAGTAGCGCATTACTCACGACTCACAAGGCGTCCCGGTGAGAAATATGGTCGTCGGCAAATACGAAATAATCCCACAAGGGAGAGACGCAATTTGTCCTTCAAGTCTTGGTTGCAAGCTTTGACCAAGTTTTAATTTTTTTTTATATATCTTGGGTGGCAAACAAGCATACAGCCCGCCTGATGTTAAGCAGTTACCAAAAGGTAACATAAACTGTAGGTGCTGTGAGCTTCAATAACTTTAGAACTAAAATATTCAAGAAGTTCGAAACAAGCTTCAAGATTGTGGTGGACGCCTTAAATTAATTCACAAAACAAATCTAAAAAGAAAAACGTCAGCAAAAAGCCTTCAGGCGTTATACTCGAGGGTTTTTAATCTAACTCTGGTTTCGAAAAGTTTTGTTGCTTATTTTTTGTTATACGTACTTTGTGTACCGACTTTATTTAACACTAACAATAGTCCGCGTTTCTGAAATTAGGTGTTAATATGTAAATTTTCAGTATTCAAATGTAATGTAATGCTACCTGGCGACAACTCGCACACGGTCGTCTAATCCCAAACCAGATAGAGTCTGTACTAGTAACCAGAAATTTAATAAACGTAGGTACTAATTACATCCATACTGCATGGTTGGTTCAGTTTGCCTCGCCATTTACTACTGCGTGACGTGTTGTGGGTTCGATCCCCACACAGGACTAAAAAATATGTGATCCATAAATGGTTGTCCCGAGTACCTATGGGTGTATATTGCGTTTGTTAAGTGTATATTTGTAAAATCACCCGCGATACAGGGTTTGTTCCCAAGTGCCTTTAAATGGTACTTATGACACAAAAAATATCTAGATTAAAAATCGAACCCACGATCTCCGACTTTAACCTTACAGAAGACCATAATATACGAATACATATTATGTATAATTTGGAGCGTTTCCTTTACGAAAACTAGAAGACTTCTGTATTTGAATTTAGTCAAAATCCGAACGAGGTCTATAAAAATGTCAATACATCTGAAGAAGCATGTATGGTCCCAATAGGTGGACGATAAATATCAATATATCATTTAAGCCAAATTCTCGTTCTAGTTAATACAGGCTCGAACTTGCTCCGTATCTGCTCTAGTCGAGATCCTATGGGGCCACTAACGGTTAAATTCGCCGCAGGATTTAGCGAATAACGTTGGTCTAAGGAGGAACTGGTAAAGTAGCTCTGAAAATTTAAATTACTTCAACGCCTAGTTTGTGCTACGGTATAAGTATACGCATTGCCACGTGAAATGCGGTTTATCATTATAATAAATATTGGTACTACTCACACACGACCATCTGATGCCAAAATCAACAAACCAAGCCGAGTCTGTACTATAAGAACTGATAAATTACCGTAGCCTATGGACACTTACAATAACAGAAGAATCGCTTGTCTGTTGCCGATCCATTTTTTACACCAGTCATTTCCTGTCCTGACAGTTTTTTTTTTAATCTTGGAGAAAATAATTAATAAGCGTCTAATAGACTACTTAGATCCGATCTCATAACATCTTAGCTCCCAATCAATAAAAAAGGGCATATTTATAGGTTCCCCAAACCCACGGTGATGCATGAAGAGGAGGTTGGTGAATATAGAGGAAACGTACCATAGTCTCTGTCTACCCCAATTGGAGACGGACTTGATTATATGTATGTATAATAATTCAATTGTAACAATAGCGCTTAAGTTTATAACTTGAGCAAGACGCTTGAGAAAACTATCGATGTATTTATTCGCTTCAGTTCACCGTGCGGATGGATTTTGTACAAATACTAGCTACAGCAACATATCCTTGTCAAGGATACGGTTTAAACGCCTGTGGATATTCTACACAAATTGGATAGCGACATGCGCTTAATACAAATTTCACTCAGCTAGTATGTTCGTTTCCCTTTAGCTCTTTTATCTGCAGCTTTACTCGCGTTGTTATACCGATACTTTTTTCGACATATTTATTGACCTATATCAGTCTGGATTACAGTTTATATTTTCCTGTGGAAAAATGGACAAACTACCATTAAATTGCAGCAGCCCATCGTCGTACACTGGATATTCCCGCATGTCATTTATCTGCTTGCCGATTTCTACAAGGTGAACGTCACCGACGCCGACGGCTACACGACGTACGCCTTGTCTAATATGCTGTTTGGTTTAAGGTTATTTCACCAATTTACCTGCTTTAGATGTATTACCATTTTACGATACGATACTGCTTGGCGAAAGTCTACTCCGTCTATCCTTATAGATTTCCGTATCTTTACCAACTGTAAACAGTTCTCAGACACTCACTGTGTGATTATGACTTTTGTCTATAAATTCAGATGCATTCTATAGATGTGGACCACCTGTACCCATATTACCTTGACGATTTTAGACCCAGACCCCCTTTTACCCTGCTCAAATAACCGTGTTAGTTATAATATTATAACAGTAAATATTTTTTAATTTACATGTGCCTGTTGATCGCTAAAATATTCACCGTGTAATGCTATTCCATACATCAAATGTGAAGGGTTAATCTAGGATAATATAACTGTCATCAGATATCAGTTGAGATCATTAATAGTAATGTGTGGGGTAGCTGCGATACAACAACAAGACCGTAAATCATACTAGTGATAACTGGCTGGATAATGATCGTTTGGAGGTATTTGAGTCTGGCGTGATGGCGTCTCATCTTAGGGTCCGTCTATTGATGCCATACTGTGATTGGTGTCTGGCTATGACTCACGAAAGCCTAAGCTTTTTTGAGTTATAGATACACTTATAACTATTAAACTATTAACAGTTTTAGTTAAATGGCTAGAGTTATTCAATACCATTTTCTATTATAATTAATTATAGTAATTTTATATATAACGGTGTGACACTATAACAGAATGTAGATCAGTTCTCCTGTATTGATTAACTAATTAATCAATATAGGGGAACTAATCTAAATTCTGTCCAGCCTAGTATATTATTGTTTCTATTTCGTATCTGATTGAAAATATAAAATACATTTTATTAAATTTTATCTAGGTAGCTTACACTATTTCTAATGGCAAGTTCAAAGCCTTATTATAATAAAAATGAATTATACTTATTTTCAGAAATAATAAAACACCTACGCAAATTTTGAAAAGTCAAATCTATTTTCTACATATTAATATAAATATAATAATACTTATCGAATATCCCAACAAGAAATACAAGAATAAAACATAAGAGTAAATCGTGGTTTGACTAAGAGTACAAGTCCGAGATGGGCTGCAGTCTGCAATCGCAGACGACACTGTGGTTGCAGTCTTGCGGCTGCGGTCGACCGCAGTGCTGCCTGCGGTCGCGGTTGCTTTTATTCCGCGGCTGCACAATGCATTGAACCATGCATCAGTTACTACAGTAACTGTGGCATTTCAGTGCGAGTCAACGTCGGACAACGCTACTGATAGTATTTTTACTATTGTGACCCTTGTTATTAGGTGACATTTTTGTACTGCAGCGCCAGTGTCGCGAACTACAGAGAGTTCCTCTCTGTAGTTCGCGACACTGGCGCTGCAGTTTGCGGACACTGCGCGTCTCGCGGCCAGTTCAGACAGGGTCAGGCCGCAGTTTTTCCGCGCTCGGAATCTATTTTTCAATTCAAAGAAACCAGTGGTGTCACTTGCAGTTTGCGGTCTGCAGCTGCTCATCTCCTTAATATAACATATGTAAGGTTGTACTTGACAAATCTATTTAATTTCCTAAACTCGTAAAAAAGCTTCTAAATCTAGCGTAGAAATAGTTTCAAAAGATAAAATCGTAATCTGATATTGTAAGATAAAAGCAAAATTACGGAAGTTGTCGCTCATCGTATCTTGTTTACTCAGCTTCTAATAACACTGTCGCAAACAACGTTACGACCTATCCCGATGTCACCTAGTCGTCAAAAAGGACTTTATTACTTTAAAATAAAGTTAGAAATTGCTTGCACTGCTGTTACGTAATTGATGTTTAAAAGTGAACTTATTGAGAAAACAGTATCAGACATGTTTGTTGCAGCTTAAAAATAATGTTTCTAATGTGAAGTCATTACTTATTTTACGTGAAGCTAAAATATTTTGTATGACGTTAGCATTTAAATTTGAATGATGAATTCATAATTAAAAATTTACATAGAACAATTTCGTTAAATAAAATACATTGAAAACGATTTTTAGCATCGATTTAGACGTGAGGTAGTCGCAATACAACACGTGATATAGTCATAAGCTGCGTGTTTGATGGACACGTATTTGCTTAGATGCAATATGTCGTGGTGTGAAAAATTTAAACTTATACTTAATGAAAAAAAGTCTGTCTCATTAGTGTGTATAACAATATACATACGCTAAGTACTTGTATCTTACGTTAGATTCTTGCTAAACTTCATATTTACCTAGGTGCTTATTAACAACAAATACGGCTTTTTTACGTATTGTATTAATTACAATTTTATACAAATATTAAGCATTTCAAAATTCATGATGCACGAACAGCAGGAAACATAAATTACAGGGCATGTCGCCCGAACTTCATTTCTCCATTAGTAGGGTCATGCTACCTTCGCTAAATTACGTTAATGATGGATTGCGTGAAACAGTCCATTACAAATTACACCTAGGCTCACACTTGTCGAGCGTCGACGTTCTAGGATATAAATTACCGCAAATTACTTCAGAACTCAGCATGATTTCACTTCAATGGCGTAATCCTATTAATGTTACCCAGACCTTTACCTCCTTAAATTATGAACGCTACAAAAGCTTTAGCTTTGTCATCGTATTACCTGCACGCCACTGGACGATATAGAAAGCTAATATCTTTTCAAAAAAGGATTATATTGAAGTGTGAATCGTAGTGTAGCAGACATTTTCTCAATGAAAAATGGATTTGCCTGGTGATAAGGGTGTGCCTTGACACTGTACCACATCATCAAGGGTCTTCTGATACCTATCTTGTGATACCTAGTTGATTGCTAATACAGTGGTCCAGCAAAGTTTACTCTTTATATTTTTTCTAGCATAGTTGCCATTTCCGAAGATGATTAAAATTTGTAGAAACTAAATTTAAACTGGCTAATGAGTTTCCTTAGCAAAATATTTTGCTAAAAATTATTACCATGGTATGAAACATGGAATGTGTAAAGCTACCGAAATAATAGCCGTCGGCTATAAAATATTTGAAAAAAGTTTTGTGAATATCTAAAATGTACATCTTACGTATTGTTTGAATAATTATCCATGAATACCTTGTTATCTTATTTATTTAAAGCTTAAAATACCGCCTACACTTGCGACCCTCTGAAATTCCAAAGTCTCAAACTCCCACTGTACAAGTACAGTCTGAAGCAGCACTTGGGTAATATATTAATTTAACAAACAATTTTAGTATAAATAATTTTCAGAGATAAGTATCTAAAAAGTAAAATATACTAAAATAAATTTCTAACTCAGAACAATAAGTCTTAATAGAACTTACGAGTAAATAAGCAGGCTTGTACAGCTCAATGGAAATGTGAACATTGTTGGCAAGGAATCTGTAAAACGAAAACAAGATGAACAAAGTATAGTGTAATGGCTACATGAACAATGTTGCCTTAATACACAGTATTGTATCTGCAAACTGTACTATGCCTTTCTAGTTTACTATTCGCTAGTAACTGTAGTTAAAAAAAATAACGTTGACCTGGCTATGAGTGCCTTAAATTATACTAGCGGCATGTTCCGGCTTCGCATGGGCGCACATTTATTTAGTTTTCGGAAAGATCCCGTATTTTTTTTCTTTAAAATTGCGTGTTAATGTAGCTTTCTAATGGTAATATAATTTTTAAAATCGGTGGTTTTTGAGTTAAACCGTAACAAACAAACAAAAAAAAAACAAATCTTTCCTCTTCATAATATTAGTTTAGATTTGGTGTTTCAGATTTCAAACAGAACTGCCAATATATTTTTGATTTGGTAGTACGAGTAAGTATTCGTGTTAACGTTTACCTTATAAAACTTGTGATTTTGATCCAACAGCAACGTTGAGTTAATAAGTTTAATGGCAAGTTTATAATAACATTATTTAGATAAATATACTACTTATTAAAACAGTTTATTTGACTTGAGGTCCGATAGCATAATTATAGTTTGTATACAGCGAAGTTTGTCATTGGCTAAATGCCGAAAAAAAATGTTGACAAATTTACTGAATTATATATGACAAATTTACCTCCGCCCGAGATAATTTTAATATAACGAAAAACTAAATACTTTCTACAATAGTTACGTAACCAAAACTTAGTATGTAGACGTATCCTAGATACTGTTTTTGGATAAACAGTAACCAGCTTAATTTCCACAAATACTGTCCGAATGAACACACATTGTTTTCATTGAACCATGTCCAAGTTTTGCGCTGTCTAACTGGCAGTATGTGTATACGCGATACTCGATTGTTTTAGTACAGTACTAGATAATAATAGATACTAGAATAGTAATAGACTTATTTGGTTCACCGACCAGTCACAACAAAATTTATCTATAGTTATGTTATAGAGTATTTATACAACTTAGGTGGCAAACAAGCATGCGGCCCGCCTGATGTTAAGCAGTTACCGTAGCATATGGACGCTTGCATTGCCAGAGGTATCATTTAGGTGTTCCCGACCCATTTTTCGATACCAGGGCATTAAGATGATATATCCCTATGATAGGAAAACGTTTCTTTCAAAATGCTTAGAGACCTGTACCTACTGACACACAGAAACACAACTTCACCGCTATGTGTAGTTATTTGGCTGTGGTCTTCTGTAAGGTGGAGGTCCTTCTCCATTCAGGCTTGCTCGCTAGTATAGTGCCCTACCTCTCTTAAGTTTGTAATAAATAAACTCTCAAAGTACTGGACTGATTTTAAAAAGTCTATTGTTTTTTCTTTAACTTTTGCCCAAGTCGTATAAGAACAAAAAGTCTTGCACATATCACGTACATATCTATATAAATTTAGTACAGAGCTTTTACGTTTAAAGCTGGTTTACATCGGTGAATCTATTGTGGTGTTGTGGTTTCTCTATCCTTTTCAAAGCCTATTATCTACAAGAACCGTTAGCAATTCAGTAGAAAATTCACTGTTTTGTTTTAGAAACTATAAGCCCACTTTATTAAAGAAATTTTGTAAGACAATTTTATTAATTACAGACATTTTTGTGATCCAGATTTCGGGTTTACTTGTAATAAGAACTTTTTTGGGAATAATAACTGTACCTAAGCAAAAAGCGGATACAAATAATAAAGCGTCTGAAAAGCTCCTGAATCGATATGTATTAAAAAATCAAAACACATTTTTGCGTTAGACAATAGTTCCACCTAATTAAGTAACATACATTAAATTAAAAGCTACTCACTAAACAGTACTTAAGATTTTTTTTTTTTTAAAAGACAACTCCCGCACTAGGGAACAAGCCCTGTGTCGCGGGGGACTTTACAAACATATAGACTCGGGACAACCATTTATGGATCACACAAATTTTTGTCCCATGTGGGGATCGAACCCACAACACGTCGCGCAGTGGTAAATGGTGATGGTAAAAGTGAGGTAACCACGAACCAACCGTGCAGTTCAAAATTATTCTCTCGATAAAGAATGATTATTTTGATGTATTTATTTGTCTGAAGTCAATGTTGCCTAAACAAACTGTGTCCGTGAGAAATGGAGCGGTGGCAGCACTTAGCGAAGGATTATTCTTTGATCAAAATTGACTCACTTATCTTAATCTTGTTGAATTTCATCTTAAGAGGTTTAAACACCTTTTAGAATAAAAAACTTTGAACTTAAATTCAATTTTGTTTATAATAGTAATATAATAATTTTAAATGCCCTTTTTCACTTTAAATTACGTTATATATTCACTAAGGCCTTTGTAGAAAATCAGCGCTGCAGCATAAATGCCGCAATACAGAGCTAAGATATCCTATCTGATATCGCACCGGTCTTCTTTTTGGTCCGAAACGCTATTGTCCTGTGTATGTTCGAATAAATGCTTTACTTTCTTTCAATATACTGGTCATGCGCTCCAGTTTTGCACGGGTGCATTTTGCTAAAATTTGCGGAATTTTGAAGTTTTTCGTAACTGAGCTGTCAAACTGATAGTCATATTTTTTAACTATTAGGAATTTGCCACCAACATTTACTATTTTAAAAGTTTTTTTACACTATCTTTGTCATGACAATTACGAAAATAGGGAAGAAGCTAAATCGGTTAAGCCATTCTTAAGCGATGCTCTATCACACATACTATGTTGTATTACGTCACAACAGCCATATACTTACATAAAATAAAACTAATTCTCATAACTGAATTGCTGATTCAGTCAAAATAATGTTTAATTTAAATTTTAGCTAATTTAACTAAACTCACAACTGAATGAATTCACTCAGTTGTATTTCACTTAAAATTTAAATGGAATATAACTTTACAAATTATTTTATTATTGTATACACCTGCATAACAAACACAAATACTTACCTATTGGCAATTTATAATAACTTTGAATTTATTATTTAAATTACTAGAAAATACATAGATATAATTGTAAAAGCATCACCCACGCACATTAGACATTTAATTGATGATATTCGCTAATCTTGTATTTAAAAGCAATTATTAAAGTAACTTATTAAAGTAATGACGAAGTAGTTTCAATTTGTTTTCGAATAAATAGCAGCAACGAATGATTGCTTGAAACACAATCATCATTAGTACCATTTCGCCTACACGCAATCAACTGGATAAACACAAACCAATCTACTGTGATCGATTTGAAAATCCACAAATCTAGGCATTGTTGAACAAAATATTATTCAATTAGATTCTGATCTTAATTCCTATTACAGTAAGGTCCAAAATATCTAAATTGATAGTTGTGATTACAGTATGGAAAACGTTAGTGAGTGACCAGTCATCCGTGTTATGTTTTGCGTTCATATCAATATTGAATTATTCTACGCCATGACTTGAAGCCGATTGCATAAATTAAACTTTTAAGCCATCTTTCCATTGTCATTCTATAGTCTGCAGTATTGAAACGAAGGTAAGGCGGATAGGTAGGTAGGTATTCTAAAGAGTTTAGGTATCATCGCATTTATAACATTATTTAGAGATACTGTTTTACAGCATTATGTAAGAATATTTTTGACCCACTTTTTAGTCCAGTAATAGTCGTTATAAACTCTAACTGCTAAGCTAGAAGTCTTGGATTTGACTCCCACCTGATGAATGATGAGTACCTGATCATGATTACAAATTATATTTAATTCTGTATCCGAAATAAATTTTACACAATATGGACATAGGCCTGCCCCAAATAGTAGTATTCCCAATTATAGTATAAATTGTTTATATTCAGAAATTTAAGGTTTCCTTTAAGTGTTAGTTGACTGGTTGCCATAAAACAAAACAACCTAGTTTTAGATCAGACAGGCATGTGCAGATGGTCCCAAACTAAATATAAGTTAAGTTAAATTAGGAAAATCTTCTGTCTATAAAATAAATATAATTGATTGCAACAATCCAAAAGAAAATACATACAGACAAACATAGAACTTCCTCATGTTTGGAAGTCGGCTGATAAAATGAGAAAGCTCAGCAGAGTATTCTAGTGTTAAAATGATAAACATCCGACCGAACAACATTTCATGGTGAGTATTTCAAGGAAACTCAAAATAAAACAAAAGAAACGCACCAGTCTCTTTGTTGAGAGAAAACTTAAAAGGATTTTTTACAACGCTCACAAGTACGGATCGTCGTCAAAAATGTTACAAAAAGGTACTTACCCTGTGATAGCTGGTGATAAAATTATGTCAGACCTTCGTAAAAATGAAGTGACTTAAAATTATTAGCTGGTCAAAGTGCCAAATTTGACGCGACGATAGCAAATTATCTGTTTAATGTATAAGAAAATCTTTTTATAAAAAGAATAATAGTCGTCCAGACCATTAAGAGATACCTCTCTAGTGTTCAGGCCCGACTAAGGAAGGACCTCACCTTACAGAAGACCACAGCCAAATAACTACACACAGCGGTGTAGTTATGTTCCTGTGTGTAAGTATAGATCTCCAGCGCTCATTTAGGGATGCGTTTTGAAAAAAAACGTTTTTCTTATCTTAAAGATACTCCATTTTAAAGCCCAGTGTAAAAAAGCAGGTCGGCAACACGCAATTGATACCTCTGGTGTTGCAAGCTCTGGCAATTTCATAACATCAGGCGAGCCATATGCTTGTTTGCCACTCAAGTAGTAAAAAAATACCAAGGCAGTCGAGCTTAACGGAGATTAACCAACTGAACAGGGTTTATTATAGTAAACAAGCGTGTACGCAAATACAGGTGCTATCGCTATTTCTGTACTCCCATAGTTTGATAGGACGGGAATCCTACACAATCAAGAGACATATTGCTGTAATTTTAGAAAATAGCCACGTATCTTAGACTGACTGCGGCAAGCTACTGTATCGTGTTATACTTACAGCGGCAAGCTACTATATCCTGTACCTACAACTATCAACTGCACTGTTCTTTCAGTGGCTTAAATGATTACCTAGCCATTTACCACTGCGCGGCGGGCTGTGGGTTCGATCCCCAAAAGTTTGGGTGATTCATAAATGATTGTCATGTGTCTGGGTTTTTTTTGTGTCCGTTAATTGTTTGTAAAGTCCCCCGCGACACAGGACTTGTGCGGAATTTGTCTTTAAAAAAAAAAGTTGATTGAACATTTCATTGATGAATATCGCGGCTGGTATTTAGCTAAGAACTACTCATGGGATAATACAATTACAAGATGCTTCGGGATAAGAACAAAAGTTACCTATTATATTTTACCCAAATGACGTCCACTGCTGGACACACGCAATTACAGGGTAAAATTAAAGCAATTATATTCACCAATCTTCAAAAATGTACATAATACGAGTATATCCATTATCATATTCTCGTCATTGTAAAAAAATATAATTTCATTAAAACATAATATAATAAACCTTAAAAAAAACATAATAATATGTTTAACTAATCTTACTTTATTAAGCTCGCTCTAGTTACCCACTACAAAGTTTTGTGTTCAGTTTGCGTAGTAATGTGGTTTCTCTTATTAAATTATCCTATTTTGTTGTGAAATCCATTAAAAATGTATGTTTAATTAAATCACCGAAAGCGCGAATACAATTACGTAAATAAATAAATAAAATTAAAGTATATGTTACCAAGTAGTATGGTACCAAAATAACAGCTTTCTAATAATCATCTCAGTCAAATGACGTCCACTATTGGATATAGGCCTCCCCCAAGGATTTCCACAACACTTGATCCTGAGTCGACCTTGTCCATCGGTTGCCCACAACTCTTACCAGGTCGTCGGTCAGCCTTGTTGGAGGCCTGCCCACGCTTCGTTTTCCAGATTCTTGTCAACACTCTTGAACCTTTCTGCTCCAGCGGCCATCAGTAATGTGCCCGGTCCATTGCCACTTAATTGAGGCAATTCTTTAAGCTATGTCAGTTACTTTGGTTCTGTACTTCCAGGAATCTACTCGTTTCTGATTAGATCCCGCAGGGAAACTTAAAGCTCTCTCTTGCTCTCCATTGCTCCTTGGGTAACTTTAAGCCTTCGCACGAAGCTCATAGTGAGCGTCTCAGATCCATATGTCTCACTGGTCAAAGACTTTCGTCTTGAGACACTGCAGTATTTTGGACGAGAATATATGGCTTAGCTTTGAAAACGTTGCCAGCCGAGTCGGATTCGATAAAGGACCTCTTTCTTGAAGTTGGATCCAACTAACTGGAGCTTTCTAATAAATGTAGATGACATGTTCACTTAACATTTATTTAAAAAATACATTTCTTTTCTATCTGTCTGTTTCGAGTAATCTCTGCAGTGTCTCTTATTATTTTACGGCATTTGCAGATAACGGATGTTATATAGAGTAACATAGGCTATTTCATTTTAGAATAAGGGTTTTACTCAAAAAACGTTAAATCCTATGAAGTTATAAACAAAAATTCGAGAACGGGTTTATTCAATTCTATTCCGACTGAGCCACAGCGAAAAACACCTTTCTGTACTTCAACTAAAATAATATTTTTGGTAAATCATAAAGCTTTTCATTTCAGAAGTGTTTCCAAGCAAGTCTTATTTAAACCGTTGTAACCTATCTCTCTTCTAAACGTAAGTAGTTCAAGTCCAAACACTATTTTCAAAGAATGTAACGTTGCAGAAAAGATAATGTATATGGGAAAGTTTGCATCTGCAATGTGAATGCATTCGGATGAGCTATTCACATTTTTATTACAAGTTTTAAATATGTGTATTTTATGTCTAGGCAAATCCTATAACGTTTATAACATGTTAGTAGGATTTTACTTTACATGCCAATGAGCTGTTTATTTGTAAAAGAAATATTTTTCTATACTACACAACGAGCGTTGAGTATGGAACACGAATATCATACTTTGTAGATGTGTAAAGTCGAATCAGTGGATGTAAATGAATTCTCGAATCCGTTTCTTATAATGTGTCCGATGCGGAACATGGTACGTAACTGCTAAACATCAGGCGGGTTGTTAGATACCTTAGTCGCAATAATTATATACCTACTATAGAATTGTATTGGCATCCATTTTTTCCCACATGTCTTAGAAGAAATTCTAAAATAAATTAAAAATTAAAGACACGTCTGATTCACCAACCGAAATTAGGCCAGCGTGTGTGAATTAAGGCCTAAACCCTCTCTCTCTCTTGATAGAGTAGAGGAGACTGAGATGGTAAATCTTAGGTCTTCTATAGAAACATTTATATTTCTACCTATTAACAAAGTAAAAACTAGTATCATTGCATATGCATAACAAAAACTGTATCTTATAAATTCCCATACTTACTCGCAACAACATTGAAAATTATACGAAGCCCCTTCTATTATAATGAGGCATATGCAAATAAGAATTAATTACATGCATAAATATACTTTCAGAGTTTATAAAATATTCATATAATAAATTTAAGATGAGTTAAGCTTTCTTATTTATTACACCTTTGAAGTATCATATACTGAGAATATTAATACCACTAAGTTAAAAACAAAATAAGTATTAAGGTCTTAGTCAATTGCGTAATCTGTTTCGATCTTTTTAAGATACTTTTCAGTTCAGAAATAAAATGAATCTATTTTGAAAATTTCTCAACGACAAATTCACATTGGCACTGGGTACAAATCGGTTACTTTCCCAGTGTCTACCTTCGCTTTTATCGCGCTCTAAACCAATTTCTTTATGATTAATTTTTTATTATTTATTTTTAAATTTTTGCTTTAGGAGCATTTTCAATATAACGTAAGCTGAGTTTGGCTCATTGCGCATTGGCATAGTTCAAGTATTATGCATTTATTTTTCTGTATGTAACATACATACAGAAAAGTAAATGTCGACTTTGTACTAATTAAATTTATATTTTTTTCTTCTTTACCTAAATATATTTAAATACTTTAATATATTCTATTATAGTCGAGACGTAAGCATATAACACCCATATCATGTTAAACAAATGTCATTTCAATGTCTCAGAAACTTAAATTACGTATGTTGAATCCCTTATTTAAATTATACACGTCTGCAAGCGGTTCTGTAACATGTTAATACAATTTAAACTTCTTCCCTTTCTAAACGAAAAAGCGGGAGACAATTTGTGCTTACACACATATAATTTAACCGCACACAAAAAGATAATCTTGTACGCAAGGTTATTACAAGACTTCGCTAAGAAAAACCGTTGTAGGAAATATTCTCTCTTGGCAAACATTCTGTAGCAAATCTGCAGCTACATAAAATGCTCTTTCTTCTTCTTGTTTGGACTATGTGCTGCGGCTATTATAATAACCGTTAGCATTGCCGCGAGGTAGTTCGAGCAACTGTCTGGGCATAAAGGATACTCTAGAAAACTAGACTTGACTGTTATTTTATCTACTACTTCTTTTCTACTTTCATTACACCTTCTCTGTCTAGTGCAGCTAAGGACTAGTCTTCGTATCTTTTTTGTAATTTATTCAGGCTAACAACAGCAGCTACAGTTTGTAGTTACGCATTACAAAATATCAGTCAATCAATATTCCAGTTTTTAGAAATATAAAATATCATTATTTATCTACCAGTATTGGATACAGATACTATGACCGATTATTATTATAATAATATGTACTTATATGCTTAGTGGGAACGTGACCTAAAACAACGAACATGCTATGTATGTACTCATTACATAAAATTGTTGAAGAAATCCCTAGTTCCCTATTCCGAGCCTTACGTTTAATAGTTAAGAAGATATTTTTGTACTCCCAGCATAATTAATCTGTGATTAGGTTTTTTAATTAATATTGGAATTAAAAAATAAATTATGACAGTAAATGATAAACACATTTTTTTAAATAATATTTGGATGGAAAACAAGCATACGGCCCACCTGATGTGAAGCACTTATCATAGCCTATGGATGTAAAAAAAACTAACGTCTATTATCTTTAATTTGATATAGGTTTATGGGTTCAGAATATATAACCAAAACAATTTCTTACAGTTTCCATTCACAAGCACAAATTGGACTATAATCATAATAGCCCGATCTACCTTATCTTCTAACAATGGGCTTTAAAACAAAGATTGAAAGCAAATTGTTTCAATTGAAGGCTATAATCTCATATTTCTATATAATCCTATTGAAGTGAAGACACAGGAACTTATTCAATTAAATTAGGAGGAATTTACACACGAAATTTAAACCATAAATATTCAGGATGTGAGCACGTTTTAGATTAAATAATTTGAACGTCGTGTAAGACGCTGTGCCTTTGATGAAGTAAACTTTTCTGATACCAGTTAGGTGGTGAAGACGTATGCACCGCCTGACGGTAAGCTGTTACCGTATAGACGACTGTAATAGCTAGCGCACACACGTATTGCCCAACAACAGTTAAAGGATAGGTTTCTTTAATAAATATATCCCTCAACTTATGCACAGGACACAGCCTTAAGTCTGACTAAGGAAAGACCTCCTCCTGCTTAAAGAGGACCACAGCCAAATAACTACAATCTGCAGTCCTGCAAGCATAGATTGCAGTACCTGCTGCTTATTTATTTTCATTATTTAAAAGTTTTACATTAAATACAATGACACTTAATAAGTACAATTATTATATAACAATCACAGTATCCTACTAATATTGTAACCGCGCAAGTTTGTCAGTATGGATGGATGGATATTTGTTACTTTTTCACGTAAAAACTACTGAACGGATCTGGATGAAATTTGGCACAGAGATAGATTATAGTCTGGAATAACACATAGGCTACATTTTACAGCGATAAATGACATCCACGCGGGTGGAGCCGCGGACAACAGCTAGTCTCTACTATAAATGTTAAATATTAGTAATTGCATTAGTATTTTAACTAGGTTCTCTTTCCCCGATATGAAAAAAGGTAAATTTTCAATGCATAATTCATCTATTTTCTCGCCTAAAAATAAGCTCCAAGAATGTAATAACGCAAACAGTAATATGTACCCAGACTTAACTGAAGTCATTTCCCTCTTATAAAATACACTTATTTATTCCGAGCTCAGAGTCAAGACTAAAATACCATATAAATATAAGATTACGTGGCATGAATGCATATGTGAAATCTTACTAACTACTTATAGTCTTGACTTAAACTGACTTTGCTGAACATGGAGCAAGTTTGATTGGGGTCCAAAATTAATTCTCTCTGAGGACGCTGATCTAATTTCGGGAACAGTTATCAAGTAGCTGGGGAATGTTGGGATGTTCGCCTTGATTCGTACTTGAGGCTAGTAGATGGTAAGAACATGGTTATTTAATCGTTTCATGCAGTAGTTAGTTGTTAAACTTGTTGCAGATGGAATAGGATATTTTGACAACAAACGGAATATTTATTCATTCTGTATGTTATTATAAAATAGAGTTTCTTCAACTGGCGAGCGTGAAACTCGCAAGCACGCACCAGTTTGCACCTTTCGATTTTATTCATTTTTAACCGACTTCAAAAAAGGAGGAAGTTCTATGGTCGACTGTATGTATTTTTTTTTAACGACAAATTCACATTGGCACTGGGTACAAATCGGTTACTTTCCCAGTGTCTACCTTCGCTTTTATCGCGCTCTAAACCAATTTCTTTATGATTAATTTTTTATTATTTATTTTTAAATTTTTGCTTTAGGAGCATTTTCAATATAACGTAAGCTGAGTTTGGCTCATTGCGCATTGGCATAGTTCAAGTATTATGCATTTATTTTTCTGTATGTAACATACATACAGAAAAGTAAATGTCGACTTTGTACTAATTAAATTTATATTTTTTTCTTCTTTACCTAAATATATTTAAATACTTTAATATATTCTATTATAGTCGAGACGTAAGCATATAACACCCATATCATGTTAAACAAATGTCATTTCAATGTCTCAGAAACTTAAATTACGTATGTTGAATCCCTTATTTAAATTATACACGTCTGCAAGCGGTTCTGTAACATGTTAATACAATTTAAACTTCTTCCCTTTCTAAACGAAAAAGCGGGAGACAATTTGTGCTTACACACATATAATTTAACCGCACACAAAAAGATAATCTTGTACGCAAGGTTATTACAAGACTTCGCTAAGAAAAACCGTTGTAGGAAATATTCTCTCTTGGCAAACATTCTGTAGCAAATCTGCAGCTACATAAAATGCTCTTTCTTCTTCTTGTTTGGACTATGTGCTGCGGCTATTATAATAACCGTTAGCATTGCCGCGAGGTAGTTCGAGCAACTGTCTGGGCATAAAGGATACTCTAGAAAACTAGACTTGACTGTTATTTTATCTACTACTTCTTTTCTACTTTCATTACACCTTCTCTGTCTAGTGCAGCTAAGGACTAGTCTTCGTATCTTTTTTGTAATTTATTCAGGCTAACAACAGCAGCTACAGTTTGTAGTTACGCATTACAAAATATCAGTCAATCAATATTCCAGTTTTTAGAAATATAAAATATCATTATTTATCTACCAGTATTGGATACAGATACTATGACCGATTATTATTATAATAATATGTACTTATATGCTTAGTGGGAACGTGACCTAAAACAACGAACATGCTATGTATGTACTCATTACATAAAATTGTTGAAGAAATCCCTAGTTCCCTATTCCGAGCCTTACGTTTAATAGTTAAGAAGATATTTTTGTACTCCCAGCATAATTAATCTGTGATTAGGTTTTTTAATTAATATTGGAATTAAAAAATAAATTATGACAGTAAATGATAAACACATTTTTTTAAATAATATTTGGATGGAAAACAAGCATACGGCCCACCTGATGTGAAGCACTTATCATAGCCTATGGATGTAAAAAAAACTAACGTCTATTATCTTTAATTTGATATAGGTTTATGGGTTCAGAATATATAACCAAAACAATTTCTTACAGTTTCCATTCACAAGCACAAATTGGACTATAATCATAATAGCCCGATCTACCTTATCTTCTAACAATGGGCTTTAAAACAAAGATTGAAAGCAAATTGTTTCAATTGAAGGCTATAATCTCATATTTCTATATAATCCTATTGAAGTGAAGACACAGGAACTTATTCAATTAAATTAGGAGGAATTTACACACGAAATTTAAACCATAAATATTCAGGATGTGAGCACGTTTTAGATTAAATAATTTGAACGTCGTGTAAGACGCTGTGCCTTTGATGAAGTAAACTTTTCTGATACCAGTTAGGTGGTGAAGACGTATGCACCGCCTGACGGTAAGCTGTTACCGTATAGACGACTGTAATAGCTAGCGCACACACGTATTGCCCAACAACAGTTAAAGGATAGGTTTCTTTAATAAATATATCCCTCAACTTATGCACAGGACACAGCCTTAAGTCTGACTAAGGAAAGACCTCCTCCTGCTTAAAGAGGACCACAGCCAAATAACTACAATCTGCAGTCCTGCAAGCATAGATTGCAGTACCTGCTGCTTATTTATTTTCATTATTTAAAAGTTTTACATTAAATACAATGACACTTAATAAGTACAATTATTATATAACAATCACAGTATCCTACTAATATTGTAACCGCGCAAGTTTGTCAGTATGGATGGATGGATATTTGTTACTTTTTCACGTAAAAACTACTGAACGGATCTGGATGAAATTTGGCACAGAGATAGATTATAGTCTGGAATAACACATAGGCTACATTTTACAGCGATAAATGACATCCACGCGGGTGGAGCCGCGGACAACAGCTAGTCTCTACTATAAATGTTAAATATTAGTAATTGCATTAGTATTTTAACTAGGTTCTCTTTCCCCGATATGAAAAAAGGTAAATTTTCAATGCATAATTCATCTATTTTCTCGCCTAAAAATAAGCTCCAAGAATGTAATAACGCAAACAGTAATATGTACCCAGACTTAACTGAAGTCATTTCCCTCTTATAAAATACACTTATTTATTCCGAGCTCAGAGTCAAGACTAAAATACCATATAAATATAAGATTACGTGGCATGAATGCATATGTGAAATCTTACTAACTACTTATAGTCTTGACTTAAACTGACTTTGCTGAACATGGAGCAAGTTTGATTGGGGTCCAAAATTAATTCTCTCTGAGGACGCTGATCTAATTTCGGGAACAGTTATCAAGTAGCTGGGGAATGTTGGGATGTTCGCCTTGATTCGTACTTGAGGCTAGTAGATGGTAAGAACATGGTTATTTAATCGTTTCATGCAGTAGTTAGTTGTTAAACTTGTTGCAGATGGAATAGGATATTTTGACAACAAACGGAATATTTATTCATTCTGTATGTTATTATAAAATAGAGTTTCTTCAACTGGCGAGCGTGAAACTCGCAAGCACGCACCAGTTTGCACCTTTCGATTTTATTCATTTTTAACCGACTTCAAAAAAGGAGGAAGTTCTATGGTCGACTGTATGTATTTTTTTTTAATGAATGTTCACCGATTTCTCCACCATTTATAGACCGATTCTCAAAATTATTTTTTTATTTGTAAGATAAAACCAATGGGACTACCTCAAGAGTATAATATCTTTTGAGGTAGTCCTATTGGCACCAAGCCAGTATCTGATGTTGGAATCCCAGAGAAATCGAGGGCAACCCTAATATGTTATAGGTATGGACAATGTTTATATTTAATATATCTTTTTACTTTTATTTTATCACTAAAAATAGCAAAAAAATTAAACCGACTTCAAAAAGCTAAAAATAACTGAATACAGATTGAAGTCGGTGCCAAGCTGAAAATATTAGGCGACAGGATGAACATAGCACCGACTTCAATCTATATTCAGTTATTTTTAGCGTTTTGAAGTCAGTTTATATTTTTTTGAAAAAAATTTTTTTATGACAACTTCAGCACTAGGGATCAAGGCTTGTGTCGTAAGGACTTTACAAACATACAATTCAGTCACAAATTACACACAAACTCGGGACTAACGTTTATGGATCACACAAAGTTTTGTCACCTGTGGGAATTGTGCCCACAACCTGCAACTTAACAGTCAGGGTAACTATACACAGCCTACTCCACTCAAAATTGGTATTGGTTGAGAGATTGAATCTGGAAGCAAAATTTTAAACGTCAAAGTATAACTTTAATTTAAGAATCGGTATTTTTGTATTAGGTAAATACTCGTAGATAGAGACCGTACCAATATTTAGATCTATACGTGAAATATTGTAATATTCGACTTATCAAAATAGATCAACTGTTATTCAACGTAGACTAAAGTAAAATTAAACTCATAACAAGTATAATAATATGTGAAGTTCGAACCAACGCTAACGACCGAAGTTCGAACCAAATTTCTAGGAAGACTATATGGGGAATCTAATAATTATACTGTTTCTTCTCAAATTTAAGTTCTCTTTTCTTTAAAAATAATTTTGGCTTACGTAAAAAATTATGTGATTTAAATATCTACCTTAATTATGTCTAGGTGTAATATTTTCTTCATATTGACCATTCCGCGACCTGCGTATTGAACATTTTCGCCTTTTGAACATTCTGCGAATTGAACATTTTCGCCTTTTGAACATTCTGCGAATTGAACATTCCGCCTTTTGAACATTCTGCGTATTGAACATTCTGCCTTTTGAACATTCTGCGAATTGAACATTTTGATTCTCAAAATGATCAAAAAATGCACATTTTGCGGTTTGATCGTTTTACGTTTTGAACTTTCTGCGTGTGGACGAAATATTTACCTTAACTATATTTTTTCTCATTAAAATTAACGGTTTAAATTGGAAGGATCGTTAATTGTTTTTAAATATTTAAAGCAATGTGAGGAGCCCGGAGCAGACTCGAAACTGCGCCTCTCGGGTTCCGACCCAGCGTACTACCTATTGCGGCATTCGAGCTCTTACTCCTGACTTCAAATTTTTCTACGGCATTTTTACGTCTTGTAAACAGGCTAGTGTGTTGTAAGTCTCTAACTTTCCGTTATCACGGCATTTAGTAAGTAACTGTCACCCTCTGTTAACTCTCACTTAGATCGAATTGGACCTTGATGTCGTAATCAATTATATAAACTAATTTGAACTGATCAAATATTTAATCCTTCCAAGGAAGTTGTTAATTCGATTGCGCAAAATTTCAATGTTTGTTTTAAAGAAAGTACATTTGCACTGCGGTGGCTTTAACAAGATTTTCTTGTAATTAACTTCAATACGCAAAATGTGGCCTGTCATTTTGCCTAATTGAATTATTCAAAAGGAATTTGCTTTCATCCTTGCATATAATGTGGAACGAAAAACAAATTGTAATCTTAATTGATCACCATTATAAAGGTTATTTACCTAAGTACTCGTATTTAACTTTATTATTGAGCAATCGTGTATTTATTTAATCTATATTTATCTATATATATAAAAATCAATTGCTGTTTGTTAGTCTCGCTAAAACTCGAGAACGGCTGAACGGATTTATCTTATCTTGGTCTTGAAATGTTCGTGGAGGTCTAGGGAAGGTTTAAAAGGTTAGAAAAAATCGAATAATTGCCGGGAAAACCCTCAAAACATCCCTTTTCTATTTCCCATACAATTGTTTTCTAAATAAAATGGAGAGTCAATTGTTGTTAATCTGACAGATTTTTTTTTCAACATTGACATTACATTTGACAACCAACTAATATGTCAATCCATACTGACGCACTTCAGAACACGGACGAAAGTATTACGATATTGTGTTACAATATCTATGAGTGCATCCTTTTATCTTTGTGGCTACGTGCGTGAGAACTTTCTTTACTTTGGTGATCCTTTGTGATAGAGAACGATTCGCACTGGGATGATACGCTCAAGGATTCCGTAACATCTTCATCGCCGCATAAAATTCGTACATTGTTTGCGATTATCATATATCGACGATGTTTCCCCTCGAATCCAAAATATTTGTGGGTTAAGTATTGAGATGACATGTTTGAGGATGTTTTGCAGCGTGTGCGCCGTCAAACTTTGAATCCTACACTACAAATGACTGAATAAATTTACAATGAGACATTGATCATGATAGAAGATATGATATAGAAGATATCGTGTTTGGGAATGACAGCACCCAATCGTCATATGCACGATGCATTAAACCACGAGTTGCAAAGAGAACAACAGTACGACATTGAAGCATTGGCCGAAACAGTTCGTACAAATGTTCCACAATTAAATCAACAACAATGAATTGCGAACGACACTTTGATAGAAGCTGTGATCAGTGGTTCTGGTGGAATTGATTTCCTTGATGCTCCCGGAGGAACCGGAAAAACGTTTTAAATTTCATTGCTTTTGGCGAGGATCAGATCGCGAAATGATGTTGCTCTAGCGTTAGCTTCATCTGGAATAGCTGCGACTCTGCTCGAAGGCGGGCGGACTGCACATTCTGCCTTAAAATTACCATTAAACATGCAAATCACCGAAACACCAATTTGCAACATCGCCGAAAATAGCGCAATAGCTAAAATCCTACAGGTATGCAAATTGATTGTTTGGGATGAATGCACAATGGCCCAGAAGAGGTCACTGGAGGCACTGAACAGAACGTTAAAAGATCTTCATGACAACCAAAATATGTCAACTATCCCACGGAGTTTATAAATTCACAGGAATTGCCTGGATTACCACCTCACAATTTGCAGTTAAAAGTAGGATCCATTGTCATCATGCTGCGTAACATTAATCAACCTCGACTATGCAATGGCACAAAACTGGCTGTGAAAAAGCTGATGAATAATGTCATTGAGGCAACAAAATAAAAGGAAAATACAAAGCAGAGAATGTCTTGATCCCGCGGATACCGATAATTCCGACGGACTTACCATTCGATTTTAAACGTTTACAATTTCCAGTACATCTGGCCTTTGCGATGACCATAAATAAATCGCAAGGACAGTCGTTAGAAGTATGTGGAATCAACTTAGAGTTTCCCTGTTTCGCGACTGGACAACTATATGTCGCGTGTTCGCGCGTCAAAACAAAACAAAAAATATAGTTTATGAGAAAGCTTTAAATTGATTAATAATAAAACTTCACGCTTTATTCAAAAAATGCTTTTTAGGGTTCCGAAGTAAACAAGGAACCGTCTGTCCGCAGCTTTTCTCAGAGACCTTTAGTCCTAGAAAGCTGTAATTTGGCACGAATATACATACATATTACTCATGCCAACAAAATGGTAGAATAAAATATTTAAAAATATTTTGTCTAGGGTATCTCCTATACTGTGAAGGGGGATATTTTTTTTTTCTTAACTACCCCATGATGATATGTATTGTTGAATAGGTATTTTAAAACTATTGTTGGTTTGTTAAAACAGGTTTTTGATTGAGGGATTCGTTTGTGAAATATTAAGCTTTTGTGCTAATTTTTGTTAGAGTCAAGTGACCCCCCCCACCCCCCTGCCAGCCAAATGGTGGTATTTGGAAAAGTGAAAAAAATCACGGTAGTAGTATATATAACGAAACTAAAAGGAAAACTATCACAGCTATGTAGACTTTACAACTTTACGAGTAATAGCCGATTAACTAATAAAATGTTAAAATGATAAGTTAAAATAATTAGATTTGGGTTCTGAATCAAGTCTCCTGAATTATAGAAATCTGTAACTGTGGGGTATTTTCTGTCTGTTTTTTTGTAATTTTTCGTAGTCTGTAATATATGTAGGAGCAGAGACTCCCCTCCCCCTTCCACCTTCTTTCCCGCGACCCTCTTAATGCGACTTACTTCAAGACTTTACCAAAATTGTTACCATTGTCCTATGTTCTCAAAAGTCATAAATGCTGAAACCACAGATACCTACATTGTGCGTGACCCGATATGCACTTGGCCGGTTTTTTATTAAATAAACGTATTCAATTCGTTTGTTTTAAAATCATTTTATACAAAAGTTTAGGTCTTTTATTTATCAATGAGGCAGTACGAAGTCTGCCGGGTCAGCTAGTTTAATATATATATAAATCGTGTATACATTGTTTCTGATAGTTAGACAGAATCCTCAAGAATTCTGAAATTTGGTTCAATCATCATGATTGAACCAAATTTCAGAATCAATTATTCTTAAATATCTTTTAGTAAGGAAAAGACTTCGGTGCTTGAAGTATTTTCAACAAATGATTTGGGTTATTTTAATTAAATTAGAAGTGTAGGAACCTAACGAGGGTCGGTTTGAAGTTAACACTACGATGGAATGGACACTAAGCTCTTATCTACATAATATTTTAGCTGAAAGTACGGACTTTAGGAAAATCTCTCTAGTGAATTTAATACTGTTTTTGTTGGTTCTGAACGTTGCAACATTTGTATTTTTAATTTAACTTTGTGCTTTTATTCTTGATGGTGTAAGCAGAACTATACGACCCTTATATTAAATGCCTTTTGCCATACTTATGTACCAGGTCCAATTCTAGACTTATTTTTCTGATTGAATCCGGGACCACCGTGCCATCAAGATAATCAAAAAGTTTGGGTTTTATTTATTATAGCTACATAATGTTTCATTATAATTTATCGCGCTAGACGCATTTTATTCTCAGTTTATAGCTGTTGAATCAAATAATATTTAACTCTGTGTCTTTACCGTATGATGTTTTTATTTGCAGACTTTGATCATCCAAACACATTGCAGTGAAACTTAGCATGCCGCAACTACCCCTTAGTTTGAATTTCACATAAATTTGGTTTAGACAACGGGATATATAGTAGGATAGAGGAAATTGGCTTTACATACTCTACGTCACCGTCGCTCGCACCAAGTTGATCTCAGCTTCTTTAGTATTCTATCATCGTACCTTGACAAATTTTCAACTTTGTTTTGATAGCTACCACCATAAAAGATGTCAGCCGTAAAATTATTTCATACTTTCATTTTGTCGAAAAGCTGTAAACAAAGCAACTCCACGGTTTATGAGTCCACATTGTGTATTATTGCGAGTTTTATTGTCATCTTCATGTTTTTATTACACTGCAAGTAGCGTTTGTTATTATTCGTGTGTGGCATGAGGAAGCGTGAATTTTACGGTATTTTGATATCGTACTTATCTCATTTTGATTGTCAGCGCGTGTGTCGTGAACGTTCTAGAAGATGCTCGTTTGTTCCTTATTCGAATTTATGTCTCAAGAAATGAATTAAAGTTTAAGTATAAAAATTTTAAACAGATGACAGTAGTTCCAAATTTCAGAGATAAAAGCCAAGAAGGATTAGTAACGATTTCGGGTTGATTTAAGTTTTTTACGGCTAAAGTTTCTGTTTGCTTACGATCTCAGTAAAGAGACCATATAAAACAAATACTAACTTACTCGACTTCTATATCATAATAATGATTATTTATGTATTTTGTAATATAATTCTAGAAAAAATACTTTGTAGATGGCAATCGTTGACTATGACACGTTGTTCCGAGATTTAATTTGAATTTAAAAGTATCTTCCGTACTAGGTTTTAATCCCAGATTTTAAATTTACAAATATTGAAACCACGCAATAATATGAAGGCAAACATCCAATAAGGCAAGGTGGACAGGCGAGGTCGTTACCACCTGGTGGTCAAGATTCCAGGAAGCCGATGGATGAGGGTAGCTCAGGATGGAAAAGCTGTGAAAATCCATGGGGAGACCTATGTCCAGCAGTGGACGCGTTTCAGCTGAATAATAGATAAATACTATGAAACCACGAAAACAAAATACACTCAAACTCCAAAGAAATGGGTAACTGTTTCGTCTGCCACTATAGTCTTAAAAAAATCTATTATATTCCTCCTTGTCGAGCTTTTCCAAATAAATTCTGTATTTTAAATTGTTAGTGGTACAATATGATAATGTAACCGCTAAAGCAATTTTGCGGTATTTTAAAACAGGGTAATGAAGATTCCAATATCAATATTATTTTCAGCCACAAAAGGTTATTAAAGTAGCCTGATAGCAGCTATGGCAAATTGCGGGACTACGATATCCCTTTAGGGACCTTTTTGAAAAAAAATGGCGACATTATTTCTTTACTGCTTTTTATTTTAAGGTCGTTTAATTTAAATATGCCTTTACAAGAATGTTTCTTGAGGGTTATAGTGACTGTAAATACAACAGAACACATCCGCGGTTGCAGATTGACAATTAATAAAGGAGTCATAAAGTAGGCTACAGAAAAAGCCGTAGGAAAAAAGTATGCTGGCATTTTTTATGACGTTCATAAGTATCATGTATTTGATCTAAATGAATAAATGACATTGACTTGACTTTGACTGATGCAGAAAATACCTATCTAGAAGATTATTAAATTTAATTTTGTATTCAGTTTTATGCGTATATATATTTTAACTAATTGGACAGTATTCGTCACATGCATGGTTGGAATAATATACTATATATTAATATTATCATGTTATTGTCATAGATCATGAAAACATTGGTAAAGTACATTATAAAACTGAATATTATAGAAGTTTTTAATCAGTTTGCGACGCTTTAATTTTTTTAACACAAGCCCTTTACAAACATACAATTCACAAACACTTAGTTCACCTGAACTCAACAGAATACTTATGGACCACACAAAATTTTGTCCCAAATAAAAATCAAATTCATAACACTTGGCCAGTCATTTTTTCTATTCTGCTTGGGTGGCAATCAAGCATACGGCACGCCTGATGTTAAGCAGTTACCGTATCCTATGGACGCTGACTGTACCAGAGGTATCACATGTGTTGCCGACCCATTTTTTTATACCAGGGCTTTAAGATGAAATATACCAGGAATAGGAAAACATTTCTTTCAAAATAAACACAGGAACACAACTACACCTCTGTGTGTAGTTATTTGGCTGTTATTATAAAGTCCAGTCCTAACCAAACTCTTTCTGTATTACATATTATTATATTACCTATATTGCTGTAATTATCTTTGCCATTTCGCTGTTCATCACGAATACTACTAATTATGAAATTGTATAAATGAAATTATTACACATTTTACAATATAATAGACATTACTATCGTTCATTTCACTTTATTCATGCATTTTAATTCATCAAACAGTTATAAAATACGTTGAACTTTTAACACGGCGCCATATTACCGATTTAACAGATTGTACACGTTATACACTCATTAATAACACTTAATGGCTCAATACTGTAAAAACTATTATTATAATTACTGGTTTTTAATGCTTCAATTTTGCTACGGAGTGGTTAAAAATAATTGTTGTCGTTAATGGTGATGTAAGCATTGGATATGACCACACTTGATTCTGAGGTTTTGTGTACAAGCCATAACTGGAAAATACAACTGAATTGGTTTGATAAATACTTAAAGTTAAGAAATATTGTTAATGCTTTAAAACATTAAATGAACAACAGAACACGGAAATAAATAAGTGCTAATGACAATTTCATTCAATTCTTAATTCGAGATGCTTTTACTTTTTTAGATAATATATAACAATATTTTAACACACATTTGTGATCGTAGCTTATCTTAATGTTAATCTAAAACATTTTAGTTACAATGTGAATAAGTTGCGATTATACTTTATCATAATAATTTTGTTGGCAATTATTCCGTTTCCATTACTTGAAAGCTCAGTTGGTGTATGTTGGTGCAAATAAAATGCTGATCGATTGCGATTTTCAAAAACACTGGAATGCATTATGCCGCAAATAATACTGTTATAATATAATATATATTTGTTGATGTTTATATAATTTAGCAGTCTATTTAAAATAAATATGCGTACAATAGAACTTGCTGTATTCAAAACAATTATAAAAATATTAAGCACGTTGTTCTCATCATCGTAAAATTTTCACTCATCGAGTTTATTTTCAACTATATTTTGGATACTACACTATCGAAACTATAAACATTATGCTAGTGAAATGGAATTGTTTAATTTCATTACTCGTTTGCATCCAAATTACAGTAGCTGTAAGGTACAAGACGATGTTAAGAAGCATTGAAATGTGTTCTGAAGCAGACCCGCCGTTTAAAAAGGAAAGGATTGTGATGCTGAACGTCATTGCTTACAACAAGAGTGATGGTTACTATTTCAAAGGTAATCTAACTATAAAAGAAAATGTGCGTGGACAATACTATAAAATTAAAACTGGAGTAGAAAAGACCAGTGGTGAAGTAAAATATACGGATGCTTTTAAAAAGTTGACGTGCAAAAGTGTTATTCCCAAACTGATGCTCATGGCCGCTGGCGTGCGATATAACGAAAAAACATGTGACATTTTTAAAGGGAATTATTCCTTCAGTAAAATGGACTTAAACAAATTACAACCTGGCGCATATTACTTTCCTATCAAAGAAGTTGGGGAAAGTTTAATCTATTTTGGTGCTTATAGCACTAGAGGCACCACTCTGTGTACTCTGTCACGTTTTGTGCTCAAGGCTAATTAATTTAAAAATAATAAATAATATCCCTGGTGTTCAATTGCCGTTATCATATTTTATATCAAAATTACAAATACATAACTAAAGGCTACAAATAGAAAGTACTTTAAATTTTGAACATAGTAAATTTTACTTCAAGGAAAGTGTATGTATTTTAATTAAATAAATCAGAAAACCTGCTTCAGATGAGAATCAAGCTGATATAAATGTAAAAAGATAACATTCTGTATTTGATGCTGATCGATAAAATCAATATATGTTCAAATTTACTCAACAAAAATTAAGTCATCAATGAAGAAAATTTTTGCAATAAAATGTATCATCTAAACCTGATCCATTTTAAACTTAAACAGAAGTCTTAGCATTTTTTGTACCTACTTTTTGAAATAATATTATAATGGGTATTTTTACATACTCATTTGGTTAATCTATATTATTATGTTACAACTCGTTAGGATAAAATAAATATTGATATGAAATCTGCTATCTCCGAAACAATTATAATAATATTAGGACCGGAAATGGTCCAGCGTGATTCTAATTGAAAAAAATCATGTACTCGTTATTATAATGGCATTTGTATTTATTTTTCTTGGCAGTATTTGAGCTTGCAAAATTTGTTTACAAAGATTATTTCTGAATCACAATATATGTATATGTAAAACAGCAATAAAAAATATGATAGTAAAATTAAATTACATTGTTTCGTCACTCATTTTGACTCAAATTACTTTGTCAGTAGTATCTGTAAGGTACAAAACAATATTAAAGAGCGTTGAAACGTGTGCAGAAGCTGAAGCAGATCCACAGTATGAAACGGAAAGATCTATGAACCTTGACATCATTCCTTACAACAAAAGTGATAGTTTTTATTTTAAAGGAAACCTAACTATAAAAGAAAATTTGAGTGGAATTAACTGGAAAATCAAGACTGGAGTCGAGAAAACTAAGGGTGACATAAAATACAAGAATTCTTTTAAGAAGTTGTCATGTAAAAGCGTTATACCCAAATTGACACTTATTGCCTCTGCGGTGCGGTATAACGAAAAAACATGTGATATTTTTAAAGGAAATTATACTTTCAATAAAATGGATTTAAACAAATTAGAACCTGGCGCATATTACTTTCCTATAAAGGAAGTTGGGGAATGTGTCATCTATTTTGGTGTTTATAGCACTAGAGGCACCAGTATCTGCCTTCTGTTACGTTACATCGTCAAGGCTTTATAAATCAAGAATTTAAATATTGTTTTCATATAATTAAATATAGATTGAATAAAAGTATTTAGAGGACGACAAAATTGTTTAATTATAATAATAATGTTCGTTTCGTCTTATCGCATTTTTTATTTTTTTTAATATATTACAATTATAATATAGTATATGTTATTTGATGATTATTTTGTGATACGATTTGATAATAAACAAGCTTTTGGCTATAATTATATTATGCGAGTAAAATGGAATTGTTTAATTTTATCATTAGTTTCTTACAATCGACTTTTTAATTTAGTATGAGTGTGCTCTCTAACTTTTCTTTTCCTCTGCCACTTTTAGGTTTGCTGGTAGAAAACTCATTATGAGTTAGGCTCGCCTTTTTACATGATATTTTAAGTATTATTTATTGTAATGCTCATTTGTGTTAACAAGAACCTCCTCCTTTTTTCGTCGGTTAATAAATAATTAACAATTTAGAGTATCATGTGTAACATACAAACCGAGAATAAGAACACGTTGTTCTAAACACGAAGCAGATTATAAAGAATAGTGACACTCAACATCATTGCCAAAATGATGATTTCTTTTGCAAAGTGGCTTACTGTTGAATGATTTTTTTGTGAATAATGCTGATATAAGATTATAACTGCAGTCAAAAAGACCAGAAAAAAGTTAACTAGCAAAAGCGTTATTCCTAAATTGATACTTGTGACCGATGATGGTTTGCGTGATTACAGAAAGAATTATTATTCCAGTAAAATTCACTTGAACATGGTACTAAGGTGTCATATTATTATGTTCAATAATTTTATTCTATTAAAAGTAGGTACCTATAGTGTATTGTGTTTACAGCACTGTTTTGTCATGGAAAAATAATTAATATTTTTAAATCAATATAGCGAGTTATGGTTGCTAAATATTGCGATTTAAAAATTGCGATCATAGGAAGACTCGCGAGATTGCTTTGTGTTTCTTTGGATGTCATCCTAATTACACGTCCACTGCCTGTAATAATATACTTATTGTGCTTCAGCTCGTTATGATTAATAATTACTGTGTTCAAAACGATTATAAAAATAATAGCAGTGCGGCAATGGTCGGCCACTTGTCGGTGATTAATTTTAAATTAGAAAAAATGACGTAGATAATTATACTTGTAATGACATCTAAATATTTTTTTATCATTGTGAAGTTTTTAGTCATTGAGTTTACTATATAATTATTTTGAAGCACATTTATGTGTGATCTATGTGAGCAACGAAAATATGGTAGTTAAATTGAATTCCTTAATTTCATCACTAATGTTGACTCAATTTACATTGTCGGTAACATCTGTAAGGTACAAAACTACATTAAGAAGCATTGAAACGTGTACCGAAGATGAAGCAGACCCACAGTATGAAAAGGATAGATCGATAAACCTGAATGTCGTTGCTTACAATAAAAGTGATACTTTTTATTTTAAAGGAAACTTAACTATAAATCAAAATTTGAAAGGAATTTACTGGAAAATTAAGACTGGAGTTGAAACGGGTGGTGTAGTAAAATACACCAATTTTTATAAGAAGTTGACATGTAAAAGTGTTATACCCAAAGTGATGCTCATTGCCTCTGGCGTGCGATACAATGAAAAAACATGTGAAGTTTTCAAAGGAACTTATATTTTCAATAAAATGGACATAAATAAATTACAACCTGGCGCATACTACTTCCCTATTAAAGAAGTTGGGGAAACCATAGTCTATTTTGGGGCTTACACCACTAGAGGTACTAGTATGTGCCTTATATCGCGTTACGTACTCAGGGCTTCTTAATTCAGAAATACTTATGTTGTTTCTACTGTAAAAATACTACATTAACTACATAATAATATCAAAGGATTGTAATATTAATACATTTTAATTAAGAAATCAATTATACGTTGTTTGAATTGAAATCCTTTCTTAATCCATTTATTTAAGAAATAAATCCAAAACGTTGTGCCATTACAGTTTAATTTATTTTTATTCCTTTAACTACTTTTTGTGTGTTTATAATATCTGGCAATATATTAGTGGATAATTAAGAAAGATGGAGTAAGAGGAAAAATAACGACAAGATATCATTTTATTTTTTTATTTTGTATAAAAATACTATTTACAATAATTTGTTAACTGCATATGCAGCTTTGTACAATCTTACCCTACCCCCTTTGTACTGTGGGTAAGACAAGTATTTAGTCTGTTTAATTCAGGTACTAGTACGCTATTAAGGAATAGTTTTAGTTGGATTATTGCGGTGCAGCTTCTGGTTTAGCAGGGTCTTGTAGTATAATCACTTGTTTGCTGGCCCTTTTCCTTGCATGCGGTCCAAGTCTTACTCTGGTTGGTTCGTTAGAAACCTCGCCAGTAACCTGTAAAAAAATTAAAGAAGATTTGATTAATATGCAATTCTGGAACGTATTATAACGCACTTACTTCCTAACTTTTGAATTTCGAAATATAATGCTTGTGTCATTTTAAAATATCTAGAATTAGTTCTAATTAGAGTGTGTGTGTCAAATACTCATAAATGTTACTAGCTCCTTTACTTGTTTAATAAATCTAAACTCGCTAGAATAATAACTAGATTACCACTTTAAATAATTCTGCACTTTTTCAACCTTTCGATGCAGAGCTCCAAGTAAG
Source organism: Trisateles emortualis (assembly GCA_947095525.1). NCBI lineage: Eukaryota > Metazoa > Arthropoda > Insecta > Lepidoptera > Erebidae > Trisateles > Trisateles emortualis. The sequence goes on along the minus strand of OX352740.1, from coordinate 8,796,302 downwards.
ACTAACCCGTAAAACTATCAAACAGGCTTTTTATAGTGCTTATAATATCTAATAATAACATTGGCAGTATTGCAAATCATAATTCCTGCATTATATCGACGAAATGATCATTAATTTGTGGATAAAACTATAAAATTTAAAAAATATTTCCAACTTGATCAATGTCATCACACTTGTAAAGTTAAGAACCCTACGAATCTGTTTATAGATTTTGTCCATAATTTACTAATTTACATTTAGCCCTTCATCAAATTGGCGATAAAGCAAGGTATATCACACGATTTTCGAGTCCTTGATATAAATTTTATAGACCGGTAATAAGAAAGTGAACCTATACCTACTGTGTGACTAACCTTTAATGGTAAATCACCTGGGCCCCAATTCTGCTAATTTACGGATGGCTCAATTGAATCTAAATTAATTCTCAATTGAATCTTAGTAGCTTTTTTGGTATTCTGCTAATAAATTTAAGACCAATTAATAGTTGGAAAACTATTGGTTTTATATTATTCAGCAGAATACTAATAATGTACTACCAAAAATGCGACAAAATTATGGCTAATGGCTTTCCAAGTATTGGTCATAAATTTATTAGTAGAATACCAAAAACCAATTGAGAATCAATTCAAATTCAATTGAGCCATCCGTAAAGTAGCAGAATTGGGGCCCAGTCCCCATACATGTTTTAACTGCGTTTAGTAGTCGAATCATTGTACATAAGGACTCACCTGAACTTGTCTTCTGCCTATGTTGTTCTCTAAAAATGAGTTTACTGCTGACAGTGTGTTAATTGGTATCTATAAAATAATTTATTAATTAAAAATCTTATCAAATATATTACTAAGATAATTGCATTATACAAAGCTATACTCACCAAACCCTCACCCATCATTTTTCCTGTCATACTTAATATTATATACACAACAATACAAAAAAACTGCACACGCCTTAGCTTTTACCTTATTCGTTTCAGTATTAATCTTGTCTTCCTCCAACACCATACCAAACCAATAATTACAGTTTAATGTTACCAATCCTCCAACTATATCGGTATTTGAAAACACTAACCACTTTTATTTTAAGTCATAAGCTTGCCCTCAATCACATCATATAAAAATAAAAATATAAAAGCTTTACCTAAATTTATTATTTAGTTGACGAGAATATTCGAAATTTTATTATAATTTACCGGTTTTAATACATTTATAAATGAAGTACGCATACAATATTTTAGTAAACCGCCATTTAAGATTTATTTCTGCGGTTTTGTACTCATTATACTACATTGAAACTTAACTTATTTTTAAGTTGCAACAACCTATGAAAAATAACTTATTTACTGTCTAATTTCTTTGTTAACAACGGACTATCCAGTCTTAATTCCTTAAGTCCTATATATTATATTGTATATTGTATACGAACTTTATTGTGAATTATCACACTTATTTAGTAATCAATGTTTAATAATATAATTAAATAACTACGCAACAAAATACAAGAGATACAAGAGTTAGATAACAAAAACAAAATTAGAGATCATGCAATTCTAAAAATTACCTTATGCCAAAACAAATACAGTCAACAACTTTAAACCACTTAAATACAATTAAGCAAATTAAAAGCATTTTGGTCTTTCAAATTGGATTACTTGGGATTAGCCAATCTAATTTGAAAAAAAGACATCCCTTCAACCTCTTATCAGCATTATTAATCCTTCTTCAGCCAAAATACATGCACAAATACAGACTGAATAGATGTTGCAAGACATTAATATGCAAAACAAATGTGAAAATGACAACGACACCCAAGTATTTTGACAAACCACTAAAGTTATTATTACTATATAGATCAGTGACATTATTATGCTTAAAGCGCATGCCCCACCGGGAGCTGTGAACTGGGAACTAGACATGAAAGTAAGTCACTGCAGCTACGTACAGCTAAACACAGTAAGCTTCATTACGCTTGGACCCCAGTGTGGCCTGCACTTTAAAATAGATTCATGCAGCACTTGTATAAAATATGTTTGTTAGACGTACACATCTATTAATTAAACATGTACCGACAATATTCAATATCACAAAAATGTGCCAAAATGTTAATGATGTATGAAGATGAACTTACAGCGAAGATATCGTCTATGAATTTGGTAGCACTCGGTGTCTTTACCGATATGTGTGCATCCGATGATGTTGCTATTGATTTTGATACAGGCTCATGCTTCGGTGATTCTAAGTCTGATTCTGTAGAAAATTTAGTAATAAATGAGTAATGTTACGACACAATTAAAAAAGCATAGGTACACATTCGATAGCTTTAAAATTGATAAAGAAACAATCACAAGTGCAAGTATTATTATTAAAAGTTAAAGCCCAAAACAGATGGCATTGCTAATTCATAGGTACTACATACTACATAACATAATGTATCTCTTCAAATAAATTGTACGTAACATTTTGTATCTAATAAAAGTCTCCATGTATCTTTTTAATCGCTTCACATCAGCAATATTTTACTGAACGGAGCAAAATATCCTTTTTTCTGTATTTTAGATAAAAAAGGAGGCACAAACGCACCGTCACGTAACAACATTTGGAAACAGAACTCAATGCATCAGCAAACTATGTAAAGCCTTAAAAATATTCAAAAGGACAAAGGATATAGGAAAAAAATATTGGTATAAGGTAAAATAAACCCTTGACCTGTTTTACAACATTGAGGCTTAACAAATTAAAATAAATACAACCAGTAATTTTACGAGTAGTTACAAGTACAGACGGCATTTTGTACAAATTTATTTATTCTTTTAAAAAGTCTACCACAGACGTTTCTTCCTAAAGCTCGTAAAAAATAAAAACGTTATAAAAGTAAGTAAGGTGATAAAAGTAACGTCAAGATTACGAGACCAGTAAGATTATAGTGAGCCGTTCCCAGTAGGATACTTAGGGTCCTTATCAAAGTAGTATAATATTTTTTTATTCAAATTATACCTTAGTACCTGTATAAACTGCTAACTCTTTAGATTTTTTAGTTTTAATCTCAGATCAACAAAAGTGTTATTAGACTTTTCTATCATGAAATACTCGAGTACCGTCTCTATAGACTTGCTTAACGAAATAAATTATTCTTTACGTTTTGTCGTAGTCTTTTTATTGCTTTGTTTTTAATAAAAACACATCCGTCGAAATTTAATTAATTTCAAATATTACTGGCTAACAATCCTTTTAAACTAAGTATGTAATCCTTACTGCTTATTCACTGATTTGATTGATATTTTATTTCTACTTATTTTATATGTATAAACCTAGTTTTAATGTAATTTCAGTTACATATAGTCCATAAATGTTTATGTACATAATATAATGGCTTCATTTAGGAATAGCTTACAAAATATATGCAATATCTTCTAGAACCACCAATATAAGTTTCCTTCGTATAAAAATATTACTAAAATGTTTAATTAATGTAACCACCTGCGCGAACGGATGCAGATTTTTCTATAGAAACACCTGTATTTGCAGCGGTATTAGTTAAGAAACTATTGACTGCTTGCAGCGTTGCAATTGGAATCTGAAAATTAACAAAATATAATAATAAAAACAACATGTAATTATCTATAAAATAGAGGACGCTGTGACAAATAATAAGTTTAAAGTGTTTTCTAAGAGATATAAACTCTTTCTTTGGGCTGCTAATAAGAATTTCTTGATTTCGAATCGAGAAGTATTAATAATGATTCATAAAATCGTTCATGATTGGATTTGATTTAATTTAAAATAGTTGGGTATGGCATAAATGTTACCAAAATACGCACATTGAAAATATCCTGGAAGAAAGTGGGGTTCTTTTGTACAGAAACTCTCTTCGTGTAAGTAATTTCACCAGCTCCACCTGCATTTACATTAGCGCCTGCAGCAGCATGTGCTTCTCCTTCTACATCAACATCAGCTCTTCTGCTGATTGGTTGTACTGTTTTAACTACTGCTGGTGGAGCAATAGCGGTGTCAGCTCCACCCCCAATATAACCTCCAATGTAAGCTGTCTTTCTAAAGTGATGACGGTGAGGTTTGTGTGCTCTGATTATGGTCTTTTCGATTATTTGTGGTTGAGGTTCGACGTATACCTACACAAATATAAAAGTTAAAATTGCCATTTATATAACGTTTTTTTTCATGACAATTCTCACAGCATCTTTGTTTTGGCAAGTAATACAAAGACAACATGAGAATTGCTTTGTTTAAGTACATCATAATCACACATGAATATTCAATATTTCTGGTATTTTTATATAAGTTGCCAATTTATTCGTCTATTGTTTTTCCAATGTATTTTGTAATTAGAGGTAATGTTTATAGTAATCATAGAGTGTTTATGTGCTGAAATGGACAATTGCCTTAAACAAATTGAGCAAGTAGTGCCATCGCTAATCATGTGTCGTGACTCGGCGGCCATATTATTGTTATTAATATGATCCATTTCTAACCTTTTAATTAATTCCGTCTTACAATTCATTCATTAAATTCTTTATAACAAAATAAAATTAAACATTGATAGTTAACACATACATATATGCAATATTACACTCTGTTTAAAAGTGCTGTAAAGTGAAAATTATAGACACATAACATTAAGTGCTTCAATATTTCGGCAGTCTTGAGGCCTCTGGGTGCAGGAACTGATACTTACAAACGCGAGACAAACCTGTTTCCTATAATATTGATGTGGAAGGAACCACGTTGGTTGTGGTAAAATAATCTGGGGAAAAGTAGACCAAGAACTCATCATGTGGTGAAAATTATTGGCCTTATAATATTTACTCCTATGGTGGCGTGGAACTCGTCGATTACTCACTTCTTTGACAGTTACAGCAGGTTGGACTTCAGCTTTTACGTCAACTTTAGCTAATGGAACTATTTCATTTGCAGCTTCGAAATTAACTCGAGAGTAAGCCTTCTTTTCGACTGGTGCTACTTCTGCAATAGGAACTATTGCTACTTTTTCTTTGATCACTGTGGAACCACCCTGAAATCATAAAATTGTTTTTTATTTGACGAGACGTGCTAGTGAAAATAGAATACAGTTCAAAATAATAAACAAACTACAGTGATAGGTTTAAAAATAAATGCCTACTGCTTTTATGAGCAGAGTAGATAGAAAGCACTACGAAAGATGATTTGCAACGTAATACGAATAGCTAGTGAAAAATGAGGTTGCAAAAATGAGACCTGAAATGGCAGATAAAGGGTGCATTGTAAAATGCATGCACGTTGAATACATGTTCTTTTTACCTTATTCCTGTGAGTAAGGACACAATAGGCTCAACCTTGACACGGTGCTGCAGACTTACTCTGTCTCGTTTTAGTTGAATAGAAAAATACAGGGCGTAGATCTATTTCTTTATTTAAAACGGGCAGTTATTGAGTTAATTTTTCTTTGCTAATTTGAATACACTGATTTTGAAATATACCTACGCCTCGTATAAATATGATCGTGATGTTTACTACTTCCCTGTTGTCAATTCACTGAATGATAACACATTTATTGTTAGAATTTTATTTCGAGAATATTAGTATAGTAATATTAATTTAATACATTATGATGTTAAATAAAAAGTATTAGAAATATTTTCCTCCACCGATTAATCCTTGCATGTGTCCTTGCATTCCTTCTGGTTTGCCCTTAAAGCTTTCTTCATTTCTTTCAGAATACGCCTTTCTTCTTTCTTCTGATATCTTTTTGCTGATGAGTCACCTACCAAGCTAGATGAAGCGTAGCCACGTCCAGAAGATGCGGCAGCAAAGCCACCTCCAGTTGACCCATCAGCACCTACTTCTCCTCCTAGACCTGCTGATGCTCTCACGTTGCCTCCAGCAGTAGCACCGGCATATAATCCACCTGTAAAAATTAAATCGGTTTTTAATTTTAAAAAGATACCGCATGTTAACTTCTCTTATCTAGGATGTCTACAAAATTATAAGAGTGAAAAGCACATGTAATAATGGTCATCTCGCCATTTCCAATTGCATATCACGAATTTGATCTCCAGGCAAAACAATCATATATGATGTACAAATGAATGTTCAGAATGTCTGCGATTCCGATGTTTGCGCAATCTAATAACGATAATGATTTTAATAATAATTAGGACATTCCACAAAAATGATAAGATCGTATTCTAACCAAGTACAAATTGGAATTCTTGGCGAACATAAAATATCCTCAGGTAGGTACAAAATATTTAAATACAATAATGATTACAATTGCTATTTATTTATTAGACATCAAATAACAATATAATTAATTGTGTTTGTAATGAACAGACTGACAAAGCAAACTGCAGTGGTTTTTGCAATTAAAAGATGTAAAAAAGGTAATTACAATAGAACATCATTCATCATCCATATTAATGAACTTATTTATATGAATAAAATAATCATTGAGATACTAAACTATGAGATTTTTCCTTCATGCTAGATAATCTCTAACCTAGCTAAGGTCAAGACAGGTGAAACTTAATACAATAAAAACTTAATATTGTATATAATTGTAATTTATATATAATTAAATCATGAAAATAATCCATTATAGCTAAGAATTGTACACAGCACAATTTTTAATGTAACAAAATTCATGAGGTGTTCATAGCCATGGTAAAACAGCAGATTAAGCTACCAAGATCGCTCGGCTGTTACCCAATGGATAATCACAGCAGTGCGTGGTATTTTATCTAAGCGCCTCTGCGCCTAATCTTTTTTTGGTTGTGTCGGATAGAGACAACAATAATAGAAACTGCAACTGTGATTGCGCACATTCTTGTGCATCCTTCTAATATTATAAATGTAAAAGTTGTATGTGAGGATGTATGGATGGATGTTTGTAACTCTTTCACAGAACATTGTAGAAAAAACTCAAATTAGTGCTATTAGTTGAACAAAAATCGTAGAACATTTTGAAATACACGCGTATAAATTACTGAACGGACCTGGATGAATTTCGGGAAATGAATGAATGGGCTACGTTTTATCGAGATAACCGATATCCACGCAGGGGAAGCCGTGGGCAACACCTTTTATAAAATATGTCCTGCAACAGTTAGTTTTTTGTAATAATAACAGTTTTTTGTCACAGTTGGTCACAACTGTGACAAAATGTCGTCACAGTTGAGACCAACTGTGACAAAAAACTGTCAAAAACTGACAAAAAACTGGTCTGAAAGATAACTCGATATGAAAACGATGTCAGTCCATTTACCTCCCAGCTGCAATTATGTTATTGTCCTTATTGATAAAACAAAATGCATTACCTGATGAACCCCTAGAGTCAACTGATCCTCCTAAGCCAGCTCTCGCTGCCTGACCGTGAGGTGTACCGGCTTCAGCAAACAAACCGCCTCCAGCACCTCCATCGCCACCTATAACAACGTTTATAAGATATTATTACTAAAACTCTTCATTATCTACAACACTGGTGACAAAGAGGTACTTATTATAAATACAAATATATATATTATTTAACCAGAATTAAAATCTATGGTATGTAATGGTAATTAGTTCACTGAAAATAATCTGTTCCGTGAGGTAAAGAACAAGGGCTTTATATTATTAACTAAGTCTTTTTGAAAGTGTTGATAGTACTCTAATTCAAGCATTCTTATAAAAAAATACTCACGCTATGAATGTAAGACGTCAACAAAAATATTATAATGATTTAAAAAGGCGAGGGTCAAGATTTCCTTTTCATAGCTAAGAGCCTCATTAAGCACTGTTTTCATAAAAATCAGCAACATATCTTTTTATATTTAGATATTATATTTCGTTCATAAAGACCTTTGGCATTTGGTCATTATTTTATTAAGCAAAATAAATTTTGTTACACCAAAAGTTTTAAGGCATTCATTTTAAGGATAATATAAATTCTTTAAAGTAATATCATAGCATCACGTCTTTCCACAAACGGGGTTGGCAGAGGCACATGACAGTCATGCTTCGTCAGATAATGTAAGGTTGGGTGCGAGCCTATTGCCACATACAGGCCATGATTACGGTCACCACCGGACTGAAACTAAGTATTTTCTGCACAAAACCCAATACCAACCGATCCGGAGATCGAAGTCTGAAGTCTGAGTCATTTTATTGAGATTTAAAACATGACGAAATATTAGCAAGTTTTGCTAAGCATGTTCTTTATCAGGTTAACTCCGAACTTAGACAAGGCTTAAGCCTTGCATTGCAAGAAAATTGTATAGTTATGAGGCATTAAACAAATATAAAAAATGCCATTCTTACCCAATAATCCTCCGAGGCCAACAGCCGCGTGGTACCCACCGAAGTTTACTCCCAATTTGCCTTCTTTAAAAGTAATAAACTGTGGAGCCTGCAAAGACGAAAACAATTAAAATATTAGAAACATTTTATTAAATTAATAATTTTATAATGATGCTTTCTTATTAAATAGGTATTCAGTTTATGATAGTACTTAATATTTTAAGGGGTATGAGCTAAGGAATAACCACGTGGATCGATAGTCCAAGAGGTTAAGCAAGCTTGCTGAGGTCTGTCCGTAGACAGGTGGCCATTTCGTTAGTGCTCATTAGCCGTTGGTGCTCTCTCTGATGGTGTCGAATTGCGGTGCCATCGGCCCATCAGAATGAGGGAGCGAAAGTGTCAGTGATTGCGCCAATATATAAAGAATTCAGTCATCGCGTAATCAAATAAAATTCTTTTCTATTCTATTCGATTCTTGTCTCGTAAGAAATTCAGTCATTCAAAAATCCAAATTCAGTCTGGGGGATAAATGCTCAAAGTTTTGTTTGATTTCTTTTAATTTAAAGGTTTAGGGGTGTTGTTTAAAATTCAGCCTTCTTCATCATCATCATCATCAGCCTATCGCAGTCCACTGCTGGACATAGGCCTCTCCAAGGGCACGCCACCTAGCACGAAATTGGTGGCAAGTGTGACAACTAATAGTATTTATATGCTAAAAATATGTGTTCGTGCGCCGCCATGGATGCGTGCTACATAATTACTTATTGAATACATAAAAACGGCAGAGAAAACCGATATGTTTAAGAAGAAATTTAAAACGCGTACACCTATGTCTGATCCACCAATTCACGGTCTTATTTTTTTATACTACACTTAGAAGACAAACAAACATACGTATCGCCTGAATTTTGCGAAAATCATTGCTTTTTTTATAGAGGGGAAATGCTTTACGCATACTGCCCCACCCGGGGAAGTGGAGTGGATATGTCGGACTCTCTGGCCTAAAGGTGGTAGGCGGCCGGCATACCGACTAAAACCCCCCTGTGCACCTACACCCGCCTTCATGGGTGGACCACCGGAACCTGATATGACGTCACTGGTCCACCCAGTTGCTGCCCGCGGCTCCACTCCAGTGACAGAGTCCGGGTGCACCGGGAGCGCTGTCTCTCCGCGGAACGGTGCGGATGAGAGGCTCGATGCCCCGACCTCTCACCCGATCATTGCTTTACCTAGTCTACGTTTGCCGAACCGCGGTCTTACCACTCCAGCTCCTCTACACAATTGGCGTATTTTTACGCATTTGGTAGTCGAATCGAAAAGCATAGATAGCAAATGTATGGGATTTTACATAAGTTTACGATAATATCGTAAATATATGGGATTATGTAAATGTAATGGCGTTATGTAAAAATTATAGTATAATGTCGTAAACTTACGTCAAATCCCATTTATTTGCTTTCTATTCTATGCCACTTATCAAGAAGGGCTGAACGTTTGACTCATTCGGTTATCAGTTCTGCGGCATATATGACCCGCCCACTGCTACGCATTGCCTTAACCTAATTTAAACATGTATTTCGATCAAAGTAATCTTTTTTGCACAATTAATTTTATTATAATTAGTTAAACCAAGCCTTTACGATGGGTATATTTAAACAAAATTCGACTCAGGAGAGTATCTAATTGAACATTTTATAGGGGTGAGGCAATAAATTGTGCTTTAAACGTTCCGGTTTGCTAATTTACTGGCTTTATCAAAAAATATGAGCGAATTTTGGATTAAAGGTTTACTTATAACATTTGTATGTATGACAAATTTGATGATAAGTAAAAAATTAAGTAGACGTAATTCCAGTAGGTTCCAGTCCCTCTAGACAAGAGGAATAAGCGATAGTCGAATCGAAAAGTCAAAAAAGAAAATGTATGGGATTTGACGTAAGTTTACGACATTATATCGTAGACTTACGTCAAATCCCATACTTTTTTTTTTGACTTTTCGATTCGACTACCGTTTATGCCACTTGTCTAGAGGCTCTGACCTTTAAAGACAAAGACGTAAATAGTTCGACAGGTAGCAACAAGATATCGTCGTCTATTGACGGCTGCAAAGGCATTATTCGCTATTGCAGCTACCCTTTGTACTATGTCTGTAAAGTGCCCCGCGATACTGAATTTGAAAAATAAAAACGCTATGCTTGCCAGCATATTACTTCAGTAACAAAGTCCCTCCTGCTTTTACAACAGCGCTTCCCTAATCGTTATCATTTTGACCTTAATTTCAAGTCTTTAATCAAAAAAATATTACCATCCATTTTCAATTTAGATAGATCGAGTTCAAATTGTCATCATTTATTTTTATGCGTTGAATTTACGTCTTACCCATCATTTTTGCAATTGATGTCTGTCATCAAATATTACTTATTCAAGAAATATTTATTTTATCTCTTTAAAATTTATTACATTTGTGGTTTCATCGAAGCGCCTACCTTATAAATCAGGCACGTTTTGAGAATTGAAATATTTTTGCAGCTATCAAACATTTTTTTCAATATTTATACCCAAAACCAAGTAATATTTCATGTTTTTAATTAAATATTAGGTGCTACACAGTTTTTAAGATTTATACAAAACACGGTAATCTCAGGCTCTACTAATCCGACTTAAAAAAATATTTTTGAATATCTTGATACGACCGGGATCAGTTTACTAAAGAGCCATATTGAGGACATTAAAATTTATAAGCTAGGTAGGGATGTTATAGGATGTTGTTAACATGACACATAGCATGAGGAGTCATATAGTAACAATAAATGCGACACAGACGAAATCCCAATTTTACGCAACTGCAACAATGGGGACCATTTTATACGTAAAGGCATTAATATATATTATATTTAGTTTTATTTAATTGGCTGTTTGATTAATACATTTTCACACATAACCCATTGAACCTATTTTGATGCAATTTGTCATCATTATCTTAGCAAGAAGATGTCTTCTGCTAGACATGGCCTATGTCTAGCAGAGGACGTCTTCTCTGCCTCTGTTCTTCTCGCCTAAGGATTTCTAAAAGTTGGCCTTGAGCTGCCTCAACCTTAAATAAGTCGTCGTCGCAATTCAATATGGATAATTAAACCTCAGAAAATGACATATAAATTTTAATAGTGTGCCATTATTTTAATGCGCAACACATAATAGGAAATACCTAAAGCGTATACATCAGTGAGCCACAATGTAAACGCATACATTTGTGATTACATACTACACCTATAAGTCTATTACACGTCAGTTCATTGATTACAAATGAGTATATTAAACGATACTTAGATAAGTACGAGTAGACAATAGCTTATGTTAAAGGCCGTAAGAAGTTTTACGTAATCTTATAAGTATATAGTATATATAGTAATACAGACTTATGAGCGTTCATGTAATTTTATTCCTTTTTTAAATTTATGCATAATAAATGCATACGTTGTTGGACTAGTAGTCGTTGAGTGCGACTTAATGTTACTTATGTCAAATCCCATACATTTGCTTTCTCTTCTATTCGATTTGACTACCACTTGTTTACAAGAGCTTATCACGTGTTCGATTCCCAGGTCGGGCCAAAAATTATGATTGGGTTTTTCTGTAAAGAAATTCACTTTTTTTATACTAGGACTTACCAAGGAGGCAAACAAGTACATATACGGCCCGCCTGATGGTAAGCAGTTACCGTAGCCTATGGACGCTGGCAATACGGAAGTGATACCTCTGGTATTGCAACCGTCCATAGGCTGCGGTAACTGCTTATCATCAGGTGGACCGTATGCTTGTTTGCCACTCAAGTAGTATTAAAAAACATGTCCGACACCATGAAATTTGCGTTTCTAACGTTTTGTTACGTGCCTCGGCTAGTCTCCGTCGGGATTAGCTAGCGTGACCGAAATTCGGGTAGAAGGACATTATCATTAGTACCTACCAGTAAATGAATCGTAAATTAAATATTATTATTATTAACCGGCTATTAACTCTCTATTATGTTTTAAGAAAAAATAGATACGTCCCCGACATGACGTTAAACTGTGGCGCGCCTCCGAGATGGCGTTAAACTAAAATGCAGACAACACCACTGCCAGAAAAGGAAAATTCGAAATAAAACCCTATACCAACCCGTCTGGCCAGCGTGGTATAGTAAGGCCAAAACCCTCCTTATGGTAAGACGCCCAAAGCACCTTTGCTTTCGCCCCCAGTTCCCGGTAGTCCCGCTGTCCGTGGCCACGGTAGCGGTCGCGGTAACAGCGGGGCAGGGGGTGCGAAGAATCTCCGGGCTACGATAAAAGGCTACCAAAAACACCTGACCCTGGCGACGTATAATGGACGCTCTCTACGGCTGGACCAACACCTCACCGAACTCGAGGTAGAATTGGGTCGCATAAACTGGCACATATTGGGGTTATCTGAAGTCCGACGACAGGGAGAGGATACGATAACCCTTGAGTCAGGCCACCTATTTTACTTTCGGGAAGGTGATCAGCCCTCTCAGGGCGGTGTCGGTTTTCTAGTCAACAAAGCTCTCACTAACAACGTTGTAGAAGTCAGCAGTGTGTCGACGCGGGTAGCGTACCTCATATTAAAAATCACCGACAGGTACTCCCTGAAGGTGGTACAGGTATATGCGCCGACCTCGACATACTGCGACGACATAGCCGAAGCCATGTACGAAGACATAGCCAAGGCACTACATGGTACCACCAAGGCTCACTACAACGTTGTTGTGGGGGACTTCAATGCCAAAGTGGGAGTACAAGAATGCGGCGAAACGAAAATCGGATCCTACGGCGTGGGGCGCCGAAACCACAGGGGGCAAATGCTGGTCAACTTTCTGGAGTCACAGGGGCTCTTCTTAATGAATTCTTTCTTTAAGAAGAAGCCCCAGAGGAAGTGGACATGGCGAAGCCCCGATACTGTGACGAGGAACGAGATAGACTTCATCATGACTGACAGGAGGTCTGTGTTTAGAGACGTCTCCGTGATCAACAGGTTCAATACCGGCAGTGATCACCGACTTGTACGAGGCGCTCTGAATATAGACTTCAAAGCCGAAAGGCGTCGCATGATTATGTCTACTCTCAGACCTACTGCGCCTCAAATAGCATTAGGGTCCGAAAAGTTCCAATTGGAGCTTCAAAATCGTTTCGATCTGCTGGAAACCGAAGGCACTGTTGACGAAAAAACCGACACAGTGGTCAGAACGCTACAGGATGTGTCTCGAAGGGTGTTTCCCGGAAAAAGCGTAAACAGACAGTCTAAACTCTCGCTCGAGACTCTCGAACTTATGAGGCAAAGACGGGAAATGTCATCCACGCAGACGTCTTTGTCGGATGGAAGAAACCTCAACCGGAAGATCCGGAAGCTGGTGCGACGTGACCTCCGATGTTCAAACACCCGCGCCATCGCGGCTGCGATTGAACAGAACAGAGGCACCAAAGTCTTCGCTCGCCAGCTAGGTAGATCCCATCTGACGAAACTATATACTGCGGATGGCAGAACCGTGACCTCAGGGTTCGGGATTCTCGAGGAAATTGAAAGTTTCTACAAAGACCTGTACGCATCACGGATGACTGTACCCACGAGACCCAGCGCTGATGACCACAGGGCCCCACTCACGCGCCACTACACGGAAGACATCCCTGATGTCAACCAGGGCGAGGTCAGAGTGGCTCTCGAGCAGCTTAAGAACAATAAGTCGCCTGGTGATGACGGAATAACCACAGAGCTCCTAAAAGCAGGCGGGGCTCCAATCCTGAAAGAGCTAGCGAGTCTCTTCAATTCCGTTATACACCAGGGCCTAACACCTCAAGCGTGGAGTGGGAGTGCCGTGGTTCTGTTCTTCAAAAAAGGTGACAAAGCCTTGCTGAAGAACTACAGACCCATCTCACTCCTGAGCCACGTTTACAAGTTGTTCTCGAGAGTACTCACAAACCGCCTCGCCAGAAAACTTGACGAGTTCCAGCCTCCGGAACAAGCCGGGTTTCGAAAAGGCTATAGCACCGTGGATCACATCCATACTGTTCGGCAGATTGTACAGAAGACCGAAGAGTACAATCAGCCGCTGTGTATGGCATTCGTGGACTACGAGAAAGCCTTCGACTCCATCGAAACCTGGGCAGTTTTGGGTGCTCTGCAGCGGTGTCGCATTGATTGGCGCTATATCGAGGTGCTGAGATGTCTTTATGACAACGCCACTATGACCGTCCAACTCCAGGACCAAAAGACCAACCCAATTGAGTTGCGTCGAGGGGTGAGACAGGGGGATGTAATATCCCCCAAGCTTTTCACCAACGCGCTCGAAGACGTCTTTAAGACGCTGGACTGGACTGGACGGGGCATTAACATCAATGGCGAGTACATCTCACACCTTCGGTTTGCCGATGATATCGTCATCGTTGCAGAGTCTCTGGAACAGTTGAGCGGAATGCTGCACAGCCTGAATGAAGCCTCACGACGTGTCGGTCTCGGTATGAACTTGGATAAAACCAAGATTATGTTCAACGAACATATCACACCGGGACCGATTTACGTCGACGGTTCGATGCTCGAAGTTGTTCGGGAGTATGTCTACCTTGGGCAAACTGTCCAGCTTGGTAGAAACAACTTCGAGAAAGAAATCAACCGTAGGATTCAGTTGGGTTGGGCAGCGTTTGGCAAACTACGTCAGGTTTTCTCTTCGCCTTTACCGCAATGCCTGAAGACGAAAGTTTTCAACCAATGCGTCCTACCTGTTATGACGTACGGTGCCGAGACGTGGACACTCACAGTGGGACTAGTCCACAAATTAAAAGTCGCACAGCGGGCTATGGAGCGAGCTATGCTTGGCGTCTCTTTGAAGGATAAAATTCGCAACGAGGTAATCCGACAAAGAACCAAAGTTACCGACATAGCTCGCAGACTTAGCAAGCTGAAGTGGCAATGGGCTGGTCACATCTGCAGAAGGACCGACGGCCGATGGAGCAGACGTGTCCTAGAGTGGAGACCGCGACTCGGTAAGCGTAAGGTAGGGCGGCCCCCAGCTAGGTGGACCGACGACCTAAAAAAGGTCGCTGGGACGAACTGGATGCGGAAGGCGGAGGACCGTGTGCTGTGGCGCGTGTTAGGAGAGGCCTATGTCCAGCAGTGGACTGCGATAGGCTGATTGATTGATTGATTGATTGAGATACCTCTTAGCCAAAAAGCTGTACCAACTATTCATATTTAAAGACTTTCCTTTAGGAGCTTAAAAGGTATCCCGCTGGATAATAAATCAGTGCATAAATTAATTATAAGTTCATAAAATAAACCAGAATGTTAAAGGTAAACGTTGTATAGAACTTCTAGAGTATAATAAAATCGAACACTAACAAGTTTATCGATTTTTAGCTTTAAAGTTTAGAGTAAAGTTCACCAACATAGGGTTTGTTTTAATATCAATACTTTTTTTTTTTTTTTTATACTACCAAGGTGGCAAACAAGCATACGGCCCGCCTGATGGTAAGCAGTTACCGAAGCCTATGGACGTTTGCAACACCAGGGGTGTCACTCACGCGTTGCCGACCCTTTAAAAACCTTATAACTCCTTTCTTGAAGAACCCCATGCTATAGTCTCTTGGGAAAACCTCGGCAGGGAGCTTATTCCACAACCTTATCGTACGTGGTAAGAAATTCCTCTGGAATCTTACTGTACGGCATGTTTGAGGTGCAAGGATGTGAGGATGAACTCCCTGTCGGTGGCGAGAGGTGCGTTGATAAAATGAGGCCGTGGGCATCATCTCGAACAATTCCTCAGAACACAGCCCATTGTACAGGCTATACTTATAATATATAATACGCTTTATTTTCAGCAATGTAGAATGGTTCTGCGCCTAATCTGTCTCCAGTCATGCGGTTTAGTAACCTGGCTTTAAGAATGTATAGAGGACAAGCATATTATACAACTAGGGGTCGCCCGCGACTTCGTCCGCGTGGTAATTTGAAACGTACATTTCCCCGATTTTGCAACATATCTCACTACTGCTCAGCTCCTATTGGTCATAGCATGATGTTATATAGCCTTCCTGGATAAATGCACTATTGAACAAAAAAAGATTTTTTCAAATCGAACCAGTACTTTCTTAGATTAGCGCGTTCAACCAAACAAACAAACTCTTCAGCTTTATAATATTAGTATAGATTCAATTTTATTTATACATACATACATATTGACTGCACGGTTGGTTCAGTGGCTTAAGTAGTTACCTCGCGATTTACCACTGCGCGGCGTGTTGTGGGTTCGATTCTCACACGGGACAAAAATTTGTGTGATTCATAAATAGTTGTCTCAAGTCTGGGTGTACTTTGTGTCCGTTAATTGTATGTTTGTAAAGTTCCCCGCGACACAGGGCTTGTTCCCTTGTTCAAAAAAAGAAAGAAAGAACATAAAACGGTGGTTAAAAAGGTAATAGATAATACTTGAACATCATTTATCAGCATACACACATAATCAATAAGATACTCATGGTAACAAACTATTCATTATAACATGGGTATTAATACCTCCTTCCATTCCATCTAATATTGGTTTCCTATTAGACAATGCGATCTCAAGGGACTCAGCTCGGGTTCTACTGATGCCACATAATTGATGAGTATACATTATTCAATATACCTACAGACATTAACAAATAATATGCATATTATAAGGTACGATGATAAAAACTGTATACATCGGCATACTCAGGTCAAAATCGACAAGACAAATACGCGGTGTTGTCTATCAAAAAAAAAATATGTTTTTTTTTTTGGGTTGCGTTCGACCCTTTAAAAATGTTTTAAATATTATTGTTTCTTTCATTAAATAAATTACATAATATACTACTATGAATATTTCGTTTTCCCTAACTACATAATGTTATACGTGTATTTGACTTTATTTGGTACGCTTTTAATACGAAACTGATATCAAAAAATGTTAGTAAGTATAGAAAAAAAGAAAAATTCTTCTAACCGAGATATAAATTGATTTGATTGTCAATCTAAATAAATACAGGCGAAGCCGATGGAAAAAGCTAAGCAATAATTACAGTTCTTAACAAATTACAAAAAGGGAGCTGTTTCAATACTGTGTAGATTGACAAACATTTTAAACATACAATTATAATTATGATGATGTATTCGACGTATTAATCGACTCGACGGCCACTCTATGACTTATCTTTTTAAGAATGCACGCATGCACACAATGCGATTCAACAATAATGAAATACACATGATGATGGCTGATGTGCATATTTTTTGTACTGTAGTAATAGTCGAATGATTCCTAATGAGCCATGCTGTATCTTTTAAGGAATTCCCGTTCGACCTGATCATCATAAATTTTTTCTATTTCCATATTTTGCTAATCACACAATCCTGCTATTATTTACCTATCTATATTATAAAAAATCAAATACCACATACTGATTAATCACGAATACTAAGAATGCTAAAAACTTCCATATTGTTCGTTAACAGTAGATATCTGCTAAGCGTCTTTTTAAAATTAAACCCCTTAAAAATTTAGAAGGGTTATTTTTAGTTAAATACTATATTATAATAACTATAATAAATAAACTTGACTACATAAGTTCAATATACTGCAAAATAGAAATTAGAATTGTCGTTTTCAAGCCTTTCATGTCACTGCAGATTTTGTTCACAGCCAGCCATTGTCTTCTCGTTGCCGTCAATGAAAACAATGTGTACGTGAAGAGTAAACCTTTGAATGGAATGACAACTTTCCAGACACAATGGTTTAACTATTGCGTCTATTGTGTCTGGTCGTGGTCTGTTGATATCAAATTCTTTTTTTAATTTGTCTAGATTGAAAAGATTTTTGCTTGATATATGTAATTGTCCTTATTGGCACTTCAATGGATGTGAAAAGCGGAGGACCAGTTGACCAAAACAGGTTGATTGATTATTTAAAGTGACATTTCAATTTAAATAATGTTAAGGTAACTAAAATTCATAAATACTGTCCGTTCAAGACTCATTGTATAACTGGTTTCATACAATTTATTTATTAATTTTATTTTTATTGATTTATTTAATTTTATAGAAGGCTTACAGTCCAATAAAACCACTACAATATAAACGGAATTAGTATGAACAGATTGCCAATAACAAGCCATCATATGCATTCAAATGTAGTGTCTTTTGAACCGGAGTCGCAGGTTAAAAAGATCGCTAGACGGATCCAGATGGGATGGGCTGCTTTTGGAAAGCTAGAAGATGTATGTAAGTCTCAAATCCCGCAATGCCTGAAGACCAAGGTATTTAATCAATGTGTCTTGCCTATCCTCACGTATGGTGCCGAAACATGGACCCTAACAAAAGAGACCACGCACAAGATCCAAGTAGTGTAATAACACTAGATTAATTATAAGATAAGAGAGGGAAAACTCGAAACAAAACCCTATACCAACCTGTTTGGCCAGCGTGGTGTAGTAGGCTAATATCCCTCCAAATGTATGGAGGAGACCCGTGCCCAGCAGTGGGACGTTTATGGGTTAAGATGGAATCATAAGATAGATTATATTGATCAAATGTCAAAAATGTCCTCGAATTCACATTAGTAATTCAATTTCCGAGCGCAGATCTCAACCCATCCTGTCTCAATGGCACGAACGTAACAAGGATTGTCCCATGGGAATTGCGACAACCTGTGTACATTTTCGGTCGCTAATTCATCAGCCAAGTTGAGTGATTATGGTGAACCCACTTTTGGGATAGAACCTTGTTAACCAGTGAACTGTGTCGGGAAGTTTTAAATAGAATGATTAAATGTCCCGCTTTGTGTTCAAATCTTTTTAAGTACCTTCCTATTATGAGGTTGTGTTTATTTAACTTCAGCTGGTGTTTTTTTGTTGTGTTATATATTTTTGTAAAGACAAGGTTTGTATGAAATTCCGTTTTAATGTTTGTAGTTTGCCCTCGCTTTGCTTTGGTTTATTCCGAATTTCTCTTTTATAATATGCATGTATACTACATCCTACTAATATTATAAACGCGAAAGTTTGTAAGTATGTATGGATGAATGGATGGATGTATTGTTACTGAATACACAATACATGAAATTTGACTCAGAGATAGATTATGGTCCGGAATAATACATAGGCTTTTTACAGCGGTAACCGACATCTACAACAGGAAACAGCTAGTCTTATTATAAACTTTTCTTTTGAATCTCTCTTATTGCTCTTTACAATTAGTTCTTTTAAATTAAGCAACGGATTTTAATGCAATTTACGCATTAAAATCCGTTGCTTAATTTAAAAGAACTATGTGTACAGACAGGGAGAGCGACTTTGTTTTATACTATGTAAAGATTTTACGTAGGGGTTATTCCCCAGTGCGGGATGCGGGAGTTGTCTTTACAAAAAAAGAAATCAGATTATGTTTACAGAATTATGACTGCACAATAAGCTCTTTTGTGCTTCAAATATGTATGGGAATAAGTTAACCTTATTTTATTTTATTTTTCTTAGCTTAGCTTAGCGGTAGTGACCGAGCGGAAAAGTAACCGACTTGCACGCAAGAGATGCGAGTTCGATCCCAGGTGAGAATTTCACTTTGTGGAGTTTATATGTACTTATCAAATGATTCGCCATCTGCTACCGGTGTCTTTCTCCTGATAGAGAAGAGGAGACCCGTGCCCAGCAGTGGGGCATATATAGGTTGCTATTATTTATTATTTTTCTTAGAAAAACCAACAGCCATAACAACTATATAAACGATTATCGAGACGTTTCCGCCTTATTAATTGTAGATCGATCTTTAATGCCCAATATATAAATACGTGCGTAAAATATCCAAATCCTAATCCTCTCTCTCACAAATTATTACCAAAAAAGGCCTGTATTCATAACTGTCAATTGATCCTAACATGTAATAGGCTGGAAGAGTTATATATAAAATATGTATATTTTAACGTACGCGGTAATATTTCAAGATCCATATCTCATACACATAAGTAAGGTACAGTACCTACGATTTTTATGCGAATACGATGACAGCATACCAAGTAGTCCTTGAGCAGCGGAATAATCGCGATATATTTCGCGAAAAGCTCCAAGTTCGTGTTATATTGTGTCGTGTTTTATTTCGTAGCTCTTCATGATCTTTTCGTGATGTAGTTAGGTATAGGCAGAGGAGATTTTTATATACTATTATGGAGGTAATCACAACTGGAGTGAATATACGTTTGAAATATCAAGGTTGCTGACCAAGTACATTTTGTCTACCTTCTACAAACAACAAAATGGACAAAACGAAATCAAATAGCTTATAAAAACAATTAAATATTATAAATTAATTAAACTTTAAACTGTCTAATCTTTAGTAATTTATCTTTGAAATTACTAATACATATGTAAATAATATTAGAATGCAATGACTCATAATTTTATTGAAGCAATTTCACGGTGACATTCACCGAATATTCTAGACTATAATTATACAGCATTAGCTTTTATTATGTCTATCTCTGTATACAAAAGCATGCGCTCAGTTTTATCCTTCATTATTATCAATTTTAGGACATTTTAACAGCCTAATAACCATACGTGTCGTTAGTTATTGTATTTGATACAATAATATTCAATTCATAATTATGACATTAGACAAGTAGGTTTTGGAGTTGTACCGCATTAGGATAATGGTTTTTGTCAATAAGAATGTTTGTCTCACAGAACGTCAGATTTGTGATTAGTTAGCTAACAACGCATAATAACTCTGCCTACCTTCCTGGGAAAAGTGGGTATAATTATATTTTAATAAAAACAAATACTCGCTAACCAATTTAGAAACCAAAACGTTTAAAATAAAAAAACTTTTCTAATATATCATCTCAGCCATAAGATGTCTACTGCTGAACATAGGCCTCGCCCAAGGTTTTCCACATCGTTCGGTCTTGAGCTGACCTTTTCCATCGATTGCCCGCGGTCTAATATAATAAAATCATATTTTTTTTAAATATGATTTGTTCAATTACTTTTGTTATGATGGACAACAGTTTAAAGCGGGTGTAATCCTGACTAATATTATAAATGTGAAAGTTTGTAAGAATGGATGGATGGATGGATGTTTGTTACTCTTTCACTTAAAAACTACTGAACGGATCTGGACGAAATTTTGGCATTTGGCACCGAGATAGATTGTGGTCTGGAATAACACATAAGCTACTTTATGGAGCGATAACCGACATCCACGCGGGCGGAGCCGCGGGCAACAGCTAGTATACCTATATAGGTATACTAGCTGTTGCCCGCGGCTCCGCCATTGGGTAATAATATAATATTATTACCCAATGTTTAATAACTTACTATACGATACAAAATGTCATAATATTATAAGTCTCGCTTAACTACTTACTCCTACTAGACACTAACTAGAGAAAAGTATATCGAAATCGCTTTAGTTGATATTGATTTATCGTCTACAAACGCGTGAGTGCTCAATTCTGTAGCTGTAGCTGTTGATTTTCCAATATATGGTGTCGTCCGAGCGACAGGACAGTAGGTTGGGTTAGTAAGCGTTGCAGTAAGCAGATTGGATTACCTATAATTAGCGCTAGATACTAGGTAATATTGGTAGCCTATTTGCAGTTCGCCGTAGAGCATCATTATGGAGGAAAATATGAATTCAGTCAAATTATTTTTCATTGTTTCATTTTATTATCATTTTCAATAGACAACTCCTGCACTAGATACCTAGCTTGACTATCTCACTAATGACCTGGAAATGGAACCCACAACCACAATATCACGGGAACAGAGGCAATTTTTGAAGTAAAAATTTCATTAGGTGCGTTAAGGACTTTTTGTGTTAAAAAAAATCATGGAACTCGCGTCATCGTCACCGAACGCTTTCCATATTCAAAAATAATAATCTCAACGATACAGTTAACAAGTTATTTAGTTCTTTTTTTTATCGGCAGTCCCCAAAGACTAACCCGCATGATTTTTTTTAAATTTGTTACATTATTTGTCTAATATGAAGGTCTTATTTATTGTAAATTGTTTGGCCTATATGACTTGATTTTAATAGATAAACACTACTGCGGATTTGTTATAGGCAAGTTCACTTTAATTATTTAATTAATATAGTAATGTAATTATTTACTATAGCAATGTTCTCATCATGAATTAATTAGTAATACTAAATTAAAACAGTAGGTAGTTGTTTATCTCAATTTTATTGGATGAAATCCCACTATTAAAACTTATAATGATAATTTTGCTGACATTGATATTTTCACAATGCCACAGTATAGTTATAAAAAGCAGGTGCTAGAAAGCCTAGCGAATATATAATATAGTAGGAACTCGACTTTGGTAACTCTAAGAACATGTCTATTGTCATGACTCATTGTGTTGTTTATTTGTTACTTTTCTTTTGTTAAATATATCATAAGTAGTGTTTATTTTTGTTATTTCGATGTAGAAATTTCAGTTTCTTTTAACTCTGTTTTTTAAGTATTTCTTGTTCTTAAGGAAGATATTGTTAGTGTTTATTTTTCTTTTCTTTTAATTATGTATTATGTTTATATGGGGATTATGGTGTTGGTTCTACATTTATAAAGTATCATTTACATAATTGTTTCTTCATTTAACTTATTGTTCAATTGTTTATTTTCCTCAATAAAATAAATAAACAAAACAAATTATATTCGCTTATTGGGCGACATAATTTTAAGAGAGGTAGGGCACCATACTAGCGAGCAAGCCTGACTGGGGAAGGTCCTCCACCTTACAGAAGACCACAGCCAAATAACTACACAAAGTGGTGTAGTCTGTAAGTACCTAATGGTCTCAAGCGCTCATTTAGGGATTCGTTTTGAAAGAAACCTTTTCCTAGTCCGGGGATATCTCATCATAAAGCCTTGGAGTAAAAAATGGGTTGGCAATACATAAGTGATACTTCTGGTATTGCAGGCGTCCATAGGCTACGGTAACTGCTCAACATCAGGCGGGATGTGTGCTTGTTTGCCACCTAAGTAGTATAAAAAAAAAATACAAACAAGTTACTTGTATATATTTGAAAGCAAGTTTGCATTCGAGGTTTTGTAGTAATCAATTAACACATTGTGACATTGGTTGAAAATGTTATAACTTCCAACTGTGCTATTAATAAAATTGAAAGTCATTTCAAAACAACTCTAAATATTACTACTTATTAAGGTGGTACTTAACATGCTAGGATTGAAATGTAATAAGTTTAAGCTGCAAAAAGGGGCAAGTCTACTGCCGACGACCTTGTCATGTCAAACATTTACGGCTCACCCGTTTTTAACTGAATTGAAAAATATTCCTCACAATATATTCGTTATGCTAAGTTTAGGTCCAGTCCTGCCACCTACTGTTTGGCTAAGCACTGACTTAAATCTGTAATTCAGCTTATTTTTTAGAAGTCGGTTTATTTTTTTCTTAAAAAATTGCCAACCTAGAAAAATCTAGTTTAAAAAAATAAAAATAACTGAATTATAGATTGAATTCGGTGCTAAGTCAAAATAATAGGTGGCGGGAGTGGACGTAGCCTTAGCATAAATTGTTACCTTAAGATGAGTACCAAACTAAAGAAAAAGTAAGTAAGAAAGTTACGCATCTGGCAATGGTGCGCGGCAGATGCGCTGTGATTGTACGACTGCCGCGCGCGAACACCTTTGTTTGGACACACCTTTTTACGCATTTATTCATTTATCGAATAATAAGCCTAAATCCCTTTCAATTGAACAGTTTATTATTTATCAGAAATTTATAATTATATCATTTGGTACAAAATAAGTACTTTAATCTCGTAATATATGCATAATGTAACATTACTCATAAATTTGAGCGTAATTTTAGTATTTTTTTTGTATGATTGTGACACCATTGTCCATGGTCGACGGATATTTCCATGGTGCGTTCCACAGTGGTACAGACAATTACACAACATAATTATGTTAGTATTACGACATGCAGATTGCGGACGTAATTGCCAGTCTACCTTTGTGTTAATTAAAATAATAGATGTTTTACACTCATGACGCTCTTTGAATTAATTGTCTTAGTACTTATTATAAAGACGGAAGAGCTAGTAATTTAATTAATTAAAACATTTTTAATAAATTGTACGGCTGACCTCACACAAATTCAATTTACTACGAAAATAATCTATCCACATTATTAAAAAAAATGATCTATAATGAGTCGGTCCGGCCATTATATCCAATCGATTTGCATATTTTTTACATGAAAAGAATTGAGCACCTAACTTTTACCGTTATCGAGTTATACTCAAATAGGATTGCCCCCTGTACATTTCATATGTTTTCTTTGTATGGCAATGCTGATTCTCTGTGCGAGAAACAAGCCAACGTTCTGGTCACACGAAGCGTCAATCGACTTCAAATTAAGGTAAGCGAAACCATTGAATTCGAACTGTGCGACCCGCAGCATTCAATTGGTGACAGGATTGAATCAATTCTGCCGAAGTTTTTATATCCTATAAATGATGTAATAGGATATAAAATATGTTGTTATTTTATGCTAATTATATTTATTAATTGGTCGTTGGCAAATGAGTTGGAGTTTCGCTGTGGTCTTCTATAAAACCGTCCTTCTCCAGTCCGGATACTTCGCTTTTATGGTGTCCTACCTCTCTTTGATTGATTAAAACCTGTCACCAGTATTATAATTATTGTGTGTCAAACCATGTTGTGTTTCCTTCAAAATTTAATTCAAAATATAAACAATATAGTCAATGTCTGCAAACCGCAACAAATAGATGTATATTCGACAGAGCATGACCTA
Organism: Trisateles emortualis; assembly: GCA_947095525.1. Lineage (NCBI taxonomy): Eukaryota > Metazoa > Arthropoda > Insecta > Lepidoptera > Erebidae > Trisateles > Trisateles emortualis. The sequence goes on along the minus strand of OX352740.1, from coordinate 8,771,203 downwards.
CATGCTTGCAATGTAATTCAAAGAGAATCTTCGGAGAACCCGTTTGGAATATTCCAGAATTTGGAAACCAAGCGAATGTTTCTATGTGAATTCGATGTTAAAAGGAAATATTATTTTACTTGACATGCCCTAAATAGGTAAATTTAATTTTTATCCCCCCGATAAAAATTTAATGTACCTAATCAAATATCAGCCCGTGGTCTGAAAATGCTCCCGATATCTTAAAGCAAGCGTATCGCCCCTTATTACATGGACCTCAACACATGGCTTCGATAAGAAAGTCACGACTTTCTATGCTATGTTATGTTATGCAATATTTGCGATTGATTTTCATAAGAATTTCAACTTGACTGCACAGTGGGTGCATTAGGAAATTTTCTTCGGCTACCGGTTATTCGTCACCTCATTAAAATCACACCACGTCTTGCAATTAATAGCACAGAAACAAATATTTATGTGTCTACTTCTGAAAGGTATACCGCAAAGGTAAACTAAAATCCCTTCTTAATGCTCACTTATGTCATTAAAGAACCTTTGTGCAACATTTCAAGTTTATAGCCCTAGCGGTTTAGGCTCTGCGTTGATGAATCAGTCAGTCGGGACCAGCAATTACTTATAAAAATGATATACTTTTTCAAAAGCCAATTTTTTTTCTTCCACTAGGAAACCGATCCTGAATTGCGGAGGACTTCACAAACATATAATTGACGAACTCAACCTACAAACGTGTTTGTAGTCGGTACAAATATTAAAAGATCACACAAAGTTTTGTCCAATGAGAAAATCCCCTGTTTATTAAGAAAAAAAAGCCACCTACTGGATTTGTCGATCTCCGCAGTTAATACTTAGCTACGGGTCCCTCGTAACAGCGATAGTGATATAATCACTGCTATTTTTGTGTTCCAAAAATAAATATAATCGATTTGGCCTACATAACAATATAACAATAGAAAAATAACCAAGCGAAGCAACAAAACAACATCTGTTAGTACTTACGCCTAAAGCGATTACACAATTTAACTTTGATTTTGTAGTAATACAAAATGTAACTCAATTCAAAGATGTTTTGTACATTTTCATTCCTTTTAACAAAAACGGAATGAATAATTTGAATTCGGTCACTGAAGCATTTGGCTTGAGATATTCCAAAGTCGATTTTTACAGCTGCTTCGAATGGCAATATGGATTTTAAATTTAAGCCTTATCTGACAATGAGACGGTAGATTCTTACAATGACATTTACGACTGTGTTCGATGCCTACACGGGACAAAATTTAATGCATTCGTAATTTTTGTTTCGAATCTCAGAGTACTTTATGTTCATCAATTGTATGTTTGTAATGTCCCTGGTCACAGAGTTTGATTAAAAAAAACACATCAAAATCACAAATCAGATTTCGCATTTATAATATTAGAGAATAAATTAATCCAACATTTTCCCTAACTATTGTTTCTAAGGCCATTGATAGTGTTCTTTCCAAACAATGTAGTATTTACATCAGGTGAAGGCTAATAGTAAACGTTATACAATCTCTTAGTAAGTAGGTACTTAATGCTGGAAAATATTCATCGAGTATCTGTAATATTTTGGTGAAGGTACAGATATTTTTCTATTAGTATTAGTAGAAATTTATTTATATAGGTACTTCTACAGCATTCGGTCCTGAGCTGATCTTGTCCATTAAGACTGAGTGCTGTGGAAAGCCTTGGGGGAGGCCTTTGTTTAGCAGCAGTAGATAGCTCGCAGAACCAATAGACGCTGAGGCAGACAAGTTCTGGAGTGGCACCACGAAATGGAAGTCGCAACGTGGGTAGACAAGCAAGGTTCAAACAAGGTATAACGACAATCTAATAAAGGTTGCTATGGACAAGGTCAACTTAAGTGACTTCAGGTCTTTGGGGAAGACCAGCAATGAACGTGTTTTGGTAGAGATGATGGTGAAATACTTTTAAGGTAAATACCTACTACGACAAAAAAATGTTTATTGTATAATTATTTGTACTTTCAATGCATGTTCTGTTACTGTAATAAATAGGCAATTTTTCTATACAACATTTATTAATTAAAAACATTTTTTTACCACAAACATTGCTCTTTTACCGGTAATTATAAACAAAACAATGCGCCATATTTTGCAATATCGACATTAATTCGTTTACTCTACATCCTGCGGTTACCAATTATTATTTCAACAGTTCCTTGTACAGCATAATTATTATTTGTATTGGTTAATATTTAAACTATAGTGCATAAGTAGGTGAACATACATAACACAAATGCACTCTCTTTTAAGAGAGGTAAACCCAACAAGCCGCGCAGTGTGGTGGGTAAATCACTTCATAACTACGAAATAACCATGCAGTCAAATAACTATAATTGTGTTCCTATGCGTAGGTATTACATAGGCCTCTTGGCATTACAAACATTAATAGGTCATGCTTACCTTCATTTTTTAAGCAGTTAGGGACTGCTTGTTTGTCATTGTAATACAAATTTAAATTAATGATTACAAAAAATAACTTACATTAAATATCATACAAAATCCAATTGAAAACAAACAATTAAGGAAGATAATATGAGTACCCAATATGTTTTGTAAAGGGAAACTAAATTAATTTGATTATATACATATATATTTGGATTAAGTCGTAAATTTGCCTTATTGAGTTGTATATATTAATTAAATAGTAACTGTAGTTGGCTGTAAAATAAAAAGATTTTCAATATCAAAGCAACTGGAGCAGTATTCAAACGGCATAAAATTATCCCTTTTACTTTGAGGTAATATCCATCTCATTAAAAAAATCTTATGTATGTTAAGCAAACGCTACTGAGACATTAGTCAAGTTAATTAGTAAAGGCTCTGCCTAGTTTGCGATCAGATAGCTGTCTGTTAGTTGATGATATTATTATTTTCTATGAAGTTTTGGTCGCATTGCTGTTTGTGCTACCATAAATTGTAATACATCATAAATCAAATTACAAGTGGCGATTGAATAGTATTTTTTGTTTCTTGCTAGTTATTTCTAGCTCTATCCCTCTCTATTCTGACAGTTGGTTTTTTTCAGCACTAGGGAACAATCCTTGTGTCGGGGGACTTTACAAACATACAATTGACGGGAAAAGTACACTCTTACTCTTACTCTTCACTATATTTATCACACAAAATTTTGTCCCTTATGAGAATCGAAATCATGACGAAGAAAAATAGACAAAAAGCCAACGTCTCATATGACTTTGATTTCACTGAAACCAGGCTTTAGACAGTTCTACAGTCGCTTACACATAAGATATTATTATTATTTCAATATGCACGTTTGGATGTAAAGTAATGAGACATTGTTCTTACTCGTATACTAAACAATGAAGCATAAGGTGTTAAGGCACCTCTATATTAAATTAATCTGAGCTTTCTGCGATAAAATTAATAAATAACTGACAATTTATTAAACCACCAGACACCTAGTTTGCACTATTTTATGAAAACTAGTTTAAATTTTGTAACTTAGTAAATTTACTGGACTTGTCTTAAATCTTGTTGTAAAGTTTAACTATGTTTTAGCTTAAGCTTAACTTTGTTAATGAAAATAACAAGACAATTTAATTAAAAATTTAAGGATTAAAACATTCGTTAGTTTTTAAGATTGTAGGGTAGGTTCTTGGAATTTTTATTCTTTTTTTTACGACAATTGGTTGGCAAACATTGTTATCGATCTTTGTGCAGTATGAATCTTATTTAATTTTGTCCTTTTTTAATCAGATATTAGTCCAGCTAAATCACTTCCAAAAATTAATTAACAATGTAAATATTTCAACAGTTACTAAGTCCCACGACACGTAAAAGATTAGTATGCCACAGACACTACTTAGCTGTGTTGATGTTTCTCAAAACAACATTAATTAATTAACTGACTATTTGCTTTTCATTCGTGAAACCAGAAAGTATTTAACTAGCGTGGTGGACTGAGGGACTGCTATACATAAGGCCGTGTTGCGACCAGCGACAAAAAGGAATGCCACATAAAAGGCAAAAAGTAAATAATTTCAATACTCTGGTGTTACTAGATGTAGGGTCAACAACGCGTAAGTAATGCTCTTGATATTGATAGCCTGATGATCGCACGGATCTATAGATTAACAAGGTTAAGCAAGCTCGTTAAGTCAGTTCAAAGATGGATTAAAAGTTTCCAAAACACATTGACATCCTTCCGTGCCTCAGAAAGCATGTGAAGCCGCTGGTCCTGCTCCTAATCTCTCTCCGGTCATGTCGGATTGCCGTCCGATTGGACTATGAGACAATGTTTGTGCTACATATTTCGCGCAGACGGCTTATCTGCTTTGAGGCTAGGCCGGTCGGCCGTCTTAATAGATATCGATTAGGGGGCAATTATTATCAGTTACCGCTTAAATACTATTATTTTATAAAAATTTTGAGTAAACGTTGCTTTTAGTAAAACAACAAAAATGAATTAACTTGCACGGATAGTGCAATGTCTGAAGCGGCAAGCTCATAAATCTCATAATACAGAGCAAGAAATATTATGTGATCCACAAATGGTTGATCTGAGTCTGAATGTAATTTGTGTACCCCCATGTTATAAATTGTATGCTGATGACCTATTTTTTCAAAGGAGATTTACACGAATATAATTTTTCAAATAAACCCTATTTATTTATTGTGTCATTTGATTCATTATCTCTTGAATAAGACAATGACAAAATCTTAAACTACTGCTTAAATTTCAACGCGTCGCTTTGCAAATTGCGTTTTCATGTAGCTTCAGCCTAAGAGTACGTTCACGCTTCTAAACAAACGAACTTTCATTTTAATTTACGAACCACAATATGTTGAATGGAAATGAGATTTCGCAAATATAAGGGCAAGATATATTGAGGTTTATAATTGGCTTCTGTTGTGACAAATAAATTAGTTGAAAATTAATTAAATTTATGTAGGTGATTGGGTGGAGAAAGTCATTAATTTCATTTTTAGGTATGCATCCCAAGTAACACGTCAGAACTATTCTAAGATTGGTGAACGAGTAATACTTACCCGTGCCCAGCAGTGGGACGTTTATGGGTTGAGAAGAAGAAGAAGAAGGTGATAGAGCTTGCAACGATTTTGCTTGCCTTCATTTCTAAGTACCAAGTAAAATTTTAGAGTGGATGTATTTAGATTAGAATAGAATTTATTTTCCCTGTATTTATGCTAAAGTAAGTATAATAAACTATGCATGAACATTGATATTGTTTTTTGATGACGTATTATCGGTCATTAGCTCTACCGGAAAACCTTTGTAATTATTCATTGGGTGGAGAAAGTCATTAATTTCATTTTTAGGTATGCATCCCAAGTAACACGTCAGAACTATTCTAAGATTGGTGAACGAGTAATACTTACTCCCTAAAATGATCAAAACGATGATGATGAAGCATACTACAAGTTAAGAAACAATATCGTATTCGAGAGAGTTTCTTAACTCTCTATCTGCACCTGAATTTCCCGCTCATAACATCGTTTAGCCACCTACTATATTCCGAATAATATGTTGCTTTGGAACTCAAGCTATAAAGTGGTGTCGCTGGTGAAGTAATTTTAAAATCACGCATCCTCCTTTATTTTATATATATATTATATAGATATTCCAATATCAATTTAAACGGCTGCAGTTTCCCGTGAGCATATTGTTTCGCTATGACTATTGCTTGCTCACGGGTCACTAGCTCAAATAATTTGTTAACAAATGTTTCTATGGAACAGACCAACAAATGTTCTGTATAAAGAAATTCTTTAGTATTTGTAGTTTCATTTGCACAACAAAAACGCTATTTACGTGTTTCAAGTCCATTCTATAGATATCTATTTCGCTACTGTCTCTACAAAAATACAGATATTTGATTCTAACTTCCCCACGTACAAAGTCGCGGGCAAATATTATATTATTATATATGAAGAAACAGTTTTTATTCTAACCCCTATAAATACATCGTCTACAATTTGAGTTTTTAGGATCGTCTCATCTTTACAAGATCAAAGAGTAAAAGCCAAGCTAAAACTAAAAGTACCTACCTATTATAATCAAACTATTTCTTTGTAGATCTCGAATAGATTTTTAATTGATTCCCCTAGAGCATTTTGTACAAAGACCAGAATTTATAAATATATTTAGACTAGCGTTCGTGTATTTTAGGTTCCAGGGACCTTTTTATTTTTCAATTCCCTTTTAGTTTGGTCGAGTTCAATTTAGTTTTTTTAAATTTTGCCGACCGTATCGTATGCTATGTGGTTTTGTTTTGCCATGTTTTTACTGTACGAGTTTGTTTTTACCTATAGTAGAATCCGTCAAATGTAGACTAAACGAGTTTGTTTTCGATTCTAAATCATGTTCCTGGCAGCTTTAACAAACTTTTGTAATCAACGGTTGATTTTTGTTTTTACTTCTCGAAAAATTTTGAATTTTCGGGTATATTGTAAAATTTGACAAAAATGTGTGTTGCTGACCCACACAATAGCAATTGTTCCATTTTGTTGAATTGTATTTTGTGTCCGTGGATGTTTGTAAATCTATAATCATTGAACAAGCATGCTAAGTGAGCGAAATTCTCTCATCTCCGAGTATACTAGAACAATACAGAGTTTATATGAATAATAATAATACTGTCGGGACAACTCACATATCGCTATCTAATCCCAAACTATTATTATTAATTTGTTTCTTCCTTTGAAGTTAATTCAATTACATTTAATAATATCTATGTGTTTCTTATAAGTTATTTACAAGCAATTTACATTTCATACTATAATATATTTACAGTTATTAAAAAAGGAAAATATATATATATATATATATATATATATACAGAAAATACACGAAAAAGGGGAGGGACTGCTTAAAAGGCGTCATAAAATTTCTCCGCATCGACGTCTACTGGAAACGTGCCCAGAAGACTGACAGCATTGCCACGTTGAATGGCAATGCTTATTCTTTGAGCCAAATAAAAGCCAGCCCTCTGGTCACGTGAAGCCTCGATTAATCGCTTCGACAGATCTTTAAAAACACCGCGAGCACTTGCACCCCACGGCCCAAGCGTTTCGACTCCAAACGGCTCAAACACATAATCTCCGCTGAGATTATTGTATTTGCACCGTTTGAGAGTCTCCGCGGATGCAGCAGCAGCACCAGCACAACCTGCTGTACTTGGAAGATGAGATGGCGCAAGGGTGTCGACACATTTGTTTAGTATTATAAATGCGAAAGTTTAGATAGATAGAGGTATGGATTTTATTTACTCAATCACGCTAAAACAGCTGGATGATATTTGGCATAGAAATAGAATATAGTCCCAAGTGCTACTTTTTATTTGAAAAAAAAAAACACTGTTGCCGTGGAATTGTAGACGTTTACTTATATCTTTGTAAAGTCCCCACGTTATATGGCTTATTTTCTAGTGCGAGAGTCATAGTTTTTAAATGAAAAAGAAAACAATTACTCTTCCAACCTTTAAGCTATAAATAAATTATAACACAACTGCAGTGAAGTGCTCATTTTGACAATTTAATAACGTGCAATTTTATTTTGATTAATGTCCATCGCTTTATATGAGATGCATGCAATTTGTCATGTTGTAAAAAGTGTGTTTACTCTGCAAAATGGAAATATACGAATGTTCTGCTTTTATAAGTTAAATAAAGATTTGAAAGAGTTGTAATATTTAATGTGTATCTTTTCAATAAAGTTTCTTTGCTTTAGATTGAAAGATAAATTGAATAATGTCAACTTTTAACGTTCATATTTAGTAAAACGTGTGAATTTGTTATATTCAATTTTCGTTTTGTGCTTCTTTTACAAATACACGATTTTGATCTGTTGTTCGATTATAGTTAATAATTATTTTGTACAAATCGTGAATATTTTAAAGATTTTATGAACTATATATCTTTTACACACCAAAACTAAATTAAAAATATTATGCAACACGCATAAAATATTTAAAAAAGTATAGTAATTGTAAAGTGTCGCGAAAATACCAGATGATACCTGCCCTACCTCTAGGGGCTGATATACATCGATTAAGGTAAAGAAAAATCTCAACGAAAACTAAATAGAAACTGTATAATAATAATAATACATAAACATACGACATTATATCGTAAAATGACGTAAAATCTTTTGTTTGAAAACCTATAGCAAGCATCAGTCTCTCTCACAAAGGTGGAATATAGTTGAAACTATTAATTGTGGTGAGAAAATGAATAATTTTATTGTTATTACTAATTATTACCCTTGGCTGGGCTAGCGTGTATATAAAATAATCATCACGAATTTCATTTTTCTGTTTTTGAAGCTATTTATCCCGTATTTGTCCTAAATGTTATTCCATTTTAGCCCTAAATGTATTTTTTTTTGGGTTAAAACGTAATAAAATGAAAAAAAACTTATTGAGGCAAAGGCGGAACAATCTTTGAAGCATACCTACAAAAACCAAGGTTATAAAATATATTTAGATTATCTTTACGGATAAATTTATACAAAATAATATAGCACGGTAATTAACGTTACCCATAAATAACTACCAAGTTATGAACATAAGCTATTACCACAACAATAAACAACCTTAAACATTATTCTGTAACTAAAGCGTGCACTCGTAAATGTGCAAATAATGGCCGTTGCAATTTAATTATATTAACGAATGCAATTCTTTCTTGGCACGTGTAATTTACTGTTTAAGCATATGCATATGAATAATGGAATCTTGACTAGCCTGTTGGGTTGATGGTTAGTGATACTGACTGCTTACTTGAAGGGCGTAGTTTTGATTTTCACCTCTACGATTCTTTGTTGTGGTTTAAGTGGATTTTTTTATATAGTAATAATAATAAATAAAGCACACACACATAACACACATGCGCGCACACACACACACACACACACACACACACACACACACACACACACACACACACACACACACACACTCGCACACATAGAGACACGCACTTGCGTACACACAAGCGCGCACGCGTGCGCATCTACCTTTAGACACATATATACCACATTACAAATATAATTAAAGCATTAACCTAGTAATAAACAGCGTCATTACGTTCAAACAGTACTGCCTACCATTTGTGCGACTGAACACTGTCTCCCAAGATAAAGGCTTCTGCCCTAGTTTGGGAACCAGTATCGGTACATTATAACAATCGTTATCCAAAGCCTATGCATACTTTAATACAAATGCTTGTAATTTATGTGTCAATAAACAATTTTTATTATTTTTTATTTAGCTACAATAATTATGCATGTGTTACATCATTTGTGAATTTGGTCCTGCCAAATGTGTAGTAGTCGGGTACCACCCACCTATAGCCTACCGAATCATAACCTGGCTTTGATATGCCACCTACCATATCTAAGCCAGGGACCCCGACATAACAGACCTACTTCCTCCAGCGGAGCATTTCCCCATAAAATAGGGATTAAATACTATAAAAATCCTTGAGGTATGTTCAGCATTGGACGTCTTTTAGCTAAGAAGTTGATAATGATGATATTTAGAAATACCTATATAAGTAGGAATGTTTGGTATTTCTTTGGTTGTCATAGCACAGAGTCTGCCTAGTTTGAAATCTGGTAGCTTTATTATAAATGTTTTGTTAGATTATCTAAATGGTACCTTTCTAAACAAAATGGCAAATTATGCTCGTATAAAATTCAACTTATACTACAGTTTATATACGAGTTCAAAGCATGTTTACGCGGTAATAAGGTCTAAAAATGATAATAATACGATTACCCCAAAACAGTAGCTGAATCCGTCCACAGGGTGGGTGACCGCATTATATTTCACAAGTCACAAAGCGCTTGAGGTTGGCTGACAGTGACAAATCGTTTAATTCTACATATGAACTTGGGCACGTAGGCTAGCCAAAATAAACAGGCGTTTTTAGACAATGTCTAGCCACTTTATGAGCGTGACGTCTCATAAACTGCCTACGTTTACAGAATTATATTACTGTCATGCGTACGAAAGGTAGAGCATCATACAAACGAGTAAGCTTAATCGGGAATCACCTCCATCTTACAGCCAAATAACTACATACAGCGGTGTAGTTGTGTTCTTGGTTCTCCACGTTGATGCGCGTACCTTGCGTAGGGTAGAGTTATTGCTATTTCATGATTTACATTAGTTATCTACCAGCATTATCCATCACTCAAATTAAATCAATTTATTTAATTTAAACTCGAAACAAAACTCTAAACCACCCCGTCTGGCCATATGGAGGAGCCATACATTTGGAGGGATATTAGCCTACTACACCACGCTGGCCAGACGGGTTGGTATAGTTTTGTTTCGAGTTTGGGTGATGGATAATGCTGATGGATAAATAAGTGCCCAGCAGTTGGACGTTTATGGGTCGAGATAGATGGATACCTATTCACTTATAATTATTTATTAAAAAAAAAATTATGCTTATATTAAAAACACCAAATAATTAAATAACGAATATTTATATATTTAACTAATGTTATTTTTGACTAATATTATCCTTTAAAAAAGGCGAAACATTCTTTGTATAGATTAGTTAATTATTAAGAACTTTTTAACACATGTTCCTGCGTATAAATGTCTATTTCTATTTCACTGGTGTAAAAGATATTGGGTCGACAACGCTCGAGTAATGTTCTTTGTATAGTCATAGTGTAAGTGTTGTCTACTATATGTACGTACGTCGTATGTCTATTGACATAACCTCCTGACGACCAGAGACATTTTTTTTTCAGTATCATTATGAAACTTTCTGAAGTTACCCTATAGGAACTAAGGTTCTCTGGAAAAAATGTAAAAAAAATCCAGATATGGAAAATCTGGCTTTTCCTTACGTTCTACACAAATGACATTGGTCGTTAATAACTATGTACTTTGAGTAGAACATAAAGCGGAAACTAATTAAAATACAAACTATTAATTATATTTTTATTATAAATTCAAGCAAATTAGAAAAATAATCAATCAAACAAAATAAAAAGATTTTTCAAACATAAAAACGATTACATACATTCTTAGAAATAATTATTGCTGTACTACTCTGCCCTGATAATTGTAAATGCAGTACTCGCAAATTGGCGGTTCCGAGATAAACGCGGTAAACGTTTTTTGTGATATCTGCACAACAAGTCTGAATTAAATAATGATTTAAATATACCAGAAAAATAAGAAAAAAATCAAACTTTGTATTGATCAATTTTTTTCTTTACTTTATTATTTATTTTGGATAAAATGCGCATTACTGCATTTTGTTCTACCATCTAGACTTGTGAACATGACAGTATCACTAAGCCCAAAGGCAGTATTTGTGTTCATTACTGCAAAATCACCTAGCACGTGTTCAATACTGCGTTTCTATTTATTAATTGTGTCTTATTATCAGGCCTGATAGATTTATTAACCTTTTACTTCAGACGCGGCATTGTCGAATACTGCGTGTAGTTTTAGTGGCGCAAGAAAAGCTCTATAATATACTTGCTACTCTCACACGCAGCAATGTTGAATACTGCGTTAAGCTTTAGTTAGTATTAGTTGCAAAGTACTAGAACGTTAAATTAAGTTGCAGTAAACATAGCAAGTACTGCATAACCTTCTAGCACATGCTGAGTACTGTATATCCTGTTAGCAAAAGTAATAATTTGGTGCAAGTACTGCGTATCTTGTTATATAAAAAACAGGTTTATAATAAAAAAAATCATGAAAATTATTTTTTTATGTAAAGATTAGCCCCTTAAGGTGTCATTTTTGCAAAAAAGTAAAAATCGCAAAAATGTCGATTACTGCACTTACAATTATGACGGCAGTACTAAAGAAACGTTTGAGACTGATCAACATCAGTCTCAAACGTTTCTTTTGGCATTTTTCTTAGGAATCAAAATTCAGAAATATTTTTTTGCAAAAATACATTCTCCTTGATAGATAACCATATCACAAACTATTCCTTGAGGTGAAGCGAGGACAAACACCTTCAGCCCTACAGGGTTTAGTTTATTAGGGCAGTATTGACGCATGTGACATCGTCCGCTAAAAGGAATAATCATCTCATCAATGCACATATTTACCGGGCGATCTTGCTCGTGACATCCTTGAAGAATGCGGTCAAAAAGTGGTTTGATTTTCCAAATTTTCTCTGCTTTTTGTTCTGGAGTAACGTCATTGTCGTAAACACATTTAAGTTGCGTCCTAATTGCGTAAAATCTGGTTCGTGTCATTGCTGTAGCAATGATTGGAACTCGCCATTTTTCGGACCAGTACATATTGATTTGAGGGTATTGAATTTGAATTGATTGAGGGCTGACATGACCATAGTAATTCCAATATACTTTTTCAGTTCTTTCAAAGTAAGACCTAAAGATTGCCCCTTCTGTAGAACACATGTTCTATTGCTGCAATCAACGATTATTGCTAGCGTGTCATCATCAATATACTGATTAAAGAACGAGTGCCACTCCCAGTTACTGGTATCTTTGTAAATATACGCAGGTTCACAATAAACATTTCTCTTCTGGTTTAAAACTATCTGCTATCCAGTTATCCGGTATATCGTCAACAGATCCTTGTCTTGTTTGTATTACTCGCCCTTTGCCTCTACTACGTACTAATCGACCAAGTCCCGTTCTTCTGGTTCCTCGCAAACGTGATGGGCGTCTCATGGTCCTGGAGCTGTCCGATAACGCCGGAGAAGGGATAGGTTGGTCCAGGTGTTCTGGTTCACCTTCATCATCTGAATCATCTGAATTTTCATTTCGCAGTTGAGTATTGTTTGAACTTTCTTCAATATTATATTCCGGATCATCTGAATCATCATCAGAAACTTCAATTTCAGATTACTCTAACAACTCCAGAAGTTGCTGATAAGTCACATTTGAAAATAAACACATATCTCATAGAAAATACATAATGTCCTATACATAGTACATGAGAAGTAATACGCGTAAAAACTTTATTGATGACCCTTGTTCTTTGTAAAGGACATATAATGGTTTTGCAGGTAATACTGTGCAATGTATCAGAAAGAAAATAGAAATATTGTCTGGAATTTGTCAAATCAATAGTAATTGACCATTTTATCATGAAATGCAAACTAAATAAATCGATTACTCAAGTTATGAAAACCGATAAACTTACTTTTCGCTACTCGCTTGCCTGGAACGTTCGCCATTGATGCCATTTTTTACGAAATGACAGATGACATTGACAGGAACATTGACGTTTAGATACTAGAGGATAAGACAGATGATACTTCAGTGAAATAAAAAGGTTACCATTTAAAAATCTTTAGGTAGATTTTTTTCAATCTTACGTTCTATGTGTAGTACAGTGGTCGTCAGGAGGATAAAACGAATTCAATATAATACGTACTATTGTTTACTATTAAACCAGCTCTTTGTGCAAAAGGTATAGATAGAGGTGATTTACAGGAATTTCGACAAAGCAAACTGAATTTCGTTGCGCACATAACATGCGATTTGACCTGTTCGAGCCTATGGATGCATACCTTAATTTTATTAATCTCATAGTTTATTTAACTACAAAGAAAAAAAACTCATTTTATTGAAATAAATAAACATAAATATGGTAAATCATAAAAAAAAAAATATCATAATAATATTATACTTAAAGAAAAACTTATGGTTTCATTATAGTCGTAGCCAATAATGTGGAGTAAATATGCCTGAGCCCACTATAGTCAAGGGTCTGCGTATGACAGATTGACATGTAGTCAACACCACGTAAAAACTTCATGGAAATGAATGGTGTCGACCAAAAACAATGCGAGGACGTGTCTTGATAAATAACTCAAAGAAATTGTGTTTTTTCTTCATATTTTGGTCTGCTCTTTGTACATATAATATTATATTATATGATATACGCCTGCTTACACCCTAATTGTATACGATTTATTGTATAAAAAAAGGTAGTGCCGACCCTAAGTCATATTCTACATTCAAGGGTCGTGCCATGACGGTTCTTATAGCAATTTATTAACCGACTTCAAAAAGAGGAGGTTATCAATTCGTGTGTATTTTTATTTTTTTTAATGTTTGTTACCGCATAACTCCGTCATTTATGGACCGATTTGAAAAACTCTTTTTTTGTCTGACTGGATGATAATGGAACCAAACTGGAAGTATGTCCAGTTTGGTTCCATTATCATCAAAAGAAAGTTCCGATGATGGGATCCATGAGGAATTGAGGGAACTCCTCAAAAGTTATAGGCACACATATAGCAATTTCAATATTTTTAACAACTAATCAATCATTTGCATTCAGAAAGTGTAATTTGGTGAAGTAAAACTGATGAAGAAGACCACAGATGGCCATCTGAACTTTTCAATAATAAGTATTTTACTGATGGCGATTAGATAAGTTTCGGTTATTGTTGCTAAGCAACTATTAATAAGAAATAATGACGTGAATGAATTGAGCGCGGATTGCACAGATTAAATATTGCTTTTAATACCTACTTGACCTGTGTTCAGCCCGACGCTCAGTCGATTTTATTCGATTGTAACAAACAAATATCTGAAAATTTTACAACTTGCCGTACTGAAGTCGGTTTTTTTTTGTTAAAATTATTTTTGATAATTATTTGAATTTCACAAATTGGGAAAAAAGCTGTAGCATGAAATTGATATTGAATTTAAATGAATTGTGTAGTCCGATAGTATCTGATCTAAAATTATTTGTTTAATTTAATGATCATAAATATTGGCGATAATAATTACCTGTCTATCGAAAATATACCATTTATTATCTTGTCATACATAATTTAGAAATACAATCTTAGTAATAAATAAGCTTCGGTAACGAGACACACTTTCACCAAAATCTATAATTAATTATACAAGAAAATTAATATCCACAAGTCGTTTAAATGTCAATCCAATTAGCAGAGGCCTTACCTACGTACCGCCTTGAATACTAATATGTATGACAATTTGATTGTTCTTTGATAAAGTATTTACGTTCATATGGAATTACCAAATCATGTGTTTAGTTATAGCAAATATGCTAAAACAAATAGCAACCGTTGGTCATTTCCAATATTTAAAAAGCCTTGTAAAATAAAATGTAGTTAAACAATCAACCTGCGCAGCACCACTGACGTATGCTGTATGTTATATAGTTTTTCTATTGTGTCTGGTTTGCCAGTAGCTGACCTGTCACCAGCAAAAGAATATTATCAATATTGAATTTATCCGACTCGCCGTACAAGCCCTGTGACGCTGGGAAATTAAAACACACTATTGAACACAAAGAAAGTGCAGATAATAAAATTTTGTATGTCATTTTCTCTCGCATGGGGTTCAAACCAACAACATTGTAAAAAAAATTGCAATTAGCGCCTCCGATGGCAAGTATAACAATCTGAATTTCGCGCAATTATTCAATCTTATAGTTTTTTATTTCAAAACGATATGTCGAGTCATTTGACATTTTGATATCTACAAACTAATTTTGTCATGATAATAGACGATGAAAACTACAGTTCAGTGACATGATAGGTTCTCATAGAAATCGGGTTTAAAAGCCATAGAAATGCATCTATTCAGGCAGAGCTTATTGTAATAATACTCTTTGGTTATAAGGCTGCATCATAGTACGATGAATTCCACGTAACCAAACGAAAAATAAGTTTAACGTTGAAAGTAAACTGAAGCTCAAAATAATTCCAATAAAATTCTACAGTTTAAAAATAACGAAAAAACTAATTAGCAAAAATAATATTATGTATTTTGCCTGCTTTTATCGAAAACAAACAGCCCGTTACCTTGCAAGTTTACATTTAATTAAAAAATATGTATAAATAATTGTATTTTTTACATATTTTTAATTAAATATTATATCGGTCTCAATTTAATTTTAATATGCCTAAGTAAAACGCTTTTTTATTCTTTATAATGTCTTGTTTTTTTTTTAAATAGTTAAGTTGTTGTAATAATAAAACGTTCTTCTACCCGAATTTAGGTCACGGAGCGGCGGCTAAACTCGACAGGTTATGTATTTTATTTGAGCTACAAATGATGTACGTTGGGCAACGGAGATTGCTGTACAGGGCTGCTATATGGAGATTAGTTTTTTAGGAAAAACAATGTATGAATTTGTGTGAAATATATTTTTATCTGTAGGGTTAGTCTTATTGTCTACTGTTACCAAATTCCTCAAAAATAAATGCAATGGTTTTCTTAAAAAACTAATCATTATATAGCGGTTCTGTTCAGTTATCTCCGTTGCCGTGTGTACCTAAAACTCAAGCGAACAAATAGGTGTTAAGTTCTAATATATTCATGTAAACATATAATGGATCCTTAAAGTTTTCCAGTGTGTTTCAATGACGTAAATTCACATGAAAATACTTTTCAATTCATCATTTATTCAAAAGTTTATCACATTTTGGTTTTAGATATTACTCATTTTAATTTAGGTTAGTTTGAGAACCGTCAGTAATAGTTTAGGTTAGATTTTAAATTATTAATACTATGTTGATTGAGTAAGGTCCACATGTCTGTAAAATTTCGAAGGGTAAAGCGTATAAAAGTAGCTATAATGTATACATAGTATATATTATTATTGCAGCTTTGCTCGTAACTCATAATTTTTTTTTTACAATATTCCTTGTTTAATTTGTATTAAAATATTAACCTACAAGTACATGGGTTTTTATTTATAACATATTTATATACTAAATATAATTATTTTGTTGTTTTTAGGTCAACTTATCAAAAAAAAGCTTAAGTGGCACCAAACAAGAAACTGAGAGACTTTAGGCAGTTTAGGCCAGCTTATGCCAGTTGGGGGATCAGACATACCTAAAAATTTCCTCAAAGAGTTTCCACACGATGTAATCCTTCACCGTTCACAGATAATAGTGGATGGATAGTATGTAACAATTCCAGAGAGAGTAAATTTCATATTTGTACCTACTTCCACATGCGATTGGCTTACTTCCCCGCTTGATTCCCTTTCCCTTTTATCTTGTTTTTCATTACCCAAAAAAACCTATACGGATTTTATTAACATCTAAGTGTAGTGCCAAAACCTTTTCCCATCCATTGTATAACAATGAAACATTGGTGAAGTAAAGTGAAATTAAATAATTTCTTCTTTTACCATAGCTTGTAAGGTATTGTACCATACGTTTATTAAACTCCAACTTTGTTCTGTAAAGCTGCTAACATACGGTGAAATCGAATTGATAAAAGATACGGCCCTTAGTAGAGTAGCGTCGTCTAGTATAACACTGGCACTCGGCTAATAAAACATTAAACCTAGTTATTAAAAGGTAGTATGTTGTTTTAAAAAATGGTCAATTGAAACAGTACTTACTGTGTATGCTTGTGTCAGAAGCACAGTGAATATTAATATACTCGGTTGCCACATTTTACCTGAAATAAAGGAAACAAATTAAAAATAATGAACAGTTTTAATTATTTTTACTTAGATGGCATTAAAAATATAAATTATTGTAAAACAAATAATACACATAGCAATAATTTAATTTAAAACTAAGTATTTATTTATTCAAGAAATGTTGTCGAAATATTTTCGACAACATTTCCTCGGTTGCCTTATTTATAATAATAATATGATTTTTGTTAATCTAATTCGGTACTAATTAATGCAATTATTTTGCCCTAATTATAATAATAAAAGTTTTATTATTTTTAATTATTTTTTTATTAATAATAAAAATATTATTTTAAGCCTGTATTATCCCACAGTGGATTAAAGGCCTCCTACCCTCCTTCCACTTCTCTCAGTCTAGGGCCGCTGAGGACCAGTCTTCGTTAAAATGAATTCATCTCATTCCGCCATCTCCGTCTGAGTCTACCGCGATGTCGCTTGCCATTCAGAGGCCACCCACTAGGTAATGAGCTTGGCCCATCATTGTAAAAAATAATTAACAATAATACTAAAGATAATTAGCTTATTTATTTATTAGCTTAATAAAATTGGCGTAGTAATTATTTACTAATTAACTTAATTATATTGCCAAAAGGTATTATTATCATACGCTTTTTATTTTAAAGCTATGAGTAATTACGCTAGGTAGGTAATTAAATTGCGTAATAGATTTATTATTGTATGACAATAAACAAAAAACAAGATGTCAAATATAACACTGTAACTAGATTATAGTAAATAAGCCTTTTCCGTGACATGATGAATCATAATTCTCTTTCATAACTACTAAGAATCAAGACCTTTCTAAAGCTAGCTATTCAATATGTCTGCAATCCCTGCGTGAAGTACAAATTGCATGTCGGCAATACTTACAGGTTAGCTTGCTATCTAGAGTATGTAATTAGATACGTATCTTAATGATTGCAGTACATTCATGAAAAGCACGTTACGTCTCAAAGGCCAAGGCAAAAATATCATCGTTTAACAACCACCAATGTCGCGTCATGTGTTGTGGGTTCGATTTCCATTCGGGACAAAACTATGTGATCCATAAATCTTGTATCGAATTTGGGTCTCATTGAATTGTATGCTTGTTAAATTTTCCACCACTTTGGTCTTGTTTCCTGGTGCAGTAGTTGTCTTTGAATAAAAATATTTTATTTAGTGCCCGTATTTTGTTTCTTGTGTTGTTAAAGGTATCATAACGATTTTTATACAAAAAAAAACAGATTTATTTCGCAATGTTAAATATAGTTACATAGTAATATGCTTAACCCTTTCGCTGTCCCACGTTAGACACAATAGAAAATCTATTGTTATGTATCACATATGATTCATGGGACAGGGAACCTGTTAATACTACCTCATTGTTAAAGCATAGGTGAAAAATATTGTTAATGTGGACCGAGGATTAATTGAAAACACTTCTCACAAATATTTTTTCTTTATCCGGAAAATGAAAACGTATTATCTTTTAATCAAAATGAAGTCTTGGTAACTAAACTCTCAAACGAATGGAAAACAGAATTCTTCCTTTGATGGCATCAAACTTATAATACGATATAAAAATTGTCTGCATGTTTCGTATTTGATGTGAAAGAACCAAATTTAATCAAATATTTTCTATATACGTCGTTTAAATACGTGAAATTCTTCTAGATGCCAAAATTGAGGTTTCAATTCCGAGGAACGCTGTCTCTTAGACACGGTAGGTATTATTTACAGGGATGGCTTGCGGCTGTACAAGATGGAAAACGAAATAAGATTTTTCATTTAGAGCTCGTTTATGTACAAAATATAAGAACATATTCAGTTTTGGGATAAAGTAAAAGTAATTTCAAGGGTGTGTGGAAACTTGATTACATCAAGTTTCCACAGACCCTGGAAGCGTGCAACACCAGAAGTAACTCATGCATGTTACCAAACCAAAAAAAAAATCGCCTAATTAAGAAACGAATAGGTGTAATTTCATAATATCTCACTCTGACAGACATTTAAAAGAAGAGGATAAAGCATAGTATAACTACTCACTGGATTCACCACCTTAGTTAGTAAAGTGGCTATGGTTTTGCGATGAAGTATCCCTGTTCTGGAAAACGTGCATTTAAAAACGTTTTGCATTTCGTTCATTTACCTACTTTTTTTAAATGTACCTCTCTTTTTTTTTCTAAAAAGCTGAGGACTTTACAAACATACAATTACATAAAATTTACGTTTTAAGCTAATTCATAGTCGATATAGTTAGATTGTTACATTTCTCTATTGCTTGTAATGTGTATTATGAGCCTAAATGAATAAATAAATTAACGGACACAACGTACACCCAGACTCGGGACAACTATTTATGGATCACACAATTTTTTGTCCCGTGTAGGGATCGAAGCCACAACACGCCGGGAAGTAGTAAATGGCGAGGTAACCACTTAAGCCACTGGACCCGGTCACATTACACTAGCACTTATCACTAATTAAAATATTTTGTCTCTTTCAATCTTCTCACTAATGCTGTATTTTCGCTCTTCTTGCAACTCCTTTATTCATAAGACAACGCATGTTGACCTGAAAATGTAGTTCTATGGAAATTGCATTGTTCAAATTCCGATGTTCACCAGTAACTTCACTTACAAATGCTGTTCGATTTCAGACATGGGTTTTGAAATTGGGATTCGGTTTGACATGAATGTGCCTTTTGCTTCTTGCGAATGTTGATACGAATGTCATAGAGACAGAATAACATGCCCTTCATTTTGTGAGTTAGTCACAAGCCTGAGAAATCGTATAACTCGTTTAGTATAATAATTGAAATGTATAAGTCAGATGACAAAAGCTCCATGTGTAAATGTGATATTCAGATTTTAGTCAAAACAATTCAGTGTTTTGACAACAAAACCTGGCTTACACACACAAGTGTGTAAGCCAGGGATTGGAGCTTTTTTTGTAAATAAAAATATATTTACCTCCACTATCGCTTATTAGTTTTTTTTAAGGAATATTATAAAAGGCGTTTTTGTTTGTTACAATTTAACTCAAAAACAACTCTACCAATTTTAAAAACTCTTTTACCATTAGAAAGCTACATTATCAGCGCTGTATTCAGCTATGTGGCTATATTTTATTTAAAAAAATTAAGGGACGCCTACGAAAACTACTTAAATAAAATGTCCACAAAGAGCCCGATGAGATTTATATATGGGTGTTTGTTACTCTTTAACGTAAAAACTATTGAACGGACCTGGATGAAATTTAGCATGAAGATAGATTACAGTCTGGAATAGCAAATAGGCTACATTTTATTGCGATAACCAACATCCACGCGGGTGAAGCGAGAAAGCTGCTTGCAACAGCAAGAATTTCATAATTTAGATCCAATTTTCACATGTATAAACTGTTTATATCCTCGCGAAAATACAAAATTAATTCAGACGATAAATTTACACGCTGCACCTAAGATTTCAGAATATTGAGCAAGAGTGGCGCGTGCCGTTATTTTCTCACAATTGCTAGCAAATATCTACTATACAAGTCTCAAGAGCATTACATTTATAAATTCGCTTTCAAACGCGCTCGTTTAAAAGTCGTAGAAGTAAAATTACTAAAACATTTTCTACGAGAACGTTTAACATAAACGTGACTACAATAATTTCGCAAAAAAAATACAGAATATATCTGAATTATTTTATATTTCTGTATGTAACTAACAACTAAATAACTGCGTTATTAACTATGTCGGCATTCTGATTGGATTTATTATTGTGACATAGTTAGTACAATATTCTCATAATGTTATTTCAATATAAAACAATCACAGAACTACAATAAATATTGCAATCAATTAATCTGCAATATTTTGTTTTTAAATATTTATATTTGTACTTTTTTTTATATATACTTCTGGGGTGACAAACAAGCATACAGCCCGCCAGATGTTAAGCAGTTACCGAAGCTTATGGTCGCCTGCAATACCTACCAGGGTATCACTTGCGTGTTGTCGACCCATTTTTTTACACCACGGCTTTTAGGTGGAGTAGCCCTGGGATAGGAAAACGTTTCTTTCAAAACGCAACACTAAATCACTAAACTTATTTATTTGTTTAATATTTTACATGTTTCGAATGGTCATTAAGGGATGTGTTTTATTGAAACGTATTCCTATATGCAGGGATCCCAACACGCTAGTGATACTTTTGGGCTTGCAAGCGTCCATAGGCTATGGTAACTGCTTACTATCAGGCGAACAGAAAATATTACTAAAATCCATCATAATATGATTAAAATCTTTGACAATGATGCAAGGCCTTTATTATTATTTTAATGTCCGACGAAGCTGTTTATTTTGCGTGAAAATCGTATGTAATTTATGGCTAAACATTCAATTTAGTTTTACCTTGACTGCATTGGTAGCAAAGTGGACGTGTTTGCGGTACTAAGGTCCGGGCTTAAGCCCGAGTTAGGTGATATTGGGTATTTTTGACAAGTGTCTAGCTGTATTACGACAATAGACTATCCATAATATTAGTCTATTCTAAATCAGGATCAACATCTATATTTTACTTTCTATCCTATGGTAGAAAGTAAAACAGATGTTGTTCTTGCCTACCTTCCTCTGCTGCTAGATTTTAGTAGGTTCCAAATAACTAAAAATGTAGTATTCTAGTAAAAAACGCACAATCTATACTAATATTATAAACGCAAAATTTTGTAAGAACGTATGGATGTTTGTTACTCTTTCACGCATAAAGTACTAAATGGATCTGGATTAAATTTGGCATAGAGATAGATTATATTCTGGAATAACACAGGCTACTTTTTATCCCGGAAAAAAACTCTGTTCCCGAGGGAATGTAAATAAAAGATATAACTTTTAATATTTTATTATTTTAGAAGACAACTCCTTCACTGAAGACCAAGCCATGTATCGGGTGGACTTTACAAACGTATGCTTGTTGTTCCGAGTCTAAGTGTATATCTAGACTCGGAACCTGTCAAATGACTTACCATATTACTATGCTAACGGTTAAGGAAAATATCGTCAGGAAATTCACATGTCTTAGAAGAAATTGTAAAGACATGTCCGATTCGATCGACCAGCGAGTGTGAATGAAATAACCTCTCAATTATTACAGGAGAGGAGGCCCGTGTCGTATATGAATTGCTATTATATACAAAGATAGAATAGAAATAAAACTCAAAACACTTACACGGTGCTGGTGACCTTTACGACTAGACCACACATGTCGAGTCAGTCGAGAGATTTTGCAAGTAGCATGACAGCGATTGTTACAGCAGGATTAACATAGCAATCTTTGTGAAACTCGTACTTATTAACACAGATATTTCTTAAACAGCTATTAAAATCATATTAGTGTGTGTTAAAAAAATATAACTTTTGTTTTTAAGCGTAATTATTATTTTATATTCAACCTTGAATGTAAATTTTGTTTTTTTCTACGCGATATGAATTACTTATCGTTTCCGTCAATGTAATTAAATTAATACAAATTTTATATAATTCATGGAACTGGCAGATTTTTTAAACAGGCCTGCTTAATAGGTGGGTAAAAACCCGATTGCAATAACGGCGAGAATATTCTCTACTTAACATTAATCTATGTTGCAAAATACGTACGTATGTTTCATATAAATAATTTGAAGTCAGGGCCACTTAAGATAGATCGCTAGTCTTTATAGCGTTGTAGAGTATTCTTGTATCGTTGCATCAATCCTCATGTCGTCCCTCACTTTCACTAGCAGTTTACGTCGCAATATATTTATTATGACATATTGCTTTCGGATCACGGTATTATTTGTTACGAGTTGGTACATCTGATGGTAAAGCTTGTTTTGGTTCGTGTAACGTAGCGTAAAAACATATATTTTTTTTTATATTTGATTTCCGTCAATTTTGTTTTGACGAATATTGTAACTAATATTGTAAATGTTATACTTTGGCGGTTAAAAAGAATGTCCCGAGTTTCTTGCCAATTCTTTTCGTGGCCTAGTCAACGAATTGGCTGTAGAAAAAAAAAGTGCGGACATTAATTTTTTATGACGTTAATAATATCAACTGCATGTGTCATGCAGTTGATATTTTTGAGGCTTTTAAAAGACTACCGGTGTAGGAAACAAGCCCTGTGATGTGGGGATTCCAAACATACTATATTCAAACTTGAGACAACTATGTAGGCCCCACAGACCACAACTAGACAGCTTGTAAAATGTCTTGGGAAAATTATACCCGTACACATAACAAAAAATAGACTTATCATACAAAGGTTTGTCGGAATTTAAGCCAATCTGTTATAGGCCTAGCCTGTTGCTCTAGTAGTTTGGTAACCATTAGACCTTTAAACCTAAAATTACTTAAATCTTTGCATTATAACTTCGGTATAACTCCGACAATTTCCTTACAGAAATCTATGTTTATTTAAACAATTGACGTATTTGAATTGTAGTTATAAAGTGGTAATAAAACCTTATTAATATGCAATGTAAATAAGTTTTTTTAAGGTGTCTATCAGATTGAATATTTAAATAATATTAAGATTATAATAATACCTCCGAGAATACTGCAAATAGTGATACCAAGGCTTTAGGTATGTTTAATGTTAAACTACGACTATTTATAAATTTAATGAATAAATTTCCAGAGCTTCTTATACTATTGTATATTGCTGTACTTGTTATTTACTTCATTTATCCAGCTCTTCTATGATCCAGTCATAGAAGAGCTGGGTAAATGAAGTAAAATCCATATTTTATATTGGGGTAAATAAGTGAGTAAATGATACAAATGATTAAGTAATTGGATGAGTTTGAATCTTTTTTTTTTCTTACAGGTTTCGTAATTTGTATTGGTAAATATAATTATTACTTCAGCTGACTAGACAATGACGTCAATCTAGTTGACAGAATTAATAAGACAAGTCTACAGCCTCGAATCATAAATGCAGCAAATGTGAATGTGCAAATCACGTTTTGTGGTTACTGTAGCTTTAACTATGAGTGATTATGTGTCAAATTTTGAGATATTTGTTCTTTAGGAATACATGTTTAGATATATTTCACAGCAAACATCAACATAATTTAAGTCTCTATGGTAGAGTATAAACCTAATTTAGTGCACAATGAGACTATACAACAAAGACTATAAAAAAATAATATTGTAAGAAGTAAAAGCTTATTGATAAGGCGAATTAGTGATTAAGATGATTAAATGACCAGTCGTGCGAGGTATTTATGTAAAAGTATTTATGTCATATATATAAAATGGAAAACATCATGAGTAAATTTACATGTCTAAGACAAAATTTTTAAGTCCTCATGCAGTCAACCCTTTCGCCTCTCTTGATAGAGGAGCAGAGCTCCGTGCTCTGCTGTACTTAATACTATTGTCAATAGTCAAATAATATTTTTTGTAATTTGCTTCGAAACGATAGTAAACAAAAACTACTTTCAAAATCCCCTAATGCACACCACTGCCCAAAAACTGTCTCTTTTCGTTCAGTTTTACGAATACTCCAATTTTCCACTACAGTGAATCCATTAGTTATACCTGTGCGGGCGACAAAAGGCCCTCCTGTCGTAGACACGGAAACCATTACATATAGTCTATTAAGCCCTCACTTCCGCACCCCAATAGTGACCTAGCGTTTTGTATTAACACCAGAATTAGAACTAGGGTGTATATTTTAAAATTTTCAATAATATCGTGTACGTCTTATCTCTGCACAGCTTTTAATAAAAGAGTGGTCTAATAGATAAATTTATGACCTGGTAAAGGCATTTGATACTGTGTACCATCTTTATTCTGTTGAGCAACTTTGGTTGTTGTCGTTGTGGCAACTACAGTGGATTACAATAATATACGTTTATTCAAACTAACACAAACCACGGTTCAGAATTCGTTTTGTCGTGCTTGCCTTTTCCAGTTCTGGAGTATTTATATATTAGTCAAGTATCACTATATCAAATTTCCTATTCATGTTCATAAGCTATGGTAACTCTTTACCGTTTAGACGTATGCTTGTTGACAATATAACTTAAAAAATAACGTTGAGTATTGTTGTGTATTATTTTCGATAAATTGTTCGTAGACTTTTAAGTTACTTAAATTTTGAAATGAATAGGTAATTGGCAGCAATACAATGGAGTTGGCAGCTATCTACAAAAGTGTTTATTTATTTGCTATTTTTATTTTACGAAGATAAAAATGTGCCTTATTTTACTTTAGAAGTACAAACTTACGTTAAACTTTATAAACTTCATAAAAGAATTTATTTCAAAAATATACTGACCTCGACAAACAGACCTAGTACGCGCCACTCTTACAAAAACAAGATTGTGTCTGGTTTTGTGTAATAATCCATCAACACTCACGGAAAGGTCGACGTTCTGAGTTGAACTTACGTTGGCCATTTTCTGTTGTTAAAGATATAAACTATAGTTTAGACATCAATGGGGTTAATGTGTGATTTAGACAGGTTTTGGATGTGGAACTTGTAGCCCATGAAATTAAAACGGTTAAAACCACTGGTTATTATATCTATTGCTTTTAATAGGGTGTTCGCTCGAATGTCAAAAGGATTTTTTACACTACCTTGATGGCAAACACGACCTAGGTAGTTTAAGTATAGACGCTTGCATATTTAACCCGCATGTTGTTCTATCGGAACAATTTGCAACCGTACTAACAAAAACAGTAGGAGTAGTTATTCATACAAATTTTATGTAAAACCTGTTAATCCTGGCCACACTTTGCTGTGGCTCAGACATACATACCTAGATATAGATACATGAAATTGCCTGTTCCCAAATTTTGTTCAAACAAACAGACACGCAGACAAACATTTTTTGATGTAAGTGCCGTGTAAAAAAACATTATATATTTTACACATATAAAAATGTGTTACTTCAAATTTATTTATTAGTGTATATGACAATAATTAAAATACGAACACAACTCAGATCTTAGACAGGCTCTTACGCAGAACCATTTCAATTGTACGTAACCGAGGCTGCACTTGACCTGTGTTTGTGGAACACAAAAATTCCACGACAGACACGGATCTCTTACGTCACTCTACTTCTGCCTTTCGTTTAGCAATTTTAATAATCGTTAAAACTTTGTCAATATTATGATTGCTGTTCGTTTTGAAATAATAAATATTCATAGCGTATGTATGTATAAGTCGTTCTTCGAATGTT
The DNA here is from genome assembly GCA_947095525.1 of Trisateles emortualis. NCBI lineage: Eukaryota > Metazoa > Arthropoda > Insecta > Lepidoptera > Erebidae > Trisateles > Trisateles emortualis. Next base: position 8,744,535 of record OX352740.1, on the reverse strand, counting down.
TACCAGATTTTTTAAGTTGGTTAAATTAAGTAAATGAATAATTACAATCAAAATTAATTGTATATTTTTGTTTTCGACTTGGTTATAAATAAAACTACGCAACATAGTACACTTAATTTTTTAGTTTTCATACATTAATATATACGAATCTATTTAGGTGGCAAACAACCATGTCAGCTTTATACATAGTATGCACTTGCGGTCGCCCGCGACTTCGTCCGCGTGGTAATTTGGAATATTTTCCCCGATTTTGCAACATATCTTACTACTGCTCCGCTCCTATTGATCATAGCGTGATGTTATATAGCCTATAGTAATTTTCTTGAATGCACTATTCAAGAACTGAGATTAGCGCGTTCAACCAAACAAACAAACTCTTCAGCTTTATAATATTAGTATAGATTTACCACAGCCTGTGGACGTTAACAATAGCTGGAGCATCACATGCGAGGTGCCAACCCAAATTTAAGCACCAGGGTTTTCTATGGATATTGTTTAAGTAGGTTTAGATATTGAATTTCATTCATGGATATATTGCATGTCATTTAAGGAAGCTTGTGCAAAATTTCAAGTTTGTAGTCCCTGTAGTTTAGGCTCTGCGCTAATGAATCAGTCACGCGAGACATGTTATTTATATATATATATATGATATCTATACTTAATATTATAAAGCTGAAGAGTTTATTTGTGTGTACACGCGCTAATCTCAGAAAGTACTGGTTCGATTTGGAAAAATCTTTTTTTGTTGAATAGTGCAAATGCACTATTCAACAAAAAAGATATAGCCTATAGCCTTCCTGGCTAACATCACTAATAACATCACGCTATGATCTATAGAAGCGGAGTAGTAGTGAGATATGTTGCAAAATCTGAGAAATGTGCGGTCCAAGTCGCGGGCGACCCCTATGTATACAGTTACATATTAGTCTCTACTACAAATCTATAGAATAATCAACCAAACACCTATTTGTGACAAAATGAGTATTATGGGAATAGAGGGCCGGGTTAACTAATTGTCACGCTAATTAGTGTCATTAGATTCTATTAGCGTTCATGTTATTAGCGGAACTTTACTCGTGCTATATGATCATTATCACATTTATATAAAATATACCAGTTAATTTTGCCAAATCAAACTCATTTATTCATTTAGATCAAATTCATGATACTTATGATCATCACAAGCAAATGCCAGCATATTTTTTTCCCTACAGCCAATACGCTGACTAGGGCTATGGTCTCGAGAAGAATTGGCAAGAAACTCGGGCCACTCTTTTTAATCACCAGACTATAATTACACTCAGACACAGAACAAACAATCGTGCTCAACACACAAATATTTCCTGGATGGTAATCGAACCTACGATCTGAGGCTTAGCAGAGACACAATATTTTTTACTCGACCTGGGGTTTGAACTAGAGAACTCAAGATGGCAACATACCACTACGTCACCGAGGTAATAAAACTGGTATATCTTTGTGAGCAGGTGTAGAATATAAATGATAATTTACATTAAATAACAATCAAAAAGCTATCAACAAATAGCTATATCAATCTCAATGCAAATAGCGCTAACAATAACTTGTTCTGTATTTCGCTAGAAACAAATGTTTAACCCTCTGGTATATCAATCTACGAGAGAAACAATGCTTTGCTATTGTTTCTGGTTTTCCGACAGCCGTAGGGTTAAACTATTGTTGGAGATGGTAGCTTTTGCTGTGAGTATGGCATTTGCCGAGATTTCAATCGTCGACATAGTCTTAAACTAACTACCGTCTGCGGGTTAGCTCGTATAGCGTAACTTTTGTAGATAACTATATTTTTTAGTGAGTAACGTAGTCTTTATTTAATTGGTTTTCAAAATTAGGGGATTCTAAATGTCCATGATAGATAAAACTTAATAAAATATACACAAAAAAGTGTCAAATGTGTGAATTTAATTCATTGATATGACAAATGCGTAAGTAGCTATGTATTCATGGCTGTTCTCGACTCATTTATCGGATTGTACACTTGCTTTGAAGACTAGAATACAAGATGAGTCTATTGTTTAAACAACACCACTGCCTTTACAACGGGTAAACAAATAAGTATTTTAACGGAATTATTTCATTAAGGAAACTTTATTGTTTCTAAGTTACCCATTCAAAATCCTTCGTTATAAAACAGCTATTAAAATGCTACAATTAGTAACTTTTCCGGACTTTTTTTTAAATTATAATAATTGTGATGATTATTTACGTAGGTAGGTATTTTGTCTGCAATTACATTACATTATGCTTACTATTATGGATGGTTCAGTGGTTAAAAGGATTACCTCAACATTTAGCACTGCGTGACATGTTGACACACGACAGGCTAAAATAAATTGTGATACACAGGGCTTGTTACCTAGTGCGAGTCGTTTTAAAAAAAAATGCAAATAATTTTTGTTACATTCACTGCTTAACCTATTTTGTATATTGGTTTGAAGAAGTGTATGAAACCGCGGGTCAAAGCTTCAAATATAAAGTAAATTATTATGTTCTGTGTAAAAACAACGTTAATGTTTCCGGACGTTTTTTATTCCACAGCTTTTAATTAAAAATAGAAGTTAAACTTTGTTCCGTAAAATATTCGTTGGAAATAATTAAGTCTCATATTTAGTTACAAGTGCTAGCTGAAACATTACGAAGCAATCCCAGTTATTTAATTATGAAAAAATAATTAAAGACGACGCACGCAAACCACGATGAAATAAAAACCTCTTAATATAATTTATCTCAGCGTGCAAGGTAGATATTAAGCGTTTTATAATTTAAAAAGTAATTAAAGAAAATACTTACTTTTATTTAACTGTATACTCCACGAAAATATAAAACACAATTCCAAATCCAAATTTCAAATCTTCGAAATTCAAACGTTTCTAACTGTTCGCTCTAACCGTCAGCGTCAATCGCGTGCGCCGATGAAGGCTTTGTAAAACAAACTATCTACTACTCGTATATAGGCTTGCCATTCTCCTGGTCTCCGTTGTACACTCCACCGTACAACCGGTATCTAAGACCTCATTTACACCGAAAACTCATTACATTTTACGTACATTTTTTCATTATTCATTAGTAAATGACATGTGTTTAAAACCATATTGAATCACTAACACTTGTAATAAAGGTATTTGTGACTAATTACGATTTACCTCAAATAATGATGGAAATTCCAATAATTAATAATATAGAGTGGAGTATTTAAATTATAGTATAGGTAATTATAGTTTGAACTGGAATTTTAATATTTCTGACAATTGCACTGAAACTGTTATTTAGACATTAAAACTATGTGGAACGCTGCATTTATTATTTTAAAATGCAAATATAGCACCTCATAAAAAGCTCGTTGGAAATTTTATTCACGGCGCGCTGGTATTAGCACGCTTTTGGAACAAAAGAAAGACTGGACTTTTGAGCTTTGTGTTTTAATTAGTGTCATTATAAATATAAGATGAAACCCTACAGTTATAATACTGGGATGACGCCACGTCATAAATATGTTTCTTTTTATTAGTGTTTAATATCATAGAATAGATAAAAAAGGAAAGTAAATGTAACATTCGTTTAGGAAAGACATCTATTTTTTTGTGTATTTTTTATTATTAGAATTTCTTTCTTTTTCTTTTCAGCCAAAAGACGTGCACTGCTGGACATAGGCCTCCCCCAAGGTTTTCCACAACTCTCGATCCTGAGCCGACCTTGTCCATCGGCTGCCCGTAACCTTTACCAGGTCGTCGGTCCACCTTGTTGGAGGCCTGCCTGGCCTTGTCTTTCAGTTCGTGGTCGCCACTTTAGAACCTTTCTGCCCCAACGGCCATCAGAAGAATTGCCTCCATTAAGTGGCAATGGGCCGGGCACATAGCTTGCAGAACTGAATTTCTTTCTAATTTATGTAAATATAGTTTTAGTGTTTAATATTTTTTTCCATCTCAAGGATACTTTTATTTAAGTAAAGGACTATATGCTATATATATACAAGAATAATATTAAAATTCTTATTTAAACTAACTAAACCTAAATACGGAAACCTTATCTATATTTAATATTATAAAGCTGAAGAGTTTGTTTGGTTGAACGCGCTAATCTCAGAAAGTACTGGTTCGATTCGAATTTTTTTTTTGTTTTTTTGAATAAAAAAATAAAAGCCTATGCTTTATAACATCACGCTATGATCAATAGGGGCGGAGCAGCGGTTGCAAAATCGGGGAAAATATTCCAAATAACCACGCGGACGAAGTCGCGGGCGACCCCTAGTTAAAGAAATAAAACGTTTAGGCGTCAATAACGTTTAATATTGTATAATCATTAATTATGATAAATGTAATATTAATACTAGGTAATAAAGTATTTTATCTATGTAATTGCTGTATAAACTTGTTTGTATGAAAACAACTGTGTGACAAAATTATTTTAGATGGAAAACATACAGACAGCCAGAGCATATGGGCGCATACAACATTTATTAATTCATTTTATGACTTCAGAGTTTTACTTTATCTTTAACGGTAACTGAATTACTAGCTATCTGTACTCGGGTACATATACACAATCACAGCACTGTTTGTAAATATTTGGTTATTATCTTGTTAAAGGTAGACGTGCTTTCCTAGTCGGACTTGCAAGCTTGGATAGGTGCCTTACCCCTTGGAAAAGAAAAAAAAACGATCACACTTTTGCATTAATAATAATAGGTATAATTCATTATTAGTTATTCATGTGATTCATTGAATGAGCAACAAGAATAATATTGGACTTTGATTCAAAGCTACATGTCTGTGTAAACGTAGCCAATGGAATATTTTGCAATACATTTGCGTAAATGAATTAAAAGAAATCTTATTGGGATTTCCTTATTTTATATGATAGTAATTAACAAAAGGACAAGGTGCAATATTATGACTCATATATTTTATAATACGCACATAGGTATAATTATAAAGGCATTATGTGGACAAAGTAATATTGCAATAATGTATGTTTCGTTCAAACAAATTTATTATTATAATAATATTATAGCTATACTGGTGAGAAATAAAATGTTCTTTTTGGACTACTTAGGTTGGAAACAAACATACGGCTGGCCCGATGAAAAGTTGTGATACCCTAGTGTCGCAAGCGTTAGTGGGTAACAACTACCTTCAGGACCCAGTGAGAAATAAATAAAATAATAATAAGTACACAAAGCGGTATAGTTGTGTTCCTGTGTGTAAGTACAGGATTCTAGCGCTCATAATTATTATACTCAGGGATACTGCATTCTAAAGCCCTGGTGTAAAAAAATGAGTCGGCAACACGCAAGTGATACCCCTGAGCCTCTAGACTAGTGGCATAAACAGTAGTCGAATTGAAAAGTCAAAAAAATATATGTATGGGATTTGACATAAGTCTACGATATAATGTCGTATACTTACGTCAAATCCCATAAATTTGCTTTTGTGACTTTTCGATTCGACTGCCTTTTATGCCACTTGTCTAGAGAGTCTTGTGTTGCAAGCGTCCATAGGCTACGGTAACAGTTGCTGGCCACTTGAGTAATATAAAAAAAAATATGGAGCATTTTTTTAAAGAAATTGCAAGCCCTGTGCCCCGGGAAACTTCATGAGTATATTTATATTTTTATTTATTTATATATTTATTTTAGTATGTAAATATAACAATGCCTTATCTCTTACATTAGCAGCTATTTTTAAAGTCACAATAGTCTATATACAATAATTGAATCAAAATCTGCTTCCCAAAGCATTTACAGTGAGTTAATAGCCCATAATGTTTAAACGAACAACGTAACAAAACAGTTTTTATAATACCATTTATACATTATGGCAGCGTTACAAAAAGCTTTAAGAAACGAAGTGCTTAGAGAAATGCTTCATCATTAATCTGTTGTTATAAAAAACGCAAATTTTCCATTTGCGGACATCATTATTATAGTGTACAACAAATGAGGTGTATGGTGTCGGGGTACAGCTTCTTGAATAGCGATTCTAAACTGAAAGATGAAGTGTGGGTAGGCCTCCAACAAGGTGGACCGAACGACCTAGAAAAGATTGCAGGTAGCCAAAAGACAAAGTTCTTCAAAGCTCAAGACTGAATAGGATTTTCACATCCTTCGTCTTTGTCCAACAGTGAACATGGTGATGATGAATTAATAAATATTGTTTTTCATTCAAAGGCAATAGCCAATCACTATCTAGACCTACCTAAGGTACCTACCTAAGGTAATTTGTACCTACTTCAGGCACCAGCAATCTAAAACAGGAATTTTGTACCTATACCTTAGCTCTTAGTTATTTGTACATTGTATTTCGGTTTTGGATAGAAATAAACGATTTTATTATTATTATATTATTACCTACGAAGAACTAGTCTTTGTTAAATGAGTCCAGATCATACCGCCATCATTGTCTGCGTCTACGGCAGAATTATATCTCCCAGGGTTTTGATTTAATTATACAAGAAATTTAAATGCCGCATTAAAATCTGTCTATTCAAGTGACACAAACATTAATTTATAGACAAAGAAGAAACAAAGATTTTAACATGTAATATTGCTCTGTAGGGCAAAAAAGAATCTCATAAAACTTACCTGCACTCTAATCGGTTTACTTTATTCCTTTTATTCATAAAATTATTTGCTTTATTTTTTCTCATACTTTTTTCTTTAATGAGTGTTGGTTAAAGTCGTTCTATTTTTGACCACTAGACCGGTCAGAGTATTGACGGTAGCCGTAGTATTTAAATGTAAGATCTGGTTTTACCAGTATACCCATAATATTGAGAGGCTAGTGATCCAGTGGTTGGTGACCCTGACTGCTAAGCTGGAGCCTGCTGCTAAGGAGGAGTACACACCACGTGTACGATTTCAACCAAGGATAAATACATACTTGTTCTGTATCTAGGTAATAAATTGTTTAATTTATCTGAAATTATGTATTTACTAGCTGATGCCCGCGGCTCCACGTGGAAGTCGATTATCGCGATAAAAAGTAGCCTATTCGCTATTCCAGATAATAATTTATCTCTATGCCAAATTTCAGCTAGATCCGTTTAGTAGTTTTTACGTGAAAGAGTCAAACAACCATACACACTGGATGTCTCTATGGGTGTTTGACTCTTTCACATTTATAATATTAGTAGAATTTAGAAATATAAGTAGCTGTCTGCCCAGTTTAGGATCAGATGGCCATATGTAAGTTGTCCCTAGATATTATAATTGGTATGATATTATAATTGGCATGATACTCGTATTCTAATATTATTTTATTCAATAACGCGAACGAGTTTGCAACTTTACCAACATATATTTAAGGAAGTCAATGACGGACATGAATATAAAATAGCACAAACATGCATAATAAAAACCTTTGTGAGTATAAGTGACAGACAATAATGCTAATAATATCGTAATAGATTTAATTTAAAACAAAAATCTGATCGACGCTTCGTGTGACCAAAAGGCTGGCCTGTTTCTTTCGGCACTTTTCCGGTTGACATTGATTCGGAGGAATATTATGACGCCTAAACTATTGCCTTTTAGTTTTTAATATTTAGGTTTAGTTAGAATAAATAAGTTTTTCATATTATAGCTTTAATTTATGATAGAAATACAGTCTACAAATAAAAATCTGTCAACCATTTAGTAAATAAAGTAGACGATAATATTATTTAAGACTATATTTGCAGATCAAATCAATATTCGACGGTAACTTTCAGAAGACACAGCGGTAGTTGTGTACCTGAGCGTGTGAGTACTAGTTTGCAGCGCTCATTTAGGGACGCGTTTTTAAGAAAACCTTTTCCTATCCAAGTGTATGGAGGAGACCAGTGCCTAGCAGTGGGACGTTCATGGGTTGATATGATGATCCAAGGAATACTCCTTCACAGAACACTAGGGATAAACTGTTTGGATCGGCAACATGCAAGTGATATCCTTAATACACTTCTTGATGATTAGTAAGTCAAGTGACCAAGCGTATCTTTGTTTTGCTGGCTTTATAAGTTAGTCGAGCTAAAACAGTGTGTAAATAATAGCACAGAAAAAAGTTCCTCTCTCGCAAAATATTCAGATATTTAATGGAGAAATTGACTGGCCTGTTGGTATAGTAGTTAGTGAGCCTGACTGCGAAACCGGAGGTGGTGGGTTCAATTCCCACACGGGACAAAATTTTGTGTGATTCATAGTGTGTTTCCGAGTCTGGGTGTAATTTGTGTCCTTGAATTGTATGTTTGTAAAGTTATTGGGCTTGTTCTGTAGTGCAAGAATCTGATATTTTGGGCTAATTTCTTCTTTCTCTTTAAAAGACAACTCTTGCACTACACACTACGTATTGATTTATTTAACGTAGGTACATATACATGTACCTACGTTAAATAAATCAATACGTTATAAAAAGTCAGTTTTTTAATAACAACATTATCAATGTTATATCACATATTCAATTTTACCTACCCCTTTGTAACGCTAGCGGTGGGACTACGACAGGGTAAAAGTTATTATCATAGACCCAGCCTTAAATATTCCCTTGGATACCCATAGCTTGTGCACAACACTCATGGGAAATGTGAAGTTATGTTACTCTTTATAATACATAGTTTATTGACAATAAACTGGAATTGAGAGCCATTGAATGTTTCAATATTCTATCAATATCATTTTAAAAATATTTACTCTTTGATTTAAAATCTAGGTCTATAAAAGGTATTAGGTTTTATGTTTAAAAAAATACAATCCTATACTATATACTATACTTAGACCGTTGATTCTAGACTTGATTTTCAGATGGTAAGTGCTTTTTAAGGAATATAGGTTTAGCAACCTAAAGGTAAATATTGTATGATTACGTTTATATCCGAAGTTTATAATATTGTATATCGGGACAAATATCAGTGAGCCAAACACGTATAGTACTTATGTTTCGTGTGAGAATCAAACCGACAATACTTACAGAAGTGTTAACTGCGAGATAACTACCTCTAACCATAAGGCTGCGTTTCCACCAAAGATGTGCGAGGATTAACTAATAGAATCGCTGCGCTGAGCGAGCCTAGGTTAATGACACGATTGGTTTTCATCAAACACATTCCTCACTACGCATCCTCGCACATCTTTGGTGGAACCGCAACCTTAAGCCACAACCACTGATGTGTATGTTTCCCAAGCCGTCTGGTTTCACTGCATACTTTCAAAAGTAATTTAACAGAAATAAATCTTTTTACGTCGTCTTAAGGACAATCTCCTTAATGTTATGTATTACGGTCCCAAAAATAGCTCTCAGTAGACGTAAGCTTAGTACCTTTAAAGCTTAGTTTACAACATTCGTTAGTTGTACTTTTATAACAATTAGCTCTATAAATTTGGGGCTATGTAGTCACGGTCTACGTCATCCACGTTTTTACCGTCCACTTAATGATTTTACTTAGTATATAGGTACATAATATATTTTTATTTCTATTTTATTTCTGCTAACGAGCAAGTCCGACTGGGGAAGGAGGGTTTAGTTGTGATCCTGTATATGAATGAGTACAAGTCTCCAGCGCTCATTTAGGGATGCGTTTTGAAAGATACGTATTCCTATATCAGGGTTACTTCCATCTTAAAGCCCTGGTGTAAAAAAATGGGTTGGCAACACGCAAGTGATACCTCTGGTAATGCAAGCGTCTATAGGCTACGGATACTGCTTAACATCAGGCGGGCCGTATGCTTGTTTGCCACCCAAGTAGTATAAAAAAAAACCATTCTAGCGAGCAAATCCGACTGGGGAAGGACCTCCACCTTACAGAAGACCACAGTCAAATAACTATCCTATCCTGTATGTGAGTACACCTGTACCTATGGACGCGTGCAATGCTTTAAGATGAGAGAAGAAACGTTTTCCTACGTTTCTTTCAAAACGCATCCCTTAAGGAGTCCTAGAGAGGTCTCTGGCGCTTTTTAGGGATGTGAGTACAGGTGTCCATAGGCCACGGTAACAGCTTATAACCTGGCCAAGTAGTAAAAAAAAAACTTATATTTGTCGGTAGTTAAGTAAGGAAATGACAGTATAAAAATTGTCCCTCAAAATTTGTCCGATATTTATTAATTATAATTTAAAATACATCCATTATTTCGTTTTATTATGTCATTTTTATCCGTTTTTAAGCCGATGTCAGCGAGCATTTCACATTTCACATGCCATCCTAAATGATAGTGGAATTTATATAATCAAAAACTAAACTGTGTTGGAATGTTATTTTTGCCATTTATCAAAATGTATCTAAAATATCACGTCACAATGAAATGTTATTGTAGAGAATAAGTAATTTTATTTATTTTGATAACGTTGAAAATTGTTTAGTTAAAATACGTATAATAAAGAATCGTGGCTTTACATTAACCAAAACTTGACTGGTCGACAGATACGCCAATCGTGGGTTCGATTCCTACCCAGGACAAATCTTTGTGTGATGAGCACGAATCTTTGTTTTGCTCTGGGTGTCATTGATCTGTAATATATTGTGCATGTATATAAAAATGTAAAGTATATTGAACAGTTGTTTGATTACCATAGTACGAAAAAATTGTCTCGTGTATAGATCGAATCCACATCAGTGGGAAAAGTTATCTAAGCCAGTACGTGCAGCCAAAATGTAAGGGATCTCTAAAATCTAACTTAACTTCGAGTCAACGATAAAATGAAATCAAAATTCTACTCGTTCTTCCTCACGAAATTAATAGTATTAGGGTGTTTTCAGGGATATGCGTCGTCACGCACGGGGGTGCGTGCTTCACGTACTATGTTGCTTCATACTAGATTTTAGTATCGTGCGTGTTTCTAGCAAAGTAGGTACCTATTATAGATACTACTATGTATTTACGTTTGCCAGGCGAATCCACGTGCGTGACAAAATATGCATAATCCGAAAGCACCTTAGGGTGATAATGAAAATTCTGGTGTTGAGATACGAAAACAGCAGTTTGGAATCATGATTATCTTTTTTTTTCTCTACCTGTACCTACATGTATTATTTGACATAAAAAAAAAAAGTAATACATTACCTCTAAAAACTCGCTGCTAGTGGTTAATCTAATGATAGAGTTGTTCGGATTTTCGATACATAGGTAGTGTTCTGCCCTAACCTAACGGCGGTTAAGTTGGGACCGCCTTTTAATGCGATCTCCGATACACAAAAAATGGGTTGGCCACACGCAAGAAATACCTCTGGTGTTGCGAGAGTCCATAGGTTACGGTAATAGTTTAACATCAGGCGGGCCGTATACTTGTTTGCCACCCAAGTAGTTTAAAAAAACACGGAGACGCTCAAATGAAATAACACTATACAATCATTCACCTATCCAATTGATGGCTTAACCAGCTAGTCGTATAGCAATCAGAGAGTGCACCTGACTCGTCCACTTCTTTCCTAACTGCCAAAAACATGGACAAATTTTTCAGATGATGAAATCTTATAACAATGAAGCATGTAGAAATAACTTAATCTTTCACAGTGAGAACAGGGGTATAATTATGACCGTCACAATTTTATACAGAAAACGTGAATAAAATAAGAAAAAAATAACGAATCGAAGCACGGTCACTCAAGAGGCACTCGTCCTTCCACAAATCCACATACGTCCGAAAAACCCAAAACACTTTAAGATTTAACAATATGCCAGAAGTGCGATCAAAGGTCAACGATTTTATTTGCCATGGAACATTTCTATACGCAAAAAAATAGGTACCTAGCTAAAAATATTACGTAATAAATTTTGGTACGTACTCTCTCATATTATTATTATCTCTTTATTATTTCAAACGCAATAACGAATTACTGACTGTTAAATGATTCCAATGTTCTTTACACAAATTTGCTCGACTGATTTATTTTAGGGAATTGTTAATAAAGAGAACTGCATGATTTATTTGTTTATTTTTAGGAGAGAGATTTCCTAATACACATGGGAACTTTCCCTAAACTAATTTATTGAGGGGATATCCGGACTTCGCTATTCTATACAGACCAGGAAAATACTTTGGGTCGATCTCTAGAACAAACTCTATTGCTCATTTTATATTACCTTCGTAAGTATAGTTCAACTTTGTTCTAAATTCAAAAATCTTTGTAGCGTTTTTTATAGTGTCAAGTTTAATTACATTTTTAATTTTCTGTAGGCATGATTTATTTTACTGTCGCTACATTTCGCAGTCAATATTTTATTCTAATGAAATTGTAAAAGTAATGGTCGAACAACCTGACAATTACTCTATTATCTGGTTATAAGTCCGTTATTGTAAATCCGTTAGTACAAATGAGTTAATTATATTTAATTAGACATATTTTATATAACCTCATTATCATCATTTAGGATTTGCCCAAATAATTATATAAGTATTAGCATCATCGTTATAATTTTGACTATTTCAATAAAAAAGAATAATTATAATTATTAATATATACTTAAGAATAATAAATACGTTCATGTGAGTGAAAACCGGATTTAAAATTAATACCTAAAACTAGAATTAGACACAAAAATATGGACACCTGCGTCTAAGCCTATCAAAAGATACAATATTTAGCTCTTAGGGAACATCCAAGTTATCGTTAGTAATATAATTTATGTTTATGTGGATCATTGATCTAAGAAACAGGTTATATAGAATATATATGTTAATATGTATATCCAATGATGTATTATACTATGTTTAACTAAAATACATCGAAACTCACCTCTTTATTTTTTTTCGTTTTGTTTATTAACGTTCACCAACAATTGTTTACATTAATATCAATGTATATCTATCCATATAATAAAATCGTAACCAAGTCGCGTCTGTACATTGAATTTTTTTTCGAAAAAACAATTTATATACGTTGTATTTATGTTACTGAGGCCAAAAATGTGGTTTTTAGAATTTTTGTCTGTTTGTCTGTGTGTCTGTTTGTCTGTTTGTGGCCGCGTTTGTGCACGATAAACTCAGCAACCACGCAACCGATTTGAATGCGGTTTTCACTTATATATTGTGGCAACCTTCCCATAACATATAGGCTTTATTTTATTCCAATCGGTTCACAAATAAAAAAGTTATGGTCACTTTAATAACACACGTGCTATACAATAAACGCGCTTCGATTTATTTAGCTGAAACTTTTCAAACTGTAGTTTGTAAAACCACGTTTGAAGATTATATGAAAATAAATTAAAAAAATAATGCGAGGTTTCGAAGATATAGCAATAACCAATTTAAGTTGAACTCTTATCAATATCGGCGACCATATTAAATAGAGATCAGCTGACTGGTACTTCACGTGTTAATGGTACTAAGTTAAAAGTGACCATTTTACAACGAAATGTAATAGAAGCAGACATTTTAACAGGATGCGGTGCAGGTGATAATCTTTTATACCCGGGGTTCTTTTGATTCCAAACAATTTTCCGTTTAGCAACTCCAGGAAACTCTTTGTTTTAATCCCTGAACTCCACGCAAACGAAGTCATATACACATATCAGCTATCACACATCTATACACACATTAATAAAATTGAAATGTCTGTTTGTAATATCAAAATAACAGCTTTCTATTAAATTCATGTGGCTGTTTACATAGCACTTACAACAGAAATAGAATTTTAACAGTTTTATCTTTGTCTGTTTGTTTGTTGCAGCTAAAACCGTCTTTGATACTACTAAAACTATATAAATATACTATAAGTACGAATAAAATGCGTTAATCATGCCAAGACCTAAGACAATCACTGACTAAATTAAACGCCTAATAAAACTTAAACACAAACTATAATGTATTTTTATAAAATGAATGCTATTTCATTTTGTGTAGGCGCTAACATTTAACAATACCTTGATTTAGGTAATCAGGAAAGCAGCACAGAAAAGAAAACACTCCACCAAATCTAACCAATAACTACCAAACAGAATTTCATACGATTTTCACCAGTAGACGGCGTGATTCTTTCATTATAGTTTCGCGAGCGTGAATTGGCTGAAATATTACGATGATAGTTCAGCGAGTCGGCAAAATCCTTATAATAAATCCATTTAAAGATGAGGTTCCTAATATAATTGCATTGTTTTTTTTTATCCCTGAACATCGTCATTTAAGAGCCGATTTGTAATATTTTCTTTTTAAGTGACACATACCGACATAGCTCGAAAAATTGCCTTAATTAAGTGAGAATGGGCAGGGCATATAGCTCACAGAACCGATTGCCATTGGGGCAGAAAGGTTCTAGAGTGGCGACCATGAACTGGAAGACGCAGCGTGGGCAGGCCTCCAACAAGGTGGACCGACGACCTGGTAAACGCGGGCAACCGATGGACAAGATCAGCTCAGGACCGAATGATGTGGAAAACCTTGCGGGAGGCCTATGTCGAGCAGTGGACGTCTTATGGCTAAGATGGAACTACTTTTGTGGCAAACAAGCATATGGCCCACCTGATGTTAAGCAGTTACCGTAGCCTATAGACGCTTGCAATACCAAAGGTATCACTTGCGTGTTACCAACCCATTTTTTACACCAGGGCTTAGATGGGAGTATCCCTGGGATGTGTCCCTGGAATATAAATACGTTTCTTTCAAAACGAATCCCTAAGTGAGCGTTGGAGACCTATACTCACACACAGGAACACAACTACACCGCTGTGTGTAGTTATTTGGCTGTGGTCTTCTGCAAAGTGGAAGTCCTTCCCTCTCTTAAAAAAATCTCTTGATGGATAATTAATCTTTCATATTGTTCTTAGTTTTTAAGAAATCCAGTTCTGGTGATGGGTTCCGTAGGGAAGTGAAGAAATATTTTTCCGATGGAGATTAGACATAATGTATCTCAATTATGGTAATTAAATGACAGTAACTAATCACATTCAATGAGCAAATTAAAATGTTACAATTGAACTAATATTATGATACAGCCGGATATAGGCACCGAAACTTCGTAATTAAACAATGTACAAAGTAAAAAATGCATGGTTTCAGTGATAAAGATAATAATTAACAGATACCTATATACCGAATTTACGTTGAACTCTCACTAATATGGTCGACAATATTAAATAGGGTTCAACTTACTGGTTTTTCATTCAGTTTTGTTCCAAGAGCTTATGTAGAGTACTATATACGTATTAAAAGAACAATGGATTAAAAGGAAAGTTCAATTTCTGAAATCCTTGAGCACTACGGTGGACCATTATGGCCTTTAGGAATTTAATAAATATTAAACCCACCCAATCTGTGTAACAGTACCTATCAGGTTAAAAGTGATCAATTTTAAACGAAATGTAATATATGTATGTAGAGATTTCTACAGGGTATGGCACATAATATAATACATAACAATACATACATTTAAACTATTAGCTAGGCGATGGGCCAATTAAGGTTATTCAATATATAACAATTATACAAACAAGGAATATTTCTTCATGAAGTTTATTAATTGCAGAATCTAATGCGAATGCGAAAAACGTGACTGACTGATCAACAAACCCACAGTTTAAATCACTAGACACTCAGATAGCTATTATGATATAGTAATCCGCAAAGAAAGGTTTTTTTAAATGTAACCACTAAAGATGAAAATCAACCGATGAAAGTTTGTATAGGGAACAGCTGTAGCTTTGAGATTTTCAGTAAAAGACACGCGAACGAAGTCGCGGGTACAGCTAGTATTAATATAAAACTAATAACAATTTAACAATCACTTATAGATAAACACCGCTTATATATTTTAAAAAATAAAGAAAGAAAAAAAAACTTACTGACTTATTCACAAACTAACTTGAATTACACAAGATTCGGTAAGCAGCGAAGTAGGGAATCAAGGATCTTATTTTTGAGTCATAATTTAAGATCTATAACATCCCTAAGGCGATTTACAGTTTTCCAAATTCTTGCATATAGAAAATAAGCGAAAATTTAATTTAACCTCTTTAGTTTTACAATAGTCGCTGGGACAAAACAACGATAAATAAATTCTTCCGGACTAATTTGTATTTCTGGCAACGTACTGAGGACGGTCCTGTCGGAATCAAAATTGAATTGCGATTACGTATTGGCTTGAAACGCGACTGCACTATTAATGAACGGCCACTTTTATGTACTACCTAAACATGTCATTGCTTTTTTAGGCAATTTAACGATGTTCGATACAAGGGGAAATTAAATATACTGAACGAAACTATTTGTGACGATTCTTTTTACTGCATAGGTGGCAAACAGGCCACCTGCCTGATAAGCAGTTGCCGTAAACTATGGACGCTTGCAATACTTGGGGCATAAGTAGATAGATAAGTTTTTAATTTACTCCAAAATACATCATCATCATCATCATCATCTCAACCCATAAACGTCCCACTGCTGGGTACGGGTCTCCTCCATAAATTTGGAGGGATATTAGCAAAATACATATTGCATAAGTATTAAAATAATTACATCACGGTGTATTTAGGCCTGTGGATTTCTGTAAGATGAAGGTCCTCCCCCTGTCAAACTTGCTCACTTGTATGGTGGCCTACTTTATTGTTAATCCTACGACTACCTACCAATTAGTCGCTTTTTAAATCACAAAGCGCCAAATTAAGCAAAATGACTAAGCATGTTTGTAAACTTGCAAAACAAATAAACTAATTACAATATACTTAATATTAAAATTTCAAGTGTAGTACCGGATTATAGTTTGGAACTAGATGTTAAAAAAAAAATTATAATATCCGTGTGGTGACGGATTATAAATACAAATGTCACCACTCCGTTCCATCCCGAGTGTATCGTATGCGTTGATTAAGGGAGTAAGTTAGGCAGACAATATCGACTGCAAGAGAGGGAAAACTCTAAACAAAACCCTATACCAAACCGTCTGGCCAGTGTAGTATAGTAGGCCCCTCCAAATGTATGTATATCCCTCCAAATGTATGGAGAAGACCCGTGCCCGTCAGAGGGACTTTTATGGATTGAGATGATGATATATATACATCTAAGCTTTCTGCATTTTTTCTCTCTATGAACTTTAGTTCTGTCAAATATCAAATCCTCTTTGCGCACAAAATGCTTCACTCTAGAAGTATATTGCGTGCACAGAGGAGTGCAGTGATTATACTTAGATACGTAAGCAATATGTTGCAACCTGTGCATTGCATGGTGCATTTACTTTGACTAGAGGTCGGTCAGTTTGTGGCAATTCGGTCATAATTCATTTAATCAAATGTATGAAATAAACTGCTTCTATATTTTTATTGGTAACTCTAACGCTCGACTATAAATACGTATAAAAAAGAAAACCGGTTGACAAACAAAGCAACAAAAAGGTACTGAACTGTTTTATCTTTAAATAATAGTATAAGAAGCTATATGTTTTATCGACGTCAAGGGATTACCCATAATATAACGAATGCTTGCATGACGTCACAACGTAAAAGTTCAATCATGTTGTTATACTAAATATTATACCTATGTAGGTATAATATACAATACAGCATCATATGCGTCTACTGGCACAATTCATCGTTTGTTTATTTAAATGTTTTATCGATTATAACTCCAGTATTGTTGATCTGCATGTCGTCGTTCGGTAAACAAATCAATAAGACAAGAGTAAGTTTTAAGTTCAAACATGAGCCAAATCGCTCTAGGAGATGCCGAGATATTTGTACCGTTGTAGAACGAATACATTGCGAGCTCATAGTTCGACTCGAAACACTACTTTATTTAATAAAATTCTCATCGTAACGTCGACTTAAATTGTTTTACGCTGCAATGAAGTACGCTTTTACCAATGCATAGTTCCAGATTGCAGCACTACTCGTACAATTTTCAGTAAGAGTCTTAACGCTTGCGAGTGGAAATAAACAGCTATTGTTGCTGCGATTTATGTTAAAAACCAACTAGGTAAGTATTGTAGCAATGTTTACTAGATTTAAGTTTGTATTATTGTTGGAAGTTTATTGTTTCCTATTAAAATTTTGATTGTACTTAAAATAAAGTATATTATTTGCGTAAAGATTTGGATGACTTCTGTTGATTTATAATCCGAAGTAAACTATTAAAAGCAACGGACGATGTCTCTCTCTCTCTCTATCTTTCTTTTCCTGAAAGTATATTTCACTTGATGGTAGAGTAAGCCATTCATGTCTATTTCTCTCAATTCACGGACCTCTTAATCCTTTCATTACTCTATGTAATGAAAGGATTAAGAGTTTTTACACTGTGGTAATACAATCATTAGAGGTTGTCCAATATAGTTCTCAGAAAAGAACTCTAGAAGATGTTTTTAACACCAATCCCGTACAAAAAACAAGCAAGCCACCTGGGACTACCAACGCGAAATTCTCAAACACAAAGTAAAGTGTTAACACACAGTTAAGTGTTTCGAGTCTGATTATGCCAGACTGATCACCAGATTGATCACTTAAAGTTTCGTTTTGTGTAGGTATTGAGCACACAACACTCGGCGCGGTCACAGATTAATAAATAGTTACTGGCGCGGTGAAGGTGACATGTACTTTATATATTTACTAGCTGATTCCTGCGGCTCCGCTCGCGTGGATATCGGTTATCGCTGTAAAAAGTAGCCTATGTGTTATTCCAGACCATAATCTATCTATGTGCCATATTTCATCCAGATCCGTTCAGTAGTTTTTACGTGAAACAGTTACAAACACCCATCCATCCATCCATACTTACAAACTTTCGCGTTTATAATATTAGTAGGAAGTAGGATTTCTAATCACTGTGTTTAAATGGATGTCCTATTAATGATGTAGATAGTATCTTGCATATTGATGCTTACATTTATTTTTATTAGATACATTTCCGTGAACTTCAGGGACTTCCTTTAGGGAATTATAGGGCTGGAGGGCATTTGTTTATTATAAACACAGTACGCTCGAGTAGGGATAGTAAATATTTGATATAGAAATCGTACGCTCCTATTATGAACATGGTTTTTCTCTGTATTGAATTTGCCAAAATGCGGCTAACATAAGGATAAAAATAGATTGACTTACTTATATAGCTATACAAAATACTGGATAAGATTTCTATTGGTTTGTAAAGGCAGCTAAAGATAGATGCCAAACTATTTATATGGAGTTCGAATAATATATTATTCCATTCCAAGAGATTTATTTTCTAGTTGCAGCATATTTTGACTAACAATTAATCTATACTAATAATATAAAGCTAATAAGTTATATTGTTTAAAAACGGTAATCTTAAGATCAACCAATCCAATATTTTTCACTTTTATTGAGAAAGATTACAAGCAATAAAATATTACGCTATGCCCCTTAGGGGCGTAGCAGTAGCTTTGAACGTGACAAATAAGAAAACTAAATTTAACGCGAGTGATAACACGAAGAATAAACGAATGCTGTAATTTTTTACCACGTTTTTTTTTACTACTTGGGTGGCAAACAAGCACACGGCCCACCTTATATTAAGCAGTAACCGTAGCCTATAGTAGCCCGTAGCAGTAACCCATTTTTTGACACCAGGGCTTTAAGATGGAAGTAACCCTGTGATTGGAATACATTTCTTTCAAAACGCATCCCTAAATGAGCGCTGGAGACCTGTACTCATACACAGGAACACAACATCACCGCTGTATGTAGTTATTTGGCTGTGGTCTTCTGTAAGGTGGAGGTCCTTCCCCAGTCGAGCTTGCTCGCTAGTATGGTGCCCTACCTCTCTTAAATGGTATTTACGCGATCATCCATTATTTGCATTGTTATACAAAAAATCCTAGATTCATAATCAGCGCCTCAAAACCGTCCTTGCATTAAATACGCGCATTGTTGCGTATATTTCAAACAGTATCGCGTCGGTCGAGTCTCTACACTATAAATGCAACTTTTTATCATGATGCATAAGGTTGAATTTATAAATTAATATGTTTTAATACTTTTGTATAAATGGCGACAGTTTTGAATGTTTCTTTTATTCGAGAATGTATGTATCTTGGATTTTTTGTACTTATATCCATGACTATTTGCTTGGTATTTCCAAGTTTCACCGGCAGTCAAATAATAACTCATTTAGGAATGCGTTTTGAAAGATACGTATTCCTATCCCAGGGTTACTTCCATCTTAAAGCCCTGGTGTAAAAAAAATGGGTTGGCAACACGCAAGTGATACCTCTGGTAATGCAAGCGTCTATAGGCTACGGATACTGCTTAACATCAGGTGGGCCGTATGCTTGTTTGCCACCCAAGTAGTATAAAAAAAAAAAAAAAAAATAACAAACTTCGTTCATTCGATACAAATAATATTTCTTATTTGCAGAAAATATACATAGGCATATTTTTAACTACCGAACGCACTGTTGAAAATAGTCTCGACTTGTTGCAAATGCAATTCACACCACACAGTTAAATCCTCGTGCGTCAAGCCACAGATGTAAATTATAAATATCTATATATTACGTCCGATTATATTTAAAACATAGCTAGGTGCACTCTATGATCGGTAAACAGTTAGTGTATTAAGCTACCTAGGGTTTGGTAAAGCTATGGATGGGTAACCGTGCAATGAATTTTCAGCTAAAAAATCAGTCATTAGATCACGGCCTATATGAGCGACCTGAACAACTCAGTTACCGGGTTGGCCACTATGAAACCACTCGATGAAATAAAAAAAAACATGCGGGGCAGTCTTTGGGGAATGCGAAAACGAATAGACGTGAAAACGAAGTAACTTGTAAATTGTATCGTCGAGCTATTAAATTATTGTTTTGAATATAGAAAGCATTCGATGTCGATGATAATTTTTGTCCACCCAAATAGTGCTCAGCGCGCCTTTTCACTTCAAAAACCTATTAATCATTGTTTGTATATAAATACCTATAAGTATTTTCATATCTATGTCTATATCTACCTTCATAGCTCCAAATCTACAGAAACTTCAATCAAATTGACGCGAATCTCGCGGGATTTCATTCGCTCGACGTGTTGACAACCAACTTGTTTTGTTTTGTTGGAACCTCATTTTTAGGGAAGGTAAAAGAATGTGGTGTGAAATTGAAAATCTCGTTAGAGAAGTATATTTAACTTAATATTCGAAATAAATAATAATGTTTATGAAATAACATACACAGTAGTGTATAATATAACTACTGTTCGATAAATCTAGTGGTCGATGAGTGCGTCTACTGGTCCCGTGTCCGAAACCCGGGGTAGGCCAAAAATAGAAATAGGATTTTCCTGTTAAGAAAATCATAATGAATGCCCGAAGTTTAAAACTTGTCGTGATCGATATTCGGTGAATGTTATATATCTACTGACATATAAAGTTTAGTTATGCTGTCAAAGTCATTGTAACCATTGATTGTTTACTGATCTCAGTGTGGGTAATAAAACCTTTAATCTAATATCGATAGGTAGCTTTGTACACAGAATTAACTCACACATAATATATAATGTGTTTGGGGCTTTGGGCTTCTAGATAATTAAGTTGACAAAGTTCGGTCACGTTAGGTTAGTCAAACTTGACTTTGGTATAAACCTTGAGACGTCAAAATGCCTTTGACATTAATGAAAAGCGATTATGTAGCTAAATTGATATCTAATACCCTTTATACTTTACGACTTTTTGCTTCGATTGAATTACGATAGCCAACGTTTATTCATTACGATTTATTCATTGATGCAATGCAAACGTGATACAGCCGTTTATTGTGAACCTTTACACGCTACGACTTTTTATATTAATCCGCAATGTAAACGTGACAAAATAATACCCTTTATACTTTACGACTTTTTGCATCGATTCAAAAACGATAGGGCCACATCATAAGCTGCCAACGTTTATTCAATTATGTAATTATGTTTCATTTATGTGAAAGCGTCCGTTCAAAAAGCATTGAGTTTAAAGCTATTTAAAAAAAAAGACGTGTGGCACTCGGGGACTGCCACGGTAAAGCTATTGCATATTTTGTAGTATGATTTTTTTTATCGAAACAAATAAAAAATTACTTTACAGAATTATCTAAATCATTTTATTTTATTCTCAATTATTCATAAAAATATATAATAATAAAAATGAATACTTGTAATAATTTCATAAGACTCCTTATACTATAATCTTTTTCACATTAATATTCTCTTAGATCAAAACCTCCTTACACAAATTTGACAAAATTATTATTATTGGCCGTTTAGAGAATTCGTCATTAAAAAAAGTATCACCGCTGTGCCGCTCGGAGTGAGGGTGTTAGGATTATTATTTTCGTTACGGAATTTCTGGATTCGGTCTCCACGCCCAAGGCCCGCGATCGAAGCTATGCAATAGCTTAATTAAAGCGCTTTAAATTTAATATAGTTTAATAAAAATCATCTCGTTTTAAAAACGCTGATTTGCGATTATATAATAATAAATGTATTTGTTTAAATTCAACGCGAACGAAGCCTTACTCTCTCCAATATTTTGCATCAATACAAACGCGACAGAAACACAATACAATCGCTAGCTGTCAATCTTTACCCACTGTACAGCTAACTATCCCTAACTGTTATTTTATACTGTTGTATTTTTGCTTCATGTATAATAAAGAATATTCTATCCGCGTGTATCTACTTTTGATACAAAATGCTTTTTGCATTAAACAAACGCCTTAAAATCGCAAGTCTATCGATGCATTAGCGCATTAAAGATACGCGCGTTACCATCTATTAGGTACTAAAAATGGTAGTGTGCGATCTTTCTGAACTTTAACAATATAATATATAATTGCGCAATGTTTCTACTGCCGAGTCTATGTATGATTAAGTACCCCTAATAAAACGCGACAGCCAAGGCCAGTTCGGCCAAATATGGGCGAACTAAATAACTCTGCCACCAGGTTGGCCACTAACCAAAAATTAGGTAAGAATAAGTGAAACATAATTTTGTATACGCCTCTATTTTCCCATGGTCTATACAATCACCAAGCCAATAATACAAAACTGTGAACATATACATTGACTATGTTTCACCAAATATGTAGACGACTTTTCCTTATGTACAAAAACAAATAAACATTCTACCCGCCATCCGCGTGCTAGACGACATTAAAACCTGACACATACACTTTATATGTAGGTAGTAAAAATTTCCGGGTACAACTTTTCCGCAGAGACGCTATGAACTACTTTATTTTAAATCCAGTTTGTATCTATAATTAACTACATCATATATTATTATTACGTATACCTACGTGTTTTGCCATTGTTGTTGCTTTATTTTTACACTGCGCATTATCTCATAAGCGGTTATGTTCTAAGCTTCCGCACGCAGTTTCGCACGGACTGTGTGTCAATAAAAAAATGCATATTGTTTAAAGTATCCCTTTTTCAATTTAATATATTATTTTTCGTTTTATTACTTCTTATATAGCCAACAAGTATACAGCCCGCCTAACGGTAAGCAGTTACCGTGTCGGTTATGGACGCTTGCAATAACCTGGGCATTCTCGCGTATTCCTAATCCGAAAATTTGAAACACCAAAATTTTGTGATAGAATATCATAAGTAAGAAAATGTTTCTTTAACAACAAAAGACTTTATTTTTTAAATCCCTCTGCAGCAAGGGCTTTCACAAATATTGAAACAACGGAACTTCCACCAAAAATCTAGACGCTTTGTGATTGTTGATTGTGTATCCATCAATATACTGGCGGTGCAGAGAATAATATCTGACTGACCGACACTGGAAAGGGGATGGGGAATTGGGTGTATAATTGCCTAGCACCTGCAGCAGCATAGTTATACAGCTTCGTGTACAAGAATAGTATGAAGAACTATAATTCAATTGATGCACTAATCTCTGGTAACTAACCTCTGGTATTTATTTATTTAAACTTTTGCACATAATAAAATTGTACAACGGCGGACTTAATGCCTTAAGGCATTTTCTACCAGTCAACCTTTGGGGGTGTAGAGATAAAATATGGTAGGTGCAATTATTCTCATTCAATGATATGAATAAGATATACACAAATTTACAAGAATATACATAAATATATACATATAATATTAATATTTATGTATTGCAAGCGTCTATAGGCTACGGTTACTGCTGAACATCAGGTGGACCGGGCCGTATGCTTGTTTGCCACCCAAGTAGGATAAATATATATATTTATGAAGAGAAAAAAAAATGTATTTATGTTTGAAATTTTCATAATGCCTTGGTGGTCCAGTGGCCGCAGTATGAGCCTACTGTGCACGAGGATGTGGGTTCGATTCCCACATAGGACAAAACTTTGTGTAACCCACAAAGAGTTGTTCTGAGTCTGGGTGTAATTTGTGTCCGATAATTGTATATTTGTAAAGTCCCCGCGACACAGAGCTTGTTCTTTCGTGCGGGAGTTGTCTTTTAAAAAGATACAAAAAAAGATAGTTGATAACTACAAGAATGCTACTATGAGTTTGTCAATTATAAACATAAATACAAATATTTTCTCTCTATATTTTTTTTCTTTAGAAAATAGCTAAATAAATGTCGAACCGTTTAAAACCGGCACGGGCTGCCAGTAATTTAAAATGAAAATCTAACATAATTTATATTGTGTATTGCTAAAATATTTTTATGGGATCAAGTTGCATCCCTCTCCTAACACGCGCCACAGCCGGTCCCCCGCCTTCCGCGTCCAGTCCGACCTTTCTAAGGCCACCATGCTGGGGCCCGACCGTCCTACCTTAAGCTTACCGAGCCGTGGCTGCACTCTAGGTTACTTGTACTTCATCGGCCGTCAGTCCTTGCAGATGTGACCAGCCCATTGCCACTTAAGCATACTAAATCTGCGAGCTATGTCAGTAACTTTGGTTCTTTGTTGGATTACCTCGTTACGAATTATAGTTCTCTTCATAGCCCACTGTGCGTCTTTTAATTTGTAAGAGGCCTATGTCCAGCAGTTGACTGTGATAGGCTGATCGATTGAAGTCATTTCTCTGGTATTGCAAGTATCCTCCATAGATAAATGTTAACCACAAAGCGCATGTTATGTTTGTGTCCTTTAAAGTATAAAAATACCTTATGATACCATCCGTTTTTCGATATCTAGAATAAAAAAGAAATATATTAAGAAAATTGGTTTTAGTAATGAATTCTAAATTTCAAAGTCAACATCTTGCAGTGACACGCTTGACTAATGAATTTAACCACTCGAGTGCTGTTAGCATTCTCTCTATTCAAGCAACTCAAGTAAACACTGAATGAACTCCAAATTAAAAGCATATCTTCTCCAAAAAGGTACATACAATACCAAAAAGAAAAACATTACTTAAGAACTTTGACTTTGCAAGAGAATAATTAATGATCTCGCTTGTTGACACCTTTATCTCTGCTTTCCATAACAGGTTAAGCAGCTTGTAAATACAAGAACAAATTATAAATTTAATATTGCAGTCATGTGCGAAGTTGCATTGACGTCATACCCAACTGGCTTGATAAAGATATGTTTATGATTATTTTTAGGCTTTGGATAATTACGTAGTATATTATCAAGGGTGTTTCCATTGTTTATCAAAGTAACAAAGGCTGAGATAACGCTCGCAATCTCTCATTGTCTTTTATTTTGACTGGTAGGTCTACTGATTAGTGACTCTGACTGCTAAACCGGAGATTGTGGGTTCTTCGCCCAGAGCAGTTAGTCTTTTGAGCAAGAAAGAGGGACGGACACACACGTTATATAGAACCGTCTCTTTTTCTCGCTCGAACGACATAGTACGGCCCTAGGAAACTTTGTCTGACCACGCTACTTTGTTATGTCTAGATGTAATTTATTCATAATAATACTAATGAATGTATTTATTTAGAAATATATAACATACCGGTTGTCTTGTGGCCTTAGTACAAACTCAGTCTAATTTAGAATCAAGAACATGTGCCTTATTAGCAGTTTGTTTTGTACATGAATATTTCTTTTGTGTGTGTGTGCCCTATGACACGTTTAGTAGCTAGATGACCGTCATCATTATCATCATTATTTCAACCCACGCGGGCCAGACGGCTAGGTATAGGCTTTAGTTTCGAGTTTTTCTCTCTTGCAGTGTATATTGTCAGCCTGACTTACTCCCTTAGTTTACTCTTTCGACATCCTCGTGATGGAACGGGGTGGTGACATTTGTATTCTTAATCCGTCATCACACGGATATGACACTACGGCATTTCAAAAAATGATAAAAATATTGGACGACATAGACTAGTTGTCTTTTATAGTAATAAAATACTATTGTTATTTCGTCTAAAGGTCGTCATTAAACTTCATTTCAATTTATTTTTATAACTAGAAATTTTTCATCAAAAAGAATAATGGACACTGAGCATGTTAACTATTTTCAGCCGTGTTAGCTGCTGAAAATAGTTGACATTTTAAGTTTAAAATAAAAGAAGAAAATATTTATAAAATATTCAAAGAGACGGTGGCGCCCCCACAGTTGAATGTACTTGAATAATATTTACAGCTTAGTAAAAATTTTCAAATAAACTCGACAGCGTACGTTGATAAGTTCTATTATTAAATTTACGAGCTGTAGACGTGGCTATCTGCAGTCTATACTACTTTAAAGTACCTGAGCGTCTATAACTTTGTTTACTGTATGAAATAAAAGTACATTAGACAACTGGAAAGAAAATGAATGAGCACTTAAGATTGCAGTCAACTTTTTGTACATTTTAGTTGTAACTGTGGTCCACAAGGATTCACATTTGCATTGTAATAATAAATGTGGCCTATCAAAGCCAAAGAAGTGCCTTAATGATAACGGAGTTTTATATCAACAGCTATTGTTACTATAGGCAACTAGCTGTTGCCCGTGGCTCCACCCGCATGGATGCTGGTTATCGCGATAAAAAGTATCTTTAAGGATAGGAAGGATCTAGAGTCTCCTCTAGTTAGGTACATACTTTACCACCTAGGGAAAGCTCCAGGATACTCTCTATCGCCTTCAGCCATTAAATCGTTAAAAAGGTAACAAACAAATAAACATACAAACAAACAGAATTACTTTCGCATTTATAAAATTAGTATGAAAGATTTTTATTTACAAGTAATTTACAACTACAACTATAAATCACATAATATAAACAACACAAAAAAAAAGAAGGGGAGGGCTGCTTAGTAGGCGTCGTAAAATTCCTCCGCATCGATGTCTACTGAAAACGTGCCCAGGAGACTGGCAGCATTGCCACGCTGAATGGCAATGCTTATTCTTTGAGCCAAATATAAGCCAGCCTTCTGGTCACGTGAAGCGTCGACTAAACGCTTGGACAAATCTTTAAAAAGACAGCGGGCACTTGTACCCCACGGCCCAAGCGTTTCGACTCCAAACGGCTCAAATACATAATCTCCGATGAGATTACTGTATTTGCGCCGCTTGAGAGTCTCCGCGGATGCAGCAGCAGCACCAGCACAACCTGCTGTGCTTGGAAGATGAGATGGCGCGAGGGTGTCGACACATGTTGCGTCCCACACCAAAGGCCTACCCATCTTCCATGGCAGTAAAGACATACCATCAGGTCTCTTACCATCGTTGCGTACCAAACCGTTGGGTTCCCGTATAGCTGGAACGCCAGCGGTGACAAGGGCACGTCGGAGTATGTCATTTAGGTTAGCGTGCCGGGATATGCGACCTGCACTCCTGCTGCATGACAGGCCGTGGTGTCCAAGGCTGTCGACGGCTTCACCACAGCAACATCTATGCGGAGAAACAGAAGGAGCACCTAGGCGAAGGCAAGTAGCCATGCGGAAGGTAGTATCGTCCAACATGGTACCTATGTTGGGCGATGGGAGTGCCTGAAGCCAGAGTCCCGACTCCCATTCCCCCACAGCCAGCAAACGAGCGCGCTCAGCAGGACTGGTAGACGAGTTTATGAGGTTATTCCTAACCATCCTGCAAAACGGCTCATCCCACTGTCTCTGAGAAGAAAGGTTAGTGGGTAACTCAGTGTTGGGCACAGTAATTTTCCAAGCATTAATGGCATCGGTCTTACATGGCACATCTGAACCAACCAGTGTAGACTCTAAAATTTTCGTGGTTAGTTCTTCCGTGCTATGAACCGAGGACAAAAATGCTGGTAAACTGACATCGGAAATTTTGCGAACGCCGAGCCCGCCCAAACGAACTGGCAAGGACGCTTGAAGCCATGCTCGGTCGTTCAGGGCCACATTAAGAATTTTACTAATGGTGTTGTGGATAATTTGGTCCAATTTGCATAAAAGTGTTAAATGTTGCCAAAACGGGGTAAATCTTAAGGCGTGCGTGAATTTAGGGACAAAAAGGCAGTGTCGAATGATTGTAAAAGCCGAATGCATATTAATTTTCAGTAGTCGGTCCGAAACTTCACAGAAATTTTGTACTTTTTCTTGTATATAAGAATTGAAAGCTTCTTCAAAAATTGGGGACCCGAGGAGGTGAAACGTATTTTTCTCAATAATTTTGATGTTAGGTGCCAAAGTATTAAATTTTGATAAAACTGAAAGTTTGTCATTAATTTTGTCGCTTATGTAAATTTCACATTTGCTCGTGTTGAGCTCTAAACCAATAGAATTAAAATCATTTTTTAAAAAAGCCAAATCTTG
The DNA here is from genome assembly GCA_947095525.1 of Trisateles emortualis. Classification (NCBI taxonomy): domain Eukaryota; kingdom Metazoa; phylum Arthropoda; class Insecta; order Lepidoptera; family Erebidae; genus Trisateles; species Trisateles emortualis. The sequence goes on along the minus strand of OX352740.1, from coordinate 8,715,960 downwards.
AAATACTGTTTCTACATCGCCTCCTAGGGTCCCATCATCCAGGTACCAGGTTAAATTTTGATTTAATTTTTAACTATTATAACGCTTGATTACCTCGGCAATATACATCACCGGAGGATAGTCGCGTAAATTTAGGCTAAGTCAGATTGTTACTAACGATCAGTCTATAAATGCAACACATCCAAGGCGAATGCTCAAAATACAAAATAAATATCTCTTTTTTAAAGGTAACACAACTTTTGATATCTATTACAAACTTGTAGCGATAATAATGTTTAATAACGTAAACACAGCTCACAAGTTTACAAAGACTTGAAAGTCGAAATAACTATCGGTAAGTTACAGAAATAAAATCAGAATCAGTCCCACGACACTCGGTCTACCGCATAAAGGGTTCACCAAAAGTTTTTCTTTTTATTTTCTGCGTAGTATTTTTAAACAACATACATATTTACGTAAGGTATGGTACAGTTTCTCAGTTCGTAGTCGCTACGACGACAGAACCTTTATCACCCAGTGGCCAGCTATGTGCCCTGCCCATTTGCATCGCCACTAAATTAAGGCAATTGTTCAAGCTATATCGATGTTTTATTATACCAAATATAATAAAACATCGTTATAGAAAAATAGAATAGATACAATCAATGATTTTGATACTTAGAAATACCCACTAATATGCCTGGCCATGACCACAATGTCCACTTAAATATATTATGTGGTTAGGAAAAACACTGTTTAAATGTTTCTATTTTAAAACATCATATTTATTATTTTTTACAGTAGGTATTTTTTTTTTGTATTTCTTACTAGCTCCGGTTTTAACATAGGTCTCGCTTAATCGCTTAATAATGATAAAAGATCAATTTGTTGTTGTTATGAAAACATTGTTACAACACTTGTTTTACTAAGTAGGTACTGAGAAAAATAAGCTGTTGTCTGTGGCTCCGCCCATGTGGATGTCGGATATCATGATAAAAAGTAGCCTACGTGTTGTTCCAGACTATAATCTATCATCCAGATCCGATAAGTAGTTTTTACATGACAGACAAACCTTCATACTTACAAACTTGCACATTTATAATATTAGTAGGATAAAGCAGTTGCATCATAATATAATGTGTTAGCTTATCTAAAGAGGAGTGCAGCGTATCAGTCTCTAAAAGGCATTTTTTGAGGCATTAAAAATTATAAAATCAAGAAATAAAAAGTTCACGTTATAAGCATTTCTATATCTAATCTGCCTAAAAGTGGCATTTACGGCAGTCGAATTGAAAAGTCAAAAAAAGCAAATGTATGGGATTTGACGTAAGTTCACGATATATTGTCTTAAACTTACGTCAAATCCCATACATTTGCTTTTTGATGTTTTGGTTCGAGTACCGTTTTTGCCACTTGTCTAGAGGGGCTGTAGTTTCATTTTATTAGAACACCGTGACCCGTAAATGTTTTGACATGTCGCCTCATTGTCTGTTTGTTTATAGCCGCGATGCGATAGTTCTACCAACTTTATTGTTCTAGTAAATCGAGAACTAGAAATTATCTCAGTGGGTTTACGACACTAAAACTAGCATCACTATAGCCCGTGGAAAGCACGAAACTTGAAACGATATGTACGGAATGATATACACTTATGTACCTACGTCTACCATAGGTTTATACATTGTAATATATATGGTGGAGTTTTAGGCGCAACAAAGAACTGCTACTAATTTATTTTTTCATTTTACATTACATTTACATTTTTTTTATTATTGAAGAGAAAAATTCTTAAAGCGCGTTGAGCACTTTTTGGGTGAATAAAATCTATGGAACTCGCGTTATCGTTACGAACGCTTTCCATATTCAAAAATAATAATCTAATATATCGACGATATAATTCACAAGTTATTTAGTTTTCACTTCTATGGGCATTCCCCAAAGACTATTTTAGGCTGTTACTCCTGTATCACTGCAGAGCAAAAGCCTCCTTTCCTTTTTCCTTGAAAGCCTATATTTTTATATTAAAACAGAATTCAAATTTTAAATTGAAACTTCTAAAAAAATTGCCAACTTCAATCTGATGATTTAACAATTTCATAAAAGCTGCTGGACGACTGTTAGGGCAACTATACAATAATATATGTCGTAGAAACTGAGATCAGCCTACATTTAGAAGTAGATTCCAATACGTTTATCGTCCGATACGTTTAAGATTGAAATCTTGGCCAATTTTGTAGGTACTGTTAGTTTGTAATTCAAGAGGCTATAAAGATTCAATGACACATTCAAATAATATTAACGATACATTGGTCTCTGTTTTTTTTTCTATTCATTTATAATGAAGGGAAAGTTTGTTTCTCCATTATTAAAACTTCTAATATATACTAATTTAAGGTCATAAGTAAACTTATAAATTGTTGGTAAAGTTTCTAAAAGTCGTGGTAAGCAAAGAGTACATGTGTACATTTATTTCGGATATAAAGATTCAAACAAACTGTTTGTACTTCGCAAATGGTTATAAAAGTAGAACAATCAATTTCAAGTAAAGTACTTTGACAACGAGACTTAGACTTAGGATAATGTTCAAAGTCTTAGATATAATGTTATTACAAGGCAAATGCCTTAGGGAGTGTTTTCACTAAAGTAGACATTTTATAACAAGTTGAAAGTCAAATTGAATAACGTGGATCAAATATAAATTCATAATAAAATGATTTTTGGAGATTAAAATAGAAAGTGGTTGGCAAAAGCAAAACCCTTTCTATCATTTAAGATTGATGGAAACTGCCTTAAACAATTAACAAACTATTATTAATAGGTATGTTTAGAAAACATTTCAGGTAAAATAATATTAAAATATATTCAGTAATATTCTCATTAATATACGATGAACCTCATGGTACAATTATGCGATTGCTAACTCACAATTTACTACTTAGAACAAAGAAAGGGAGAAAAGCATTTTTTATTTATTTATTTAAGAAAACAATTGCGTAACAAAGCTTAAAACTAAACACATGTAGTACAATATATTAGGTAGTTACACAACCAGCACCGTTTTCCACATAATAATTTTGACATGTCACAGGTTGATTTACTTGCTATAAATATTTTGTTCTATAAAATATATCATCATCATCATCTCAGCCAAAAGACGTCCACTGCTGGACATAGGCCTCCCCCAAGGTTTTGCACAACTCTCGATCCTGAGCCGACCTCGCCCATCGGTTGCCCGCAACCTTTACCAGGTCGTCGGTCCACCTTGTTGGAGGCCTGCCCACGCTTCAAAATATATATTTCTAAGTAACTCTATTTATTCTAAATAACCTGGATTAGATTACTTTTTTTTTGAGAAACAGTAAGTTTAGTAGGTATACAAAGAATTTTTTAACAGATATAGTGATAAATAAAATAAGTCCAGTTCAGTAAAGTTATCATTATAGGATTTCATTAGCCGTCGCAAAGGTACACAGTCGCCTGCATTAGTTTTGTTCAAATTAGGAGCAACTAAACAATGTGAATAATTATCCCGAATACGTTGTGAGCGGCTTGGTGTGCGAATATTATATCTGGTTGGGTATATAAGTATGAGTTGATTACAATCGAAGTGATTGTGACAAATTTTGTAGAGTAAGATTTGGTCAAGAAACAGTCGTCTTGAATTTAGGTATGTTATTGAGAACTTGTCTTTAAGGATGCGATAGGAGGCGAAACTATGAGAGCATCTGTAATAAGTACTTCGAAGATATTTTCGCTGTACAGTCTCGAGTTGATCACTATATTTCAAATAAAATGGATTCCATACAGGTGTGGCATATTCCAGTTGCGACCTAATCAATGTTTTATAAAGTAATAAGTATGTGCCCGGACGTCTAAAATAGGTGCATGTTCTCATGACGAACCCGTAGAGTTGGTAGGCCTTGCTTACGATGTTATTAATGTAGATATCCAGGTGAAGTTTACTGTCAAAGTGTATACCAAGATCTTTATTTGTTGAAGATTTTTCTCGAGAAGTTTCGCAGAGGGTTTTAACACACAAAATGACGTACTACATTACAGAAAGAAGGAAAAGTTGTTTAATAAAAACAAAAAAGAGACATAACTACACACAAGAAACGACAAGAACATAATAATAAGAAAAAAGTTAAAAAAAAACAGTCTACAAACTTCGCCGCACGGGACAATAAGTTGTGAAATCCACAAAATTCTCGATCCGAGTCTGGATGCACTTTGTGTACACAAATTATATTTGTAAGGCCCCCTAGGTTCCTCCCTCTAGAGACACGGCATGTTTCCTCGTTTGAAAGTCGTCTTAACACACCATAATTATTTATCCATGGCCTTATAATTTAATATGATTTCGATCTGAATAACTGCATTCAACCACGTTTAGTCAGCAAATACTTGAAGATTAACAAGCCAACTTTCTGAAAACGAGGCGCGGATTCCCTTCGTCTTGTTCACCCAAAAAGAAGAAAAGTGTTATTAAGAATCGAGAATATAACACAAATTCACCATACCATAAAGTAATATCAGTTCAGTATTGAATTCTGAGGAAACTTTGGAAGAACTGTATTTGTTCGGCACTGCACACACGAAACTTTGATAAACCCCGAATGCAAATAGATAGGGGTTGAACTGTTGTTTGTATATCAGTTTATGGCATAGTATCGTGTACTTCTGCGACCTTGCAGCTAAATTCTAGCTATCTCTACATATCTGCAAAGTTAAGGAAGCTTGCCGCGGTCGGTCTGTAGATGGGAGTCCTCTTAGGGTATCGGAAAGGATGTTTACCCTGATCCTGCGCCCAATCTCTCTGCGGTCATTTTGAATTGCCGTCACACACTAATGCAGTATATTACGTCCTGTATAGTTAGTTGATTTCCTTTGAGTATGTGAAAACTAAATCGGTCTAGATTACTATTATGGCATTGTAGTGTCCAAAAATAATACCATCATTTATAATTCTTTGAATAACAAAGGTATTCATATAAATCGTTACTACCATTTTAAAGTTACGAGTTCCTGATAAGTCCGTGTTAATAATTCAAAAAGAAAAACAATTTAATTTTGAAGTCAAGAAAATGTTAGGTACTTTTTTAGAAGCCTATGGACCAGCTTCCATCCATCCATCTCAGCCACAAGACGTCCACTGCTGGACATAGGCCTCCCCCAAGACAAATTCCACCAGCTTAATTATTTTCAATTACCTATCTGTTTGTTTAACCTACTACTGTATGAGACAAAGTTTAATTATGTAGGTGTTTGTAGATTGGCTACAAGACAATTAACCTTCTAGGGGTCATCAATCTTGAAACTATTGCATTACCTAACATCACTTTAGTTTGAAGGAGCAAGTTAATAAACACAGACGTAAGTAAACTTCTTGAACGTTCTTTAATAAGTTACGTAAACTGTACTTTGAGTGGTCAACTTATGAAGACGATTAATGTCATTAAAGTTTGCGAAAGAACTTTTGTCATCTGCTTGAAATAGATTAAGCTTCGTTTGACTTCGGAGAACAATAAAATTACTGACTATTCAAAGTGTAGTTAATTCAGTTTAGAATTAGAAGCGTCATTTGAATTTGTCTTGGTACCTTACTGGTTGATATAATAAAGGTTTTGAAACAATGGCGGAGTCTAACCTGGAATCTGTCATGTAAAAGATCACAGCTAAATACAATTACTTGGGTTCGTGCTAATCAACCAGAGACAAAGTCACTCTTTCGAGTTACCCAGAAGCATGACTCATCATCACTCTTACAAGTGACTTTGTCACTTAGGCTAGCCTAACGAAAGGTGAAGCAAATTGTGGATAATTCTAATCAGAAAATGACTGCCTCATTGATTTAGACTCTAGTGGTCGTTGAGTGCGTTCAAGGTTTGATTCTCGGGCCAGTCCAAAAATAGACTTTGAATTTTTCTGTGAAGAAATTCACAATAGCTGCTGAGTGAGGGAATTAAGAGTGCATGTACAGTAATAATAATAATAATATTTATTTATTGACACAAATCAAATAACTTACATTTTAAGTTTCACTTGTGCGTTCCCACAACATTGCACAATCACATTTAAACTTAAACGTTAGCGTTTAAACACTAGCGTCTAAACTAGGCAGAGCCTGTATTTTAGATGCCAGTTTCTTCCAGTGACGTTAAAAAGATACTATTAGACTATTAAATATACATTCATAGATAATCTTATAATGACAGGTAGATACAAGACGTTTACAATAATATTATGCCATACGGCTATTGGTGTACCCTCGAGTCAACATTACAAAGTGCATAAGCAGTGCTGTGTCACACTTGTGCACAATAATACCGAACAGAGGCTCGTCTCCGTAAAAATTTACCGCCGTGTCCAAAATTCGGTTAGCACCACATTATTAGAGGTAGTCCACTTAGAGCACCCGTCAGAATAGCACCTGCGCGAATAGCACCTAGCCTTGTCCACGAAGAGCACCCATCAATAATATTATAAATCTGAATCCACGAAGAGCACCTGCCAAAAATAATGATGGGTGCTCTTCTTGGACTAATATAGAAGCTATTCGCGCAGGTGCTTTTCGGACGGGTGCTCTAAGTGGACTACCTCCATTATTATAAGATCTAAAAACTGTTTGACTTTAAAAATAAAGAGTAAACTAGTGTTATTTATTTCGCTGTAGGTAAACATAGTTTTGGGGTTTTTCCAACGAGCATTTGCGTCGCAATGTTAATAATAGGTACCTACTACAGTTTAATAAAATATTGTAATGATTCTGTACAGAGGTCATTGGGTTTAATACTCCTCAAGGGAATTAATTTAAGTATTTCGTTTTAATATACGAGTATATATATATATATATATAGTACTTTTTCCCCTGGGGGTAGTTGTGACAGCTAGGCAACTTTTATATACTTCCCAGTATTAAATTAAATAAAAATAGAAATCTATATATTTTGAATAATCTATTTATATATTTGTTATGATAATATAATTTACCCACCAGTTGTGTATTATCTCCAATCTCACTCTCCATTACATCTTATAACAAGAACACAAAACCAAAGGCAAAGTGACACAGCACAATATGGATGACATGGCACTGTCAAAAACATCCTTTTCAACATTTATGGCCAATGTAGAAGAGCGGATGGCAAATTTTGAGGCAGAGCTGCAGAGGAGTACAAAGGCAGCAACAAATCCTCCTAATCTGGCCGGCCTTGCAGCGGACTTCACTGTTTTCAAACAGATGGTCTTTGACACAATTAATGTTTTCCGGCAACAAGTGGAGTTGCTAGCACGTGAAGTCGATAGTATGGAGATGCGTAGTCGCCGAAAAATGCTTCTGTTGCATGGGGTTCCAGAAGAAAAGACAGAAGATACGGCTGAAGCGGTGGTGAACGTGCTCAAAAACCAGTTGAAGATTGATGACTTCTCTGCAAATGACATTAAACGATGTCACAGGATGGGCCGACCTTCAGCTGCACACAAAGCCAGGCCTATAGTGTTGAAGTTGGAGCGAGTTGCAACACGCGACAAAGTTTGGTTTAGTAAGGCCAAACTAAAAGGTACCGGGAAGACGCTGTCCGAGTTCCTGACAAAGCCACGGCACGAAGTGTTCATGGCTGCGCGGGAACGGTTTGGGGTAGCCAAGTGCTGGACTCGTGAAGGACGCGTATACATCCTTGACCCCGATGGATCTCGCCACCGTATTGTTTCGCTTGCTGACTTGAACAGGCTCAACGACAAGACCACCGCAGCTGCAAAACCTGTGTCAGCAAAGCCTAGACGTGCTGCTGCCAACAAAAAGTAGACGCATTGTTTTCATTCATTTGATAAGGCTACGTCTCGGGTAATGTTTTTATTGCTTATTTTCTTTTCTTGTTATACCCTTCATTGTGCTAATCTTTGTGCGGCGTAACGTTTACCCTCATATTTTATGTCTACAACTTATTTTTAACATTTAACTTCAAGTTACTTAATTATTTCCTTTCTGATCTCAATACAATATTTTTATTACCTACATAACTGATAACATTTCTAGCTTGTCTTGTCAATATCTTTATTTATCTGTCAAACTAAGGTTGCGTTCCGTATCACACTTTCATTAAAAAACCGTCATTCTCAACAACTGTACAGACATTTATGTATTTTATTTTTCTTTTAAAATCTTGGCTTTAAAAGCATAAAATATTGTTGTTATTTATTTTAAATAGTTACCTAAAACTAATTTAAAACGAAATTTTAATAATTGTCTTTTTTTTTTTTTGGATTTACCCGAGCGTAGCAATATACACTTGTCTTGTCTTGTTATAGTATTAGTTTGTTGTTACACAAAACTGGCAGGTGGACAAATCTTCGCAAACTTATTAGTTAATTATATAGTACTCTAGCATATTATTTATTTATTTTATTTATTATTATTGTTTTATTATATATTATATACATATATTATATACTAGGACTTACACAATAAACAGATTTAATATTTAAAGTGTTATGTCGGATTTAAACAGTAGCCGTGATAGTGAAGACTTCTTATCTGCCAGTAGCAATAGTGATAGCTTCGTAAGTATTCCTTCACTATCTGACGAACTTGAATCTCAGTTTTCTAGCTTTCCCAGGGGTTTCAATGTAGTCCATATTAATGCACAGAGTATTCCCGCCCATTTCCCTGATATGCTGGCCAATTTTGACTGTAAGAATATCCACGCCGTTCTCGTTTCCGAATCATGGCTTAAACCATGTCTTCCTTCTGCTTCCTACTCTCTACCCGGCTTCCATCTTATTAGAAATGATCGCACTGTTGGGAGTGGTGGTGGTGTCGCCATTTATCTCCGTTCACATTTGAATTATCGTCTTATTGACGCATCAACACAACCACCACCACCCAATGCTGGTGAGCATCTTTTTCTAGAAGTTGAACTCTACCATACCAAAGTTCTTCTTGGTGTGTACTACTGTCCTTCTTCTCGTATCAATTTTTTTTCCTCCTTCGACCACCTACTAGAAAAACTATCCCCATCTTACAGTCACTCCATCATAATGGGAGATTTTAACACGTGTCTTTTAAAAAATGATTCTCGCTCTTCATCTTTGTGTAGCATTGTACAATCGTACAACTTGTCCGTTTTACCTTTAAATGCTACACACAACTTTCCAAATTCTACTCCTTCTCTTCTTGATCTTATCTTTGTTTCTTCTTCTCAGCTTGTAAATAAGCATGGTCAGTATCCTGCCGATGCTTTTTCGTACCATGACCTGATCTTTTTGTCCTATAACCTACGCCCCCCAAAGGCAAAGTCTAAAATCCTACTACAACGTAATTTTGGTGGCATGAAACTTGACAGCCTTCGTGAGGATGCCGGCAACATTGACTGGGATAATTTAATTGCAGCCGAATCAATCGACGAAAAGGTTAACTTTTTCAACGCCAGCTTGATTGAGCTGTATGATGTGCATGCACCATTTCGCGCCATCAAAGTAAAACATCTACCCGCACCTTGGCTTACAGACGATATAAAGGTACTGATGGCCCAAAAATCTGCCGCTAAATCAAAATATAAGTGTCGTCCAACCCTTAACAATAAGGAAAGATATATTGCGTTACGGAATCATTGCAGCAAGGTGTGTAGGAAAGCACAACGCCAGCATATTCATAACTCTGTTAAAAATGGAGATCCAGCAAAAGTCTGGAAGTTTCTGCGAAGCCTGGGAGTTGGTAAATCAAAGCAAGAAAATTTTCCCAAAACCATTAACATTAATCTTCTTAATCAATCTTTCACTTCTTCGTCCAAATACGATGGGACTATTAAAGCTAATACGTTACAGCATCTTTTTTCTCTTCCAACTCCAGGATTTTCCCCGTTCTTCTTTAATCAATTATCAGCTTGTGATGTTAAGAAGAGCATAATGTCTATTACATCTAACGCCATCGGTAATGATTGTATCAGTCGGAACATGATTATTCCTATCCTTGATGAAATCCTGCCCATAATTTGTCACATCCTTAATTTTTCCATTTCCTCCAGCGTATATCCATCTGCTTGGAAAGAGGCCCAAATTATTCCCTTACCCAAAAAACCTAACCCTTCAACCTTAGACATGTCCCAGTATCGTCCTATATCTATCCTTCCTTTCCTTTCAAAGGTCCTTGAGCGTCTAGTCCACTCCCAACTAACATCATTCCTTGCAAAAAATCTACTCCTAAATCCCTTCCAATCCGGTTTCCGTCCCGCTCACAGTACCGTCACCGCACTGGTCAATGTTACCGATGATATTAGGTTTGTTATGGAGAGTGGGAATCTTACAGTGCTATCCTTACTCGACTTTAGCAACGCTTTTAACACTGTAGATTTTCATATCTTACTCGGCATTCTCCGCTCTATTAACATATCTCCAAGGGTAATCGATTGGTTTCACAGTTACCTGTTTGGTCGCCGACAACGTATTCGTATAGAAGATTCATTTTCTTCTTGGTCTAATACTTCTGTTGGTGTACCACAGGGCGGCGTGCTATCACCTTTACTTTTCGCGATATTTATTAATTCCATCTCCAAGCAGTTAACTTCTTCCTACCACCTTTATGCAGATGATCTCCAAATCTACACTCATGCTCCAGTAGACAAGCTATCAGAAGCATTCTCCATAATCAACAATGATTTAATACGAGTCTGTGACTGGAGTGAAAAATTCGGACTTCAAGTCAATCCTACTAAGACCCAGGTCATTGTTGTTGGCAGCCCCAAGATGATGTCTAAAATTGATTGGCTGCAATTACCCCAATTAAATTTTAACGGTACGACATTACCGATAAATAAAACAGTTAAAAATTTGGGGGTAATCTTTGATAAAAACTTGTCTTGGGGTCCCCAGCTGCAGGAAGTCAGTCGAAAACTGTTTGCTTCTGCGGGGTCCTTGCGAAGATTGCGGAACTTTCTGCCAACTGCCACTAAGATTGCGTTAGCTCAATCCCTTCTTCTTCCTATACTAGACTATGCCGACGTCAGCTATCTAGATCTCACCGAGGAACAACTTGATAAACTTGAGCGACTTCAAAATTTTTGCATAAGATTCATATTTGGTTTACGCAAATATGATCACGTATCAGAATATCGACATATGCTCAAGTGGCTTCCTATTCGCCTTCGACGGAATACTCATATTCTTACTTTACTTTACAACATTTTGTTTAATCCTGCCACTCCCATTTATTTAAAGAAACGTTTTCGGTTCTTAAATGACACACATATGAGATCCCTGAGGTCGGTGGAAAACTTGAGACTGGAAATACCAATGCATTCCACAAAATTCTACGATAAATCTTTTACTGTACAGGCTGCTCGTTTGTGGAATGCATTGCCTGTTTCCATTAGGCAGGCAAAGAGTTTGGCTTCTTTTAAAACTATGGTGTACAAGCATTACCTACCTCAATAGTCATTTTTCTCTATAAAAAAAAATACTGAGTACGGTATATGTATTAACTTATTATATATGTATGTATTGTGTAATATAATATGTATTGATAAATATATATATAATATAATGTATTGTTTTTTATAGATGTATACATATATATTGTGTATTACTTTTATAGTTAGGTATAGGTAAGTATTAGTTGCCTATATATATATATATATTACTTATTTTTTATATGTCTAGCTACACCAAACTGCCCACTATTGGCGTTTTAATTATCCCATCTTTACTGTCCATCCAAAGGTTGCCTGAGAGATTGCTTTTAGCGATAAGGCCGCCCATTGTACATTACCTTTTTAAAATGTTTGTAAAAATATGTTTTTTTGGTGTACAATAAAGAGTTATCTATCTATCTATCTATCTATCTATACTTCTCAACTATATTACGCAGTGAAAAAATCTCTTTTATGTTTATTTGTTAAATTAACAAAACACTTATAAATATAAGACACTCAAAAAAGAACTTAGTTAAGTAACTATATTTCTAAATAATAATCTTGAGCAGTTATGCGTTAAGCTAAAGTGGTATTTATGTTTGTAATAAAATAAATTATATTAAATATATTAATGTACCTAATGCTGGTTTGTAAAGTTGTTACCAACAATTACAATAGTATGCGTATATTTAAATAAACAATATAACAATTAGAGCATATATTATAGATATCTTAATATATATAAACTACGTGTCACGTTGTTTGTCCGTTGTGGACTCCTAAACTACTGAACCGATTTTATTAAAATTTTATAGTTTAGTTTTATCTACCTTAAAAGATAGGATATTTTTATCTCGACAAGGGCCTTCAATTTAATCCGGGCAAAGTCGGGGCGGGCCGCTTGTTATAATATATGTTCTAATAAAATTTGTCATTATAATTTTAAGAGTATTTTTTTTAATAAAAGCAACTCTCGTACTAAAGAAAAAGCTCTGTGTCGCGGGAGACTTTACAACGACACAAATTACACTCAGAACAACTCTTTGTCAGTCTCACAAAGTTTTGTTCTGTGAGGTTATGTGAATCGAACAAGCCACATACTGCGGCACATACACCCAGCAAGCCCTATTTTGCAGGGGTCTTTACAAACATGCATATATATTATAACCAACACTTTTGGATATCACAAACTTATGTTCCGTATAAGAATCGAACCCACAGCACTCAGACCATCACAGTGGTGACCACTCTAAACATCACCACATGTGCAGTCTAATGAAGTATAACTCACACATAAAGCTGCCTTTACACGTCGACTCCATACCGCCATTTCGTTTTTACCTTTAATATTAACCTTCCAACGTTTCAGCATTATTTTTATGTCTAGATAGGTACGTGACGCATCTGGCGTAGACGGCTTATTCTGTCAAACGTGGAAAGATGTCGTAAAAATATAAAAAAAGCAGTAACGAAGTTACAACTTGTTTTAGCAATGCGAAATGAGGAGAAAAAATGTAGGTTGGATTTTGTATAGGCTTTAACATTTGAGAGAGGTGCGGTACCACAAAAGTGAGCATTCTCGACTGGGAAAGGACCAGATGGCGGTGTGTAAGTTGTCCCAAAAATATTATTTATATATCTTACATATTCTCACGTTTGTTTTCAGGAGGGTAGGCAGAAACTACGGATTTCCACATTCACAACACACTTCTTTCGCATCATTCACACTCATAACATTCGTTACTCTGTAACCTAAATGAATAAATGAATTTTGAGATTGTTTGATAAAAAATAGACTTGTAATATTTGACCAAACACGCAAACACAAACTCGCTAGTATTTCCATCCACGAAAAACATTTTAACTGGGACGAACGTACCAAATAGCATAAACAAAACAAAATCTAGATTGCTGAAATATTCCCGTACATTCGTAGAGACAGGTGTTGTAACATGAATAGTTTTTAAATCATCATCTTTAAACAAGCGAGCATGCCCGACTGGGGAAAGACCTTCAGCTTACAGAAGACCAATCAACCAAATAACTACATTATTACTGTGATTTAGTTGTGTTTCTGTGCGTAAGTACAGGTCTTTGGTGCTCATTTAAGTATACGCTTTCAATAAAACGATTTTCTACCCAGATACTCCATCACTAAACCCTGGGATTTTTTTTGTCACGTCATCATTGCAAGCGTCTATAGGCTGCGGTAGCTGCTTACTACCAGGTAAGCCGTATGCTTTTTGCCACCTAAGAAGTATAACAAAAAATCTACTGCTGACTAATTTTGGACTTTATAACAACGTCATAAGGTCGTAAGTACAAACATTGTTATATGTATTTATTACGTCGCACGTAAAATAGATTAATATCTTGAAGTGTTAATTAATTTGCTTATATTATATCCTTGCTCAAGTTACCTTCAACTGAGTCTAAAAATAAGCTGACGAAAATAAAAATATATTTTGTTACATGTATTTTTGACTGCGCATAAATTGAAAAGTGTGTTATTTAGTTTAATACATTTACTGTAAGGTAGAGGTACTTCCTCTAGATTAACCACCGTAACGGAAATACGGTTAGGAAATGTTAATAATAAAGTTCGCCTAACCGAATTTCGGTTATGATAGTTAATTTTGACGAAGTCTAGCTGTCTGCGCGGTAGATAATGTACAAGTGTGTGCGGAAACATTCTGCACCTTTATTCTCATAGTCCGATGGGAATCTGACGCGGCCAGGTACAATTTAGGACCACGATCGAATCTACAATTTCATCATAATTTTCTAGAATATTGCGATGTTTAAAACTCAATGTTCCGTCTCAATATTTATTAAGTGATACATATTGCACTCACGATGTTGGAAGTCAAATAAATCGGATAAAGTAAACATTGACACTATTTGTGCTGCTGAGTTTTGATAGCTAGGTACATAGTATGTTATAAAAAAACTAGACATCTACATCCGCATCTGCGGATATTAGAAATAAAAATTTACACATCGGGTGTCGTGTATGTCAAAAAATTTGCATGCTCGATTTCCTGGTACATTTACTTACCCGTACGTTTTACTGGGAAATGTTGTCTGTGTGGGGTAATGGTCTCATAGTTTGTCAGGCGCAAGATGCATGAAAAGATTTTCACGACTAAGAGGAAGACCATAGCCAACTATTAGATAAACACAAAGATGTGAATACACGAGCATAGGTTTCAACACATTTAGCGATCCGCGTTAAAAAAAAAGTTTTACTAGAAATAACAAAACTCTACTTAGTAGGTATTTGAAGATGAAAAGTCAACGCCTAATGCTCCTGGTATTGCAAGCATCCATAAGCTACGGTAACTGCTTACCATTAGGAGGGTCCTTAACTTGTTTTCCATTTAAAAAATATAAAACAGCTTGTTATATCATTACATTTATAGAACATTTTATCAAAATCAAATTAGTCATTTTGAATAGATTGTAGGTGTGCCTGTGGCTGACAACAGCAAGAATATCCGTGCCTTGATTTGCGTTTGCGAATAGTGTACAAAATTCTCCCAGAAATATTAAAAGTGAAAATTCTGTAGAATCATAGACATTGTATTTGAGGAACAAAAACAAAGACAACATTTATTAAAACCCAATCCAAATAAGACTTCGAATAAATTTACTTGTAACGTGTTCATTAGATTCGTTAGGATTCTATTGTCGTCTAGATCTGTCTCAGTTTCAAAGTCAATAGCAAATAAATACATAATTTGTCTTCTTGAATATTTATTTTTGTTCCTATATACATCTGGTAAATATGTTTTGTTTTATTATTATTATTAGTTCATTAAATTATTTTATATACTGTATATATGGAGAGAGCTATGCTTGGAGTTTCCCTGCGAGATCGAATGAAATGAGGAGATCCGTAGGAGAACCAAAGTAACCGACATAGCTCGAAAAATTGCCTCCATTAAGTGGCAATGGGCCCGGCACATAGCTCGCAGAACTGATAGCCGTTGGGGCAGAAAGGTTCTAGAGTGGCGACCACGAACTGGAAGACGAAGCGTGGGCAGGCCTCCAACAAGGTGGACCGACGACCTGGTTTACCAGGTCGTCGGTCCACCTTGTTGGGGGCCT
The DNA here is from genome assembly GCA_947095525.1 of Trisateles emortualis. NCBI lineage: Eukaryota > Metazoa > Arthropoda > Insecta > Lepidoptera > Erebidae > Trisateles > Trisateles emortualis. Next base: position 8,700,466 of record OX352740.1, on the reverse strand, counting down.
TAGACAAGGCCGGCTCAGGATCGAGAGTTGTGGAAATCCTTGGGGGAGGCCTATGTCCAGCAGTAGACGTCTTTTGGCTGAGATGATGATGATGACTGTGTATTTTTAATACTTACGGTGAAATAGGTTATTTTCCATACCACATATCTTACCATACTATGTACGATACCTAAGAGCTCCTTGCCACGGTTTTTCCAAGGGACTTTATAGCATGAGGAACTTTAAGAAAGGAGTAAAAATGTTACAGGGCAGGCAACGTGTGAGTAGCAATCGACAAGCTAGGTTGACTGTTTACTAACAAGCATTTGGCTTGTTTACCTTCTCAATAGTATAAAAAAACTATTCTCAGTCTTATGTACCTATTAGTATCTAATCGCTTCAAATTTTTCCATATTCTATTACACCATGGGTATATCTTGAGATGTTTTGTTTCTATTTGGCACAATTTATTGTAGAGTAAATAGTAAACTATTTATTCTAAATTGAAAAGAGTTGATAAATTATGACCCAACCATTTTATATAGACAATAAATGCTACTTTAAATTACCAAAATTATGTAAATAAATTGTCATAGTAAGTGAATTGACAACAAACTATTCCGACAACCATAAGGCTAAAAGTACCATAAACACAGCACCATCAAAATACCTAACTAAAACCATAATTTTATTATACTGGCGAGCGATACATAGTAAATATTACCCAACCAATTATAAACATCGGTTTATTAAGACGCTCCGCTGTGAAATACACCTGCTCTACATCGATATTATATTATCTGGCTACTTCGCAATTTAGTCAACTTAAGCTGCAAACACACTAGGGGATAAGTTCTATGATACCCTATGAATGGTGCAATATAGTAAATATCTTGCTTTTATTATGATGATAGTCATGAATTTTGGAAACCTTATACTATTGTAATATAATAACAGCCTTACAAATAAACGTGGTATAACAGTTATACTCGAGAATAAGCAAAATGTCTACAAATAAACAAAGTATAGCTTATACCAAGTATAGCGTTGACACTTCTGTCCATACGTGATGTTTTTGGATAAATTATTTGGTAGATATCTCAATATGGAAAATAGAAGGTAATCCACCCGGATTATCTTCTATTCTACAATTGATGATTGCTTTGAGATATGGGGTTACGTCCCCGTCAGGTAAAAACATTTGGATATTCACACATGTAACTAAATCTGTTCTATCAGTTTCACAAATTTAACTACCTACTCGTTCCTTGTTCCTTCAAGTGCAAGAAGATGCTGTGGACATTCACGGTTTGACTCAGCAGTCTATATTAAAGTAAATGTCATCGATTTTAAAAAAATCGATGACATTTACATGCCACATACTATAAACGAACATCTTCATGTTATGAAAAATTTCAATAAGATTTAAAAATTAAAAACTGTCGAAAAAAGTTTTGTTGACAAATAGATTCAGTTGTAAAGTTGTTGACAAATAGTTGTTGTAAATATGTTTTTTTATGAAGTTTCTCTTTGGTGGTGCTGTTGCCAAATCGTGCAATTTGACATAACGGATAAATAGTTATACGAAAGTAATACCTGCTTTATTTGTTAAAAAATATTTTTGACTTGTTCTTAATTTATAACTCGTATAACTATACCTCGTATAAGAATGAGATAAATGTGATATAACAGATTTTTATTTGTAAGGCTGTAAAACTGTAACTTAATTAATTACAATTTCATTAGGATACATTATATTAAAAACTAGCTGTTGCCCGCGGCTCCGCCCGCGTGGATGTTGGTTATCACTGCTAAAAGAAGCCTATGTGTTATTCCAGACCATAATCTATCTCTGTGCCAAATTTCATCCAAATCCGTTCAGTAGTTTTTACGTGAAACAGTAACAAACATCCATACATCCATCCATCCATTCTTACAAACTTTCATATTTATAATATTAGTAAGGATAATGCTTTAGTGACATCATCTGGAATTTGATTGTATCAATTAAACTTAAGCGCGATTCTTCTTAACGAATACGCCATTAGTGCAGTTCTATCACCTTCACTTGTCGTATCTATTGTTATATCACCGTTACGTGGTTTGTCTCACCGCCAAAATTTAAAACAGTACACAGCTTTTGCTATGAAATCTTATGATGCACATGTGCGATTTTATCCGTCGATCTCAACAATTCTTTAATGGAAATGTGCATAACATCAGATTTTTTTTTTAAATCGGCTTCTACAGCTTTTATGTTGACTGACATAGTTGCCTCGGCGTGGTATTCCTGATTGGAGGATGTTTTAGCTCTAAAGCAAATAATTCTAAGGTAAAAGCTTTTCAAATGAAAACGAAGCTTTACAATTTCTTGGCCAGTCAAAATACGGAGCTTAACACGATATTAATTTAGCTCCTTAGAGAAGCAGTTATTGTATCTATTTGAAATTCAGTCCACTGTTTCAAATTGGCTACTGTGTTGAGACTTGAATGTTGATTAGTATATACTAATGACTATATAGGTACTGTTTGGTTGATATTATTGTGTCACATGCATTTATTTAAAAATAAAGACTAAAAATATAATCATTTGAAAGTCTCGACTCCAAAGCAATAATAAGTCCTTCTGTTAAATTTTAAGTTACAATCTCTAGCGGCTACAGTTTGAGATCATTCATAGCCAGAGTACAGAATTCATAAACAAGGCAAACATTGTTTCATTATGGAGTTTTGGTGCATACATTTTTATTAGAACTGCCCCTCTAGATAAATAAAACTTAAAAAAAAATGTATGGGATTTAACGTAAGTTTAGTATTATAATATATAGAATAGAATAGAATAGAATAGAATAAGCGTTTATTAGCACACACAAATCAAAACACAAAACAAGTTAACAGGATAGGATAGACTAGAAAATAATATATAACATACATAGGTACAAAAGTATATGGAGCATAAAAAAAGAACAAAACAAGAAACTAAAATTAACAGTAAGACACCACATAGCACATAAAACAAATATAAATACCTATATATGTATATATAAATCATGATTTCATCGAGTTAGACATGGCGCAGTTTTGTGTGACTAACAGGCTACAGCTCAGCATATGCTGCAATAATTATATTGCAGCGCTGATTTTCAGCTGTACCCTTAACGGCTAGTAATATAATATTATTAATAACATAGTTGTGCAGTAACAGGTAAGTTAAAATAAAATAAAATATAAGTAGGACCAGTCAAATAAAATTAAATAAAATGTAGTAGATTAAATATGTAATGATAATACTTACAACTAAATAAATAATTCATTACATTCTCATCAACTATAATAGAATTAAAATGAAATTGTTTAGAAATTCGTTATGTAAATATTGCATTTGATAATAGTATTAATGTAAATAATATAATTTCCTCACAGTATAAATTGGCAAATAATATTTTGTCATAAAAGTATATAATTATATAAAAAATTTGTAAATATTAATAAATTAATCCATTCATTATAATTAGGTATCTGTAATGTTAATAGCGCTGTACTAATTGCTGGATTTTTGCTCATTTAAAAACATGTTTTTTAATTTGTATTTCAAGTTATGTACATTAGTAATACCGCGCATTGGGGGGGGGAGATTGTTCCAGCATTTAGAAGCACTATATTTGAAGCTTCCTCGGAACGCAGTAGTTTTGTGTGGTGGTATGCATAAGGGACATGATATCGCTCGCTTTGGGTACTTGCTGAGATCACTTATCCAGACAAGTTTGGCATGTAGATATTGTGGTTTTTGTGTTTTAATAACACCAAATAGTAGGGTAGCTAGATGTAATTGTCTCCTATATTTCATTTTTAAAACATTAAATCTATTCAGAAAGGGGGTGACGTGGCTTCTAGGCGGAATATCATAGCAAAATCGGGCGCATGCATTTTGCACTCTCTGAATGAGACTTGCCGTTTTAGCTAGCAATCTAGGACCATACGCTACATCTAGATAATTAAATCTAGAAAGGACAAGTGAGTCTACTAACTGCTCCCGAAGTGGAATGGAGAGATACCTACGTAAATTGTATACGATTTTGAGCCGGTAAAAACAGTTTCTCACGATGTCTGAGATATGTTGTTCAAACCGCAGCTCATCATCCATTAAAAGACCTAAGTTGCGAGCCACCTGCACGCGTTCTATACACTGATTATCAATATAGATACGACAATTATTGCTTATAATAGAACTTTGCTGATATCTTGAACCCAATACCATATATTTTGTTTTGGAGGAATTTAAAATAAGTGAGTTACGTTCGGCCCACTTGTAAATATTCTCTAAATCTTCATTTACTTTTTGTGTTGCTATAAGAGAATCATTTGGTCTGAAAGAGTAATAAACCTGGACATCATCTGCGTAAATATGGTAATTGCAATGTTTTATCTCCCGTGTAATGTCCGCACAGTACAATATAAACAATAAAGGGCCGATTACAGATCCTTGTGGTACCCCCCTACTGACATCTGATAGGTTGGATCTAGTCACTGTTCCATCTGAATTTCTTAATTCCACAAATTGAGAACGATCACTGAGATAAGAGTCAAACCATCTGATTGTATTACTGTCAAAACTATAATAAGCTAACTTTGAAAGAAGCAACGGAATATTTATACTATCAAATGCCCTGGAGAAATCCAGCAACATGAGGATCGTACCTTTGCCTTCATCCTGAGCTGATAGTATGTTATCCATAACGTCTAGAATAGCAGTTGTGGTACTCCTATTTTTTCTAAAACCGGACTGTAGGTCAGGTAGTATATTATGACTTTCGAGAAAACCACTTAATTGTGAACCAACAACTTTTTCCAATATCTTTGATAAGCAAGGCAAAATACTAATAGGACGAAGATCTTTAATGTTATTTATATTAGGGGTTTTTGGAATCGGTCTAATTAATGCTGTTTTCCATTTTGTTGGAAACTTAGAAAACAGTATGGACTTATTAATTATAGATGTAATAGTATCCAACGTAAACGGAGTCAGCATTGTAATCATGTCCAAAGTTAAACCATCTATGCCAGCAGCGTTTGAATGTAGCTGCTTTATAATATTATCTATTTTTTTAGCATCTACAGGCTTTAAACTAAAAGTATCTTGGCTGAACCTGTGGAACTCGTAGTATGTCAGGTGTGATATGGACACATTTGGATCTCCAGGAACATCCAGGAAGTTAGTGTTAATGACATTTGCGTCACTGAGATTGGTTGGCAATTCGATTGATTTTTGTGGCAATATTTTTGATTTTAAATTTTTCCATAGTTGTTTAGGATTGTTTACATTATTATTAATATGGTTATTGAAGTAGCACTTTTTATCATTAAATAATGCAATCTCAGCCAGCTTTTTTAAATCTTTATAATATAGTTTGTCTTTATCGGTCCTAGTGCGCCTATAACTTTTCAAAGCGTTATCGCGCAAGTGCATCATATATCTTACATTACTTGTAAGCCAGGGGGAAGGCAATTCCTTAATTTTCTTAGATCTAAGAGGTGCATGAAGGTCAAATAAAAAATTAACCGCATTACTGTAATACGACACGATGTCATCAATATCCTCTAAAGATTCTATCCATTTCCAGTCAATACACTTGACGTCCCTGCAAAAACGATCTTTGTCGATATCGGCCAATGACCGAAAATGCACGACTTTAGGCGCGATTTTAGGTTTTTTAAAAAGAAACTCACATGTAATAAAAGCATGTCCATTAATTTTCCCCATACAATCCACCGTGATATTCCGGACAGATGTACTAGTGCATATGACGTCTATTAAGGAGGAAGAGTTATCTGTGAAGTGTGTAGGGGTTGTCACAACCTGCATTAGACCTGTACAAGACAAGAAAGTTTTAAAAATATTTGTCTTTATGTCAGAATCATTAAGTACGTTAATGTTAAAGTCTCCCATTATGATAAGGTGGTCGAAAGTTGAAAAGGAGCCAATAGTGTCCATAATCGCATCCATAAATGTTTGTGTATCCAACCATGGAGGGCGATATGCTGTGCCGATGATAATCGTATTATTATTAATTTTAGTTTTAAGCCACATCTGCTCAATCAATCTGTGGTCAGGATAAATACAGGTACGTACATTAAGGCCACGGCGTATAAAAAATCCCACGCCTCCACCGCGACCATTGTGGATCCAGGTAGGACGAGGTACATGCCTCAAACGATACTCAGGCACGGAAGGAGCACGCCCCTCTTCACCTCGCCTCAACCAGGTCTCATTAATACCCATAATATCAGGTTGATGATTTAACATGGCAGAAATAAAATCATCCTGATTTGTTCCTAATGAACCAGCATTTAAAAAACCTACTTTAAAATGTTTATTGTTAGTCATTAGAATATATTAAAATAATTAATACATAATTACCTTTGTAATAAGGGTCGATATATAAATATGAATAATCATTAGTCTTGAAGTAGCAATAAAATATTACAAAACAATTATTATGGTATGAATTTAAATAGCAATTATGGGAAAAAATAATATAAATCAATATAAACAATCTATTAAACGGCGTAAACAAAGTATCGCCGTATGAATTATCATAGCAGCTGGTATAATATATTTCATAACTAAAACCCGTATTCACTCGGGACTTAGGCTGATAAACAAAAGTTGAAATTATACTATTAGTCACACAAACACGCCATATCTGAATTTTATCAATAAAAACGTACAATACTATTACAATAACAATAATATGAATTAAGGAAAATATATTGCTTTTAGTTAAATGACTTAAAAAAATTATTATGATACAAAAACCGGTTATTACTTTTAAACAGAGGTAATAACAAAAACTAATACATTGGACTAGGTGCTTATTACTCGTGGAATCAAACAGTATCAATACCAAAAACACGCTTTATGTCGGATTCAGATTTGATGGCGAAGGTGGGCTTACCCTCTGCTTGTTTAGCAAATATCCGACCTCGCTTGGTCCATACAAACCGCCATTGCAGCCGAGCTCGAGCTTCCCTAGCCTTGTACAGTAGAATGCGATTAAATTTTGTAAGCCGCTCGTTAACATAGAACGGGCGCGACTCTGTTGCTAGGCCGAAGTCAGCCGTATTAGCCCCGCGCCGAACACGCATACTCTGTAGTAGCTCATCGCGCAGCGCCTTGCGCGCTAGACGGACCACGAGTGGGCGCGAGCGCAGTCGATGCACGGCCGCCGACGCCTCCCCCCCTCGTGGATGTTTTGGTCCTACTCGCTCCGCAGAAACAATATCACGCTCGTCGATAGCGACACCCAGCTTCGTACCAACCAGAACAACAATGTGGTTTGGGTTCTCACCACTATTTTCTGGGATATTTGAGAGTTCAAGGTCATTTCCTAATAACTCCTGGTCTTTTTCATTTAATTCGAGCCTCAGTTGTTCTATTATTGACTCTAAATGACCAGCGGTGTCTAGTTTGTTCGCAAATTCTTTTTCCATACTGTCAACTCGTGTTTCCAACGTGACAATACGGGACGTGTTTCCAGCCAAAGTGAGCCGCAGCTCCTGAAAGTCCTTACTTAACATATCTATTTTGTTCTGGACGGCGGACATCTGTTCTCGGAATAGGCGTATCTCGCGGGCCAAGTCAGCCGGACCATAGTCAGCGGTGGTGTTGACGACCGAGTTATTCATGTCAGTCACAGGTGACGTGTCTAGACAGTCGCCATCACTCGATTCTGGGTCATGAACACTTCTTGCCGGCGTGTTATCCCTTGGCTTTTTTTTGGAGCATTCAGTACACCTCCAATTAGGTAGCTTGGCTACTGCCCTAGCTTTCCCTAAACAACCAAAGTGAAACACAAGTGGACATTTCGAACAGGACGCGCCATCTATCTTGTTCATAAAACGACCGCAAGCTCCACAGTTGACCATCGTGAGAGGCGATAATTGATATTATTGATTATCTTTATTAGTACACTCGTTATTAACTAGATGTCACTATTCGCTAACTGACTCTGAGTCCAATCAGCTGTTTGACAGCTGATAATCAGCTGATGTACAGGTAAACCGTAAATATAAATTATCTATACACCCACTAAACTATTTCTGGATTTAGTTTTTGTAGATATTATTACAAAATATGCTTTTGTACCTCACAGTCACAGGTTAAAAACACTTGAAACACTTGCCGCCACTTTTGGATTTACTATGATGATAATATAATAATGTATAATAGTTAATTAATTACAACTTTGTATCCGTATATATTGTCACTGTTATCTATTTTATTTCACAACACAGCACTTTGCAAACGTTTTACAGTAAACTTTAGAGTCCTTGTTACTCTTAGGTGGTGATTTTAATTTATTATAACTGATTTAGTAATTAAAAACGATTTTTATTCTTTACACTATGTATATAACGACTACATACGACGGCAGCGCCATCTAGCCTCAAACAAACTTATACAATATCATAAACTTATGTCAAATCCCATGCATTTGCTTTCTATTCTACTCAATTCGACTACCGTTTATGCCACTTGTCTATGTAGAGGGGCTGCGCCGCTACTCGTATATTCTTTCTGCTTTGTACTTTTCACCCATTCATTTTATTTTCATGTCATGTCAAGGGTGCAGTGAAAAATAAGCTAGCACTTAAAGTGGTGAACTATGTTGAATTCAAAACAATATTAAATGTCACCTTTTTTGTTCCTATTTGTTTATAATAAAAATGTAGTACCTATATAGGTTTGTAGAGAACACTAACTCCACGATTGGCGACGACATATCATATCTCTAACATTCTGAAGTCTATCAGCAGCGGTTACTACTTACCGTCATCCGATGATATTGTTTGAATGTTGGTAAAACATTAAAGAAATTAAAAACGGTTTCAGAGGAATTGCCTGCGATGTACGATTAGGTTGTGAAATGACGTCCCTGCTCATCATCGTTCCGGCCGTATTCTTGTTTGCCTCTTTGGTAGTATAAAAAAATAGTAAGGTTATTAGCCTGGAGGAATCTACTAATAAGATCTCTATTTCAATAAGCGTCATCTTTCCCAGTTTTTGGCTTTCTACTATAGAGTCATTTGAGTTTATAAATGTGTGCCAAGTCTTAGTTCTTTGTTCAGACGTAGAACTAAAATTATAGCATAAAAGTAAGCAAGCCAATTTTGGCTTGCTTACTATGTGGTAACAATAACAATTACAACGGATAGAAAGAATGCTCTTCCAAAAATGTCTATAGCAAATTTGTTTCGAATTTACTTAAAACAATGGATAGTAATGAAAAAGTTTTGCAAACGGAAAGTATCTATTGTTGAGTTGCTCCGCTCTGAAACTGTGAATGTAAAAACTATGGCAGTGCTCGGTAGTTTATTTGGGAACACCAGTTGTGCCTTTATATGTTTTTAATAGAGAGTTTACATCAAATGGATTGTTTAAGTAATTTGTAGTCGTTTTATTACAAACATAGTCACAACAAAAACTTTAACATTAATTGTATCATCTAATGTTTCGCCGTCGACTTTAATACATTAGTAATAATATTCTAGTCTGCATCAATTAATCAGCTTGTGTCAGTCCTCACATACATACCTCCAAAGACTTCACGCCTGTTTCCCAAAAGGGGTGGGCAAAAACAGTTTTTTCATTACTGAAAATGTTTGTATATTGTATAAAAATATTATTATTTGAAAGCCATTCTATAAAATTGAAAACTCTTTATCAATTACATTTAGATACAGAAATCCATTTTACACAATTATGAAAAGGATGTTTTTTCAGAGCTTATGTTTTTAAAATTGAATAGAATTGTGAAAATTGAATAGTGTTTTCGCTTTTTGATATAATTTTATATTACGTATTTTGTGTTGTTGGCTAGAATTCAGTGAAATCAAGAAGCGAAATATCCGCCAATTTATCAAGTAGCTGAAGCCGTATATCGTCTTGTTATGATATGATTTCCCCTACATTATTACCGTATCGTTATTCTTGATAACAGAATAATAAAGGATGCACTCCGATAGAGTAAATATTTTAACAGCATCTCTCAGATGAAAGATATGTCACTATTATGTTTATGAATACTTTATTAATAACGTTTTTTAAGAAGTGATCACACAGTGGAAATTATTTTAAAATTGTGTGTGTTAAGCAAATGTTGCAAAAGAATATAGATACATACAAGTATCTATATTTTTTGTAACATTTTCTAACACTGCCCCAAGAGGGAACATAACCAATGTAGAAATTTTAAAACTCTGTTAACAAACTTTACAAAGTAAAGAATTTAGTTACTGCATCGAAAGAAGAAGATTCTCAAGTACTAACTTATATAAAAAGATTTTATAGAACGCTACAAGATTAAAGCGTGTTTTTAAACTTGAAAACATATTTAATGCAAGTCTGAAATTTATAGAACAGTTCGCGACAGCATGAAAATGTTTTAAAAATTATACTCACTGATAATACGAATATTACGAAATCGTTTTAAGTATGCAAAATATTATTCGACTGCCGTACAAATTATATTTAACAAATAGTAAAATTACGGTAAAATTGTACATAATATTACTGAATTATCCAAGAAATGTACGCTTGAGTTGCAGCAGTGTGCTCGGATTACTGGGCCTCTTCAATACACGAGTTGCATTGAAGTGTACCTACGTAGCGATATTCCAATAATGCTGTTCCAATATTGCCTGCATATTCAAATAGTGTATATTAATATAATTTATTGGATTTAGAAAATACCTACATACAAGAAAATAAAACTCATAGCAGTATAAAGCTTCTGAGTTTGTGTGTTTGTGTCTTTTCTGTTCTTCTGTTGTACCCCAGTTGGACTTACTCGTGTGTATGGTGCCTGACCTTATAATTTTCTTTTAGTAATGAATTCTATTTTGAGATGCGTTTCTTTTCAAAATATTTATGTTTCCTATTCCCATACGCAAACCCTGGTGTTAAAAGTTTCTAGGCTGACAACGGGTGTGATGCCTCGGGTATTGCAAACGTCCATATACTACAATAACAGTTTACCATCACACGGGCTGTAAGCTTGTTTTCCGTGTAGATAGTATAACTGAATCCTACATTTGACATAGTAACAACGTAGGAATACCATATAATCATACTAAAAATATGTATAAGCAGATCACCGTCTCTTGGTCAGTCGTGTGTAAACAAGATGCAGTACAACGATCAATTTTTTTTTTTTCATACTACCAAGGTGGCAAACAAGCATACGGCCCGCCTGATGGTAAACAGTTACTGTAGCCTATGGACGTTTGCAACACCAGGGGTGTCACTCACGCGTTGCCGACCCTTTAAAAACCTTATAACTCCTTTCTTGAAGAACCCCATGCTATAGTCTCTTGGGAAAACCTGGGCAGGGAGCTCATTCCACAACCTTATCGTACGTGGTAAGAAATTCCTCTGGAATCTTACGGTGTATGTTTGAGGTGCAAGGATGTGAGGATGAACTCCCTGATTTATCCTTACCTAGTACAAAACAAAGTCGCTCCCGCTGTCTGTACGCTTAGATCTTAAAAAGATGCAACGTATTTTATTGCATTTTTAGCAATAGATAAAGTGGTTCAAGTGAAAGCTTTATATGTATTATACATGCATAGTATAATAGAAAAATCCAGAATAAAGCGAAACGAGGGCGGGTTGCTAGTGTAATATTAATATGTGAAGAGAAATGTTTGTATTCCTTTTTAGCCGAAGAAGAGATTTGGCGTAGCTTTTATAGCATAATCGGAGAAAGAAGAGTAAGAGACGTTTACAAGAGAATTTCAAAATCTTAGCAATCTATTTATCAATCAGCCTGTTTTCGTCGATTTAGTTACCCCCAAAGTTTCTACCCCCGGCCATGTTGAACCCCTAAACGTTGTCCGTGTTTAATCCATAAGGGTTGAACATGTAATTTTTTTTGCATGATTTCAAACAAGTTCAACCCTCTATGTACAGTAACCCCCGGCCAGGGGGTAGAAATTGTGGGGGTAGTACATAGACCTTTCAGTCCACTGCTGGACAAATTTTCGGGATAGCAGCTGGTTTTTTACCTTCCACTTATATATTATATATAATTCGTTATTATGTCAAATAAATTTAAATAAAAACGCATCTAATACACTTTTTCAACTGATGTAATAAAACGAAATTTGAAAATATATAATTTAAATTTAATTTTACAATTTAATAACTAAAAAAAAACATTTTAAAACCTATGGTTACTTTTTGCAAAATAACTAAACAGTTTTTTTAACAAATTACTATTGAAAAACGACTACCGGAAAATACCTAGACTGAATGAAATAACCAGAAATAACTTTCGAAACAGACATAGTTGAGAAAATATCCCAGAAAAGGTACAACATAATATTTTAGTTTTAGTTATTGTCTGTAACGTACTAAATTATTTTTGTTTTTAATAATTTTAACACCTGCCATTAATATCTCTGCATCACCCTAGGTTGACTGGTAGAAAATGCCTAAGGCATTAAGCATTAAGTCCGCCTCTGTATAGTTTTGTGCAGGAAGTTTAAATAAATCAAATAAAATAATAATAATGATAGTAAAGCAAAACCTAAATATAATCATTGTTTTGGATTATAAATTAGTAGTAGTTTGAGTTATAGTAAGACCCATGTAAAATTTCCGAAACATTCAGTCGCTAAATATAAGGTTCATAAATTGTCTAATGAATGAACTCACTATTCAATATTTTGATTTAATTATTAAATTTATATTTAATATGAAAATGCAAATATGCCTTATCCAATTCAATTACATTTTAAAATTAAATATATAAATGCAATACAATATGATAATTTGCGTATTTTCGCACAGCAAACATGACATGAACAAACTGAAACTATTTTGAATATCTGTTAATTTTTTTTTATACTATCAAGTAGGCAAACAAGCATACAGCCCGCCTGATGGTAAGCAGTTACCGTAGCCTAGGACGCTTGCAACACCGGGGGTATCACTAGCGCGTTGCCGATTCCTTAGAAACCTTATAATTCCTTTCTTGAAGAACCCCATGCTATAGTCTCTCTCTTTATTTATGCAAAACTAAAGTGAAAATTCATGCCAGCTCACAGTATGTACTGTATAAAGAAATAAATATAAATACATATGAAATATTACTTTGATCATCTCGAGATTTCTTAAGAGCTAATATAGGTTTCTTCGAGGAAGAGGTTAAAATAATTTTACAGGGTCGGCAACGCGCTAATGATAGGTACATTTGGATTTCCAAGCGTCAATAGGCTTTACTAACTAGTTACCGGTAGTTGGATCGTAATTGCTAAATTGCCTTTTTAGTACGGTGTTTGACCGACGGAGAGAATTGCCTTACAAGCTTGTGTTTCACGAAGAGTGTCCAACATGATACTATTGTCACTTTTCTACCAACGCACTACTCAACTTCATAGCTATCACTTAACCCGCACCTACTAGCTGGAAACAATAACATCCAGCGTTTAATTCTTTCTCTTCTGTTTGACATCATGTCCGTATGATTGTTTGCCACCCAAGTAGCATAAAAAAAACCTTGATTACCAAAAATAACATTATAGAGAAACTAACGTACTATAAAAACTAATATATTATTTCAGTAACTCTTGGTGCCTCATCAGTTAATTTTAAACAATTTATTTTAACTGGTTATGTTTGTAAACATTTGAAAATTATTACACTGAAGCGAAACCGCAGGCGCAAGTGAGTACCTAATATATACATATATAACTTCTTCCTAACAATTGAATATTATATTGATTTAACAAATCATTCGGCGCATAAGGGATTGGCTTTCAAAACAGATTTGATATATAGTTAATGGTAAAATATTGAAGGAAAAATTGAGGAAGATAGTAACGTAACAATACCAAAATCTGTTATCAGGCCCTAGGGCGGTTTATTTGACGGTCATAGGCGTGAGGCCAAGTCGATAAAATATGATGTTGATATATGGAAGCCCTATTGAGTTGTCAAAATATGAGTTATTTTATTTGGCTATGAATTTGAGCGTGCGGGTTTTTGTTAAATAGATTTGACATAATATAAACTGTCGGTAAAAAAAATAGTTTATTACAACATACTTTACTTTCTTTTTTATTCTTAATTTAGATGGCAAACAAGTATACAGACTGCCTCATATTAAGCAGTTACAAGCTTATGGATGATTGCAATACAAGAAACATTACTCGTGGATTTTTTTATTTTATTTCTCGTGCATTGACTGCCTTGGTGGTCCAGTGGCCGCAGTATGCACCTGCTGTGCACGAGGTTGTGGGTTCGATTCCCACACAGGACAAAACTTTGTGTGACCCACAAAGAGTTGTTCTGAGTCTGGGTGTAATTTGTGTCAAATGTCACAGACAGATACATACAGACACGTATACAAAGCAACTAACTAAAATACATATACAAAGACTTTCGTAAATTGAAGATAATAATTATATTACCATATTCTTACAAGACATTATTTAAAGTACCTACGTTTATTTTCAAAACAGTAAGTAAAGATAACTCAAAGTTATTTAACTGAAAAAAAAAAGGAAAAAACATTTATGCGATAGCTTATTTGGTCGCTCGGGTCGCCATTCTCTAAGACCGTGAATGCAATGAAGGCTTAGAAAAACTCTCAACTTTTTGCGTCGGGGGTTAATTAACAAACTCTTTAAAAGAAGACTTAACCGCAACCGCGCATCTTAAAAGAAATACAATGAAATTATGAGTTAGTAAGTGGAACCGTCTACCGCGAGCTCCCACATATTTAAAGTTTTAATTACAATTTCAGTCGTAGAACTTAGAAAAGGCGAGACACTCTCATTACTCTGCCATCGCATTAAAATAGTAGCCACAAAAGGAGGCAATTAGTTTTCAAATTTATAGATATGTGAAAGTAAATTAAGTATCTACTTTACAGTTTGAAGAGTTTCTAACTATGAAGATTAACGGTGACATTTTCGTTTGATAATATAGAATTTAGGTTTTGATACTACATAGTTCGCTAGCTGGTTTGCATGGTATAATACATCGGCTAGCCAATGCCCTTTTCCAAGCTGCAAAGTACCCGCAAAACCCGTCTCGGTTTTATGAGATTTTCATCAAATTATACAGAGATAGGGCACCACACAGGTGAGAAAGACCAACTGGGGAAGACATCCACGCTACAGAAAAGCGCAGCCAAATATCTGTACACAGAGTAGTTAAGTTCCTGTGCATGAGTATAGATTATCAAAGCCATTTAGGATTGCGTTTTCAAAATAAAAGTTTTTCCCCCATAAAACAACTCGAGTTAACCATTTTTTTATAAAGACTTTTTAAATGTTCTAAGACGACAACGCAACGGTTAATGTATCTACTTCCAGAGAAACGAATGTAATGATCCGTCACGTAAGGGTTAATAATGGTAATAAGATTTCATTTTATAAACTTTAAACAGGTTTAGCATTATATCTATATGTATATTATATCTATATTATCTATAGGTATCTTCAAATTGTCATGAACGAACTTATATTCAATCAAAAAAAATAGTACTAATTAGTTTGTGAAAATGTATGGGTGTTTGTTACTTCTTTACGCCTACTATATTATAGATAACAGATAACGGATTTTAATGAACCTAACAATGTTCATACATACATATACATAGGTTTTTTTATATTGAGATCTGCTTGGCAAGAACTACAAGTTTTAATTACAAATTAAATTATTTTTCTATACCCCGACTGGTCGCTTAACTTCGAAGATTCAAAAACTAGACTACTACTTAGATTGAGGCCCTTCCTTGATAAGAACACTGTAAGTACAGCCTATATAACAAACATTGTCTTCACCTATGATCGTCAAGGGACCACTGTATGCCTATAATATTTACGTGCTGGTAATGAAGTTTGAGTTCCTACGCCTATTGTTTACACTCACCAAATCTGTGTACACTATCGCTTGCGGTATTGCCTTCGGGATTAACTTGTGTGTACATAACTAACCAAAATGTAGGCGTAATCTACTCACTTTAGTCTAAGTTCCTGTGGCTGCGAGATTAGATAATTAGACGAGAAGTTGAATACATTTCATATGTACCTACTATCTTCATTTCATCTATAGCTCACACGAGCGCTGTGGTTTCTCTATACTAATCTTCTTATAAATTGAAAAGATTTATATTTTTGTTTTTTTTTCTTTCTTTTCTTTTTTTAAAGACAACACCCGCACTAGAGAACAAGATCTGTGTCGCGGGGGACTTTACAAACATACAAATTACACCAAGACTTAGAACAATTATTGGTGGGTCACACAAAGTTTTGTCCTGTGTGGGAATCGGACCCACAACCTCGTGCACAGCAGGCGCATACCGCGGCCACTGGACCACCAAGGCAGCTATCTCTTTTTGTATAATTACGTTAAGTATTATCTATCGCATTCACACTTAAAATCTATAAGCAAGTACGCACTAATACATAGTAACAAAACTGAACGCCATTCAGTATGAAGGTAGAATGTTATTTTCCTTGTATATAATAAGTAATAAGCATAATCATGTATTTTTTCTACCTAGGTGGAATACAAGCATACGGGTCGTATGCTTGTATTCGATAGAATTAGATATAATGCTAAACCTGTTTAAAAGTTTATAAAATGAAATCTTATTACCATTATTAACCCTTACGTGACGGATCATTACATTCGTTTCTCTGGAAGTAGATACATTAACCGTTGCGTTGTCGTCTTAGAACATTTAAAAAGTCTTTATAAAAAATGGTTAACTCGAGTTGTTTTATGGGGGAAAAACTTTTATTTTGAAAACGCAATCCTAAATGGCTTTGATAATCTATACTCATGCACAGGAACTTAACTACTCTGTGTACATTAAGGTGGAATACAAGCATACGACCCACCACAGTAAGTAGTTACCGCAGTCTATGGACGCTTACAATACCACTTGTTTCACGTTTCGCCAACTCAAAACCTTTTAATACTAGGGTTTTGTGGTATTGGTTATATCGGAAATAGTATACGTTTAAAAAAAACAATTTCTTCTAAAAGAGCACTTGAGACCTGTACATATTACCTACGTTGTGTTGTTGTAGTTATTTGGTCTTCTGTAAGGCGTTTTTTTAATAAATACTAAATTAGCTTTTTACTGAAAAATAACGGAATTGATTTCTATTAACAAAGATAACCATACCGAATAAATAAGCTTTAAATCACAATAAAATACATATATAAACAGAGGCACTTTAATTCAACTGAATTTGAGTGCCTCTGTTTTGGCTCCATTTGGACAAAACAGTAGCATAAACTGACAAATAGGTTTTTACATCGCGTCGGGGATTAAAAAGCTTTTAGATATGCTAAAAATAAAAAATATTAACTACGTTATGTTTTTATAGCCGAATATACTGAAGGGATTAGTAACCGTAGCGTCAGTTTTATAAAGCAAGTATTAAAATGGTATTTATTGTTAATATTTAGTCAGCGATAAAATCGATGAAAAGTAATTTTGTCAGCATTATAATGCTTTTTTATAACAACTTAAAAAGTCGTATAATAATTATTCAATCGATGTACTTAATCTAGTTAAAGTTGTAATGTCTCGTAATTCGAATAAGTGAAGAATAAAACCTTTTTATGTACCATGGTGGCCCAACTCGACAATAAAATCGGTAAACGTGCCAGTCGTCTATGGAGCAATTTGTAAACATAATAATCCTCCTTTCACATTTTCAGGATTAATTGTCACCTAATTGTTCGAATGAATTGCCGTTTTGGGATACCACTATGAATGAAACAGACCTTTCCTGAACAATTTGCGGAAAACATATTTTCCTCGATGTTATTTTTTGTTTTGTTTTCCGCATTAGGTTCTGTCGGAAATAGAAAATAGAAGGCCGAACGATTTTCTCACCAACTATTGTAATGGGTAATTCAAAGGTATAAACAAGTTTAATGACGTATGCGCCGTTACTTTTCTTCAAAGATTCTTCTCATCAAATACAATAATAGAAAACATATTATTACAAATTGTTGATATAGATAAAGACTAAAGACATCCATATTTTCTCTAACCTTATTCATTTCTAACAAAGAAACTTGTAATACTTTTATATTACCCTGAACTTGATTCACCCTAATGACTCAAATCATTACTTCAGAATACCAAATAACGATGCAAAAGTCCTTGAATATATTAAAAGTTGCATTGAAAGGAAACGAACCAAGTAAGCCAATAAAAGAGAACTTCCTTTCCACAGTAAGATCAGTTACATCAAACGTCAACTAAGTTTAAAACTAACAGAACTCAAGGGATCAGTTAGTATTCAAACGAGTCACAAAACTTGAAGTAATCAGATATTCTATTTTCGTACTTCATTCGCTGATTAAAGATTTCAAAGACTTTTACGTAATTAAGTAATTTAGTCACATAAGACAGCCAAATTCGGGTTGGTCAGCATGCAGATCACGTGGCACTTTTCATAACTCCGAGTTAGGTGTTTACGCCTTTATTGAATTAACCTTTGAAAAGGTTTACGTAAATATCGTGAAAGTGGAAGGATTGTTTACTCGAAAACAAGCTTCATTATTTGGTGAAAAATAGAATTGTATAACTCTGCCATTGTATGTACACACAAAATATGTCAAGCCAAATATGGCAAAAGTATGGTGAGGTACTACAGTTTATTTTGTACATAGGTAGCAAACATTATAAACCCTATGAACATAAGTAGTGTTGTACCTAGAGTACTACTCGCATATTGCCGACTTAAAACAATAATTATAACACCAATATTTCTGTGAAAAGATTTACCTTGGAATAGGAAAAAATAGTTAAATACTTTTCCATAACATTGTCCTCTTGGAACAAGTTTTAGATAAAGGTAGTCAGAATAACGGAAAATTCAAAGTTGACGTGCGTTATTATGCAAAGTTCATTTAGTTTAAATAGGTAGTCAAAGTTCTGTACCGGCGTTTCATTATGCAGGGGTTAAATGAAACTTCAAACATTCTCTTATGTTGATTGCCGTTTTGATACAAACAACAAAATTGACATCTCACAAATTATACGCCGTGTGTTGTTTATAGTTTAATTGAATCAGAATAATGTAAAACAGTGAGGTTTGTATTTGTTATAGTATACATATATAGTTTGTTTATATTTATATTACCTAATAATAATAACAAACCATATATGTCCCAATGCTGGGCACGGGGCTCCTCTTCTCTATCAAGAGAGAGAGAGAGAGAGAGGGTTCAGGCCTTAATTCACACACGCTGGCCTAATGTGGGTTGGTAAATCAGACATGTCTTTAGAATTTCTTTCAAGACATGTGGGTTTCTTCACGATGTTTTGCTTCACCGTTAGCAGATGGCGAATCATTTGATTAGTAGGTACATATAAACTCCACAAAGTGAAATTCACATTGGTACTGCCCGGGATCGAACTCGCACCTCTTGCGTGCAAGTCGGTTACTTTCCCACTCGGCCACCACCGCTTTTCATTATGTATATTACCTAATAAGTAGTATTACCACATACACTACAGTAGTAATACCACAGCCAAATAACTACACTGTGTGAATATACTCATTTAGGCTTTAAGAGGATATGCTACTTTAAGCCAAACCAAAATCGAAGCAACCTGCATCCGAATGTCTGTTGGGTGTACCGTTTGTCGCTGTGTCGAGCATCCGAAAAGGGACTCAATCACCGTGTTTTGCGTTAAAGTAAGTTGAAGTGTGCGGTGTGGAATGTTTGATTAAAACGTTTAGCTTCTAGAAAGCGACTTAATTGCAAATCGATGTAGGAATAGAGCGCCTGGAATAGATAGAAGTGATAGACATGCAGCGATACCTCAAGACAAAGGTCTTGAGGTCAAGACAGGGTATTACGTTACATGAGATACGTTTCCTTATCAAAGTAGATAAAGAAGAAGGAATTACTAAACTGTATAGCCTAGTTGCTATAGTATAGCCTATTTAGTCCCTGCCTACTTTTAAATCCGATGGCCGTGTGTGAGTTGTCCCAAAGATATTGTTATATTTTAGTAAAGCAGACCGAAAAGGATTTAATGGACGCTTTATAAATAGACATGAAAAAGTTTTATCAAAATCCTGAAAAAGGTAAAGATACGTATTGAGTTTTGTGATACAAAACTAATACTCATGTCCCAAGTAAATATTTACTTTCAAATTTAGATCTTTTATTGTAGCTAAAACGAAGACCATATTGTTGAAGAATTCATATAAGAAAAATAACTGCCGCAGAAATACTCCGATTTCCAAAAAATACAAAATGCCAGTATACATAAAGAAGCCCAAAAAAATGTAACATCAAAGGCAGTAACAAAATAGGTACCTTTGTGAAATTCAGAAGGGATATTTTATAGGGCTCGCTTCCGTCACAATAAGGGTCTTGATTTTACTGGAATATTCTTGATTATAATATCGGCAGTTCAAAAATCACACATCAGAGTTTAAATGTCAAATGTTAAACTGGCATAATAGCGTTATGAATTTCGTTTGCCTGGCAAAATGCCTCGCCTAGCTTCAGCTAGGGTCACCGATAGATTACGTCTGGCATTTAATAATAAAATGAATGGATTCGGAGTTCAGCCGACTTGAATTAGTGTCGATAGTTCCCTTTGCAGATAAGCTACCCAGTAGAAGCAGTTTACTTTTACTACTTTGAAATTAGAAACTTAGTTCTTTGACGGTCTAGTGAGTAACAAAAAGTGAGGTCAGCTTATTCTTTTGTAACTTTAACTTGGTTTACAAAGTGCTGAATTCAGAGCGATAAATAACATCTTCCTCGCTAATTATCACAATTACATACTTCATTAGAGCTTATCTTTAGTTGTCGATGGTTGTAATAAAAAGAGAGAAAATATTATGTACCTATAACAATATGTATATTATATTATGTACATACGTAAGTAGCTCTCAATATGAGTACAAAACTTCTATTTTTCCACTAAGTAAATATTTGTTTTAGAAATATAGATGTATTTTATATCAGTTTTTTGAACATACTTAAAGGCCATTGGTACCAATTCTGCACCCATTTTGTGTATAAAAACAATAGGTATTTTATACTTTTTAAATAAATGGGGATTTTATTGACACACGGATTAGTGATTTATTTTTTATACATTTCACACATACTTATATTGGGACATAGACGTTATGTGCATACATCATATATATATAAACAAGCGGTGTCGTTTAATAAGGAAGAAGAAATATCATACTATCTAATATCTAAGATTATAATACCAGCACTTCACAATTTATTGTTACCCAAAATAACTATTCAAAATCACGAGACATGCTCTAATAGCCGTAACGTCAAATTTCAAAGAGCAGAACGCCAAATGTTAATCACACATTGGAACATGGTAGTGCATAGCAATCTGATCGTGTCGATCAAAATGCCAAGCATTAGTTAGAAGCTCGTTTCACTATACCATGCAGAGATATGGTCCGTCTGTCTTTATGGAGTATTTTGTAGGTATTGTACATTCGTTACTAGTCATTGTCCAATATATTGTTCACATAGTAATTATTGATTTATTCACAAAAAAAAAATTATATTGGGTTTTTCTGTCAAGAAAATCACAATAGACGCTCGGAGTTTGGTAATAAAATAAAATAAAACGAGGATGTACACACCGTGGTGTTTACACCTTGCCTCGGAAAGTACGTAAAGCAGTTGGTCCTACGTCTGATATCTCTCTTGTCGTGTCGGATTGCAGTCCCATCGGACTATGACGCGTACACATTAATAATAATTGTGCACTATAATATCTCCCGCACATCTGCGCGGCGTCTAATCGACCGAAATTTATTATTTTATTTAAAACTTATTATACACAAAAATAAATGTATAAAGGCGGACTTAATGCCATTGGCATTCTCTACCAGTCAACCCAAGGTGGTGCAGAGATATTACAAGTAGGTGCATATGTAATAATTTTAACGAAAATAAAATGTAGAAAAGACAATATATATAAACTATGATACTAATACTTATAGGTACATATTATATAAAGCAAATACATATTTACTTAAATAAACTAATATATATTATATTAATATAATAATTATTAAACATTACTGATGAGATGATTCTGCCAATCTGTGCAAAAGTAGTTCACGAACCTTTTTTTTGAACGCATACCGGCTAGTGGACATCCTGATCTCAAGAGGCAGAGCATTCCAAAGAAGGATAGATTGGATAGGAAAAGAGGAGTGAATAAAATCAGAGTTATGAGAAGGACACACTAGGAGTAGATTGTTAGAGGAACGAAGACTTCTATTATGGACAGTCCAGCGATACTGAAACTGAGGAGTTAAATAAGAGGGAGCATTAGGAGACATGAGGATGGAATACAGGGTGGAGAGTGCACGCATACTACGACGCTGACGAATAGGGAGCCATTTCAACTGGGAGCGAAAAGTAGACACATGGTCATACTTGCGAAGATTGAAAATGAATCGAATGCAGTTATTGAGAAGACGGTCGAGTTTGTTGAGAAGATCTGCATTCAGGTCAAAATAACACACATCACCATAGTCGATCAAGGGAAAAATTAAAGTCTGCACAAGCATTGTCTTAGTCTTACATGGTAGAAAGTTTTTTAGCCGATACAGAGCACGCAGGGTACCGGTGACTTTCTGACAAATCTGAGTAACTTGAGCTCTCCAATTTAAGTAGGTATCGATCTGTAAACCTAAATTTTTAACAGTTTGGCACAGTTCGATAGTAGCACCATTGAAGACAATAGGTGGAAGAGCAACTGTGTCTAATCTGCTCATCAAGCGTTGACTGCCGACGACGATGGCTTGGCATTTGGTTGGGTTGACAGTCAAACCAAACTTATCAGACCAGTTTTTGATGTGCTGTAAGTCTCTGTTTACAGTATCCACCGCAGAGGAAATACAGTCAACACGCGCCTGAGAGTAAATCTGCAAGTCGTCAGCATACAGATGGTACGCACTCTGAAGATTTTGTGTTATGAGGTTAATAAAAATAGAAAAAAGCAAAGGGGAAAGAATACCGCCTTGAGGTACGCCAGATTTGAGGTCACACCAACTCGATGATGATTCATCGAAGCGGACAGACTGCTGACGACCCCGAAGATAATTAGAGAACCATTCCAGAGCTTCCGAAGAGACCATATAATGGAAGAGGATAGAAAGCAGGATATCGTGACTGACGGTATTGAAGGCGTTTGAAAAATCAACCAAAGCCAGAACAGTGACTTTGGTGTCTTCCATGCCTTCCCTAATATCGCCAGTCACTTTAAGGAGCGCGGAAGTGGTGCTATGGCCTGGTCTGAACCCAGATTGTAGTGAACTTAATAAATTGTTCGTGTAGACGAACCTGGATAGCTGCTTCTGAACACAGGCCTCAAGCACCTTGGACAGGAAAGGAAGAATGGATATGGGGCGGAAGTGTTTGGGCAGGGAAGGATTTGGAGTCTTGGGTAGAGGAATAACGTAAGCATTACGCCATAAGGACGGGAAGGAGCCAGATGCAAGTGAAAAATTAATGACGTGGGCAATCGGACTAAGGAGTTGGTCGAGGATAGGTAAAATCATGCGACGGCTGACATTGTCGCAGCCCACTGCATTGGATTTGATGGACAGGATTATTTTTTTGATCTCATTCATTGCTACTGGAGAAAAATTAAAAGCTTCGAAGTTGCGACGAGGCAACCCAGCTAAGTAATCGATAGTTTGACACTTGATTTGGTGATCAAACGGCTCTGTAGTTGAGAAATGACGATTAACATCATCCAAATCAAGTGTCCCCAGCGATTCGATATGACGCTGTTTGCCGATACCTAAAGTACCAAGGAACTTCCAGATATCGGCAGGGTTCGAAGAAGTGATATTATTGAGAATGTGTCGGCGTTTAGCATTGCGTATCATCTGATTGCAGCGATTCCTTGCAGACTTGAAAAGAGTCCAGTTGTCGTCACACCGATTCTTTCTGTACCTACGGAAAGCCCGATCCCTGCGCCTCATGGCCATACGAACTCCCCTGGTAATCCACGGTGCAGGAGGACGTTTAAGTTTTACTTTTCTTACCGGGGCATGTGTGTCGTACAAGTTTAACAATTTAGTATTAAAGACATGAACTTTCTCATCTACCGTGGTTGCTGTCATAACAGTGTCCCAATCAGTTTCTGAAGCATCCTTACGAAGCTTTTCAACATCCATGCGACCAAAACAACGCCTGTGCAGGATTTTGGGCTTTGGCTTGGGAGGTTTTAGGATGTAGGACAGGAAAAGCAGGTCGTGGTGAGAAAATCCGGGGGCAGGAAGTTGGCCGTGGGATGAGGCTAGGGAAAGGGAAGAGGTAAGAATCAAGTCAAGCCAGGTGTCCTCTCCATTAGTGTTGTGGTGAGTTGGTTGGAGTGGCAGTATATGGAGGCTGGCTGACTTGACAATTTCAATGAGCTTACGGGATCGTAGGGAACGGTGAGGAAGGAGATCGGTATTAAAATCGCCCATGATAATATGATGTGAGTATTCCGACCCTAAAGATTCCAGAATTGACTCAAGACTGGAGAAGTAATCGACAGACGGAGGACAATAGACGACGCCAAGAATGGTTTTAGATCCTTTGACGTTGACCTCGAGGAAAAGATGCTCCGCAGACGCAGAAGGGTTAGGAGAGGAAGAAATGAGAACTTTATATGGAAAGTCACTGCGGAGATAAATCGCGACTCCTCCACCTCTTCGCCCAATTCGATCGTTGCGAATTAAAATGAATCCAGGCAGTGAGAAAGAAGTAGAAGGAAGGTTAGGTTTAAGCCAACTCTCCGAGATCAGGATGGCGTGAACGTTGACATCAGAAAATGTATCTAACAAGTCACCATAATGACTAGGTATGCTTTGCGCGTTTAAGTGACATACATTAAATAGCGAGCGGGATTGTACGTTAAATAACGGACGCAAGGATTCACCTAATGTTTCATCACTAACCGAACAGAAACTACAATCGTTAGAAAGCTCCACAGACTCATTGGCAGAATAAAAAGAATCATCAGAAACCATGAAAAAATATAAAAAATATATAGGGAAATTATAATATATAAATAGGAAATATATATAAAAGTAAAAATATTATTACAAAATTAATTTATGCGTATTAGTTGGTGCAATACTTCAATCTCTGCACCACCCGCCAGCTGTTACACACACACAAAAAAAAAACTAAAACTTGAACGTTACACATAAACACAAAATAGAAGTTATGAACGCATCCATAGAAAACGTCACAAGACTTTCATAAGTTTGACAGATGTTATGACATGTCAATTTTGTCATTGATTGAAGCGAAACATAAATAGTGAGGGTAAAAATGAAGTGATACAGGCAAACAATAACATAACAGGAATGAAATGGAAATTAGACGACACAAGCAAGAAAGAACAGATAAGAAAGCATCATAGAAAACTAAACCTATTTACGTTGCTTGTTGTTCGTACCCGAAGATCCAGCGCCGGCGTTTCCTATAGCACTTTGAACCGCAGACGAAGAATCACTTGACGCTTTAGGGTGCTTCTGCATCAGACATACAAGCTCCTCCATAGTGGTGACCTTGTGGCGGCTACCGTCAGAGACTTTCACCACAATGACACCGTCCTGCGTCCAGCATGTGCGCATGCCAAAATGCTGCCGGGCTTTAGCGAAGATGGCCTGTCGTCGTCTGGTCAAAAACTCTTTAACAGAGGTCGTTGTACCCTTAAGCTTAGACTTGGCTCTCCATACTGCAGACCTGACATCAAGTCTTACAAACCTTACCAGGATGGGTCGGTGAACATCTTTTCTGGGGACCCCGATCCTATGGCAGAAGCTGAAGTCGGATGTTACATTGTCTTTAAGACCCATGCTGTGAACTGTCTTCACTATGACTGACCTGCAGTCCTCCTTGTCAGCCTCGGGGATGCCCAGAAAGATAAGGGCCTTTTGTCGATGCCTGGTTTCAACTGCATCAACTGCGCGTGAGCATTCAGCTATCTGTTTTCTAAGCAGACTCAGCATAGAGAACATAAGCTCCCTGAAGGTCCGGAACTCCTCCGCCACCTTTGCTACTGTGTCCTTAGCTGGGCCCCCAACATGAAGCTGTGCTTCAAGCTCTGCCATCCTTTTCACAAAGCAGTCTTCTAAGTTGTCCTGTGCTGTCCTGATGTCATCCAGTTGTGCCATTTTAACAGTGTTAAGCGTTAACAAACTGTTTATTGACAAATGTGTGTGATGTGGCTGGCAGGTGGTGTGCTTTGTAATATTATTCTTACATAAGCAAATGTTATATTGTGCAAACGTGAGTACTATCTATGTATTAGTTATTAAACTCAAAAACTACACAATAAGTAAACAAATTACTATTTTTATAATTAAAATTAAAATACAAAATTACTAGTATGTCTTGACTTTTTTATCACCTACCCCCGAAAAAAAAAATTTGTTTAGGAGGACATCATATCCAACAGCCCCGGGCATCGTAGCTCTCTCTATCATAAGACCTGTGAGGGTTTAGAACCTAATGCAGGTTTGTGGCTCAGCCATTATAAAATATCTTTTAGCATACGGCCCGTCTAATGTTAAGCAGTTACCGTAGCTTACTTGCTGCCGACCCATTTTTCTATACCAGGGCTTTAAGATGGAGTATCCCTAAATGAGCACTGAGGATCTGTATCTACTCACACACAAGAAAAAAAAATTCACCGCTGTGTGTCGTTATTTAGCTACGGTCTTATGCAACGTGGAGGTTCTTCCCCATTCGGGCCTGCTCGCTAGGTTAGTGCCCTACCTCTCTTAAATGTTGGGTTTCCCGACAATGTTTTACTTGAGTAGGTAGAATTGAGATTTGATTTGAGTCATTTGATAATTTGCCATCCACCATTAATTATTACTAATAACTACTACACAGGGCGTGTCATTAAAAACTTTTAATAACATTAAGAACGCCTAGATCGTTTAAACAATACAACATTTTCTACACTCATCTAAAATATTTTCATAAAAATAATGAACCCATAAAATAGATTATTTATCTATGTCAAAGGACATCATAAAAAGCAAGTCAGATAAGGTCAGGGTGACCCTATTTTTTTCACACATCGTAAATATTGCTAACTGCTTGTATGTCATATATAGCATTGAAACATTACTTACAAAAGTGACTTAGTGCTAGTTTTACTTATTTATTAATTTGATCTGACACAATAATGTATAATGACGCACTTAATGCCAGAGGCATTCTCTACCTATAGGGTGATGCAGGATTAGTGGACATCCTGATTTCAAAGGAGAGAGCGTTCCAAAGTCGGATAGATTAGATAGGAAATGGAGAGTGTATGAAGCCAGAGCTATGTAGTGGAAACACCAGAAGAAGATTGCTAAAGGAGCGAAAATATCTGTCATGAATGGAATAAAGTGTGGTATACAGTGAATCCAGTACACGCAAACTACGACGCTAACCAATGGGAAGCCAATTCAATTGAGCGCGAAAAGTAGACACATGGCCATACTTGCGAAGATTACCACTTATATTTGCCTACATATCTGGATCTATCAGTTGACCCTCGACGGTGGATCGTAGTGAAATGAGGCTTCCTAGATACGTAACTAGGAATAAAAGTGGTCATTCACGTCTTTCAGCCGTTGCTGTCTTCAGCTTTGAGATCCTCACGGACTATTGTTGGTAAGTTAGTGGCGAGAAAACGACCTCTTTCTAATAGTTGATAAGTTTGGAAGAAAACTTGCATCACTAAAATAAGAAAAATACTTAGTTTGATCCTAATTGAATTCAATATGCTTGCATGTATAAGATTTTTCGCTATTGTTTTAGGTATGCTATCAAATTGAATCACATTTCGTTTCTACATAGAAATTTTAAAACAACAATAACGTTGGAAGACATCTTGCAATGAAAATTGGCTGAATAATAGTTGCTATTCTTCGCAGAAATTACAAATTGAATGACAACTACAGATACGATATTTTTACTTGAAATGGAACCTAAAATATACCACACATAGAGTTGATTTTGCGAAAAAGAGTACATGTTGAAGGACTTAGGGATTATAAGCTAAGAATCGTACGCAACTTCGACAAATGGAGTTTAAAGTACATATTGAATGACAAAAGCTTGCTTCCCTAACCATGCCAGTTCTGTCCGAATGCAGTTGATTTAATCGTATAGAGGAACATTCTTATATTAATTTTAAAAATGCATCTTTAATAGCATGCTTGTTTCATTTTCCCCGACTGACCCAAAAGTAAATTTGTCCCGTGCAGGATTCGAATACATAACATTCGGTGCGATGTTGTGGTGACTATCTTCACTACTAGATCATACAAATTAAAATTTGAATCTCAAAGCTTAAAAATAAGTAAGTAAGTTGCCATTTAATGTGGCAATGCTATTGCTAGCCTTTTGGGCACGTTGCCAGATGACAGCGATGCTGAGGAATATTATGACGCCTAAACCATTCCCTTTAATTAGTTAATCGTTTTTTTTTTTT
The DNA here is from genome assembly GCA_947095525.1 of Trisateles emortualis. Taxonomy (NCBI): domain Eukaryota; kingdom Metazoa; phylum Arthropoda; class Insecta; order Lepidoptera; family Erebidae; genus Trisateles; species Trisateles emortualis. The sequence goes on along the minus strand of OX352740.1, from coordinate 8,671,928 downwards.
GCTTTTTTTTTCAAATATTATGAAATTATATATGTATAGCATAGTCCTTTTCTCCAATAAATAAGCTTCAAACTTTACAAGTCTCTTTTATAAGAGCTTGTTGGTTAAATCAAATGTATTTTCTCCATTTCTATCTTGTTACAGAGTTAAGGGTTACATGTTTTTATTGCCGAAAGTTGTAATAGTTTTAGAAGCATCCCGGGTGCTTTAATCAAGAGGATCATCGTACTGAATCTTGAACAACTTTGTAGTTAGAATTCGGGTTAGTTTCTTGTGCGATGTTTTAATACCTGAAGTGTAAATTTATTTATTTAAAACTTTATACACAAATTTGATAAAGGCAGACTTAATGCCTGTGGCATTATCTACCAGTCGACTTTAGGGTGATGCAGAGATAAACATAATATATTATGTAACATAAATACTCGTAATTTCAATAAACAATACACCATTTATCAACATTAATTAATACAAATTGTATTTATATTATTATTCCGTCTCATCGAACCGAATATCGGTCACGGTGGTTAATTTCGACGGAGAAAACCTATCTGTACGGGAGATATAATAATACAAAATTGTGTACGCAAATACAAGCGTATTTTTTATTCATTCACTTTCATATTCTGATAGGACGGCAATCCGCCACGAACGGAGGCAGATCAGGCGTTGCTTGTAAATTCCTCAAAATGAAAATTCCTTCTGTGACATGAAACAATGACTGATAATTACTTCGTGCTAGTTTGGTATTTATTTTATGGCCAGATACTTATACTAAACTATTTTGATATTTACAACTCCTTACAATGTATCCAATTAGGATACACGAGTAAGACCGTATAAAATAATTACCAACCAAGATTTTCGACGTAAATTAATTTACGAGCCTTCATTTCGGTCTTTCTAACCGTAAAGTGTCAAAGACATCTAATTGGCAACGACTAACGTCAAACGAGCAACCCCATCGTGTATTCATTGATAATTATTCGAGTCAACGTCTCTAACTGAAGTGGTTCGCGAAGCACTTAATTAATTCTAAACGCCACCGGAGTATACGAACATGTGTTTGCGGAACTCAGCACACGCTTTGTAAATAGACTCGCCTGCTCCTTTGTAAGCCGCAAAATATTCTCGAGATCATAAAACAAAGGACCCATTTTTATTTTACATAAAATCTAACGTTTTAACCCGCGAAGGTTGTAAAACCAAGCCTATAAACGATTTTGTTTGAATCGTAAAGCTGTACTGAAATCCGCGTGGTGACATTCTCTATATTGAATATTTGATAATGTCGTTAAATAAATGAAGGATAAAGATTTTTGTTGAACTCTTTGTTCAAGTTAAGGATGTTCGGGCCACGAAACAGTCATAAAAACTTTTTACGAAGTTATATTTTAACCTAATTACGAATAGAAACATAAAAGAGGCGTCTGTATTCAACAAAAAAGATCAGACACCAAATAATTTTATCAGATTATTAATTAGTCTATAAAAATAAAAAGTCACCTACCTATTCAAGAAATTCTGCAAAACAAAAAAAAAGAATTTAAAGCTTTTCGTTTAAATATTCGTTACAGCAAATTTACTCCGCATACCTCATTCCTTGGAGCTAAAGTTTTCTTCTCAAGTCACTTTTGCTCTGAGTAAGTTTTGTTTTTTTCACCTCATTAAATACCTAAGTATGACGTTAGGTATAGTTGCTTCCAAGACAATTTTTTTCGAAACTAACTCGCAAGTTACGAAGTTACTCTTTCATAAATGTTGTTTTTGACATAAACACAGTATTGTCTAGTATAATATTAAGCAGCATATATTGCTTAAAAATAAATATATTTCATTATAGATGTAGTTCTATTCTGTTAAATCGTTTTTTGAATAAGATAGAAATGATTATTAATATACTGTTAGCAATGTAAAAATATTTTGTATAGGTACTTTTATTTTAGAGAGTTATTTTATCCAAACGATTTTTAATATGTCTTCATATATATATAATATAATTATTTTGTACGTGTGTCTGTTGGGTCTGCTTAGACAACTGGTATACAGTTGTGTAGCGGACGCAACAGACGTTCAGGATGAGTTCAGTCGAACTTATATATTTGTGTATGTACAAATACAGACTTTATGTACATATTATTATACAACATAAAAATTTGTAAACTCTTGGGTGGTAATCCAGGTATTAAGAAATACATCTTATAAAATCCGTTTAATCTCAGTGTTTCTTTTTTTTGCTACCAAGCTGACAAACACGCATACGACCCGCCTGATGATAAGCAGTTACCGTAGCCTATGGTCGCTTGAATACCAGAGGCATCACATGGTAGTTAGTAAGTATTTGAATGTATTAAATTACTTATTCAATTAATTAAAGGCAATTTTAACGGATCCCTATAAAGCTTTGGTTTTAAAATTCAATAAGGGGCCTTTATAGGTTCGCCGTGTTCAGTGATCCGTGAACCAAATTGCGTCACGGTTGTTACGCAAAATGCGTAATCTACTGCGGATGAGTTCTGAAGAAAAGTCATAGTAGAAAGATGATGAAAAGAACACTGCGAGTTTTGTATTAGATATAAAAATAGTAACAACATGCTTTATGTTCCAATGCTGGCCATGAGTCTTTTTCTCTATCAAGAAAGCCACACACATTGGCCTAATGCGAGTTGATGGATCCTTCATGCTTTTAGAATTTCTTCTAAGACGTGTTGGTTATATGAAGTTTCGAATGACGTTATTGCAACGCACGCTGTTTCGTTTTTTTTTTACGTCTGGTATTTTTTTTTCGAAAACACATTGATTCGAAAAACTCTTCGAATGAAGTAATGCGACCTACGATAATGATATCTACAATAATTCCCACTCGGCAACCACCGTTAAATTATAAATTATTACTCGTATTCATAATACTATATTTATCCACACAACTAGCAGACACACTATTTTGTGTTGTCAATTTGACTGTGGTATTAAGTCACGCAAAATAAACCATATTTTCATCTTACTTTACATATTTTATCATAATAATATAATACACAGACTATAATAGTAAGTAGTTATCTAGAACATTGGCCATTTCCGAACGGATATTAAAGGAAGAGAGCGAGATTAATTATAGATTTTAAACAACTGTCTTAGTCTTGTTCTACATTGAAAAGAGAATAAATTATGTTACTTTTACTGCAGATGTAAATTCACTAAAGCTCGGCTTCTATTTTGAATATTTCTTTTGTATGAAGAGGTAACAGGAAAGAATAGTTATTATTATTAATAAAATAAATTCTTTTGATAACCTTTATTTTGTCCTGTACAGTTTAGCTTATCCGTATGCATGTGTTTCTTTCTCTAAACGTTTTTTCATACTTTCAACATCGTCTTCATCAACTCTACTTCATCAGCCTCGTAATTCTTTCCATTATTTCATCTTTACTTTTTTTTTAAACAACTCCCACTCTAGGGAACAAGCTCTGTGTCGCGGAGGACTTATAAACATAGAGTTAACGGATGCAAAGTACATCCAGACTCAGCAAAACCATTTATGAATCCACTCAAATGTGTGCCTCGTGTAAGAGTCGAACCCACAACACGCCACGCAGTCAAAGTATTGAAAATAGTTTAACCCGGGTAAAGTCGGGGCGGCTCGCTAGTATTACATAGAATTAAACTTATGCTACAGAGTACAGTACAATGGGCCTTATCACTAAAAGCGATTTCTACCAGGCAACTTTTGGATGGAGATATTGTTGGTAGAAGTTACTGGTAGTTGTTGGCGTACTAAAATGAAAAATTAACTCGCTAAACCAAATATACACTTTTTATAGGTACATATAATTAATTATCATGAGTGTTACTAAATTGTTAGATAGTACTCGTTCACCTAAGCTTTAAAAATAGTTAGCATTTGAGGCTTTCTTATTTCCACAGGTAGTGCGTTCCAAAGGCGTATTGCAGTCACTGTAAAAGATTTGTCAAAAAAATATTGTAAAATTAGAAGAATTGTCTCAAATGATGATCTCAAATTTCGAATATGCGTAAATTATGCTATTGAGCAGACCTTATTCAGCGGTCTTTGCCTTGACATTTACCAGGTTATCAATTCACCTAGTTGGAAGCCTTAATGAAATTTCAGATAAGATTAATAACACTGTTCAATACATAAATATTACTCAAAAGTATAAGTAGGAATATAAATTGTATCATAACTGAATTAAAATTTCAATTCAAGTTACAAGTAATTCATATCCATGAATTACGCCGAGTTAATATACCTACTTCGTCTACGTCTCTCCACGAAAATAATTGACTTAGACTGATGTATTTGACTTAATACAAGTATATTTAAAGGATTTGCGTATTAAATACTTATATATTCATGTATTCCGTATTTAAGGTTGTTGGTTTAACAGATTGATTGCTGCTAATTGTTTTATCTCTTCATATAATAAATATGTAAGTTATTATTGAACAAGCGAACGATACTCGAAATATGGTCGAACAAATATTTATACAAATAAAATTGTTTGAGTAATCTCAGAGAACTTGGCTTGCTTCGCTCGTTCTTTCAATGAATGGTGGTTTGCTGTGACACACAACTACCGCACATAACTACAGACAGCGGTGTAGTTGGGTTTTTATGCGTGAGTAAATAATGGAAACTGATTTTATGATGTATTTTAGATGGTAATTTTTATGCACCTTACACCTTACCAAAAGCCTGGGGTACTTTTTTTGACCGACAACACACGAAAGCGTCCTTAAGTTACGGTGACTGCTTACCATCAGGCATGCCGTATTATTTTTAGCTACCCAAATAGTATAAAAAAGTATCTAGTATAAAAAAACGTATCACGGCAAATAGTAAAGATTCCTACACTTTGTTGTTAATGAAAAATAAATCTTACCCGCAGTGGTATTCCGTAAGAGCAAAAACCGAGCCACCGCAAAAACCGAGCAAAATCCATCTGTCAGATTGAAAATCGGTATTCCGTAAGAGCCCTTTTTGACGTTTAGTCAATAGATTGTGCCGTCCCCGAGCAATCACAACTGTCAATTTTGCAATCACAACTGTCAGTTGTCATCGCTGTTTCTTAGAGAATTAGCCGGCCGGTGTTCTGCGTGAGCGACGAACGCGACGAGACGCGCGTTGCAAACGTGATGAAAACAACGCCTTATGCCCTTGTTAATTTTACTAATTATTATGCACACTAGTAAGTTAGTAGCTTTCGGGAAATCGCGTAACATCTTTTCGTCAAAAATACCTCAGTGCCTTAAGACGAAAATGTATAACCAATATGTGTTGCCAGTGATGACTTATGACACACAAACGTGGTGTTTGACCGTTGGCCCCATGTATAAGCTCAGAGTCGCTCAAAGAGCTATGGAAAGAGCTATGCTCGGTGTTTTTCTGCGTGATAAAATCCGCAATGAGGAGATCCGCAGGCAAACCAAAGTTACCGACATAGCTCTTACAGTAAGCAACTTGAAGTGGCAATGGGCAGGCCACATCGTTCGACAAACCGAAAACCGATGGGGAATAAGGTTCTCGAGTGGCGACCACATACAGGAAAACGCAGCGAGGGATGAGCTCCAACTAGGTGGACAATTACATCATCAGAGCTGCAGGAAAACACCTTGGCCTTTGTGGAGACATATGAGGGAGGCCTACGTTCAGCAGTGGACATTATCAGGCTGAGATGAGTACATAGGTCCTGTGGACTTAATACCTTAGGCATTTTTTACCAGTAGCCTTAGATGGTGCAGAGATAATCAAAGTTGTTGCAGTAAACAAAGCTAACTTAAAATGGAAAATATATTATGACGGTAGCTGGATCACTTTCTTTACTTAAACAAATAAAATCTAAATAAACCATTGAGCACCTACGTAGAATCATATTATTCAATATTATCAAAAAAAAAATCTTCATAGTAGTGAACTGACAGATACCTATTTACGGTGATTTGTATAAATTGGATGTGAAAACGTAGCGCTCAATGAATTCTGACACTTTTTCCCTGTGTTTCTATTTTACAAGAGCTTTGTGAATATTTGATTCCTTACGAGTGTAGTGAGAAAAACAGCCTGATTTTCTTTTTCACCACCTGTAGGTAGAGTGTTACTTATGTATATGATACTTTGATTTAATATATTATCATTTTTAACTATGTGTTTCCCGAGGCTTCGCCCGCGGGGATGTCGGTTATCGCGGAAAAAGTATTTTCCTTACTTAGGTTCAGCCGTTTTTGAAGTATACACAAACTGACTTTACATTTATTGCGTTATTGGTCTTACGCTTGATTTCTCCCCGGTCGTGACGAATGGCCATCCCACCGGACTATCTGAGAGTGAGAGAATTAAGATTGCACCTGAGTTTGCGTACGGACTTGTGCATTAAAATATACACAGATGGGTAATCTCCGTTGAGATTAGCCGCTGATATTAAGAATACAGAACCCAGGTGTTACAAATTGAAAGTCGACAACAAGCGAGTGATACTCCTGGTATATAAAGCGTCCATGGGAACGATATCCTTTTTGACCAAACCTTAAGTGACAGCCAAAAGGGGGCTGAGGGAGTAGCAAAATCTTTCTGGGTCGCTGGTCACTCGGAGCTGGACCTCTCTTGGGCCAACTGGGAAGTCTCATCCAACTCTGGTAGACCACCTCTGGAAGCAAAAAGACATCCTCACCTCCTTCCACATCCCAAATCCCAGAAGAGGAGAAAAGAGAAGAGGCAGTTTAGAAAAACCCCTTAGTGTGAAAACCAGTGAGATATCCTGTTTGGCATTATTGGCGGTCCATCATTTTGTTTCTTTGTTATCTAAGTTGTATAAAATAGATACTGGAGACCTGTACTCACACTGTGGTGTGTGAGTATAGGTTTCCAGTGTTTATTTACTACAACATTGAGTATAGTTATATGATTGTGATAGTCTTCTGTAAAGTAGAGCTCCTTGCCTAGTTGGGTTTGCTCACTAGTATGGTGCCCCATCTTTATTAAACTTGTTATAATATCATCACAAATAAAATACTCATCTACCAAAGGTATTTTACTATGAATAGATGGTGCCAATAAAAACACATTACCATTTAGCACGTAATATTATAATGGCCGCCATTACACAAGGCTATGAGATAAGGTCGGCACTAAGACTCTAAATGACCCAAAACTAATGACATCATCATTACCACTCCTCATAAGCGGTAGGAAATTAATTTATTGTATGTGTGTGCGTGGTTGTAATGATGAGAAACAATCATTGTGTGAGCGCACATACCTATTATCAGTCTGTACATATTTACTAATAGCAAATTAAGATATAGCTTCATTAGAAGCATTTATTTCATAATATATTTACAAGAATAGTTATATAAATAAAAATAACTTAGCCTAAGCAACTTCAAATTCAAATTCAAAAAGCCTTTATTTCTGATACATTAGTTTACATTAGTATAGTATATATATTATTTAGAAGACAATTTACAATTTATTTGTTCTATTAGTATTGGATTTTAATTATATAATTAATGCCTCAATATAAATTATTATTTTTGTTAACATTCCATTCAGTCTTCGACATCGGTAACATAAGTATCAGCTTGCCCTTTGGCATAGGCCTCCCCTAGTGTTTGCCATAGTTTTCTATTTGATGCTTTTCTTTGCCATGTTGCTCCAGCATTGTGTTTTATGTCATCCTCCCATCTAATTTTTTGACGCCCTTTCCTTCTTTTCCCATCTCGAGGGTACCACGTAGTAATATCTTTTGACCATTTGTTTCTCTTATTTCTTATCATGTGGCCTGTCCAGGTCCATTTGAGTTTTTTTATTACATAGGATACATCAACTACTCTCGTCTTACTTCTTATATTTTTTAATTTAATTTTGTCTTTTAGCTTGATGTTTAGAATGCTTCTTTCCATTTTATTTTGGCAGACTCTAAGTGCACCGCTCTGTTTCTTAGTGAGGGCCCAGGTTTCTGATCCATAGGTTAAACATGGTAGTATGCAGGAATTGAATACTGTGGTCTTATCCTTCATGGGTATATGTGGGTTCTTCATGATTTCCTTGAGGGACCAGAATCTTTTCCAGGCGCTACTTATTCTTGTGTCTATTTCCTTTTGCATTTGGTTTACAGGTGATATGATCTGTCCCAAATATGTGTATTCGTCAACATATTCTACTTGGTTCGAATTAAGATAAATAGGTGTTTTTACGTGGTTTGTCATTACTTTTGTTTTGTCTATGTTCATATTCAGTCCTACCATTTTGCTTTCCTTTTCCAATTCTGTAATCATTGTATCCAAGCCTTCTTGATTTTCACTAAGCAAAACTAGATCGTCCGCGAATCTTAGGTGATTTAGTTTCTCGCCATTTATATTTATACCCAATGTGTCCCAATCCAATTTTCTGAATATGTGTTCCAATACCGCCGAAAACAACTTTGGTGAGAGAGGATCTCCTTGGCGTACTCCCTTTTTAATCTTGAACGCCAATCCTTTTCTTTCAGTCTGGATTTTTGCCGTTGAATCCTTGTATATGTTTTTTATTATCCTGGTATATTTTGCGTGTACTCCTTGTGAACTTAGAGCGTCCCATATGTGCGTATGTCTTAGTGAGTCAAATGCCTTGTTGTAGTCTACAAATGCTAGATAGTATTTTTTTCCATACTCATTACTTTTTTGAATTACCTGTTTTAAGACATGAATATGATCCATTGTTGAAAAATCGCTCCGGAATCCAGCCTGCTCTCTAGGTTGATTTTCATCTAGTACTGGGCCAATTCTATTCAGTATCACTTTTGAAAAAAATTTGTATATGTTGGGTAACAAGCTGATCGGTCTATAATTATTTATTTCTCTGTTATCACCTTTCTTGTGAAGCAATATGATACTTGATGATGTCCACTGTTGAGGAATTACTTCTTCAGTAAGAATATTGTTGAATAGATTTGTAATAGGCTTTATGGTGTAATCTAGGCTTCCTTTCAAAACTTCATTTGATATTCCATCCTCTCCGGGAGCTTTATGGTTTTTTTGAGACAGTATTGCATATCTTATTTCTGTTTCTAATAATGGGGGAACAGCTTCTTCATTGTCCTCTGGTACGTGCTGAGTGTTTATGTGATGTGCATCATCATATAAATTGCTATAAAATTTTGTTGCTATATCTATAATTTCCGTTCTTTTTGTTTCTTTCTGGCCGGATGTTTTGCTTTTAATACATGGAATCCAAGGGGTATTCTCTCTTAACTCTTTTAATGCCTTTTTTATGCCACCAGATTTTTCAATGTGGTATTGAATAATGTTATTTCTTATTTGCTTTCTATGCATTCTAATTTTTTCGTTAATTTGCTTACTTAATTGCGTTATTTGCTTTCTATTTTGTTTTCTATTCTGTAAAAGAGTTTTCCTGGTCTCCATAAGGGACCTTGCTTCGACTCCGATCTTGTCTTTTTTGTTTTTTAGGGTATACAATTTTCCAGACAGTTCCTGAAGTGCTTCTTCTAATAGGTTATATTTTTCTTGTATGTTTCTGCATTTGTTACTAGCCAATGCCATATCTTCTAGAGTTATCAGAAAGTTCTCTGGAATGGAGTGTGGTACCTGGACTGATTGAATTTCTTTGCTGATGTATGTTCTCTTGTTCTTTGGTTTGCTTAGATATATAGCTCCTCTTACCATTCTGTGATTTGTATTGAAGTTAAGTTTATTAATTGTACCTTACATCTTTAAAGAAATGGGGTTTGTTAGAGAGTATGAAGTCTATCTCATTCTTTACTTGCCCACTTGGCGATATCCATGTCCATTTTTCTTGTAACTTCTTCTTAAAGAAGCTATTGAGGACTTTGAGGTTGTGTGCGTATGCCAAGTTCACTAATCTTTGTCCATTATCATTTCTTTTCCCGGTGCTGAATTGACCTAATATCACATCCTCATTTGGTAGCCTTTCTCCAATCTGTCCGTTAAAATCTCCCATGAGGATAACTGTTTTGTGTGCATTCTCAAGAGTCTTCTCTAGGTTCTCGTAGAAAGTGTCCTTTATGTCTTTTGGTGCAATCTCTGTAGGTGCATATATTTGAACTATTGATATAGTTTCATACCCAGGAAGGTTGATATTTAGCTGAACAATCCGTTCTGAAATTCCAGTGAATGAATCTATGCATTTGCTGTAGCATTTTTTGACAATGAAGCCAACACCGTGTAAGCCCGGTGTGTTTCCGAAGTAGTAAAAGATGTAATCTTTGTGCTGTTCAATTTTTTCACCCATCCTCCTCACTTCACTTAAGCCAATAATGTCCCATTTTATATGGCCTAGAGCGTATTCCAGTTCTTGTACAGATTCATCTGTCCTTAAGGTCCTGGTGTTGAGTGTGGATATATAAATACTGTTTCTCTTATTTTCTCTAGCACTTAGTTGAGTATTAATATTAGAGGCTGACTTATATTGATTTGATGTGTCCTGCTTTTTAGGTAGCAAACCTAGGGGGTTTTGGTCTCTCGCCCCACGGTGACCAACCGGGTTGGGGTGATTTGCTTTTCCGAGGTGCAGCTTGCTAATGGTTGTTGTTTCTATTTGGTTACCGATGTCACAGGATTCCTATGCTTTTGGTATTGCTGCCCCTGTCAAGGAGTGAGATCTGGGTCTCATATAAGCAAATGGATCTGTCCTATGTAGTTTTGCCGGAGCTACTATATTTTTATTGTTATCGCCAGACGCATGTTGGTTTTGTGGTGTAGTCGGTGATAACGAGATTTCTCTTTTTCTTTTTTCCATTCCTTTTGGTTTCACTACTATTTTGTTGTTTTTAATGTATACAACATTTCCTTTTTCCCTCTGTGTGTGGAGCTCCTTAAGTAGCTCTTTGCGCTTCTGTAATGTTTCTTTGGAGAAATCTTCCGTGATGTATGTTGGCTCAGGCATTTTCCTTTTATTTCTGAAGAGAGAGAGATTAATACTGGCCTTGTTTTTCCAGACACTTGCTTACCCATTCTATGTAATTTATTTATGTCGTAGTTATCTATTTTAACATCCAATTTTTGGAGCAAATTCGTAACGTTGTTAGATAACTGGTTGTAATTTGTTTCCGTTTCTTTGCATCCGTGTAGTATAATGTTGTTTTTCTTGTTTGTATTTTCTAAGATATTTATTTTCTTATTTAACTCTTCGATTTCCGATTTCAGGATTTTGTTTTCTTCGATTAATGGTTTAATTCTATCGTCTATGGTCGTCATTATCTTTTCTGTATTATCCTTTATTAAAATAGCTTGCTTTTCTAGTTCTAATTTCATCATATTGTAAAGTATGGACATTGACATTTCTTCCGCCATTGTTGTATATTTTAGAGGTAGTGAGCACAGATTAGCTAGAAGTGTCAAGTGTCAATTAGTGTAATGTTTTGTAGTGCTGTGGAACTGGAACGTAACTTTTCTTCTGTATGTTGGCAATGCGTATATTGCAGTTTCCTATTAGTTTGGTTTGGCAATATTGGGTTAACCCGCAGTCTATGGCTTGATGGTATTTGACGTCTTGTCTCTGATGAATGATTTTGAGGTTATGTATAAAAGTTTTTCACAATTTTTTGTTGTAATCTTCGTATAACACTAAACTTATAACTTTATCTTGTTTGTAATGTTTCTTTTATAGTTGTATTGCACTTTTTCGATTGTTCTGTAATGATTGCACTAAGTTTTTAATATTTCTTATGGAGAGCACTGACATGCGACTTCACTTTTTGAACACCGGAACCGGAAAAAAAAGTTAAGGCAAAAAAAAAACTTAGGCTAAGTTATATAAATAAAAATAACTTAGCCTAAGAAACTTACAAACCATCAGATATTGTATTAAAATGTATTCAGCTATAAATAAAATATCTTGAGGTCGCTGTTCTGAAGAATGGTGGTGACAGACTGGCCACATTGCCATGCTGATTCGGGCCGAATCCAAGTAACAGGCCAGCTGTGAAATAGCGAAGAAGAAAAAAAATGAAATTATAAAAAAGTGAAATAGAAAAAGAAATGAGTTATTATATCGTTATTTTAGAGAAAGACGTAAAAGAATTTGCCATTTGACAATAATTTTAAACTTATATTTTTGAAGTTGGCCTTCCAGACAAAGCATTTCGACCCTTAAGGATCTTTGGTGCGATCCTTTTCTGTTTTGATCATCCTTCATCTAGACCTCTTACGGTTAACTGAACAAGTGCCAGTACGTCTCTGATGGGGATGCGCCTAAAGCCCTCTGGATCAGGATACGCTTGACCCAGAATGTTTATCTTTTTGACGCTAAAGCTACGCACGCACGTAATAGGTTGACTGTAACTAAAGAAGTAAACATAAATAAATTGTCGAACAGATGTTTTTGATCTTGCACCATTTTAACAGACTTCAAAAAAGAAGGAGATTCTCGATTCGACTGTGTGTTCTTTTTTTGCATATTTGTTACGCGATCATTCCGACAATTTTGAATTGATTTTGAAGATTCTGTTTTAGTTTGGTAGGTCATACTTCAGGGGTCGTCCCATATCAATTTTATTGAAATGGAAAAAAAATCTACTTAGCCAACCAAACCCAAGCTGAAGTGACAGGAGTAGCCTTAGCACCGACTTTAATCTTTACTCAGTTATTTTTCGCGTTTTGAAGTCGTATTATTTTTTTAAAATATTATTTTTTGTTTCCTTTAAGCGAAACTAACACTACCAAACTCAATACGAGTACACAAGAAAGAATTTGGTGCACTTTTAGAAATTAAGTAAGTAAGTAAGTAAACATAATAATATAAATGATCACGTAGGTACATGTTGACACACTTCTTATCTCAATGTTTCTGTAATCTCACAGGTAGCCAAGCTTTAACGTCTTCCTCGACTCCGTAAATAGTATAGTTGAAATGTTTTCAGAAAACTTTTAAAGGAAAAGCTGGATACCTTTACATTTTCTTGTTTTCTCAAGATTTGCTTTTGAAAATGCTGTTGTATTTAAACTTGCATTACAAATTTACATAATGGCAAGTTGCCAGTTCGATGTCCACGCTAGGATGTATTAAGGTTTTTGTGTGGTGACGACAAAAAACTTGTGTCGTGTCGGTCGCTCCAGTCGTATTACTTCAAGCGAGTTTTACTTAACCGCCTTAAAATAGCCTGTTATTTTAAGCCCGCGTCGTTATACTGGCTTAAAAGGCGAGGTTTTAACAACGTTCTATTTTTCATTCGCTACTTTTAAATATTTTGTAACTTTTCATGTTTGAATACAAGAATTATTTGCCAGTAAAAAGCTAGGTTTGTGTCAATTCTTCATTTTATTTGTCCTAACATAAAACAAAGTTTTTTTTTCTTTTTTTATACTACGAATGTGGCAAACCAGCATACGGCCCGCCTGATGGTAAGCAGTTACCGTAGCCCATGGACAGTTAATCTTAGACCTTTAAATTTAACTCTTTCACATAGTTTGGAATCAAATAGCCGTGTACGGGTTGTCCCAAGATATGATAATTTATTATGTCGGTTACCTCGACACTGCAAATGTAAATTCAGAAACACAACAACTGCCACAAAGAGAAGACGCTGTATTAGAAATTAAACGTCTCGTTAATCAACATCTGATTTGTTGAATTTGTAAAGACTCAACGGTATAAACACAAACACGAAGTGCCATATAAGCATAATACCTTAAGAGCCGTCGCGTCTCAAAATGTCTCCGAGATTCGCTATGCATTCATAACTATGATGCATTGACGACCGCCTTGTTAAATCTTTAAGCTGCTAGTTTTAACTTTGAAATATTACAGAATTTATAATAAACTACTAACTAGAATGAAGTTCTTTGTTTTGAATTATTAAAGTAGACGTTTCAGCTTTAAGCTTAGCAAAGGCTGGTAGAGATAATAAAATTTAAATAAATATTTGAAAAGTTAAAAAAACTTCAACTTTAACTTTTTGCATAACGATCCCATATGATAATATTTGCTTTTAGTTCAAAAAAACTTGGATTTTAACTAAAATATTCATATAGATACGGGACTTCACAGTGTGTGAAATTTATGTACTTTTAAAATACACACATTATATTATATATCATCACGCCTGTTTCTCATTGGAGTAGGCAGAGAGAGATAAAGATATGAGTACGCAAATTGCAAATTTTACATTGAATAATTATATTCTCTATCAAATTATTACTAACTTACTAACTATTAAACAATCGCGTACAATGATATTATTTATCTTCGTTCTGATGCACTGATGAATCTGACTGCACGATTGGTTCAGTGGCACTGCGTGACGTGTTGTGGGTTCGATACCCACCTGGGACAAAAATTTATATATAAAAGGTTGTCCTAAGTCTGGGTGTACTTTATGTCCGTTAATAGTATGTTTGTAAAGTTCCCCGCAATACAGGGCTTGTTCCCTAGTGCGGGAGTTGTCAATTAAAGGAAATGTAAATTTTGTGCATATACGCCATCATGCATTATTTAACATCATTATGCACTATATTTGAGCAAATAAAAGAATTGATTGATTGATTTACCTTTAGATGACGTTTCGATCAGGTTACACCGGCCGTGGTCACAGGCTGACTGGTGAAGCGATGTCAAACTTCGTTTGTGAGCCAGAATCATTTAAATCTACCCTCACATAATTGGTTTACATGCTTCACTCACAAAGTCCCTATTCTAGTAGCTTTCTGTATTCCTTCGACAAAGAGGGATAAACGTCAGAAGGTAAATCTGGTTAAACATATAAATTTCATGTCCCATAACAAAATATAAGTTTTTTTTAGGTGTAGGTTTGTTTTTTGAGTTTGTGCTGTCCCACAATCTAGGGCTTATTACCCAGTGCGGGGGGCTTCTTTTTAGTTTAAAAACCTTTGCTTTTATTAGTAAGATATTCTTTCCATATTTAAGGCCCCTCTCTCAAGAAATGATGAAAAAGAGGTGTAAATAAAACCATTTTTGTTGGCATTTATAGACAAATGACTGCCAAAAAACACAGTATTAATCTACAAGATGTTTTCATAATAATGGTTTTGTCATAAATTATATAGTAATTCTAAATAGTTTGTAAAAAAATCATCGAATCAGCACCAAATTATTGAACCACATTATGACTTCAATTTTTTTCAAATAATACGAAAAAAAAAACAATATTTGAAAAAAAAATTTACACCTATAATTTGGTAATATTATATTTAGAATAAGTTTAAACTTTAATTTATTAAAAATTAATAAGACGTCCATTCAAAGAGTACATCTGTTTGTATCCCCGCACTCGCCTAGATATGATATAAGATATATAAGATTAGGTCGTGTTTGCTTCGCCCTTTCGCCTTCATACATTAAGGCTTGTGATATCGCCAATGACGTTGAGCATTTCAACGTCATTGGCGATATCACAAGCCTTAATCTATTCTTCTTAGGAATGCACTTTCCCTCACACTGAGGAAGTCCACTAACCGTGACTCCTATAAGGTTAAAGTATGTGAAGTAGATACGTAGTCAGCTATAGGTACCTACATTAAATATTTGTCCAAATGATATGATATCATCAGAGCTGCAGGAAAGCACTGGATGCAGGCAGCTCAAGATTGGCCATTGTGGAGACATATAGATGGGGCCTACGTTCAGCAGTGGACATTATCAAGCTGAGATGATGATGATGATATTTTTTATATTCTCAAAATTTGTAAATAAAAATAAATATTCCTAAAGAAACACTAACCGCAAACAATATAAAGACAATACCACAATTTTGGAGTCAAAATTGCGCCTTGCCGAGAGATATAAAGTTCGTTTGATTCACATTTCATCTTTATCACAGACATCTGCAGTCGTATTGATCTTTCTTATCTTGATTACTCCACTGAAGCCAAAAGGGTAACATTTTCTTTTATTTATGTGCTCATATTTCCTATGCCGATGCCAAAGCATTATTGTTCAAAGACCTTTCTGTACCAAACAATAGAGGTTCTTACTTTGAATTTCACCTCGGTTTTGTAAGAATGTGTTAGGTCTTGGGGGTTGGGAAAATATTAACGGTTAAAGTACTAACTTGGGTACCTTTTTGGTAAAGAATTATTCGTATATGTTTGTTTCTTTGTTGTGGGTTGTTTGTTACTTTGAACTGTAACAGACTTTTAAACTTGAATAAGAAACGTGGACTTTTTACTAGACTACTTCAATGTAGGTAAAATATATATTTCTACCCCTAAAATGATCTATGTCCAGCAGTGGACGTTTTTTGCCTGAGATGATGATGATAATAGTTCTCTACGTGTCAGATTAAACAGAAGAAAATAAACTTACTTGATTATGGTATTAATCGACAATATAATACTAATGAGCTAACCGGATGATTCCTGACGTATTTAGTCTTGTTGAATTTGACGAGTACTATATGTAGATTGTAGGCGTTGTCCAAAATGTGATGATGAAGTCGGACGGAAGATAGAAATTTCTCAACGAAACAAGATACCGTGTGTCGTGTTTTGGTTTTCAAAAGAAATCTATTCTTTACGTCTCAGCTTCTTAGCAAAAGATTCTTTTGATTTATTTGGTATTTTGATGTCATAATTCATTCACTATTATATATTCAAAAAACTTTTGTGTTATGAATAATAATCAAACAAATATTTCATGTTTATTTTATTAAAAGTTTGAATTAATTTATTTAGCTTTAAATATACATGCCATTATATTCCATCCATGCGACCTTAAAAAGGTCGCTGGGACGGACTGGATGCGGGGGGGGGGGAGGACTGTGAGCTGTGACGCGTGTTAGGAGAGGCCTATGTCCAGCAGTTGACTGCGATAGGCTGATTGATTGATACAATACATGTAATTAATAGATGTTTTAAAATACATAGATATACAGCCTTTCAGACCCACAAACTGTGCGTTGTCTACTGATCAGTGTTAGTATTTTAATGTATGACGTCATATAGAACTTTGTCTTTATTCTTCAAACAAATATTTAGTTAAGACTACATCATTAAAACTGAATGTATGTGTGTTTGTCCTATGTGCATTCCTAAACCATTTATCTAATTGCAATGAAACTTTGGTGTTTTGTTGAAAAATATGAAAATAATAAGCTAGTGAGTAACGCTGTGGGTAAAAGGTAGTTGAACGAGCAAGCGAAGCGAACAAAGTTCTCCAAGTCTAATGGAACAATCGAGCATACGAAATAATTGGCATTTGTGTGTATAAAAGCTTTCTCGACAATTAATAATAATATAATAATAATGTTTATTAGTCTTAAACTGAATGCAGTACATGGGCTGATACAATGTTATGTATGAAAAGTACAATATTATATTTTAACAATTACTTGAGTGTCGTTGATCAGAACATCATCGTTAAAATTGGTAGGCGAATTAATGAGCCAAAAATACGTATATTGTTTAAGTTTGAACCTGAGAAGAAACGGTTTAGGGATTGCTAAGATACAGAGGGTTGAAAACAAGTACATTGCGATTTAATAGTTTAGAGCAAAAACTGCAAAAGTATATATATGTATGTATAAATAGAAATACTAAATCGGGTTTTAAAGTCTGCACTCATGTGGTTAATATTCTGCGGAAAAGCACAATTAGCTCACTCAAAGGTAGCGTAGCCTAGTTTGCATGTTCACCTTTTATTATTTCTACTGACTTCACAACTAAAATACTAATAAACTACAACTACTTTTCCTCAAAAACAAATTCAACCTTATGCATTTGAAATAAATTTGAAAATTGCGTAGCAATAATAAATTCTATGTTTTATAGCCGCTTCCATCAATAATGCAACGTACACTCGCAACATTTAACCCTTTGGGATTCTACCCCTAATTAGCTTGGGTCCACGCTACCGCTACGATATTACGAATGCAAAGCCAGTGTCAAACTTGAAACAATCAAAGTAATAATGATAGCGTTGTGTTAAACGAGGTGTGTCTGATACCCGGTTTGAGATCGAACATTCGATTTGGAATAGTTAATTTAATGGCTATAATGACTATAGAATAATGACAGTTTTATTCTATCAATTGGTATCCTTTCAATACAAGGGGATTGCGAAAGTAGTCCGACGTAGTATCGACGTAGTATCGACGGCATGAATTAAGCAATTGTTTTTTCGGCTCCTACAAAAGCACAGTAAGTAATAAATTAGATTTTCTTGTAAATTTAAACTATTTATTTATTTATACTTATTGTAGAAGAACTACAATAGATACATTTCACAGAAATGTTATATAAATGAAATAAAAATAAAACTTATAATGAATAATATTACTTTGATGCAATATTACTTTATTTATATCAAAAATGTTTGATAAATATTATTGTATAACTTATATTTTTAGACTACAGAAATATTTTTCTTCAATATAAAATTTAATTTTATCAAAAATACGTCTATTATCATTTGAACAATATAGAATCAATTGGAACACCTGTTTACTTTTGATTCAGTTCAAATAGAATTTGAAATCATAACATTGTTTTGTCGAACTGAAGCAGAATATTGGTTACTTAATAATTGTTTTATTATAATAATACAATCAGTAATAAATAAACCTGCAATATTATGAATAAACAAGTTAGAAAATTTCAAATTAAGTTTAAAAGACTCGACTCGACTTTGACAAAATAGTTATAGAAACAAAGAAAGAAAGAAACATATATTATTAAATTTTAGTATGTTCTTAAACAAAAGTACAAATATTATAATTTATGTATACTGTCTTAATATGAGTAAATTAATTAAGGTTAGCCTAGCTAAAAAAGCAAATGTATGGGGTTTTACGTAAGTTTACGACATAATGTCGTTCTAACCGACTGCAAAAAGCAGAGGTTATCAATGCGTGCGTATTTTTTTCTTTTATGTGTGTTACCGCAGATCTCCGTTATTTATGAACTGATTTGAAAAAAAAATTTTTTGTCTGAAAGTACTTACTTCCATTTTCATCAAAAGCAAGTTTTAATGAAGAATTGAGGTCACTCATCAAATTATAATAATAAATCAAACATTTGCATTCAAAAAATGTATTTTGATGAAGTGAAGTTGACGCAGAATACCATATATTATAGCCACCTGAACTTTTCAATGACAGATATTTCACAGATGGCGATTAAATAAGTCTGGATTTAGTTTGTTAAGCAGCTATTAAAAAGCAAATGTAATGTAGCAAATGAAAATGTTACAATTGAACTAAACTGATGATGAAACCGGTAGGCAACTGAATTCCGTATTTAAACAATGTAATCTAGTCGTGTTTGAGCTTATTTGAATGGTCATAAGATGCACTTTAGCTGTAAATGATCAGATTTAAAAAAAACCGTCTTAAGGGAAAGAATAGTGAAATTGACTAGGGAGTTCAGGGTTTTTGAAAATTCAAACAACATGCCGTATTGAAGTCGTTTTTTTAAATTATGATTTTTGTCGACTACCGTTTATGCCACTTGTCTAGAGGGTCTGTATGTAAGTAGGTGCTGACTAACTATTCTGTACCTATACCAAAAAATATTTGCATGCCTAAAGGTGGATGTACTACAGTATGGAGAAACTTAAAACATTGTAAGACCTAATTATTGCTTTTGTACCCATATTCGCAAATAAATTGATTTGATTTGATTTGATCTGTACAGCTGCCTCTGTACAAGATACAACAAATAGCACATCTTCAGCAACATATTAATTAATCCTAATGCTATACAAGTAGAAGTTTCATAGGATGAAACAATAAATTATAATCATGAATACATACATATAACACATAATACATACATTGGACACGTTATATATCATCACAATAAACTGCTAAGTAGTTAAATGTGGATATGGCTACGATTTATCATTTCCCTCCGACTTGCCCTTAGGCACGGGTCGCTTTTATCTGCCACCCATGCAACGCGACCAAAAGAATAATTCTTTTCTCTCAACCCACCCAAGAATTTGATAAGCGTAGCCTAAGGGCTTTAGAAAAGTATTGTCCTGAATTTAAAATCGGGTTAACCTTCTAAATATAAAAAAATGTTAATTTTGTTACAAATATAAAATGGGTTGATTTGTGAAGAGATAATAATAATATAATAATAATAATATTTTCGGGACAACTCACACATCGCTATCTGATCCCAAACTAGGCAGAGCCTGTACTATGGTAACCAGACATCTGATAAACATACTTATATATTTCTAAATACATACATATTATAGATAAATTACACCCAGACACAGAACAAACATTCATGCTCATCACACAAAGATTTGTCCTGGGTGGGAATCGAACCCACGACCTCCGGCGTAGCAGTCAGAGTCACTAACCACTAGACCAACAGGCCAGTAGAAAAAACAGTAGAGATGATAATAATAGCAGAAAAAAGTAGAAGTATAGGGGTATAGGTAAATTGGTATAAGTGGAATGGATTTCGTACGACTACAGCGCTTGAGATCCGAAGTTTGATCACTGAGTCGAGTATTTTTTTTGTCGGAATATATTCATTTATCAGTCTAGAGTCTTGAATATTACTCTCTTCATTCTTATTTTCCAACAAGTTCACTTTCAATTGTATAGTTCACTTTAAATTTGTTCATCATACACCTCAGAGGTGTATGATGAACGAATACGCATTGGAAATATTGTCCGTTTTTTCAATGCACCAAATAGTCAGACAGTCGATTTTAAAGTAATATTTTACGAAGTTTTTGTAAACGCTCAAATAGTCGAAACAAGTATACTCTTGGGGAATAAGTATAAAAAGTGACATAATAACTCTCGGGTGCAATACCCGTAATCGTATGAACACTGTTTTTTCCCCTGTGGCGTCTGCTCAGCTGTAGACTTTTATATCCATACTGTAGAACGTACTTTTTAAGTTATTTATTTTAATCTTGCTTATTTCAATTTGTTGTGCACATAGAAGCTGTTGAGAATACATGAAATCTATACTATATTCTAATAAAGTTTGTGACTTTCAAGATTTCGAAAAGATCTCTAGATCTACTGAACCGATCATCACTCCAAGACGTAAACAAGCGGTGGACAAATTCGAACTCTGGAGTAGGAGCTCGGATGGCACAGTTGGTAGTGCGCTGGGCCGGAACCCGCGAGGGGCAGGTTCGAGTCCTGCTCGGGGCTCGTCTTTTTCCACATTGCTTTAATATTTAACTACTAAACCGATTTTAAAAATTGTTTTACCAATAGAAGGCCACGTTATTTGTGAGTGTATGTAATTGAAAAAAAATATCGGGGCCCTGGGAAATACCATCCGTGCGAAGCCGGGATGGGCAGCTTGTTCGTTATAAAATTTAATGTTATAAAGCTGTGACTAAATTTCCGGATCAGGTTTTCAATAAAACTGGTTATGAATACTGCATATAACATAAAAATAATTGTATGTCTACAACTACGTCTAATCTACCTTTAAAATGTATTATTAACGTGTTTGCTTTTATTTTAACCAAGTACTGTAATGTTATAGGTACAAAATACGTAAGGTATCAAAATGTTTCAGTTCAATGCTGAATTCTTAATTTGTTTTTACTCGCGTAGCAAACAAGCATATGACCCACCTCATGTTAAACAGTTACCGTAGCCTACGCTTGCAATACCACAGGTATCATTTGCGTGTTGCCGACCCAAAAATGTATGATATAATTTCCCTGGGATAAGAAAACGTTTCGTTTAAAACGTATTCCTAAATGAGCTCCGGAAACCTGTACTCATACACAGGTACACAACTACACCACTGTGTATGGCCATTTGGCTGTGGTCATCTTTAAGGTAGAGGTCCTTCCGCAATCAGGCTTGCTCTCTTAATAAGTCGCACTAGCAAACAAGCCTGACTTCATTTTTTTAAGAGAGGTACCATACTAATGGTGCCAGTGTAAGAGAGGTAGTCTCTTAATAAATTCGAGCAAGAATAGCCTATCATTCAATATTTTGATTAAAATGTAATAAAATCATAACCCCTTATATAAGTAGTTGTACCTGTCGACGGTTGCAATACCAGAGATACACTCACATTGCCGACTTAAAATTTACCTTTTGTAAATTTATATTACAATTCGCGTAACAAATTGCTCAAGATTTGTACGCAAAGACTATGTAAAGTTTTCTTTAAAAGCAATTTATTATTATGATATCGGCAAATAACATTCGTTTTTCATCCACATCTGAGTATTTTGCAGTTGTCCACACTCAACGATGCGCCGCGTCGTGGGAACATTATGAAAATATTGGATGTATTGAAAACATATATTCAAAAATATTTATCACCTGCTCCAGGGAAATATTTTGAAAGAGATCTCTCTTCAATATATTTCACTTGAAATTCGAAAAAGTTTTACGTGTAATATATTGGTTTCATATCTATCTTGAATTCTGAATTCAGTATGTAACGTTTACGAAACAATTTGGTAAATATTCAGTCAGGTATACTGAAGCTTTTAAACTTCACCTGAATGAATATTTATATGAGGTACTTATTTTTGAATGGTGTAATTATTATTTCAGAATTTAAGAGTAATAAGAAAGTATAATAAGTACATACTATCATTTATTTTGTTTTATTTCAAGTAATCACCAGCTTTCCGTTAGTATTTGGATTGGATAACATTTTTACCTATTTAAGTATTTTTCTATTTCAAAAGACATCCAGTGCTAGATACATGCCTGCCTAACGAATTTTCAGCATTCAGTCCTAAGCTGATCTTGTCAATCCGTCCACCTTGTTAGAGGCCCGTCTTGCGTCTTCCAGTTTGTGGTCGCTACTCGTTTTTCGGTTCCAGCAGCCATCGGTTCTACGAACTATGTGCCCTGCCAACAATATGCTAATTATAGACACCATTCAAGATATAGAAACGAAGAGTTTTGGCCAGATTACATTTTCTTTATCATTAATTCAATAATTACAGAGTTATACTAGATAAGAGATGGCAACACGAAAAAACTCTATAGGTATGAAAAGAGAGGCAAAAAAAATATGCATTAATGTAAATGTAAATCTAAAGATAGTTGAGACGCGAGCAAGGAGGTTGTAATCATAAAGATCATTTCTCAAAGCAAACCGTGTGGTGACGGATTAAGAATACAAATGTCACCACCGCGTTCCATCCCGAGGGTGTCGTAACAGAGACTAAGGGAGAAAGTCAGGCAGACAATGTCCACTGCAAGAGAGGGAAACCTCGAAACAAAATCTTATACAAACCTATCTGGCTAGCGTGGTGAAGTAGGCTAATTTACCTCAAAATGTATGGAGGAGACCAGTGCCCAGCGGTGGGACGTTTATGGGTTGAGATGGAAATCTAAAGTATTAAACACTTGTCAGACCAATCCGGTGACAGAATTGTTTAGATCGCCCATATAGACTTCCGTCGTGATCTAACGACTATTAAGAATTGAATCGACTTCGCCAAAGCACAAAGACGCTCAGATAAATACCACTACGCGGTCACTTATTCATAGGATAACTACGTCCTTGTTTCCTGCAGATCAACCTGGTGACAGAATTGTTTAGATCGCCCATATAGGCTTCCGTTGTGATCTAACAACTATTAACAGTTGTATCGACTTCATCAGAGCACAAAGTCGCTCAGATAAATATCATTATGCGGTCACTTATCCATATCTGCCGTCCTATAACTAGAAAGCCGTTAAGCCCAAAAAGTAGTTTTGGAGAAAACAGCAAAAAAGGCGGCAACCGTTATTTCTTAAAAAGTACAATACTTAGCTTGACGGGTGTTAGGCAGATTATTGAATATTATTTCCGTGGATCTTAAGGTTTTAGTTATTAAAAAAAACTACACCTCGTTAAAAAAAACGTTCTTTTTCGATTTAGCTAAGCATTTTAGATAATTTTTGGCTCTAAATCCTGTACTAAAAGGTCGCTAACGTTACCGTAACGGCTTTTTAGTGAAGTAATTTTAATAAATTTATACGATTCTAAATCTTAGTTAAATTTATTATGCAATCCTTAACTAGATAGTCGCTAAGTCGTCTAACGGCTTTATTGCCGAAACTTTTCATCAATCTGAAACTTAATATATTTTCTAATAAGCGGCTTAGACTCTTTTAAGCTAAGTAGCGTTTATAGAATATGAAACTGAACACAAGATTATTCTAATAATACTTAACTAAAAGGCGGCAATACTTACTTCGCTTGAGTTTAACTTCCTTATTGCTAAGCATTTGACAGGATTATGTGAGAAATATAAAATTTTTAAAGTATTAAATCAAAGTTTAATAAAAAAAATTAAAACACAATTAAAAATGCCTCCTTTTAAAATTCCAGACAAAAACGAAAATTTTCAATACAAAATTCGTGATTGCGTGAGTCGAGCAAACTTGGCGATTAAACTACCATATATATATAATGGATTTAAGTAAAAACATACATACATACATAAAGACTTGCGTTAAAAATGTTAACTAATTGTAACGGGAAGACAAAGTAGCTAGCTAGGTCCTTCTTACTTTTGTAGGTGCGTTATCAATGCGGGATATTTATAACAAAATGCATAAAGATGTTATATTGTCTTGATTTTTGTACCTGTTGGTAAACAAATCGAGCAAAGCTTCTAAGAGTATCTATACACATAAGCGGGCCGGCATTAATCGGCACAGTCGGGCAGTAAAATCGAATTTATGTATGTAGATGATGTTCGAGGAAAAAGCATAAGCTTTGAGTTGGCTTTGTTGCCGCACAGATTATGCCGGGCCGCTTATGTGTGTAGTAACCCTTATGTTCTCAAAACTTTGAGACGCAGTTTACAGACACGCCCCACGTCCGCACAAACCATGGGATTCTGAAAGCGCACGTTGAAATATAAGCGTTCGGCAAGGTTTCGGTATTGCGCATTGCGAGCATACGCTACCCGCACCGATACGGCATCGACTAATGCGAAAAGAACTTAACCAAATATTACAACTCGAACCGTAAGCTACTAGTAGGTGTGGGCGAAATTTCAGACATTAGTATAAGAATTAATAACGAGCATTTAATATTTCATATATATAAAATTAATGATGACGATGTCCTCCTAGACGTATCCGTCGACGGCGACCCCTACTAACTCACGGCCATACGTCTCCGCTTATGTGCTCGGACGTCTTAAAAAGACGGTCACACAAAGCGCAGTGAAGCCCTCCTTGCGCATTAGGTATACTCATAAGAGGGCCTGAGTTGAGTTTTACGGTGCTGGCGTTTGGCGTCAAGATCTTTAAGACGACAGTTTTCAAACTCTTCTATACCTCTGTGAACAGCCTTATGCTAGTCTAACCTGTGGGTAGCAAGCTCCTCCCATGAGCTTGGAGACACACCGGTTACAGATAAGTGTCGCTTAAGAACATCCTTGTACAAAGATACTGTCTGAGCTGATCTCAGAGTAAAAGACAGCTTTTGGCAACCTTGAGCCCTCAAGGTTGCCAAAAGCTGTCTTTTACTCTCTGTCTTTACCATGCGTACAAGATGTTCACACCAGCGAAGCTGCCTTTTAATAAGGAGGCTCTCCATGCCCACCATATCCGCCGACGAAGTACTTCCGTGTTGGGAATCCGATCCTGCCAGCGTATGTGAAGTATACTGCCTTGGTGGTCCAGTGGCCGCAGTATGCGCCTGCTGTGCACGAGGTTGTGGGTTCGATTCCGGCAAAACTTTGTATGACCCACAAAGAGTTGTTCTGAGTCTGGTTGTAATTTGTGTCCGTTAATTGTATGTGCATTCCTTTTCCTTCTCAACTAATCTATCTTTCAAGCTGGTATCATATTTCTTTCTCTTTGTGGATGATGGTGGTGCTAAATTTACTAAATTCATAGAAATAGAGCAATCAATAAAAGATAAAGATGCGTCTTTTCTTAGGTAACCGATGTCCAATAATCTCTTCTGTTCTTGTAAATTCTTGAGTATGTCGTCGCGTTATTAATTTTTCGGGAAACGTTTTAGTTATTGATGTTCTCCTTTTCAATATTGGGTTACTTTTAGGGTTTAAAACTATATTTTGCCTTTGCATGTCATAACCATATTCAGTATTATCACTTAAAACTTTGTCACATGGCTGGCCTTAGTCCTTATCCTTAACGGAGTCATCACTATCATAATCTTATATTTCTGGTATAATGCAGTGAGAAGAAGATGGCATCGGAGAAGGAGGGGGTATCGATTCGTGGCAGTATAAAGAATGTGTTTCAAGCTGTTGCTGAGTTAATGTTTCTATTGTAAGCTTCAGAGTTTCTTCTGGTTGGCTGTTTTTATATGTTATTTGTGTTTCATTAAATTTTTGAAACTCTTGTGTTGTCATCGAGTAAGGTTCTTGGTTAAGAAGATTAACTAAATCGTTACTGTTCATGTGGGCGTACTTTGATTCTTGGCTAATATTAGAGCAAGTGGAATTGCGTGTAGATGGCATACTTTTAATTTCAAGGCGTTGTGCAGTTAAAAATTCCTGGTCCACCAACACACTATCCATCATAGTTTGGATCCTTTCCTTCCGGAATATATCCTGAGCTCGTCAAACGCAAACAAAAATCACAAGCGTTTAACTGCTTTTTAGTCTAGTATTGTCGTTTGAATGCTCTCTAGCGATTGATATTTAGCTAATACTAATTTCAATACATAACTTAAAAGCCGCTATTGGCGTATAACTGCTTTCTAGTGTAGTTTTTCTTTATAACTGCTTTATAGTTAAGGTACGATGTTCAGGTGGTTACTTATATGACACAATACATGAAGGTAGTTAAAGACGCTTAACTGCTTTTTAGTCAAGCATGACTAGATAACGTACTTTTAGTTAAGTAAAATTAGAAAAAAAGATACATCAGTTTGCCGTTGAAGTATGTTAACGTCTTTCTAGAGAAGTATTGTGGCTTAGCCGCTTTTTAATTAAGGAAGTAACGAAATTTATGTGGTTTAACTGCTCAGCAATGTTTTGTATCTCTAAAACTAAGCTAGCTAGCAAAATGAATCTTAGACCAAAAGATAGAGCATCGAAAGTTGTATAAGACTACATTAAAAAGTGAAAAACGGCTAACTGTGGCTTAACGGCCTTTTAGTTAGTGGACGGCAGATATGATGACCACGTCCTTTTTTTGTTTACCTGCAGATCGTGTAACTTAGACCTTTTGGCGAAATCGTACTTCAAACATTTAAAGAAAATTTATACACTTTAATTAACCAAACTAGAAACGTAGCATAAATTTATTTTATACTCAAACTGCCTTCTTACAAAGCGCACAATACTCGAAAATATTTTCATAGTTTTAATTACGTTTTCACTTAATATTTGTATGCTAGTATTTGCATTGCAAAAAATGCAAATGCGGTCCTCCGATCTCGCCGTGTGAAAACCCGTTGCAAACATACATTTGGGATTATGTTCTCATTTTGCTAAGGCTATTTTCACAGGGGTTGTTTACACAGAAGCGCGGTGAATCGAGCGACTCGGCACATGGTAATCCCATTGCAGCTGCAGAGTTATTTCGTATTGTGTCAGTTCCCTTTAAAAATGGCCTAATTATTGTAATAGATATATACAGATAACATATTTTTATAGTGCACCAAGCAAAATACAACAGTATAAGTTAACGTTAATTGATTTCCTCCCACGTATGATTAGGTTGTGGAAAGAGCTCACTGTCGAGGAAAGGAGTTATAAGGTTTTTAAAGGGTCGGCAATGCGCGAGTAGTACCCGGTGTTGCAAGTGTCCAAAGGCTACAGTAACTGCTTTACCATCAGGTGGGCCGTATGCTTGTTTGCCTCCTTAGTAAGTGGCAGTACTAATGTGAATTTTACTTTGCAGAATTTATATGAACTAATTAAATTATTTACTGTATGCTAACGATGAAGGAAAATATCGATATGAAACTAAATTTTTTATTGATGTTCAGCATGTCTAGTACATAGTCAAAAGAATTTGAGATAAGACCCTCCACATATCTTTATCTTTTTCAAATGCATTACCAAGTTGATATTGGGCGGCGGTCTCCAACCAAATTTTAATCTGTTACGGACCAGAACAGTTCTGTAACGCTTGCAATGCAAGCCCACCCCTTAATATTGTGCAACCATAACTTTTTTTTACGACTAGAGCGTATTTTTGCCATATCCATATCAAACTTAATTTCGTGAAATGCAGAACTTCTGAAATGTTATGTTGGATGCTGTAATTATTGTATAGTTTGGTGCAAAAAGTTATATTTTTGTTCAATGCAAGCCGTGACTGTTTGGTGTTTGTCATACTTAGTATAAAATAGACAAAAATGTCTAAAAATCATGTGAAAATGCAATTTTAATTAGGCAGTTTTTTTGTGCAGTTTCTTGGGTACTCATATGTAGAATTAGCAACATTAAATCATCACATAGAAGATGTAGATCTCGAAATCGAATTATTCTGTAAGAATAATGAAGTTGCATCTATGTTCTAAGATAAGTTTTTAATTAATTAATTAATAATATATCTACGTAATTATACATAGAGCTTGTGACCCGTGATACCTTCAAGCGTTCTATAGAATAATTATTTTGGCTTATGGCTCTGTTAGAAAATCAGTTAATTAATTATGTTCGTACATGATAATGCTTGTGTTTGATGTTTGTTTATTAATGAATAGGTTCTTAAGCTTAATAATGTATAAAGTATTATCATTTCTGTTTTACTACACACACTAAGCTTGCCTGTAGACTAGTAAGAAGATCTAGTAAATTAAAACTATTTTTTTATTACCAAAGGTGGCATACGAGCTAGTGGCTTACCTGATGGTAAGTAGTTACTACTGCTCATGGACTTCGCCATTGCTAAGGATACAGCCAAAGCACTGCAAATCATGAATTTCTTTAAACCTCGTTTTAAGAAGGACTTATCGTCGTAGCGCTCGGGGAACACCGCAGTAGCAGTAGGTAACCTCAGCTTTAGATAAATTCATACACTGCCTCGTTGGTCTTCACTTATATAGTATTGGATGACTGCAATTGCTGATCAAGAGGGCCAAATATAGATATTGGGTTTTTCTGTCTAGAAATTCACAATAGATGGACGCAGTTTGGAAATTGGCGGTGTTCCCCGTGCCTGGAAAACATTTAAAGGTCCTTAGCCTGATTTCTCTCTCATTGGTCTTGACGGACTGCCGCTCTATTGGGCTTTAACAGTAAGAGAATAGCGGGTGTATGTACCTGTGTTATTGCACTATAATACCTGTCGCCCCGATTGGCTTCCTCGACATTAACTAAATAAAGTTAGTAAGCAAGACTGAAGAAGAATTGAGACTAATATTTGGACAGTAATATTATATGTATAATTGTACTGGAAAATTTCTGACTTCCTTTTTTGTAAATATTGTTGTTACACTGTATTTCAATGTTGCAATAAATATTTTTCATTTTGGTACTATTATTTACAACGTGTCTTATCCTATAACATCCCGTAGAATTTGAAAAATCTTGTTACATTTGGTTTCATGATAAAATTCCTTTAAGGAATTTCTGTTAAGGAATTCGCATCCCCAATATATCACTTTATATGAGCTTCCATACTTATTTGCAAACCGCAAAGAATGTTTATATCGTTACAAGATAAAGATGTCTAACTAACCTTAGAACTAAAGAACTATTTTGTCAGTATTTCTCTTGCTACCACTCAAACTCATGCCCAAGAAGTTTTGTCAGCTCTACTCACCAACAGAAACATAACACTACCTAAGTAGCGTTATTGTGTACTGTATAAGTATTTTATAGTAGAGGTAGGTACAAATATTTTTATTAGAAATAATAAAAAATATTTGTACCTACCTCTGAAACAAAAAATTTGAAGCAAATTGAAAGTTGACAACAGCATGCTTTAGATGCACTGTTATGATCTTTTTAGAGCATCCATTTACTTGTTACGTTCCACTTTGTAAGTTAACGATGTTATTTGCTTCGTAAAGGACAGCCAAGATTGTCCTGTGAATCTCAATAGCTCACTATTACGCCACTCAAGTGTAGGAAGAACATGAATTGTATATTTCCTCAGAGTGTGCACAGCCAAGTGACATGGAATATTTTCACAAGCATCTCCCACACAGTCCATATACCCTTTTAGTACAACTCATTGGAAGCGATTTTGTTCATTTACATAAAAATACATCGGGCGGCTTAAAAGTCCGTAAACGCTTTTAACGCACTCTTGCCTTGTCGGCGTTTTAGTTGTTTTAAGCAATCAACATTTTACACGCAATTGCGGTTTTTTGATGATTTCTGTAGTGGCATGTTCGCTTTTTATCCTACTAATATTAGAAAAGTGAAAGTCTGTGAGTTTGGATGTTTGTTACCGTTTCACGTAAAAACTACTGAACGGATCTAGATGAAATTTTGCACAGATATAGATTATAGTCTAGAATAGCTCGTAGGCATTTTTATCGCGATAACCGACATCCACGCGGGCGGAGCCGCGGGCAACAGCTAGTACAAAATAAAATGGATACGTTTTATAAAAAGCGTCAATCGCGTGTCTCGATATTTGACATTTTAAAATGCCTGCTTTATTATCTGTGTTTCACAATACGTATTTTAATCCTCAATCGACGTCGAAATTTGTAAGGCTTTTATTGTAGTCTGATATAATTGAGGGTATGCTTATGGCTTCGTAGGAATCGTTTCAATGGAATTAAAATAGTATTTTAACTTTTTATGAAAAAAAAAAGATTACCAAATAGGTTAAACATCAAAGTTTCTTTTTTTTTATGTCGAATGCAATTGGGAAAACCCAATTTAATATATTGGTTTGTACGATTTTAAAAGACGTGAT
Organism: Trisateles emortualis; assembly: GCA_947095525.1. Taxonomy (NCBI): domain Eukaryota; kingdom Metazoa; phylum Arthropoda; class Insecta; order Lepidoptera; family Erebidae; genus Trisateles; species Trisateles emortualis. The sequence continues at coordinate 8,641,176 of OX352740.1, read as the reverse complement.
TTAGTTTACAAACTTTTTCACGCAGATAAATTAAACTGTTGGAACCGCAATTATTTTGTTACAGTAGTATTATTCCCGTTTTAGTTGGAGCAATTATAAAATAAAAAAAGAGATTTCTTTAACAACATCTATTCAGATACCGTAAAATGGACAAAGAGAAGAGAAATAAACTGTTTGGTAAAGTAGAATTTCCGTTTGAAACGTCTGTACCAACAACGGTATTTAAACGAACTTAATTTGCGGGAATTTGCGATGTAAATAAGGAATTGTTTAATGACCTAAAAGTCCACTTGGACATTAAAAAAGAGGGAAATGAGCCTTTTTAAAGTTAACATTTTGACAAAGACACTTATTAATAGGGCAAGAGGGTTTTAATTTGCTTGTTTTTTTATTCATCTGAAATAACTCTTTTTGGAGAGGTGTCCTTAGTCTTGGATTTGATCGCTGAGTCGAATAAAAGAGAGATATTAGTAGAGATTAGTGGAATGAAATCCAGTAGGTGTATAGAAATTGCATCTTCGCATATTATGGTGTTTCTTTTCTAGTGGTTAGTAGCAAGCTAGCCAGCTACGAGCATATTACGGTACAGTGCATGGGACTTAACATAGCGGCGAAAGTTAAGTTGTCTGCGTGCTATAGTATGGCTATACTCGTTAGGTTATTGCTCAATGGTTCCAGCTGAAAATCAACGCCTAGCATTATTGCCTGGCATTATGCTGAGCTGGATCCCATTTTGGCGTAAAATGAAACAATTAAGTATTTTTGTAAATTTTGTAATTTACTTGTGTTTCTAAATTAATGCCAAATAAAAACTTTCCGCACTGGATGCGGAAGGCGGAGGAACGTGTGCTATGGCGCGTGTTGGGAGAGGCCTATGTCCGGCAGTGGACTGCGATGGCTGATTGATTGATTTGATTGATTGAAAAATTTTCTTTCTTTCTTTTTTGTTGTTTAGTTGTTCCAAGATTTATTTATTGTTTTTAATTGTTTGAAGTTTAGATGTAATGGAAATAGATTTGCCAATTATCTTGGGTTTCACTAAATAGTTGAGTACGAGTGTTAGTCGAAACACTATATTTTAATGCTACTTTACATAGTTTCTAAGCTAACTTAAATGAATTTAAGTTTATGTAAACTCTCTGTACAAGGTATTTGAAATGTAAAGCGTTGCAACTAAAATGTGTTTATTATTTGTGGGTTGTTTTAAGTGGCTGTGAACGTTACTCTGCTTAAGTCATGAAATAGAACATACTTTTAAAAGATTTTTATACTACTGTGGTGGAAAACAATTGATTTGTTGGCTGGTTATATCTGGTGCGAAAAGTCTTATTTCGTGCGATATTAGTATTATTTTGGTAAATATGTGGTGTCAGGTGGCAATAATATTAACAAATTTGTACTTTAGGCTGTTTGGCCTCTTTTCTTCAAAGTTTGCTATCCATACTAACTCAAAGTCATATATTCTGTTGTGCACTAAATTCCTCAAGACGCGCAAGACTATGTTTTGTCCTATGTAATAAGTGTTAAGCTTTTGCCATACTACAATTTCATAGGTACTGTTTGAAGGATTTTTGAATGCATTAGTGCATTCAAAAATCATTCAAACAATAAAATATATCGTTAAATTAAATTGTCTTCTTTAAAAACAACTCCTGACAAGCCCTGTGTCGCGGGGGACTTTACAAACATACAATTAACGGACACAAAGTATATCCTGACACTGGACAATCATTTATGGATCACACAATTTTTAGTCCCATGTGGGGATCGAACCTACAATACGCCGTGCAGTGAACTGAACCAACCGGGTTCAATTATTATAAATCTTTCGTATAATAATCAGTTGCATGTGAAGGGTATTCACAAGAATAAGCTATCGCGCTCAACGACAAGCTCGAGACCGTTGCTAATGACGTGCGTATCTGAGAGTGAGTGAGTGAGTGAGAGTACTTTAAATCCTTCACTAAGTGAGGATTCAGAGGATTACTAAAGTAAATTGTATATTGCATTGTTGTGAATATTCGCTAACTACGACTACCTACTTACTGTCTCGGTGGCTCAGTTGTCGATATGTGTGACTGTTGATCACGAGAGCCCAGGGTTTGATATTAGATATTGCATCAGGGTATCTGCCCGAAGTATGGAAATTGGCGGTGTTTACCCCCGTGCCTCGGAACGTGCACGTATAGTTCTACGCCTGATCACTCTTCGGTCATGTTGGATAGCCGTCCCATCCAACTATGATACGCACACTTGTGTACTATAATATCTCCCGGCTAGTCTCCGTTGAGATTAGCTGTCTTGACCGAAATGAGACATTAAAACATGCATTTTTATGTATGAATTGCACCTTGAGCCACCTTTGTGAAAAGAGTAGCATTTATTTAAGACAACTCCTGTACTAAGGAACTATGCCTTTGTCGAGGAAGACTTTACAAACATACAATTTACGGATACAAAGTACACCCAAACTATTTATGGATAATATATAGTTTTGTTTAATCAGTGAAGCAGTTTTTGGGAAATCAACAGAAATCCAAAAATTGTGTCGGGTCTTCCTCCATTCACTCGGATGGATATTAGCATCCTATACCACGCTGGACCAAAATTGTATTCATCGATGATATTTTATTGAACTCGGTATTGGTCTATATTTTCTCAAGTGTTTAATGTTGCAGACAAAACGGCAAAGAAAACGCAATTACAGGAGATTTATATAAAACGAAATAAAATGTCCTTATATTTGATGACTATTAGTCTGCCCATTGAATAAAGAGAAATGGAGTGACATTAATAAGGATTTTACTGTCTGAACTTCGTCGTAAGAGATACGAACTTTTGCTTATACAACAGCTGATTTTTTTAACTGCTTAGGTAACAAATAAGCTAATGATTATGTAATGGTAAGCAGCTACCGTAGTCTTTGGATGCTTGTAATACTAGGGCATCACTCGCATGTTGCCTAAATAAAATACTTTAAAAATGCAATCCACTTGAGATCTTGTCTCACGGCATAGTACTGTGTGTAGTTATTTGGCTCTGGACTTCTATAACGTGTAGGTCCTTTCCCAGGCTTGCTCACTTGTGTGATGCCTATCTATATATTATTTCTATTGCTACGAAATAAAAACATTTCACTGCGGATCGCGATTGTCCGCGTTTTCGCCCAATGCTAAACGACGAAAACACGGAGTACAATGGAGCAGGCTTGCCTAGAATATCACTTGCGACGCGAAGACATATTGTAATATAGACTTCGGCATATTATTCCATACCTTCATTGCGCGCATAATAAATGTACATATATAATATACTAGCTGTTCCCCGCGGCTCCACACGCGTGGATGTCGGTTATCGCTGTAAAACGTAGCCTATGTGTTATTCCAGACCATAATCTATCTCTGTGCCAAATTTCATCCAGATCCGTTCTGTAGTTTTTACGTGAAAGAGTAACAAACATATTCATATTTACAAACTTTCGAGTTTATAATATTAGTAGGATGTACTAACCGCTTCGTAGATAGTGAAAGAATGTCTACCATACAACACTGGCGCATAGTTATCTGTCTGATTGTCCCATAGAAGTAAAGAAAGGGAAAACTCACTATATGTAATTCCGTGATACTCTCCGAAGATAAATTGATAATAATTGATTAATAGTATGACCCCTTAGGTGTACATATTGAGATGAAAGAAACACGAAGGATATCACAATAAAGTAATTTAGTAATATTTCAAGTAAAATGATTAATACAGGTCTCATTTAGGGATGCGTTTTGAAAGAAATGTATTCCTATCCCAGGGAATGTGCCATCATAAAGCCCTGGTGTTTGAAAAATGGGTTTGCAACATACAAGTGATACTTCTGGTGTTACGGGCGTCCATTAGGTTACGGTAACTGCTTAACATTAGGCGGCATAAAAATATATATGTAATAACTAGCGACCTGCTCCGGTAAAAATCATTTCGGTGAATCAAATCTATCATTTCCACAATGCAAGATTTGCATGGTTTTGTATGTTACAGACTTTGTATGTAGCATGTCGTCAATATACCCATAACATTGTGTAGATACTTTTTAACAGTACTGTAATTTCAAATACAAATCCAAGCTAATATTATGAATTCGAAAGTAACTCTGTTTATATCAGATACAACTAAACAGAGTTACTTTTGAATTTATTTTATTGGCACTGAACTTTTTACTATGCTTATCGATAAACGACATTTTACGTCGGTGGAACCGCAGGTAACAGATAGTAGGTACTGTAATAGTTTTTGTGCCTGAAACTTATTCAGTGAGAACGAACAATGTGAAATATCGCTACGTTGCACGTTGTCTCGTTCTGTCAATACCATAAACGACAAAATGCAGTGAACCTTAAAGTTGAGTACGTTTGATACTAGTTCGTGTATTAAATTGACAATTTAGTCGACTACCAAGGTAGAAAACAAGGTTACGGGCCACTGTGACTAACATGCCATCCATCCAAGTTAAAAATTAACATATCAAAAACGAACATACTTCATTTTAAAACCTGGAAAAGTAAACCTATACACATTAATGTCTCTTATAATAGCAATACTATCGAACAGGTACATGGTACAAAATTTTTAGGTATAACATTAGATGAACATTTTACATGGAAGTCTCACATTGACAAAATCTGCATTAAAATTAATCAGTTTATATTCGCCTTAAGAAAGATAAATGATGTTGCATCTAGACCTACTTCTTTAATGGTCTATCATGCATATGTATGTTCAGTAATCCGATACGGTATAATAATTTGGGGAAATTCTACTGAAATATCAAAAGTTTTTATAATGTATAAGTTTTTATTAAATGTATCCGTACAATTTTTAAATTAGAGTGGTGCGACTCGTGTAAGCCTTTATTCAAGGCACACAATCTTTTGACTGTCCCTTGTATATACATATATGAATTTTTTAAGTTTCTGAAGTCTAATGCCACTTTGTTTGAATCTAGGGATAATTGTAATAAGAGAAAAGCAAATCACCTAGAATTTGATATACCTGTTCCTAAACTAGAACTTTTTAGACGAAGTTGCGTTTACATGGCTCCTTTAATTTACAATTCATTACCAAAGGCAATAACTCTTTTGCCATATAAAAATTTTTGCATTGCGCTGCGAAAGTGGCTATTACAAGAATGTTATTATTCAATTGAGGAGTTCTTAAAAAAAAATCCATGTCAATTTTATAATTTTAAGTATGCATTGAGGTGTTAATAAGTAGCTACTTACGTACGTCTCAACCCATAAACGTCCCACTGCTGGGCACGGGTCTCCTCCTACAGAGGGATATTAGCCTACTATACCACGCTGGCCAGACGGGTTGGTATAGGGTTTTGTTTCAAGTTTTCCCTCTCTTGCGGTGGATAACACTTACTCCCTTAGTCGACTCTTACGACACCCTACTTATATTTGATTAATTTAATTTGTAAAAAAACTGTATTAGCATAATATAGTATAATTTATATTGTTGCATGCTGTGTAACGGCGAAATATGTGATACTTAACAATAATTGTAACAACTTTGTAACTAACCATATTTGGCGCAATAAACGATTATTATTATTATGTCTCTCTTTATCACGGGTATTTTCCCATCATTCAAGGAGAATACCCGGGCCTTTGGAAGGCTTACGCGGGGACAAAGGTCCAACACGCAGAGGCCCTTAGAGAATTTTAATTTTAAATGGGATGAGACGCTTACCACAGTCACGCCACAGCTGCACTATTGCAGTACAGCCATGATCTGCCTATGGCAAGTGTAAAACTATTGGAACATGTGAAATCAAATAATTTTGGGCTATGGGATTGGGTGTTTGGTGGACTGGACAAAGATTATGGGATACAACGTCGCCTGCCATCATTTAAAAGTTGGGATATACTGTTAAACGACAAATAGGCAGACGGTGACTCGCCTATACACTAGATGGGCCCCATGAAACAACCGACATGGGCAACAGCCCACAAGTAACAGGGCAACACCATAGTGCGCGGCTAGGGGTGTCGAGCGGTGCGGCGCCGGTTTCACCATCGGGGGTCTTTTACAGAGACCCGAGAGCGGGTTTCCCCGTAGTTATGCCCTTGAAAATGACACTTCCACCCCCGAGCATATAGCTCTGGCGACCTCTCTCTGATCAGCCAATTAAGGCAAGCCAGAGTTGAGAGTCCTGCGGGCGCTTTTGCCAGTCCACTCCAGACAGCCAATAAAGGCAATCCAGAGACGAGGCCCTGACCGACTCTCTGGGTCATTCGAGACCGCAGTGTCGCCACTCACATTCAGCCCGCCACAAGCTGCTCTGCGGGTTTATTATTATTATTATCAGAAGTCGTATTTTTATATTTGTAAATAATATTTTTAATATCGTCTTTTTTTAAATTTTAATGAATAAAATGAAATGAATGAATGAAATATGTCATAGAGAAAAATTGTAGTCTCTTATGTATAATTGGAATTGGTAAGCGCAGGCGAAGCCACGAGCGAAAGCTACTAAGCCATAAATTTATAATATCAATTTGAAATGTATTTATTTAATATATTAGTAGTAGTATCTAGAATATATACTATCAAAATCCAATCTAGTTAATTATGCGGAATAGTTGCAATACGTTCAAGCCAAGCAGCACTTAGTTCAATATTCAATCAGCCGTCTCCTCAGAGTTAGTAGACGACCGAACTGAGGTATCGTATGTCGATTGACTTACCTTTCGTCTTAGGGTTGCTACACACTCATCTGTGTTAGTTGTTTAGAAAGAAAAAACATCCCTGGAATAACAAATATAAACAAACAATATAAATTTAATGAGGTAAAGATTTTAAAGAAAATGAGGTATATCGTGCGAGAATTAATGGAGATAAAGAAGAAAGACAAAAGAAGTATTGGATTAAAGCGATTGACGTACCATAGTCTTAGCCTACCCCAATGGGAGACGGGCTAGTGATATCATCGGTGCTGGAAGCGTCCATAGGTTATAAGTACAGCGTCTCCGGTGCACCTGAACGCTGTCACTGGTGATGGAGCCATGGATTGATGGAGCCATGGATTGATGGATGGTTGGACTACTGATGTCATACATGAGGTTCCGGTGGTCCACCCACGAAAGCGGGTGTACAGGAGAGTTTTAGTCAGTATGCCAGCCGCCTACAATCTTTAGGCCGAAGAACCCGACATAATCGTCCTGCTTCCCGGTACCAGGTGGTATGCGTAAAGCATTTCCCTCCAAAAAAAGGCCTGTCTGCCATCTTTTGTAATAAAATAATATATGTTTTTTTTTTGTAAATAATTAAACCGAGTTCAAAAACCTAAAAATAACTGAATACAGATTGAAATCGATGCTAAGATCATCCTTCTTCATTCCGACTTCAATTTGCGTTCAGTTATTTTTAGGTTTTTAAAGTCGGTTTTTTTTCTATTTTTAGTGATAAAATAAAAGTAAAAATATATGAAAAACATTGTTAATACCTACAACATTTTAGGGTTGCCCTCGATTTCCCTGGGATTCAGATCCTGACTTGGTGCCAATGGGACTACCGCTAGAATCTTTCAAATAAAAAAATAATTTTGAGAATCGGTCCACAAATGGGTGACATATCGGTGACATACATAAAAAAAAACACAGTCGAACATATAACCTTCTCCTTTTTTGAAGTCGGTTAATAAAATTCTCGCATGTAAATAAGTAGAATCTATATCTGAGTGTTAGCAAATGTGGAAGTTATAGATTGTTTGATGAAAGGCTTAGAACATCTTAGCATATAACTTGAAGTTATCTTCGAAAACTTACGTGCAGCGGCTGTGTAGACACTTGTGTAACTTAGTCACCAATTTGTCAGCTAATATTCAATTTATGACGAAGCCAATTGGTTATTGGCAAAGAACGCATACTACGTCGTCTAGGCGAATATTGATTTTAAATATTTATTAGTGTAAATAATCATTATGGCATTTTCATTTTTTATAGTATAACCGACACTGTAAAAAATGAATATGCCATAATAATTATTTCAGAGAGAGTTACGGCACCATACTAGCACAGTAAACAAACAGTAAAACATCTTCATACAAACGTGCCGCTCTCGGTTTGAATGTGTGCGTGCGCGCCGCGCGCCATGTCGGCACGCGATTTCACGCACACGCTAGCATAATATAAGGTAGGATAAGGTAGCGGCAGTGCGGGCTGTGCAGCGCGACTGTGGGCACGCGCGTACGCTACATGACCGCTTGCGTTCGTCAACTCTCACTTGTCGTAAATTACGAGGATCATGACTTCAAAAAGGGGAAAAAAATATTGTAGTGTTTTCGGGTGCCTCAATAATGATTTCGCAAACCCGGACTTATCATACTTCCTACTCAACCAGAAATATAAGTACCTACTTATACTTAAATATTATTAGAAAATATGGTATTGTATTGTTTATCTCACAGTTTATTTGCTTTATTAAGAGCGTAGCCGAGTCGCATTTTTCTGAATACTATGTTTAGAGCTAAAGTTTATTTTAAGAAGTCTTGTTTTACTATAAAATAGAGGATTGAGTACGAAACATCGTTTAGGTAAACATATTTTTCGCGTAGGTATAGTTGTAATAAGGGCAATTTCACAATAATTAATATTGCAAATTAATTACTTTTGAAACTATTATTTTTTCTATTGTCTGATGTGTTGTTCAATCCAAATATGGTTCCGGTAGTCTGACGATCGACTTATATACTTGTGTGTACATCGCATTTTTTTGGCCGGCGTTCGGGTCGGCCACTTGACACTTGTTTTTGTTTCGCTTACCTATCGTATGAACAACCCTGGGTATCAACGCAAGAGTAGGCTAATAACTCGGCGGGCGGCCTTAGATAACCTACTGTTTGTTTACTGTGATACTAGCGAGCAAGCCCGACTGGTGAAGAATCTCCACCTTATAGAAAACCACAGCCAAATAACTATACACAGTGGTGTAGTTGTGTTCCTATGTGTGAGTACAGGTCTCCAGCACTCATTTAGGAATACGTTTTAAAAGAAACATTTTCCTATCCCAGGAATACTCCATCTTAAAGCCCTGGTGTAAAAAAAGGGTCGGCTACACGTAAGTGATCCCTCAGCTATTGAAAGCGTTTATACTGCTACGGTAACTGCTTAACATAAGGCGGGCCGTATGCTTGTTTGCCACTCAAGTAGAATTAAAATAAAGAAACAATGCGCTAGTGATATCCAATATTTATCGAAGGCTCCGGTAACTATTTACGATTAGGCGAGCCATATGCTTATTTAACTCAAGCAGGATATATAGAAAGTAAACTTGTAATTGCTACATTTAATAAAACTTAAAACAAGTAAGTAAATAAGGTCCCTGCGTCAGCTCTAATGTTGTGACCTGGACCACAGCGCTGGTATATAATAATTTATATATTACAGATACTTTATTATTTGTCGCCTGGTTGAGTAGAGCTAGCTTAACCGACAAACTATAATATCCTATCTTATTAAGGGCTCTCCTATGTATATAATATACTAGTATAATGGTATACTTATGTTAGTAACCTGACCTGCCTTTGTACGGCTTTTGTTTAACATTTAGTCCAACAGGATCATGTGTGCAATACTCTTGTGTCCTCAATCGCGTCGGTGTATTTGTTTTATAACTGTTTAGAATAGATTCAGTTTAAACACCTATATTGGATTGCAGTTGTAATGTTTCTATATATATCCAACTAAATATTATAAATGTGAAAGTTTATGAGGTTGTATGGATGGATGTTTGTTACTCTTTCACGTAAAAATGACTAAATGGAACTGGATGAGATTTGGCATAGAGTTAGATTTTAGTCTGGAATAGCAAATAGGCTAGGGCAGAGCCGTGGACAGAGCTACGACTTCATAAATGTATATATTTAATAACTTGTTCCGACTGACTGATTAATCAATGAGGAGTCTAAACCTCTGAAGCAACAATCTGGAAATGTGGTACTAAGACTGACCTGCCGAATTGAATTATGGAACAGTCCGGGTAAAAATAGGGTATTTTTTTTTGTAAAATATAGCCTATGTTACTCGCTGATAATGTAGCTTTCCAAAGGTGAAAGAATTTTAAAAATCGATTGCGTAATTTTTTAAAAAACAAACAAAACTTTTCTTTATTTATTGCGGTATAAGAAAAAAAGAAGAAAAGTCTTCTTTATAATATTAGTTTTGAAAATCATGTTAGCGTCGATTGTTTTGTTTATTAATCTTTCATTATTTATTTATTTATTTTAACCTGTATGTTCCTCTTTTTTATTTTTATCATACATATATTATTTAACTAAGTATGCAAATTCTCTATAACCTCCAACTTAACAGAATCTTACGCCAGGTTGAATCCTTACCGAACACTTCAAACATGTTACACGTTCTCTCAAGTGAAATTCATGTAACCACTAATAGCACAGTTTCATCTCAACCAAAACCGCGACATTCGCGACAATTTCACAACATATCAACACTTCAAAGAACGCTACTCTTATGTAATAGACTAAATATATATGTACAAGTTAGTGAAGACAGACATTGTTAATGTGCTTATGAATAATTGAAACACTTTTAGTTGTTTGGTGATAATTTCCGCTTATGTTTCGTATTATTTATTAGCAACCCATATGGAAGTTAAATATTGTGTGGGTGTCAAATATCTGAAGTACCGATGTTTAAATAATAATAAACTTTATTAACAACAAAATATAGGTAGGTACATAGTCAAATGTTACATTATGTTAAACTAGTTCTACAATCTGGTGGGTGTAGTTCTGTACTCCTATCTAGGTTATAAAATAACCTGTGTTAAGGAGTAACAGTTCCGAACCCTTGGCAGTTAGGTTGATTTAAATAAAGTACAAGAATATATAATATGTTTATCTACGTCGTACAAGTGTTTTATTGGAGAAGCTGCAAGAAAGCAGAATGAGATGGTATGGACATGTCAGGAGAAGACCACTCGATTAAGTCGGTAATCGGGTACTAAAACTGTCTGTACCTCGAGCGAGATCGAGGGGAAAACTAAGACTACATGGACCGATGTATTGCGTAGAGATATGAGGGCATGCAATGTTTTGGATGACGTCACGCATAGGGCGAAGTGGAAGAAGATCACGAAAAGGGTTGACGCCACCACCATGTAGGATAAATAGTCAAGAAGAGAGATGGTTCGAGTGTTGCATTTTTTAACATTATTTATTTATTCTAACCTAGTACTATGTTACAAACAAATTGGCACTATATTAACAAATAATAAAGTGAAGCATCTGTAACTGAACTTCTAAATTAATGACCACGGACAAACGCCGCGTGCGATTGCCACACAATATCAGGATGCAGCCTAATAATATTTTTAAATCTTACATAGTATAAAACACAGTCACTTTTCGCGTCTGACTATTTGTTTATCCGTTAAGTCCTCCTAAACCACGCAAAAAATTTAGATACGGCTTTCACAATCACTATTCTTTCGAATATATGTATACACTGCACATCATTTTTATTTTTTTCTTAATTGTTATTAGATCATTGTCTTTCTGTTTTTTCTGTATTCCTTGTCTTTTATTTTTAATGTTGTGCGCCAGCTGCGTGTTGAAATAATGATTTTCTTTTCTTTATTTCTTTCTCCTTCTATAAAAAATGCATTTATTATAATAGAAAAGTCAAAAAACAAACCAAAGCGAATCAAGTCCGTCACTAGTATAAAATAAAAATAATGTAATTGAGTCTTAATATTTACTTTCGATTACGGATAACGATTTCACGTGAACTAATGCCATGTCAAATATAGATAAAAAGAAAGATGAAAATCTAGTTGATGATAGAAACTATAACAGTTTAATGTACTTATACGGCAAACATAATAATAAATACCGAGATTGAAATAAGTATTTAACATCCCTCACGCTTATCATTATGGCATTACACGAACTTCAAATGTCTGAAGCTTGATTTAGTATGTTTTCTCGGCTAACAATCAATGAATGAGTGATAACCTGTTTTATGACGTCGATTATGAACTAACATTATCACGTATCGGCATCTTTGATGTTATTATGAGCTGAATTATATTGCCTCAAATTACATACATGCCTATGTAAGTGACTGACAGATAATACACGGTGTTAGGTTACACCATGTGTTGCCAGTCAGACAAATTTTGCATAAAGCAAGCTAGAATAAATCTGAGTAACTTTTTTATACTACCACTCACTGTGACTAAAACGCACACGGCCCGCCTGATGGTAAGAAGTTACCACAGCCTATGGACGCTTGAAATACCAGGAGCATTGATAGCACATCTTCAACCCTATATCTCGTAACACAAGTTTTGGGTTATGGGAAAAGGTAATTTAAAAAAAACTGCTGGCCTTAAATGAGCACTGGAGACGTATATTGTACTGTAGTTAGTACACAACTAAACATATGTGTGGATGATTTCCACTAAACGGTTCGCATTGCATCGGATCGGAAAAGACACGAACGGATGTGGGGACAGCCGATCGCATCCGACAGGATATCGACGCATACGATCGGCTACGTTATACGTAGCGTTGCACGTCGCTTGCGAACGTTCTCCGTAGATCCGTTTTCGCGTCAAATGGTTTCATAACTACTGTGCTGCCGTGTTCTAATTTTTAAAAATGTTAAAGTTGGCGTAGTGTTATTGGCTATTATATTAGAAAAAGAAAAAAATAACCAAAAAACAAAAAAAACACGTGCACTTTCGAAAATGAGTAGTGCCGCCGGACATGGCTCGAGTTCATGCGATGACATGCGACAGCCAAAAGGATCCGATCGGATATGACGACATTCGAACGGGGCCAAACACGAGTCCCAACATACTTTCTTACTGAACGGCTTGGTAATATTATTGACTTTAAATACTGTATACATGATTTAATATTGTTTAAAGATTGTAAAATTTGTTCAGATCCGATACATTGCGATGCCGTTTGATGGAAATCATCCTTTACTTGGCTGTGGTCAATTGTTAGGTGGACGCCCTTCTCAATTCCGGTTTCCTTGTTTGTATGGTGATTAATTCTGTAAAATTACTTCAATTTAACACTTATTACATTATTTCAATTCAAATATTTTTATGCATATTATTTAAGTAGGGATGTTCAATCATGTAATATTATTTACTTACTATTTCTATTCTATTCTATTTTTAAAAGGATAACTCCCGCACTAGAGGACAAGCTCTGTGTCGCGGGGGACTTTACAAACATACAATCAACGGACACAAATTACACCCAGACTAAGAACAACTCTTTGTGGGTCACACAAAGTTTTGTCCCTGTGTGGGAATTGAACCCACAACCTCGTGCACAGCAGGCGCAAACTGCACCCAATGGACCACCGAGGCAGTCGATATATATTGCAAGGGATATAATCATTTAACCACACACAAAAAATAGTACAACGGACGTCCACAAGAGAAATTATTGCAAGAAATACATCAAAGATAATGTCCTGGCTACTATCCAGGCCTAATAACGACATATTCAAACCTTCCATTGTAAAAGATTAATGCTTCTGACATTACTTCAGTTCTCAATGTGGTGTTGACTCACTCCAGCTAATGTTTTCGTGGATTAAGAAAATCGTTTTCTAATATTCCTGCCTATTTTCTGGTATGGAGCATGGATGACGTTTTTTCAGAAGCTTGTAGGTATATTCTTAGGCTATATCGTGCCTTTACTATTTACTTTAGTATCTATATCTACATGTTATTTTTGTCAAAAATGATTACTATAGTTGTGTGATTTGTTCAGTATAGATATAGTAAGTGCATGTAGTAGTGCAAGAGGTTGAGCAAGTTCGTCTGGAGAAAGACCACTGACCACAGAGAATTAAAATTAGTAGTGCAGTTTTTTTATTACCAAAAATTGTTTACACAGGTATTATATTATTATTATGATAAGCCTGTACTATCCCACTGCAGGGCAAAGGCCTCCCCACTCTCCTTCCAATTATTTCTGTCTAAAGCCGCTGAGGACCAGTCTTGGTTGAATGAATCCAACTCATCCCGCCATCTCCGTCTGGGTCTACCGCGATGTCGCTTGGCATTTAGAGGCACCCACTGGATAGTGAGTTTGAGCCATTGATCATCTGACATGCGGCAGATATGACCAGCCCAGTTCCATTTTAGCGTGGCAGTTTTCCTCGTGATTGAATTATTTTTGTGCTGGAACGGATTACAGTATTCCTAACTCGGTCTGTTACAGGTATTATAATAATGGTAGATTCTGAATACATTGTAATAGTGTAACAACCACTTAAGGGTAAACTCTGCATCCATAGGAAGAAAGTACAAAATGACAATCTATTTATGATGCCTTTTTATGTAGTTGGGATCCTTTGCGTAAGTACAACAGATATTTAGTGCTTATTTTGAAAGCGAGCCTTATTTTTATTGTGCTTAAACTGAAACATAGACTATGAGATTTAGACCGGATAGGTATTTATTTCCACGTGGCAGTACTGGCAACTTAAAAACGCTTTAAGTAAACACATCTTGGTATCCGATGTGCCACATTTAGTAGCAAGGTATGTTTACTTAAAGCGTTTTTAGGCAGCAGTAAGAGTGCGGAACCCAGCAGCTGTCCAATAACAGCATGACATGCAAGACTGAACGCGAACGCCGCCGCCGCGCCGCCGCGCCGCCGCGCCGTTGTGCTGGGCACGGTTACCGGCCGCAACGTCTGGACACACCAGTAAACTGATCTTATAAAATTGTAAACAATACTAACCTCGTATTCATTTTTGACTGATAGCTATGTAGTCATGCCAGTAACATATGAAGACCCTGATATTAAATGTTTTATAAATATGTTTATTGTTTATAGTCCAGCATCTGTAATTCCCTACAGTTTAATTTATAAGTTCATAAAATTCTGTAAATTTTAAAAGTTTTAAGTGTTGTCAACACTGCAATCTTTGTATCTAGGAGCTTGCTAGGGTAGACTGGATGTGGAAGGTGGAGGTGTTGTGGCATGAAGAAGGAGAGGCCTAATGCTCAGCAGTGGAATAAAACAGACTTATTGATTGATATGTACACATCTATTTGAATGAATTAATTTGAAAAAAGAAAAAAGATTGTTATTATGGCAACTGCTTACTATCAAGCTAGCTGCATGCCTGTTTGCCTGTTTGCCTTACACTGTAGCAACAAAAACAACATTTTAATTATTTGTTAAAAGTTAAGCACACAATTGTTTAAACAAAGTTTATAATAGAATTTATACCTTAATTCTAAAATAGAAACAGGTTTAGTATGTTAATTAAACTATTATTAAACACTAACAACCTACTTGTTTAATTATTCGGTTTACAAAATGACGTCACTGCAACCTAGAAGTTTCGAATGTCGTTGCCGCAATTTTGAAACTATGAAAACTACCAATTTAATACTACTCTATTTGTTAAAGCTACTGAATTTGTTAATATATTATTTGATTTAACACTGATGTTATGTGTCCGTGTTCATTTGTCGGTTTATTTTTATTATTATTTATTTAATTCAGATTAATACAATCCATAATTTGTAAGTACACTTATGACAATGTTAGTAGCATAATATCAAATAATGTATTAAAATATAATAAAATTTAAATAAATAACAAATTCAATAGTTATAAATTAAAATTAACATTATCTAATATTGAAAAGTGCGACTCTGGAACCCATATGGAGCTCCAGTGATGCACCATTGGACAATCTGTCCGACATACGATATTAATCAGGAATATAGGCTCTTTCATATTAATTATTTTAGTATCTAAGTACCTACGTTATGTACAAAATAATATTGACATTTTAAAAAAGAGATTTATAAAAATACATAGGGTTTGTTAACTACTTAACATCAGACGGGCCGTATGCTTGTTTGCCAGCTAGGTAGTATAAAAAGGTAGGTTCTCATTATTTTTAAGCTTATTAATTGGAAAAATGCAAAACGTTATTAGAATTTTGATTCCCAGATGAATTTACAGTTTGTAACGTATATTGAAACTGTTAATCAACAGTTTTAAATTGTTACTAATGTAAAAGTTTTTTCTAAATTGGTTTTGATCAACAAAAAATCCCATGATAATTGCAGTAAATAACTGTTTAACAGAAATTCAATAAAGTTCGTTCCTACTGCTAATATTGCAAAATTCTACAACGATTTCCCCTGACTATTTTCACGAGTGAATATTTATAAGCAACGAGTTAGGTATAATATAATAAACTGATGTACATAGAAGCTAGTAACTGTTTACCATCAGGCAAGGCGTATGCTTGTTTGTCTAGTAGTAACATTAAAAATACCTGAAAATCAATCATGTCTTGAGAGCTAGGTATTTATTTTGACATAATGCAATAGTATCCTCACTATAAAGATTCTTCCTTACACTATGGCAATACGCCATTCATGCTTCTGGTAATGTGAGCATGCATAGACTATGATATCTGCAAGCCGTATGATTATTTGTCTCTTGGTATAAAAAAGAAAAATACTAAGATTATAATCTTTTCTTTCCGTATCTTCTTATTATATCACGTAAACATTGATGTATCTCTTTAATAAAACCAGATTCCCTTAACCAAACCTCGATTCATGCCCAAGTAGTCACAACACAACTGTACAGAAAATAAGGACAAACATTATATGGCATTCATCCAAATACATAATATAAACAAAACTTATTTTGTTACTAGAATAATATTTATTATATAAAAATACTTCACCAGAATAAGGACGAAGACAATTTGTAGAATTACTCACAGTGAAACTGAGTAGAATAATTTTCTTGACTGATTACAGTCCACAGCTCAATAGAAAAGTGCTCTTAACACGTTTTTCTGAACGTAGTACTAGTTGCAATGGTTGAAGAATAAAAAAAATCGGCACTGGTTCTTTTATTTACAAGTAGTTGTTGCCCGCGGCTCCGCCCGCGTGGATGTCGGTTATCGCTGTAAAAAGTAGCCTATGTGTTATTCCAAACCATAATCTATCTCTGTGCCAAATTTAATCCAGATCCGTTTAATAGTTTTTACGTGAAATAGTAACAAACATCCATCCATCCATCCATTCTTACAAACCTTCGCATTTATAATATTAGTAGGACTAGCCGCCCGCCCCGGCTTCGCATGGGTGTTATATCCCGGGATCCCGTAATTAATTATTTAATCAATTTTAATTTTAAGTTAAATACAACTCATATTAGTGTTAGTAACAATATTTTACTTATGCTATGTTAGTATATTACAATGTTTTTGTCAGTAAAATATAGCCTATGATACTCACACATAACGTAACGACTTTCTATTGGTAAGAGAATTTTCAACATGGGTTTAGTGGTTCCCTATCCATTTGCCTAAAATTTTAAGACCTAATATAACTTAGCATATTTTTGTTAGGCATAATTATATTTTCGCATAATATAATTACGCATAACAGCTTACGCATAATGTTTTAGGCATATTTTTTCAAACCATAACAATGATTAGGCATAACTTTCTAATGCATAAATATATTAAGCATAAAGTTCTATAGCATAACTTTTTTAAGCATTATATCCTAAAACATAAATTTATTTACGCATAATTACATTAAAACATATTTTTATAGGTATAACATTGAAATAATTATTAACACCTAGAATATTAGACACTATACAATACTGCTAACACGTTTATACAATATTGCTCTAATGAAATTTGTAGGCACTTGATATTGTAGGTAGAATAGAAATTATTTTTTATTTTTCTAAGAAGACGGTGGTGTCGTAAAACTATTGTGTCACTAAATGTATTATTGCAAAGTTGTAATTTTGATGATTAATTTAATTGTTTTTTTTTAGTAATTGTAATAAATAAAAGTTGATTTAATGATAATTATTTGGTTTTTATATCCTTGCCCATGAGAGCATGTTCGTTTCTGGCTTCTCATAAGAGGTCACAGTTCTAACCTAACCTAACCTACGCATTTTTAAAGAAGAAAGTAACACAATCTATATTATTCTAATTGAAATTCTATGATCTTCATAGTATGCCTAGTCAAATTATGCCAAGTAAAAAAGATGAGTATACTTCTAAACTAGTATTTTTACAAGCAATTGCTAAAAATATACACCTAAAATAAATAATTATACATAATTAAGGACCACTGTTTCAATAAATTAACTTCTATCTGAGAAATAACCGCCATATTTATTCTCATAATAGGTAGAAGTTAACTAATATATTCTTCAGATAAAAGTTATCTCGCGATTGAAAAATCGTTTAAGTTACATAATGTTATGTATAATAAATAATTTGCATAAAAATTATTTTTGTTATTTACCTATATTAATTATATGCTTAAATATTATTATGCTAATAGTCATTAGGCCTACTAACGTCATGCTAATAGTCATTAGGCCTACTAACGTTATGCGAATCTAATTTATACCAACACAAATTAGTCTTTAACATGATTGTGCCAACATAAAAGGTATGCCATAAAAAATTAGGCCGAAGTATTATTATGCCAAAACAAATTGTGCCAAAATCGTTATGCCGAAGTATATTAAGACAAAGAACATTATGAGAAAAGAAGGGATCCCGGGTTTAGTATATCCAGAGATTACCCCCTACAACGTCACAAACTTTACTTCTTTATAATATAAATGGATTAAATACTCTGTCTGTAAAGAACTATTTCTATGTGTCGATGTGAAATACGTTACCTCTGATTTCTGATAATGTTTTCATAACATTTACCACAATCAAACATGACTTTTACTAAAAATAATTTCATTTTAACATGATTGATGATAGAGTCACTGTAAAAGCGATTAATTTATGTTTAATAACATAATTATGTTATCATTATTATGCCAATGAATCATTCGAATGGATAATATTCATCATGCAGATTTTTAATTAATCATTAAATCCTACTAATATTATAAATGTGAAAGTTTGTGCGAACTGATGGATGTAAGTATGAATGTTTGATACTTTCACGTAAAAACTAATGAACGGATCTGGATAACATTTGGCATATAGATAGATTATAGTTTGGAATAGCAAATAGGCTACTTTTATTACCATACATCCTCGTGGGCGAAGCCGCGGGTAACAGCTAGTCATGAATAAATTGCGGCTATAATCTCAACCGAGCAACAACAAATTTTCTCTAAATATGAGTAATTTATAGATTTGCCCATCAGCTGCCTGTATACTTCACTAGGACAGGTCGTCGGCACATCTTGTTGAACTGGCCACGCTGCGTCTGCCAGGTCGTGGTTGCAATTTCTGTTTATGGCAATGTTTAGGGTAAATACCTCACAGAACCGATAGTAGTTCTTCGAGTTAGGATGACCAAATACTGTAGAAATCCTTCGGGGAGTATAACCATCATATGATGATGAATATTGTCTTTAAAATATCTTACTATTACTAGATGAACTAATTATCATTTTTCGCTTACAAAGCAACTCTCTTAACACATTCTCATTATGAAACTCCCGTACATCGAGCCAAAATTTTAATGGTCATGTATATGGAAATTTTATTGCAAATTACATTCATATATCAGATATTTTCTAATTAACTTTTGACCCACAACCGTTATCTGAAATCATGTGTATAATTTTTAAGAGTGTATTTTTTATTATTACTGAAATTTGTCCCGGAAAAATAGGGTAATTTCGTTAATAACAGTGATATGAGATGCGTGCCTTATAAATCCTCTTAACCGAATTTCAGTCACATTGGCTAATCATGACAAATACAAGCTAGATAAATAAATACCTGTAAATACATACAATATCTGTTTGTTTGTAAGTAGTTTATGTTAAGTTACTTTTATTTTAATAACTAAGTATTCATGTAAATATCTTATGAAATAAATGATAGAATAATAGCTTATAACATTCATCTTTAAGATTTTAATTATTAACTTAATTCTTTTAACATCAATAGAAATTATTAATGACGAATTTGTATTCCGATTATTGTTAATTTATTATTATAACAATAGTTTTGTCAAATAAGTGTCATAGCCATATTATTAATATCTGTTTTAGTTTAAGTTATTATTTGAAACTGTTTCAACACAATGATACTAATTGATTGATACTATTTCACAAGCTTAAACCACTTTAGAAAGCAACGCAAAAATCCTACTAACGACACGTATGTATATACATAGATTGCCCAAGACACAAGCAAGTTACGAAGGTACAACTAAAGGTGCTACCGCAGGTAACCAATTGCGGACATTAATCAGGTCCCAATGTGTTAGAGCAGTTCTATAGAACATAAGGTTAAATGAGCCTTGCGTTTATTCATCGAACAAAGCAACTTTCAATTTGTCCTAATCAATATATTGTTTGACTCTATTGTTTGAGTCATCAAAATCATTAATAATTTAATTGCTCTGTTTCTTTTTGTCGTTCATACAATTCTCGGACACAAAGTACACACATACTGAGAATAAACATTTATAGATCACCAAAAGTTTTGTTCTGTGTGGGCATCAAAGTCACAACTTGTGGCTCGGCGTTGGTGACAAGGTGACATTGCCAATCTAAATTCAAACTTTTAAATAAATAATAATTATATTTAATGTAATTCATCTTTTATTCTTCTATTGTTGTAAATCAATCTTCGTCTATTTTCAAGAGGACTACTTCGACGACGATTGATTTAACTTACTGTTACTCATACTTCGTCCCACGTGTTTTCTTTCATCTTTTCGTTTTAGAGTCTACTATTCACTTAAAATAACAAAATTTCAATTTAATATTACATAAAATGTATTTTGCCGAAATATAGATTGATTATATTACGGCAGCCTAAAGCATTTTTGTTGAGTATTAAAAGATTAAAAAAACATTCTCAACATGGAATTCTGCTTCAAAACCTTGTATATTACTTTCTTGAGTAGTTAAGTAATACACGTCGTATAAAGTCATATATTTTTAAATTAAGTTTGTATAAAATGAGTCTACCGAGCTATGTCAGGAGCTCATTAAAAGTCCGGACACAACTTTTATCCTGTGAGCCCGTAATGAAAGCAGGCCGGATTATAGATTACATAGGTAAAGTATACCTGAACTAAGGAAGTCGACTACAAATTAAGCCAAACTGTTTTTAACTTTATCGCGACAGTATTAGAGTTTATATTTAAAAAGTGTTATGTTAATCTACAAAACCACAAAGTCCGTCACCAAAATATCATCGGTACGTCACGTCGTGTTGATATGTTCCGGTATTTGAAAAGGAGCTGGTTCCATTTTACAAGGACGGTAGTGTCTGGTTACCTAGATAAGTGTAGATGACAGTATGAACCCTTTTAGGTATAACTGACGCCTTTTCTCGCGTTATTTTGGAACAGGATAATATACGAGTATTTCATATAGTTCCTCCCAGTTGTATGTGTTTCTGTTTGTTCTTTTGTGTAAGCCTTTCATTTATTACATTCAAAGCTATTGTTGGCGTGCGTAGATTTGTGGGTTACATTAAGAATTAACGAAACAGCGAGTTGAAATAGTAACATATACTTACTTGTAGGATTTACTGGTACCAAATTTTATAACAATGACAATATACTTCATGGCTTTTAGGAAACGACTGCTACTTGTACACAATTCGTCAGCCGTATCTTCAGTCGCAACACTATGTTTGAAATAAAAATAATTAATATTCTTAACTTTACATGAAAAGCTAGCCAATTCAAAAAACATTTTAATAGCTGGATAAATGGTTCTTTTTGAACAAACTTAAGTTTAATTCAATTAATGAGCTAAATACTAAAACGATAAACAAAGGAAAAAGAAAATACGTTGCCGGTTTCCATTGCTTTAAAATGTTGTCTTATTATTGCGACAATTTTGTAATCTACCGCTTCCCTAAAGAGGAAAGTAAGTTTGCTGTCTTTTCCTTTTTCTGATTAAATTGGTTGCGGGCTTGAGGACAAATTAACTTTTGCTACGACTCTTAGCTTCGTTGCTAGCAATCAGGGTCCGGTACTTCTTCATATCATTTAGATAGTTAACTAAGAGATATTTTCTACTATCAAGTTTTTTTGAGTGAGTAACAGTTATAGCGAAACTGTTGGGTCAGGCGATGGGTCGTGACGACAGTTTTGCCATTACAAGGAATATAAAGAAATTGTCCCTCTGTTGGTAAAGGATAGCTATGTATATATATATATATATATATATTATATGTAGTTATATATATATATATATATATATTATAATATATATTACAGTTTATTATTATAGTTATTTTTAATTTATTATAACTTTTTAAAATAATTTACTACCTCTGAGTTTATGAGCTACTGGCTTCCGGCGAAGAGCTCCAGCTGTGTTGTGGTGTGTATAGGCACAAACAAGTTCCCTATCTGTCATGGGCTGGGCTTTGTAATATGCTTCATTTAGAACTAGGGAACCAAAACCTGAAATTATAAATTATAAATACTATTACTATAATATCCTATTACTATATAAAAGTTTGAATTCATTATAATAATCATATAAGTCATGATAATTTTATTTGAAAACTGATTCCAATATTTTATATTATTATATAGACTATGTACTTTTAGATATAGATCACTTACTTTGTGCGACAAGACGGCGATCAGTCTTTGTATCCACTGTAGGTTATAATTGGCAGTAATACTACGGTTTGCTGCCTGTTTTGGTACTGGAAACTTTATTCTGTCCAAGATGTCTGCACTTATGAATTTTTTCATTCAATTTGGTAGGAAACACTTAAACAAACTTCCCTTACATTTTGCATTAACTCACACTGTACATTTCTAACACTTAACACACAATTTCAGTACACATAACACAACAAATACCATTAATTTGATGATACAAGGTACACATACACAAGCAACTAGTAGCCATTTTCTAATAGTGACGCTTTGTGACGCTTAATGCATCCAGATTTTCAATGCACCTTCCGGTTCCGGTTTCAGGTGGTGTTTTGGTTGTGGATGCATTGAGCAATGTTGCCAATGGTGAAAATTGATTTTAATTATAATTTGTATTTCATACTTACTCCTTATTTTTAAATTAATTATTATTTGTCCTTTTAATAATATATGTATGTTTTAAATAATTTATTAATATGTGTATATTTATTATTTTATTTTGTATGTTAGTTTATATAATATATATAATTTTTATATAACACCAACGAAGATGTTGAGGATTTCTATAACACCCTTAATAGAGCATGCGATGAAAACAAGAGCACTTGGAGTACAGTCATTGGTGATTTTAACGCCAAAATAGGCACGACACAAATACAGGATAATAGATCTGTTCTAGGTCCTCATGGATTGGGTGACCGAAATGAACGAGGAACTCGACTCATCCAATTTGCTTTTGCACAGAACATGCGTATTGCTAACAGTTGGTTCTCTAAAAAGCCCCAGCGACACTGGACATGGATATCACCTAATTGTGAAATTAAAAATGAAATTGATTTTTTCCTTACATCTGATCAAACAGTAATCAAAGATATTAGTATTATAAACAAAATTAAATACAGCTCTGATCATCGTCCAGTTCGTGCCAAATTTAAATTTAATTTCAAAATTCACCGTTACATATCATTTAAAGTACCAATAAAGAAGATGACTAAAGATAACCTTTGCAGTAACTCAAACCAGTTTAACCTTGAACTCTCTAATTACTTTGAAAGCCTAGACACAAATGTTTCAGATGTTGAAGAACAATATAATAGAATAACAAATAGCATACGATTTAGCAGCACAAAAATCAAAACCAGTAACAAGAAAAATCACAAATTAACAACTAGCACATTAAACTTAATCGAAAAAAGACATCAGCATGAAATCGGGACTGAGAAATTTCGAAAAGTAGACAAAGAAGTTAAAAGGAACATTAGGAAAGACATACGAAACCACAACACCCATCTTGTTAAGGTAGCGCTCGAGAAACAAAAATCACTAAGAGTAGCTAAGGAAGGAATATCTAGATCTAAACAATGGATTACCAGTCTGATGGATAGTGATGGAATAAGACAACACAATAGAGATAAAGTTTTAAAAATTTGCACAGATTTCTTCAAATCCCTTTATACCGATGATGAGACTATAGCTGACATAGACCAAAAATATAACTACCACCCAGATATACCTAATATCTCAGATAGAGAGGTATATAATATAATTAAAAGTATGCCGTATGATAAAAGCCCAGGCGAAGACGGCATTACAACGGAAGCCCTCAAATTTGGCCTCCCTACACTTCTTCCTTATCTTACCGAACTTTTTAATAATATTTTTCAAACAGGCATTATTCCCAATAAATTATGTCATTCTAATATTATACTCCTTCATAAAAAAGGGTCAAAAAGCGACATAAACAACTACCGTCCAATCAGCTTGGTGTCTCATCTGTATAAAGCTTTTATCAAAGTTATTTATAATCGGATTTCTGCTAAGCTAGACTCCCACCAACCACCCGAACAAGCCGGATTTCGACCAGGATTTTCTACTACGGATCACTTGCAATCACTTAATCAAGTAATAGAGAAACATACAGAATATAAAAAACCACTTTACCTAGCATTCGTAGACTACACAAAAGCATTTGATAGCATTAAACACAAAAATATTTTCACAGCCCTTAAAATACAAAAAATTGATGATATCTATATAAACTTACTAAAGAATATTTACAAAAGTAGTACAGCTAATATTAAACTCAACTCCCTCGGTACCTCGTTTGATATAAAAAGAGGCGTTAAACAGGGTGACCCGCTCTCCCCCAAATTATTTACCAGCACTCTGGAGGAAATCTTCAATACTTTATCAGACTCATGGGCAACGAAAGGCATCATAGTTGGCGGAAAAAGATTGACAAATCTCCGATTTGCTGACGATATTGTCATTTTCGCTTCCACTGCTCCAGAACTTGAAAAAATGCTTCAGGAATTAAGCACAGCAAGCCTTGGGGTTGGATTAATGATGAATCAATCAAAGACCAAAATCATGACCAACGGCACAAAACGTAGGGTCGAGGTAGATGGGCAGGAAATACAATATGTCCAAGAGTACATATACTTGGGCCAGTTAGTTTCCTTCGAAAACAGGCAGGACAAGGAAATCGACCGCCGTGTCGAAAACGCCTGGAAGAGCTACTGGTCCATGAAAACGCTAATGAAGGGCAACCTTCCGTTATGTCTCAAGCGCAAACTCCTGGACATGTGTATCTTGCCCATCCTAACTTACGGTGCCCAAACCTGGTCACTAACAGAGATTCAGAAGTCCAAACTCAAGGTTTGTCAAAGGGTAATGGAGCGCAGCATATTAAACATCAAACTACGTGACAAAGTGCGGAATACCGTCATACGCTCGCAGACCGGTATCAGGGATGTCGGTAGCAAATCTGCCAAACTTAAGTGGGACTGGGCGGGACACATTTCTCGTATGCATCCTGAGAGATGGGCTCGTGTCGTCACACAGTGGATGCCTGAAGATGGGCATCGCCGCCGAGGCCGACCTAGAAAACGCTGGCGTGACGACCTGGATGCATATGAGAAGGATTGGTGGAATAGGGCAATGGACAGACGGGACTGAAAGTCAATGGGGGAGGCCTTTGCTCAGCAGTGGGACAATATAGGCTAGTAAAAAAAAAAAAAAAAAAAATAACTATGTTTATAAGTTCGGTACGGCAGATGGCACTCGGACTAGACACTGGCTGTCGCTGAAAACCAGCGTTGTTATGTTTAGGCATAATAACATTATGCTGAGCGGTGGCCATTTTTTGCATGCGTGTGACGTACGCCACACAAGATGTTATTATTGTTTTGATGTCCTATAAGTAAATGTGTGTTTTTGTGTGTTGTGCGTCATTTGTTTGTAAAAATAAATTGTTTTTCTTTCTTTCTTCTTTCTTAGTTGTGACATAGTGAGACTCAATTCAATTTTAACAACCAGATATTATTTAAAAAAAACAGAATGGAGTCTTGAAAAGAATATCTATGGATTATAAACAGTTTCGTCCTGTGTGTAGATCTAACTTACGACAATCGTCGTGATGTTGCTGGCAATTAGTTATATTAATAACTAAAATACCATTCATAAATATTGGACTAAGACAGAAGGTTCGAAAATTCTAATACTATCTCTTTGCAACGGCAGGGGTATTCCGAAAACCGAGCCACCGCAAAAACCGAGCAAAATCTAGCTGTCAGCTTAAAAATCGGTATTCTGTAATAGCCCTTTTTGACGTTTAGTCAATAGATTGTGCCGTCACCGAGCAATCAGAACTGTCAGTTTGCAATCCCAACTGTCAGTTTGCCTTCGCTGTTTCTTAGAGAATCAGCCGGCGGGGCAGTAAACATTGAACAAACATTTCAACAACAACAATTCCTCACATGAAACAATCTAGTAATACCTTTCCTCTTTGATATGTACTATCTAATGGATTAGTTTTCTCCAAGTATTGGAATTACAAAGGATTACTATCTGAAATTATGATTCCTTTAGCAAAATGAACAAAACGCATTGAAGTTGTTTGGGTATACAATATTTAGTTAAATATTTATAGAAACAGATAGGTCAAATAAATTGCAAGTAAGATACAAATTAAAACTTGAGGGAGGCCTAAGTCCAGCAGTAGACGTCTTATGGCTGAAATGGATGGATGGCAGATACAAATTTGACCTTCTTTTTAGTTGGTTTTGTCATAAAATTTATTTGAAGATGTTGTAAACTATAATTTTGTAGTCATTTATAATTTATGCATGAAGCCAAAAAGCGTCCACCGTTGTTTTTTTCTTGCCTGGAACTATTACTAGGTCATCAGTCCAGCTTGTTGGAGGTTGGCTCACTCTGCGTCTTCTATTTCGTGGTCGCTACTCTAGAACCATTTTGTCTCACCGGTCATTGGTTCTGCGAGGTATATGCAATGTGAAAGTAAATTTCTTTGTTTTATGTCAGTAGAAGCTTGTATCGTTGCTTAACTTCTAAGTAATAACCTCATGTCATGATCTTCTATTAGGTATTACCTATAAATGCCAATTAATTTAATCAAGGATAGCTTTGACAACCGATATTGTATTATGTATAGCTTCCCGAATCCTTTGATGTTCCGTGAAGAGCTCTACTAAAGCGAGGTTTACCGTTAAATCGTGTAATAACTATCTATCACCTCTCTAGTGTACTTGTACCTCGCTTCTTATTCGTTTTAGGTGATAGAGGGTTATGTATGTCGGGATCTAAGCAATTTGCGTATCTCAGTCTCTGCTTACTCTAAAGAGAGACGGGCGTGATGACATGCATGTATAAGTTAAAGTTTCCGTAAAGAACTTTGATAATAAAATAATAGCCATAAAGCATAATTATATTATACTTGTATATAATTTGAGATTATATTTACATACAATAAAAGCCTAAACCCTCTCTCTCTCTATTGATAGAGGAGAGGAGACTCGTGCCCAGCTGTGGGACATATATGGTTGCTATTATTATTATTTACATACAACGAATAAGTAGGTGACGTGCTAAGCCGGAGGTCGTGAGTTCGATTCCCACACATTACAAAACTTTGTATGATTCATAAATGTTTGTTCTAAGACTGGGTGTAATTTGTGGCAGTGAATTGTATGTTTGTAATTATATAAACAAATCCGACCGAAAAAACCAATATAATTTTACCCGACCTAGGGATCAAACCTACATACTTAGTCATAACCACAGTGCCACTAACGCAACAACTATGATATAACATTTATTTTGTCCCTTTAATAACGCACCCCCTTTCATTAGGTACACTTTTGACACCGCGTCAACATCGATCAAATTACTGAAGAATAAAGATTACTGAGCGTCTTACGTAAAAAAAAAACAAATAAATCAAATAAGATGACACTCTTTGACATATGACATTATTATGAAAAGCACGTAGACATCTTCAAAATATCTAATAATATGATATTGAGGTAACCTATGTCAAGCAATTTTGTGCCTGTAGAAAGTTTTTTCAGTAGCTATTTTATATGTACTAGCTGTTCCCTGCGGTTTCACCAGCGTTAAATTTATATTTTGTCCTACTTTACATTTATTGTTACTCTATGCTCCCCCTGATTTGTAGCGTAATCTTAAATTATACTATGACCTTCTCCAAGAATTTGGCTATCGAATGCAAAAAGATTTTTTCGAACCCATCTGATAGTTCCAGAGATCAGCGCGTTCCAACAAACAAACTCCACCTCTTTATAATATTAGTTTAGATCTATATTGGTATATTCTAGAAGTCTCATAAATAAGAACGGCCTACCTTAATATTTGTCAACTTAGGGTCGACGTTCGGTGTTTATTTGCGCGGTGCTTCTTTAAAACATGAATAAAGGGACAATGTTTTGACCTATTTTGAGTTTATGTTATGCTTCTCTAATGTTCTATCAGGAGCTAAAGAAAAAGATTTCATCAGCGAACGTAAGCGTAACAATAAACTAAAAACCATTCCAGAAAAAAAGATTCATGAAGATACTTTCATGATAATAATTATTACTACATATTGGTTGCTGGTTAGGAAATATATCGCTTACGGTCTTATCGGCTAAACCTGTCGGTCTTTTGCACACTAGCTTTATAAGTAGAAAGGCGATAGTTCCGATGTTGAAGCGTCCAACCTATTGTCAGCGTCACTCGGCATTGCTGCATGCAAGGCAAGGGATAATTTGCTCTAAAGTGTTATGATCGACTGCACTTGCTTCTCCATCCAAATTTCCAAGCACATGAGTACTGTAGCTAGTGAAATTTCTGGCAGATGAATCAACAAAATACGAGTGATACTCATGATATTGCCAGCATTTATGGACTACTAGTTATAGCCCGCGGCTTTGTCTGCGCGGGTTTTCTAACGTATTTCTTTATATAAAAATAAACAACGGTTTGGCAACGCGTGAGTGACACTCCTGGTGTTGCAAGCGTCCATAGGCTACGGTAACTGCTTACCATCAGGCGGGCCGTATGCTTATTTGTCACCTTGGTAGTATAAAAAAAAAACAAAAAAAAAAAAAAAACTATGTGCTATACTGTTAGCCACCCAGTAGATATTGCGTGAAGGAGTAACGAACTTTCTTGTTCAAAATATTTGTAGGATATTAACTGCTTACCCAAGTAAAAATAAACCTAAGTAAAGAAATACTTCTATAGCGCACTGTTCTTACTCACCGACCGTTCAGACAGAAAAAAAGAAACTTTTCTTTATGTACAATATTAACACAATTACGAGACCTGCATCTAGGAACAGGACAACCCAGATCCATGGAACCGTTTTATTTTAATTGTCTGTAAACAAAAGCAAGACCTGAGTTGTTTTTATTTAAAAGTTAGCATTTTCTAGCTAGATAATAAGTATATGCATTTGAGAGCTAAGCAGTACAAATTTAATAATGGATTTCTTGAACCCTTTTAATGACGCAATTCAACTGCTATTATTGTTTTAATTGTAGTGAGGCTATTAACTATTTGGTTTCATTTCTAAACCCATTCTGATACTGCCTAAAATAATATGTTATATTGTAACTTTTTTGAAGTAAAAACTACTTTAAGCGCCTTGAGCACCTTTGGGGTGAACAAAAATCACGGAACTCGCGTCATCGTCACCGAACGCTTTCCATGAGCTATGTATACTGTGTATAATAATATATGTGTACTTTTTGGGTGAACAAAAAGCGTGAAACTCGCGTCATCGTCAACACACGCGCTCGACGATACAATTCATAAGTTTTCACTTCTATCGGCAGTCCCCAAAGACTGCCTCGCATGTTTTATGTGTGATTATAAAAGTGATTATACTGTTTATTTTTTAATAAACTATTTTCTTTTCCTTTTCTTGAAATCCCAAGTATGTAAGTGCACTTAAATAAGTGTGTTTCACATTTAACTTATTTATTGCTTTCTAATTGCGCGCGCGGCTACGTTCGTGGCTCCACCCACGTGGATTCGTTTCCCCAGGACACCTCCATCTTTATGCCAAATTTCATAAGATCCGTTCAGCCATGAACAGAAAACAAACAAATAGAGTTACATTTGTATTTATAATATTAGTATGGTTTATATTATCCATGGAAAATCGCGTATCAATTTACCTTATCAACAAGCAAATTTCAGTTAAATAATGACGTATTATCATTTAGGCCAGCTACACAGAATTATAGCCCCAATGATTCTTGATAATTCAATAACACTCGCATTTGGACGCTAACAGATCTAGATAAGCACAATCATGCGAAAGCACGACAAAAGGCAATTTAAATCTCATTCCAGTGAAATGTCCTTTAACAATCGCCACAGCGGAAATTAAAGTATGAATCTCAGATATTATTCATAAGAATAATTAGTATTTGGATGAGTTTGGATAAAAGAGAAATTTGCATTGTTAATTACAGAAAAAAAAATGTTCGGCCGCAATGACAGTTTCATTTCAAGTTTTAAAATCCAATTTCATTGGCGCTTTGTTTTCGGAATGATGATCTTGAACCAATTTAATACTGCAGGAGTACGTAATTTGCATTTATATAGGAAGCAGGTGGCTACAATATTGTTTCTTTTCGTAAAATTGCCGATTTGTAAACATTTATTTTATTGTTGGATGTTTTTTTATCATACCTACTTGTTTTACTTTCACAAAGAATTTGACAGTTGACAAAATTAATATCACAGGCAAGTAGATAAAAAAATATTACCATGGAACATTACGCGTATTTATATTAAATATAAATTATTATATCCATAAGAATCTATTACCCATCAGCCCATTTGATGTAAGTGTACGTCTTTATGTCATAAACTTACTTACTATAATTAACTCTTTAGTAATCTGTGCTATAATAATAATTTAATAGATATGCTCAATAAAGATTGAGCCTATTTTAGGATGCAACGAATCAAATCCCATTAATCCTAAACATTTATTCGTGACAAAACAAAGAAGTTGCGGCCGACACCACTCAAAGTACGAATGGATACCAACTGTTAACTTAAATTATTTACAGCACTGGACACTAGACTCCATTATTTATTTAGCACTAGCACAACACAGCGGATGAAACTCATCGAAAACAGTTTATTTAATAAAGACACTGCAAGCTCTGAAATTGGTACGTCACGTATACAAAGGACAACGGATGGGCTTCATCGACTAACTGGTTTAGTCAATAAAATCTGGTCCGGTCGATCTATAAAGAAACTTGACGTAATAGCATTTTGCAGGGACGCATGGCGGTGGCAATCGATTTTTTTTTTATCGAATCTAGTAAAGATAAATAATAATTGTTTATAAAAATGATATTTATACTAAGTATTAGTAGTAGTAGTATGCAATATTTTAAGAGAAATAGGACATAAAAACAAGCCCGAAGCCCTAACAGAATAACATGGAATAACAAATTCGAACTCTGGAGTAGGAGCTCGGATAGCACAGTTGGTAGTGCGCTGGGCCAGAACCCGAGAGGCGCAGGTTCGAGTCCTGCTCCGGGCTCGTCTTTTTCCACATTACTTTAATACTTTAGTAGAATAACATAGGTCTTTAGGGATGCGTTTTGAAAGAAATGGCAGGTTTATGTTTATATAAAAAACGTACAGTGAAATGTATATAATCAGCTTATAGCTGAGTCATTTCATGATCCTAAATTTACCACTTACAAGGTGTTTGAAGAATTCCATCTTTGAATTCTTCTTCAAGTTAGTACTAGTAGTTTAATTTTAAAGAAGTTTCGAATTTTAATTTCATATTATTTAAACATTCAACATGAAGTTATTTATAATTTAAACATTCAACATCAAAAATGTATCTTGTCGTAACGTTAAATGTATATTTTCGTTTCTAAGTGAGTGCCCATGACAACTTAACCAACATTGTTTCCGTTGCCTGTCATTTTTAACCTGCTACGTTGGAAAATGAGGAATGCTATTAGTTTGACGCCTCTATATATTTATTAGCCTGTGGAATTGCAGCGGCCAAACCGATTTTAGTGTGTTTTTTTTGTTTTAACGCTTATTTAATCGGGATGGTATCAAAGTTTAGCCATTTCAAAGTTTTGATCTATTTTGTTGAACACCAAAGAGGTTTTTAATGCCGTACGTTTCAAAGGTTTTAATATAATTCTACGTTAAATTAAAACCGATTAGTTTGGTATTCGGCGAATCTATACTAATATTATAAAGCTGAAGAGTTTGTTTGGTTGATCGCGCTAATCTCAGAAAACACTGGTTCGATTAAAAAAAACTGTTTTTGTTGAATAGTGCATTTATCCAGGAAGGCTGTAGAACATCACGCTATGATCAATAGGAGCGGAGCAGTAGTGAGATATGTTGCAAAATCGGGGAAAATATTCCAAATTACCACGCGGACGAAGTCGCGGGCGACCCCTAGTTGGTTTATAAAACTGAACACCAAACCCATTATTTTATTTTAATAGCTCTACACCTACTCTAGTCTTACTATAGTTGTACTTACTGTATGGAATGGGTACTGCAAGTATCTCATACCATTTTAAATTAAAAGAGATCGACACTTTAAGAGAGTTAGGGGATATTACCGAGCAACTAGGAAAGAACCTACACCTTACAGAAGACCACAGCCAAATTAAAGCCTTTTTTTTTCTTTCTTTCTTTCTTTCCAAATAATTACATGAACACATCTTTGTAATTGTGTTCCTGTATGTAAGTACTGGTCTCCAGCACTCATGTAGAGATGCATTTTGAAAGAAACTAATCAGCCTGTTTAAGTCTACTGCTGGTCATAGGCTTCTTCTAATTATAATAATAATTATTATTATGTTTATTTCAATAACAAAAGTACCATATAAAAACAGGGTCATGAAGTCTAAAATCAAATAATATGCCTGTGCTAGGTGAGCTTCGCTCCTCGTCGAAACCGTCACATAAGTGCTTACTTACTTCACTTTTTTTTTTCTTTCTTTCTTTTTTTTTTAAATACATCTCCCGCACTTGAGAACAAGCTCTGTGTCGCGGGGGTCTTTACAAACATACAATTAGTGGACACAAATTACACCCAGACTGAGAACAACACTTTGTGGGTCACACAAAGTTTTGTTCTGTGTGGGAATCGAACCCACAACCTCGTGCACAGCAGGCGCATACTGCGGCCACTGGACCACCGAGGCAGCTTCGCGCCATAATACCCGGTCCTCCACCTTCCTATCTTCATTTTAATACTCAGGTTGTCAACACACAAGTAATATCTTTGGCATTGTAAGCGTTCATAGGCTACTGTAACTGCTTAACATCAAGCGGGCTTTGTGTTAGCCACACCACAGATTAATAAATAGTTACTACGGCCACACAAGCTTTAAATTCTTGTAAACGTTTAACTGAAAATGTTTTTCTGTATTGTAACATCAGCCGTACAGAATTGAATGTTCCTATAGTGCTTCGGGCGACTTACATATCTACCGGCGGATATAGTCTGCATCTGCCACGAGCCGCAAGCTATCATACTGTGTTCGACAGTCTATAGTAATGGAATTAAGGCGGGCTTATATTTGGCTCAAAGAATAAGACTAAGTATTCACCGTGGCAATGCTGCCAGTCTTCTAGGCACGTTTCTAGTAGATGTCGATGCGAAGGAATTTCATGATGCCTTTTACGCAGTCCTTTTTTGTGTTTTTTATATCATTAGTTTTTAATAAGTGTAAATATAGTTAGTTATATTGTATATATAGTTTTATTGCAAATAAAGAAAGTCAAATAAATGTTTATCTACTTGTAAATTCAAACTGAAAACTGGCCTGTTGGTCTAGTGGTTAGTGACTCTGACTGCTAAGCCGGAGGTCGTAGGTTCGATTCCCACCCAGGACAAATATTTGTGTGATGAGCACGATCGTTTGTACTGTGTCTGGGTGTAATTTATCTATAATATGTATGTATTTAGAAATATAGAAGTATGTTTATCAGTTGTCCGGTTGCCATAGTACAGGCTCTGCCTTGTTTGGGATCAGATGTGTGAGTATACCGAAAAATATTATTATAGTTTCAATGTAACACTTGTGATGATTTTTTTAAAGACAAATCCCGCATTATGGAACAGGCCCTGTGTTGCAGGGGACTTTACAAACATACACTTAACGCACATAAAGTACACCCAGACTCGGGACAACCATATATATGTATCACACAAATATTAGTCCCGTGTGGGAATCGAACCCACATCACGCTGCGCAGTGGTAAATGGCGAGGTAACCACTTAACGGCTACACGGTTCAGTAGCTTAAATGTCTATGGGCTGAGCTTGTTATCTGCCTACCCTCAGGTGGACATGTGATTATTTACCACACCAAGAATAATATATAACAAAAATAACATTTTAATCGTCGTGCAGCCGTCTATCAATGAAATAAGTTTCAGTATAGAATCTGTACTATAATCATCCTACATACAAACTTAGAAACAACTAAATATTTAAAAAAAAAAGTATTAAAAACAAAAACTTTAAGTTAAGTCAAGAAATTTTCAAAATCATAATCAGGCAGTATTAATTTCTCAACGCAAAATGTGACTTCGCTTCTTCACGCATGCGCGATGCTGGAACCGTCTAAAGGAGAACAGTTTATGCTGAAACCCGCTTGAAAGCAGACAGGGCCGATTTGCTCTGGACACATTCACTGACGAAATCGCGACGTCAATTCCGATGCACGTATTTGTTATATAAAATATATAAATATGTGGAAAGTTGTGTTGCAATTGTTTTAAACCATATCAACTTTTTAAAATACTTGTAAAGTATAGTTTTAAAGTGTATTCTAGACCATTTGTGTGACTTAATTGTTTTAAGTGTTTGAACTATGATAAGTTAGTGGGCATTTTTTTAATTTTAGATGTGTGAAGTGTTCATGCAACATTTTGATCGGGTAAGTTGTTTTTTTTTAAATATTTATAAGTTTCCTTCTATTTTAGGTTTATAGAAGTATTGTGGGTTTACAAAAATTGTTTCAAATGAAATACCTTTGAATATGCTCGTAATTTCTAATTGTTTTTATTCTCTTTTCGAAAATTCTGAAATAAGTAAAAGTGAAATAACTAAGTTATTGAAAAAACTTTATTAATTTCACACCACAGTTCCTCGGATTTT
Source organism: Trisateles emortualis (assembly GCA_947095525.1). Lineage (NCBI taxonomy): Eukaryota > Metazoa > Arthropoda > Insecta > Lepidoptera > Erebidae > Trisateles > Trisateles emortualis. Next base: position 8,606,006 of record OX352740.1, on the reverse strand, counting down.
TGATTTCGTAAGCCACCAAAGGAAGTTTTAAATTATCTCTAAGGCCAATATTCAAATTGAATAAGTTTTGGACAATATTGGACTTAAAATAAGCTTTAAATAATGACGTGAATTTGAGTGTTCAGGAGAAAAAATGTTGGAAATTGTGATATTTTAAAGTTGATGAATGAAAATGTTGTGAAACATCTCGTTTTTTTTTAATTTGGGCAAAAACTACTGATGAATCTAATTATTTTAGTAACTACTGAAACCAGACTGATATACCTATATATTATTATGTATATATTTGTCACAGTGATTAAAATATGCACACAGAGGTTCGTTAAGGTTCCTTTTTTTAAATTTCTGCCACGATGACATACAAGCGTACAGCCAGCCAGCTATTACCTAGCCTATAGACCCTTGCAATGCCGATGCCGGCAGCATTACTCGAGTGTTGTCGATCTTTCGTCTTGTAACATCGGAGTTTTGTATTATTCATAATGCGGGGATAAGGAAAACACTTTTTTATAGCACAGGAACAAAACATCACTTTTAATTAATTTGGCTGTTGTCTTCTGTAAGGTGTAAATCTTTTCTGAGGCAAGTTCGCTTGCTTGTATGGTGTCTTACAATATAAATTTTTCAGTTTGAATAAAAGGGGTTCCAAACAGAACAACAGAAACAAAACATAGTAAAACTAAACAAAACCTGCTTGAGTTAGTTTCATCGTAAAATTTAGCGTCTTTATGAACATAAGTCTGCCGCGTTAGAGGGCAAAGCTTATTCTTTAGCTATATATTCTGAGTAAGTTTATAACACGTAACATTTTTATCAGGCTTCGTAAAATTTTTGCTAGTATAAACATCATTCATTTTACTGGTATTTAAACGCCAGTTGCCGTGAATTTCAGGTCAGTAGGTACTTGTCAATTTTCGACAGAACACTTATTAGTTTTTTTGTCGCCAGTTATTTTTTAATTATACTTTTCAATAAAACGAGTTTACGTCCAGGAAATTTGTTTTAGATTAATTACTTTTTTATGATCGTGATATTTTGGATTTGATTTCGCGCTCATGCTATTTATTTCTGGGAATTTCTCCTGAAAAATTCTCAGTACGAAGTTAAAACGAAGTCTGATATTGTGTACTGTATAATAGGCTCGCTCTAAATTACATGTAACCTAACATAGCTGCCGGCTCAATAGCAGAAAACTATGGATAAGCTTTTAGGTTCCATGTAATATAAAACAGACCGGACCAGAAAAAGAAATTGCAGTTAATATTGATCAACTTATGCTTGTCGTTCTTGCTTCGGTCTGTTTAGCCACGAAAAGAGATGTCTTACAGAACTTGCACCAAGTTGTTCAAGACATCATTATGATAATGTTGAGCATAGCTGGCTAAATATGGACCCTATATACCACTGATAAAAAAGGAAAGAAGCTACATATATTATTATATTATGTATATTTCGTTTGGCATTTAGCATGTTGAGATAATATCTTAGAAATATTGAATAATTTGAGGAAAGCCTGCGTGCGACAGTGGCCGTCATCGGGCTGAGATGATGATGATGATGATTGAATAATGTTGAAATTAGCATTGATGACAGGAATAGAACAGGCATTTTGAAAAATACCTATAATAAGTACCAAGTCTTGAGAAGACTTTGGGCAAGTAGTAAAAATAAAACATAATGTTGCTTTTCAGAGCCTTAAGTTAGAACGTTAACGTCATTATCTTCTGTATCGGCTCGATTAGCCGTTTTGATTTCAACTTAAGGGCAGCAGTGGACTAAAGACTTCGTTTTTATAATTATTACATAAAAGTGAAAGAAGGCCGTTTTTATGGTTTTTTTATTACTACTTAGGTAGTAAATAAGCATACCTACGGCCCGCCTTCTGGTAAGAACTTACCGCAGCCTATAGACGCTGGTAATAAGGTATAAATGTATCCCTAAATGAACGCTGAAAACTCACACTTGTGTTGTCACTCATGACAATGTGACGTCATGACCTTGAGAATTAAATATGTGCTGAGTAAAGTTCGTACATATGTATGTAGATACATTATGTACATCTTTGTGCCTGACTATAATAATCTGACGACTCCATTGTTTATGTAATTACTCGTTTTTTATTCAATCTTAAATATAGGAAATTAAAAGTCTTGAAATTGGTGCATCGATTTGTTGCATCTTCTTTCGAATTCTTTATTTTATGGTTCTTAAAAAAACGTTTTTCAAATTTTAAAGTATTAACCAATTATAATATGGCCTGATGATAAGCAGTTACCGTAGCTTATGAACGCTTGCAATAACCAGGTTATCACCAGAGATGCGATTTATTTGAAATACTTCTATTTAAAATGCAAATACAAAATGCAAAATACCTATTTTGTATTTTGCATTTAAATGCCTTTTAGTAAAAAACATTTTGTATTTTATTTGAAATACCTTTCGAGATGTATTTTACATTTTTAATATTCATTTCAAAATGCAAAATACTTTGTGATCAAGTTTAGCCAACATCACCATCACAGCCAGTCAAACAAAATGAAATGAACGAATGACGCTTGTATTTTCGACTTTGACCGATAGAGAGCCTGCTAGCCATGCGCGCCCTTTTTTTCTTCTTTTGTATAAATAAATTTGATGTTTATTTTTTACCCTTTTTAACAATACCAGTCCAGTTGTTATTAATAAAAGAAAAGTGTTATAATAATAAAATAAGAACTAGATGCACAATCCACCGAAATAAATTGCTACACAATTTTGACAAAATGGAGCAATGGCTCTCTTTTCGTTAGTCAAGTTTTTTTTTACATTATTTTAAGTGTGTATTATTATTATTAATAACATAATAGAATTTATTGATACGTGTACTGATAAATATGACCAAAATGTCATGAATACCATGTTATAACACGTTTTTGTTCGGTTCGGCATTGTGTCTCTATTTCTCATGGTAAATACCTAAAATAAATAAAAATATCTGAGATTTGGTCAAAAGGTATTTTATTTTAAAAAAGTATTTTGAAAATACCTATTTTGCATTTAGCATTTGAAATACTAAACGGAAAAGTATTTGGTATTTTGCATTTGAAATAGTAAATCTGAAAAGTATTTTGCATTTTGTATTTAAATGCTTTTTTAAAACCATTTTGTACATCTCTGGTTATCACTCACGTGGTACCACCCAAAAAACGACACTGGTTTTGTGACTTCATACCTGGGATAGAGAAATGAAAAATTCTTTAAAATTGCACATTTGCCATATTTATTGTTACTTAAATCTTCTTGTTTTCAACTCATTTTTTCACACATCGAAGAAATGTTCTTAGTTTTTGCAATGTAATGGTTAATTTAGTCCAGACCTTCGCAGAAGCATACCGACCTTTTTGTAGTTAGGTGAGTTGTTCTTTGTAAATAGTTCGTAATATTGGCAAAGTTACAATCCGAAAGGTTTTCTCTTATATAAAGTTCTTATGTGGCAAACAAGTATACGGTCCGTCTGATGATAAGCAGTTACCGTAGTCTTTGGACGTTTGCAATACCTATCTTTACTTGTGTTTTGCCGCCTAAACTTTGTACGCAAAGATTTTGAGATGGACTGTCTGTGGGATGGGAAAGCCTTTGCTGTACAATGGTTTTACCCAGTCTGACTTGCACCCTTGTACACAATCTCTCATATAATAATAACTAGCTAACATGCTTAGATGCAATTCACCTTGTAAGGCCTACCCACGCAACGTCTTCCAGTTCTTTTTTTATATTTCTTGAGTGGCAAACAAGTATACGGCCCGCGTAATGCTAAGCAGTTAAGTAGCCTATTAACAATGCCATGCAATGCCAGAAGAATGCCATGCAATGCCAGAATAATGCCATGCAATGCCAGAAGTATCCCTTGCGTGTTGCCGACCCATTATCTTTTTATGGGCGCTGGAGACCTGTACTCACACACAGAAACACAACTACACCGCTGTGTGTAATTATTTGGCTGTAGTTTGTGGTCCGGAGGAGGTCCTTTCCTAATCGGGCTTGCTCGCTAGTATGTTGCTCTACCTCTCTTAAAGTAGTTAACTCCATTAGTTCGTTAATCCTTACTAATATTATAGATGTGAAAGTTTGTAAGTATGGATGGATGGATGTTTGTTACTCTTTCACGTAAAAACTACTGAACGGATCTGGATGAAATTTGGCACAGAAATAGATTATGTTCTGGAATAACACATAGGCTGCGCGATATATGCACATAGATGCACAGCGATAACCGCGATATCCACGCGGGCGGAGCCGCGGGCAACAGCTAGTAATACAATAAAATAAATAACAACAATGTCCGTTTAAATTGCACCAGTAAATAAAAGTGAACCAAACTTCCGTATTATAGATTATAAAGAGAATTGGCGATCGCGGTATAAAGCGATCCTTTAACGTTTGCTGTCAAGTTGTACATCCTTCGGGAAACACCGCACTGCTGGCAGTATAGGAATTTTATCTCTTGAGTTGCATTACAGTGCTTTCTATTTTTACAACGTGGCAGCGTGCAAGTCGTTTTTACGCGTATAGTAAGCATTCTTAGACTATGTTAACTGATTAAAATTAATCAAGTTATACGCTTGTTTAGTAAAAACATACATATATTGCAGGAATGCTGTTCAAGTAAAGTATTTATGTTTTGTCTAAAACTGGTGACTATGACTGTATGACTGTACGTACCTCTTCTCTCTACTTTTTTGAGTAAAAATACATTATGCAATTTATATAAATAGATTATATTTAGGTATTTAATTCCTCTATTTATATGCAATCTGATATTTTAAATTTTGGACGGAGTTTCTGCTCGACATAATTATGTATTGTGCACTGAATATGAAATAGTTGGCGAACCGGAAAGAGGAATAAGTTAAGTAAGCTTGCAACATTTTTACGTGAACAAAGTCACTCAGATTTAATTTTTACGCAAACTCAAACACAAAGAAAATCAAATTCAACATTCATAATTATATTTATGTCACACTGCTGACCGATGGTATCTTTTCCCTATCAACTATCAAAAGAGTTGAAAAAGTGTAGACCATACTCCACACACGCTGTCCTCTTTCATTTGTTCTGTGCACTGTCCCATACGATACGGGTTGGTGGATCAGACCTTAAAATTTCGTCTGAGACATTGTATATTAATTATATTTCGCGATATTTTAATTTACCGTAATGCCGCTATGTGGCTTTTTTTTCTTGAAACCAATGTTTCTGCTTGTCGGTATCGAACTCACACCTTACTTGTTATAAGTCGATTTTACCCAAAAGGTTACTATAGCTGGACATGTCCACACTCATACTCTTCCTCTGCTTTCTCTACTTGTAGCCATTCAATGCTGCGTGCAGATCTTTTTTAATACATGCCATTCCTTACGGTCTTGGGCTTTACGCACCCATTCTTTGCCAGCTGCCTTTACCAATTCATCCGTCCAATGTTTATATATTTTATTCGTTCGAGTTTTCTTGTTACACGTAAAGGCTCAAAATATATAAAAGCTACCGTCATCTATTGACCGTGATACTCGCCGTCTGCCGCCCGTGTTCATCTTTTGGTAAGTTTAATCGCCGTGATCGATTAGATGGGACCTAATCGATCATGTGGCAAGTCTCGGCTAGTCACCCGATTAGGAGTTTATTTTCGAACAAATAGGTACTATATATATATATATGTAGGATCAGGAGTGCCGAGAGGCCTATCGTCAGAGTTATCCATTTTAAATGAAGATAAACAAGATACGATGAAATAATAATGTTTTATTACACGAAATAATTAAAATAATAATAACAATTAAAGACAAAATCACAATAAGTGCAATTGTTATAAGACTAACTAACTAATAATAAACTGAGGTATGTATATGGTGGGTTTTTATAGTGCAAAGTCACCACAACTCACAAAATGGCGCGTAGCCGTTTATCCAACAATGAATCGAACAGACTCTGAGAGTCACAGTTCGTATAATGGCGTATAGCCATCCAATTAGTATCGAACAGACTCTGGGGAGTCACAGTTCGTATAATGGCGAGTAGCCATCCAATGAATATCGAACAGACTCAGTGAGTCACAGTTCGTATAGCGGCGGAGCCGCCCAGTATGTATGCGAACAGACCAAGTAAATTGGTCACAGTTCGTACAGTAGCACAGAGCTACCCAGTTAGGTGCAAAGTGTATCGGCGGGAACCGCAGCAATACAGCTATGCAGAATATACAGCCAAGCTGTACCAAGTAAACCGACAGTTTTGTCGGGAGCCGGAGCTCTTATGAGTCAGTCCGAAGAGAGACTGCCGATCTAGGGCAATGTATGGGCTTTTATAGCAAGATTTCCCTCCCGACAACTCTGTCCATTGGCACCCGGAAATGTGCGCCAAGCGTTTACTGTTTGGAAAATCATTTAAATTATCTTATTCTAATAAGTTACACAGTGTAAAACACAATTGTTAGTTTTTAAATATCACTAACATAATTATGGTACATTAACATTCTCAATTACTTACTTAAATCTAATGTCTGATAATTTAAAGAAATGAAATGGTACGATAAGAAAATGGCGACAAAATGGCGTACCCAATGTTTACATATTTTGTACAGGACCAGCAATACTTTTATTACAATAAGTGCCCAGACGGAGTTCGTAGATACTTAATAAATCATGTTTTGAATTATAAGACATTAATTGATACAAAATAATAGGAATTATTAATATTCCTACTATTATTATTAATAGGAAAATCAAATGAAAATAATTTCTGCTAAAAATAACCACAGATTATTAATAGCCATAGATATTCTTAGAAAACAAACTCCGACATATATATAGATAGGTTTAGAGAAAAGCTATGTTTTTTGAACTTAATCTTTTTAATGCTACTTAGGTGGCAAACAAGTATCAAGTGGCAACGCGCGAGTGATACTCCAGAGCCTCTCGACAAGTGGCATAAAAGATAGTCGAAACAAAAAGTCAAAAAAGCAAAAAAAGTATTTGACGTTAATTTACGATATAATGTCGTAAACTTATGTCAAATCCCATACATTTGCTGTTTTGACTTTTCGATTCGACTATAGCTTATGCCACTTGTCTAGAGGGGCTGGTGTTGCAAGCGCTCATAGGCTACGGTAACTGCTTACCATCAGGCGGGTATTCTTGTTTGCTGCCTTGATAGTTTAAAAAAGTAGATATACGATTCGCCTGATGGAAAGCAATTACCGTAGCCTATGGTTTTTTGACGTAGCCAACAATTTGTAACACTAGTATTTTCTGATGAGGTATAAAATGTCAATAAAAAACTTATTTGTAAGGTTTACATTTCAATATAATGTATTTTAATCATAGATAGGTAATTATGTATGTTTACTAGAAGGGTATACTTTATTCAACGAACTCAAATTTATGTATATAAAAACATTACAAAATATTTACGCTATATACTTATATATTAAGTTAGTATATAGCGTAAATATTTTTTAATGTTTTTATATACATAAATTTAACATTAAAAATATTTACGCTATATACTATATATAAGTATATAGCGTAAATATTTTTTAATGTTTTTATATTCATAAATTAATATACATAAAACTTAAACAACTTTTCAAAAAATAAAATAAAAAATGTTGTTCAAGTTTTAAGTAAAAATATTTTTACTTAAAACTTGAACAACATATGAGAAAATCAGATTTTTTCAGAGTACATTCTTCGTTATGTTGCTCATTTGACATTCAGACAAACGAAATAAATGAAATGTCTTATGTTTTATTATCGTCGTTTGTTGTTATTTCTGTCGTGAATATAAATGTAACTTTTTATGAACCATGGAATACATTGCATCAGTTAGCTTATCTATAATACTAGTGCCCCAATCAGACTTCACCCGGGTTAAACAATTCTTGTTACCCGTCTAGGGACTGAATCTCTATAACTCCCTTCTTAGGTCTTACGTCGATCAACGAACCTTTGGGCAAAATTTAAGCCCAAAATATTACCAAGTGCGCGTGGGCATTATTGTGGTCTCCACACGATTTTCCACTGCGCGGTGTGGTTTGAGTTCGATTACCATATGAGACAAAAGTTTGTGTGATGCACAAATGTTTTTTTTGAATCTCCAGTTTTTTGCAATTGTCCTAGGATTTTAGGAAGGGTCGGGTTTATTAAATCATTCTTCGACATTATATAATATTTAAAAAAATGTAATCTCTAAAAAAACGAAATAAAAGTCTACCCGTGCAAAGTTAGGACGTGTTACTACATTATTGATAAAATAGTATTTTAGGTAACATGTCAATGTCGGAGGTCAATTCTTAGTCAGTCAGCCAACTTACAGCTTATGGTCACTTATAACCGTTGCTTCAGCTTCCAAGTCATTCTAATTACTAACAGTAAAAGTCACAATTTTAGTGGCCGACTTACTGCAACCGTTCATAAATCCTCTAGTTTATTACTAAGCATTATTTATATTTATCGTTTCATTCTCGTTTTCCTTAATTAGAGATGCTGAAGTTGAAACGACATTCTTATTAATTGTGTTGGCACTTGGCACCAGTCGAAGTGATGGGGTGTAAGCAGATTGCTTTAAGTAGTTTCATGTGTTGTTGCCATTTCTGTTTTTACGATATTTTATTTAACTTGCAATGTAAGTTAGTTTGTTTAGGTCATATCTTGAAAACGAGATGTAAACTAATTTTCGGTGTTAGATTCAGCAAAAATTTGGTACACTGGTCATTTATCTTATATCTTTCCACCTTTTGGTGATGAACATGATTTTGTTCCGTGTCCCTTCCTATGAGATTCCTTTGATCCTTAAGGAAGCTATTACACTTGCGTAATTTTCGTAACGATACGATAATGTATAATGCTACCTTACAATAAAGTTGAAAGGCATTTATAGTATAGCTATGTATTTTTGTTCACTTTAAGTTTGTTAATTAATGAATTACTTAATTACCTGTTTAACGTTAAACATATACTGAGCATCTGTCGTGGATAACTATTATTGGCCACTCATGTAATTATATTATGAAACACACTGTTTATATCAACCGCTGTTGTTATCCCATAAATAAATAAATAAAAAATAGGAACTCCGCTACGAAAATATAGACTATAACTAGAAACAAACATACATATGTCGCAGGGTGCGATACCTGAGCGTGGCTGATAGTGGAATGTCAAGCAAACTCTTTGAAGATAATGTTATTTTTATTATTGCTTGAGTGTGTTTAGCTTTGGCGCGATCATAGACAACGTGTGACAGATGACATTTGACGTATGACGTTTGATGTTAGACTTGACAGATGACAGCTAGTTGATGGAGGGATTCGAACGTCCATTGATCGATGGAGGGAATCTGGTGTTGAACGGGCGAATGATCGGTCGTGATCGCGCGCAATGGCTAACCTCACTGCATTCCACGAGTATTTGTTAATTTAAATCCGAAAGTATTGTAAGCATCGCGTAGTATTTTATAACCAATGTCTGATTATTAATAAACATCATAGCAGTAAATAATTTACAAGTATTATTTCAAGACCATCCTGATGTCGAACAAACGTTTGAACGAACACGAGAATGAAGACTTGCCTTTCCCGCCGACACATATATGTATGTTTGTTTGTAATCTATTCACGACTAAATGGCTGAACAGATCTTAATTAAATTGGCAAGGAGATAGATGGTATCCTGGGGAAGGATATAAGATACAATGATACCGAAATCTACGGGTGTGTAGTCGCGGGTAACAGCTAAAATCAAACTATTTTTCTAGGTTTTTTTCAAAGTAGACGAGCTTTGCATTATTAAGTGCTTCTATTTTATTGTGACGCTGTGAATTTGAGTAAGATTGAAAATACGACATCATTATAATCAATCTGTCTATGGATAAAGTAATTTATAATATATTGTGTTACATAGTTTGGAGCAGAGTAATATAATGCCAGTATATTATAATATTGTTTTAGACACTTGAATAATGGCTCTTTTTAAGTTTTCATATTGGTGCTTCTTTACTACTTTGTACTTTAAAAGGCATAAATTAACTACCTAATAAACTAAACTATCGTCTTTTTATCCTTAAAAAGAGGTTAATAGGGTAGCATACTAGCGAGCAAGCCCGACTAGGAAAGGATCTCAACCTTACAGAAGACCACAGCTGAATAACTACTCACAGCGGTGTAGTTGTGTTCCTATGTGAGTACAGGTCTTCAGCGCTCATTTAGGGGTACGTTTTGAAAGTTACGTTTTCCTATTCCAGGGACACTCCATCTTAAAACACTGGTGGGAAAAAAATGGGTCGGTGACATGGAAGTTATACCTCTGATATTGCAAGTGTCCAAAGGCTACGGTAACTGCTTAACATCAGGCGGGCCGTATGCTTTTTTGCCACCTAAGTATTTAAAAAAGAACCTTTGGTTCGTGGCCTACCTGGTGACCAAAGGTTCTTTTATTTAGATTACCCACATTTTAGACCTCTAAACGACGTGATCTAACGACTGTTAGCAATCGGAACCGACTTTTAGCGTGCATTCCGAAGCACAGAGACCTCAGATGAAATATACTACAAAAGAGAGGCAGTTCACCATACATGTGAGCAATCCTAACTGGGAGAGGACCACAGCTAAATAACTAAATATACAAATTAGTGCATTTTTTGACTCAACGGTTGGTGTGGTTATCTCACCATTTACCACTGTGCGACGTGTTGTGAATTGGGGATTAAACCGGTCCCGATTCAATCCCCAATTTGTCAATTAGGGATAGAATCGGGACAAAAATTGTGCGAGTCTGGCTGTAATTTGTATCCAGAATTTGTATATTTATGCAATCCTCCGCGAAACAGCGCTTGTAACTTAGTGCAGGAGTAGTGTTTTTAAAAAAAAAACTGCAGATATTACAAGCATAAATAGGATAAAGGTAATTACTATTTCAAACCGAGCCGCCAACGGCAGCAGCAGCACGACTTGTATGTATTTATATGAAAAGGCTTCTAAACACTTCAACAGCAATACATGCAGCTGACGGCGCGTCTGCAATACTGCATTTAATAGAAATACTAGCTGTTGCCCGCGGCTCTGCCCGCGTGGATGTCGGTTATCGCGATATAAAGCGTATGTGCTATTCCAGACTATAATCTAACTCTGTGCCAAATTTCATCCAGATCCATTCAAAAGTTTTTGCGTGAAAGAGTAACAAACACACATCCATACATTCTTATAAACTTTCGCATTTATAATATTAGTAGGATATACGAGTACAAACCAGTCTTGCTGCTGCGACCAACTACATATATGTAGATGCTGCACGTCAGCAGCTGCCGTTGGCAGCTTGCTTTCAAATAGTATCTTAAGGTATCTGCTTACCATTCCCTAAACCATATATGCGTAAATACCAACTAAGTATTATAAAAAAAATAACCGATCTGCACCGCCATTTTGTTTTGAACATCACAGTAACAGATCCTCTAAACTATAATTAACATTATTTTGTTATTAGTTTTCACTCATGTTGAAAACGTAATCGGCTTTCAAACCTGTTCAGTTTTGATAAAATGGTTTATTGTGTCCCCATTTATTTATAAGTTCAAACCTTAGTAAGCCTATAAATGTATTTTAGTCATGATAAGGCTAATATTATTTATACCCTACTAATATTTAGTTAAGAATTCCTTCGTCAATAGTCAAAATATTTTTTAAAGCTTGAATCATCATTATCATAAGCCTATCGCAGTCAACTGCTGGACATAGGCTTCTCCAAGTTCACGCCACCTAGCACAATCCTCGGCTTCTCGCATCCAGCTACTCCTAGCCGCTTTGCGAAGATCGTCACTCCACCCAGCTTGAGGGCGTACATTACGTTTAAGTTCTTCGGCAAATGTGACTCGCCCAAAGCTTAAATAGATATTAATTTTCTAATATTTAGGTAGCAAAAAGCTGTATGATAATAAACAGTTACCAAAGCTTACGCTTGCATTACCTAGAGCATAACTCGTGACTCGTTTGTTGCCGTTCCAAATATTTATATCACCTGGGTAAGATTTTATAATAGGTACGTTATCTAGGTATAAAATTCCTTCACAAACAATTAAGCAAAATCAATTAACTGTACCATCGTGTGTAGTTGACTGTAGTCTTTCATAAGGTGGAGATCTTTCCTCAGTCTTCACTTGAGAGGTGTTCTATCTCTCTTAAATTAATTTTATTGTCATTATCTAAAAATACTGTAATCTGTATTCGTATACGTATTTGTTAGTCGTCTAACTTATTAGTTTCAAATTACATGACATCCAATTTCATAACATGTCACAGTGATAGAACCTTTATTCTACCAAAAACAAAAGATTACCGTAGGAAATATTGTCTTTCTTCTGATTCATATGTATATTTGTAAACACAATGTTTAGCTTACTGTGAAATGATGTAGATCTTATTGTTCGTTCGTAATTTACTCATAAAAAGGTCAGTATGTAGGCTTAAATAGACATAATAGGTTGATGACATGCCCAGTGGTCTGTCAAACGATTTCCCGTGGACAAAATTAATGGGGAAAATTCTAGGCGCGTTGCTTTGGTGTCGACTGCGCAAAAACTTTCCCTCGTTTACGCAGTTTTTGTTCGGTGTCCCACACAGACGATAATCGCTCGGACTAATGTACATTTCGTTCTCGCCTATAAGCAGAACCGAGTAAAATAAATTGTGATGGTTTTACTTTATTGCTGGGACTTTGATTCGGTAATAACAAGGATGAAAAAGAATGTCACAGACTCTTTATGTATTTTGTTTGATATTTTGCTTAATATGTTTCTTATCTTCGTACTTAATTCCAAACTTTTTTGCTAATATTAATTAAATTCTGTTCAAATATTTTCTAAATAAAAAGAAAAAAAGTGTTTATTTACGATATCCAAAAGGTACTTTAAGTAGCAGTCTAATTCCGAATAGAAATCTAAGTAACGTAAAACAACATGATAATGAAGCTTGAAATTTGGCACTAGGTACTAATTTCTATTCAGCGCCACGTCTCCATTGCACTTACGAATTGGGTTAACAGTGTCGAATATCATTAAGGTATTTTAACCTTCCGATTAAAGTCGTTGTTTTCCTTTGATTTCTCCTTTTTACAGCAATACCTTACTACCATTAAAACGTTAGTTTAAACGTTTCATCGAGCTTTTTTACAAAAATGCAAACCAGCTACAGACTCGGCGTACTATCTGGACCTTATAAATATTTGCATATACAAACCGAATCTACACAAAGCAAAGAATAACATGACGTTGATGTTTATTTTTTCTGTATTTAAAAAAAGACAGCTCCCGCACTAGGGAATAAGCTCTGTATCACGGGGAACTTTACTAACGTACTATTAACGGACACAAAGTACATCCAGACTCGGGATAACCGTTTGTGTATCATACAAATGGTTTTGTCCTATATGGGAATCGAAACCACAACACGCCGGACAGTAGGTAGCGAATAGCAAGGTAACCACTTAAGCCACTAACTTTTTTTTTTGTAGAGGGGAATAAATGCTTTACGCATACCGCTAACTTAACTTAAGCCACTAACTAACCTGCCTAACCTTTTGACTATAGTAAAAGCAGCCAATCGAGGATATTCGTATTAGTCACTAAAACACATTTAGAAAATAATAGTCTTCATTTGTATTATGTTTTTCCTTTTTTAGTATTTATGATTAAATTAGTTTTTCATATTTAGGTTTAGTTTAAATAAGTTTCTAATATTATTCTTGTATATCTATATATACAAGAATAATATTACAAACTTATTTAATTAATGCTATCATTAATTTACCATGATTAAATAAATATTCGAAAATAATATATATGAATATAATAAAGCTGAAATACTAACTGTTCTGACTTTTACTAAATAACCATACTCTGCTAAAGAAGAGTGCCGCAAATACTAAAACATCTACAGTTAGACACTTTTAGCCGAGGCTTTTGTCTTTGTTTAGAATTTTGTTAGCAGGCAGCGTGAGTTGCAAGTCCACTACGTTCAGCTTTCCACAAACTTGTTCTAATGCATACTAGCTAACAAAAACTTGTTGGAATACTGACAATTTTTATAATACTAAACTGACCGCAACTAAAAGTTTTAAAATTACGATACTCGTAATCTACACGAATAAATAAAATTGGAGTGTCTGTTTCAAATCAAAAGAGGTTATTATAATTACCTCTTTTTACTAAATGCATATGGATGTATTATACACGGTGCATATACCATAATCAATTTTTGTCTGTCTGTCTGTTTGTTCCGGCTAATCTCTGAAATGGCTGGACCGATTTTGTCGGAGCTTTCACTGGCAGATAGTAGATAATTTATGTATTTTTATTAATTTACGACGTCCACTTTCCGAATCCGAATTGCGGGCCACAGCTAGTTATCAATATTATATTAAGCCGTTTTGTATCATCCCAAAAACAGGCCAAACTTTCTACAAATTTTCGAAGGTTACTTCCTAATTTATATTAAAAGGCACGCTTTATTTGAAGAGTGTTATGATCCTTGTACTGGATAGATTAACCGGAATTATTAATTAGAATAATTTTAGACATATTAAAAGGTTTCGAATTGCGAAACGCAATTTGCCTCAAGTATTACGTAAATGTTTGTGAATGTTAATGTTTTAGAATTCAGTTATGAAAACATTATTATGATAAATCGTTACGTTTTATTAAAAGTATCTCAGCGACTGGGCTCCATTTGGCGCCTCTTTCTGTAAAATAGCTTTCTATATATTTTTTCAGTAAAGGCTCATTTCAAACTCAAATTTGATTAAAATTGTTAGATAATATAAAACTAGAATGGGAACCGATTACGTAATAAATATTTTAGGAGAATGTCATATGTGTAACAAAATATTCATACACTTAGGCTTTGGGTTCGATTTAGGACGAAAATTTATGTGATCAGAAATAATAATAATATGTACATATGGTGATCACTAATATGTAGTTATTCTGAGTCAGGATGTATTTTGTATCCGTGAACCATGAGAGATAGTGTAGTGTATACTATTAGTGTAAGAATTATAAAAATTGATGCCCTAGTTTTTGAGTTTTTTCATTACAAATAATATCTAGACTAATATTATAAAGCTAAAGAGTTTGTTTGTTTGTTTAATTGGTAGAACGCGCTAATCTCAGAAATTACTGGTTCGATTAGAAAAAATCTTTTTTTGTTGAATAGTGCATTTATCCAGGAAGGCTATAAGTTATATAACACACGCTATGATCAATAAGAACGGAGCAGTAGTGAGATATGTTGCAAAATCTGGGAACATATACTTAATTACCGCGCGGACGAAGCCGCGGGCGAGCCCTAGTTATATATAAATCCCTTTCACAATCTCCAAATGTCACAATAAACGTTGAATTACAAAAACAACTTGAACTTCACCAACCGCATTATGATTTTATAACTAAACATTTCCCTAACTCATTTATTTCTCCCTTGTTCAGTATAACGGCCACCATCTTTTTTACTTCCTTCCCATTGACGTTATGACAAAGAAAAATACACACCTTGTCGACACCCAGTGTTGGAGATCAACAAGGAACATTATGCTAATATGGCTAAATTGTTGGAGGCCAAAATTCTTCCGAATGTTCATTTTAACAATTTTTCTTACCCATGTTAATTCAAAGAACATTGGGTCTGTAGTGACGCTGATACGGGTGAACATTAGTTTTACGATAGAGGCAAATCAGATAGGACTTCAAAGAGATACATTTTTTTTTTTTTTTTATATACTACCAAAGTGGCAAACAAGCATACGGCCCGCCTGATGGTAAGCAGTTACCGTAGCCTATGGACGTTTGCAACACCTGGCCCTCTAGACAAGTGGCATAAAAGATAATCGAATCAAAAAGTCAAAAATGCAAATGTATGGGATTTGACGTAAGTTTACGACATTATATCTTTATCTTACGTCAAATCCCATACATTTGCTTTTTTGACGTTTTGATTCGATTACCGTTTATGCAACTTGTCTAGAGGGGCAGGGGTGTCACTCACGCGTTGCCGACCCTTTAAAAACCTTATAACTCCTTTCTTGAAGAACCCCACGCTATAGTCTCCTGGGAAAACCAAAGAATAGTATAATATATGTAGGTATCGGGCACAATTGCATATTCTGTGTTCCCACTGAGTTAGCCCGGCCTAAAACTAGAACTCAGGACCGGCGTACGTAAAAATTTTTTTAATTTACTACAGCATTACCTCTAGTACTGCAATCGTCCATAGGCTACGGTAACTGCTTAACATCAGGCTGGGCGGCTGTATGCTTATTTGCCACCTAAGTAGTATAAAGTAGTGTATTATGTACATCATCGGTCGTAATTAGTTGTCAATAAATTGTTGTCGTAGGGGGGAGGGGGATAGTCAAAGTAATTTTATTCCTTTAGGTTACAAATTAAAAGTAAAAAAAAAAAGGGAAAAAAACACTGGTATTTTGTAAAGGTCCATAGGTTACGGCAACAGATTAACATCAGGCGGATCGTATGCATGTTTGCCACCGAAGTAGTAAATGAAAACCTTATAAAGTTCTTAACTTATGAATATAATAGGAAGCCGAATTTTGAATAGTAGATACTCTGAGTTTTTCGCTAGTTCTTCTCATGGTTTTAAATTTCTCATATCTACTATTCAAAATTGCTAAATGCTTCAATATGTAAGAACATCTGCACACTGCCATAACCAACTTCTATACTGATAGAAGTTGGTTATAGCAGTGTGAAGATAATCTTACTTATTTACACAAATCAAGTCAATTTTCTGCCGTTTTTCTGATGTTTATACCAATGAATAAACGAAAATCAACCTTTCGATTTGTAGATTGCGCATGTAAATAAATATAAAACACACTGGTAAAAAATAAATAGGATGTGGCAATGTCGGCTATTTGTTCATGAATGTATTCAATGAAATCCTCGAATAAGTAATATAAAACATTTTCCATTTACAAATTGACTTCATTTTTCTGCTTCATTAGTGATTTTAACTCATAGCTTTCTATATTCTTTGAGGTATTTATTTACACGATATTTTACACTTAGGTCTTTGATGTTCTTAAGTTTTCATTTCCAACATTTTAATATTGAAAGGCTTCATTACGCCGCGCACCGTCTGTTTTCATTGATTTTATTAAACCATTTTTTACTGAAGGTTGACGTCCATATTATACTTTATTTCTTGTAGGTTTAATATCTGTTCTTCGTCTATCATTTAGTTATGGCTCGTATAGAATTCAAGTAATATGTTGCCCTTGATTTGTTGAACGAATCAATCTTAAGGGTCGAGGTCCTTATTTATTAAAGTTTTATTAGAGAGATATATTGTATCAATTACGTCAATCCTCTGAAAGAAAAACTGATTACTTACAAAGAAGCAACGTTCAGTTTTGACATAGATTTATCAGTAAAAAAATGTTTCAGTGATTTATAATACTTTTATAATTTTGGTTATTTTTTTTTTATACTACTTGGGTGGCAATACAAGCATACGGCCCACCTGATGTTAAGCAGTATCCGTAGCCTATAGACGCTTGCATTACCAGAGGTATCACTTGCGTGTTGCCAACCCATTTTTTTACACCAGGGCTTTAAGATGGAAGTAACCCTTAGTAGGGAGAGATATTTCATTATAGCCCTGGTGTAAAAACATGGGTTCGCAACACGCAAATAATACCTCTGGTATTGGTCTGGTAGCTGCTTAATTTCAGACTGAACGTAATGTATCTTAGTGCAAAACAGATAAAGCTGGACTTTTACTTCAAGGTAGGCATTTGCCTGTGTCCCTGGTATTAATGAAGTTTTAAGAGAGGTAGGGCACCATACTAGCGAGCAAGCCCGACTGGGTAAAGACCTCCACCTTCCAGAAGACCACAGCCAAATTGCTACACAAAGCACTGTAGTTGTGTTCCTGTGTGTGAGTACAAATCTCCAGCGCTTATTTAGGCATGCGTTCTGAAAGAAACGTTTTACTATCCAAGGGTTACTTCCATCTAAAAGCCCTGGTGTAAAAAAAAATGGGTTGGCAACACACAAGTGATACCTCTGGTATTGCTAGCGTCGGCTAATTCTTAACATCGGGCGGGCAGTATGCTTGTTTGCCACCCAAGTAGTATAAAAAAATGCAGTCCATGAGCAGCGGTTACTTATCATCAGGTGGGCCACCAGCTTGTCTGCTACTTACTGCAATAAAAAAGTAGCGGGCAAAAGGTTGTTGGAAATTAATATTCCATCTTTCCAAGAACTAAGTAACGTAGCTGTCATGAAAAACGTTATTATTATTTATGTTAATTGTAAATGTATTTTGCTTTTAGATTAGATAGATTGATATGGCACCTTAATCGTAATATAATTTATATCCAAATTTAACAAAACTAATTGCCTTTAATAATAAATTTCCCACAAAATTAGGAATAAAATTAGTATTTAGAGATACAAAATAAATGTTTACATTATCATATGTATTATCAATCTTTACTAATATTATAAAGCTGAAGAGTTTGTTCGTTTGTTTGTTTGGTTGAACGCGCTAATCTCAGAAAGTACTGGTTCGATTTGAAAAATTCTTTTTTGATGAATAGTGCATTTATCCAGGAAGGCTATAGGTTATATAACATCACGCTAATCATAGCGTAATTAAGGTAATTTGGAATATTTTTCCCGATTTTCACTACTGCTCCGCTCCTATTGATCACAATAGGAGCGGAGCAGTAGTGAAAATCGGGAAAAATATTCCAAATTACCACGCGGACGAAGTTGCGGGCGACCCCTAGTTAATTATAAATTATTTTTGGTTGCAAATTACATAATTAGGTTTCTTTATTTTGACTGGTCTGTTGATCTAGTGGATAGTATACCTGGCTATCTGGCAGTCCTGGCTGGCGTTTCCTACACATGACAAATCTGCATTATACATTAAACTAATTTTTAACTTACCTATCGGTTCATCCAAAAAAAAACAAAGGAAACAAGAAACGCTGCTTTTAGAAGTCAAATTATTCTTCAACATCACTCGTGCCCATTTGCCCACGTGCACAAGGCTAGCGGCATTGCCACGTTAAATTGCAATGCTAATTCTCTGTGCGAGAAACAGGCCAGCCCTCTGATCACGTGAAACACTCCGCGCCATGAATGGACTGTTTGTAAACAGTTAA
Source organism: Trisateles emortualis (assembly GCA_947095525.1). NCBI lineage: Eukaryota > Metazoa > Arthropoda > Insecta > Lepidoptera > Erebidae > Trisateles > Trisateles emortualis. The sequence continues at coordinate 8,586,798 of OX352740.1, read as the reverse complement.
GTTTGTAAAATTATGTTTTTAAAATTTGAAAATTTTGTTTTTAAGCCGTTTAGGGTGTACCCTAAACGGCTTAAAAACATAATTTTCAACTAAATTACTTTATTTACGCCGTTTGAGGGTCTCTGCAGCTGCAATTTATATGTAATAAATATTTTAAGCAAGTTTATGGTTAGCTTAGTTGGGATCATCAACTAAGCTAACCATAAACTTGCTTAAAATATTTTACGTTCCAATATAATCATTATATTTTTCAAAAACAAAATCATTTTTCAAGTTATTTATTATTAAAAAGCGCTATTTTTATAGCGATTACTGTATAACAACGTTCGTATTGTACTGAACTTAATTATTTTTTAACTGTAGCCATTAATAAGACTGTAATCGCTTGGGATCTAGGCTAATGTATCTGACCGATTTATCTTTTGTGTAATTTTCAGGCTGGCCTGGCAATGATTGAAGACGAAATATTTTGAAGGCTTAAAGTCGTAAGCAGTGAAGGATTATTAACTCACTGAGACTGAAAGGAATTGAATTTATTTTAAACTAGCTGTGTCCTTCCGGTTCATATAAGTTAAATTTTGATTGAATTATGGTGTCATTTATATTATATAAGACTCAACAGCTAGTCTTATATAATATAAGCATGATTAACCCCGCGATACCGCTGGTGTGGATGTCGATTATCGCGATAAAAAGTATCCTATTCGCTATTTCAGACTGTGATCTGTTTACTCGTTTATTATGCCAAATTTCATCCAGATCCTATCAGTAGATTATCCATACATATGTACATTCATTCATCCTCACAATTTTTTACATTTATAATATTAGTAGGTACCAATTAATGTACTTATTTAAATAATATTTGCATGCCTTTAAAAAAGGCGGAACATTCTTTGTACAAACTATTTTATTATTAAAAACTTTATAACACATGTTCCTGCGAATAAATGTCTATTTCTATAGAATTTGGGCTATCAAATGCAAATAATAAAATAAATTTTGATTATGTCCGAAGACAAATTATTTACCTTATTATATATTCTTTGTACAAACTATTTTATTATTAAAAACTTTATAACACATGTTCCTGCGAATAAATGTCTATTTCTATAGAATTTGGGCTATCAAATGCAAATAATAAAATAAATTTTGATTATGTCCGAAGACAAATTATTTACCTTATTATATATTAAGGATAACTAAGTCTTCCAAATTTCATGACGTAACGTTCTCGTACTCGAGTTATTATCGCGCAAACATAAATAATATATATACATACATACATACAAACGCGACTGTTCCAGAAGACTCGAAGTACTTCCACCGCTTCGCTCGTTCAATAAACTTACTGTTTTAATAAATTATTCCTGTGCTTGAAATCTCAGAGAAATACCAGTGCTAAGAGTATTATGTGTTTTAATATAGTTTCAGCATAATAAATTCTTTGTCATCGTACTGTTCGCGTTCAGTCCGTAAGCCCAGGACTTCAAAGAGAATTTGTCGTAAATATTAAAAGATTTTTCCTTTGGACTCATGCACGACGATGCGAGCTGTCGAATTTATGTTCGAAATTCGAATTTCCAATCGTAGACAGCTTTGACCTCTGTCAGGCTTTGTAAAATTCTTTTAGTGTGACGTGAACTTTGCCGTATGGTGATGAATTTGTCCAAGACTTTTCTTTTTAGTGTAACTAGAATCTCAATGCATTGTAAATTTATCGACACTTTTGTGCCGTGGTATAAGTTGTCGTTTGTGTTTGCTCTGATGTTTGTGGCTTATCGTGAATTTCCTGAGTAGTTATTAAAAATATCTCAGTAGCAGTACAAAGTCTGACGGAAGCTGTTGAAGATGCTAGATGCGCCCATGTTTCGGGGAGCACGGTAAACTGTATTCGCTATTCCAGACTATAATCTATCTCTATGCCAGATTTAATTAGGATCCGTATAGTAGTTTTTAAGAAAAACATCAATACATAAATCCATCAATGTTCCCAAACTTTCACATTTATAATATTACTTATTTATTTATTAAATGCATCTGCTCACTACACTAACAGTTTCCCAATACGTGTAGCAAGCTATTAAAAAAACAATACAAATTACAAATTATTAATTAGATAAAAAAAGTATACATATTTTTAGAAATATAGATAATTTTGTATGAAATATATCAATTTCTGGATACTGAGCAACCAGGGAGTTGAACAGAGCACTTAGTTAAATTTCTTTGTTGCTAACCCTGTTGTATAAATATGTCATTAAGGAGGTATGACCATAACATTTTATAATAGTTGTAGTTTAAATACATAGCGAAGGTATAAACTTGCTTACCGTTTTAGTGAAGTGACAAAAGTTAGCACAAATTATTCACGTCTACACTTAGTGAGTTATTTATGGGTTGCCTTTGTATAAACTTGGGGTGTGAATACGTGATAATACTTCCTTCAGGAAGTTAATCCTCTACATATTTAGTTCTACGTAAGTAGATAGATCTTTGTGACCGTCTTTGAACGATTTACATAATAATGTGAGTTGAACAAAAGATACCTGGCCTTTGAAAAGGGAGATGGCGTTATCAGATTTACCGGTATGATATAATAATTCAGGAAGGTAGGTATTATATAAAGGAAGAATTCAAATGAGTGAATCTATTTTGAATTCGAGTGAGGAGATGAAATCACAATAATCGCAAGTAGGAAATAAAGGGCTTGAACCTATTTGCGTGGCATTATGAGATTTGAAAGAGTTTTTGCTGAGTGGGAAATAACTGAATTGTATAGATGAGATGTGAGTTCCATCCCAGGTGGCAGTACCAATGTGAATTTAACTTTGTGGAATTTGCACGTGCTATTTCAATTATTTTACATCTATGAAGGAAAATATCGTAAGTAATATTAAACGAGTGAAGTTCTACATCCGTATTATATTATCGTCTTCCGAAGGTAACTATGGTACGCCAATTGCTTAGATCCAAACATTTCATACATCTTTCGTTTCTTCTACATTTTACGAATCAGGACCTATTTATATCAATATTTTCTCTGCGTACCCTGGCCCTCCAAATTCCACCAAATTCAGTGAATCAGTATATAAACCTTATGTATTAACACATAAGGTTTATATACTGATTCACTGAATTTACTACATTAATTTATTTACATAAGGTTTAAAAAAGTTATACATTTTAATAACCATAGTAGGCATGCTAGCCAGATCAAAACAAAATGCTAACAGAAACCAAACTTACAAACAAAAAACATTTGAACACGAAATAGGCAAAACACCATGTCCAAAAAAATTGTGGGGTCTCTATTTTGGGGACTTGTTTGCCTCATTTCAATAATAGTAATGGCAAAAACGTCGAAAACCTCATAAATTCATGCAGATGGCCATGACGTCCAATCGTCCGTGAAATTCAATTACAATGAATGGAATATTAACATATAAGATATTTGGATTAAAGTGTTAGCTCGTTTTGGTAAATACATAATTTTTTGGAAAAAATTCTAAAGACAGTCTGATTCGCTAGCCTGTGTGTGTGAATTAAGGCCTGAACTCTCTCTCTCTCTTGATAGAGTAGACCCATGTCCAACAGTGTGTAATTGTTATTATTATTATAAGTTTTTGGACCGTTACCTGTTAGATTTTATCATGAATAGATGCTTATAATACCAAAATCGTCACTCACGTTGCCGATCCTGAGATATTTTGTCTCAGATACAAGTTTCATACACAATAAATTGATCAATCATCAATTGAGAATTCTATGAACACTTAGTATAGCGTAGCATGCAATTTTTTTTTTTTTTTTTTTTTTATTTATTTCACAGATAATTACAATCCATATGTTAGTAACAAAATACTTATAGTCTATGTTAGTACAATTGAGTTAAATAATATTTATAACATTTACAATTTATCAAATAAAATAAAACATTAGATCATTGACCCACACCTCTCACATGAAGGTCAATGAAGCGACCAAACACAGCGGAATCCAGCCTGCTCGCAATCATTTTCAGGATACTGTTTTGGCTCCCCCGCATACCTTGTACTACAGACAATGTCTTTTTCCTCATTATACTAAAAAAGTCATCAATGTGAGCATCTGCAAACATGCCTGAGGCACTACAGTAACGGGGAAGCCACACCAGTGCCCTGAAAATGTTATTGTATTGCACTCTGAGTGCATTATAGGCCCTTTGTGTGAACCTGACCCATAAACCACCCGTGTAGAAGTTTTGACAAAACGCTTTAAAAAGTGTTAATTTTACATTAAGAGTGCAACGAGCGAATCTATGGGCCAACATGTTCCCACGGACAGACAAAGCCCTCCTTTCTCTCTCTATATCTTGGTCATCTGTTAAGGTTTCATTTACAATATGACCAAGATACTTGAATTGCTTAACACGGTTTAACTGTACTCCATTTAGTGTGAGCACTGGAACATTACTAGGTGGCTTGTTTTTACCTATAAACACTATAAACTCACTCTTATTTTCATTGTATTTTAAACCGTGTTGGGCAGCATAGGCCTCACACAAATGTAAGAGCTTTCTCATACCACTGATTGATGGGGTCAACAACACCATGTCATCGGCATAACTTATGTTATTAACACTTACGTTATCAATGTAGCAGCCAACACGCATGCTACTCAACCCCTCAATCAGTTGATTCACATATAAATTAAAGAGCCTAGGTGATGATAAACCTCCTTGTCTCACACCTGTGCCAAGCCTATACTCCTCTGAATACACATTAGCCCATTTTACAACATTGTTTTGATTATTATACCAAAAACAGAAGATGTCTATTATTTCTGAAGAAACACCCTCTGCTTTTAGTTTATTCCAGAGCTGATCATAAGATACTAGATCGAACGCCCTAGATAGATCTAGGAAACATGCATATACTGGTGTTTTTCTTGCTAAATAATAATCAACAGTATGCTTCAGAGTCAAGATTGCACTTTCCGTTGATAATCCTGCTTGAAAACCAAACTGACGATCATTTATATTTATGCAACTACTAAGACGTTCATCCAGCACCCTATCCAGTACTTTTGCAACAATAGTGGCAAGTGATATGGGTCTATAGTTACATTTATCACCTATATCCCCTGTACGATCCTTAACAAGGGGTACTACCACAGTTTTAATTAAATCTGGTGGCAAGTATGAATGTCGAATACAAAATGTAAATAACATAGATAGCAATCTATTAATGTGAGTACCTGCATATTTCAGGTGCTCCACACTAAGCCCATCATGGCCTGGTGATTTGCCACGTTTCATGTTGTTAATAGCTTGTCTAACCTCTTTGCTAGTTATCTTGGTTGGTTGAGAAATACTACAATTATTAGACTTATATAATTCACAAGTTGGCAATGGTGATTTTACTCTAAAATGCTCTTTGAAAACATTGGCAATATCTCTGTGGTCACTAGTGCCATCTACACAAGTAGGTATTTGTGCCTTGCTATTAAGGTTTCTAGTATTTAACCAGAACTTATTAAACTGCTTAGTAGAGTGCTGTGTAGCCAATATATCCATACGAATTTTTTCCTGATTTGTTTGACAGAATTTTAGTCGAGATTTAAATATTTTACAACTTAAACACATTCTTTCATACACGGGGCCTGTTAATGGTTTACCCTGTAAGACAAATATTTGGTAGTCGAGCTTGTTACGATGCTATTCTGCAAGCCCAGCACTCCATTATACATCGGGCCGACAAACGTGGCCGCTCCGATTACGACACCGCACATCCAGCGCTACTAAGTATTGTCGGTGCCTTTTCTTAACCTAACTTCGGTGGGAACGGACATTAATTTAAGTTCATATTACATTTACTCAACTTATGTATTTTTTTAAACTCAATATATTATTCTATCGAAAATTTTGAATGAAATCATTGAAGAGCTCCTTGACATCGCTCCCACACTTATCTGGCGCAGTCGGTAGGATGCATATTACAACCCAGGCTGGTAACATTGAGCTGTCAGAAGAAGAAAGAAGAGCCGCAACTTTTGGCGTCAAGGTCACCAAATAGTTGCTCATCTAACAGGGGAGGTGTTACGATGCTATTCTGCAAGCCCAGCACTCCATTATACATCGGGCCGACAAACGTGGCCGCTCCGATTACGACACCGCACATCCAGCGCTACTAAGTATTGTCGGTGCCTTTTCTTAATCTAACTTCGGTGGGAACGGACATTAATTTAAGTTCATATTACATTTACTCAACTTATGTATTTTTTTAAACTCAATATATTATTCTATCGAAAATTTTGAATGAAATCATTGAAGAGCTCCTTGACATCGCTCCCACACTTATCTAGCTTGGCCTGTTTATGTGATTCAGCTACATATTTATTCCACCCTAGTAAACATTTGCCTTTTACCCTTTTGACCACTCCTCTATTTCAACTATAAATTGAAGCCTGAGTAAGTACTTTCACAATACTATTATATAATTTATCAATAACACCTCTATGATGACTGACATTACACATATGATCAGCACAGTTACTAAATTCAGTAGGAAAATCTATAAGTTTCAAATAATCATTACAATACTCATTATATACATTCATTTCATCACTATTCCTTAACCCCCAAATTATGTCACTTTTATATTGATTTTTATTTAATTTAATCTTATTTCTAATTAAATCTAAATTACATTCAATCTGTAGTGGGTAGTGATCAGACCAGTATGTATTATATAGGACTTGAACATTAGATATAGTATACCAAGCCGATCTACTGACCACACAATGATCTAGCCACCTTCGACATTCATGTACCTCACTGACATAGGTATGTGTATCAGTGGACTCACCAAGTGTTTCTACATCCGCACACACCCACTGCCTCTCAGTACAGAAACTATACAATTCATCATAAAATGATGCCGATGGGTGTGCATTGTAATCACCCAACATATACACTGTTTCAATCTGACTATCTTCAATAATTGCATTTAATTCCCCCAGGCACTGGGTAAAAGATGTCAGGTTGTCTGGTTGATCAGTAGGCATATAAACGCACATAATTAAAATCTCACGCAAGTCAGCAGTTACTGCTTTAATTGCAGCAATACGTTCACTTTTGCATTTTATCACTGACACTTCACTAAACGAATTTTTCCGCCACAACAGCGCGACTCCGCCGTGTGGTCTACCCCGCAACATTTTCCAGTGTAGTTGAAATCCTCGTCAATGTCTCCTAGAAATGACAGATCATATGGCATGAGCCAAGTTTCCTGCAGTCCCAGAACGTCCGTCACTTTGCACAGCGACCTGACACAGTTCAAACTACGTTTTACATTTTTACAATTGAAGCTAATGAATTTACTTTGTTTGCTTTTATCCATCATTTACAAGAAGAACTGGCTGCGTTTCCCCTCTTGTAGAAGTTGATGCTGAGTAACGCATTTTAAAAGGCACAAAACGCCTAAACTTTATGCCATCCGGCCATAACTCGTCATTTAGGTACTGATCTAATTTGTTTTTAGACACGAATATTTTGAACGCATTATATGGCCTCTCATTTTTCATATTAATTTTCTCCATAGTAACTGTTTCACTTGTCTTATAACGTATGTATTCGCATATATCCGCCTCTGCAATGATTTTACCAAAAAAACAAAATAATCCATTCCCTTTTTATAAAGAACATGAAGTGAGTTCTCAAAGTTTGGTGTCGAATGTTTGTGCAGTGATGAAGTAACAATCTCGTAAGAAAGTTTGCTTTGAAAACTTACAGTGATCCCACCACGTCTTTGTTAAACACTCTTAAAAAGATTAAGATACTTGTGGGGATTCTGAGACTACGTTCAACTGTCTAAGTAACGGAGTCCAATCAGTAAGCTTTAATTAAACAATTCACTGATACAATATAGATTTATAAACCTAATATTATCGTTACTAGATTTGGTTTTATTAGACTGCCTTTATGGTACAGTGTTGATGCGTACGGACTGCTGATTAGAGCAGTCCCGGGTTTTATTCTCAAGTCACGTGGTTTTGACGTGACGGTCAGTATCAGCCCTGAGTCTGGAATTATGCTCATTATAGGTTTATTCTCTAGTCTCGAGTCCTAAAAAACAAAGCGAAACATGATTGCTGTTTGTGCAAAAATACTCTTACTCTGCTTACCCTTTTATAAGACGTAATGTTATGTTAGTAAAATGGCCATCGTAAAGTGTTGTAATGTTATTAAACAACTTTACTGGTACAAACTTCTGTTGGTTTTGGTGAATCTCAATGTATTCAGTCTAGACAGACAATTTCAGTCATGTATGTAGCTTACATTTGATTATTTTTTATTTTCTTTCTTTCTTTTTTAATGTGTCCACATCTCGAACTAAGAAGCAAACCATGTGTCTAAACACAATAATATTTTTAGTTTCTCAAAACACTCCTCACAAAGTAGTCAGTTTTATTGAAAAATAATGGATTATTAGATGAAGATAATTTCATCCAAAACCTCTACAACCATAATCTCTTTCGATAAATAACAATCGACTGTCAAAAGGTTAGACAATGACAATCGTTAAGAGCTATTAAATTGTTGAATTTATTGATGCCTCCTTTATCTAAGGTTAGACCACAGCCGTCGCGTCGTGCAAAATGATAGTAACTTGTCACACCAGCCGGTACTAAGTGAAATTATACAATTACTAAAGCTGACCTTCATAATAATTATACTTATACTTACCTACTAAGAAGATTGCCTGTTGGACTATTGGTTATTGACACTGACTGCTAATCCGGAGCAAACCTTTGTGTGATTCATAAAATAATGTTTGTTCCGAGTCTGGGTGTAATTTTTGTCCGTGAATTGTATGTTTGTATATCCCTTGAGACACTTGTTCCCTAATGCTAGATTTGTATTTTTAAAAATAAAAAGGATCAAAGATTTTAATTTCAAATAATGACAATTTAATAATGTAATAAAATTAACATTATTACGAATTTCAAGTTAATATCAAAAATAAATTGCTATAAGGACGTCGTGTTTGGACCCCTGTCTCAATGTTTTCTAACATTTAAATTATGAACCATAAAATCGTTTCTAAGTATGTTATGCGAACGGTCGCGTTTTTCACCGAGCTGCGTGTTGTTTATGGCATTATATTCTGCACCCTACTGTTGCTGAAGTAGTTTCGTAAAAATTCCATGTTTCAGAATAATATTTGTTGGTGTGATTTTTTTTTTTTTTTTTTTTTTCTATACTACTTGGGTAGCAAACAAGCATACGGCCCACCTGATGTTAAGCAGTATCCGTAGCCTATAGACGCTTGCATTACCATAGGTATCACTTGCGTGTTGCCAACCTATTTTTTTACACCAGGGCTTTAAGATGGAAGTAACCCTGGGATAGGAATACGTATCTTTCAAAACGCATTCCTAAATGAGCGCTGGAGACCTGTACTCACACACAGGAACACAACTACACCGCTGTGTGTAGTCATTTGGCTGTGGTCTTCTGTAAGGTGGAGGTCCTTCCCCAGTCGGGCTTGCTCGCTAGTATGGTGCCCTACCTCTCTTGATTAAACGTGTGATAACGTTTCACGAAAATATGGTGCGATGTGATTCCAAGAGGTTACATAAAAATAAGCAAAGGGAAAATCAGTGACGCAAGATTTAAAGTTTCAGTTTATCCTTCTTTACTTCTTCTTCTCATTATTTGTAAAATTTTAGACATTGTGGATTATGCCATATTTATCCTATGGTATCCCATCTTACTTCTTTACTCATCCTAAATTGGAATTCCTAACTTGTCCGATTATATTTTAATAAAGTTTCTTTATTCAACCGAAACAATTAGTCTCTTGTTTCTTTCTTTTTTTCTTGAATTCGTGCTCCAAGTCACGCTTTTTTCTCGCTATCTTTCTCACTACCTACCACTTGCTATAGGCCTTTTAACTTTAAGCTTCAAACACAGTGATGTTGATCTTTATATACATGCCTGGTTTAGGATATACGAAGATTTTCATTCAATTTAATTACATAACGTTCTCTTAGGCCTACTTCTTCCAACACTTTCATTCTCAATTTTTGATTGCTAGTCTGGTGGTCTAAAATATAATGGAAGCATGACAAGCTTTTAATTTTACTGTCATCATGACGTCACAAAATGAACGTCAGCTCACAACAAGCTGTTGCCTCATACCGCACTTTATGTGCACACAATTTCGTTGCAGTTTCTTAATTAAGGCAAACTTCGCTGTAACTCAAAGGGTTATATCGAAATTTAGGATTCCATGAATCCAACCGTTGTACTATTGAAATAGTTAGGTATAGATAAATAAAGATGTTTCGAAGGTTCATGATAATATGTAAGGATCGATGGAAACCAAAAGCTATGAGACCTTCTTATCTAGCAAGCAGCAATTTGGTCTCTGTCCCTCCCAAATTAAGCTCTTTCGCTTTTTCAAAAAGCAAAGTAGCGTGATTTAGAACTTATAAACAAAAAGACACAACTTATTTATTGCACTCACAATTACTAACGATCTGAGTCTGAGTAAACTTTTTATATCCGTGAGTTGTAAGTTGTAAAGACCATTGCAACTGAGCGTTCTATAGTGCGGGAGTTGCTTTTGAAAGATAATTTATAAGGACAAACTAAAAAAAATATCCACCACAATTTTTTTATTAATAATATATGGATGTTGGAACAGGGTGGTGACATTTGTACCCTTAATCCGTCACCACACGGATGGTGCCGTAAGAGTCGACTAAGGGAGTCAGGCAGGCAATATCCACTGCAAGAGAGGGAAAACTCGAAACAAAACCCATTACCAACCCGTCTGGCCAGCGTGGTATAGTAGGCTAATATTCCTCCAAGTATTTGGAGGAGACCCGTGCCCAGGAGTGGGACGTTTTTGGGTTGAGATGATGATATGGATGTTAAGATGGTTCGGACATTTAGAAAGGATGGATGAAAGAAGAATAACAAAAGAAGTATAATATCATGCAAGAATGAATGGAGATGTCGATAGGAGCCGCCCTAGGACAGCTAGACTAGACTAGATACAGCGACCAAGTAGGGAATTTGGGCCAAATTAAAAGTACCCAGAATCGACGTTCGTGCATGAAGAGGTTGATGAATGTAAGTCGAAGGAAGTATGTTTGGATCAAAGTAATTGGCGTACCATAGTCTCTGCCTACCCCACTGGGAGACGGGCGTGATGATATGTGTGTATGTATGTACTCGTGTATTTAACAGTCAATGGACTGATCGCCAACAGCCTCAATTAACACTTGAGTTGAAGAGGCTCTCGTCAGACATTGGATCGTAGGCTCCTGATGCAAAAGGTGTTTCTCTTTTACACCGCGAAGAAGTTCCTGTCGCTCCAGCGAGCCTAGGTAGGGCTCCAGCCTAAACACCCGAATTCTATATCCGATACCTGTTTTTATTTATTTTTATTCAAAATATAATATTATGAGAATATTGCTTAATATAGGGAATAATAAAAAAATGATTTCTCAGAATTCTGTTGCAATAACTTCTGGCACTTATTTAAATAACTACAGATAACTGCAGATGTTTCAATAGTTCATGGTTAGCATATAGATTGGTCTATATATGACAGACTGGTAGAGTATTTACATACTGTGACCTCGTAAGAGGAGATATTATTACGAATATTGGTTTCATATCTTATTGGTATATCACAGTATGAAATATGATTAGGGTTATTTTTTCTTGTGACTTATTATAGTTATTTATGTGCATATAAATTAGGTATATTGGTATATGTTACAAAACAGGCATTGGTAGCCAAGTGGCTTAAATAGACATCTCGCCATTTACTGTAGGTACTATAACACCTCCGCCGCCGTCAGCAACCTGTCTTCTTCCTTAGCACGTACTACGGGTGACGTATGCTCGGTATTGCTATAGCAGGTACAATGCCGGACAAGGGGATCTTTATCTTTTACGTCAAGTAAACACAACTTGATAAATATATTACTTGTTTATTAGACCTTTTGCCTATTTATAATTATTTACATCAGATTACGTCTTTACTTCATCGAAGTCCGAACCTGACTCCACATGACCACCATCATGTCATTCTCCTTCATTAAACTTTGAATTCATATATTATAATTATCATTTATTTTTATAAAACGTCAGAGGTTGTTATGCGGCCAGCTAGTGACCAATTATACCAATAAACCTCTACAGTACTGTGTGGGTTCATAGACGAAAATCCATGCATGTATTTTGCGTCCCATTCCAATTTGTTTCCTAGTGCGAGAGTTATATTTTTGAAGTAAAATGATAGTTGCAGTCAAAATGTAAATTTGTGTGAATAAATAGTGTGTCTTCAACATAGAACCAAATTTGGGTAGGTATACTTTGTGTTATTTAATGTTTTTAAAGCTGCTTAAGAATGATTCCCTCGTACCGGAGTTTTCTTTTATAGAAATTACAAAAGATTTGCATAAATATATGGAGTTTTTTACACCATCCATTGTAATGGCGTTACCGATACCTTTCTGAATTTTAGCGATCGCATTTCCGTATTAAAGATAAATTGATATTTATTTGTCTGTCGTGTGTTGTAACTGCTGCTCGCGGTGTCGCTTGCTTATGTCCTTCCCCAGGGTACCATATATCTCTTAGCCAACAAACAAACAGAATTACTTTCGCATGTATAATATTAGCAGTGTAACTGAACTCTTAACTTTTGTCGATGTGGTGACGGATTAAGAATACAAATGTCACCACTCCGTTCCATCCCGAGGGTATCGTAAGAGTCGTCTAAGGGAGTAAGTCAGGCAATTAATATCAAGAGAGGGAAAATTCGAAACAAAACTATATTATAATACATATTTCCAATCTTAATTTAAATTGTTTAATGAAAATCCTAAAGCTAGGAAATAAAGCTGAGATGTCACGAAATTATAATTAAGGTCGAAAATAAATCGCTTTATTGACGTCAAGGATTTAGTTAGTTGACTGCACCGCAGTGTTACGTCACCATCGTCTTAATTCCTTGTGTTCAGAGTAGGTTAATCTTCTAATCCATGATTTTGTGATGTTATATATTAAGACATAAGCCACCATCTTATGATATCGTATAAGGGTTGTTATTTGTCCCACATGTTGTTTGTAAATATCAGTATAATTTTTCTTTTAGGTTTTAATGTGACACAGATTGTAGGTTATAATGTGTACCTCTATTATCTATTATTGCAAGCGTCTATAGGCTATGATAACTTATTACCTTTAGGCGGGCCGTATTGTTATATAAGAAGTATTCATATAAAAAATAATATTCATTACTGCACGTGTGGTCTAGCGGTCAGTAGGTCGTCTCGCCACCAATACGTCAAGTGATGTTGGTTCGATTCCTACCATAAAAAAGTCTTTGTATGATCCATTAAGAATAGTTCTAAATCTGGGTGTACTTTGTGTGCGTAAATTATATGTTTGTAAAGCACTTTATAACACAGTGTTCGTTGCAGAAATTGTTCTACTAATATGTGAAAGATGGTGAGGAATGAGGATAGATGGATGTATGTATGTTTGTTACTCTTTCACGTAAAAACTCCTGAACTGATCTGGATGAAATTGAGCATAAAGATAGATCATAGTCTGGAATGGCGAATACTTCTTATGGCACTAACTGATATCCATGGGAGCCGCGGGCAACAGCTAGTCTTTAAAAAATATAATGAAAAGCACTGCACAATAGTCTAGTTAAGAAAACTCATAATTATATCAAGAAAATGAATCATTAACCGCTTGCAATTAAAATATACGGGAACTACAATACGGAACTGAATACTAAAACTTTGAAAACTGCAAGTCTCTCTATTAACCTCGTTATTACTGAACAAAGTCTCAAGTCTGTACTATGAATATTCACATTCCAATAAATGTCGTGGTTCCTTTGTTAGTGCAATTTATTACTGTGACATCGTTGTCACTTTAAACAAATGCATTCATATTATTATATTTAAGCGTTTTCGAAGTTATACTATCGTAAAAGTCATATTGGTCCGTTAATTGTATTTTTCTAAAGTCCCCCGCGACACAAGGTTTGTCCTAGTGCGGGATTTGTCTTTAAAAATATACTTAGTATCTGCTACGTGCTGTCTCCGTGAAGCAAATAAAGATCACGATCAAAGGAAAAGTTTATTGATCGAATCCTTTGCTAATTTTATTACAGAGAATTCAGCCGTAAATCCTATGTCGAAAAAGGGTAGCTTATACGACTAATATCGAGCGGGAACAAATAAACTTGTCTATATCCAACAGAGAATTAGACGAATTAGATGAAAGTCTCTTAGCGTTTCCCACGACGATTTCAGTTGAGTCTGTACGTATATTAAAGTTAGTTAAACCCTTAAGCTTTTACTCTATTCCCAAACCAACTTAAGATCTTGAGTAGAATGAAAGATGAAATGAATAAAATTCCAAACCAAGATTTTATTTCAAAGGAACTATTGTTGACTAAGTTAGTTACATTACTGATTACGCATTCACTTGTGAAGCCTTAGGGAGATTGAAATTCAAACAGCCTTTGTGCACTTTCAATTGCAAAAGGCACTGAATCTTTTCGTATAAGTAGTGATCGTTCTTTAAGTAATGGAAAACTAATAGCATTCTACATAGTTGCAGCATGCTATTACTAAAATTACGTTGCCTAAATGTACATATATTAAATGTATGTACATTAATTAACTGAAATTCCATAAATTAGTTTTTGACATACAAAGGATGAAATTTTAACATATTCAATTTATTGACATTAAATAAATAAAAAATTTTATGTTAATTTGATTTTTTTATAGATTAATTATTAATATATGTAGTACATAACAATACTTGTTGTGTGCATAGGAATAATTACATATGAATTTGAAATAAAATAGTAATAGTAATCGAATGCATTTAAATAATGTTCTAATTATAATTTAACTACACCATAATCGTAAGATCAGACAGGCGAAACATGATGTACTACGTAATAGGACATCTTGAAAAAAACATTTTGTCGACCATGTTCCTTGAATTTTAAATTTCTGAATTTTTACCGATAAATACTTAAATAATCGCTTAGATTAACTTAAAAAAAATAGATCAAATAGTTCTTGAAGAGAGAGTTAATACAGTAGTATCATTAAACTTAGGAAAAAAGGGTGTCAACAAAGGCCATACGATGGACTACTATGATAATAGGACGTGAAACTTACTACTACCAATGTCTAAGCAGCAGACCTTTAAAGCCAAATCCGGTTAAAAACACAATATAACGAGAGAAGTTATTATTCTCAACATAAAACATGGATTCAATGGGTCAGAAAGTTTAATTGTAAAAGCTATTTTACAAGCTGTTAATGAAATTGCTCTTAACTTTTTGTCAAGAAATAAAATAGGAGACATTATTAAAACTAACTCAGAGAACAAAATTGTAACACATTAAAACGTGTACTTTGTTCCCATTTACCCTTATTGTGAAACAAATGACTTTATTGTACATAAATCTTAGTACCGGTGGCAAATTTAAAGCTTATTAACAGCGACTTTAAATATTCTCTTACAACAAATTAGCAGACGGTTCAATTAAACTTTAAATTACAGACGCAGCTGAACGTGACGATTTAGTATGAAAAACGCATTTAATTAAACTGTGGATTGTATGAATTTAGCGTTTTATTAGACTTCTCGGGGACATGTTTGGAGAAAATCTGGTGCCTTAGCTTCACGCTTGAACTAATGTTCATGAGGGACTTTTATTTTCGTTAAATAATCTTTGTGAATGTTTGTGTTTTATTTCCAGCATTAAGCAGAATGTACCACTTAGGTACTATATATTGATACATACTAAGTATAAAGTCGTCGAGTCGCCCTCTGCATAATTTCGTCAATCTAGTAGTCACAATTTGTTCCTGTAAAACAATCTCCTCATGTGAACAAAATGTTACTTGTAACTCCGGATGTATGTAGGAAGTAATGTTTTCCAACGAAACGAGTGATCGTTGTTTGTTCAGGAATGAAAGTACAGAGATGATCACAAACTTGGAAATTTGATGGAATTCTCTCTCAGAGAAAACATCATAAATTTAAATGATACGACTCCTTGAGTTCATATTATTAACTCAAGGAGGCGTATCATTTAAATTAGGCATTCTCATGATTATTTGCATTATCATCATTACTAGACTATTAGGCATTCTCATGTTTGTTACGGCTTAATCCAGGTAACAACGAGAATAATATTACTTGCAGTGTCGAATAAATAAAAGGAGTTCGTGTTCGTAAATGGGATGAATCGAATTGAATCTTATTTGTCCTCTGATGAAAGACGCCTACACGTTGGGCGAATTTTCCAAATGTATCGTAGTCTCGTCTTTAGTTTTATATCGGGTAGTATCTCATACAAACTTAAATAAGTAGAACTTAATTCAATTAAATTTATCATGGAAATAATAGTAGCTTTTTTATACTACTATAGTGGCAAACAAGCAGTATTACAGCTTTTATGCAAGCGTCTATAAGGTAACTGCTTACCAGAGCCTCTAGACAAGTGGCATAAACATTAGTCGAATCTAGAAGTCAAAAAAACGAGTAGGTTCCATCGAGTAGGTTCCATCTACCCCGGTGGTCCCGCCCCGGTAACGGGACAGTTGGGAAAAATTGTTTCATCGACCCCGGTAGTGTCGACCCCGTCATTTAACGGGGTGGATGGTACCAGTAGGTTCCATCCACCCCGGTGGTCCCACCCCGGTAACGGGACAGTTGGGAAAAATTGTTTCATCGACCCCGGTAGTGTCGACCCCGTCATTTAACGGGGTGGATGATACCAGTAGGTTCCATCCACCCCGGTGGTCCCGCCCCGGTAACGGGACAGTTGGGAAAAATTGTTTCATCGACCCCGGTAGTGTCGACCCCGTCATTTAACGGGGTGGATGGCACAGATCAAGTATCATCTACCCCGGTGTTTTTTTGAACGGGGTGGTTGGCACAGATTGAGTAGCATACGCCCCGGTATTGTTTAAAACGGGGAGAATATACTATTATTTTATATACATAAAATATCAACTGAAAATAAAAAAGAGTTTGTATGTAACAATCAGTTTTTATTATGGGTATATATAAAATAATATTTACTGATAACATATAACAATCATATATTTCAAGACATATATATATTTAAAAAATCTAGAAAACATTGTGTTAATATTTCTAATAAATATTTATTACGTAAACAATAATCACAGATTTTAACATTGAAAATCACAGATAAACATGTTAAGCACTAATTATACCAAGTATACTTTGTAATCAGTCTTATAATGTAATCTAATAATATTTAAAAAAATACAAACAAAGGAACATATTTTCAACTAATATTATACCTATAAATAATTACTTTGATTTATTATAATCACAGAAAATGTACCTATAGGATTTGACGTAAGCCTACGATATAATGTCGTAAACTTACGTCAAATCCCATACATTTGCAATTTTCGATTCGACTATCGCTTATGCCATTTGTCTAGAGGGGCAGGAGTACTACTCCTGAACTGTTTTTTACGTGACCCACGAAGTGATTTAAAGACAAAATACCACTATGCGCACACCCATTCATGAGGTAACTGCGTCCTTAATAGCTTAACTTGCTAGACCATCTACCGATATCGTTTACAGAATTGGCTATAAATTTACTCGAATTATTCGAAAACTCAAAAACTTCGCTCAATGTGTAAACGCCCCAATAGTCGCCCAAATAACTGATTGCCTCAGGGTTAGTGATGAGAGAGTTACACTTCTGGTATTGCGAACATTCATACACTACTACTGTGACCACTACACGTGTTTTATATTTGGATATGTGGCCGCGGGCCGCATATCTGCATGTATATAAAACTATGAGTGCATTGCAGCTGTTGTTTTAATATTTCACATAAAGAATTTCCCTTCCGTGAAATTAAGGCTGGTTAAATGTTTGTCTCGTTAGTTTAAGATACTATTTAATTTAAGTTATGTAAAACCAGTATTTAATAGTTTATTTTCAAACATTTTAATAATAGTCATTCGTAACCTATAAAAGTAATAAATGGTGAAAACATTTCGTACCTCATAATTGTGTTACAGATGACTAATATCGGTCAAAAGCCAAGAGGAGACTATAAAAACGGACACACTATTGTCATCCTTTTGTAAGAATAACGGTTCTAACCGAATATATGAATTCAGATGTTATAACACTTATGTGACCAAGACACAAAGAAAATTTCTGTACGCACCAAGGAGTCACAATAAATCTTTCTTTTTTATGAGAAACTATAAATTGCCGAGTCGTTCACTTCAGTACCGCCCATGGTCATTCTTGTCTCACTGATTCTGCACTTACTCGACGAGAAATAGTAGGAGTGAAAGAAATTAAGAACAGTTACTGAAGCAATAAAAAGTAACGACCACCGAAGCACAATTACAGGGTATTACATACACGTGATGATATTGCCAACTTCAAACGGCCCAATGTTCTTAAGATAGGACATTTTCTGTGCGTATCTATGAAATTATATGGTTTTTAGTAATTATGTCAAATGTTTTTGGAACTAATTACAACTTTGACTCTTATATAAACCTGGTACATAGACTTTTCTTAATTGGTTATAATAATCATAAGAGATAATGTTATCATAATCATATTAGTAGGCTAATATCTCCAAATTTATGGAAGAGACCCCTGCCAATTATTTATTGCTTTTATTTTTGAGAAATTAATATGTAAAATTTTACTTTAAATGTGTATGAAGTTCAGGAAGTATGTCAAGATCGTAACAAACAGAAATCTGTTCACATCAAGAACGATTATTACGGAATTTTTATTTGTAGTTTTAACCTAAAAGAAAAAAATATCCTCAAGTTACCGAACTAAAATCAAAAGATTACTTTGAATAAGCCCTTAATGGTTGTAATTAGAATAAATATACCTGGTTTTCTTAATTTTAATGTTAGTTAAAATAGAGATTTTATCTTATTGAGCAGATATTGACTTTTGCATCGGTGCCAATCTTGAATCCCAAACACACTACTGCATTGATACAATAATTGTAATGAAAGAATTGCATCACATTTAAACGACGCAATTGAGATAGTATATAAAAGTGAAAAAATTAGCATGTGTCGTATTTGATTTCCATCCTTTTACCAGCAAATGTATCGATGTAATTAGTCGTAATGTGTAAAGGGACTATAACTGCATCCCATTATCAGAACACAATTTTGAAATCCGATCACGCTTTCGACATGAGTGGAAACTAATAATAGAATGTTAATTAAACTTTAGGGGATATGGGATTTGTAACTGAATTACGATTGTTTAGGTTAGTCAAATGTCGTCGGTTAGGGAGAGTCAGATATAATGGTAACAGCTCATATATGTGCGTACATGGGTTTTTTTATCCATTGTGCTCCATTAAGAGATATGAGAATTGAATATGGTTATGGTTCTTACTTATACATCCTGACTGCACGGTTGATTTAGTGGCTTAAATGGTTACCTCGCGATTTACCACTGCAACTTGTGTTGTGGGCTACCTTGTGTCTGTTAATTGTATGATTGTAAAAGTCTCCCGCAAGATTTTTCTCTTTTTTTAAGGAGTTCTCTTTAAAAAAAGGGAAAAATTGTTACGTTTGTAAAGTCCTCCACACGATAGGGCTTATTGACTGGTGCGGAGGTTATCTTTATAAACTAGCCGCCCGCCCCGACTTCGCTCGGGTTAAACTATTTTTCAGACAATGATAAACACAACAAAAAAAATATTTACGAAATGAGTTCTGCCGTTTAGGCCGTGACCAAGGAATATAGAGATTCATAGATATAACATATTAATAGTAGATAAAAACAAAACTAAATTGATGATGTAACTAATTCAGAACGAAAGAAATAGGAAAAGAATCTGAACAAAGTTAACAACTTTTTAATGACATTTCAACTCTGAGTGAGATGCAAAAGCAGTTGCAAATTAGACGACTGCCTTGGTGGTCCAGTGGGCACAGTATGTACCTGCTGTGCACGAGGTTGTGGGTTCGATTCCCACACAGGGACAAAACTTTGTGTGCCCCACAGAGAGTTGTTCTGGGTCTGGGTGTAATTTGTATCCGTTAATTGTATGTTTGTAAAGTCCCCCGCAACACAGAGCTTGTTCTCTAGTGCGGGAGTTGTCTTTTTTTAAAAAGAAAAAAAAAAGAGAAAAAGAGATGCACCAGCTGTATACCTAATGCTAAAACGTGTTAGGTCCAGCTCCAACAGCATTCTAAGTGTTTGTAGATAGATGGGACACTTTATTGTTGCGTCACTGAATACACTGGCACTGTAACAGTGGGTATGCAGTGTTATTCTTATTATAATTATTAATTTATTTTTGTTTATTGCAGCATTTTAATTTATACATTTTATTCATTTATGTTGTGATTAATTTAATTTTGATTTGTTGATGTACTATGGATATTTTTTCTGAAATAAACATTTATTATATTATTATTATACTTTCCCAAGTTCTTTAGATGTAGGTACCAACACAAATACGTCGTTGTTACTACTAAAGCACTTAAGCTAGATATTTATTTTAGTTCGAGTAGATTTTGTTTTATCGGCTGTTTTTAATTAAGACGCAATTGTAATAATTATTTACTGTTTGCTTCTGCGGGGTCCTTGCGTAGATTGCGGAACTTTCTTCCAACCGCTACCAAGATTGCGTTAGCTCAATCCCTTCTTCTTCCTATATTAGACTATGCCGACGTCAGCTATCTAGATCTCACCGAGGAACAACTTGATAAACTTGAGCGACTTCAAAATTTTTGTATAAGATTTATATTTGGTTTACGCAAATATGATCACGTATCAGAATACCGAAACATGCTCAAGTGGCTTCCTATTCGCCTTCGTCGGAATACTCATATTCTCTGTTTACTTTATAACATTCTGTTTAATCCTGCCACTCCCACTTATTTAAAGAAACGTTTTCGCTTCTTAAATGACACACATGTGAGATCCCTGAGGTCGACGGAAACTTTGAGACTGGAAGTACCAATGCATTCCACAAAATTCTACGACATATCCTTTACTGTGCAGGCCGCCCGGTTGTGGAATGCATTGCCTGTTTCCATTGGGCAGGCAAAGAGTATAGCTTCTTTTAAAGGTATGATTTACAAACATTACCTTTCTCAGTAGTTTTTTTGTTCTTTACCTTCTTGAGTACTGCATATTTTTAACTTACTGTGTTTGTATATTTTGCATTATATATATATATTTATATTATATGTATCGATAAATGTATTTATATAGTTGTATAAAATTTATTTATGTAAGTACTTATGAGTATTAGTACATTAGTTATAGGTAGGTATTAATTACCTATGTAAGTATATATATTTCCATCAACTAGCAACACCAAACTGCTCACTTTATAAACATCTTTAGGTATCTATTATTTTTGTCCATCCTAAGGTTGCCTGTAAGAAATTGCTTTTAGCAATAAGGCCGCCCATTGTGCATTACCATTTAAGCAAAGCTATGTAAGCAATATGTATTTTTGGTGTACAATAAAGAGTTATCTATCTACCATTATTTTAACAAGATACGTTTTTATTTAAGGAAGATTGAAAACTAATTCTTTTGTAAGTAACAACCTGATAAGAAGTTGACCGACAGTGGAATTCTGTTCAACTAAGTTACGGCTTTCAAAAGATTTGGCGACCGCCATGGGTTTCCCTCAGGGATTACAGATAAAAGTGGAAATTTATATGGTATTTATCCGATCATTTTCTCCTTAGAAGTAAGTAATATCTTAAGAACATTCTGTCTGGTAAGATTGGTTTATTTAAAAGTTACCAATAAGTTAGGTGTACTTTATGCTAGCAATTTCAATGTCTGTAAAATTTTCGCGAATTTATAAACTGATTTTGCTAAACCCGTAGATAAGAATAGGACCACTTACACACACAGGAGAAAGCAATACTTTCCGGCGATTGGGACCGCGGTTCCAGAGGGTCGTGATCCCAATCGCCGGCAGCCTCATTGTTACTAACACTGTAAGTTACTTGTTAAATAAATATATGACATTGTTGCACCCGTTGCTTGTCGGCTATTGCAGTCAGAACTACTGAACGTTTATAAAATTTTATATAATATGTGATGACACAAACACAAATTCTGGGGAAATTAATCTCAATACATTATTCTGCATTATAAAGATAATTTCAAACAGACTATAGCTATGTTCATGAATGAATGATGAGTAAATAAAAATGCAACTTAAATACAAATCAATTTCAAAAGTAAATATTTTCGCTCAACAATATTCCAACAACATAATAATTGTTGATATTCTGTGAAAGTCAAACATGTGTCGAGTGTAACTGGCTTACTGTTGGTACTCGAAGTGAAATAAAAAACAGATGAATGTGGCCAGCGTTGTGATCACGCGCTTTAATTGCAAGAGTTACCTCTGGGGAATGGTTGATGCGTTCGTAACTGGTGAACTCTCAACCTGTTCTTATGTTTTGTATATTTTGTCTGTCAGGTGTGTGAACAAAGATTAAAATAACGTGAAAAAACTTACACATGGCCATAGGATAACGAATTCAATGATATTCTGTATTCGAACCTTTGTGTCCCAAGGGACATTACAAATGTATATTTCACGTATGTTAAATACACCCAGGCATCAATACTTATGATAGGTGTCCAGTATCTCCAACAGGGATAAGTTTTGAAAGAAACGTTTTTGTATTCCAAGAATAACCTGGTTACAAGACCATGGTGTAACATTTTTTTGCAATGCATTTTTAGGGTTATGTAACTGCTTTACTATCGGGCGGGCCGTTTGCTTGTAGTATAAAAATACAAAATTTTGGCTCTTGTAGGAATCAAATCACAAAACTTTTCAGTTATATGATGAAACGTCAACTTTATTCACTAAATCGTCTCTGCAGCCGATTTTTGGGTTCCACATTTTTGGCTTAAAAGCTGTTAAAGGAGCACTCACCGGTAAAGCAATTTCCGCAATGGAAATCTAAACAACACCGCCACGGTATCACGTACACACAATGCATACTACTGCAAGCTATTGTCGGCATAGTGCAGCGTGCTGCATTCAAAGCGTTAAAGTCAATCACGAAGACAACAGGTTTTTACATCATCTAAATTATAGACCATTATGTTGCTTTACGGTATTCTTTTAGTATCTGTAGTATTATAGCTATTATAGTTTGTATGCTACCGTTATAATCATCATTGGCCTATCATAGTCCACTGCTGGATATAGGCCTCCTCAAGTGTATACTTGGCACAATCTTCGGCTTCTCGCATCCAGCTACTCCCAGCCACTTCGGCAAAAATCGTCTAAAGATCTTTTATCTCTCTTAATCACCCTATAGTTGGGTTTGCATGATGCAACTATGGAAGGAAAAAAAGGACCTGCACCTTAAAATTGTATAAAACCATAGCCAACGAATTACTCACAGAAACCAAATCTCTTACTTCACGAATTCATATACAGCTGTAGCTACTTAACTGCTAATCCGCGGCTCTTCTCACGTGGATATCAGTTATCGTGGTAATTAGAACCCTATGTTCTTCCTCAGGATACCATCTATCTTCGTATCAAATTCAATGAAATCTGTTCAGCCGTTTAGACATGAAATGGTTATAAACAAACAAAGCATTTATAATATTAGTATGGATATTCTATCTACTAAGAGTAATATTGTCACGAACTATCCATCGCAAAGTTTACTTTCATCACACAACAATATTATTGTCTCTTGGGAAGGTATCCCCAACAATGTTTTACTCTGTTCGGTTTGAACAGGTCGTTACTCCACTGAAACAGGAAAAGCAATGTGGGACACTTCCCTTATCTTAAAATGTTAATGTACTTACTCATAGATATATGTAGCTACGTATATCTGATCAATACGAATTGTGTTTGTTTGTTTAAAGCTCATGTATGTCTTTTTGTTTCAGTTGCGTGTGTGTGCGTGTGTGCTCTTTTGGGTATGTGTCTTTGTTTAATCTTTCTCTTGAGTTCTTGTATTATTTGTCGCTGAAGAAACCCCTTTCTTAGGCCGTAATATGGAGTTGTGAGTCTTGATACTTGTAACTTTATGATTTCAAATTCAGAGGTTTGCTGTGAGCAAACTCAGTTTTGAGTGAAGATTGTCTTTAATTCTTCCTTTCTTTAATGTACACAAAATAAAATACAGGATAGATAACAAACATATAACATTATTATGTACAAAGGCGAGCTTAACTCAAAGTTGAGTTCTAAAGTTGTCTTTGTACATAATGCTATTGATATGTTGCACTGTTATCTGTATTTCTATTTGTATATATTAAGAGCTGTCTTATAAATTTAAAATATACTGGCTGTTTCCTGGAATTTCACTCACATTCATGCCTATAAATGCGAGTGAAACTTTAATTTCTTGTTTCTTGCTCTATAGAGCCTTCTATAGAGCAAAAAACAAGAAATGGCAGTTAGAAACGTAGGTGTACTTGTACTTCTGCCTATGCTTCTGGGCAAAAAGTAACCAAGTTTACTATTAACCCTCATGTGCAGTCAGACATGGTCGGTGCACATACACTCAGTCCTCATAGTTGCCAATTTTAAAGCGATCGAACCCACAACACGCCGTGCGTAGTAGTAAATGGTGAGGTAACCACGAACCAACCGTGCAGTTAAGTTGAACTACTGGATTAAACATGTTTACGTGACTTAAATCGACTACTCACCAGACTAAACTATCCGCCGATAGGAAGTCTGCAGAGGCTCTTAGTTAAAGGTATAGATTAACATAACAAACTGTAGTTTATTGAATCCCTTTGAATGCATACAGACCATTTTAATATTAATAAATTTGGACTCTGCCTTTGCCTCGGGGCAAAAAGTGACCAAGTTTACTATTAAACCACGTGTGCAGTCAGACATGGTCGGTGCACAAACACTCAGTTGTCATAATTGCCAATTTTAAAACGATCGAACCCGCAACACGCCGCGCAGTAGTAAATGGTGAGGTAACCACTTAAGACACTAAACTAACCGTGCAGTGAAGTTGAACTACTGCAATAAACATCTTTAGATGACTTAAATCGACTGCTCACCAGAACCAGACTAAACTATCGGCCGATAGGAAGTCTGCAGGGGCTCTTAATACTAAAGGTATAGATTAACATAACAAACTGTAGTTTATGGAATCCCTTTAGATGCATATAGACCATTTTAATTTTAATAAATTTGGACTCTAGTCGAGTATCTCGTTTCTAGGGGTAAACCCTGTCGCTCTTCTTCCTCACTCTTACTTAGAACTCCTCTTCACAGTTCTAGTCGTTACGATGGGTCCTTTACTATTGAAGCAGTTAGGCTATGGAATTCACTACCGCACAATATACGTGCCAGTCCTTCTGTGGATGTCTTCAGAAGAAGAACGAGAGAGCATTTTCTGTCTGTCGTATATCAGTAATTTATGTATTGTATGTATGTTTATGTATTATATATTTTATGTATAATATTATATGATATATATGTACTCATTATATGTATGTATATGTAAGTAAGTATACATTAAGGTATACATTACTAAGTAAGATAGTTCATATGAATAGTTATAAAAATTAAAGTAACCTAACCTAACCTAACCTACTTACAAACAATCAGATATTGTATTTAAAGGTAACCTATAAATAAAATATCTGATTGAGATCGCAGTTCTGAGGAAAGGTGCCCAAAAGACTGGCCACATTTCCACGCTGGATTGCAAAAGAAGTTCATATTCTATTCTTTCACTTTTCCTCTTCGGTTGTACACTTCGCTTACTCTCACATTTGTATCTTTCTCCTCTGCCACACTGGTTTGCTGGTAGAAAACTCAATCTTGAGTTAAGCTCGCCTTTGTACATGTTATATTTATATGTATTTGTTCTCTTTATTACTGTGTACAATAAAGAATTTAAGAATTTTAAGACTCTATGTCAATGTCATAAAGTTTAAAACGAAGACCCTGCATTCAAGTCTTCATCACCCAAGGGAAGTTTGTTCATAATCAATTGCAAATCAGTTTAATTGAGCATCTGAATTAGATAAGTATCGGTTTGTAGTATTGCATTCATCATGATGTACCTACTTGTATTACGAGGTATATTATACAATTTGACTTCAATTGACTTCGCCTACCCTGAATTTGCTCGGGCTAAACAATTTTTTTACTCGTTTAGGGATTGAATTTCGAAAATAATTTCGTAGTGGAGGCTTACTTATGTTCCAAATTTCAGTCTTTTAGACTTAGTAGTTAAGACTGTGCGTTGATCGTCAGTCAGGATAACGATTTTATTTATATCATCACTGGAAAGCCAATGCCAAAATTAATAGATTTAAATTTATTATAGTAAAGTTTATCTGCGGTATTTGGGACCCAAATACCGCAGTGTCTCAAGACGAAAGTCTTTGACCAGTGTGTGTTGCCAGTGATGACATACGGATCTGAGACGTGGTCGTTCACTATGGGCCTCGTGCGAAGGTTCAAAGTCACCCAACGAGCAATGGAGAGAGCTATGCTTGGAGTTTCCCTGCGAGATCGAATCAGAAATGAGGAGATCCGTAGGAGAACCAAAGTAACTGACATAGCTCGAAGAATTGCCTTCATTAAGTGGCAATGGGCCGGGCACATAGCTCGCAGAACTGATGGCCGTTGGGGTAGAAAGGTTCTAGAGTGGCGACCACGAACTGGAAGACGAAGCGTGGGCAGGCCTGAATACCTGTGTTTTCTAACTAACCATAGTTGGTCGATTTTAGCCAACTGCGCAGGACATTAGTGAGTTAGTACTCACTAATGTCCTGCGCAGTTGGCTAAAATCGGTCTCGATGAATATATAATATTTAAGGCCTTTTAAAAATGTAAAAATCATTATGATTACAATTATTCGATGACAGACGAGTGCGCGGTCACTAGCATTGTTATCGTTAAAATCTGAGTTGCCATATTTCTACATTTTTAAATTGTCATCATCATAAACCCTTATCCACCCACTGCTGGGTATAGATCTCTTTTGCGCGCCATTTGTTCCGGTTCTGTGTTAAGCTAAATTGCCATTTTTATTTATAGCATGAAAGTCCCGCATTGCATTATGTTAAATGAAACCAAATGATATTAAGTAAGTAGGACTTAAGTAAGTAGAGTAATTTCTTTGTACTTTTTGATTTTGCACAGGGTATTGCTTACAATAGATACAGGGTCGAACAAATACAACCTTAAAATTGAGCAATTAAGTATTTATTTCATAAGATATTTTACAAGAATAATTATTATTATTGAAACAAAAATAACTTAACCTAAACTACTTACGAGCAATCAGATATTGTATTTAAAAGTATCTTTAAATGCAATATCTGATTAAGGTCGCAGTTCTTAAGAAAGGTGCCCAAAATACTGGCCACATTGTCAGCTGATCCGCTGGATCGCAATGCGTTGACGTATCGTTGACATTTTAAATATTAAATAACATTAAGAGCGAAAATATCTGCTATATATAGATGTTCTGGTACGACTTGGTAGTATGGTGGATTTGTTCCACATTGGCCCACATATTCGTCTCACATTCCAAAAATTCTTTATTTGCCTCACGTTTTTATATTACTTGGGTGGCAAACAAGCACACGGTTCGACTGATGTTAAGAAGTTACAATAGCACATGGATGCTTTCAATACCAGAGGTACCACGTTGATGATATTCGATATCATTCCAATTTCCTTCAGACACAGCGTTTAACCTTATTCATATATCGTCCACCGTAGCATATTTCAATCCTATTTTAATTGAGATACGGTTATTCAGTTCTGCACTGTAGAACAATAGGATAGTAAGTGATAATCCGCCATTTTCCCAGCATCGCTTTGTTTTCTGCTTGTTTCATAGAGATTACTGAATCTGCACTTACACAAGACTGACTTAATGTTGAATTAGTTTAATTATCTACGAAGCCAAAATCAGATACAGTTATGTTTTGGCTTATTCTGTTAAATAGTTGCGTGAAATAAAATGCATTATGTTGTATGGTTGAGTTCACATTAGAGAAGTTACCCAAACTTCGACTTTTTTTCATACATACATACTTCAACTTATAACCTAAGTAAACACACAGCGCTATTCCTGTACTAGGGAGCAAAACCTCATGAGTATTCCGTAAGAGCAAAAACCGAGCAAATTCTGGCTGTCAGATTGAAAATCGGTATTCCGTAAGAGCAAAATCCGAGCCGTTTTGACGTTTAGTCAATAGATTGTGCCGTCACCGAGCAATCACAACTGTCAATTTTCGATCACAATTGTCAGTTTGCCACCGCTGTTTTATAGAGAATCAGCCGGCGAGTGGCACGCAGGACTTTACAAACATACAATTTACGGACACAAATTACACCATGTCTCGGAACAAACATTTATGAATGACACAAAGTTTTATCCCGTGGGGAACGCTATTCTGCATCCCTAAATGAACCTGGAGACCTGTACTCACACTAGAACACAACTATCCCGCTGTGTGTAGTTATTTGGTCTTCTGCAAGGTGGAGGTCCTTCCACAGTTGGACTAATTTGCTAGTGTAATGCCCTGACTCTCTGCATCTGCATCTTTAGATCTCGAGATCTAGAAGAGGATTCGACCTTTCGCACTCAGGACTACCTAACGACCTACTTGTGAATAACTGTGACTAATGATGATCTTCATCTTTTCGTAGTTAATATTCTCAAGCCATAAAAGTAAGTGCCTACTCTTAGAGACGCCTCATACATAATATGGTTAACTAAATCTAAATGGTACGAATGAACGGAAAAAAACACACATTGGTTTTTTCCGAACGGAATTCTTTAGTCCATTTGATTGTGTGGTATTCATTCATTAGAAAACAATAAGTATGTGGTAAGCGTAACTGTCAGAGTAAATTTATTATTTACCTAATTTAAATTATTATCTACTCTAAGTTTACTTTACCAAAAACCTACGAAAACGTACAAAATTTTCAATAACAGTGTAATATACGTTACTACCAATAAACTAAAGGCAACTTTCACTTTCTTCGGTAAACTTCAATATGAATTGATGTATTTTTTCGTTAGAAAGATGTTGCCCAATAACGAAGATAAATGAGTAAAGGGAATTTTAGTTTGGGTATTCCGATACTGTCTACAGATCTGTGTTATGTAACAGGCGTTATTGGATTCTTTGTACTAAACAGAGGCTTTAATTACTTTGACCTTAGATTATATATCTACATACTAGGTACCGAGTCCGGCATCGAACGGCACCATTTTAAAGTGGTTAGAATTGACCGACCACGTGCGTGTACAATAACAGTTTTACGCACACAGCCGAGCTTAACGCACGTAGTGATATCGCGGCACGCACACAGTAAAATCGCGGTGGGGCCGCGTAAACGAAGCGTGTCAGTACGGGCCACTCAATCTAGTATGTATATAATCTAAGACTTTGAATTGTAAAATATGATGTCTTTATGATGTCATTGGTTGTAATTTGTAACCGACTTCAAAAAAGGAGGGTTAACTTTCTTGTTTATATTATATGGTACTCTTCTTTTTATTTACTCGAATATGGCTGGAACGATGTAAAAAAATCGTTTTTGCACGGAAAGGTATGCTTTCCAGTTCCAGGATCTGATGATGGACACCTGGTAAACGTACTTAAGTTAAATTTCTAAATAAATACATTTTATAAATCAATTATACATAACCACAAAACAAATAATCGTTTTCATCATACAAAGATTTGTCCTGGGTGGGAATTGAACCTGTGAATTAGCAGTCAGGGTCACGGGTTTTTGCATATACTCTTAGCTATCTAAATTACCTTGAACCTTGGTGTCCTACCTTTCTCTCTAGACTGTAGCATGATATTCTTTAAGATAGAAGTCACTGGGCTGTGGTAGCTGTTTACATTAGGCGGGCTGTATGCTTGTTTGTCTCCTAAGTAATATAAAAATGTTGGACAGCCCCAATAAATATTACTTATACCTGACTTCCTTTAATTAAAATCTGATATTCATTATTTCATATAATTTTATTGACTTTTTATCAGAAATCGACAATATTAATCACCACTATCAAATATTAACTTTGTGCCGTGAAATCTCCATTTAAGTGCGCGCTTTTCATATGAATAAAATACTTTATTATTTAAAGCCTACTTCCGTTGTGAATCAGTGAGTGTTGATGCCTTCAACCGCATAATCCTGTTTGGAAATATCGATAAACATTTATTTAAACCTTTTAAATTAAACATAGCACTGTTTCACATACTTTTAATCTTCAAAGTATATCTAGAATACCGGATTATTTTGTAGGAACATCATAAATGAAAAAAAAAATGACATTTTGGGGAGGATTATTATGTCCAGCCGTGGACGTCTTTTGGCTAAGATGATGATGATAAAAAGACATTTTTAAATTAGATGATTTTATTTTAATAGGTTTCTGCAATCCTCATTTTACTACAGGTCAATAGCTTCTTACAGTCCTTCTCCATATGAACTTTAACTATGTTAAATCTCTAGCCTGCCCACGCTACATCTTGAACTTTCCCAGTCTTTACATAGAAAGGACGTGTACTAAACAAATTGAAGATGTCCTTTAAAAGGTCAAGTGGTTTTACTATAGCTACGCGTTCATATGAAAAGCGGGGCTGTGTAAACAGACGCCAACATGTTTACACACCTCATTACCTACTGGCACAGTTTTCCCCTACCTCGCAGACAAAAGACTGTTATGAACGACAAAACATATACAATATCGTTGGTATCTTTAGTACATTGTCAACATGTTATACCTAATTAATAATGAATAAATAAGTAAGCCCGACTGGGGAAGTACTTAAACCTTACAGAAGACCCCGTCCAAATAAAGAAAGGAGTTATAAGGTTTTTAAAGGGTCGGCAACGCGTGAGTGACAACCCTGGTGTTGCAAACGTCCATAGGCTACGGTAACTGCTTACCATCAGGCGGGCCGTATGCTTGTTTGTCACCTTGGTAGTATAAAAAAAAAAAAACTACACACAGCAGTGTTGTAGTATTTTTGTGTGCGAGTACAGGTTTTAAGTGGCCATTTAGGGATGCGTTTTTAACGAAACATTTTTCCTATCCCAGGTATAGCTACTCGATCACAAAGGTTCAAATTATTAGTTCGGCAACACGCAAATAATACCTCTGGAGGATTGCAGGCATCTTTTAGGCGTCTTATAGTTAATGCTTGGCACTTCAGAACCTTCTGCCCCAGCGACAATCGGTTCATTAAAGCAATCTTTCAGGCTTATATAAATAAATATTTATAACCCAATTTTTATAACAGTAGTTGAAGCTGTTAAAATCGTTGGCATGGTGATGTGAATTTACCCGCGCGCTTCCCTGCCTACCCTTCACGAAGGCGCCTGTCCCTGTCAGTACGGTCCGCACCTTTGTGTCATTTGCGGTATTTGAGTATCCATATCCTTCTTTATTTAATAAAAAATATGGCTTTTATTTTAATTACTGTACATACCTATCTGTCCGTGTGGTGACGGATTAAGAATACAAATGTCACCACCCCTTTCCATTCCGAAGGGTGTCGTAAGAGTCGACTAAGAAAGTAAGTCAGGCAGACAATATCCACTGCAAGAGAGGGCAAACTCGAAATAAAACCCTATACCAACCCGTCTTGCCAGCGTGGTATAGTAGGCTTATATCCCTTCAATTGTATGGAGGAGACCCGTGCCCAGCAGTGGGACGTTTATGGGTTGAGATGTACATACCTATCAATCAAAATATTTTTGTACCAATGCAACCAACATGGCAATATTTTAACATTAACAGATTAGATTTAAACACAGACAGAAAAATCGGGTCATTATATTTAAATAATATCAATTTTTACATGCTATGTATTAAAGCGCGAGTAAAACAAACAAAATTATACTGCTTACATAACAAAATCTATTTGTAATGTTCGATTAACACGCAATTTACGGTATTGCTGGTAACAATTAACAAATAGATAATAGCAACACCGAATGCTTATCGAATACAATGTATTTATACATTCGACTGTCATAGTTATTACTTTATGGGACGCTAATGTATTATTATGAACGATGAGTTCATTTACTAATATTATATAGCTCAAAAATAAATTCTTTAGGCTTGTTTGATCCACCAACACACATTAGGTCACTGAAGAAGGCCTAAACCCTCTCTGCTTTCATGATAGACCGAAGGAGATCCGTTCCCAGCAATGGAACGACCTATTATTATTATTATTATTATTTAACAGTTTGGTTGCTTGTTCGTTTGAAGGCGCTAATCTTACGATCTACCAATCCAATTTAAGCAGTCCTCCCCCTTTTTGTGTTGTTTTTATTTCTAATTTGTGTAATTATAGCTTTAGTTGTAAATTACTTGTTTATACAAGTAATTTAAATATTAAGATCGTAAATTTAAACTTTATTTTTGCACATTATAGCACATTTATTGTAGAAGGTACAGGCTATTTAACATTATGCTATGACTTTAACGAGGGGGGCAAAAAACAGAACGTGATCGGGATGAAATTAACACTTATTTTAAACAGCGGTGCTATATACTTTTATCGCGAAGTTCTTATGGCCACCTTTCGACTGGGTCATCAGACCAGCTCCATGAACACCGGGATATCAAATCAAATATTACTTGCAAGATTTCATCTACACAAAAAAAAAAGCTTGACTGACTGATAACGAACAACCGAAACAACTTAAGCTAAATTCTTATTTGCTTAGCATAGATGTTTGCAAAGAAAATATGTCTCAAAATTCTCACACAGGAAAGAAAATGTCACGCGAATAAAGTGGTGGGAAAAGCTAGTTTCATTTAGACTAATGCACAGTATGACGAAGTCGGCCACATCACAGAAATGTTTATTTTATACTTCTGACAATACAAGTACATTGGAGCCCGGCCCGTCTACGTATTGTAGCTAGAGTACGTCTACGTATTATAGCTAGAGTCACTGGTTTAAGAACGAATCTATGGCATAATGAAAAATATAACTGCACGATTTAAAATAATGACGGTTTGTATGTGTTTTATTTATAACTTTATTATACACCAATCATAATACATTAAACAATAACTTAATCTTGATAAGAGTGTTCGTAGACGTACCCTCTTATCAAGATTAAGTTATTCTATCAGGATTTTGAGATTTCGTCAGCTCAGGGCCAAATGCTGTGGAAATTCCTGAGTGAGGTCTACGTCCAGAAGTGCACGTCTTTTGGCGTAAATGACGTAGGGATCTCGTTGTCTAATTAACAATACATTTTATTTGAGGAAACTTATACATTTTCTCGATACTTCATGTTACCAAAAAGCGGGCACATTTTGGCTTAAAAATAGGTAGGTATACTATCTACTATCTACTTTGATAAAGCTGGCTTTCTTCTGGGCTCGTTTTTAGTAGAGATTACTGAAAACTATTGAAGCAGTTTCAGACTAGTTTTATTAATATGTCTTGTTTTTAATTCTTAACCAAAATTTTAAAAGATTTTTTTTAAAATTAATTTTTGTACCTATTGAAATTTAACTATTTATATAACAAACCTGCTGTGTATTATATTATTATTATTATAAAAAAATACATAGTGTTTCTTAATATTAACTTAAAGCTAACAGTGTAACATAAATCATTTTTGATTTTTCCGTACACTGAGGTATATGTAGGTATTATACCAGGCACTGTACTATATGTAGGTACTAATTTATTTTTATAAGAACTTAAGTCCTTTCAACGAAGGTTGTTGACGCAGATTTCCGATATCATCACTATTGTTAGCCGAAATAAGATTTCGGGAATACTTTGTATATACAAAGCGGAAATAACATATTTTTCATCTCTTCACTTTGATATCGTCAGTTTGTACCTACACACTACAATTCCATATCCAAGTAAATATATTGAAATATTACGTATATTTTATATTATACATCATAATATTATTATTGTAACGATTTTCAAATTTTTCTTCACATATTTCAGAGTTTAATTACATTTTAAAACAATCTTAATATTTTCTCTGGGCACTTATAAAATGTTTTTATAGTAATATTATTATTGTATTATATTTCGGGACTTCAACGTGACAGAAGTTTACGTGATAAGTTGTATTAACTTCGATCGGTTATTATAGTCCGTGGGCCAAATTTGGGTCATTATTTATTCTCAAACCATAATTGGTATGACGGATCAGAGCACAATTTTACATAGCCTGGTAAACGTCAGCTGTGATGCGGCTACTGCTGCTTATCTGTGGAGGAGATAAGCAGCAGTACGCGGGTAGCAAAAAAAATTTTTTTTAGTCGTTTCCTCTCAGTTAAAATTTGGTGAATTGTAGTTATTAGTACAAAAAAAGTTAAAAGTTAGTACTACAGGCAAATAAAGAGCCATTCGTCAACTCACTGAACACAATCTCGCGCAGTTTGGCGAGGTAGCACTCTGCAAAGATGGCACAAGAAGGAATGTAATATTTTACTTGGTTAGAACAAATGATTATGGACATTTGTCATAATAACGCACAATAATTTTAAAATATACGTATAAGCTTCAAGCAAATTATAGCTGTGCTAACATAAAATAAGATTAAGTTATCAGCTTCCGTAAAAGAAAAAGTATTATTTTGTTTTGAAAACTTTAAAACTTGGTTTCACATTTGGCAGAAGAAGAAAATTTATTAACTTGTGTGCGATTATTAAAAAACAAACTTGCTTACTTTTTTAAATAATCGCACACACACACGCGCCGCAAATACACCGATTTTTTTCACTACTAGGTACATATTGACAAAGTGTCACTGTAGTAATGTGTAGTATCGCGCTAGATATCACTCGCAAGCTGCTGACTCTAAATCTCTGCACCTAACTGGAGACCTTTACTAGCGCACAGAAGAACACCACATCATTATGCATAGTTATTTGGCTGTGGTCTTTAATATTGTTCTTCCCCAAGCGGGCTGTTCACTTTATGAACAATGTATAATATATTACTTGGATACTTTTATTGTATAGATTTAAGTACAAACAATACCTGCGTTGTTTTGTGCGTTAACGTCAAATTAATAAGCTTCAAGCCGAGGGACTTTAATCTGGTCGCTAGAGCGGCACGGTGCGGTGCCGTAAAATCGAATGTGACGCAATTAAAATGCATGTTATATTTTATATGCATATACATAAGAATAATGTCAGATACATTTTAGTCTTATTATATCATTACTTTTACGGTAGCGCTTTGATAGTGCTTCCGATGGCATGTGGCGTAAAAGTTTTATTGGACTTTAAAAAATTGCCAAGAGCCTGAAATCTGGAATTATTCAAATTTTTGCTTACTTCCTATTATAATAGCAACCCATAAATGTCCCATTGCTGGGCACGGGTCTCCTCTCCTCTATCAAGAGAAAGAGAGGGTTTAAGCACTTTAATTCACACACGCTGGTCTAATACGGTTTGGTGAATCTGACTTGTCTTTAGAATTACTTCTAAGAAATTTGGGTTTCCCTACGATATTTTCCTTCACCGTTAGTAGATGAAGAATCATTTGATTAGTACATATAAACTCCTCAAAGTGAAATTCACATTGGTATCACCCGGGATCGTTCTCGCACCTCTTGCGTGCAAGTTGGTTACTTTCCCACTCGGCCTCCATCGCTTTCTTAGCGGACTTAATATAGCTGGAAAAACGTGGAAAATGGTAAATGTTATATCCTTTTTTACCTTTACCTATATATATATACCTTTTTTATGTATGTGGTATATATAAAAAAAAGTTAGTTTCTATAAATCGAAATAGTTAAAGAATGGTCATATTATTTTCTAATGTTGCGTCTAGACATGGGTAGCAATCGTACGCGCCATTATTTAGGATATAACTCTATCACGGCTTAGTTTCGATGTATCAATAAGTTGTTCTGTGTGAAAGTATTCACTAGTATATTGGAGACCGACATGAATGATTAATGGGAGCCAACAGAGCGCAGCGCGGCTTTCGCGCGTACCACCCGTCCAATAACAGCACGAAAGCCGCGCGCGATTGCCTCCCAATATCTGGACACACCATTAGCCAGCCTTGTTGGATAGTGGTAGACTAGGGTGACAACATTCGAGGCAACTTGAACTCGATTTGACTTCACCATCCAACGTATATTATTACTGCCATCTTGTAAATAAAGGACAGCCTTAACGTAATTACTAAGTCAATCGTTTGATCTATTTACGTATTCTCTTAGTCAGAAAGTTCTTATTACATGTTTTTAATATGATTGCCTCAATCAAGGCTTGTTTTTCTAGTAAATTGTCGCGTGATCCATTACAGAAAGTTGTAATCATCTAATTATTTTTTTTGCTAACTTCTAAGCTTACCATTTCAAATCATTACTTATAGGGCGCTTCGGTCACGGCATGTTCTTATTATAAACTGGCCTCAAGTAAACTATAAGAAATTATTTTTCATTTTTTACAGTTTTTTGTCGTGAAGTATAATACTAACCATTAATTAAGTACCTACTTTCTAGCCAAAGGTTAGGTATTATTGGAATCTTGATTAAAGTATTATTTTCAGGCCGTGCTAACTCAAATATTTTTGGTAGTCCAGTGGCCGCAGCATGCGCCTGCTGTGCACGAGGTTGTGGGTTTGATTTCCACACAGGACAAAACTTTGTGTGACCCACAAAAAGTTTTTCTGAGTCTGGGTGTAATTTGTGTCCATTAATTGTATGTTTGTTAAGTCCCCTGCGACACAGAGCTTGTTGTCTAGTGCGAAAGTTGCCTATTATAAAAAAAATAAAACGAGAATGTTCCTTTTTACTTTGTACGCAGTCATTAGTAGTACACTTAAACCAAAAATGGGGTTTGTTTTAAAGCAACTTACAAACAAGAAAAACCAGTAAAGCACTTTTCAGGCTGCCTGTTTTTTCCGCTTAGGTGTGTAAACGTCTATGCTCTTATACGCGCCTGCTTTTGCCATATTTTCATCTTAAGAGCGAGCCTAAAAGCGATCCTTAGAAACGTATACGCGCGAGCCACGAAGAATACTTTGCCATGACTGAAGTTCATGTTTACACATCAGAATAGGCTTAGTTTGTTAAGGCACGAATTATAGCTCGTCTGTAAACAAATATGATGGAGATAGGGCACTATACTAGCGATCAAGCCCGACTGGGGAAGGACCTCTACTTCACAGAAGACCACACAGCGGTGTAGATGTATTCCTGTGTGTGAGTATAGGTCTTCGGCGCTCATTTAGGGATGCATTGTGAAATAAACTTTTTATATACTCGGTATAAAATGCCTTGGTGTAAAAAATGGGTCAGCAACACGCAAGTAATACCTAACTACTTAACATCAGGCGGGCCGTTTGCTTGCTTGCCACACAGGTAGTAAGAAAAAAAGCTAAAACACCGCTGTATTCTACATAAAATGTTGCTACTCTTATGAAAACCATTTTTGCAACTAACATCACCAAGTCTTATCTGCGTTCCAGAGTATAATAATTCGTCACTACTTCTCTAAACCAAAAACTAATTAAAATACGTGCACCTAAATATTCTTTGAAAAAACAAGGCTTTATGTAGAGCATTCGTACATTTTCACATAGCTACGATATATGTGAGGGCGCAGAGAGCCCATTTCACCCCTACACTCTAGTTATATAGCTACACTTTACACTACACTGCAACTGATTGCTATGCGGATCACCCAGTTGCATTTACATAACATGCCACCACAGTAATTATAAACATTGGGTCTCAGTACCAATATACAGTTCTGCCAAATCCAATTTCACAATTGCTTATAATTGTTGAAACTGTTCGTAGTAGATTAAATAAATTTTACTTGTTGTTTGTTAATTGCAAGTATTATTATTAGAAGTGAATGAATGAATGAAATATATTTATTTCCAAAGTTATTTTACAATTTGTTAAATTTATCCTTAAAATCTCGCCGAGGTTTGTCTAGGTATACATTTTTAACATTAGGTACTTTTAGTAACACATTCTTAAATACACAATGTTAATAGATAAAGATGATACATAATATTATTACTAATGAGGCACGGCCCGCAAGGTTATTCCGTAAGAGCAAAAACCGAGCCACCGCAAAAACCGAGCAAAATCTGGCTGTCAGATTGAAAATCGGTATTCCGTAAGAGCAAAAACCGAGCCTTTTTGACGTTTAGTTTGCGATCACAACTGTCAGTTTGCTATCGCTGTTTCTTAGAGAATCAGCCGGCCGGTCGCGCAGCTCATCCGGCACCGTCCGTTTCGTGCATAATATCCTAATATGTACGTATAATTATCTTATTTAGTAATTTAGTACAGTCAATTACTACAAAATCAATAATGATGATTTTATACATTAGCTAGTTTCATCATGACTGCAGGGTTGGCTTAAGTGGTTACCTCGTCATTTACCTCTGCGCGGCGTGTTGTGGGTTCGATCGTTACATGGGACATAGGTTTGTATGATCGATAAAGGGTTAGACTAGTTCCCCGCGATACAAGGCTTTTTCCCTAGTGTGGAAGTTATCTTTTTAAAACAATTAAGACCAAAACAAAAATCACATTTATTTCAGTAAAACACTACTGTTGTTTCTCAAGAAAACGTGTGGCCTGTCTGATGTTACTGTCTCAGCTTACGGACGGGAAGGACCTTCAGTTTGGAAATCCTTCCTCAGTTGGGCTCGCTCACTGGTATAATCCTACTTCTCTTATGATTTTTAAGCAGATTTTACACGAATCAGTAGGTGTAATAAGTTTTGTCCCAGACTATGTTACATACATACAATCTATTAATAAAGAGTTGGTCAAATCCAATGCAACGCTATAATTACAATTATGTTCTATTTTTTCAATTAATTATTGTTCGTTTTTTTGTTGCAGATTTGAAAAATAGTGTGACACGGATTATTATTTAGGTAAGATTACAGAATATAATGAGATTTTTGTAGTTTTATTATTATTATTTTGTAGGTACGTTTAGGTTTTACTCACATATGAAAAGTCCCTTATTGCATTATCTCTAAAAATATTATTGTAAATATAAGTTCTCGTATTTTTTTCCGAACTCAGTCCTGTTTGTGTACTCATACTTCAGGCCATACTATAGCTTAATTAGGACTTAACATTATTATTTCAAGAAATGTTTCAAGTACGTTCGTGTAGTACCGCATTAATTGAGTATATTTGAATAACAACAGTCAATATAAGAAATGCTCGATTAGGGTTTTTACTATTTAATTGTAAATTATAGTCACGCACTTATTACAGTAAATTGTTGCCGCATGTAGAATTACGACGGAATATTACTACACTTTTTCTCTTATAAACAACTTACGACTGCTGTGTGAAAAAAAACTGCTAGTTATGCGCCTACCTCCTTATTAATAAACGTAGAATAGAATAGGTGTAATTTTATTATATTATATTATTCTGTCATCAGTATTTTGACATTCGAAAGAAGAAGATAAAGCATGGCGTAACTATTCACTCGCTACACCACGTTTATTAATAATGTGGTTAATGTAATGAAATTGTGCACGATAACCCTTTGGTGAAAAAACTATGTTATAATACTCAGTATAAGTAGTAACGATGAAAATTTGCATTCAAATTATAATTAGGAAGATTATGTTATATAGGACAGTGTAAAATAATCAGTTAGATACAATATCAATCAATAAGGGTGTATACTTTGTATTAACAGTTGCTATTTTAATTTAGCTTGCTTTGTTCCCGTTGTCTCATTCATCTATTGTGCAAATCGACACGACGAGAATTGTTAGTAAACATTGACGCGTCTGGCCTCGGGATATAATAGCCTATTTCAATTAGAACGTTTCTCAGTTATTTGCATTTGATTTGTGACAGATATTTGCACGATAAAATTGTTAGGGCGTAGCAATATTATTGTCATTTCTCGTATTTCAATAATTTTGTGACATAATTTGCACCAAAAGGTTAAATTCCTTTCACCATTCTTCGTATAAACATTAAATATCAAACATTGAGATTGAACTAAGTCTTGAAATGGCTTTCTTGAAATGAGGCCTACGTCCAATGGACAGGTATATTTTGTACCGTCTGAGCACCGTACTGGCGCGGCGGGAGAGTGTCGCGAAAGAAGTTGTTTTTCTCTTTTTGACTTTTATAGCATATTGTCCTCTTTAAGATAACACGCTACTTGAAATAAAGTAATGTTGTGCATCCTTAAGATATTATTAAAAGTTTAAAAGGTTTGAAAAGTGTAGTCTTTAATAAAGCTTTCAGAATTTTTTCTACTTTTATGAGCTATGTCGAAGTAGAGTCAATATAGTTAGAAACAAATTGACATAACATATATTTAAAGAAGCCTATGCTACGATAGGGAGACTCTATACACTTTAAAACCTGATCCTAAATAAAAGGAAACTGTGAAAGTACATATAATTTTTATTTGCTGGCAACAAATACAAACAAACACTTATAATGGACTGACTATTAGTACCTTATAAGTACTTAAAGTAGTTTACATTCATCACATCAAGCCATAAACGTACCATTGCTGGGCACGGGTCTCCTCATACATTAGGAGGGTTATTAGCCTACAATACCACGCTGGCCAAGCGGGTTGCTATAGGGTTTTGTTTCGAGTTTTCCCTCTATTGCAGTGTATATTGTCTGCCTTACTCCCTTAGTCGACTCTTACGACACCCTTGAGATACAACGGGGTGGTGACATTTGTATTCTTAATCCGTCACCACACGGACTTTATTGCCAACAAGCAAATAATACACTATTACAGTTTTATCGATAAATTCACGCGGTATAATAGATAAAAGACCTTGTATCAGTACATCATACTAACGAAACTTCGATACGTAATATCACAAGTTTCTATTGATATCTACAAAAGTAGTAAATAAAACAGAAAATATAAAAGAGTTCTCGCGATACTATTTTTCAAAGTTCGGTATTGTTGAGAGTTTCACCTCAATATCCTGAGTGGATATTAGAGCTATGTTCAAAGAAGATACAACTAAAGCAGGAATGAGAAATGGTTTTACTGTTACACTACTGCATTTTAAAGAAAATCTTATATTAAAGATATTGGCTATTATAAAGAACCTCAGATGAATTTTGTGGTCAACACATTCCCGCAGGGGTATTCCGTAAGAGCAAAAACCGAGCCACCGCAAAAACCGAGCAAAATCTGGCTGACAGATTGAAAATCGGTATTCCGTAAGAGCCCTTTTTGACGTTTTATCAATAGATGTCCCTTTTTGACGTTTTGTGCCGTCACCTAGCAATCACAACTGTCAGTTTGCCATCGCTTTTTCTTAGAGAATCAGCCGGTCGCTCACCTTTTATTTTTTTATTTACCTAGTCTGGCAGTTGTGATGTTTGTATATATACAAAATCAACACCCGTATGTTTGTTTTGTGTTCGTCAATACAAAGACACAGTTTTTGAAAATTGCAACGCAGACGAACAGACAGAATAGATGGAGCTTGCAACTTACAACACCACTAAGAACAAGAGTGCTCCAGGTTTTCTGTGATACAGTCAAAGGAATGAATATTTTATGCTAGCACCGGGTTCTATTTCCCAGAGTACCGTATTGTTTTTGTCAACAGGATATAGCATATGATACTCACAAATAACATGGCTTTCTATTAGTAAAAGAATTTTCAAAATCGGTTTAGTATATTCAGAGATTACCCCCTACAACCTCACTAACTTTATCTCTTTATATTATATAGTATAGACTAAACTAAACTTCACTGACAAAGGGCTATAAGTAAATATAACGTTAAAAATATATTTCGCTTTACGTCGTCACAACACACAACTCTTTGTTCCCTTTAACCCTTGGAAAACATGACATGTGGGGGTTGATGACGTAATAATTAATTGGGTTCATTAATATTGCATATTATAATAATGTGCAACGAACGATACATTGAGACTATGATAAATCCAAAGTAACTAATATTGAAAATATAACAAACTAGCTGTTGCCCGCGGCTCCGCCCGCGTGGATGTCGGTTATCGCTGTAAAAAGTAGCCTATGTATTATTCCAGACAACAATCTATCTCTGTGCCAAATTTCATCCAGATCCATTCAGTAGTTTTAACGTGATAGAGTAACAAACATGCATCTATCCATCCATCCAGCCATCCATCCATACTTACAAACTTTCGCATTTATAATATTAGTAGGATTTAATTTTTAACGACATTGAGACAGTTTGAAAATGTTTTCAAATATTCACCGACAGTGAGTTCATCCTCATCTTAGAACCTCTGTCGTACCGTACAGTAGGTACAGTTTCGGAAGAATTTCCTCCCACGTACGATTAGGTGGTGAAATGAGTTTCCTGCCAAGGTTTTTTCCGACAAACTATAGCATGAGCTTCTTCAAGAAAGGAGTTATAAAGCTTTTATAGGGGTTGGCAACGCGCAATTGATACCTCTGGTATTGCAAGCGTCTATAGGCTACGGGGCTGTATGTTTGTTTGCCACCCAATTATTATAAAAGGAACCTGGATCCACAAACAGGAAAACACAAAAATGACTTAGGTAAGCACTAAGAGGGACTTTTTGGAAATGGAATACTTAAACGGGTACAACATTTTTCGACCCAGGCAATGTTCGCAGATCTAATTTCTGTCTATGTATTTTTACTCATAATTTTTTTATCAATAAAATATCGGCCCAGTAATTTTTGAGTTAAATAGTAACAAACAAATAAAAAATCAAATTATTCCGCTTTATAATATTAGTTTAGGCTCGATGATACATGATGATACATTACAGGAATAGTAAACACAATTGTGGCATAGTGGTCTATTGAGAGTCGTGATTGGCTCTTGACAATTACTACATGATTAGGTTTAATGATGTCGAAGCTGAGCTTGAATTCGATTGTACCTACTGCTCGTGGTAATGTTGGGATGCTGTAAACTAATCTGTAACTAATGTAATCATATTCTAATAGGTTTAGGCTATTCTAGGGTTAACAGAATAGAAAATAATATTATCTTTGGACAACTCATACACTAATATATAATCCCGAACTAAGCTAAAAGAGGTAGGATACCATACTAGTGAGCAAGCCCGTCTGGGGTAGGTCTTCCACTTTACAGAAGACCACAGCCAAATGACTACACACAGCGGTGTAATTGTGTTCCTGTGTGATACGAGTTTCCAGAGATTATTTAGAAACGTTTTCCTGTCTCAGGGAAATTCCATCATAAAATCCGGGTTTTTATTTGTGAGTCGGCATTTTGAGTCGACAACACGCAAGTGAAATCTTTGGTACTGCAAGCTTCCATAGGCCACGGTAACTGCTTACCATCAGGCGGGCCGTATAGGTGTTTGTCACCTACGCAGTATATTTAAAAAAAAAGCCTGTGCTATGGCAACTAGACAACTGTTAAACATAGATACTTATCTGAATTCTAAATACGTACATATCTATATAAATAAAAATTAAACTCCCCAAATATTACACGCATAATTTCCGATCGACTGCACCAAATTAGATAATTCTTTTTTTTGTGTTTGTTATTGTCGTTAGTAAAGAAGAAAATTTTAGAAAACATTCAAGAAAAAAAATGGCCGTACAAAGATCGCCGAGTCAGCTAGTAATAGATAATATAATTTACACCGCATATCACAAATAATCTCATTAATCAAAGTAATAGAAGCATGTTTTTTTAATAAGTGTTTTAGACTCATAGTAGTACGCTAGCTCCCCGCCGCCGTCAGCAACCTTTCTTCTCCTTCAGCTCGTACTATGGAGGACGTCTACTCGGCTTTGTTGTAAGAGGTACGATAATGCCGAGCGACGGGTGCTCCAATTATAACAATTCTTAAATGAAACGCAGAACGTTAAATACTGAATTCGTTTATTAGACTTTTGCCTACTTATAATTACTCATATCAGATTTCTTGATGATGTCTTCACTTCT
This sequence comes from Trisateles emortualis, assembly GCA_947095525.1. NCBI lineage: Eukaryota > Metazoa > Arthropoda > Insecta > Lepidoptera > Erebidae > Trisateles > Trisateles emortualis. The sequence goes on along the minus strand of OX352740.1, from coordinate 8,542,741 downwards.
TCGAACCTCGAACCTGACTCCCCACACCACCTCCAAGTTATTCTTATTTGTCAAACTTTGAATTCAAATCTAATTACATTTACTTTTATAAAACGCCAGAGGTTTTACTATTGGCATACGGCCAGCTAGTGACAACCAATAAACCTCTACAGTACCTACCGCCTAGTTCTTGAGCAGTATCCGTGACGTCAATAAAATCTCACGTGACACAGAAGAAAATATTATTCCACTTAAGTAATTATAGAGAAATTGTACCGTCGCGTGTTGCACAATACAAATGATTTGCAAGTCCATTACGAACGACCATGTAACTATGTACCTATAGTACAAAGAAATTCCTTACAATTATTGGTAAAAACAACATTTTTATAGAAGTAGAACAGCCAGCAACAATTAAGATGATTTCTGAGCTTTTGAAGTGAAATTTCTTTAGGCACACGTTGAAAACAGTATTTTGAGTAAACCAAAATCATGGAACGCGCGTCATCGTCACCAAACGCTTACCATATTCAAACTTTTTGGGTAAACAAAAATCATAAAACTCGCGTCATCGTCAAAAAAAGTAAATAATATAATAAATATTAATAGAATAAATAGCTCGACGATACAATTCACAAGTTACTTAGTTTTCACTTCTATCGGCAGTCTCCAAAGACTGCTACGCTTTTTTTTATATACTTCTTGGTCGGCAAACAAGCATACGGCCCGCCTGATGTTAAGCAGTTACCGTAGCTTATGGGTGCTTGCAGTATCAAAGGTTTAATTTGCGTGTTGTTGACCCATTTTTTTACGTCACAGATTTAAGATTTTAAATTGATACCTAATATAGTTTTATAACTGTACGTAGATATTGATCTTAATTCATTAAATTTAAGGAACAGCCGAAAACAAACCTGTATCCGTATCAAATAAGAAAATAATACTATTTAATCCACTCAACCAATTCATGTTTGTAAAACCACAGTCTCAAGTAATTTATCGTATCACACGACGTTCGTCTTGATTAATTGTTCATGCATCAAGGATTACGGTACAATGTAGTATAAACTACTTACACAGGGCTGTCACAAGCAAAAAAGTGATCTATTGCTTTTAAGTTTTTAGTGCCAACAAAATATAGCACCACTAGCTCTGTTTTTGACAAGTAAATATTATAAGCCTTAATAGTGAATTTCGAAGTTCGATACAAACTAATATCGGAAAAAACTATAGAAATTTTCTTGCGTGGTTTTCAGAAGATGTCACAAACATAGGTCACAATTCGTCTATTTTTAAATGACAATCTAATTTTAAATAGAATATCTGATCATATCAGCAAATGCTCTCTTACCAAAATAAATGGATTAATAATGACATAACAAAGGTCAATCATTCAGATATAATTTTGACTCAGTAAAGTGCTCTTAATTGGACATCATGTCTTTCAGTAAAACGCAGCAAATAGCAGCGGTTATTTGCAACCATTGGTATTGAATGCTAAAGTAGCAGTTCATTCATTCCAGCAATTTATTTTTGAGTGCAAGTGAAATGTACGTGTCAACAGGTGCTAATAAACATTCTTGTGTGTAGTCTATCTTTCACCGTCGAAAGGGTGACAGCCCTATTCAAAACAAAACACATTGAGGTACAAAATAATCTTTACATTTCGTAACGAACCTCGATTTGTCAAAAACCACATAAACACATGCTATTAAGAGGCTCTCACAGAAGAAAACGTGTCCACAATACGTAAAAGCTTTGCTATTATTTGCGAACGGTGTCATTAGCTACAATGCGTAGAACCGAGACTGGGATATATTGCCGAGACGGTCTTTATTGCTTCCTGTGATAAATGAAGATAAGTATGAGCTTTGAAAAATAGCACTTATGGAAATAGTGTTTAATATGTATATTAAATTGCTCTTAAAGCTTAAATTTAAAAAGCTTAGTATACTAATTACAATCTTTAAATCAAATAAAAAGATCAACAGCGATGTTAAGTGCAGAAAATCTTTTCAAATACTTTCATGAGAGCATACACAAATGTTACTTTTCCATATTTAGGTAATAAACAGCCATGATAAGCGTCTGAGCTCATTCTTTTTCACTGGAGATCTATACACAGACACAGGAACATAACTCCACCTCTGTGTACAGTTTGGTGTTTTTTTGAAGATGACGATCCTTTCCCGCTTACTAGTGTTTTAAAATTATACATCTTTCTTATTTAATATTGCCCGTAAAGCATTACAACCTTGTCCAACTTCTGCGTACTTTAAAGCATTTAATGCATACAGCAAAGGAAGAGGGAGATATTTATTCGCTTGTTATGTGAGAGGACACGACTTGGAACCTGCATGTAGTACATGTTTCTTAACGCTCGTTTGTGACTTTTGCAAGGCTGCCAAGAAACGCACAGCTTCTTTACTGTTTTAGAAATGTAGGCTACAAATGTATGAAAGGATAACTTAGTTTTATTTTCGTGCTTTTTGCAGTTTATTTTTGATTTAAACTTCCTGAAAAAATATGTATAAAGGCGGACGACTACAGCTTTCCTCTGAATATCAAGATGTTCAGATATTCAATTAAAATGTATAATTATATAAGTTGTTCACTTTTACTATTCAACATGTATCACCTTATGGATACATGTTGCATAGTTTGTTTTGATAGTAAATATATATTGATTGATTGTTATATAGTCGGGTTTTAATATTGTATATATATTTTATATCATTTAAATAAATATTAAATCTTCAATTCCAATTTAAAATATACTTTACATTATTTCAGATATTACCATCCAAATCACGTATTAAAAAACAAGAGGGTTACGTACTCTGAAGAAAAGACATTAATAGTAGGCATTCCGCCTTTGTTCCTATATGCTACGACATCGTAGCTTGGCTACGACGTAGACAGTAAAAACCCAAACAAAAGGCGTAGATGCTCAGAAGATTTAAAAACTAAGTATCACTATGCGATATTATTTCAGAACAGCATTGACATGTTAATTTATTTTACACAGGGATTGTTGAAGGGTTATAAAGTGATGATCTACTATTAAATTATTAAGCGAGCTAAGTCGACTTCAAATAGTGTACTGGCACATAATACCGCTAATTATATCGAATTTCTCGTTATAATGAAATTAGTGTTTATATTTTTGTACTAGTCAGGGGCGTTAACTCTCGATTTCCTAGCCAAATTTCATTCAGTTGTGACAAAAACGTGAACGTTTTATATGCATTTACTACCTTACTTATTTCTCCCACTAACCTGCCTACCCTATATGGGATAAACACATCACGGATCCACGTAATCCACGTTGGTACGTGTTTATTGACTTGGTACTTGTCCATGCGGCACACGAATGCAAAATGTATGCAACAATATTTATTCCCGTCAGCGGTGACGGGTTTTGTCAACAAACTGATGTGCGAATCGGCGTTTAATCTTTTGAATTATGGATACGTGACAGTGAAAGGGTTATTCCGGATATAGTGTTGACTGTACGTGTGCAGTTTATTGTTATAAAAAATCCGAATGTCGTTTATAAAAAATGTGACTTAGGTATAACCTAAGAGGGGGCTTATCTTCTATAGAAGACAAATGTGGAGTCCTCACCGTCTATAAACGGTGAAGATTTCAGAGGGAAATGGCATATGATAATATTTTTTTTGTTTTTTTTTTGTACAAAAATAATATTACCTATTTACATAGTTTCCAGTACTATTTAAACCAATTTGCTGACCACTAATTTAATTTAAACTTTTATAAATATTTTGTTAAATTTTGTTTAACTTATAATTTTAATAACTTCATTGACTTAGAAAGGAACATGTCAGTTTACAGGTAGAAACAGGACTCTATAATGGATTCCATGTTTCATGGAACTTTACTAAATTAAAACTGGTGCTTCATTATCAGTGTTACGTAGGTATAGTTATTTTTTATTTACGCTTTTATATCAGCACGGTGTCAGGAAGATGTTGATGTTACACCCCATTACCTCGAGGGGTCCTGCACCTAATCTCTGCACAGTCGGATTACCGTCCTATCGCACTATGAGAATAAGCGAATAGAGAGTTCCCAATGTGTGCTTGTGTATTGCCGATATTTAGCTAGAAGCATTGTTTAAAAAGTAATTCACATCAAAAAGGATTTATTTCATACTAAATATCTCCAGTCAGTTGCCGCGATAAAAATTATACTATGTCTTTTTACAGGAAACCATGTATCTCCATTCTAAATATCATTATAATCTGTTCAGCCATTTAGTCGTGAAAACCAATAGATAGACAATTACTTTTGCATTTTTAGAATTTAATGCAAGAAAAATATTATAAATCTAGTCACAGATAAATATGTACACCTTCATCTCAAATAAAAATATATGACAAAAGGGATTTGAAATTGTACTCCTACTTAAGGTAAAGTTCGAATAAGAAAATTCATTCAAAGAAACGTACGAAATGGTGATCCTATTGACGACTATTCATGACGATAATAATAGTCTCTTAACAATCGTAGATATTATTAAAATATATTAAAAAAGACACATCTTTTATTTTGGTATTGATTTACGAAGAAAAAAAAATGATAATATTAAGAATCCGTGTGGTGACGGATTAAGAATACAAATGTCACCACCCCTTCCATCCCGAGGGTGTCGTAAGAGTCGACTAAGGGAGTAAGTGTTATCCACCGCAAGAGAGGGAAAACTCGAAACAAAACCCTATACCAATCCGTCTGGCCAGCGTGGTATAGTAGGCTAATATCCCTCTAAATGTTTGGAGGAGACCCGTGCCCAGCAGTGGGACGTTTATGGGTTGAGATGTTATGTTATGTTAAGTAACACACTGTTGTAAGTGACACACTGAATGTTATCACTAAATTATTCTGTTCTGTTTTTTGATATGGCAAGTAATGCCAATGTCGATAATTCTGCTAATGTCAGATGTGACAAGGAATATTCCTCGGAATATTGAGGTATTTCTCGAAGCGCCACCGTTTTATTAATTACTATGTTAGACAACAGTTTCAAATCGTGGAATATTTTGAAGGTTTTCATATATTTTGTTACCTTTAGATTTACTTGAATTCCATTGACCGCGGTGTGGTAATGGCAGTGTGTACAAATCACACATCCATCTATTCCAAACTATGTAGTTAGAACCTGTAACCAGAAAACGAGTTAACATAATTAGACATTTTTAATATTTACATATGATCCTTACTAATATTATAAATGTGAAAGTTTGTGAGTATGGATGGATGGATGGATGTTTGTTACTCTTTCACGTAAAAACTACTGAACGGATCTGAATGAAATTTGGCACAGAGATAGATTATGGTCTAGAAAGCACATTGGCTACTTTTTACAGCGATAACCGACATTCACGCGGCAGAGCCCGGCCGGCTGATTCTCTAAGAAACAGCGATGGCAAACTGACAGTTGTGATCGCAAAACTGACAGTTGTGATTGCTCGGTGACGCAACAATCTATTGACTAAACGTCAAAAAGGGCTCTTACGGAATACCGATTTTCAATCTGACAGACAGATTTTGCTCGGTTTTTGCGGTGTCTCGGTTTTTGCTCTTACGTAATACCCCTGCCGGACAATAGCTAGTAGATTAATATTACACCCAAACACAAAAACAAATAATTGAGTTACAGTTACAGTACACAAGGATTAGTCCTAGATGGATATCGAAACCACAACTAACGGCTTAGCATTCAGAGTCAGAGTATCATGCCAGCAATTAATTCTAGTTTTGTATTTTTCTTTAGTTCTTACCTCACTTTAGTATTCTAAAATAGTGCGATATAAATTACGTCATGGATCAACAAACTGGCGCCATTTTATCCATATATTTATCCACCCCAAGAAAGGCTTGGGTCGATTTTCCATTAAATATTCCTATCATATTCATACACAAATATCCTACTGAATTCATAACCTTAGCCGAAAATGATTTAATCTGTATTTTCAGAAATCATACGATAGGGGCTTAAATAATAGCAGGTATCAGGTATTGACAAATGTTATTTTAGGATGGTAATTCAGTATAAATGAAGAATATACGTAGATTTTTTTTTCCTTTGTCATTGTTTATGGACTTTTTTCATTCGTAAAACGATTCGGGGTTAAAAAAATATATGCAGAGCGACTACGCCGCTTAATTTAACTAATTGAATACTGGACGGGTAAAAAGTTTAACAAAAAGAAACCAGTCGTTTTAGCCCTACTTTAGCAGTGCCGCACTAATTAAGTGTCATTCGGGATTTTCTACCTTCTAGAGAAAGTTATTCGTGGAACATTTATTAGAACCAGATATTTTGCAATTGTGAATACTCGAACCTTCGTGTTAGGTTCAAACTGGTATTAAAACACTTTTCATGAATAGAATTAGGCCTGAAGGAATTTTATTAACATTTTTTAAAGAAAGCAGATCTATTTTTAAAGACTTAAAATACTAAGAGTTGCCAGTGTAGCTTTTAGCTTTAAAAAAAAGGTCAAGTTTAGATACAAGACTTATTAAAACCAATGAATATCAAATATATTTTATTTACAGTAGGTACCTACTTGCCAACCAGTGTCTTTGTTTTCTATTTTATGCTGCTTGGGTGGCAAACAAGCATGGTACGCCTGATGCAAGAGTTACCGTAGCCTCTTGCAATATAGAGATATCACATGCCGATCGACACTTGCGAGTATTCCTGGAAATAGGAATACGTGAGCGCTGTGGACCTGTATTTTATAACCTGTATTCTTTATTGTAAACAAAAAAGGTAAAATGCTTTTTCTTATTGAATGATTTTAATTTAATGCTCCTACTTCCTAATTCCATCATTGGACCCTTGTGAATCCTTAATAATATTATAAATGTAAAAGTTTGTGAGTATGGATGGATGGATGTATGGATGGATGGATGGATGTTTGTTACTCTTTCACGTAAAAACTACTAAACGGATCTGGATGTAATTTGACACAGAGATAGATTATGGTCTGGAATAACACATAGGCTACTTTTTACAGCGATAACCGACATCCACGCGGAGCCGCGGACAACAACTAGTCTATCATAATATTGTATTGTTACGAAATCTCAATATTTGTGCATAGTTATATAAGAATCGGAATAAAAGAAATAATTAAATTGTCACAAGATTTGTAGCATATATAATTATGTACTATAGGTTATTCAAAAAAAAAATTACAACTCCCCCTTCTAAAGATCAAGCTCTGTGTCGTGGGGGAATGTCTTTTCAAACATACAATTAACGGACACAAATTACACCTAGACTCAGACCAACTCTTTGCGGGTCACACATAGTTTTGTTCTGTGTGGGTATTGAACCCACAACCTCGTGTACAGCAGATGCATACTGCGGCCTCTTTACCACCAAGGCAGTCATTTATTATTCATATTTTATAATGATCTTATCTCTTTATATACGTTAGTAAAACTTTTGTCTTTTACGAGCCTACCCTACTCCAATACAGTTCATCGAATGTTGTTTTTACCACTTAAATGAAATCACCTCTGAAGGTTTTTGGAACCCCTTTATTGGAACATTTACTACTTCACCGTAATAAATTAAATGCTAATAATTGAAAGAGAATCGTTCAATTGGAATTTATGAGTCCAACCTTACGAGTACGAGAAACAGCACTCAGTTTTTTTATGGTCCCTATAAAATGCATAGTGCGTTCTAATAACATAATTCCCCAATCTCTATTGAGGAGCAATGGAAAAATATTTTATTAACTTTTAGACTACTTTTTGCGACGCAGTAGAGGCAAGTCTTTGATGGTAAGTTGGTACTATAATATTATAAACGGAGTTGCGCACGCTTGCAATACTAGAAGCATAACTCAGGTGTTGTTAGTTCTTTTATTATCTCATATAACCAGAGTTTTTTGATAATTTTTAAATTCTGGGATAAGATAAACGTTTTTTTTATACTACCAAGGTGGCAAACAAGCATACGGGCCGCCTGATGGTAAGCAGTTACCGTAGCCTATGGGCGTATGCAACACCAGGGGTGTCACTCACGCGTTGCCGACCCTTTAAAAACCTTATAACTCCTTTCTTGGAGAACCCCATGCTATAGTCTCTTGTTTTAAAACATATAATTTTATCAATATTGGTGACCAAAGAACGAACGAAATTAATATACATAATTGAATCATTCGATACTATCTTTATTATTTGATAGACCTCAATTTTTTATAGATATTTTTGGTTGCGATGATGAATTAGATGGGACAGAAGAGACGAACAAAGAATACAATAGAATTGATAGAATTGTTATATGATTTTATGTAAGTAGTAGGTACTACAACTGTGTCCAATGACCGCAGTGCGACGGTGAGACAATGACAGAGTAAATTAGATCGCACGTAAATTGGCTCTGATTCCGTTGTAGTTCACTAGAATTTTAACTTCACTACTGTCTCTGTTTCAAGACTATAAGACATTAACCTTATTTTTAAAACTGTATAGTTGAATACTAATTTGTTTAAAAATATTTTCGATAAAATAGAGGTACTAAGGCTGTTAACATGTTTCGTGAAACATTTATTTTATATTAAAGTATGCGTGTTATCTACTACACGTTGATAGTGTTCCTTCGCTTTGCACGGATCACTGTGTTATCTATCTGATATCTAAAAGTCAGTCTAAAATTGTTTTGAAAATTATCAAATTAAAAATTCAAAATTGCATTACTATTTTTTCGGGCAAATCCCACCACCCACATCCTCACCGTTGTGACTCCTGTGAGCCAGGACTAACAGCGAAGTAACCAACTGATACACCGAGCTTTGACACTCGTGCGTCCCGAGGACCCGCAACGAATTTAATAAGAAGTAAATAGGAGGAGTTAGAAAGAAAAGTTTCCACTGTCCTCCATAGTAAAGCGGGAGACAAAATAAATCTGTTTAGGTTTGTAACCTATGAAAATTTGACACTAATTAAGACTATTTTATATATTTAAATCGAAAAGTAGTAACTGCAATAAACACGAGTAACTCATTCGCTATTTTAGACACTTCGAACGAAAACAAACAATATCAACAAACTTTAAAATACCATTCGTTTCCCGTTCGTAACTATTCAAAATAACTACCAGAAATATGAACGCAAAAGCGTAAATACGCAAAGCTGCTATCTGTAAAACGGAGCGCTGGCAAATGCTTGGCATATCGTTTACTGCAGGATCGCTCATACAATATGTAATGGAAGAAGTAGAACGCAACAATCTTAATCGAGAAACAGATTTAATTTGTCTTTAACAATTTTGAAATCTGTTTGCTTTCGCTTAACAATTTCGGATCGATATGTAAGTATATCGATATTAGAGCAAGTGTTAGACAACTTTTATTCATTTTATAACTGATGGTAGCCGACGAGCTCACCATGCATATGATGGTAAATAGTGACTGCGGCCAATGAGTATCGGCTGTATCAGAGTAACAGTCAAGTCACTGTATACTGTGCAGTAAAAAAAAAGGTAGGGTCCACGTGAAAGGTCCGACAATTTTTTTCAATTGATCGGACGACGTAGCTTTTTTTTCCGATTGGTATGTAAGATACTCAAAGATAGAGAGAAATTGAGAAGCATAGGATTTAAGTCTGTGGGATTTGTCTACGCATGGTCTCCTGGCGTACTGAACAATTCTCATCGGTTAGCCTCGTACTCTACATCGGCCTATTACACTCAGTATGTCTATTAGCACTTCTAGATTTCACAACTCAATATTGTATTCTGACGTATTCAGATACTGGATTCATAATCGAACGACGCGACATCCAAAACAATGCACGGATAATTTTACTCACAATATTTTCACCAAATATGCTATGGTTTTATATTTACTGTTACAACAATCTATCTTAAGTTATATTACTAGTTATACTGAGTTATGTGATTCATCAAAATATCGTATAAATGTCGTGGCAAGACGTGAGACCCTTAATCAATCTTAGACGCGTGGTAACCGCCCGCAGGGTGTTACCATCAAACAAAGTAAGTTGAGAGCCATATTATGGTGCAGGGTAGACACTACCCAATTAATTGACGTAAGGCATTAGTTACCCAATGATACTCACGGGAATAAACAAGGCTTTTTGTGGGCGCTGAAAGTAAATGCCGTTTTAAAATTTGCAAATAGAGGATAGATAGTTACGATCGAATAGTAGGTAGTAAACGGACAACTCTGACGTATTGAATTTTATTTTGTCACATTTACGAAATGAATAGTTTATTGGGCGAATGCAATGGAATATTGACTATATTTTCACTGCGTAATAAAATAAAGAATATTGAATCGTAACATATTAAGGCTGAAACTATAAATATTAGGCCGCTTAGATTTAATAAATATAAGGCCGTTTAGATTTATAATGCCCGAATCAGGCTAAATATACATACACCCGCAAACCTTGCCCTCTCTGTGGCCAAGTCGAATAATTAAGCTGTCCTCGTTTCGCGTTTAGTGGATAAAGAAATTGAAGAAAACTTTCAACATTTTTCTAATTTACTTTTAGACTTTTGCTTACACTCAACGCTTTTAAAATGTTAAGTGCCTAGGGAAATAAACAAAGTTAAACGACTTGACTTGTCAAATTTTGAGTTTGCCGTCAATTCCAGATATAGGACAGCTTGTTTTCAAGTAACCCTCTCAAACTTTATTGAATCTGTTAAAGAAAATGGTAAACTCATTTTGCACGACAAAAATTCGATTAGAGCGAATTCTGTCCCCATAGATGACGGGGTTGGGATAACGAAATAACAAACAATTTTATTTGATGTATCCCTTTGTTTTATTAATCAGCCAATGAAAACAGACATGTGGTGAGCCCTCTTCATATTTTATTTTTAATATTGTAATTAAATGATAATTTATTAAATAGAAAAATTGGAAGACATTGTAAATTTGCGGCACATACTAAAACTATTGTTATTAGTAACCATATCAAGCTGTTATTTTGTTTATACGTTACAGACTAAAAATAACTGCCATGTTAGTGTCATGTACTACAGGTGTATTATTCAAAAACACTAAAATAGGAGTCTTCATTAAGTAATTTATTATTTTAATGTCTTTAAACTAATAAACTCCCGCACTAGAGAACCAACCGTGCGTCGTGTCGTGGGGGACTTTACAATCATACACTTCACGGACATACATAAGTTACAACCAGACTTGGAACAAACATTTATGGATCACACAAAGTTTTGTCCCGGGTGGGAATCGAACCCACAAACTCCGGCTTAGCAGTCTGTGTCTCTAAGCACTAGACAAATAGGCCACTCAAATTTGGGAAATATCGAAATCATTAATATAATCTTCTTTTTCATTAAAGGCAAAACACGAGACGAAATTTCGTTTTTTGACAATCGATACTCGTACTAGGTGTAAATATTGTGAAATGCGCTCCCTATCAAAAATTTTTCAAGAGTCTCAGGCATTGAGTTCTTTAAGACAGGAGTTTAAAAGTTTTTACAGGGTCTTGTTACTCTCCCTCAAGTTATGCTCCGGGCCATTTTTGAATATTTATTTTAGTGTTCTTAAGAAATGTCTGTAATTTTCGAGTGTCGTCGTAGTTGCAAGTCTTTTAAGTTTCAATTACTAGTCCCTACGTATTCCATTAGTTCTACATCAATATTCCTCTATGCATTTAATAAAGTTATTTGGTTCGTCAATAGATGTTAAACTTGTTTAAAAGTTAGTGGATTTTACATAACTATTTACATAATTGGCGCACTAAGGAGAAACTATGTTCAAATAATTAACAGTTTTCTAACTAGCCTAAAGCGTTGATTGAATTGATTAGATCGCTTAGGTGATTGTGATTGTGTAGTGATTTGTCTATATAGCAGCGAAAAAAACATATTTTACATACTAACAGATTTACACATTAAAATATGGCACCATGTTACCTAATCTAATCTTCTCTGTGGCACTTTATACCTACTTCTTTATCTGCTTCCAGAATTTCATGATACCGAAAGTAAATACCTTAAAAATACCTTTTAAAGAACCTAAATTACTCAAAACAAACAAAAACAACTCGTTTAACAGTGCTTGTTCATCTGTAATCGCTCGTTCAAACTTACCCGTCCCAACCACATTACAGAAAAATTGGTATAACAAGATTAGGAAACTAGGTACCTCAATACGGCCAAAAGAAAAACTTTTAATGGAAATACTACCGATTCTGTTTGCTCAAATTCATATTTAGATTAAGAATATAGTTTTATAGCCGTATAGCACGCGATCTAATTTGTGAGCTATGGTATTTTTCTTTAATATGCTGGTTGAAGGCTGATTAGAAATCTTTCCGCTTTTTACGTTTGATATTGCCCTAAAAACTGGCTCCTACTTGCTATGACAGTGAGCCGCATTGCGTTATAGCATTGTAAATATATCATTCTGTTAGTAGAGCTATAGTGTTTCTTCAAAAAAAACAGTCAACTATGATCACGAAACACCTCTATTGACATTGATCACTTAAATTTGATAATTACAATATTAATCCTACAATTAACTAGCAACTTTTTCCCATGACGTTTTATCGCCATAATTTTGATTTGTTCTGCCTCTTCTATACCTACATAATATTATATGTTATCTACATTCCACGTCAAGGCTTGAACTTGCGACCTTACTTAAATGTATTGTCCCCGTTGTTGAATTTAAGACTTCTACGAATCATTAAGTAGAAGGGGTAGCTAAATAACGATAGTATTCTAAGATAGTAACGTCGTACTAAGAGGGTTGCTTGACGGACCATTGCCATCGCATCGTCGTCTAAGGCAACCTTTTCTTGATTCAAGATTTGAGTTTCGTTAGTGTTTATTTGATAGCTGCTTTGAATTTGTTGACTTTCTGTTTTATTATTTGCGAGGTTTTTTTTACCTCATATTTTATTCACTTTTCACTTCATCAAAAAATGATAGCTGTTTTATCCGATTTTATTTTATTCAATCAATCAAATTCTTTATTTGTGATCATTCGAAAAATTCGGACACCGTAGTACTATTTCCTTTATACTTTCGTTAAAACTTAAAAAATAATGTAATGGACATAGTCCTGAGCTGCCCTTATCCATCGACTGCCTGCAACTTTCATCAGGTGATCGGCCCACGCTGCGTTTTGTTGCCACTCCTCAATCTTTCTGCTCCAACAACCAAAAGAACACGAGCCTATTAAGGACGTTTAAATAGAGGATTGCATTACCTTATGCCATCGAATCATTAAATACGTTAATAAAAATGTTTTTTTTTATTTTTTATACTACCAAGGTGACAAACAAGCATACGGCCCGCCTGATGGTTAACAGTTACCGTAGCCCATGGACGTTTGCAACACCAGGGGTGTCACTCACGCGTTGCTGACCCTTTAAAAACCTTATATAATCTTTCTTGAAGAACCCCATGCTATAGTCTTTTGGGAAAACCTCGGCAGGGAGCTCATTCCACAGCCTAATCGTACGTGGTAAGAAATTCCTTTGAAATCTTACGGTAGGGTATGTTTGAGGTGCAAGGATGTGAGGATAGACTCCCTGTCGGTGGCGAGAGGTGTGTTGATAAAATGTGGCCGTGGGCATCATCTCGAACAATTCCTCAGAACACAGCCCAATGTACAGGCGGTAGAACACACACAAGGAGGCGAAGTCTCTCGTTAGACTTAGTGGATCAATACCGCCTGTGAGCTTGGGATCGTCAACAATCCTCACAGCGCGTCTTTGGATAGAATCAAAGGGTCCAAGCTGGTATCCAGGTGCTCCCGCCCAAAGGTGGGAGCAGTACTCCATGTGGGGCTGGACTTGCGCTTTGTAGAGCAGTCTTGGCTCGCGGTGAAGTACCACTTCACCGCGGGCCAAAACAAAATACTTAACTTAACTAACAAAATATGCTTTCCTAATTTAACTTCTTTGATAATGTAACGACCCTTTTGTCCGTCGTCAGACTAATGAAACGCAAGTATTCATACCTATTAAAACTTTTGATACTACATAGTATGCCAACCCAGCTTTACAGGCAACCCAGCTCAACTTTACAGGCAAAAAACGCGCCAATATATTTTGAATTTGGACATCAATTAAGAACTTTGGTGCCCCAAGGATAGCAATCACGGCCACTCGTTTCATTTGGGAATAGCTCATTCATTCATGTCCCCCATTCGTCCGTATACCCGTTGACATTTGAACATTACAAATTAACTTGACTTTAGCAGGTCGTTATGTTTTTTTAAATTCATTTATTTCGTTCTCGTCAGTGTTTTGTTATTTTTTTAAAGACAACACCTGCACTAGGAAACAAACTATGTGTCGCGAAGGATTTTACAAACATACAATTCATAGATTTAAATTATCTACATTTACTACTAAATAAAATGAACGAAAAATTATTTAAAAATTTCAGAAAAGAGTATGAAGTCAGAAACATAATTGAGCAATTAGATACCACCTACTGCTTATTTGACAGTATAAGTGACTTTCTTTTAGCATTTTTGAATTTGCTCTTTGCCAAATAAAAATACTATTTGAATCACAATGAATTATAATATTTTATGAGAACGTGAGTGCATGCATAGCATTTAAGCTAGCGATTTATTTACAAGAAAAATGTACTTATTTCAATGAGTAAAACGAGCCGTGATAAAAAATCAAAAGACGATCGCCATAATAAATAAAATAAATAAATATGCTGCATTAAAAATTGTAAGTCAACTTCAACTGACATCTTCTGTCAGAAAAAAAAAACTTTGTGTGTAACATTCCGTAATTTTGTTTTTGACTTTAGTAAACTTTAAATAATGGTTTTAAGTGTATTACCTCAATATAAAAGTGTGTTTCAAACAGAATTAAAAGAGATTTCAATTTGAAATATTAAGTATAATACTTTAGAGTATTGGCTTAGACTTTAAAGCTTTCAGTTTTTAGCAGTTTTTTTGCCAACTAATCTAGACATAAAGTAGTTAAACGGTCAGATGTAAAACTGGGTTAAGTTGAGTTTATATTAAATTTGTTATCTCGACATGGCTGTATTTGAGCTAACGAGGAGGAAAACTAACTTTAGACGATGTGAAAGTATGTTATTTTGTTTGTTTGGAACTTCTACTCACGTAAAAGAATGTTAAACTAACTATTTAGGAAAATGTTTTTGTTTATAAATACATCCCTAAATGAGCAGTTATTTGGCTGTGGTCTTCTTTAAGAAGAGGGTCCATTCCCAGACGGTCGTGTTTGTCGGAGTGGTACTCTAATTCTCTTAAAAATACCTAGGTAAATGATCAATGAGTAAGGGCCGACCGTGTACCGATCGTGGTGACGTGGTGTACTGAGTCATTTGCATTGTCATGTGCATTTCACAAAGAAACGAAAAGGAATAAAGACCTTAAAAATATTAAACTATTTTGACCTTTTATCTATTATAATAATAAGTTTTAAATTGTCAATCATAAAAGTGTTGTCGCCAGTTATTTTTAGTGGAGACATTCATAAAATACCAATTTCATTTTCTCAGGAATATAATACAATATGTTTTAAATGTCAATGAGTAATTTACTATAAGGTTTTCAATGTTTTGTCGTAGGAGTATTGAACTCTAAACCCACATCCAATGACGTCAGAATATTGTTTAGGTGATATTTTTATCTTATTATATTCGAAGAATAACTAGCAAGTTTAGCTCTGGTAACACATAAACTGCATGTATATTAAAGACAACTTCTGCAAGCCTTGTGTTGCGGAGGTCTTTACAAACATACAATTAACGGACACAAAATACACCTAGACTCGGGATAAGCATTTGTGGATCACACATTGTCGTCCCGTGTGGGGATCAAACCCACAACACGCCACGCAGTCAACTCAATTTTAATTTTTAATTTCAATGAATGATTTATTTAATGTATTTGTAACACATACAATTTATAAATGCTTTTTGAACACCTACTTCCCTATAAACTTTATTTATCCCAAATCTCATACCTCGTCGTTGTGAGCGCAATACGAGTATGCTTCAGAAGGTGTACCTATAAAGTTTTCTATTCACATATAAATATATAATAGGTTTCGCTTTTATAATAATAATAAGGATTGTAGTATCACTAAAGTATTGTCCAAGGATCGTTTAAATGTATTCAGCATTTTCTTGGAATATATTATAAAACGTTAGATGACAAGACTAGAAGGCTGAACGGGTTTTATAAGAAAGAACCCTTGACATAATCAAATTGGGTTAGTCACAAAGGATGCTTTATTCATGCGTATTATAACAAAAGAATAAATGGAGTGAAATGTTTGATATGAAATATTAATATTCCTATTCAATATTTTAATTAATTATTATTCTGAATTCGTCTGCTGGCGTTCACTAGTTTCAAACTTTTTCGCTGAATAAAATAATATTTGATAATATATTGAATTTGAATTTTTTATTGAAGTATATATTTTAAATCTAGCTCGGGGGACCGCAGTACGCAGCACTTGTGACATACGTAGTCAATTATAGATAAAAGCCACTTAAACGTCCTTTTTAAAAAGTAAATTGAATGTTACAAAGCTCATTTCCTAAACTTGAAAAGCAGATAATCTTTCCAACGTTTTCCACCAACCGACGAAAATAATAATTCTATTATTTTGTGCGGTGAACTTAATTTATGCGGCCCGGCATTTTTGTCAAAACAAAAGTAAAATACAATGCCCCCAAATAGATTAACGTTGTTGTCCAGAATCCTCAAGATTTAGCTATAGAGGAAATGCTAAGCTCGGTCACGCACGCAAAATGTGAATAATGTAAAAGGTTGGAAACACTAAAAGCCTGCTCATTATTAACGACCTCTTTAGAACAAAATTGGTGTAGAAAAGTTAATCTATTATTTTGGCTGGAACCAAAATTGTGGCTTATGGCTATTACGGGCTTCAAGTTCGATTAGAAGACTTTTTTTATTTATAGCTGATCGGGTGGTTTTAAAAGGCCAGAGGTATTTTTGTATGAACATAAGGTACAGCCATTAAATTTCTGAAAAGTTATGAGATTTATAGGTTTTAGAAAAAACGTTTATGATTTGAACAATTTTTTCAACACAAGTTTTATCGTTAATCATCGGGATTTACTTATCAAAATGGTTTTAATTTATGCCCAAGTTTTTTTACATTTTTGTGTCATAAATTCGCCTCCTAAATTTCATAATGTTCCGATCAACGATACTCGGGCTATCGGGGAACAAACATTTATACATACATACAAACGCTGGATTGTTCCAGTAGACTCGGAGAACTTTACTCGCGTCGCATGCTTGTTCAATAATTTCATTTGACACTGGGATGTGTATGTTGACCTTAACAAACTACCATACATTGTAAAGAAGTCTTTGTTCTATTTATTCAATGTTTAATTTATGCACAGTGTTCACGGCGCAAAGAGTTTTTTATACCACCTTGGTATCAACCTAATTATTTGATCTGCATTTTGACTTTTTATTTTTTAACCGACTTCAAAAAAGGAGAAGGTTTTATGCTTGATAGAACCTTCTCCTTTCTTGAAGTCAGTTAATCTGTATGTTTTTTTTTCTTGTTCTTTTGTTTCTTACATAAGATTTTATTCCAATAAATTTATTTAGACCACTTAGTCAGTCTTGTGCGTGCTTGTGCAGTCCTACATTATTTCGCTTTTTTATCTATATCTCCATCGCAGAGATCGAATAGTAACCAAGGTGTTGGTGGCATAGTTATCATTTAGCCAATTGTTATTATTTTATCCACTTTGTATGTACATATATATCTATCGTAAGGATTGTGCACAGATGAATGCAACCCCTCTTTTGCGAGAGTAGGCGACGTATACGTCATACAACTACCGTTACAGGAACGGGGTCATCTATTCATAGTCAGAGATTTATGAATAGAATGGAATAGAATGAAATAATACGTATGTTTTAAATACCTACAACGGTACGGTTTTTGAAACCAACGCATTGGAATTTGTAATTAAAGAATCGGGAACCTCACTCTCCTTTTTCGAAGTTGGTTCATAATGCAGGTGTTACAATATTGTTATTAGTAAAATAGTGATATGTGGGGATAACTCACACTAAGTGAAATGATCCGAAACTAGGCAGAGCGTGTATCATGGCAACTGGTAAACATAATGACACAATCATGCTAAGTACAGTTTTTTCATTTTTACAAGAATACGGCCCGCCTGATGGGTAACACTTACCGTAGCTTATGGATGCTTGCAATACCATACAGTTAAGTTAGTTAAGTAAAAAACTCTCACTTTATTTAAGACAAAACAGCTGCACTAGGTACCAAGCCCTGTGTCCCGGGGGATTGTACAAACATACAAATAACAAACATAAAGTGCACGGAAAAATCTTTCGTGAATCACACAAATTGTTGTCCAATGCGCAGTAGTAAATGGTGACGTAACAACTTGAGCCACTAAAACCAACCGTGCAGTAAAATTAATAATTATTAATTTCAAAAAAAATTAATGTTGTCCTTGTGGTGATGGATTAAGAATACAAATGTCTCCACCCTGTTCCATTCCGAGGGAGGGTAAGAGTCGACTAAGGAAGAAAGGCAGACAATATACTCTGCAAGAGAAGGAAAACTCGAAACAAAACCCTATACCAACCCGTTTAGCCAGCGTGGTATAGCAGGCTAATATCCCTCCAAATGTATGGAGGGGACCAGTGCCCAGCAGACGTCTAGGGTTGAAATGACGACTTTAAATATATATGCTTCGTAAATAAAGCCTCGTATTCAACATAGTAATATAATTTAAAGCAACGCTTGTTGAAGGTACCAGCTAGTTCCTGTTATGTTAAGCGCTGCTATAATCTTACCGAAGCATTCCGGTTAAATGTATGAAAACCCCAGCTGTACTCAGCTTTATACTTAAATGGAAACATTGTAGTTCGACGAAGGACTATATTACGTGTATATATTTATGCTTTATTGTACACCATTATATAAAATATTTAACAGAAACTTAATATATATATATAAGATTGTACAATGGGCGGCCTTATCGCTAAAAGCGATTTCTACCAGGCATTTATTGATTTTTATACTGCTTAGGTGGCATACAAGCATACGGCCTATCTGAAGTTTATAAATTATTAAGTTTTTTTTTTATACAAGCCCTGATGTAAAAAATGGGTCGACAACACGCAAGTGATATCTCTGGTATTGCAAATGTTCATAGGCTACGGCTTACGGCTACTTAACATCAAGCGGGCCGTAGGCTTGTTTGCCACCCAAGTAGCATAAAAAATAAAAATCCGAAAAAGTAATAACTAGCAACAGACCAATTCGTCTAAATCGTAAAGTGCCAAATACACTACATTGAACAAAAGTTTCAAAATGCTCCGGTCAAAGAGAGATTTAAACTAATACTACTGAACGCCCACAGTTTTGCTTGTAGTAAGCCAGTTCCATTTCCAATTGTTAGTTCCATTTCCTTTATTAAAAAAGTTTAAGAAAGGAAATGAAACTATACAATTTAATTTACAAAACATGGGGGATTTGTATCACTTGACACATGCGGTTTTCATTAATTATTTTTTTTATATACTACTTAGATGGTGGTATACGTCTCGCCTAATAGGCGAGGTTCCTATCAGGCTAGACGTATTTATTTTAGAATTACAGATTTGTTGAGTCGACAACATGCAACATCAACATAACATATATAACATATCTGGTATTGCAAGCGTATGGACACTTGTAATATCAGAGCCTTTAGACAAGTGGCATAAAAGGTAGTCGAATCGAAAAGTCAAAAAAGCAAATGTATGGGATTTGACGTAAGTTTACGACATTATATCGTAGACTTACGTCAAATCCCATACATTTTATTTTTTGACTTTTCGATTCGACTATCGCTTATGCCACTTGTCTAGAGGCTCAGAGATGTTATTGCATGATGCCGACTTAAAATATTAACACCTTAGTTTGTGATGGAGTACCATGGGATAGAAAAACATTTCGTTAAAAACGCATCTTATAATAAGCGCTGGAAACCTGTACTCGCTCACACAGAAACACAACTACACAGCAGTGTACTACACACAGCGGTGTAGGAATTGACTGTTGCCTTCTGTAAGGTGGAGTTACTTCTCTAGTCGGGGTTGTTTGTTTGTATGGTGTGCTACATCTTCTTTAATCATCTCAAAGAAATTAACGTGTTTTAAGATTAACCAAAACCCTATTTATTGCTGTCGACATTCAAAGTCTATATTTTTTTATACTACCAAGACGTCAAACAAGCATTATACGCCTGATGGTAAGCAGTTACCGCAGCCTATGGACGCTTTCAACACCAGTATGGTGGGCTGATATCCACAGTTTCACGCTGACGCGCGTATTTTGCGTGCAAGTGGGTCGTAGGGAGATCACTCTATCGACCCCAGCTCGTTGAAGAAGTCCAGCAGACGGGTACCTGGGATGACCCAGATGCTTATCTGTCAACACATGCGTCACCGTCTCGTCCTCCCTCACGCAGGCAGAGGGGACTGTCCGTAATTAAATGCTTATGTATACTCATATCTTTACAGCAATAAACCCGCAACGGTGATGTAATATTTTATGTTATGTCCTTGACATCACTCAGAACCGTTCTATATGATAACATTACAAAACCAACAATGTTATGGTGGTCATAAAAAGTCATAACTTTTACGTATTGTACTGTAATTGAATGATTCAAACATAATGGAACGCTCGCTCTTGACGTGAATCCCAGTTGGGGACTACAGGAAATTGGTTTCGTCCGCCTCATGAAAAAATATTGAAAGTTTATGTCCACGACGATGTTAGACCTTTGTTTTAATAATAAAGAGCTCTATGGGTATTTTGTATGAAGGTAGTCAAGTGTGAAAGTAACCGACTTCTAAGGCTCATAATAGATATGCTATGAGATATTTTAAGAGGAGTAGGGCACCATACTAGCGAGCAAGCCCGATTGGGGAAGGACAGAATACCACAGCCAAATAACTACACACTGTAGTGTTGTTGTGTTTTTTTATGTTAGTACAGGTCTCCAGCGCTCAATTAGGGATGCGTTTTGTCACAGTTTATGCGTTTCCATTTCCTTCCACGTCAAATCGTTGAGTATTTTTTTTGTATTACGGAATAAACTTTTTAAAAAAGCAACAAAAAAACCATGTTTAGAAAATGTTTTTGTAGCCGATACGCTACGGCGTAGGCAGTACGGCAGCTACGAATCTGTTCAATCAATACTTTTTCTATAGCAGTATACACAAACTATATAAAACTACACGTTGTTTTATAAATTGAAATATATACACATCAATCTGAATATTTGAATCGTTGGAACCCAAATTTCTGTTGAATGTTAGTGTTTTTTCTATAATTTAAGATGTTTTTCTATCGGCAGCTCTGCGATAAATTTCCTTACGATTTCGAGTAACCTCGAGCGAATCTTCGATGGAAATAGTTTGTGTTGCTAAGGATGTGCAAGAGGAGGATCATCGGTAAATTTGCTCATATATTATTAAACCGTATTGCTGCGCTCGTAGATTATTGACGGTAAAACGATTCTCGCGATGGCAACCGATACAACACAAACTATCGCTACTTTACGATGTCTATCGTGTATAAGCGTTATGCTCCCACTGTTCAGAGCGTCTGTTTACACAGAAAAAGTTTTATATTTCGAGTTTATTTTCAGTCGGTACTCGTAGTGTTATTTTAAAAGACCTGTCTTATAGAGTTGTACTCAAGGTTGCTATGCGTCTTTAAATATTCACCGTACGTATTTTACGATATCGCGTGTAATACGAATAAATCGCAGAATATCTTAGTTTTGTACATTCAATTACATGATACATTCAATTACTTTTTCGCCTAGTAGGTGTATAAATACCCTTCATGATTATCATTATCTCAGCCAAAAATTTCAACAGCATTCGGTGCAGAATTGACCTTTTTTTTTTTAAAGACAACTCTCTGCATTATTCCAAAAAGTCTGTGTCACGGGAAACTTTTTTATGAAAAACACAATTAACGATGACAAAGTAAACCCAGACTCGGAACAGCCATTTATTTATCATACAATTTTTTGTCCCATGTTGAACCCACAAAACGTCGTGCAGGCGAGGCGTAACCACTTAAGCCACTGAACCATCCGTGCAGTCAACCTTTAGTTTGGCTTAAATATTATTTATTAAGAGAAGGGAAAACTCAAAACAAAACCCTATACCAACCCGTCTGGCCAGCGTGGTATAGTATCAAATGTATGGAGGAGACCCGTGCCCAGCAGTAGGACGTTTATGGGTTGAGATGATGATGATGATGAAATATTATTTTAATGATATAAATAAAAACAAAAATGTTTATTTAATGACAATTCTTACACTTCTCGATTATATGAGAAATGTAATCAATATTATGTTTGGCATAATATATTATGTTTTTCTAGAGATGCGCCCGCTAGTTATTTATTGATATGATTCCCCAATATTCGCAGTCCCCTTATAATATCTGGCAAAGAGGATGATAAGCGAAAACATGATTGTCTCAATGTTATTTTTATGTAACTTATCAAATCTTCGGTTACGTAAGGCACTTATTTGATTAGATGAAGAATTGTTCGGCTCTTCGTCCACCATTTGTTTTTCTTCAAAAGAAAATTTGATTTGCCTTTACCGAGGATTAAAGTATTTAAGTTCTTTTGATAACTCGCTAAATTGTTTTGTTATTATAAGTCGTCTTGTCACCTTACTGCAATTAATTATCCTTTGCTTTAAAGTCAATAAGTCAACCCAGGGCTCATTAGTGAATGCGTTTTCAATAAACAAACCTGTTCATATCTTAGGAATACCTACCTACCTATGACATCACAAAATCCTGGTGTTACAAATTTCTGTATCTGCAACACCCAAAAGTTTTTTAAAATCATAGCAAGTGCAAATCCATGTTCTCTGCCCACCCGTCTGAGTAACAGTACTATAATTAAAGAAACGAAATAATAAAATATTAGCTCGCTAGCAAGACATTGACATCTTCAACACCCCGTTAAATTTTAATTCAATTATTCTCTCGAAGTTAAGTCAAATTGCACCTACCTTTCAGGCTACTGAGTCAATAAATCGAAAAAGTTTAGAAGTAATTAAGACTTTTTGCTTAATCGGTTTTTTACGTTCACTTGCATTTTGCTTTACATTGATTCCGATTTCGTTTTGGTCTACTGAACTAATTTTTAGTTTATTGTATAACTTTTTTTATAAACACTTAAGTAATTAAAGGTGAGGCATAAGTACGGCCTGATGGTAAGTAGTTACCGTAAAGTCTATGTAACTCTGTCAATACCAGATATATAACTTACGCGTAGCCGATTCAAAAAATAAAGTACGCTAAACCCTGTAATAGGAAAACATTTCTCTCCAAATGCTTCCTATGAGCACTAGAGACATAGTAGTATTTGACTGTAGATTTTTATAAGGTGGAGGTCCTTCTCTAGTCGAGCAAACTCGCTTGTGCAGTGCCCTATCTGTCTTGTAATAGTTTCTAAAATGTATTAGGTTGTGGATTTTTGTGAGGTGGAAGTTTTTTCTAGAAATAGAAATAGACATTTATTCGCAGAAACATGTGTAACAAAGTTCTAAAATAATCTGTACAAAGAATATTCTGCCTTTTTTTAAAGGCATGTAAATATTAAGTTAGCCTTTTAAGCTAAAAAAATGCGGGGCAGTCTTTGGGGACTGCCGATAGAAGTGAAAACTAAGTTACTTGTAAATTGTATCGTCGAGCTTTAGATCATTATTTTTGAATATGGAAAGATTTCAGTGACGATGACGCAAGTTCCACGATTTTTGTTCACCTAAAAAATGCGCCTAAAGAAGTTTTCACTTCAAAAAAGTTAAACTACTCGATTGAATGGTGCGTTATATTTCTTAAAATGTTATGAATCTAACTTTACACGTGGTTTCCGATAACTATTCATTAAGTTTACACAGAATAGAAAATAGCGTTACTAAAACCGAACAAAGGATTATGTTACGGTACTAAACAAAGGAGTTTGTACATTACATCGTTTGTTCATGAAAGTTGTTATTACCAGTATTAAGATCATGTGCACATCAAAAGCTGATCTATTGTTCAGCGTGTTCTATGAATATATTGTTATATTCTGTGGATTATTGGGAGGTAGGAAACTGTCTTGTGTGTGTGTAAGTCATTTGTTTTATTGTTTACTGTTCTAATTAGGGGCTATTAATAGTATAACTGAAAAGGTAGAGAGCAAATTGATATGTACGTGTAAGTTCGTTCACAGGAACTATGAGATTTCATTATACTTATAAAATATTTTAAGAAATGTTGTACTTATCATTGGCCTTATCATTTGGTAGTAGAATATATTGATTTGGTTTTATCCTCGCATGATAAAAAATAAGGACAACTAAGTGTGCCTAAGATCTTGTTTGTTCTTTTCTCTCATCTTTTCATGTATCTTGTTTGTTTAATTAATACATAAAGTATATATTTATTGTTCTTAAAAGTGTTTATTTTTTTTTGTGTTCTGGACCAATTGCGATTCAACTAGCCGACTGTATTTTAATGTCGTTTAAGTTTTCCCTTATTAAATTGTAAATTAAATTAAAATTATACAATAATTTTACACATATTATATATTGAGACTGAGAATGTAAAAAGGTTTAACATTGTTATAACAATGTTAAACCTTAAATAAACCTTTAATAAGCTATTCTTATTTTATAAGGCAACATTATAATGTTGCCTTATAAAATAACAATAGCTTTAAAAAATTAAAACCTAAAACAAGTGAAAATGGAATTCGGAAAATAGAAACGGTAATTATTATTATACCTAATTGTTTTCAAGACTTCCTTCTATTTTACGATTGTGACCTTCCACCAGTATTAATATCAGATTACAATACGAAATTAATGTTTGCCGGCTAAAAGCACTTAATAACTTTGTAATGGCCGACCGAACGACCGTGACTCCCTGTGTCTAACAGCTGCGTTCGACATTAAAAATAATATTAAAAATATTCAGGTTGGTAAGGTCAAATGTTGAATTATAAAATACTAGCTGTTGCCCGCGGCTCCACCCACGTGGATGTCGGTTATCGCTGCAAAAAGTAGCCTATGTGTTATTCCAGACCATAATCTATCTCTGTGCCAAATTTCATCCAGATCCGTTCAGTAGTTATTTAGAGAGGTAGGGCACCATACTAGCGAGCAGGCCCGTCTGGGGAAGGACCTCCACCTTACAGAAGACCACAGCCAAATGACTACACACAGCGGTGTAGTTGTGTTCCTGTGTGTGAGTACAGGTCTCCAGCGCTCATTTAGGAATGCGTTTTGAAAGAAACGTATTCCTATCCCAGGGTTACTTCCATCTTAAAGCTCTGGTGTAAAAAAACTGGGTTGGCAACACGCAAGTGTTACCTCTGGTAATGCAAGCGTCTATAGGCTACGGATACTACTTAACATCAGGCGGGCCGTATGCTTGTTTGCCACCCAAGTAGTATAAAAAAAAAAAAAAAAAAAAAAAAGTAGTTTTTACGTGAAAGAGTAACAAACATCCATCCATCCATCCATTCTTACCATCTTTCACATTTATAATATTAGTAAGGATTAAATTGAAAAAGCACTTTTATAAAGTAATTTATACCTTTTTAATAATAATAGGCGTCCAGACCAATTTCGGTCACGGTGGCCAATCTCAAAGTGTGCGCAAACTCGGATATACTCACTCTTCCCTCAATCTTATTGAACGATGGGACTGCAATCCGATACAATCTGAGATAAATCAGGCGCAGGATCAACGGTTTTACGTGCTTTTCGAGGCACGGAGGGGTCCTACCGTGTTTTTAGAAAATGGTCATCAATCTACGCCCATTGTACGTCATTTTATATTTTAAGGTTTTTATTGTCTTTTGTTCGTATATTATTTGGTGTACAATAAAGAATATTCTATTCTATTCTACGGACCGATCCAAGGATTTCTACAGGACATGGTGCTGGGTAAAGCATATCCACCGGCTGCCAACAACCGTCACTAGGTCGTAGGTCCTTCTTGTCAGAGGCCTCTATAGGCTTCGTTTTGGTCGCCACTCCAAAACCGTTCTTCCTCAACAGCCATTAAAACTACGAGCTACATGCCCTGCCCGTTGTCACTTAATTAAAGCACCTTAAGATAGGTAAGACACCATACAAGCGAAGGAACTTCACCTTAAAGATCAGAGCTAAGTAATTAGACAGTGGTGCAGTTGTGAAAACCTTTACTCACACACAGTAGTGTGTGAGTATAGGTTTTCAGCGCTCATTTGCCGATAGATTTTAACTAAAAGTATTTCTATCCC
Organism: Trisateles emortualis; assembly: GCA_947095525.1. Classification (NCBI taxonomy): domain Eukaryota; kingdom Metazoa; phylum Arthropoda; class Insecta; order Lepidoptera; family Erebidae; genus Trisateles; species Trisateles emortualis. Next base: position 8,516,373 of record OX352740.1, on the reverse strand, counting down.
AGGCAACACGATCCCAAAACCTTGGTGTTAAAATAGCTGGATCGGTAACTTCTCGTATTTATTTATTTATTTATTTATCAATAAACACTTACATCTATCATTACAGACTAAATCTAATGCGATAGTATTGAAAGCGTCCATAGGCTACAACTGCTTACAATTACGTGAGGAATATGCTAGTTTGCCACCTAAGTAGTATAAAGTATAAGTAATAGTAAGTAATAAGTAAGTATAAAAAAATCTAGCTATATCGGTCTCATTTCTAAATAATAATATTAAAAATAAAACAAACTTAACGTGATTTCTCCGACAATTCTTCTAAGAAGAGAGAACGAACATTTAGCCTAATTGAAAATCCATGTTAGTTTTATAATCTTTAGAATTTTCCAATCTGTGCGATATTTGAAGGGTAAGTACGCTTGGTAAAAATGTTTTAGCCTCACTTTGCATACTTTTTGTAAAATGAGGATGAGCTTGGCGGTTATTACACTATAAATTAGTTTGCTACCGCCCATAGACTAGTCTTGAGAGGTTTTCTGCCGTTTATAAAAACGCCCGCTCTTGAAGTATTCGTCCGCATATTTTAGTTTTTTTTTCGTTGACTACCACGGTGACAAACAAGTATTTAAATACATAGCTTTATGTTTATTTTTGACTAGCGGCCTGGGTTAAACTATTTTTTGTGCAATTTTCTTATTTAGTTCCCTTAAGAACATAAACATATTAGAAAATTTTAAAAAAATTAATAAAATCGATAAAGCCGTTTTCAAGTTATGGTGTTACCAAGGGCAATAGGGATTCAATTTTGTTCTAACACTCAGAGGACAGAAGTGTGTTCATCAAAGAATTTATGAAATAAAGTATCAAACGACATCTACAGCTTAGTCTGTTAGTCTTAGCGGTCTGTTGTTTAGTGTCACTAGCCACTAAACAACAGACCGGTCATAATAAATGTTTAAATTTCCATTTATTTGGCACTTAAGTTAACACACTTCCTACTTCAGTCACAATTGAATGAAAAAACAATGTGAAGAATTACCGAGTCAACAACTAGTTAAAGTTCTCCTTATCCAAATACTATCCTGGCTTTTATACGCAATATAATATGACTTTAGGCGTCGGGAAGTGACGACCCCACCGCCCACTGGTGCAGGTATACGTAGTTATTTAACTGCCGGTGCCTGCACTTGTGCAAGCAGTCAACCGAATAATGGCGGTCAAACCATTCTAATATGGCGGAAGCAAATAGTAGACATAGGACGGGCAGCAGCGTCCCTATGTAAAGACTTCCGCCACTGCGATCGCCAACCCGCCTGCCAAGCGTGGCGATTATGGTAAATCCCCCCCAAAATGATCCGCACCAATAAAAATCGGCCCCTAGTCCCCGGCAGTCCCGCTATTCCTGGCTCAGGTAGCGGCCATGGTAACGGTGGGACAAGGGGTGCTAAGAATCTCCGGCAGAGACCAGGCTACCAAAAACAACGACAGCTGGCCCTGGCAACATATAACACGCGCACACTACGGACCGACGAGAAGATTGCCGAACTGGAGGAAGAATTGAGCAAGCTGCGATGGGATGTTATAGGGCTATCTGAAGTCCGTAGAGAGGGAGAGGACTCGATAACGCTCAAATCCGGCAACTTGCTCTACTTCCGGGAGGGCGACCAACAGTCCCAGGGTGGTGTCGGGTTTATCGTCCACAAGTCCCTCGTAAACAACGTGGTCAAGATCGAGAGTGTGTCGACAAGGGTAGTGTACCTTATACTCAGAATCACCAAACGGTATTCGTTGAAGGTCATACAGGTATACGCTCCAACATCGGCGCACCCCGATGATGAGGTCGAAGCTATGTATGAGGATATTTCCAGAGCCATACATAGCACCAAGACCCACTTCACCGTTGTCATGGGGGACTTCAACGCAAAACTGGGCAAACGGAGCGGTGATGAGCTGAAAGTGGGGCAATTTGGGTATGGGCATCGGAATCCCCGGGGCCAGATGCTGTTCGATTTCATGGAGAAGGAGGGACTCTTTATGATGAACTCCTTCTTCAAGAAACACGAACAACGCAAATGGACCTGGGTGAGTCCTGACGGTGCAACCAAAAACGAGATTGACTTCATCATGTCGACGAAGCGGCAGATATTTAATGATGTCTCTGTGATCAATGCGGTGAAAACCGGGAGCGATCACCGACTGGTAAGGGGCACATTAAATATCAATGCCAAGCTGGAAAGATCTCGACTGATGAAGTCAACGCTCCGACCTGCACCTATCCAAACCCAAAACCCCGACAGCTTTCAGCTCGAACTGCTGAACCGCTTCGAGAGCCTAGGTGATTGCGTCGATGTGGACGATTACAACAACAGGTTCGTGGAAACTGTCCGTTCGGCTGGGTCTAACAGTTTTAAAACCCGCCGAACAAAAGAAACGAAAAAGATCTCCGACTCAACCATCAAGCTCATGGAGGAAAGGCGAGAGATGGTTTTGCAGTCCTCAGATGATGCTGGCCGATACCGGCTGCTCAATAGGCAGATCTCTAAGTCTTTGACTCGCGACCTTCGCCAATACAATACAGATTGTATTAAACAGGCTATAGAGCAGAACAAGGGCTCCAAAGTGTTCGCTAGAGATCTGTCTATCGGGCAGAGCCGATTGACCAAGCTGAAGACTGGGGACGGCAGAATCATATCGTCCAGGCCCGAGCTGGTGGAAGAGATCGAAACGTTTTACAGGCAGCTGTACACGACAACTCGGTCACCTGTTAGCTCTTCGACAGACGACCCAAGAGCTAAGTTGTCCCGACATTATACCGATGATATCCCGGTCGTCAGCCTAGACGAGATCAGTATGGCTCTCAAACAGCTAAAGAACAACAAGGCGCCGGGTGAGGACGGAATCACAAGCGAATTGCTAAAGGCTGGTGGAAGGCCGGTGCTAAAGGCACTGCAAAAGCTTTTTGATTCCGTCATACTCGCGGGCAAGACGCCACAGGCATGGCACAGGAGTGTGGTGGTGCTGTTCTTCAAAAAGGGTGATAAAACTCTGCTGAAGAATTACAGACCCATCTCACTCCTGAACCACGTCTACAAGCTGTTTTCGAGAGTCATTACGAATCGTCTCGCGTTCAGGTTTGACGACTTCCAGCCTCCCGAACAAGCCGGTTTCCGAAAAGGGTTTAGTACCATAGACCACATACATACGCTGCGGCAGGTTATACAGAAGACCGAGGAGTATAACCAGCCTCTATGTCTAGCGTTTGTGGACTATGAGAAAGCCTTTGATTCGATCGAGACCTGGGCTGTGCTACAGTCTCTCCAGCGGTGCCAAATTGACACTCGGTACGTCGAAGTGTTGAAGTGCTTGTATGAAAACGCCACCATGTCGGTCCGTTTCCATGATCAGAGTACGAAGCCTATCCAGTTGCAGCGAGGTGTAAGACAGGGAGATGTCATATCCCCGAAACTCTTCACCGCTGCACTGGAAGATGCTTTCAAGCTTCTGGATTGGAATGGACTCGGCATCAACATCAACGGCGAGTACATCACTCACCTTCGATTTGCCGACGATATCGTGGTCATGGCTGAGACCATGGAAGACCTTGGCGCAATGCTCGATGGCCTCAGTAGAGTCTCACTACAAGTGGGTCTTAAAATGAACATGGACAAGACCAAGATTATGGCAAATGTCCATGTCGCACCCACCTCTGTCACAATTGGAGGCTCTACACTTGAAGTTGTTGACGAGTATGTCTACCTGGGACATACAGTCCAGTTAGGTAGGTCCAACTTCGAGAAAGAGGTCACTCGTCGAATCCGACTCGGCTGGGCAGCGTTTGGGAAGCTACGTCATATCTTCTCGTCCCAAATACCGCAGTGTCTCAAGACGAAAGTCTTTGACCAGTGTGTGTTGCCAGTGATGACATACGGATCTGAGACGTGGTCGTTCACTATGGGCCTCGTGCGAAGGCTCAAAGTCACCCAACGAGCAATGGAGAGAGCTATGCTTGGAGTTTCCCTGCGAGATCGAATCAGAAATGAGGAGATCCGTAGGAGAACCAAAGTAACCGACATAGCTCGGAGAATTGCCTTCATTAAGTGGCAATGGGCCGGGCACATAGCTCGCAGAACTGATGGCCGTTGGGGCAGAAAGGTTCTAGAGTGGCGACCACGAACTGGAAGACGAAGCGTGGGCAGGCCTCCAACAAGGTGGACCGACGACCTGGTAAAGGTTGCGGGCAACCGATGGGCGAGGTCGGCTCAGGATCGAGAGTTGTGGAAAACCTTGGGGGAGGCCTATGTCCAGCAGTGGACGTCTTTTGGCTGAGATGATGATGATGATGATGATGATAATATGACTTACTATTTAAACTCTTGCCCGACGCGACACGGTTTGCAAAAGCGTGAAGTTGTGACCTGAATTTCAATCATAATAATTATTTTAAAATAGTCATTCTAGGAATTCATTCAATTCACGTGCTTGTTCGCGAAGGGTAATTACTAACTACTGCAACTATTTTTATTATATTACTAAATGACAAATGCCACCAAATGATTATATATAACAAAAAAGGCATGTTCGTATGTTTTATTTGTTTTTAAAAAGACAACTCACGTACTAGAGCACAAGCTCTGTGTCACGCGTACTTAATGAGCTAAGATTTTCCCAAATTAAAAAAGTTTTGAAACAAAGGAAACCGCATTTAAATCAAAGTAAATTAGCCACTAAGATGCAACAGGCACACATAAAACGAATTCTATTATATTCTATTATTCTAAAAAAAAGCATTTGTTACCAACAACACCACTGGACGACACCCCTAGCGCTATCGTTGGTAATAATGATTTACATGACATTCACAAAGATACTACTAGGTAGGGTTAGATATTATCCTATGTGTGATTTAAAACCTGATGAGCTGTGGAAGTCGCAGAGTGAGCTCCAACAAGAAGGACTGATACGAACTGGTGAACCTTGCAGACAGCCGATGGATCACGAGACGTAGGAATCCATGAGACCTACATATGTCCAGCACTCCTAGCTACACCGAATCAATTATAAAACATTAAATGTTCAAAAACCAGTAAAAAGATAATAAAAAGCCTATTTAATAATTATTTTAAGTTATTTATACCATAAAATAATTGTACCGTGTTTTTACATGTCAAATAAAATCACTGTAGCTAATGCCAGCGGTCGCGTGACAATCAGAAATTAAAAGTATTTTGTAGATTTTTACTGTATTTTAAGGTTCCGTTGGAATGGAAATTCCATTATGAAAAAATCTTTTGTCTAAGCCCATTTCGAAGTCTAGTTTCTTTCAGATTGTCCACCCATTCGAGGCGCTATTTGTTTTTGTATGTCTATCCATAATGGGGTTATCGAGTCAAATGGGGACAAAGCTCTCCTTGACATCATGTTAAGAATATATTTAAGGTTTCGAGAATATTCTATACGTTATAAATAATTATTTAGTAGATAGACGCAATACTTTTTGGAAACTCTTTTTGAGCGATAACATCAGGCGGATCGTATGCTTATTTGCCACCTAAGTAGTATCAAAAAACTATTATATTATATCTTGGATCACGGTTATCTGATCCAAAAACTAGCCTAAACCTTAGATAAAGCTTGTACAAAACCTTTATCTAATCTGACATCAGATAGCTGAGTGTGATTTGTATTATTAAAAACTTTATTTATGTATATTTTTTAATAATATAAAATTAGCTAATTAAGTTACTACGTTCCGGTAATTTCCTCCTTATTTAGTGAGGACTTTAGAAACAGGAACCTTCTTACAATACGTGCCGTGTCGAAGAGCACTGCTTCGTGTATCAGACCCTTGCCCCATCAACCCAACACGAGTCTCATTATTATTATATTATACAGAACACGTTTAAACAAATTATTCTCCATAGTCCTGTGAACTACTAATTTACAAACGATGTTTGATAAGTGCAAATTGGTTTGACTGACTAATAACAGCGCCGTATACGACGTAATTATGACTAATGGTATGATTATTTTTATTCTGACATAATAACTAGTACAATTACTTTTATAGTGCATGTAAAATTGAAAATATAGTCACTACTTTGAAGGCAATTTTCACTGACATACTTTTATAAAATAATTGTGTAATTTTCTCATTACTACTTTTTGACGTCAAACATTTTTAATATATTGTATGTACGACTATAGTATATTTCACATAGCATGGGTACTGTGATGTTTGATATTTGAATATGAAGATGTATGAAAATGATTCAATCAATCTCTAACCAATCGGCTAATCGAACGATCAAGAACCTAGAGTTTAGAATCGATGGTTTCTCATTTAATCTTTTATCATTTTCATTGATCTTTATCTACAAATGTCAAATGTCACAGTACCGATGCTACGTGAAATATACTATAAGGAAAGTTTTTACTTCATAAGAATTATATTAAACATTTAAACTAACTGAACTAATAATAACTCTAATGTTAAATTCGTAAAGTATTTTTTTGTTGTCCTCTTCAATGCAATGAAATCGCATCAACCGTAGTTTTTATTATTTGCCAGTATTTACCCATGGCTTGGCAAAATATGTAATCAATTATTTAGTGACAATTGGGCATTGACATGACGATATTAAAACAGCATAATAAAACAGAAAGTTTTGCTTTAACGTTCACGAAAAAGTTCAATAACAATGTCAGCAGGTAATAATTCCTGATAAAATATTAACAAAACGTTGGCAACGCGTAAACTATTTCAAACTGTACCTTAGATACAAAGTTTTATGGAAGTTCTACACTTACCTTGAATTTCTGACGACCACGCTATTCTAGTTGGCAACATCCTTTACGATGAAGTTGTAAACTGGAAACTTTCACTAAGTCAGCAAGGGAAACTAAAATCAAATCTTTTGTTGCTTTATTGTCATTGTACCTTAAAGTTTGTGGCTAAGTTAAAGCCGCAAGGAATTATAGATATGCGAGGTTAAACAAGCCTACCGCAGTTAGTTTGAAGATGGGTAACCATTTTCTAAAAACATAGCGAGGGTCGACTGAAATCAGTCTGTAGAACTATTATTATAACCCTAGTGTGTTTCACATGGCATGGCTACATACTGAGACTTTTGACATTTAAAAATAAAAATGACAAAAGACAATTGGTTGGTATTTTCCTTGAAACTGCTACATACATCTATAGATATTATGTATTTTAATAGTACCGTTTAGATAGATACTAATAACTTTATTTTTTCATTAGAGGAACGAGTTTAAGACGGGTTTCCAACTTGATTTCGAAACTCGATGATAAGATTATTATTATATCGAACACACTTTGTTAATAATTCAGTTATGCGATATTTTATACCATCGATGCTTTATTTGATGACTATATTTATTTTTATGACATCAATATTTTTTTAAACAACTTCCGCACTAGGAAACAAGACCTGTGTCGCGGAGGACTTTACAAACTTACAATTCACGGACGCAAAGTACACCTAGACTTGGGACAACACGATACATGTGATCGAACCCACAACACGTTGCACGGTGGTAAATGGCGAGGTAACCACATAAGCCACTGACCCAAACATGCGCAAAAATATGATATACCATTTCAAATATTTGAGTAATTAAACAGCCATATATGAATATATGTATAATAAATTAGAGAAAGTTATAATGTTACTTTTGTTAGAAATTAAAGGAATATTGACAAAAGCAGAACATTATAAACCAAATGGAAATTTCGTGCAATGGGTATCAAATTGACCGTTGTAAAACGTGTTCTAGAAACTTCCAATTGGAGTTTCAACTTTGAGAGCAGCGTGTCTGTGTGGAACGGTAGTATTTGTTACACATTGTTGTACCTTATAATTAAATTCTGTGTGTAACAATGAACACACTGCCGTCCATAAGCTATAATGTTGTTATTTAACATCAGGTCGATTTTTAGTTTGTGATTATTACCTTAATAGTAATTATAGAAATTTTTAATTTGCCGTCTTTTACATTATGTTCTTGAATTTTTACTGTATTAGCTGTAAGTTTTCCTAATAAAAGAATCAGAAAAAAACTCTGTCTATATATTTTCTAGCTGGTATACTTCTCAAGATAAAAATGCCGCTAAATTCCTTTTTTATACGTCTTCAACTTAAAAATGTCGTCAACTATCTTAAATATTCCAAAAAGGGATTATTAAATCCCTTTATATTTATCACTACATAGTATAAAACAAAGTCGCCTTTTCTGTCCCTATATCCCTATGTGCGCTTAAATCTTTAAAACTACGCAACGGATTTTGATGCGGTTTTTTCCAATAGATAGAGTGATTCAAGAGGAAGGTTTATATGTATAATACATACATCATATACTAAGGCAACATTGGTAATTTTAGAGGTTTCTAACGTGATGTCGTAAATTAACCTATTTTTTTGGGCTTATTTAGCAATTTAGCAAAAACGCTGCCTAAACCCTACGAGTTAGATCAAATTAATGTACTACAGTATTGTACACCATAAAAAGGTCTACAAAAAAATCCGCGATGGTATATGTTTATCTTTTAGGGATAACCCACATTAACCATTTTTATTGTTTACTTTTTACGTGAAAAAATGGCTTATTTACGAAGCTATTTTAAGCAATACGGCATTAATCCTAATCGAATTAAGTACCTTAAATACAGTGTGCAATTAATATAGATCAATATGGTTCCTTACAGCATGTAAATTAAACAAATATTTTCGGAGATATTACAAATTTAAAATTTGCGTTAAAAAGTAAATAAGTAAAAATGTGTAATGTAATAAAAATTGTATGAATTTAGATATTCCAAAGATAGCAGGAAATCTTCATAGTAAGTATAGGGAAAGAGGAATTGTTTTACTCCAAATTTAATGTGTGCAGGCCAGGGGCAGTAATGAATGAATCAAAAATACTGGATCGATTTTAATCATGTTTTCATTGAGTGACATAGGCATATATATTTTATGCCCGTGCAAAGTCGGAGCGGGCCGCTATGTTTTTATATACAACGTTCATGTTTTTCTGTAGTGTATTTAATTTAGTATCAGCATTGCACCCGTGCGAAGCCGGGGCGGGTCGCTAGTATATAATATTTTTCTTTACTAGCATTTTTACAATTATTTTGCGAAATTTTCTATAACTAATTTTTATGTCTAAGTAGTTCATAGATCCGAGTCTGAATGTATTGGTTTTCTGTGTATTAATAAACTAAAAATATGGATAATTGATTCATTACCACTTATTTTTACCAGCTTTTATTATTAGCCTAGTTTTAAACTTTATTGAAGTCGCAATGTAGCTTAGTTAGTTTTTAGTTCGTTTTTTTTAGCTCAAATTTAACAACCATTTTCTTTTCTTTTTTAATATTTTTATTTCTTCAATGACGCGAGTTTAAATGATGCATTTCTAGTAATAAAATCAAATTGTGCTTTAAATAATGCTACAATACATACTCTGCTGCATCTCTAAGTTAATATAAACATTTCTTTGGAGCATTGCCAAGAACCACAATGAGTAATTAATTGTTCCTACTGCTCTACCATCAATCACGGTAGTTTTTTCTTTTAAGGCAATCTTGGCAACATCAGTGATATTTCAGTTTTGTAGCCTTAGCCTTTGATTTATCTTAAATGGCACAAAAAACAAGTCACTAAGATGTTTTTGTAAGATATTGATGACATAATAATAGCAACCCATATACATATGTCCCAATGTTGGGCATGGGTCTTCTCTCCTCTATCAAGAGAGAGGATTTAGGCCTTAGTTCACACACGTTAGCCGAATGCGGGTTGGTGAATCGGACATGTCTTTAGAATTTCTTTTAAGATATATTGGTTCCCTTATGATGTCACCGTTAGCAGATGGTAAATGGTAATGGTAATGCCTAATTTATTAATTAATACAATTTAAAAGTTGGTTGTGGAGCTAACCATCAAGTGGGACGTTTGGTATAATAGTGATTATTACGTCTATTCATAGCAAGAAATAAAAAAAGTAAAACCTTGTCCTACGACAAAACGGAGCGTTTGTTGACTAAAGTTTCTTGAAAAGCCAGAGAATTTTCTAAGAATGTACTTGCTTCTGATCCCTTTTTCTATGCCTATATAATTTTGAACACTAACAATGTAAGGATAACGCAAAGTTTATTAGTTTGAAAGTTTCATAACTTCGTCTCTCTGCTTAATTGTACTAGCAAATTAACCCTTAACCTTTCTTTGAATTTTGAAATAGATAGTGGGATGGCAATCAACTGGAAGAACAGCTTCTTAGTTAAGTAATAGCAAAAATAAAAGTTTACTGTATTTTCCTTTTATTCTTGTCTTTGTTGTCGATGTCAATTCTGTTTCATTAAGGACATTGTCTAAGTTTACTCTGTTGAAGGCTGTTCAATCTAAATTTAGAAATGTTCACTCCTTTGAATTATAAAAAGGTATGTTTGTCAATATATACCTAGGTAGAATCTACTAGTATCTAGTACTAATATGAGTTTTCTTTTCATTAGTTTCAATAACTATTTGTACCAATCTGATCTAAATTTAAAAAAAAACATTAGTACAGCTAAACTTTGGCGTTAGTGCCACGTCTTAAAACTGCGGTGTTGTGTATTTATCAATATTAAAATTGTAACTTATTACATTTTCACAATTAGTGTTTTCATTTTTTGACAACATTTTCTGTTTTTCTTCAACAACAATCTTGTTTTAAATCAACAAAATATAGTAAGGTATAAAAAAATGAAAATGTCTTGAAGGTAACGTAAATCGACCGTCACTATTACCCTCAAGAAATAGAATCACTTGGTGACATAAAATGAAATCCATAACATATGATAACGCTGCTCCGAGATATCATGCCTGAATAAGATAGATTCACAACCTGAGTTTTATGTACTTTGCCTCAACAAAGTTGTTATTTTATCTCATTTTAAAAACATTTTGTAGAATTTGACAGAATAGTTCAGTCTTAGCATTTTTCCACTCGCTTATAATTTATATCCAGCTGTGTACATAATATTCTTCAGATTTTATGTTCGAACTCAAGGCAAGAACGATATATTTAGCCTACAAATGCCTGCTTACGCCCGGATTAGTCGCCATGTTACATAATTGTTTTCAGTAGAGATTTTCTAAGGCCCTTGTTTTATATTATATACAAAAATACGAATATACTTCTAAGCACTACGTCGACGTTTCTCATTTCCTTCACACATCTCGTAGGGAGAGTTCCTAATTTTTTATTTGGGCCTCGCTTTTTAAGTAAGTATAGTAGTAGAAAAAGCGATTAAAGAACAAGAGGAAATCTCATTTATCCCAGAGAAATGGCGAACGCATTGATAAGGCGAAGTTGTGAAGACCGTGGCATGAACAGACAACCGTAAAGTTTGAAACTCCATTCTTCTGATTGCGGTCTAACGGATAGGGGAGTTTAAAATTGTTTTGTACCAGAACAGAATGCTCAATCAATACAATTTGCGTTTGGTTTTGAAAATTTTAATTAGTAAGTTTTGTACTAACAAGTTTATTATCATGATTGTAAAGGAAAATGTTAATAGGCCTGTTTAATTACTTTGTTTACGAGTTCTTCAAGCGATAGTAATTGAATGATCAGACTAATAATTTTACACTAAGAATTTCGCATTTCGTTACCAGAATAGTTTTGTTACGAAATTCCGTCACTATTGATTTAGCTCAAAGTTTAGTGTTGTTCTTTATGTAGAAAGTGCTTTGTATTAGACACCTAACTTAAACTTTCAGCTGCTTAAAGAATTTTCAAAGAGTTATAATTATAGATATTATATTTATAGATTGAAAATTTGCTTATAAAGTGAGAGGTAAATTAGGACATACAAATCTTCGATAAAAATAGGATAAATAATTTTTCAGTTGCAAGTCTGGTCTAATGACTTTGCCACCATTGCGACGAATGAGCGAGATAATGTTTGTTCCGAGTCTGGATATAGTTTGTATTCATGAATTTATGTAACGTCCACTGCGGTGGACACAAGCTTGTAAGCTTGCAAGCTAATATGAAGTATGTTTTAATAATAATAATAATAATAATTTATTTTCAGATAAAATCCATAGTGTTAGTAACAATTATTTTTAATCTATGTTAGTAAAATCGGAAACATCTACTTCAGTAGCACTCTTACGAACTCCTTCATAATGCAGGAGTCGTACTTATCTGCAATAACTCTAAGGATTTAAGGAAACAAAAAAAAAGTAAAATCTTAAGCGCTTTAGTATTCGGTAACTTCACGAAGCAAGTTGAGTGGCAATTGAAATAATCTTACTCATGCAATATCTCTGCAAACAGCCTTAGCCTATAATTTTTTAGAAGCTCCTATAATACATAAAGTTTGTAGTAAAAGTAAAGGTTTCAAGCTTTTATATAAATAAAGTATATATTATATATATACCAACTGGAAACGTTACACAGACCTAATACCAGAGTTCTGAACACCCGAATCATTCTTGGGTCGTAACTTTGACGTAAAAGAAATATATCGACAAAATATCTCAACAATTACTACCAAGGCAAGTTTGTGTTTTATATTTGAGCTTAGCTTAGTCATTAGTTTGTAAAGTCTAACGTTCGATTTGTTCCTAATAAGTAATTAACTACCCTAGTCAATGTGTAAAGATAATAATGAAGAATCACTGGCACGAAAAAGTTACTTACCAAGAAGCTTACAGAAAAGCATAGCAAAATTACTACTCACACTGTAGTATATTTCTTTCTGTACGTGGTAAAGAATATCATGATGCCATAAAGCAATTTATTTTTAATCTTAATTAGAAATTCGTAATATGTCAACTTAATTACCTAGCATTGAGGTTCTCATTTTTCGCAATTCAAATTAAAAACAAGAAATTATCGCTATAAGGACATTATGGTTGTCATGGTTTTCCAACATTTTTTCAACAATTGTTTTCCTATTCCAAAAATAACCCATCACAAAACTGTATTCATCAGATATTACAAGCATCTATAACTTTATATAGTCTATTGTAATAAAATAAAATCTGCTTGCTATCAGGCGGGATGTATGCTTGATAGTCACCTAAACAGTATAAATAATCAGGTAGGTATCTGCCTAATAAATTACCTTTATTGCCAAACATGTTTTTCATACCTGTCCCCTATTATAATAATTCACGTATTTTCTGTGAATGTGTTACATACAAAATAGATTTTATGACAGCTATACGCATGATTGAGCTTTCCTGTTTTTTCCTGTGCCTCTCGTTTATGAACATTTTATGGTCTACGGATCGTGTTATTTTCGTACATAAATCATGGAGTTATTTTTGAAATAAAGAATCAATTTCATTTCAGTCTAATAGTCTATAGCTATAGGTACTATAAAGCTGAAAAGTTTGTTTATTTTTTTAACCGACTTCAAAAAGAGGAGGTTATCAATTCGTGTGTATTTTTTTTTTGTACAAACGCGTTAATCTCTGGAACAACGAGTACACACGGCAACCGAGATATGTATGCGGGGCCGCTTACGTAAGGGTAGAGTTTTAATTAAAATATAGATAGTGTTTATAGACTGTTCTGTAAGTGGCGCAATATAACTACCTATATATACTTGTGTTTCGATCGAGTCCTGCATTCGGTTCCCGGGGCGGAGATAATACTACAAAACTTTCGGATTTATAATATTATTGCGTATTATATTAACAACAAAATAGTTAACGTATTGTTAAAAATAAACATTAATAAAAAACTTTCCTATCTTTACAGATAAAATACAAACTTCGGCAGTAACGAAAACCACTGTGTGGCAGTGATTGAACTAAATCGGAGTTTCTTTTATACGCCTGACAATAACTACAGCACCGATGAGGCTTGTGAACCATGAGTGCTTGGTGTTGCATCGCGATCATGATGTCCACTATCAGCACCAGTGTTCTATCACCGGCTCCACAAAAGACTGAGGCTAAAGAAGCTTATGGTAAGTTATCATTTATTGTTTACTGGCCTGTTGGTCTAGTGGTTACTAACACTGACTGCTATGCCGTAGGTCGTGGGTTCGATTCCCACCCAGGACAAATCTTTGTATGATGAGCACGAATGTTTGTTCTGTGTCTGGCTGTAATTTATCTATAATATGTATGTATTAAGGTCAGCTCAGGACCGAATGATGTGGAAGACCTTGGGGGAGGCCTATGTCCAGCAGTGGACGTCTTATGGCTGAGATGGATGTATGTATTTAGAAATATATAAGTATGTTTATAAGTTATCTGGTTGCCATAGTACAGGCTCTGCTTAGTTTGGGATCAGATAGCGATATGTGAGTTGTCCCGAAAATATTATTATTATTATTGTTATAACTAACTTTCATCTGCGGCTGCACTCTGCATTTTTGACTAAGTTGACATAACCTAAATTGGCATTTCGGCTATGTCAACTTTAGAATACTATTGAGAATACACACTGAATTATTGACAGACACGTTCAACGTAAACATGAATATGATATTGATACGCCAAGTGGCCATCATTCATGATGACGGACTGACCCCAATCCGCACGTGTGATTACTGCGGTCGGTATACGGGTTAAGTATTAGTATTCCTATATGTACGAGTCTATATGTATTGGCGTCTATCAGAATTTTGATTAAATTTGCTACTCGTAATGCAGTGGGTTATTTAAAGTGAAATATTTGAACTCTATGTATTTAATTATAAAATATAGGCTAGTTTTATAAGCTTTATATTGCCATTTTTGGAACAAAACCAAAAACACACATGTGGAAGCTTGTAAATGGTATATGCTAGCTTACAAAATAAGTACAATTTGTAAAATTTGCCGTAAGCTCCCCGAATGAAATAAAATAAAATATTTTTAGTCTTCGTTACAGTGCCGATGTTGATACATTACGTATGGTTTATTACTCTCTTTGCCAGTCAATACTATCTTTTGGTATAACAGCCTGGGGTGGAGCTCCAAAGTCGCGAATGATAAAACTGGAACGAGCGCAGAGAGCGGTTCTCAAGGTCATGACTTTCAAACACTTTCGGTTTAGTACCACACAATTGTACAGAGAATGTCAGATCATGACTGTGAGACAACTCTTTGTACTAAACAGTACCCTGCGCAAACATTCCTCGATCCAGTTAAATTTTGACCACCTGACTAAGCGTAGGACTACAAGGGTGTGTCCCGTGGAGAGACATAGATCGAAATTAGCGGAGCGACACTTTCGTGTCCTGGGCAGTCGTTTATATAACTTTATTAACAAGCAATGCAACATCTACACTTCTAATAAGTTTGAATGCAAAAGTAAAGTAAGTAAGTGGCTCATGACCCTTAGTTATGATGAGGTTGAAAAACTACTTATTTTATAAATTAATTAAGTAATAAATTGACTAAACCAAAAATAAAATACATACACAAGTATATAAACCTACATACACACGCGCACACACACACACACACACGCACACACACACACACACACACACACACATACACACACGCACGTACTCACGCACACACACACACGGACATGCACACACACACACATACACAGAAACCTGTATTATTCTTTATTTCATTTATTCTGTTCTTCTAAGAATCCCAACCATAATCCTATCGTCTTAATAGTTTAAAATTGAGAACCCTGACATCCATAACACAAGTTAAATCTTAGCTTGGGTGTCAGAGGTGTATAACTATGTGTATACTTACAATCTAAGATGATAAAAAACCGCTGTATCATATTCATGCCTACCTATGATTGTAATACTGGAAATAAAGATTATTATTATTATTGTGTTTGTTTATATTTCACAGCTTTTAGGCTGGTCATAACTACATTTACGGGTGGTAACCAAGTAAATGCAGCGTGTGTTGTGTAATGCTATGTAGGTGTTGTGTTTTCGTCAATTTGCAAAAATTTCCGGACTATTCTGCAGGTATTTAGTATTGCGGCTTTTTGTAGGGTTATGAACAAAGATTCATTTAACTGTAGTAGTTTAAGGCTATGGTGAAGATGTTTGGGAATGATACCGGTGGTGGAAAGAACTATGGGTACGACATATACTTTTTCCTGCCTCCAAATTCTTGCCACTTCTTCTTTAAGTTCTGCGTACTTGCTAATTTTTTCGGTAATTGTTTTTTGTAAATTGTGAGTGTTAGGGACTGCAATATCTATTAGGTAAGTAGTTTTATTGGTTTTGTCTTGTAGTGTTATATCTGGTCTATTGTAGTGGATGGTCCTGTCTGTTAGTATGGCACGATCGTAATAAAGTTTGTGTGTAGTGTTTTCTAGTATAGTTTGTGGTGTATAATTGTAGTAAGGTGTGTTTGTGTTCTGTATGAGATTGTGTTTGAGTGCTAGTTTTTGGTGAATTATGTTTGCGATTTGGTTGTGTCGGTGTGTATAGTCGGTTTGTGTAAGTATTGAGCATGCTCCGGTTATGTGCTGGATGGTTTCGGGTTGGGTGTGGCATCTGCGGCATTTGTCATTACTGAGTTTTGGGTCTTTAATAATATATTTTCTGTAATTTTTGGTATTTACTATTTGATCTTGTATAGCAATCATAAATCCTTCAGTTTCAGGGAAAAGATTACCGGTTGTAAGCCATTTATTTGATGCTGCTTTATCGATGTGAGACTGTTCTAAGTCGTGGGGGTGCCTACCGTGAAGAGTTTTTTTCTTCCAGTTTTCAATTTTGTGTATTTGTGGGTCATTATTGTGTCGTGTGTTTTGTACATTTGAATTGTCGCTTAAGTTTAATGGGGTGTAATTTAGGTCATTGTGGACTATGGCTTTATGAATGTGACTGGTTTCAGATTTTGCGTAGAAGAAAATTTTTAGATTATTAGTTTGGTTCTGCCACATGTGGTGGATATCTATTAACCCTCTACCTCCGTTAAGTCTTTTAACCGTAAGTCTTTCTACTGCAGATTTAGGGTGTAAGTGATTGTGATGTGTGAGTGTAGTGCGTGTGGTTCGTTCTATCTGTTCTATGTCTGTTTTTGACCATTTTATTATTCCGAATGAGTATGTTAATATAGGTATGGCGAAAGTGTTTAAAGCTTTAATGAGGGATTTCCCATTTAACTGTGTATTGCAGATCGCGTTTATTCTCTTTTTGTATTCTAATGTAAGTGTTTGTTTTATGGCTGTGTGATCTAGTCCTTTTAATTGTTTGTATCCTAAATATTTGTATAAGTCTGTCTGTTCCATTGCTGTTATTGTGTTTGTGTCATCTATTTCATAGTTACCGGGTTTGATTTTGCCTCTTATAATATGTAATGTTTTGCATTTATCTAAGCCAAATTCCATATTTATATCTTTACTAAATTGTGTTGTATTATCTATTAACGTTTTCATGTCTTTTACGGATTTTGCATATAATTTTATGTCATCCATGTATATGAGATGTGAAATAATTGTATCTACTGTTGTTTCTTTAAGGCAGTATCCGACTCGGCATCCATGCAATAGGTGTGATAACGGATTTAGGGCAAGGCAAAACCACAGTGGACTCAAGGAGTCACCTTGATATATACCTTTTTTGATTGCTATTTGTCTGGTAGTAATTGTTTTGTCTCCGCTGCTCAGTTGTAGGGTTGTTTTCCAGTGTGACATAATATTGCTTAAAAAGTTTGTTATTTTTGGGTTGACTTTATATATTTCTAAAATTTGTATTAACCAAGAGTGTGGAATGCTGTCAAAGGCTTTTTTTTAATCAATGTAGGTGCAATGGAGATTTCTATTTTTTGTTGTTGCGTGTTTATGGATAGTAGAGTCTATAATAAGTTGTTCCTTGCATCCCATGTGACCCTGTCGACATCCTTTCTGCTCTTCTGCTATTATATTATTTTGGCCTACATGATTGTTAATTTTTCGGGCTATTGCTGATGTAAGGATTTTATATATTGTGGGTAGGCATGTTATGGGTCTATATTGAGAGGGTAGTTCTGAGAAGGTTGATTTTGGTAGCATGTAAGTTATACCTGTAGCGATAAATTCTGGGATGTTCTGTTTTCCTAATATGATGTCTGTTAAGTTATTGGCTATTGATTTGTGTAGTGTTGTTAGCTTTTTGTACCAGAAATTATGTATTTTATCTATACCAGGAGATTTCCAATTATGAAGTTTAGATGTTATAATAGATATGTCTATTTCTGTGATTCTATCGAATTCCATTTCCTCAATAGTACTCCATTTATTTCTTTCTGCTGCTATCCAATCCGCTTTATCATTATGTTGTACCTGTTGTTCCCATATACCTGCCCAGAATGTTTCTAGTTGTGATTCCGTTGGTAATGTCGTGTTGTGTGTTGTGTGTATATCATTGTGTGGGTTTTGGAGATTTCTGTAAAAAGATTTTTCATTTGTGGTGAATAATATATTGTCGTATTTTCGTTTTTGAGCTTTTTTGTATCTTTTAAGTCTATGTACTTTTAGTGCTAATTTTTGTTTTATGGTATCTAGATATTCTTCAGGCTTTCTGTTACTATTTTCGTGTCTTGTGTGTAAACTTGTATTTTTAAATATTAGTTCTACTTTTTTAACTACTTTTTTTGATTTGTTGTTGTTAATGTATTGAGTAAGTCTTCCACAATCCGCTCTAAGCTTCTCGATATCTTTTTCTAGCCTAATTTGCCACGGTGGCTTATTGTTGTCTTTTGTTTTATTATGTCTTGAATAATCTGTTATTTTATAATTTAATTCTTCAGATATGACTAATGCAGTGCAGTATATTAGAGTGTTTATATCTATTAGTTGTGTGTCTTCAGATAGAAATCGATTCAATATATTTTTATTAAATAAACTAACTAATTGAAAAAGTTTGAAACTATACTTTAATTTTGGTAATCTTGGTCGGGCATCAGGGTTCATACCAGAGTATTGAGTGAGTGCTGTTCTAAATTTATCGTGTATTTGTTGAGTATGTAGTTCTAATATAGGGTTGTTGTCTGTTAGTGTTTCTATATCATTTTCTAATGTAAGTGTTATAGATTCTGTTTGTGTGGATTGTGTATGTGTATATTGTTGTAAGTGTGTTTGTGATTGGGATGTGGGTGTTAAAATTTGAGCTCGTAATTGTGATTCTGTATGTTCTTGTGTTGAATTATTATGTGTTAATGTTGTATGATTGTCATTTGTGTCTATATGTATATTTGCCTGTAGTTGGGATCGTACTTCTTCTTTTAACTGGTTGAGTATTTCTTGAGATAATAGTTTGTTTCTAACTATGGTTCTTCTTTGGTCCGAAATTCTTTGTTCAGTAACTTTAATTGCAGGAAATTGATTAGAGAAACGTTCGTGTAAATGTTTTCTGTATGTAGTCATATCTGTTTCTAATTTCGTGATAAAGTAGTAAGTACGCATGATAAATATATTTACTTCTTTGCTCCAGCTCATACGTACTCGGGGTTTTCCAGCCTTAGTGGACGCAGGCAACAAGGTATTCACCTCCTGCGCAACACTTGAGGTTGGGGTAGGTGTTTCGCGTGAGTTTTCATCCACGGAGGACACCGGTGTGGGAATATATGAGTTTGTTGATGGACTGAAAGGTTCTACTATTGAAACGGATGAATTTAAACTAATGTTGTCTGAATTGTGTGTATGCTGGTTATTGGATTGATTGGCTGTTATTTCTTCGGATGATCCGGAGAGAGCCCGCCTATTCAGCTCCTCTCCACTGACGGTTCGTATACTGAGACACCCAGCGTCAGCTCCAGGTGTGCCCCGGCGATCGCCCCCGGGCAGCGGTCCTATGCGTTTACTTCTTAAGTGCATCACCATAAATGGGTTCCCAGGGCCATGTTAGCCGCGCCAGTAGCTTAAGGTATCGCGTGTCCGCCCCCCACGTGAATCAGGTGGTCGATTCGGACGTATGGTTGGATTTGGGGGGCTTATTATTATTATTATTATTATTATTATAAAGACCCGTTTCTACTAAACGACCCATTTAGTAGAAACGGGTCTATATGAAAAATGGCAATATAAAGCTAAAAAAAGCTAAAGCATAGAGTTCATTTTTTGCGTGATTTAACAATAAATCATCATCATCATCATCTCAGCCAAAAAACAATCTGATTTCAAACAGACAGATTCAAAAAAAAAGCGTGGGCAGGCCTCCAACAAGGTGGACCGACGACCTGGTAAAAGTTGCGGGCAACCGATGGACAAGGTCGGCTCAGGAACGAGAGTTGTGGAAAACCTTGGGGGAGGCCTAACAATAAATATTCAAATTTAATTAATAGTGTGAGACTAGGGAATATAGTTGAAACATCCCTTCTAACGGCCCACATTCAGCAGCTACCATGCAGCTCAACCATTTCTTAGGGCGCTAACATGGCCTAAGTCACTATGTCTCCACGTCCATAATGGGTCATAATTATTAACTTTCAGATTAATAATAGTAGTAAATCAACTTAGGTAATAGTTACACTTATGAAGTTAAAAAAATAATTTTGCTGGTAAGCCAGAAAATTATGCCCGCCAATTGCCTTTCGACTAACTCCTTGACAGGTAGGTAAAGATCCTGGAGAAGAACTATCAATAAACTCGGGCCCTTCTTATAAATCACCACAGATATTTTTAACCCCGTTTCTTTAAAAGCACGTCAAGTCTGTCGTCTTTTAGTCCTACACCTGGTCCCTCTCCAGTCGTGTCGGATCGCCGTCCCATCGATTATACGACTAAAGGAATATTAATTCTCAAAAGTCCTATCTTACTGTCCGCGTACCTAAGTTATATAATTAAGCTTAATACCCACTGAGTTTAGGGATTTTATTAAGTAGATACTACATTAGTCTATACCGAACTTTGTTAGTCGCCACCTTGAATAAGATAGGATTTTCACGAAACTTTCCAAATCCCATTATACCCTGCCAAGAGGGATATTTTTTTAATTGCAATATTGAAACAGAATTTCGGTCATGATGGCATATCTCTACAGGGACTAGCCAATTTTGTGGAAGATATTGTAGTGCACAAGTGTGTGCGCAATCAACCTGTTTTTATTTCCTCATTCTCATAATTTAAAAAGCTCAATCAGATCAAACGTAGAACCAACAAGAGTGTAAACGCCACCAATTTCTAAATTAAGAGTATCAAAAACGAGTAAGTAGATACGCAAAATTTTTGAAGAAAATTTGAAGCGGATCTTTTCTTCGACAATAATGTCCAAGAAAACATCTGCTGTCTCTTTGGCCCGACTCGTAAATCAAATCCAGCACCTCGTGGTACGCAGACACTCACAACGAGCACTAGACCAACAGCACACATACAATTATAAAATAATTAGTTAAATTCAAAATCCGACCTAATATTATAAATGCGAAAGTTTTTAGTTTATTTGTTACCTTTTCACAACTAAATGGCTAAACAGATCTTTATGACATTTGGCAAGAAGTTATATAATACCCTGGGGAAGAATATAGGATACTTTTTCCACAATAACTGACATTCACGTGGGTGGAGCCGCGGGCAACAGCTAGTAGTGTATAAATAACGCCCCCGTAGCATTGAAAACACAATATATAAATTAACACAAACAAATACATAGATACAACAGATTTTTATCCTTATACTAAAACATCTTGTGACGTCATTTCTTTTCCTTGTAACATTATCCATATTAAGATGGAGGCCTTTTGACTGATAAAAGTAAACATAATTTATTTTTTATTGGACGAACCTACGCGTTTCCTTTCCAATGGATTAACGTGATGGCAAAACAAATGTTTGTTCTTTAATAAACACGTTATTTTTACCTCCATGTTTTGTCAAGTGTACTATATTAAAAACTAGCTGTACCCGCAACTTCGTTCGCGTGTTGTCTTTTACTGTAAATCTGAAAACTACAGTTATCCCCATACAAATTTTCAACGGCTGATTTTCATCTTTAGCGGTTACATTTTAAAATACCTTTTTAGCGGATCCCTATATCATAATAGCTATCTGAGTGTCTAATGATTTAAAGTGTGCTTTTGTTGATTAGTCACTCACGTTTTTCTTTTAAACATTTAGATTCTGCAATTAATAAACTTCTTAAAAATATGTCTTGTTTGTATGATTGTTCTGCTCCTCAAATTGTCTCAGCGCAAACGTGAACAACCTTAATTGGCCTATAGCCTAGCTAATATTGTGAATTTATTTATTACATTTCGAAGGCATAATAGGGCATAATAGTCCGCCGTAGTGCTCAAGGATTTCAGAAATTGAACTGCATAGTTATTAGATTCTTTCCTCCTCCAAAACCGTGCGTTTTTTACTTTTTACATTGTTTAATTTACGAAGTTTCCGTGCCTATATCCGACTGTATCATCATATCAGTTCAATTATACCATTTCATTACACATTATGTTTGATCTCCATCGGCAAATTATTTATCATTGAGAAGTTGGTCATCTGCAGTATTATTTATTAGTTTCACTCACGAATTGATGCTTCCTGAATGCATTTGTTTGATTCATTGCAGTATGCCTAGATAGTATTTGAGGAAGTTACTCAATTCCCTACGGATTCGATCACCAGAACTGTTTTTTTTAAATAAATGAGAACAATATGAAAGACTATCCATTCAATTGCAAAATAATTTTCAAGAGAAATTTTAAGATAGGGGAAGAAGTCCACCTTACAGTAGACGACAGCCAAATAACTCCACACAGCGGTGTAGTTGTGTTCCTGTGTGTGAGTATCGGTCTCCAACGCTCACTTAGGGATCCGTTTTGAAAGAAACGCATTCCTATCCCATGGATACTCTGCTCCCATCTTATGGCCCTGGTGTAAAAAATGGGTTGGTAACACGCAAGTGATACCTTTGGTAAAGGCAAGCGTCTATAGGCTACGGTAACTGCTTAACATCAGGTGGGCCGTATGTTTGTTTGCCACAAAAGTAATTCTATCTCAGCCATAGATATACATATATATATATATATATGTATATAGACGTCCACTGCTCGACATAGGCTTCCCGCAAGGTTTTCCACATCAGTCGGTCCTAAGCTGACCTTGTCCATCGGTTGCCCGCGTCGATCCACCTTGTTGGAGGCCTGCCCACGCTGCGTCTTCCAGTTCGTGGTCGCCACTCTAGAACCTTTCTGCCCCAACGGCCATTGGTTCTGCGAGCTATATGCCCTGCCCATTGCCACCTAATTGAGGGAATTTTTCGAGCTTTATCGGTCACTTAAAAGAATATTATAAATCGGCCCTTAAATGACGATGTTTAGGGATAAATAAAAGAAAACATGCAATTATTTTAGGGAACCTTATCTTTTAAAAGTCAGTCAGAAATATATATTAGTTAAGTATTCCGATGAGATAGATCATGCGATGACGCGTTTCGCTGTGAGTAATTTTTGTGGTCGCAGATAGACACATAGTATCACGGACTTTTTTAGATCTATTTAAGAATAACATTGCCTCCAATGGCAGGATTCGTTTTAACTATCATCGTAATACTTCAGCCAATTCACACTCACAAAACTATAATGGAAGAATCACGCCGTCAACTGGACGTGAAAATCGTATGAAATTTTATTTGGTAGTTATTGAGTTTATCGTGACCAGACAGATTCGGTGGAGTGTTTTCTTTTCTCTGCTGCTTTCCTGATTACCTAAATTAAAGTATTGTTAAATGTTAGCGCCTACAAAAAATTTAATAGCAATCATTTTATAGTAATATATTATAGATTAGGCGTTACTAATGTAGTTAACAAACAAACAAACAAAAATACAAATCTTTCTTCTTTATAATATTATTATAGATTTATATTGGTTTAGTATTTTCAAAGACAAACTGACAGACAGAGACAAAACTGTTAAAATTGTATTTCTATTGTAAGTGCCATGTAAACAGCCACATTAATTTAATAGAAAGCTGTTATTTTGATATTACAAATAGACACTTCAATTTTATTTATATGTGCATAGATGTATAGCTGATATGTGCTTGTGACTTCGTTCGTGTGGACTTAAGGGATTAAAACATATTTTCCTGGAGTTGCTAAACGGAAAATTGTTAGAATTCAAAAGAACCCACCCGGGGCATAAAAATACTATTACCTGCACCGCATCCTGTTAAAATATCTGCTTCTATCTAATTTCGTTGTAAATTGGTCACTTTTAACCTAGTACCGTTAACGCGTGAAGCACCAGTCAGCTGATCTCTGTTTAATATGGTCGCCCATATTGATGAGAGTTCAACTTAAATTGGTCATATCCATATCTCCGCAACCTCGCCAATTATTTTTTAAATTTCTTTTCATATAAACTTTAGTTGTGGTTTTACAAACTGCAGTTAACAAAAATTTGAGCTAAATTAATCGAAGCGCGTTTCTGAATAGCACGTGTGTCATTAAAGTTACCATAACTTTTTTATTTGTGAACCGATTGGAATAAAACAATCAACAAGCCTATATGTTATGGGAAGGTTGCCACAATATATTAGTGAAAACCGCATGCAAATTGGTTGTGTGGTGCTGAGTTCATCGCGCACAAACGCGGCCACAAACAGACAAACAGACAAAAATTCTAAAAACTATTTTTTTGGCCTCAGTAACATAAATACAACGTATATAAATTGTTTTTTTGAAAAAATATTCAAAGTACAGACGCGACTTCGTTACGATTTTATTATATGTATAGATATAGATGTAAGATAGTTTCATAGAAATGATGATTATATTTAATGTTGTGGTTTGACCCACTAACCATATTTGGGCCAACGTGTGCCCAGTATTAGGACATACATGAGCTCCTATTTACGATTTAAATACTAAGTATTGTGTTGCCAACTCAAAAATAGATTTTTTCTGTCTTAATCTTTTCTTTTTATCTTTTTTTAAAAGACAACTCCCGCACTAGAGAACAAGCTCTGTGTCGCGGGGGACTTTACAAACATACAATTAACGGACACAAATTACACCCAGACTCAGAACAATTCTTCGTGGGTCACACAAAGTTTTGTCCTGTGTGGGAATCGAACCCACAACCTCGTGCACAGCAGGCGCATACTGCGGCCACTGGATCACCGAGGCAGTCTTTATATTAAGAGTAACTTTTTCCCATGCTAGGAAAAAGTTGTTTGGCTGTTATCCTTTCCCAGGCGGCCTTTTATTATTGTAATATATTTTTATGTCACATAATGCAGGATTTATTAAGGTACACGTCAAGCTGGAACTCTGTCTTTACCATATTACCATACAATTCTCTCACATAGTAGCATTATAATGTCTAAACTAAGATTTTTCTTTTCTATTATGTTAATGTATATTGTGAAATAACTTTGTGAGAGAACAACAATCAATTATTATTATTTGTCTAAATAATAATTTTATTTCACAGATCGTCACTACTGGTACGCGCAAGCGCAGGAAACGCTGCAGAAAAGACTACAATACGCAGCTGATAAAAACCCTGTGGCAAAGTAAGTATTTTACAAGTAGGTGTTGAAGGTGCTGCGAGACTAGTTGGGCATGAATAAATAATACAGTTTTCCAATGAAGCACACGTTTATTGATGAATATTATAAAGCTATATAATATTATAAAGCTGAAGAGTTTGTTTGTTTGTTTGAACGCGCTAATCTCAGAAAGTACTGGTTCGATTAGAAAAAATCTTTTTTTGTTGAATAGTGCATTTATCCAGGAAGGCTGTAGGTTATAGAACATTACGCTACGATCAATAGGAGCGAAGCAGTAGTGAGATATGTTGCAACATCGGGGAAATTATTCCAAATTACCACGCGGGTGAAAAACAAGTTTGTGAAAACCGATGCGTGGGAAGCGTGCTGCTTGTGCGGGCTCACATATTCGACTCAATGTTCTAGAAAAAACAAAAGGCAGCGTGGCTAGCGGTCTTTTTGACGTTTAGTCAATAGATTGTACCGTCACCGGCCGATTTCAGGAGGTCAGCCGAGCACTTATTTCGTTCCGCACCACAGCCTATGCTTCCCCGCGATCTTATTCAAATAGCTGATTGGCGTCGCTGACAGGTGTCTAACAACCTGCATAGCATTTTTAGATATATTTATATAATATACAAAAACTGCACAACATCCAATAAAATATATTATGAACGCCTGTAAAACCTGTACATTGATTGGGTAGAGATGGCAGTTCAACTTCTCTAATACACTGAAAGTAACAAGTCGTAAAGAATCTGAGTATTATGTCGAGGTATTATTAGTATTACGAGAAAGAGCCGTCATAATACGAAAACTGTCCAACAAATAAAATGTTCCGAAATACCATTACATTTACGACATAATATCATAGTATAGAGATTACGTAGTAGTACAGAAATTGTGCCTGTCAATTTAAATACCAACCGCTTAGCACCGTTTTAAGTGGTATATATGTAAGTGCGGGTTGGCTTAGTCATTGTGCAAATGAGTCCCCGTCGTGGCCCACCTGCTGGCGCCTCGATATCCGTTTGTTCGGTCCTCGTACGGGTTCAGGCCCAGATGAAGTATCTGGGCTTGGTGTTGGATGGGCGATGGCTCTTCGACGAGCACTTTCGTCGTCTCTCGCCGAGGCTTGAGGGGGCTGCGTCCGCCTTGGGACGGCTTTTGCCAAACCTGGGCGGGCCCAGCCTCACCTGTCGCCGGCTGTACACGGGGGTGGTCCGGTCAATGGCGCTTTACGGCGCACCGGTGTGGGCGGGGTCTCTGACCGCCGAAAGCAGGCGGCTGCTGGCGAGGCCGCAGCGTGTAATGGCGGTCAGAGCCATACGCGGCTACCGCACCGTGTCCACAGACGCGGCGTGCGCATTAGCCGGAACTCCCCCGTGGGACTTGGAGGCGGAGGTGCTCGCCGAAGTATATCGGCGGGTGGCTGCAGTTCGGGCAGAGCAGCGGTCTCCTCTCCCCGAACAAATTCGTGAGTGGCGCGAAGCCGCCCGCAGGGCCATCATGGCCCAGTGGTCAGGTCGGCTGGGGGCTCCACGGGCCGGTTTCAGGACCGTGGAGGCGCTCCAGCCGATCTTGTCGGAGTGGGCAGGGCGGCAGTACGGGACCCTTTCCTTCCGACTGGTGCAGGTTTTGTCCGGGCACGGTTGCTTTGGGCACTACCTGCACAAGGTCGCTAGGAGGGAACCGAGTCCTGTCTGCCACCACTGCGACTGCGACGACGACTCGGCGCAGCATACGCTTGAGTCGTGTCCGGCTTGGGCGGGGCAGCGCCGGGACCTCGTCGCAGTCATTGGAATAGACCTGTCGCTGCCGGCCGTGGCACGGTCTATGGTCACCAGCGACAGGGAGTGGACGGCGGTCGCATCCTTCTGCGAGGACGTCATCTTACAGAAGGAGGCGGCGGAGCGGATCAGAGAGGAAAGTCTCCTCGCTGATCCGATCCGTCGTCGGCGAACTGGGCGGCGTCGGCGCGCCTACGAGCGTTTGATGCCGCCATAGTGAGGGTGCGGAGAGACTGGGGCAGCAGAGTCTCACCCGCACCCTTCCGCGGAGGGACAGTGTTCCCGGTGCGCCCGGACGCTGTCAACGGGGAAGGAGTCCGCGTGAAGCGGGCAGCCGCTGGGTGGACCACTGACGTCATATCAGGTTCCAGTGGTCCACCCGTGAAGGCGGGTGTTGGTGCACAGGGGGGTTTTAGTCGGTATGCCGGCCGCCCACCATCTTTGAGCCGGAGAGTCCGACATAACCGCCTCGCTGCCCCAGGCAAGGCGGTATGCGTAAAGCATTTCCCCTCTTCAAAAAAAAAAAAAAAAGTCATTGTGCAAATGAGTGCCGCAGCCATTTATGACAGTGCGAGCTCGAGTTTTACGTATATTATTGTTATGTATTACCTATTACAATTGTGTTGTAACAACTCTATGCGTTACGCGTGTGTTTGCGGGGTACGACGCACTGTAGGTATTTATTTGTAGACTATTGCTCAATACAAAGGAGTTACTCTACTACACATTCTCTATACTATAATAATAAATTCATGTTGAATTACGTGAACTGATGCAGTAAAACTGTGTCAATAAAACCACTCATCTGCGCCGCTTTTCATATTATAATCATGATTGTGTCAGTTACTTGTCGCTGTTGAATGCCCCGTCATTACTATAACACAAAGAGTATTAAATTTTTAATTGATTAATATACGAACGTCAGAAAAAGAAAGTATTTCATATACTTTTAAGTTAACACTTTCGGCATGGCTGATGATCAGTAGTTACCGTAGCCTATGGACATTCGCAACATCAGAGGTTCACATTCGCGAGTTGCCGACCTTGTAAAACCCTTTAAAGGACTATAATTTAAAAAAAGGAGTTCTTGGGTAACCTCATTTTATAATCTCGATAAAACAGCAAGGATGCACAACTTGACTGTATACAAGTATGTTTGATAGCTTGGATAAAGTATGAACTAGGGATGCGATTTGACCAGTACCTAACTGGCAGGATGACACGACTATCGGCGTAGCAGTCACTAGCCACTGAACTACGAGTATCACACTGTCAACATGTCCATCTGAATGTGTGCCTGTTATTAATTGTAAATTATATAATACTATAGTGTAAGGAAGAATCTCTCTCTATAGAAAGGACACTGCCGCAATCTGTTAAAATAAATACCTACCGTTTAGAACCGATTCAGTTGGCATATATGTATGTATGTAAGTACGGGCTGGCAACGTAGATTCGTCCTAACTTTGTAATAATACTTCGTTGACTTGGACCTTATAGGCTTAAATATATAAACTATAACATAATTATATAATGTAAACTATATTCAAACAGTTAAACAAAACTTGAAACCGCAATATCTGAAGTCAAGTAAAACAATTTGTTAACAAAACCACTTCATATGTTTACTACTTGTAATATAGTTTGTATTTATCGGTACTTAACTATATTATAATGGATATGTAACTTGTAGGCCTTGTTGGTCGGATGGTCGTGAGTGAGATCACCTCGTGGGTTAGATTCTGTATCGGGACAAAAATAGATATTGGGTAAGTCTGTCAAGAAATTCACAATAGATACCCGCAGGGGTATTCCGTAAGAGCAAAAACCGAGCCACCGTAAAACCGAGCAAAATGTGGCTGTCAGATTGAAAATCGGTATTCCGTAAGAGCCCTTTTTGACGTTTAGTCAATAGATTGTTCCGTCACCGAGCAATCACAACTGTCAGTTTGCCATCGCTGTTTCTTAGAGAATCAGCCGGCCGCCGAAGTTTGAATGGCTTTGTCGCGATTCACCAATCAATGCGCAGGGTGTTGTGTGTTCGATCTTCACAAGGAACAAGAATTTGGGTTATCCACAAAATTGAGTCTGGCTATACTGTGTGTCCTTGAATTATATGTTTGTAAAGTAAGAAGTAAAAATAAGTCTTTAAAAATATAACAATATTCCAATACTCACTGACGGCTACAAGTCCTCATATATTTATTTTCTCAACGTATTTACTTGCCGCCTTTGTTCCCATTTTCCCAGAACTCAGGGCAAGCAAGACCAACTTTCACACTCTTGTGCCTTTATTATATGAGTAAACATACTCAACCCCAAGTAGGCACCCGGTATAGGCACGCAGACAATACAACACAAACAATACTAAAACTAGAGACAAATATAAGGTGTCTGATATGTAAGTAAAATTTCTGGAACGTGTATATGTACGAGTAAATAAATTTTGTGTGTTCAGTGTATATCTTGTGTTAACTTTGTTTCTTAAATTTAAATTTAGCGTTTTGTTCAGTGTAGATGTTTGTGTAAAGCATTGTAATTTTATGTAAGGTACTTATTTCTTTCTTATGGTGGCTGAGTAGTAAAGTAGTCACTAGGTTCGAACTAGCACCATTTGCATGTATGTCACATGCAAATGGTGCGAGTTCGAACCCAGTGGCAGTACCAATGTCAATTTTACTTTGTGGAATTTAGATATAGGTACTAATCAAATGGCCAGCGTGGTATAGTAGTACTGTATGTAGGAGACCCGTGCCCAGTAGTAGGACATATATGGGTTAAGATGATAATTCAGATGATTTCATGACATCTGTTAACAGTGAAGAAAAACTTTGTGAAAAAACATGTGTCTTAGAAGAAATTTTAAAGACATGTCTGATTCACCAACCCGCATTAAGCCAATGTGTGTGAATTAAGGCCTAAACTCTCTCTCTCTTGATAGAAGACACAAGAGCCTTGCCCAGCAGCGGAACATATATAAGTTGCTAATTATTACTATAATATATCTTTAGCACGGAATTCTTTAAGAATGGTTTTTGTTATTCTTTCACGCAAAAACTACAAAACGCATCTGGATAAAATTTGGCATTAATATATGTAGATTATAGTCTAAAATTTCACATAAACTACTTTTTATTTCCGAAAACATCCCTCTTTCCGAAGCATAACATGAGTATAATAACATAAAAAAGTTTGCAACGACATCAGTCCTGTTCAAAATAGTTACATTGAACAAGAAACTAAATTGGTCTAGGATTTAATCACAATATAACAGTCTCAACTATAGTAACAGGTACTTTGGGGTAAGGATAATATCGTTGAAAGGTAATAGCTGTACCAACTACATAGCAATTATATTTCTGGGTCTTACAATATTACTGTTCTAGGTAATTGCAGTATCAGGAAAATGTATTATAGTTGACTAGCTGTTGCCTGCGACTCCGTCCGTGTAGATTTCAGTTGTGAAAACTTATCGACGTTAAAGCCTATATGCTATTCCAGGCCATATTCTATCTCTGTACCAAATTTTATTCAGATACGTTCAGTAGTTTTTTCGTGAAAGAGTACCAACATCCATACTCATAAACTTTCACATTTATAATATTACTAGGATTATATAGCTTGTAGTATCATTGCGTAGTTTTGTTTTTATTTTTTGCTTCTCTTTCAAGTGACCAAATGGCTATTTAATTTACAAGGTCATTGGCAGTTATCAGCGTCTTGAGGCATCTATCTAGCTGCAACTAAGTTTGATGTAAAAGATGATTCCCGCCGTAGGAGACAAGCTATGTGTATTTCGATGATTCACGAACTTACAGTACACTCAAGACTAGGAACAACTATTTGCCATCATCATCAGCCTATCGCAGTCCAAGGGAGCTGGAAGTAAGAAGCCGAGGAACATCCCATTTCTATTTGTACCCCATTTGATGCATATTGCGCGTACGATTTAGTTTGATTTAGTTCATATGGAGAAAAAATGCAGAAAGTAATTACGGTCGAATTTCGACCACCAGGCGACCTCTAGTTTACTACTACTCGATGCCGTCTCAAAGGCAAGACCGCGTTTGTATATACCCTAATTACTACGCCACACGAATTAGCCCAATAATACCACTAAGTTGGCAAACAAGCATACCGCCTATATGGTAAGCGATAACCATAACTTAGCCACGCTTGCAATATCAGAGGATTGCCGATATTATGCACAGGAATCTCAATAGATACTTCACACTAGACCAAGAGCCAGCAACGTATTTACTTTTGTCATTTCATAAGTCATGAAAATTCACAAATTAACTCCTATAAACCTGCAGAATAATAAAAAAACTCTTCTGGAAACTCTCTGTGGCTCGGCGATTAATCCTAAAATAGTAAGAAATAGAACCTAATTTAGTAATAGTATATAGTCCTCAAATTTTTAATAAATGATATTGATAGTATTTTCTAATAATTTTTACCCTCTTCGTTCCGACATCCACGCGGGTGGAGACGCAGGAAACAGCTAGTAGTAATAATCTTAACAAAGATCAAAAACTTTTACACAAATCCCATTGTTATCATGTCAAAGCAGAATAAGATTGATATGTAATTAATGAATTTGTTTACCTGTTAGTGAATCCTTTATCGGGCAAGCCGAGACCCTCCACCTAGCCCTACATTACTCTTTAGGGAACATTGACACTGATAAAATGTGATACAAAAATGCGAAACTCTGTTGTTGTTTTGTTGTTGAAGTTAAAAAGAAACTTTAGTTCTGGAGATTGGTACAATAAATAGTACATTTTACAATAGGCATACATAATATCACCACGCCCGTCTTCCAGTGGGGTGAGCAGAGACTATGACACGCCAATTGCTTCGATCCAACACACTTTCTTCGCCTCCTCTACATCTATCAGCCTCTTCATGCATGAACGTCGATTCTGGTTACTTATAATTTGGCCCTTTTTTAGTACATTTTAATTAACATGAAAAGTCAGTATGACAATAGAATAATATTAATGTTTGTTTTTAGTAGCAGTGGTAGTGAGTGGGAAATTAATTATTTTTCATCTGCTAACAGTAAAGGAAAACACTGTGAGGAAATCTTCATATCTTTGAAGACATATTAAAGGCGTGTCCGATCCACCAAACCTTTGTGGCTTAAGGCCTAAACCCTCTCTCTCTCTTAGTAGAGGAGAGGAAACCCATGTCCAGGAGTGGGGCATAATATATGGGTTGCTATAATTATTTTTTGTTTAATGCCAAAAAGTTTTTTAACATTTTTTATTCACTATATTATTCAATCACTGAAGTAGCGATGGTCTCAATTCTCAGTGTTCTTGACGATTAATTTCTAGCCAATAAAATTCAAATTTATATTATTTATTTCTAATAGATAAATTTAGTTAAGCTGACTGGAACTGTGCCAAATAAATAGCGAGAAATCTGATCCCTATCAAGTTGGTAACTAATGCTATAATTAGTACAAAAGTTCTGCTTGGCGATTTTATCTTCAAAATCTGTACTAAATAAATATTTGCTTTCATTTTCTACACAAGTTTGTGAACATAGATGTGCTATAATATATCTGGCTATAAGTTAAAATCGTATGCCCTGACTGTATTTAGATTCTACAAAAAGTGTCCGTGCTAAGATAAGTGAGTTTATACATCACGCAATATATACGAGTACGAGTGAACGAGACAATACTATATCTGGAGCTTCAGATTTCGAACAAAAATGTGATATATATTGTCGAGGTGAGGCATATCTAACGATTTGATACGGATGACACAGTTACTAGATTTGTGTATGATATAAAAATAATGAGGTTAGGAGGACCTAACCTCATTTTGTACACGGCCAATCTTGACGGAAACTAACCATCGTCGTGGGAGATAATATAGTGCTCAAGTGTGTACCCAAAAACCGGTGCACTGTTTATTGCATCAATCTTATATTCCGATTGGACGGCAATCGGAAACGACCGTAGTGATCGAGAAGATATCATATGCTGTTTTATGATTTCTTTGTAAATTTGCGGTAGGCAGACGGAGATGGCAGAATGAGTTAGACTTATTTAACGCAGACTGGTGACACCTTAGCGGCTTTAAACCTAGAGGGATGGAATGAGGGTAGGGAAACCTTTGCTTTGCACTAGGGCTAATAATAATAATGTTGTAAATTTACCATAATACTTTTTATCTTTCTGAAGTCCAATAATAATATATTAGTTTATGAGTGACGTTTGCAATAATATCATAACAGTTAATATTATAAATTGAATCTATAGTGAAATATTGTTTGTATTTGGATAACACAATGTTTGTGAATACGTAATACTACATAGTACCCTCGAGATATACAAAATTTGAAAGAAAGATAGTAATGAGAAATGAAATATCCTCGCAAACATGTCATGTTTTGGAAAAAATATTTTAAGATTTAATAATATACTTTTTTGTAAGATCTTTTTGTTAGCATCCTGAATATGTTTACAATATTTTTGGTGGTTCTAATATATTTTATAATTTGTATCCTGACGCAAATGTTATACAAAATCTTTCTAAAAAGAAGTATCATTACGTTCCGAATAATCTATCGCATTCATACTTAAAATCTATAAGCAAGTACACAAAAACATGGGAATAAAACTTAACGCTGCTCAGTATGACGGTAGTTTATCTTTCTTTATAATATCTTTGGTTCCTTTATATACCGTGCTCTATGTTTGGTAAAATTTTCACTGTATGGTTTTGTTCACAGGAACGTTATACTGGTAGTTGGTGACGGTATGAGCTTGACCACGGCTACAGCTGCCAGGATCCTACGAGGTCAACGCCGTGGCCAGTCTGGAGAAGACACCGATCTGGCATGGGATACCTTCCCTGCAGTGTCTTTAGCTAAGGTAATTGCGAGACTTGCATTCTTGTACATTTTATATGTTCTTCATGGAATTTGACACATTTAAGTCTCTTTCCGTTACCACAAATTGTAACTCGTGTCAAATTGTAAATGTATTTCTCTTTCATGTCTCTTGTCAGCGAATTGGCTGTAGGAAAAAATGCTGACACCTGTTTTCTATAGGGTTCATAAGTATCAAATGATTTATATAAATGAATGAGTCGGATTTTGACTACATTAAAATCCTTAGGTATACTAATTCAGTAGATACCAACAATCATTTTCTACAAATGTTTATGCTTACAATTCAATTGTAATAAAACATTTAAATTATAACGGAGACAAACAAAACTTATTTAAAAATTTGGTTACTTAAATAAGGATTACTCTTTCGTGCTAACTAATTTAAATGTCGGATTCAGACAAATCTACATTTAATTTTACATAACCAAGGAACTTAGATAAATCGAGATTACACTAATTCAAGACTAAAATTTTGCTTATGAAAAAGGCTTAGGTAAGCATAACTTAATTATTTTTCAAGCAAAGCAAGGTAGGCAGAAGTATATGACACTTAAGTTTTGCCAACTATTTTATCGACTTCAATAAAAATAACCATACATGAACACACCTACGCCACTGGGTATAGGTAGCTATTTGGCTTTGGTCTTTAAAACTTCAAATACGATTTATTATTATGTTTGGTACTTTATGTACAGTTGATATAATGGTCGACCTGTCACTTTTGACAAAGCAGAGCTTAATGAGAAGTTAGTATCATTTTGAACATACGATAGACATAAGTTTAGTACGTAAATACCCCACACGGTTACCTTAAATTATTTCAGAGATATGATCCTCTAATCTCTGTCTCGTACAATAAGGCTTTAATAACTTAATCTATATATTTGACAATACAATTGACTTGTTTGTCTGTGATGTAGTTAGTGACTCGGAGGTCGTATCTTTCAGGACAAATGCTTGTGTGATGAGCAGTATCTTTTTTATTATATGTGTAGTTAATATATGTATGTATATAGAAAGTTATAATGCTCTATGAGCTTTTAACCTGACCAAACCTGAAATTAAACTGGGACTGAAGTTGCGTCAGTTTTCTTAAAATGACACTTGACGATAAATCATGAGTTCTCGATTACATAACATAGATATTATTTTTAGAAAATAATCGAGAAAATCAATGATCATTCTGGAAAAAATATTACGATTATACAATTTTTCTAGAATGAATCCATACGATATTCGTTACTGATTGCCACTCATAAAAACTCTTGCAAAGGAAACGTTTTCATAATTCGTGTAAATAAATTTAAATTTCCTCAAATATTTCCGTAATTGATTTTTTTGTGCTTGGTAGCATTTAATTTTCATAGGCTTCATTAATACTTTGCCAATTCAATCCTTATAAGCGCTGATCGTATTACAGTATTCTATGGATCCTGTTTAGAAATTCGTTCAAATATATCTATTACGAAGCAATTAAAAGTTTCTTACTTACTTCTTTCATTTTGTTTCTTTCTCGTTTGAATATAAATTGTAGGAAAATTACTGATACATAATTTTGAAAATTAAAGCAGACTTATAAAGTCTTTTTACGTTTCTGTGTGTTTGTTCAAAATTAAATATAAAAAAATCATTCTTTCTTGCTTCTATAATATAAATTATAGAAGATTATAGATTACCATTCCACCGGACTATGAGAGTGAGAAACTCTCGTTCTTTTATTGCAAGCGTTCATAAGCTACAGTAACTGTGGATCATCAGGTGGGCCGAAAGCTTGTACAACCTTTTCGCTCACTTGATAGAAGAGAGTAGAACCTTGCTCAGGTTTGAGATATAATTATAAAGGCTAGAGATCACCCGGTCGTCAAAATTCGACCGTAATTACTTTCTGTAGTCCTAATCCATATGATGATGGAACGGCTGGAACGGAACAATAAGGGAACGACGATGATGCTGATGATGAATCCATATAAACTTATAATATGCCAAATCTTACACTCTTCCTTGCGCACAATGTGCTTAAAAAGATTTACAAAAGTTTCTCTTCACGTATTAATATATAGAAAAAGATTCCTGTTACAATAATAAGCATTTGAATATGCATAACACAACGTAAGCATTTGAATTGATTAGACCAAATTAGTAATAAAACGAATGAACCGTGCAGTGCCTTCCCACTTTCAACTTCTGATATCGCTTGATTATATGCATTATGCATGTAGATTTTATACCATCCTCCACTCTTATGAATTTGGAAAGTTTAATTTTGGATCTTATTTAAATTCTAACTACGTTTATGGACTGTATAAGACTTCACAAGAATGCGATCAGCAAATAAATGAAATTGTTAACTTGTCCTGTAACTAAGAAAACATTTTTGAGAGGTTAAATAAATGGTTTCTTTAAAAACGTTTCTTTCAAAACGCATCCCGAAATTACTGGAGACCTGTACTCACGTACAGAAACACTACTACAAAACTATGTGTAGTTATTTGGTATGGTGCTAGGGCACCATACCAAAGTCAAAGTCAAAGTCAAACTCATTTATTCATTATTATGAGAGTTTAATATGTATTGAGACATTTACATGAATAGTTATTAAAATTAAAGTAACCTAACCTACTTACAAAAAATCAGATATTATATATAAAGGTATTAACCTATAAATAAAATA
The DNA here is from genome assembly GCA_947095525.1 of Trisateles emortualis. Classification (NCBI taxonomy): domain Eukaryota; kingdom Metazoa; phylum Arthropoda; class Insecta; order Lepidoptera; family Erebidae; genus Trisateles; species Trisateles emortualis. Next base: position 8,479,586 of record OX352740.1, on the reverse strand, counting down.
TCTGATTGAGATCACAGTTCTGAGGAAAGGTGCCGAAAAGACTGGCCACATTCCCACGCTGGATTGCAAGGCTAATACGTTGACCCAAGTAAAGGCCAGCGTTAGGATCGTGAGATGACTCGACCAAACGCCTTGATATCTCACGATACAATTTGTGGGCACTTGGGCCCCATGGTCCTAGAGTTTCGACCCCAAAAGGCTCAAAAATGTAAGTCTCACCGAGACTTTCATATTTGCGCCGCTTGAGGCACTCTGCAGAAGTGGCGGCCGAACCCACTTTAATGCCAGTGAATGAAAGATGAGAAGGCGCCAAGGTATCTACACAGGTAGCATCCCACACTACTACTTTTTACATACTTTTTTTCCTACGGCCAATTCGCTGACTAGGGTTGGGCCTCGAGAAGAATTGGCAAGAAACTCGGGCCACTCTTTTTAATTGCCAGAGTATAACATTTACAATTTGGTATGAGTTACAATATTAGTGTTAACAAAAAGGGACGGAACCCAATATTCCATACAAAATTAAATTTAAGTAAAAAAAAAAAAATTAATAAGGAAACAATGAAGGGAAAAAATGAATTTAGCTTTCCACTGTATGGCAATGAGGGATCCTTTCCTTTTGTATGTATAAGATAGAAACGTGTCGAGATCACATTGCGTTCTTAATAAGAATCTAAAAACTATATCTTTATTATTTAAAAATAAATCATGCCAAGATTGACCAGCCACCCCAAGTAGCACCCGTTCACGAGCATGACGCACGGACCAGCCATCATTTCCTTCGCCATATTAGAGGGAAGGAAATGACCCGGCCAATACGACACCACAAGCAATGGCATTTCAGTGAGCATGACAATCCAGGACATAATAATAAAAATAAAAAAACTAAATAGAAAGTCAATAATGATCACAAAACGTCTCCTTACAAATTTGTAGTTATTATTCTTATATAATTCTGTATCAAAATTAGCAATTAACCCCATGACTTTTTATCATTTAGAAAGTCATTAATAGTGTAATAACCCTTGCTTAAAAGATGATTTTTTACCGCTAGTTTAAATTTGTGTAAGGATAGGTTCATAACTTCAAGAGGTAGTTTGTTATAAAAACGTACCCCGAGTCCCACAAATGAATTGTGGACTTTATGTAGGCGGTGATATGTACCAACAAGTTTGTGTTTGTTTCTTGTGTTTATTGAATGAATGTCACTGTTTTTACAAAACAGGTGTAAATTTTGTTTAACGAACATGATGTTGGCTAAAATGTACTGAGATGCAACTATCAGAATGCCTATTTCTTTAAACCTTTCTCTAAGTGAAACTCGTGCTCCTAAATTGTAAATAGAGCGTACTGCTCTTTTCTGGAGTATAAATATAGTTTCAATATCAGCAGCTTTTCCCCATAGTAGTATTCCATAAGACATAACGCTATGAAAATAACTAAAATAAACAAGCATAGCTGTTTCTATGTCTGTAAACTGCCTTACTTTTCTTACTGCGAAAGCTGCGGAACTAAGTTTCCCTGCAAGACACGATATATGAGCACCCCACTGAGGCTTGCGATCTAAAGTCAAACCCAAAAACACTGTAGATTCAACGAAATTTAATGATTCACCGTTCAAAATTATATTACTTAATGTAAGATTTCTAGTATTGGGCATGGTAAACTTAACACACTTAGTTTTTTTTGAGTTTAACAGTAGATTGTTTGCATTAAACCAGTCCAGAACTTTCGCAAGTGAACCATTCACAGTCTCAAGATTTGATTCTTTACGGTCTACCTGAAATATAAGTGACGTGTCATCTGCGAATAGTACAATGTCGCAAAAATCCTGTACATGGAAAGGCAAATCATTAATATAAACTAAAAAGAGAAAAGGACCAAGAATTGAGCCCTGTGGGACACCCATACCTACAGATAATCCTGAAGATCTACTTCCGCTAATATCAACGAATTGAACTCTATCACTAAGGTAGGTGGCAACTAGGTTGAGTGCAGCATCTCTTATACCATAATGCCTGAGTTTTCTCAGGAGCGTATTGTGTTCAACACAGTCAAAGGCTTTTGACAGGTCACAGAAAACACCAATAGCATCCATTGAATTTTCCCAGGCTCTAAAAATGTTTTTTACCAATTTAACACCTGCATCTACTCTAGAACGACCCTTTCTAAAACCATATTGCTCATTATGTAATAAATTATTTATATTAAAGTGACTCTCTAATTGCAATAACATAATTTTCTCAAAAATTTTGCTAATAGCAAGCAATATGGATATTGGTCTAAAGTTATTCGGGTCATTTTTAGATCCGTTTTTAAACAAAGGTATTACTTTACTGTGTTTCATTAGATCAGGAAATACGCCTGTATCAACACATCTGTTAAATATTGCTGCAAGATGTGGAGCTATATTCAAAATTATATTGTGAACTAGTTTTACAGAAATACCCCATAAGTCAGCAGTTCTTTTTGAATTCAATGTCTTGAACGCTTTTAATATATCATTGGGGTCAATATACTTAAAACAAAATAAAACGCTACACTCTCCCACGCTTCCTTTTACCAAGTTCTCGGCTTTAACTGGGCAAGAATCTAAGGAGCTAGTTGTGTTGATTGGTATGTTTGTAAAGAAATTATTAAACATATGCGCTACATCTAAATTATTTGAGACCACTTTATCATCATGCTTAAGTTGAAAGTTGTCATCGCGCAATTTGATTCTTCTTCTTCTTCTTCTAATTCGTTTCGCTCTTGGCAGAGCGGTCGTGGTCACGATGATTGTTTAATTTGGAAGAGGCTGATGTAGCTCGCCTTACGATGCCTCGCCAATTATTCCTGTGGGTGGACAGTCTGGTGCACTCATGAATTTGATTCTACCAGTTTCATTATTGATAATATTCCAAGTTGCTTTTACTTTATTATCTGACTGCTTAATCTTATTACTTAAATATTGAGACTAACGGCCGCACTCAGAGACATTCATTAAATTAGTCCTAATGAGTATTTAACTAATACGAATTAAATCCGCTAAATATCGGTGTATCCCAGAGTCAGTATTTAACGGTTCATTAGTTAATGACGGCTTTAAGGAACCTTTGGGTGAATCGTACACTATCGATTGCATATCGATATATTTTCAGTGTGGCCACACGTAAAAATGTTAATAATAAGTATTTAAAAATCTATTTAAATACATCAAAAACTAAAGCATATCATAAATCTAAGTTTAATCAGTTATATCCATATAATTTTTTTATCAACAAGTCAATCTATAAAAATTATAAAATATTTTTTAATTTATTTAAGAATAACGATTTATTTTAATGGTATTACTTGTTGTGCTTACTGTCAAACTGTTAATGTCAATAGTAGGTATTATTGTTTTGATCAAAGAGGTTTTGATTTTACGTGAGTTCATTGCGAATGAAATAAAAGTTTATAGTACCTATATATATTTACAGTAATGTAAATAAGTAACTTTTAAAAAGCCACTTCCAATGATGGGATCCATTAGGAATCGAGGGAACTCTTCGAAAATTATAGACGTACAGGCAGAAATTGTGATTTTGTGAAGTGAAACTGATAAAAACACGATAGATGGCCACCTGATCTTCTCAATGATAATTTATTCACGGACGGGGTAAAATGGGAATAAACCTTATAGGAACATTCATCCTGCTTAAGTAGGTACCTACTTCAGAATTGGGATTTCAAGGTGTTTGAAAACTGTACAACTTGCCGTATTGAAGTCATTTTTTTTTGTTAAAATTATAAAATAAAAGTATTGTTTGTTTAATATAATATAGTTTTTTATTTCTTAAGCAATCAGTGCGCATTAAGTAAAAAATCTTTCTACTAATGCTTGTCGCACTGTAAACCATTGCTATTAGGGTTTTCATTTATCGGTGCAACATCAACTACTTTATTGGCCACATGAATGGCCCCATTTGTTGGTTGTGAAGTGCTGCACATGCACGTATCACAGCAGCTATTTTATGTAGCTTAATACACATCCCCACTTGCAGACCCAAAACATCTTTTTATAGTATTTTTTGTCTTTTATTTTTGTTATAATAAAAAAGATCCGCGTAATCACGTAAGGATCGCTAAGGTCCTCTATTTATCTATTCCTTTTAGCATAATCCGACCCAAAATTCGGAACGTCTGCCAATTCCATACCCATTTTAGCTTTTTGTTAGAAAATATTACGAACTTATTTTTTTCCCGCTAAATATAACTTTCACCTGTCACTCAAAATCAATCATTAAGAATGTAAGTAAAGGTTTTGCTCTACTTAACTATAATTGCCGAATAGGGACGTTAATGAACCATTAGCTGACTCTGAGAGTGAGCTTTTTTAAATCTCTACTAAAGAGCGCCTTAAGTAGCCGTTAGGTGACTCTGAGTGCGGCCGTTAGCTATAGAACAAGCCCTTTTAAAGTTTTTGAATAATATTTAACATAAAGGAGGAATGCTGGATTAGTATTGTATTGCTTCATACCATATAGCTCATATAGCCTAGCCCTACTTTTATAGATGCCGTTCGTTGCCCAGTCACAGAAATTAACTTTGATGTTTTTAAAGAAAGTTTTAGGCTTAAAAATATTTTCATATTCTAATTTAATTATATTAAACAAAGACTCGTAAAGCTACGTACCAAATAACTACACATAGTTTTGGAGGTAGGCCTCCAGAGAAATGTGAGATTTGGTATACTTACGGCCGCACTCAGAGACATTCATTAAATTAGTCCTAATGAGTATTTAACTAATACGGATTAAATCCGCTAAATATCGGTGTATCTCAGAGTCAGTATTTAACGGTTCATTAGTTAATGACGGCTTTAAGGAACCTTTGGGTGAATCGTACACTATCGATTGCATATCGATATATTTTCAGTGTGGCCACACGTAAAAATGTTAATAATAAGTATTTAAAAATCTATTCAAATACATCAAAAACTAAAGCATATCATAAATCTAAGTTTAATCAGTTATATCCATATAATTTTTTTATCAACAAGTCAATCTATAAAAATTATAAAATATTTTTTAATTTATTTAAGAATAACGATTTATTTTAATGGTAACAATTTGTTGTGCTTACTGTCAAACTGTTAACGTCAATAGTAGGTATTATTGTTTTGATTTTACGTGTGTTCATTGCGAGTGAAATAAAAGTTTATAGTAGGTACCTATATATATTTACAGTAATGTAAATAAGTAAGTAACTTTTAAAAAGCCACTTCCAATGATGGGATCCATTAGGAATCGAGGGAACTCTTCGAAAATTATAGACGTACAGGCAGAAATTGTGATTTTGTGAATTGAAACTGATAAAAACACGACAGATGGCCACCTGAACTTCTCAATGATAATTTATTCACGGACGGGGTAAAATGGGAATAAACCTTATAGGAACATTCATCCTGCTTAAGTAGGTACCTACTTCAGAATTGGGATTTCAAGGTGTTTGAAAACTGTACAACTTGCCGTATTGAAGTCATTTTTCTTTGTTAAAATTATAAAATAAAAGTATTGTTTGTTTAATATCATATAGTTTTTTATTTCTTAAGCAATCAGTGCGCATTAAGTAAAAAATCTTTCTACTAATGCTTGTCGCACTGTAAACCATTGCTATTAGGGTTTTCATTTATCTGTGCAACATAAACTACTTTATTGGCCACATGAACGGCCCCATTTGTTGGTTGTGAAGTGTTGCACATGCACGTATCACAGCAGCTATTTTATGTAGCTTAATACACATCCCCACTTGAAGACCCAAAACATCTTTTTATAGTATTTTTTGTTCTTATGTGGCTCTTATTATAATAAAAAAGATCCGCGTAATCACGTAAGGATCGCTAAGGTCCTCTATTTATCTATTCCTTTTAGCATAATCCGACCCAAAATTCGGAACTTCTGCCAATTCCATACCCATTTTAGCTTTTTGTTAGAAAATATTACGAACTTATTTTTTTCCCGCTAAATATAACTTTCACCTGTCACTCAAAATCAATCATTAAGAATGTAAGTAAAGGTTTTGCTCTACTTAACTATAATTGCCGAATAGGGACGTTAATGAACCATTAGCTGACTCTGAGAGTGAGCTTTTTTAAATCTCTACTAAAGAGCGCCTTAAGTAGCCGTTAGGTGACTCTGAGTGCGGCCGTTAAAGTATATACGCAGTATGGTATGTGGAATTTGAAGGCAGTAAGCTAAAATTACGGTCGAATTTCGACTTTCGACCTATAATAATAGTGTTATTTGTGACACGTGGTTCGACGTGGTTCGGACTACGTGAACACTTTTTTCCAGTTGGTTCGATAATGTGTTTCTTGTGTCTCAATTGCTTTTTTCTTTCAACAGACTTATAACATAGATGCACAAACAGGCGAGTCTTCAGCCTGTGCAACTGCATTACTCTGTGGAGTAAAAGCTCGGTACGAGACGCTAGGTCTCGACGCAGGGGGACGATTCAACAATTGCGCATCAACTATCAATTCTAAAGTGACGTCACTGGTGGACTGGGCCCATGAAGCTGGTAAGATAATTATATATTTTACTTAGCAAGTAGAGACCCCTAACAATATGTGCCTAGAGTTGTAAGTTCACACGTTGTGAATACAAATTTATTTTTTATTTGTGTAATCATAGATTACATTACGTACGTAGACACAAAGTGCTCGCAGACCGAGTGTGTTATAAAATCCTAATTCTATTTATTAAGTCCCCTGCCACACGTAATTTTTTCCAGCACGGAGGTAACGTACTGCTCGACTTTCATATAGGTATAAATTTTCAAATCTCACTATTAGTTTATGCGAAGTATATGGATGTTTTTATTCCACACAAAGACTACTGAATGGATACTGATTAAACTTTACAATAATAAATTTACGCGGGCAACGCTGAGAGTAAAAACAAGAACAACTTTTATGCCTCCATCTCTAATTCCCCTACGCTGTCAAATCTGAGCCACATCACTTAAATAATGACGTCACAACATAAGTATTTTTTATTTTATCTATTCCACTGGGTATTCAATACTTTTATCGTTTTACGTTCAGAGAAAACTATCCAATAACAATAAAAATATTTGCACAAGAGAGAACACTACATTTAAAGACCAAAAGCACTTATTTAGTGAAACGTAATATTGCGATACAAATATGTATAAACTTGGGGACGAAATCAATTGATTTCATGATAATATTTTTCTTAAAAACTTTATTTATATCTGTAGTAAAAGTATCTCGTTCTTATTAGAAACCTTATATGGTAACTAAGTGTAGCCTCAATTTGAGCACTTAACTTTTGTATAACAGATTGATCGAGGTTGTTATCTTGTTATACTTATTATCCTTACTAATATTATAAATGTGAAAGTTTGTGAGTATGGATGGATGGATGGATGAATGGATGGATGGATGTTTGTTACTCTTTCACGTAAAAACTACTGAACGGATCTTGATGAAATTTGGCACAAAGATAGATTATGGTCTGGAATAACACATAGGCTACTTTTTACAGCGATAACCGGCATCCACGCGGGCGGAGCCGCAGGCAACAGCTAGTCTTTTATAAAACTTTTGGCGTCATATTTGGAATTCCAAATATAAAAGGTTTTTTTTTTGTATTTGGTCATACTGTAACCCATACATACTATGTTTTTCCATCGATACAGATGCCTTAAAACCGCATGTGCATCGATGCAATAACGCGTTTGAGGTAGTTGGCTGTGGTCTTCTGTAAGGTGCAGGTCCTTCCATAGTCGGGCTTTCTCGCTGGTATGGTATAGTAGTAAACTACTATCCTACCTCCCTTAATCAATCTTACACATGATGATGTTACGCAACAGGATTAAACACTGCCAAGAAGTTATTAGATTTTGTCAAGATCTGAGTAACTGAATATTCATAGTCGCATTCCCCTAGGAAATTTAACACTCAATGCAATAAGAACAATACACTAATTCTATTTGAAAATAAACCAATATAAATAATCCTGTTAATTATATTGACATAAATCATTTAATAGGTATATTGATTTCAATAAAACGGTACTATTAAATCAAAATATTCGAATATTTTATTTCTATTCACGCTAATATCAGGTTTCAGTTTACATCGGTATACTACAAAACAATGTACATAAATAAATTATGTGAATTAAATGTGCCGGGAATAGTGAATTGTTCATTGTGTACAAAATATGGTTGCAACAGAGATATGAAGTGCTATTGTGGAATTTATCTACAATGACTAGCACTCAATGGGACATACAATACACAGGCACGTATCTCAGTTATATGGGGCCATCATGATTTATAATACAGTCCACCGAAATGCAATAGTAAATTACAATGATGTGACGATTGTTGAATTTGAATTACATTTTGACTGTAGGAGTAATATTATTTGCAACTACATCAAAACTAACTTAAGAAGCCCACCAACCGCGCCACGAACATGGTGCGCTCGAAACCATATTATAATGACATCCTTACTAATATTATAAATGTGAAAGTTTGGATGGATGGATGGATGTTTGTTACTCTTTCGCGTAAAAACTACTGAACGGATCTGGATGAAATTTGGCACACAGATAGATTATGGTCTGAAATAACACATAGGCTAGCTTTATTTTTGCAGCGATAACCGACATCCACGCGGGCGGAGCCGCGGGCAACAGCTAGTTAATAATAATAATGTCCGGTGGACCGTGCAACACACGAGCGAATATGGTTCAGAGCGCACCATATTCATGGTTCGGCCCGAACCAAGTTCGATCGTCTGTTTATACTTTACTTGTGAACTCCAGAGTCTCTCTTACTGTAGGTATAATTTTAAATCGATTAGGGAATGATATAAAAATAACGAATACAAAATTACACAAAGATTTGAAATAATTACACTAATAACTATTTAGGATCACATTCAGTTAAGTCAGAAAAGTTATATATACCTTAAGTTATATTTAAGAACTATATTGTATCTAAATTCCTTATTATCTGAATAAATATTTATTATTATTATTACATTTTATTTTGTACCGTGTGGAAATCGAACCTCATGTTGTACTTACAGTGATAAATGTTGAGGTCTTAATCCATCCGTATAAATAAAATAATTTTACTTCAAATCAGTTATGTGTATTGTAAGAAACCACTAACGCTTATCTGATTGGCCACATATAACTAGTCCACACAGAAGACAAAGATTTACATAATGATGTTTATTTTTCATTAAAAAATAAATATACAGATGACCACAAAAGTTTCTTTAAAGAAAATATTATATTTAGATTATGAAAATGTTGTTTCATTACTTTCTATGAGCAGTTCAATAACAACTTCGTAGTATGACACATTTTGACTTAATTTTTCAACCACGGTTTAGAAATAAGCGACATTTCATTCTTAATAGTGTCTTACTTTGTAGCCCATACAATTTTCACTTTGTCGTCAAGTTCAACATTCCCGCGAAACTCCTTGGATCATAACCGTAAACCTACCAACGACTGAAAGCAAAGTTAAGAATTTTATAACATAAACAGTTTAGCATAACCAAAATAGGCTTTAAAGGCTTCATTGTTCAAGGTTTCACGAGGTTCTGAAATATTCAAACGATACCGCAAAGCGGTTTGTGTATATTTTGTAGAAAATTAAAGAGTAGGTAGAATTTAAGTCAGTTAATAAAGATACATATTGAATTTTGACTCTGAAGCAAGCCAATAAAAGTTCTATGATCATCATAATCTCAGCCGAAAGCCGTCCCTCAAGGAATTCGAAAGTTTTATAGCGTTCACTGGTGTTCTTGTGGGCATCAAACTTTTAAGAATTTTAGTTTCTATGGATTATATTTTAGTTATAGAACATGGGATGCTATTACTTGTCATTAACACCCCATGCTCAGCCGCTAGCTATGAGTCTCCTGTCCTCTATAAAGAGAGGGCAGGTTTTAGAGCTGGGCTTTCCACCGAAAGTGCGATTGTGTGTCTTAAGCAGGCTGTCAGGTACTACGTTGACAGGAAGACGACGGTATACGCGTGCTTCCTGGACCTGTCAAAAGCGTTTGATAGAGTACTTTATACCAAGCTCTGGAACAAGTTGGATAGTGCGGGTGTACCGGATGAAGTTACCTCTCTATTGAGGTGTTGGTACTCATGCCAAAAAAGTGAGATGGGCAGAGGCTTTGTCTGATGCATATGGCATGGAGTGTGGCGTGCGGCAGGGGGGCTTGACCTCTCCTCTGTTGTTTAACTTGTACATAAACGACCTGATTGGCGAGCTCAGCAGTACTCATACCGGTTGTCACATAGACGGAGTGTGCGTAAATAATATAAGTTATGCGGACGATATGGTACTGCTGGGACCGTCAGTAGGTGCTATACAAAAGTTGGTGGCGATCTGTGAGGCATACGCTGTGGAGCATGGACTTGAATACAACACGAGTAAGAGTGAAGTCCTTGTTTTCAAAAGTTCCTCTAACGTTCTGGTCTATGCTCCACAGATTAAGCTAAACGGTATAGGACTTAGGATGGTAACTAGCTTCAAGTATTTAGGGCACATTGTGACATTTGACCTCAAGGATGATGCCGATTTAGAACGTGAAAGGAGAGCATTGGCGGTTAGGGGGAATATGCTTGCCCGTAGGTTCGCGCGTTGCTCAAGCGAAGTAAAAATCACCTTGTTTAAGGCATATTGCCAATCATTTTATTCGGGAGGCGTATTTATTTATTTATTTATTTAAACTTTATATACACAGAATGTATAATGGCGGACTTAATGCCTGAGGCATTCTCTACCAGTCAACCAACAGGGTGATGCGGAGATTATTAATAGTAGGTGCACAAAGTCTCTCGTCTGAAGTGTTACATTTAAAATACATAATTATATAACTTAAAAGGACAAAATTATATCATAAAATATATTAATCAACATAATAAATATATATATATATATATATACATACATATTATAATACAATATACTCATTACTGTTGTGATGAATCTGCCAGATTTTGAAGTAAGAGTTGCCGAACCCTTCCTTTAAACGCGTTACGGTTAGTGGACATTCTGATTTCTAGAGGGAGGGCATTCCAGAGCAAGATGGATTGTATAGGAAAAGAGGAGTGAAGAAAAGCAGAGTAAAGTTGTGGGAAGGACATGCTAGTAAGAGATTGTTCGAGGAGCTGTTGTTTTATGTACTACGGCGCTGACGAATGGGGAGCCAATTTAATTGTGAGCGGTAAGTAGACACATGGTCATACTTGCGAAGATTGAAAATGAATCGAATGCAGTTATTGAGAAGACGGTCGAGTTTATTGAGAAGATCTGCATTCAGGTCGAAATAACATACATCACCATAGTCGATCAGAGGGAAAACCAAAGTCTGCACAAGCTTCGTTTTTGTTTTGCAAGAGAGAAAGTTCTTTAGTGGATATAAAGTACGCAGGGTACCGGTAACTCTCTGGCTAACGTGTGCAACTTGGGCTCTCCAGTTCAAGGTAGAATCAATATTCAAACCGAGGTCTTTAACGTATTGACATAGGTCTATGTCCCGTTAGTCCCGTTGAAAATAATTGGGGGCAGAACACTAGTGTCTAGTCCGCTCATTAACCGTTGGCTGCCCACAACGATGGCTTGGCACTTAGCGGGGTTTACCGTCAAACCAAACCTGTTAGACCAGTTCCTAATGTGCCCTAAGTCTTTATTTATCATATCCACCGCAGATGAAACGCAGTCTACTCTAGACTGTGCGTAAATCTGCAAGTCATCGGCATACAGGTGATACGCACACTGAAGATTTTGTGTTATGAGACTAATAAATATTGAAAACAACATTGGAGATAAAATACCGCCTTGAGGAACGCCAGAGTCAATGTCACACAAATTTGATGATGAGTCATTATAGCGGACTGACTGCTGGCGACCTCGAAGATAACTTGAGAACCAATCCAGGGCATCGGACGAGACCATATATAGGGAGAGGATAGATAGAAGGATGTCGTGACTGACGGTATTAAAGGCGTTTGAAAAGTCAACTAGAGCCAGTACACTGACTTTAGTGTTTTCCATGCCCTCCCTAATATCGCCAGTCACTTTAAGGTGCGCGGAAGTAGTGCTGTGACCAGGTCTAAAACCAGACTGAAAAGGGCTTAATAGGTTGTTGTTAAAGATAAACCTGGAGAGCTGCTTATGGACACTGGCCTCGAGCACTTTGGATAGGAAAGGAAGTATATATAAGCGTATGGGTCAGGCATACCCGCCGGGCTGCCAATGTTCTCAGAGTTCAGTATAATAACATCTTCAGAATGTTGTTGGGACTACCGCGCGACTGCAGCGCGTCGCTCATGTTTGCAGAGGCACACACGGACGGCTTTAATGCTATTATGCGCAAGAAAGTCGCGTCGTGTGAGAGAGAGTGACAACAGCATTCTGAAAATGATCTCTAAACGATTGGACTGTCCAATCCAGCACAGATGGATGGAAATAATGATGGGTAGGTATACCGCATGATTGCTGCATAATCTGTTTTTTAATTTTAAAATTTATGTTACGCCATGTATATATAATGAAGTGCGTCTAATGAATTTAATTTTTGATGATTGTTTTAATGGTTTTTGATTTATTTTATGTATTATTGAAGGATGACATTGCTATAATTAATTATTTTAAAATTTTACCTGACATTTTACAAAGCACTAACATAGATATAAGTCATTTACTAACAATATTTTGTATGGATTATTATCCGAAATAAATGATTATTATTATTATTATTATTTAACCTTAATCCACATACGCTGGCCAATGCAGATCAGACATTTGATTAGCAAGTGGATATATACCACGTATATATTTTTCGATAGTTCATATCGGTTCTACCGGTGAAGACCGAACGCACACCTCATATGCTACCAGTTTGTTACTTTCCCAGCTCCGTTAATTCCACTTCTAGAAATTAATAACTGCACGAATATTGCAGTAAATTGTATTTATTGTTATTAACACAAAGCCGCTTATTGCGGGTTTCACAACACGCCTCGCATTGGCAAATGGTGGGGTGAACGCGTAATCCACCAACCCACATGTGCACTCTGTTATAAATTAAACACTGTCCGTGAGATCAATTATATAGATACACAAATTATATAATTACCTGAGTGTATTTTAAATCTATGTTTTTTTTTGTCATATACTTAAACTAGAGGATTATTTACAGATTGAGTTTCGAAAAATCCTTTCTTAGTGACTGCTTACGTTATAAAATAAACCTATGCTCGAAATTTGAGCTTTCTAGACTCCGTAGTTTTGGCGATGACTATTATTTCTTAATATTGTGTACGCCCTTAACTACCGCTAAATTATTCTAGTCACATATCGTAAAGGTTGCCTGGTAGAAATTGCTGGCTGGAATTGTTGGCTATAAGAACGATTTCTACCAGGCAACCTTTGCATGGATATGCGATGAAGTTTGTACAATGGACTGCCATTGTACAAACTTCTTTATAAGCAGTTATTGTAAATTGAGAACAATAAATATATAATAAATAAATAAAGCGTCTGTCAGGATTAACGATTAAATAAACAGATATACTAAAATGACCAGTTTATGCATTGTATACCAGTATGCTTTGATCTACCCTCAAACATTAATTCTTCATATAAAATATAAATCAATAACGTATATTTATTTCATAAGATATTTACATGAATAGTTATTAAAATTAAGGTAACCTAACCTAACCTACTTACAAACAATCAGATATTGTATTTAAAGGTATATATATATATACCTATAAATAAAATATCTGATTGAGATCGCAGTTCTGAGGAAAGGTGCCCAAAAGACTGGCCACATTTCCACGCTGGATTGCAAGGCTATTTATTGGTTCTGGAATCCAACATATCCCAAATTGTATGGTAGCACATAGCGTACTTAAAACCATTAGCCATACTACCCTATGTTCAACAAATAAATTAATAATTAGTTGAACAGCCTAATACAATTTTTAACAACATATAAAACCACAAACAAAAATATCCTAAAAGGAAATATATCTCTGATTTATAACTTATGCAGGCAAATCCAGTGGAATCGTAACGACGGCACGTATCACTCACGCAACACCTGCAGCGTTGTATGCACACGCGCCTTCGAGGTATTGGGAAGATGATAGCAGAGTGCCACCTACTGTGAGGAAAGATTGCAAAGATATCGCTTTGCAACTAGTGGAGAATGAACCTGGGAAAAGTATGAACGTAAGTAAATTCAGTTTTACATTAATAGTAAACTAAAAGTAAATGCCTAGAACTATTTTATACTATTTAAGTAGCAAACAAGCCCCCCTGATGGTTAGCATTTACCAAAGCCTATGGACGTTAGCAAAAATTAATAATAAAAATAAACACCAAGGTTTTATGATAGAATTTCCTTGGGAGAGGAAAACGTTTCGTTAAAAACGCAACCCTAAATAAGCTCAGGAAACAAATGTACTCACACATAGAAACTCAACAGTAGTAGTATTCATTTGGCTGTGGTTTCTGTTAGGTAGAGGTTCTTCTTCAGTCAAGCTTGCTCAGTAGTATGGTGTCCTTCTCTAAAATTAGACGGGTAGAATGATGATTAGAGAACTAGCAAAACTTTATAGTTTGTTTTGTTACTTAATTCCAAAACCTGCGGATTAGAGAGTACATAAAAATTACCTTAAAAAACTAGCGAAAAATAGATGGTGCACTTTGTTTTGTTTGAGGTCGTGCTTTAGATATTTTTTTCTTGAAAAATATATAGTTTACTACTTTGAGGTAATATTTTCCAAATATTGCTGTCAATCTAGTAATTTAACACAATGATAACCTAAGTTTTTTTTACATCATAAATTCTCAAAATTTCCATGTAAAAAGGCCTCCCAGGAACTCGTTTTACTAGAAACGTTTTCGAAATAAAATACAACGCACTGTTTTGTTAAATTAAGGCTCAAGGGCAAAACTTGCAATGTTCTTCAAAAAGGAAGAAGAGATGGTGAAAATTTTAAAAGTAACGAGTAATTCTCTTTTTTTTATTAATGACAGACAAGAGGTAAATTATAATGAATTTTGTAGAAGCATAAAGGCTGTTTTGTAAATAAGTAAGGTTAAGTAGATACGAGTACTTAACTGGGCTGTGTTTGGAATATTGGTGTTATTATGATGTAGTGAGTGGCGCTTTTTAATTTCTTCGGAGTAGTCTGATAGTTCTAATCTTTTGTTAAAGAGGATCGCTTAGAGATAATATTTCTGTTTTACATAATATA
This sequence comes from Trisateles emortualis, assembly GCA_947095525.1. NCBI lineage: Eukaryota > Metazoa > Arthropoda > Insecta > Lepidoptera > Erebidae > Trisateles > Trisateles emortualis. Next base: position 8,464,287 of record OX352740.1, on the reverse strand, counting down.
CGTAGAAGGAAGTAGTGAGTCATAATTTTAAGTTATAATATTTCTGTTTAAATTAATTTTACGTTACAACTGCAAATTTTGATACAATTACATTGTTGTGGCTCAGTACACGACTACATTGACAGCATTGTCCAAGGCACCTATCTAAACCTGTTCAAGTCGCAGGACACGATGTGTAGATATTTATCATTTGAATCACACTACGCCAACAACCTGAATACATAAAAACACGAGATCAAAAATTTTAAATATCCTCTTAACCCATAAACGTCCCACTGCTGGTCTTCTCCATACATTTAGAGGTTTATAAAACTACTATAGTTTTGTTTCGACGGGATTAGAGAGAGATCAGGCGCAGGACTAACAGCTTTATGTAATTTTAAAGGCACAGATGGTTTTGATGGTTATGATAAGAGTAATAATTCAATAAACCCTTTTTTTATTTAAAAGACACCTCCCGTACTATACAACAAGCCCTGTGTCGCGGGGGACTTTACAAACATACAATGGGAACAAAGTACACCCAGACTTGGGATAACTATTTATGAATCACACAATTTTTTGTCCTATGTGGGAATCGAACCCACAACACGCCGCGCAGTGGTGAATAGTGAGGTGACCACTTAAGCCACTGAGCCAACAGTGCATCTTCACACTACTAGTAATATGCTACAAATTCCCAACCGTTAGCAAAATGTCGTAGACTGTTCTAGAATGCTTTTATGTTAGAGAACGTGACAATTTTTGCGTTCTTTGCAACAATCCGCACCGTTGACGACACAACAGAAATGTAAACTGAACAATTTAGTAGAATCCTTTCCATATTGTACGGATTTTGCGATAGTCATTTTCCGTTGTAAATGGGTTATATGTTGGCTGTGGTTTTCAATAAAGTTTTCAAACAAGATCTTGTTTAAATACAATATTAATAGCAACCCATATATGTCCCACTGCTGGGTACGGACACAGTAAACAAACAGTAAAACATCTTCATACAAACGTGCCGCTCTCGGTTTGAATGTGTGCGTGCGCGCCGCGCGCCATGTCGGCACGCGATTTCACGCACACGCTAGCATAATATAAGGTAGGAATAACGTGGCGGCAGTGCGGGCTGTGCAGCGCGCTGCGCGACTGTGAGCACGCGCGTACGCTACATGACCGCTTGCGTTCGTCAACTCTCGCCGGCGCGGGCGGCGGACACTTGTCGTAAATTACGAGTATCATGACTTCAAAAAGGGGAAAAAAATATTGTAGTGTTTTCGGGTGCCTCAATAATGATTTCGCAAACCCGGACTTATCATACTTCCTACTCAACCAGAAATATAAGTACCTACTTATACTTAAATATTATTAGAAAATATGGTATTGTATTGTTTATTTCACAGTTTATTTGCTTTATTAAGAGCGTAGCCGAGTCGCATTTTTCTGAATACTATGTTTAGAGCTAAAGTTTATTTTAAGAAGTCTAGTTTTACTATAAAATAGAGGATTGAGTACGAAACATCGTTTAGGTAAACATATTTTTCGCGTAGGTATAGTTGTAATAAGGGCAATTTCACAATAATTAATATTGCAAATTAATTACTTTTGAAATTATTATTTTTTCTATTGTCTGATGTGTTGTTCAATCCAAATATGGTTCCGGTAGTCTGACGATCGACTTATATACTTGTGTGTACATCGCATTTTTTTGGCCGGCGTTCGGGTCGGCCACTTGACACTTGTTTTTGTTTCGCTTACCTATCGTATGAACAACCCTGGGTATCAACGCAAGAGTAGGCTAATAACTCGGCGGGCGGCCTTAGATAACCTACTGTTTGTTTACTGTGGTACGGATCTCCTCTCCTCTATTAAGGGAGAGAGAGAGGGTATAGGCCTTAATTCACACACACTGGCCTAATGTGGGTTAGTGAATCAGACATGTCTTTAGAATTTCTTCTTCTTCTGTTTGTTGCCAATAATTGCTGTAACGGCTAGACGTATTTTAATAACTTTCAAATGATAACCCATGAAGTTATACCAATATTCGAGAACGGGTAAATTCAAGTATATCAGACTAAGCCCCACTGAAACGTGAGTAGGTAATTAGTGAATAATATCATAATTGCTAAAGTCTATCAGTAACCTCAGTCATTGTAACAGTAAAAACTAGCATAATTACCAGTTTTTTATTTCGAGAGTGTTTTCCTTCCACCCTGTACTAAACCATATTACCAGAAATAAACTCACTGAGATTAACTACTACCTATTATATTTTATTTGCTTTTACATGTTGAAAAATATTAAACACCATTTTTGTTACTAAAATAATCCTATTTACACTTTGGTTACGAAATGAAAATCATATCCATAATATTAAAAACAGTGCCAACAATGGATTTGCGGCTGTATTTTGTAACAAAAAATTGTACTACTATTGAGTGCAGGAAACATGTGCGGATTAAATCATGTTTAAAACATTGAATGTTAAAAATTTAAAGGCGATACACAATCTGTGAAACAAACGGTTTAAACCACTGTATATTTGTGATTGACTGCCTCGATAGCTCAATAGTGTTTCTACTGATCACGAAGCCCCGGGTTTGACTCTCGGGTCGGGATAAAAATTGTATTGAGATTTCCTGTCAAGAAATTCACAATACATAGATGCATGGAGTTAGCGAGAAATAGGCGGTTTTACACTCCCGTGCCTCGGATAGCACGTAAAGTTCTACTCCCGAACCCTTCCTAAGTCGTGTCGGATTGCTATCCCATTAGAATATGAGAGTGAGGGAATAAAGAGTGCACTTTTGCTTGGGAAAAACTTGCGCAATTATTATTTTGGTGTCGTAATAAAAATAAACGCTATGATTCATATTAAGATATATTATAGCTCCGTCTGCTGTGTTCTTGAGTGACTGCTTACCATCAGATGGGCCGCTAGCTTTTAGGATAGATCAAACGTAGAAGAAGGTTCATTTATGTACATTGCTTGTTTGTACCAGACTTAATTAACAAATGTTTTTCTTATTCTACTAGGTTATCATGGGTGGTGGAAGAAGACATTTTTTACCGACAGTGACTACAGATCCAGAACATCCTAATCGTGAAGGAAGAAGACTGGATGGAAGAAATCTTGCAGAAGATTGGGCCAGAGAAAAAAAGAGGCGGCGAATGAGAGCTCAGTACATACATTCTAGGGAACAGCTAGCTAAACTAGATCCTAGAACAGTGGATTATTTGTTAGGTAAGTGAAATTTACGACTTTAACCATCTTTACGACCACGGACTTCGTAAAACCTTGTCTTTCAAAGTATTTGCTTTGAAAGAATTCTTAGAATTTCTCCTTTTAAACGTGTTAAGTGAGTTGAGCTTTGAGCTGCTTCTAGCTGGTTGACAATGGCTGTCATTAAAAGTTCCTTCAACTTTTAATACTGCGATCTAAAAGACTTTCATTATTTCATAGTAATATTCTTGTTTATTTTCACATCGTTCACAGATTGTATAGTTTTTTTTATTTTTTGAAAAAACATGACTTAAAACTGGCATACGATAAGCCAGTCTGACTTGGCTAATACTTACAAGAGCCTGAATTGTTCTAATTTATATTTAAATACACTACTTAGTAGAAGTTGCAAAAATACAAATAGACGTGTTAAGAGAAAACTTAAGTAGTAAAAGTTACAAGAAATAATATTTTTCCATCAATAAAAGTGTGTCAACACACTTTTATTTGAAAGCAGTCAATGATCATTTAAATTGCGCGAATATGCCAGTGAAGACGCCTTTCGTAGATGGACGGTAATATCTCAGATGCGCTTTAATATTGGCCGCTATTCACAGCCATTTGACCCGAACATTCAATTTTAAGTACTATGCAAACGTGTCCGCTTCAACTATGCAATTCAATAAGTGTGAAAATCGATTTACTTGTAAATTTTAAAGCTCGGTTAGAATAAACTGATCATGACTTATTGTTTACAAGATTGTTTGCTCAGCAGTGTTTACTGCAATAGTGGGGAAGCTATGTATGCAATTTATTTTTACCATGCTAAAGCTAAGCCAAAAGGATTGTATGTTTGTTATTATGTATATTCGTCTGTTTCCGCATTACTCTGTTTGTTACTTATTGGATGATAATCAAGTTATACTAATAAACTAAACATGAAACTTTATTGTTAGATTGCATTTGATCTACATAATTTATTTCAAGGCCTTGTATGTTATAGGGACAAAATACAATCCATAGTAATATAGTTGATGGCCAAGATAGTCAATCTTGCTGGCACAGCCTGTTTACATAATGTGTATGGAGATATAAATCATGGTATTGGGTACAACATACATTGTGGATAGAATGTGAGACTATAAAGAGCGATCGAAGGGTTACGTGACTCTTCTTGACATACTGAAAATTTATTATATTTTTTATTATTATGTGAAGCCGGTGTTAATCACTGTGAAGGGAAATATTTGCGGAAAGCTACTCAGTCGTTGTTGGTTCTGTTCAAAAGGACAACAAATATTTTGTCATGTTAAATATATTGCGCCAACAAAAATAAAATAAATCTTGTAAACAATTTTGAAATCTTACATGAACGTCCTGTATAATAGATATAACCAAAATCCGCATTATTGACGCCAGAAAATATATCGTTAAACTTTTAGTAACAGTGAAACTACCCGAAAACTCGTTATTATGTTCTTAAATTATGGCTTGAAACCACAGTTTAGAAGCCATTAATTTTATAAAACGCGAGTTTTTATATAAATATTCTAAAATGTTTTCCCTACCGGTCGGAATATTAAAGAAAGCGAGGCCTTTTGTGTTTTTGTTGGGTTTGTGTAAGGGTTAAAGCTAACTCAGCAATTTGAGTGCCCACAAGGTCTGTTTCGGGTGACCCATGTTTTTGGCTTCCACGCAACGAATACATACTTTTAGAAGTCCAATTTTTGTTCATTGCAATCCTTGATAGTTTAGATTTTGGGCCGCGTAGGTAGGATCACGGTCGATTTCATGGAGAGTTATATATAACGCTTAGTTATACTTCTGGTATTGCAAGCGTCCATAGGTTACATTTACTGCTTATCATCAGGTAAGCCGTATACTTTACGACTTTTACTATTGCCGACTTTGGTAAATTTATATCATCTCGGCCAAAAGACCCACCCATTGCTGAATATATACCTTCCCCAAAAATTTACACAGCTATTAGTCCTGAGCTGACCTCATCCATGGGCTACCCGCAACCTTTATCTGGTCATCGGTAATATCGTCATGTTTAATAATAATAATTTATTTAAAAAAAAGAGATTGTAGGTTAATGTTACGAGAGTAAATTTATATTCAGCATTAATTTATACATATCGTCACTGGAAAGGCAAAATTACTGAAGTGAAAATAGGTTGTTTCGAGATAAAGCCGATCAAAGTTTTTATTTTTAGAAAAAAAATCATATCTTTTTACACAATCATCCGATTTCAATGAAATAACTTTATAAATAATTCTATTTGTAGCATGCGTTTACTGGAAGTGGTTGAAATTCGTTTTTTTTACTACTTTCCAAGATAAGTGGCGCTTCAGTAATTTTGACCCAATAACTTAGTAAGCCAAATTTTCTTAAACGCCAACAATGTAAACAACGATTGTATTTTAAAAGTACTGAACACAATACTATTAGTAAATTCGAGTAGGATGAAATTTCTTTAGCATAAATTTTAGTGTCGTGTTGGTGTATCAAAATAACTTCAAGGGAAATATTTTATACTCCTCATGTCTAGGATTTTGACTCATGAGGCGATAGGATAACTAAGTAACTTCAACTAAAATTACTTAAAATGTTTTTTTTTCGTAATCAGTTAAAATTTCTTTAGCTGAATTTTTATTACATTCAAGGTAAGCACAAATTACTTAAAGGCCATTCTTTTTTAGGCTACACAAAGGCAATTTTACTCAAGCGCCAAACTTAATATTTAATATTCAGGAAATATTTCTTGAGCGACATGAGTGAAAAATTGGCCAAAAAACGCGTCGCTTCAGTAATTAGGAAAAAAAAGCAGCACCTTTTTTTAGGTTACTTAAACGCCACAAAAATGCTCTGATTGCAATGGTTCCTAGGCAGATCGACGCAGAAAAAATCGCTGATTCCGAATATGTATATAACTCAATTATGCCCACTTTGTATGACAGAAGTAATTTTGCCTTTCCAGTGACGATATATAACTGCCTTATTACTTGTCCCGACTGACTGACTGCTTGACTAAATATTTCATCAAAGTTAATCCTAAAATACTAGCTACAAATTTGAAATTTTGCACAAGGGTTCCTTAAGTGACTAAGTGAGCACTAAGAAGGGATTTTTGGCAATTTAGCCTCTAAGGGGTTTTATGGAAGTCCGTCATTTTCAAAATAAAAAGCATTAAATTTCACATACCTGTTTCAGGTTAAAAGTAAATTAGTTTATTTAGTTTATTGGTATAACTTGATTATCATCCAATAAGTAACAAACAGAATAATGAGTTATGCGGAAACAGAAGAATATACATAATAACAAACACACATGCAGCGTACAATCTTAACCCTCTTTTTGGCTTAGCTATAGTATCGTAAATATAAAATAATATTTTCGTTACCATTATGATACATACGAGAACACATAAAGAACATACTTAAAATTCCTACACAAGTTCAAAATCGTAAAATAATGCTGGGTGAAATGCCTTTGCTAAGTTGTCTCCCCGAATAATTTGTCTAAATGGTCAGCCTACGGCTTTATTTAAACGTATTTGAGCTGAGCTCTTCCCGGCTTATCGGTACTTAAATATCCTGCCTAGTTTTATAATGCTTTTAAACTAGAAACAAAAGAAAATGTTGCGTTATTAATTTGATGTCATATTTAACATTGTCCCATGGTAATCTAATCGGATTTTATTTATGCAAACTCCCCTTGCGCTAAATTTAACAGGCCTCCAGAGATGGAAAGATCAGGACATGATAAAAATTAGGAAATTTTCCGTTATAAAATTATTAAATAATTACAACAACGGGATGGGGCCGCTAGAATTTGTTTTAAGAAAAGTTGTACGGAAACACTTCCGGCCGACCCTCAGTGGAGTTTATGAAATATTTACGTTTGCCCAGATTACATTTGCAGAGTTTACATTATGATCAGTGCGGTGTTGTTTTGTAATTCCATTTGAATCCTTTTTAATCTCACCCGACCGACATAAAGTGGCATTTGCATTTTCAAATATGGATTATGCTGTTACCAACATTTTGAATTCAAAAATTGTATTGCTATCGATGTTTTTTGGCGTTGTTAACTTATATAATTAACTGATATTCATTTTTGGTTCTCTTGGTAATATAAGTTATGTCACTTAGTCCCCATTGTCGGGTATATATGATAGGCCCTAATATTTGCTTATTTCGTTATCAAGTTTTGTGTCACTGATAGATTTCTTTAAGGAAAGTTGGTAGATGCATTATTCAAATTTAATTTAAGAACAATCAATAAAAAGAACATATAATGTTTACTTTAGTTTTAAAATCACAAATTTGTGTCATTATTTAGCTGTCACTATCATATAAGTTTCACAAACATATTTTTTTTGCAAAAAACAGATTATATTATGCTTATCAAAATATCTTTATAGGATATAAAGCTTTAGTGTTATGATAAGTAACCCTGGGATAAGATAAACATTATTATTAAAAATACGTTTACTTTATTATGTGAGCACTGGGGGTCTAAATTGTATCTTTTTGCCTATGGGTACTTGAAAAACCCGGGGCATTACTCGTTGTCAATCCTAAAATTACAAGCTTGTAACATCAAGGTTTTATGTGTGGGAGTTTATCTCTATTTGTTTCATGTTGATTTTTAGGACCCTTATTGTTGGTGACCTATTCTGTCATTTTATTGGCAACTGGGTTTGTACTTTTAACTTTGATATTATCCTAACTAAAGCCATTTATTTCTTTGATTATTTGTGTAAATCATTAAATTGTTTGTTGAAACAGCAAATCAACACACTATACACCTGTAATAATATCCGTCCTTACCTAATTATGTAACTATTCCCCAAACGCAACGCAGCCCTAGAAACCTTCCAAAGTAATTTATCAAATTTATCGTTCACAAACACGCAGAAGGGCTTCCACTAGTAGGTATTTTATCGCTGATGAAACGACAATATAATAATAGCAACCGTGCTGGGCACGGATCTCCTCTCCTTTATCAAGAGAGAGAGGGGGTTTAGGCCTTAATTCACACATGCTGGCCTAATGCGGGTTGGTAAATCTGACATGTCTTTAGAAATTCTTCTAAAACATGTGGCTTTCCTCACGATGTTTCCCTTTACCGTCAATATGCATAATTTAAATTTTGTTTCTGTAGTGGTTAATAAAAACGGTAATATTTTTCAGCAAGCAATTTTGCCTGTTAGGATCAAATCGAGCGCCACCTTTGTGGATAAACTTTGTGGTACCTACTTGCATTACGATGCTGACTTTATATCGGTAGCACCTCTGCTCCGGCAATTACATTAATATTATTTTTAGGTTTGTTTGAATACTCTCATATGGAGTTCAACGCTGAGCGTGGAGCGGTAGCGGACGCGGAAGAGGGGGCGAGCGCGACTTCAACTGTGAAGGCAGACGATCCATCGCTTGCGGATATGACTCGTGCTGCTTTGTCGATATTAACTAAGAATGATAAAGGATTTTTTTTACTTATTGAAGGTAAGCATTATTTTTTTCACAATAGTTTCAAATATTAGGAACGTAAATATTTATATTTGTTTATCGAAAATTCTGTAAGGAAACCAAGTACCTAGCCATCATTATCAGCCTATAACAGTCCACTGCTGGACATATTCTTCAAGCTAACGCCACCTAGCATGATCCTGGTGGCACAATAAAATTATGCTTATGCTTACATCTAATGATGAGGTTTTAGGTTGGATTCCTCAAGCACAATGTTATTAAGTTTTTCTGTAAGAAATTTCTCAGAAGTTTTATTTTTATATCAAAAGGCTCGCCCACTATTACAATGGAACTAACATAGCTGGCGAAACGGGGAAAAGCCATATCAACTTAATTTATCATGTCAATTAAAATTATCTACTATTACCTGGTTATCCTTATTTTATACCATTGAGCATATTTATAAATAAAAGCTTTGATATAATGTTATGTATAGGTGGAAGGATAGATCACGCGCATCACTACAACAATCCATACAGAGCTCTCGACGAGACTTTGGAGTTAGAAACCGCACTACTGGCGGCTTTAGAGCGGGTTAATCCCGCTGAAACTTTGATCGTAGTCACTGCTGATCACGGGCATGTAATGACTTTTGGTGGCCAAGCCACACCGAGAGGACACCCTGTATTAGGTAAGAATCTAATCTTAATTAAGAAACATAATTTTATAAATTTGGTTTATATTTTATTATTTTTTTGTTTAATGAGGTACCTACTAGACGCATTAAAAACATTTTACATAAAAGTTGTTGGCTTGTGTGTGGTAAATTTATATATTTAGTTTAGTAAATTAAACGTAAATGAAAATATGGTGCACTGAACTAAATAGAGATTAGATCGTGGAATGAGCTCCCGCCGAGGATTTCCCGAGAAACTATAGCATGGGGTTCTTCAAGAAAGGAGTTATAAGGTTTCTAAAGAGTCGACAACGCGCGTGTGGTACCCCTGGTGTTGCAAGCGTCCATAGGCTACGGTAACTGCTTACCATCAGCCGGGCCGTATGCTTGTTTGCCTCCTTGGTAGTATAAAAGGTAAAAAAAAGTGATTATTTTATATCGTATTATTGGGTGAAATATTGCATGGGAACTTATAGTTTTTCGGGGCACTGTTATTCTGAGATCCTCGTTCCTCAAGTGTATATGAAATGTCAAAGAGAAAACTGTATAGATAACCTCATTTTAAATCAATTTTTTGAAATGTACCAGTTAACGCAGAATTCACTTGTATTAGTAATCTGTTGGCTGATAACGTACAAAATTAAACCTAAGCTTCACAAAGAAAAATTGGTATGTGTAGCCAAACCTACATTTAAAAAGCCAACAGTTGGCACCGCATGCAAAGTTGCTAATTGAAGTCCTGTGCCAAATGTATTTCGCTAAAATAAACATTTAAACATCGCCAAGGTTTACTAATCGGTGTTCAAGTTTAAAAGAATCAATAAATTAATTTTTGATTAGATAAATATTTACATTTTGATTCAAATACAATTGTTTTTGTAAAATGAAATTCTTTTATGACAATTGAAATGTAAATTTATCGAAAATGTTTAATTTTAAATTAAATTTCTAATTAATTAAACTTAAGAAATGTAAATTAATACAATTTTACTGGCAATGTTTAATTTACATTTTAATTTTCATAAATTTATAACAAACCATTTGAATTCAATGACATGGCCATTCAAGGGAAATTTCGTTATAAATACGAGATTTCCACTTGCTTACGATATAATAATATATAGATAGCTACCTTCTGGTATAACACTTTCTACGAAGTAAACCCAAAAACGTTCATTACTTTCACGAATTAAAGTAAAATATACATTTTATTGTTATAACGGCTATAACCATTTGCAGACCAGCTGTTCATGAACGTTATAATTTTATCTCAACTTTTCTAGCGTCATTTATTTATTTATGACAACCAAGTGTTCATGAATTTGTTCCGTATGCTAGATAGGCCACAGATTACTAAATAGTTACTACGTAACAGATACTTCACTCAGTATAAAATTACCAATACCTACTGCAATAATAGCCTACTCTGTCGCGTCAGCAACCGCTGCATGCTAAAATGTGCCTAAATGCTGAAGCGTCTCAAAAGTATTATCTCTAAAGTATTATCTGTTATTTTTTTCCTACCACTGTCGTAATTATGTAAGGAATACAATGTTATAAGTTTTTTTTCAGTTGTTTTGTTATTTTTCGGCTTTTACTATTTAACAAACTTAAAACGGAAAAATGTTGGCCAACATAACTAACTTATAAAAAATATTGATCTAGGTGCAGACACAGTGACTTCAGACATTGACGGCCTGCGCTACACTACTCTGCTTTACGGCACTGGTCCTGGACATTCTGAACCCAGGGCTTTGCCACTAAACACAACAGCTTCTGCTGCCGCATTAGCTGATGCTGTTCATGCTTCTGCAGTCCCCAGACAATGGGCTACTCATGGTGGTGAAGATGTACCTATTTACGCTTTAGGTAAAGTTGGTATAATTGAGTATTTTAGTATAACATTAAACTTGTGAAATAATGTTGTTTCACCCTAGGGCCTAATTGGTTGGGACTTTTCAATAATATTCTTAGTGGTTGAGAGGTGTGAGTGGAAGTCCCCGAACGAGTTGGCACTCCAATTCTGTTGATCCCATATTACATATTATTATCTACTATATTTTTTCGATCAGTTTCCACATTTAAGAAATACAATATGAATTTATTTTATTTAATCCAGCTCATACCTAAAAAAACATAGTAATAGTTGTAATAAGCTTTGACAGGAACGTAATACCATTTCTTCTTTTCTAGGTCCAATGGCGACAATACTATTTGCTGGGGTAGTCGAGCAAAGCTACATTCCCCACGCGATTGCGTACGCAGCGTGCATCGCGCATCAATCACGAAGGTGTCAAGAAAAAATAAACTTCACACAGCCACCGGTAAGGTTCAAATAACATAATAAAATAAACTTTTTCCTTTTTCTTATTTTTCATGAATATTTTCCACTTGCGGTCTATATTTTAGCATAAATAACTTTTCAGACAAAGGAAAATATGGAGGAAATGTTCAAGTTTTTATCGCGTTATGTCGAAATTTTTTGCCGCTGCTGTTCTCACATAAAAACAAAATTGCTACTTTGTCATCCTCTAATCACCTGCAAATATGCTTTATACAATTTTCGTAATAAAAATAATTCCGAAAATAAAGATATACGACTATTTGAATGCTTATTATTCAATACATATTATGTACAATACTTCTGATACATACATACATCTCAACCCATAGACGTCCCACTGCTGGGCACGGGTCTCCTCTAAATATTTAGAGGGATATTAGCCTACTATACCTCGCTGGCCAGACGGGTTGGTATAGGGTTTTGTTTCGAGTTTTCCCTCTCTTGCGGTGGATAACACTTACTCCCTTAGTCGACTCTTACGACACCCTCGGGATGGAAGGGATGGTGACATATGTATTCTTAATCCGTCACCACACGGAGAATAAATAATATACTTATATAAACAATACTTCTGATGCTATTCTAATAATATGTCTTTCTCATTTCACACTGATAAGATAAAATTATGTCTATTCGCAAATTTGCAGTCTGTTTATTTGGATTGGGATGAAATTGTTTAGGCAGAAAAGGATATGCCATAATATTAAAAACTTATTTAAACTAATTACAATTGTAGACAATAGTTACGTATTCCTTCGCATCACTGTCAACTGGTAAAGTGGCCAAAAAGCAAGCTTTATGTGCAAGAAACAGGCCGAAATGTTAGATTGTTTAGTAAAATTTTACATGTGCAGTAGATACTGTTCTAAGCACTCATTATTATGTAGGTCGAGAAACCACCCAACTGCGTACCTCCAGAGGTAAGCAGCGTATCGGCGGCGGATGAAACAAGAAGTGACATCTCAAGCGGACGCCGCATCGTTGTTGCTTCAAGCGTCATGTCTGACGAACGCGCAACGCGTTCATCCGCCTCGCTCCCCGCTGCTCTTATATCGGGGCGATACCTTATATCACAACTAACAGGATTTCTTACCCGCCTAAGTGTTGTTTGGTTTATTGTAAAGTTATAAGTATTTATATCAACTGTAAATATAAAAGATACACCACAATAAAAAGATCGGTCGAAAATCATTTTTTTATGGTTTTGTATTAAGCAGTGATTTAAGAAAATTTTGTACAGTATTGTAAATACACGAACGACAATGGTGTAAATACGATAGTTTATTGTAAATAATAAAATTAAATTACTGATATTTATAGTCTCATCATTAAATGGATTTTCAATATAAAATTGTGTTTATTTTACGAAGACGATCGCCTTGATCGGCGACATCATTAGATTAAACCTTTTTCCTTTTGACAATTGGATGAACCAGTGAATAACTCAATCAAGTAAATTGACTTTTCACCCTGCCTAACTCAATAAGCACCGGAACGGGGAATAAAGAAAGAAGATCTAATCTTAACACATACCTATCAGGGAATACGTGTTCAGACACAGTTGGGTAAGTGAGTGACAGAAAATGCTTACGAGAAATATATTTTAAGATCAGAGATAGGCTTAGACATAATAATTAAATAAGATAACGTAGAAGAAGATATATATCACATAAAATACTTAGATATTACAATTTTGGATTCGTTAACTGTCGATAAGAATTGTGATGTTACTCTTTATATTATGCTCGTAGCAAGCTAAAACAATAATAGTAACTGTAGGGTTTGTTGTTTACTCACGTTATCAAACTGGCTCGACAATGCCCTGTACTTGGTAATCGGTTTTAAAGCTCACTCACCCAGCTCACATACCCGCCCGTCGCTTACCCTATGCCGCGCTTTTGTGCAACTGTCACAGTGACGTTTAATTAACCAATGCAGCCAATACAGGTACACACGAGACAGCGTATGCATGCTTTAGCGCATACACTACAATAACAATAGGCGTTTCAATAAGATCCAGAATGCATTCAGAAAATGGACAAAGATCAAGACGCTCTTTGTCAATTTTCTGAAAGCATTCTGGTACCCTACCCATTTGAATTGACTAATTTGAGATCCACGCACGTAAGCAATACCTTTTCCTGCAAATAAAATTCAAAGATCTAATTTTGTTAACTTAAAATTTATTGTCAAATGTAATATAATAAAATAAATAATACTACTTTTAATATTAATAATACTTTTGATTGATTTTGTTTTTAAATCAAATAGTAAAAGAACGAAAAACAACCCTTATAATTAAGAATAACCATCTCCTAAATATTCATGCCGTATATTGTCTTTAAAATCACAAACCCTATTGGTTGTCACAATATGAGATAACACAATTCTCACTCCAAAATAGACGGTGACATCCTTTGTGATAGATTTCAATGTGGGTTATGTCACTTTGTAAAGCTTTCAGAACTAGACGATACAGGTGACTGCGTCAATCTATCTATCATCCCAGATCCTCAGGTGGTGAAGAATAATAATTAATTTGCTGCGGAGATATTTGCTTTGTCAGATGATTTTGGAAATTTCGAATATGAGTTGTGTTTGAAGTAATATTCATTTGTTGATTTATGATTATGTAAATGTAAACCATTTGGTAATCAAGGAGAACGCTTTGAACTTGGAAATGGTAGTTCAATATATTAATGTATTGATTTACGTTTGCATGCCATATTCAATTTAACATCAATTCAAATCAACGTTTTTTATTTATTTTTTGATCGAGCGTTTAGTAGCCAACCTGGTGACTGTGTTGCTCCGCTCACCGATTGTAGGCATCTGCCGTGATATAATGAGTTTCATCATTCAGCGCCGACTTTTTACGTGCACTTTGAAGAAGTGACCTTAATAGCTTTACCAGCTGATTATTTACCGATCATATCAATTAAAATCAATTGACTATTAGCACCTCCTCGTTATCTAAGCCGAAAAATGGAAAAACATATAAAACCCCGAGGTGTAATACTATTGAAAATTTTCTAACAGAAAACATGACTGGTAGGAGATTAGGTGCAGGACTGCCGGAGGTGTAACACTATTGAAAATTTACTAACAGAAAACATGACTGGTAGGAGATTAGGTGCAGGACTGCCCGAGGTGTAACACTATTGAAAAGTTTCTAACAGAAAACATGACTGGTAGGAGATTAGGTGCAGGACTGCCGGAGGTGTAACACTATTGTGAGTTTTCTAACAGAAAACATGACTGGTAGGAGATTAGGTTCAGGACTGCCTGAGGTGTAACACTATTGAAAATTTTCTAACAGAAAACATGACTGGTAGGAGATTAGGTGCAGGACTGCCGGAGGTGTAACACTATTGTGAGTTTTCTAACAGAAAACATGACTGGTAGGAGATTAGGTTCAGGACTGCCTGAGGTGTAACACTATTGAAAATTTTCTAACAGAAAACATGACTGGTAGGAGATTAGGTTCAGGACTGCCTGAGGTGTAACACTATTGAAAATTTTCTAACAGAAAACATGACTGGTAGGAGATTAGGTGCAGGACTGCGTGAGGTGTAACACTATTTAAAAGTTTCTAACAGAAAACATGACTGGAAGGAGATTAGGTGCAGGACTGCGTGAGGTGTAACACTATTTAGAAGTTTCTAACAGAAAACATGACTGGTAGGATATTAGGTGCAGAATCATCACCTCACTGTGATCTCTGTGAATAACATCAGAATAAAAACAGTCAATACGAGTAAGTACATATAGATATACTTGTGTGGAAACTCCTAATATAGCGTTAAATGAACCTATTTTATAATAACCATAGACTAGACCATAGTATTCATATTTGCCACCTAGTGTAAGCTCATTTTTAAGATGTTTACTGTTAACATTTCATCACAACAAAATGAAATACACAAAATTTCTCTTCTTCTCACTCAACCGTGTATTTCATTACAATTTTGCCAACATTTTACGTTTAAGAGTGCAATAAATGTACGCGCTTTCGAGCGTAAACGTTGAAGAAGTCGTGTTTTATAAATTTAGAGTAAACCGAGACGCTTTGAGGGGAAAGGGGTGTATTAAAGCAGCTCATACAAAAGCCACAGAATTGCTGTAGGTAGATATTAGAGTAACGTAATCCTTTCGTGCTCGGTGTAAAGAACCACTAATGGTGCGTAACGAAATCAACATAAGAAAGATAACATTATTGCTTCATTTAGGTAAGTAAAACTACATGATATTTATTTTTCATATCTCTTTAGTTTCCCCTTTTAATAAACCTCGTGACTGCGAGCTTCGAGCGCTGATAACCAGTACTCGCACACAAAAAGACAACAAAACCACTATGTGTAGTTTTTTTATACTACTTAGGTGGCAAACAAGCATACGGCCCACCTAATGTTAAGCAGTAACCGTAGCCTATGGCTTGCAATACTAGAGGTATTACTTGCATGCTGCCAACCCATGTGTTTGCACCAGGGCTTTAAAATGGAGTATTCCAGGATAGGAATACGTTTCTTTCAAAATGCATCCCTAAATAAGCGCCGGAGACTTGTAGGTACACACAGAAACACAACTACACCGCTGTATGCAGTTATTTAGCTGATGTGTTCTGTAAGGTGAAGATCCTTCACTAGACGGGCTTGCCCTCTTTTATGGTACACTACTTTTCTTTCCATTGTAAAATATTATTATAAATCTGTATCTAGGTAGGTTTTAAGAGTAAAGCATTTTTGTATTTGCACTATTTGCAGTTTAG
Organism: Trisateles emortualis; assembly: GCA_947095525.1. NCBI lineage: Eukaryota > Metazoa > Arthropoda > Insecta > Lepidoptera > Erebidae > Trisateles > Trisateles emortualis. The sequence continues at coordinate 8,447,813 of OX352740.1, read as the reverse complement.
CAATTAAGTTAAAGATATATGTTATTTTAAAGTAGGTTCCTGCTAGTTATATAAAATGAAATGTCGCTCAGATTGTGTACAATTACCTCGTTTTGAAACAAGGATACTAAAAAGATGTCAACTGGTAGATTTTCTTTTAAATTAGGTAATTCAAACTTAGGAAATTCATGGTTTTAGTGGCATTATTAGGGTCATATTTAAGTATCTACTTTACAAAAAAATATACCTTTATGTGTATGAAGGAGACCCATGCCTAGCAGTGGGATTTCTATGGGTTGTGACGCTTACACACAAAACATGCCAAAAAATTTATTGCAGATTTAATCACCGTCATTTGGGTACTACCAACAAAAATGTCGCTCTTTCATATTTATTAATTTCTAAAACACCATATGCACCGCCAGAGGTGCGAGTTCGATCTCGGGTGACAATACCAATGTGAATTTCACTTTGTGGAGTTTATATTTTACGTACTAATCAAATGATTCACCATCTGATAACGGTGAAGGAAAACATCGTTAGGAGACCTACATGTTTTAAAAAAAATCTAGAAACATGTCTGATTCACCAACCCGCATTAGGCCAGCGTATGTGGATTAAGACCTGTACCCTCTCTCTCTCTTGATAGATGAGAGGAGACCCGTGCCCAGCAGTGGGACATATATGGGTTGCTATTATTATTGTTATGATAAAACACTATAATATGGTACAAATACGAAAGATTCCATGCAAGCAGACACAATAAATGCATACCTAAGGATTTTCAGTTACACAATCTCCGCAAGTTTAATCAAAAATTTACACAAATAATAAAAGTAATGCGACAACCCTGCGAACATTTTTCTGACAAGAAATCTTAAGTACAAGTGGTCCTTTCGGTACCATTTAATATTACGGTCCCCTCCGATAAGTGCTTAAGAAACCCTTTATTTTGTTACTGGAACAATGATGTAAAAGTTATGTTTTTCTTCTTAACTTAGATACTTACGTAGTTCAAATTTACACTTACTAGGTCTTAAAAAGAATTGCATGATATTTTACAGATATTATAATCGTTTTTTTTTCAGTTTTCAAGTTGAGTCGACTGAAAGAATTTTTAGAATCGGTCGAGTAGTTTTTTAATTAGAATCGTAACAAACAAATCAAAAAATTAAATCCTTCTTCTTTATAATATTAATTTAGATGGTGTTTTTTTATCGTTTGGTTAGTGGCCAACCTGGTGACAGAGTTATTGAGATCGCCCATATTTAGGCCTCTGTCGTGATCTAACGACTGATAACAGTTGAAACCGACATTTAACGTGCCCTCCGAAGCACGGAGACACCCAGATGAAATACCACTATGCGGTCACCCATCTATAGGGTTACCGCGCCCTTGGTAGCTTAACCCACTGATAGTTTACCGAACAGCGAGTGCACCCAGCTATGAGCGCCTCAGTTCAGATGGTAATGCTTTTGTTAATTAATATTTTTACAGATACGACCCATTATAATGCACATGTCTTATGACATGACTCTTATGTCATGAATCAGAACAGGACTGTACAGCAGCATTTTGTATTTCTTTTCATGTCACTCATAAAATTTGAATTAAAAGAGGTAATTCATAATACAAGCGAGCAGGCCCGACTGAGCTAGAAACCTGTCTGCCCGCCTGGAGGTAAGTAGTTACCGTACCCTATGGACACTTGGCCAGAGCAATGTACTAAAGGTATCTAGAAGGTTCATTTTTTTGGACCAGGGTTTCAATATATCCCTGGGATAGGGAAACGTTTCTTTCAAAATGTATCCCTAAATGAGCACTGTAGACCTGTACTCACATACAGGAAAACAACTACACGTCTGTCCGTAGTTATGGCTGTGGTCTTCTGTAAGGTGAAGGTCCTTCCTCAGCCGGGCTTGCACGCTAGTATGGTGCCCTAACTCTTTTAAATTTCTTTCTAAAGAATAAAAATTATGAAACGCTTTCCAAGTTGCAACGATTTCTAAGTATTATTCAATTATCCTGTTCATTCAATCGTTTATATTTCATTTACTGGTATTCCCTATCAATTTTATGGCACAAACTTTAACGATCTGTTTCTATTCATTCACTTTAGTAACATTTATCGACTTCACTTTATTTCATTGCACTGGCAAGGCTAATGGTAAATTGGAGCTTCCAAGAACTATTCAACCTGACTCGCCTTTGAGAGATAAATACTACTGTGAAGTGATTTAAATACAAGTCACTCGAATTCAATTAATTTATAAGAATATTACATTGGCAATAACCAATTTACCTTCTAGCTCGTGGTATCGGGACAATCCCACCCACATGCCCGCCGCTATGACTCCTGTGAGCCAGAATTAACAGTGAAGTAACTAAATGATACACCGAGCTTTGACACTCGTGCGTCCAGTGGACAACTAAACCTACTGTCTTGGACCCCGCAACGAATTCAATAAGAAGTAAATAGGAGGAGTGATAAAGAAAAGTTTCCACTTCCCTCCATAGCAAAGCGGGAGATATTTTAAAAGCATCTTGATTCGGTCAAAAGAAAAACTTTGTTTTAAAAAGCTAGTTTCGAGAGAAGTACCTAAAAGCAAGCATGCCCGATAGGAGAAAGACCTCCACGTAACTGCAAGTTGTTCCTAATCCTATCCTACTAATATTATAAATGTAAAAGATTGTAAGTATGGATGAATGTTTGTTACTCTTTCAGGTAAAACTACTGAACGGATCTGGATGAAATTTGGCATAAAGATACATTATTATAGTTTGGAATAGCGAATAGACTTTTTATCGCGATAACCGACATTCACGCGGGCGGAGCCGTGGGTAACAGCTAGTATGGTCATAATTTTCTATCCATCTTTTTAATGTAGACCGGCAACTTTAAGAAAATTGTTGAGATAAGATACGAAAGGAGGACTGGATATTTTGGCGCAACAGTTTATGCAATAAATATCTCAATCTACTCTATGACCAACAGAAGCATATAAATTAATCTAAGCTGAAGAGTTTGTTTGTTTGTTTGGTTAAACGCACTAATCTCAGAAAGTACTGGTTCGATTAGAAAAAAAACTTTTTTTGTTGAATAGTGCATTTATCCAAGAAGGATATAGTCTATATGACATCACGCTATGATTAATAGGAGCGGAGCAGTAGTGAGATATGTTGCAAAATCAGGGAAAATATTCCAAATCTATAGGTACTAATATATTAAAGCTGGAGAGTTTGTTTGTTTGGTTGAACGCGCTAATTTCAGAAAGTACTAGTTCGATTAAAAAAATATATTTTTTTGTTGAATAGTGCATTTATCCAGGAAGGCTTTAGGCTATATAACATCACGCTGTGATCAATAGGAACGGAGCAGTAGTGAGATATGTTGCAAAATCGGGGAAAATATTCCAAATTACCACGCGGACGAAGTCGCGGGCGACCCCTAGTATCCAATATATTGTGCCTCTCGCACAATATTTTTAGATTAAAGACATAGACATGAAAAAGGATCATGGACTCGTGACTCTTTACGAATTAAAAAGGCTATGCTTGTATAGCATACGGATCATATAGCTCGAAAATATAGGCAGATTGTTCTATTGAAGGACCTAAAAAGTATAACTGGGCTATACAATAAGTTTGCAAAGCCTTGTCTTTTGAAATCTAGGCCTCGTACGATGCACGAAATAACAGTGAAATTTCTGCTGGCTTTATTGAATCTCGGGCCAAAAAATGTTTAGTGTAACTATATAACATTGATATTTTATGTATATCCCGTTTCTCGTCAAAGTAATTCATGATGACAAGGACATACCTTGCTTAGTATTTTGCAGAGGTTTCAATTTTATATGTATATTTTTAGAAATTTGGTATGCCATACATAATACAGTTTTCGCTCTATGTAACTCTATTCATGGTATAAAATAGTCTTTACCTGTCCGTGACCTTTTAGATTATATGATTTTTTGCATCGTTGGGGCAGAAAGATCTGGAGAGGCGACCACGAATTGGAAGACGCAGCGTGGGCAGACCTACAGCAAAGTGGATCGACGACCTGGTAAAGGTCCCGGGTAGCCAATGGATAAGGTCAAGGTGGAAAACATTGAGGGAGGCCTATGTCTAGCAGTGGACGTCTTTTTTCTTAGATGATGATGATGAACCTAGACTAAAACCCCGTAAACCAGGATACATAAGTAAAATCATCATCATGTTTTCAGCCTGGTGATGTTGAACGTAGGCCTCACTATTCGTTCCACAAATGATGGTTTTAAGCGACCTACATCCAGTGTCTATAGCTCGGACTAGTCAGTCTTTTTAAGAACCGGCCATGGCATTCCGTAAGAGCAAAAACCGAGCAAAATCTGGCTGTCAGATTGAAAATCGGTATTGCGTAAGATTGTTGCAATATAATATTGTTAAGGTTGGGGCAGAAAGGTTCTAGAGTGGCGACCACGAACTGGAAGACGAAGCGTGGGCAGGCCTCCAACAAGGTGGACCGACGACCTGGTAAAGGTTGCGGGCAACCGATGGGCGAGGTCGGCTCAGGATCGAGAGTTGTGGATAACCTTGGGGGAGCAGCAGTGGACGTCTTTTGGCTGAGATGATGATGATGATGATTGCGTAAGAGCAAAAACCGAGCCTTTTTGACATTTAGTCAATCGATTGTGCCGTCACCGAGCAATCACAACTGTCAGTTTGCGATCACAACTGTCAGTTTGCCATCGCTGTTTCTTAGTGAATCAGCCGGTGGGATATCTGAATAATTTGCCCTAATATCTATATTATTGTTCAAAATCTAACATTGAAATTACGAATCGTAGCTTAATTGATACCCTCCGGCCTATATATTCAATTCTATATCAATCGACCGTCCCTAACGGCTAAAAACACGTGAATCGTTTTTGTTACATATCCAAACTAAGAATTCTATTACACTCATATTTTTTTCAGCATGTTTACCTTAGCAACCCAAGTTGGTAGTAATAAATAGGGAATACGTGTGCCCGTTTCGGGTGAAACTTTGTTTTATAGGGGTAAATGGGTAACACTAGGATCGCACTAACCTATGTGATATTACTTGTAATCCTTCTTCACGGCTACAGTTATAAACTTTGGAAGTATCCGTAAAGATTTTTATTGCGTATATAAGATACGTGATTATCTGGAGGTATAAGCTTGGAAAGTTAATAGATTTAATAGTAACTTAAGGGTGATATAAACTTGTTGTTATACGGGTCTTATTTTCATTCATTCAATAAAACGTGCTTTAAGAGGTAAGCTACTGTCTGTGTATGTTCCACCTTACATCGTGCCACGCATGTATGCAGGAAGACTTGATGGGTTCCTCTGACAGGTCGGATGGGATGGGTTCCTCTGCGGCTCAAAACAAATGACTCCACAATGACTGCATGATCAATGCGCCTGTGTTTTGGGCCGCAACAATATAACTTCTAACCATGATTGCCGTTGAAAGGCAGAAGAAGAAGAAGAGGTAATCTATGAACATTCTTTTTTATTCACATAGGCACATAGCTCGCAGAACTGATGGCCGTTGGGGCAGAAAGGTTCTAGAGTGGCGACCACGAACTGGAAGACGAAGCGTGGGCAGGCCTCCAACAAGGTGGACCGACGACCTGGTAAAGGTTGCGGGCAACCGATGGACAAGGTCGGCTCAGGATCGAGAGTTGTGGAAAACCTTGGGGGAGGCCTATGTCCAGCAGTGGACGTCTTTTGGCTGAGATGATGATGAAGAAACGAAGAATCATTTAAAATACAGTTGTTACTTATGAGCTATCTTAATCTAGAACTAAACCTATATTGTCCTTATTTAGTACTAAAGATAATATTATACCTTAAGGTAATGGTTACGGTTATAATAACCTATATTTATAAAGGTTAAATTTGTTGTTAATTTGGTACCTTGATTCCTATTTTGTGCAATAATGAAACAGTGTCGGTTATATTGAAGAGCTTGTATAGCATCAATGCATTAACACATCCTCACTAATATTGTTGTTTCCTTTAGGTTAGATGTTAAAGTATACAAACTTACAGATGACACACCTCTGATTGAACGCAGTAATACTTGGCCCCGCGCCTTCCGCGCTTCATTGTTGCGCTTGTTTAATGTGTAAAAACAAGCTAATGCATGAGGAAACCGGCCTTACTTTGTACACTCACACATTGTACAGGCCTTCAGCTATATTTGTTATGCCTTATTTTCATAAGGAAAATCAGAAATAGCCGACGGCTACTAAAGCTTACTAATATATTTTTTCATAATAAGAACTCGGTATAATTCAATGTTAGGTACTAAAACACGTTAATAATAGATTCAAAACTAAGTGGGGCATCAAGTAATTAGTTAGACTACCTTAGCATGTCAATTATATTTAAATTCGTCCTGAAAATATTTATTATCAAAAGCAGCTTTTGATAAATAATTAACTGTATTTTATGATTCGTAACTATTTTATTTATGGAAATGATTACATAATTATGAAAATAAATTGTCAAAGACGTAATAAATTAATAATAAGGCTTATTTACAAGTTTGCAAAACAAATATTATGGACTGAGATCCTCTGATCTCTCTTTATGTATTTTTCATGTCACGAAAATGATTTAGAAAACGGTCAACCATCTACGAACTGACCGTGACAAACTTACTTAAGCTAACACACAGTCCTATCATTTTGTGCGACTAATATAGGAACTAATCACTGGTACTTTAGATATGAACTCCTAGATCTAAGATCTCTAAGATCCATTCAGCCTTAGTTGTTAAAAGGAAAGAAACGAAGAGAATAATTTTAGAATATACCTATAATATTATTTAGGATAAAATACGAAAGCCATTTTCTGCCAGTGTTAATCAAACCAAATATCTACTAATTAAATTATAATTACATAGATGAACTAAAATTCATACAAGGTAATTATGACTGTATTGGTGTAAATTTTAATTGATAAATTTTGTAATGCGTACTAATAGGAAATTAATCCCTTATATACAGCTTTTAACACAGGCCTAACACAATTCTAATTTACATTTACCAAATCATTGTCCTACACACATATTCGCTTTCTAATAATATTATTTACCTATTTACCTATTAGCAACTCGTCGCACGCTGTGACATTATTTAGCTATCATATGGATTCTTAACTTGCTTTCAAATAAAATATATGTCGTACAGGTGAAAGATTTGTTTTAAATCGTTCCAGTGGTTATAAATTTTTTTTACAAACAAAATCGATGTTCAAATCTTTTTTCTCTTTGTAATATTAGCGTAGGTTGAGTACGGCTCCATTGAACATTCTAGTTGTGTTCTAAACAACCTTTCAGAAATCGTGTAGAAATCTTTGCATCAAAAGGTTCCTTACACCTTTTAGTATATTGCAAAATATCGTCTATATTTATCACAAGCGAAACGGTTTACTTACTATATGTCATAAAAAGTGGGGTCAGTCGATATCTCGTGATGTTCGAAGTTTGTGACGTCAAAATGAGCTTGATCCTTTTTTCCCGTCTCGTCTCTTTATAGAAAAAGGTTGTATCTCTTTATAAAGGTGACAGTTTAGTTGACGAAGATTTACGAGAAGCGAACTGACGGTGACCGACGAGAAAATTCTATTAGTGATTAACTTCCAACCAACCTTACCTACAAAGTAGTTGTGAAATAATTCCCTAACAAAAGTTTTAAGAAAAATAAGCTTGATAAATGTGAAGCAGTTATTTTACCTGAAAATTTAGAAGAAAATAATCGTGAGAATTTATGGGTGGAAGAAAGCTGTTACAACAACTATAACAATACACGTGGAACAGTTATAAATTGTATAGTAAAAGATGCACCTAGTTTAGATAATTTAAGCAGTTTAAAAAGAAAGAAAATAAAATAAATAGGGAACATAGAAAACTTGAACAAATTGAACCGGTTGGCACGGTACTATGTTCAAGTTTAAGCAACATACGCTGTGTAGAAGTCTGGGAATTTCTAAATTGAGTTTTTGCTCCCGCAAACTATGACAAAAGTTTGGAATCCAGCTAAGTTTTTGTACAAAGGGTTGCTTTATGTAGTATACTATGTATTACAGTTTGGGTTAAGCTGTTAAAGTTATAGTTGTGTCTTATGTTAGTGTTTTAATTTTGGAAATGCTTTAAAAACACACTCGTCTACGAACAATAAATAATCATCACAACACAACTGAAAGACAGCAATGGACTGCAAAATTGTACAATGGCTTCCTTCAAGGATTTTACAGCATAATTTTGTCTTAATCTGATTTTGTCTAACAGCTGCCCTTTACCAGGTCATCAGTGCCCTTTGTTGGAGCCTTGGCAACGCTGCTGCCACCTTCCAGTTCGTGATTGACACTTCAGAACTTTTCTACATTGCATCACTCATGCGTTGCTGACACTAAAATATTGCATGTGGGTTCTATGTTATGGGTCACTCTAGGATAAGAAAAATGTTTAGTTCCTTTAATCTATTATGAAAACCTTTTTACGGACGCAAAACAGTACTTGAGACCATATTTATACTAATTATTCTGTAAGGTGAAGGTCCTTCCCCCGTCGAGTTCGTTAGGAGTTGAGTGATGTCCTACCTCTCATTTAGGTAGATAGATTAAAGCTATCTACAATACAAGAAAAGGTTTCAATGCAATATGGATGATGTGGAAACTTGATTCTACTCTCACTTTATACGTGTTTGTTTTTCAATTCTTTTGTTCGGTCGCCGCCTGACAGAGTGTGCCTATTCAATTTGCTTCACTACCGCGCTGTTACGTTAGAGCTCGACTGTGTGATAGGATTGTCATAAAGCTTTTTTTGCATGATGGACTTTCAATTTTTCAGTTCGATGTCTGATGTTGTAATGCATTTAGATATTAATTACCTTTACGTTCGATTAACAATTACCTGCTATAGGTTTTTAATGTGCATGTTGGAATATTTCTCTATGAACTGTAATTTTACAATTGAATCCTTATTCATCGTCATAAACGTGCTAATCTACTCACTGCTACGATAAGGCAGCTCACTTCTAAAGAATCAAATTCATTTAATTGTACAGTTCTTGAATATTATAATTGTTATCAGCATATTGCAGTCCATTGCTCTACTATCAAAGAGTAATTTAAATTCTTGAACATAAATATATTTGTAATATAAATAATTCTTTACTTGAGTAACATTTACTTTATATAACTGAGCTTTAAACTTGAACGAAGGAGCTAAATAAAAATATTATATCACGATTATAACATGTTATTTTTCTATATCTAAGAATAAAAAATTACATTAACATTCGCTAACATAAGCCCAATAACCATGATTTATCAATGCCTCAATCCCTTATTTCACAAGAATATCATCTAAAATTCACATGACATAACATCAGTAAGATAATTGTGTTATGCCAACGACTAAACATTTACATGTAAAAGGCTTTATCATTTCTACACAGAGCGGGAAAATTACCTTACCTAATTTCCTTAAATAGGATTTCTTATAATGTTCTTGAATTCCTGGTGTCGTTGAAATAAAATTGAATTTATCAAACAAAACATGACATCTATTAGAAAAACCACAAGTGTACTGACAATCCCTTGAAGTTTTGGAGCTAATAATATCATTCACAGCGATAGTCGTAATATTTACTATGTTACTTTTATGTAGAATTGGCAGCTTTTGGTGAGCCTAAGGGATCGTATGTAACGGTTTCTGTACATCGATTTATAGCTACTTTCTTTAGATGGAAAGCTGTCACACTTTATAAGGGCGAATTTACACTATCGCGTTTTGTTTGACACTGCAAATAGAAGTCTGTATTTTATTTTGTCACAGGTAAGCTGAAGAAATGTTGATGTTATGTACTACCATGAAGATGCTTCTTTCTCTTTTTTTATATGGTACTAGCGGTCCGCCCCCACTTCGTCTGGGTTAAACTATTTTCTGCGCAACTTTCTTTTTTTTACATAAAAACCTTCTCCTGACAATAACAAACACAACAAAAAAAGAATTACCGAAATCGGTCCAGCCGTTCACGCGTGATGCCGTGACAAAGGGAAATAGGGATTCATTTTTATATATAAGACTAGCGGCCCGCCCCGACTTCGTCCAGGTTAAACAATTTTCAGCGCAACTTTCTTTTTTTTACATAAGAATCTTCTCCTGACAATAACAAATACAACAAAAAAAGAATTACCGAAATCGGTCCAGCCGTTCACGCGTGATGCCGTGACAAAGGGAAATAGGGATTCATTTTTATATATAAGACTAGCGGCCCGCCCCGACTTCGTCCAGGTTAAACTATTTTCAGCGCAACTTTCTTTTTTTTACATAAGAATCTTCTCCTGACAATAACAAACACAACAAAAAAAGAATTACTGAAATCGGTCTAGCCGTTCACGCGTGATGCCGCGCCGCCGTGACAAAGGGAAATAGGGATTCATTTTACATATAAGAAGGTACTCTGATAATCCAGAACGATTTTTACTTAGATAGCAAACAAGCACGCACGCCTGATGGTAAGCAGTTATTTGCTTTTGTATTTTTGCAATGCCTAGGACATCACTTGCATGTTGTCGACCTAAAAATGATGAAGAATCTCTAGTACAGCAAAACATGTCATAAAAAACGGATCCCGAAATGAGCACATAACAATATAAAAAATTGAAATCAAATTACAGGTCTAATTACGCGTGAGTGACAAACTTCCATAGGCTACGGTAACTGCTTACCATCAGGCGGGCCGTATGCTTGTTTGCCACCTTGGTAGTATAAAAAAGGTCTCTGTAATTAAGGCTACAATATAGATTTTTTATACTATTTACTAACAGAGAAACGGCCTCCCTAATGGTAAGCACTAACCGCACTCAATACTCCGTGTTGCGCGTTGCTGACCCAAAAAGTATAGCTATTGAATGTAAATTAAGTCCACCCGTGGCCACGGTTAGTGCAATGCGGCATGTTGCACTATTTAGACCCGTTATTTAGTATCGTATATATAAATATAACCATCATCATTTCAACCCATAAACGTCCCACTGCTGGGCACAGGTCTACTCCATACATTTAAAGGGCAATATTAGCCTACTATACCACGCTGACCAGACGGATTGGTATATGCAGTGGATATTTTTTTTCTTAAAAGACAACTAGAGCACTAGAGACAAACTCTGGGTCGCGGGGGACTTTACAAACATAAAATTAACGGACACAAATTACACCCAGACTCAGAACAACTCTTTGTGGGTCGCACAAAGTTTTGTCCTGTGTGGGAATCGAAACCACAACCTCGTGCACAGCAGGCGCATACTGCGACCACTGGGCCACCAGAACAATTATATTGTCTGCCTGATTCCTTTAGTCGACTCTTACGACTCTCTCGGGATGGTGACATTTGTATTCTTAATCCGTGACGGACAAATATAATATTATCTACAAGTAATAAAATTTTGTATGGGAACAATAAATTTATAATCCTTACTAATATTATATCCTTACTAATATTATAAATGTGAAATTTTGTGATAATGGATGGATGGATGGATGTTTGTTACTCTTTCACGTAAAAACTACTGAACAGATCTGGATGAAATTTGGCACAGAGATAGATTATGGTCTGGAATTAATATTATAATATATAAATTATGGTTGTTGCAGCGATAACCGACATCCACGCGGGCGGAGCCGCGGGCAACAGCTTGTACTAAATAATTATAATAGTAGTTCCAAACTAACTGAGCACGACACACGATAGCTGTCTTTGTCAGTGCCAGTCTTGTTTAGAAGTAATAAACATAGTATTAACACTACGCAGCAAGCACAAAGTTGTAACGTAATTCAATGCTAAAATATTCAGTATAGCCTGAGAATATACCGTTGAGATATGACAGTAATTTATGAGATCTCTTCTTGTTTAATAATTAGGTTACCTTTTTGAACGTGAAGCCTTGTTTTTCTCACGTTTATATTTAGCTTGGCAGACCAAGCTAAATATAAACGTGAAATGAGCAGCCTCGCAATGTTAATACCTGTCTTTACAGATAAAGACAGGTATTGACATCGCGAGGCTGCTCATCTGCTCGCATTGAGCAGACAGTCAGTCAGTCAAGCTGCCTCTCGACGCATTCCTCGCGAGGTAGTCTCGCGATATGAAGAGTTGGAGATGCGTTTGCCTCGCGAGCCAATTTGAACGTTTCCTGACTGACTGCCAATGCGAGAATCAGATTGTCAAGCAGCCTCGCAATGTCGATACTCGCTTTTGTGGCATAGTTATTGAAACGAGTCACGTTATACTGTCAAGTCAAACGTATGTATAAAACGTAAACATTTATTAAACTACTTTTTCAAATAAATGTTGCCTGTCTAATGGTAAGCAGTTACCGTAGCTCCTTGAAGCTTGCAATACCTGTGATATTACTCGCGTATTGCCGACAGGATAGAGTTTAAAAACTTTTTTGTAAGGCGAAGGTCCTTCTACAGTCGGTTTGCACAATTGTATGGTGCCTTACTTATTTTATCAACCTTACCTCTTTTATGTATATGTATATATTTTTAAATTTAGAATTGTCGAATGTGTCATCAGTGTGTACTACACCTTAAACTATTTCGTTTCGTCGTACTAAAGGGCTTTCCATAACACTGTCAAGACGCCTTATCGGCTTTGTGATCTCCGAGGTTACCTTTATTTAATAGCCACTTGATTTCAAGTATATCGGTTATTCATATAGAGTCTATTTTCTGTGGAATCGAATATGAATGAATGAACGCTGCTACGAAGATAAGAAATTCCCTACTTAGATGACGTGCGTAGATAGGCGGGCGACTGTATCGTGATAAATGAAATTTAGCTTCAAGGGCTTGTATAAATATACTCAATGTATTACGTAAAGATTAAAGGTTGAGTATATAGATATCAGCAAATTATATTTGGGAAAATAAGTTTATATTAAAAAAATGCAAGCTTTTATAGTGTATTTATGTAATGCATGGGTGTTTATGCATTAAATATTCTTAAAAGAGCCCAAACACAACACGGCTATCTTGTTTCGTTGATAACCACCATCGCGTCCTGAACACCCACCCATCTTAGAAAATTGTACTCGTCAATATAAATTCAAAACACCCAAACACGACACGGCTATCTTGTTTAAAAAAGCTTAGTTTCTTTCACTGTAATAAAGATAAGAATTATACTATGTGCGACATCACATGAATTGAAGTACCTACAACGCATGATAGAGAAAAAAAAATATCTCATTATTATATACTAGGGGTCGCCCGCGACTTCGGCCGCGTAGTAATTTGGAATGTACATTTCCTCGATTTTGCAACATATCTCACTACTGCTCCGCTCCTATTGATCATAGCGTCATGATATATAGCCTATAGCCTTCCTGGATAATTTTTTTCTGATCGAACCAGTACTTTCTGAGATTAGCGCGTTCAATCAAACAAACAAACAAACTCTTCAGCTTTATAATATCAAGTATAGATATAACTGAAAACAAATAACATAAGGGAACAGCCTTTATGTCATTTGTTTCCAGTTATATATAGAATACCTCATCTCCTCCCATAGATATTGTCCTTGAAGATAACAAAGGGATTGTATTAGTAGGCATCACGGACATACACCCGCTAATATTATAACCCACTCTAGCTAAACATGGTTCGAGTAATTGTCATCCTTGTTAGAAGCCTTTTTATACAATATTGATCATCTATATTATAATGAATACACATACATATTTATATATTTTTGAATACACAATTAGTAGTTTAATAATCTAATCGTAAATAATTATACCTATGTATAAAACAAGTTGCAATGTGATCTAGACACGTTTCTATCTTATACTTACAATAAGAATCGATCCCTCATTACCATACTAAATTCATTCTTTTTTTTTTAGCCATGATATTGTTTCTTAATTAATTAAATACTTATCTAAATTTCATTCTTATGGTATATTGATTTACGTTCCTTTTTGTTACCACTATTGTAACTCATACCAAATTGTAAATGTTATACTTTGGCGATTAAAAAGAGTGGCCCGAGTTTCTTGCCAATTCTTCTCGAGTTTCTTGCCAATTCTTCTCGAGGCCCTGCCCTAATCAGCGAATTGGCCTAAGGAAAAAAGTATGCTGGCATTTGTTTTAATGACGTTCATAAGTATAATGAATTTGATCGAAATGAATAAATGAGTTTGACTTTAACAGTTCCTGTCGAAAACCAGCGTCAGGTCCCCAAGATCTGAGTAATGCTGAACTAGACACCTGATTGCTACAACTGTGAGACACATGCACCTACTTTGTATTACGTCTTGTTTAGGATAGATTCTTTTAATCTTAATACTACTTGGGTGACACACAAGCATACGGCCCGTCTGATTGTAAGCAGTTACTGTAGCCTATGGACTATATAATACTAAATAATATTTGGGCCACGGTGTTACAAATTTTTTATCATTTACGTTGCCGATACAAAAATGACAAAAGTACGTGCGTAAGCGCGTAGCGTGAGCGCTACGATAACTACGAGTACTTCCCATCAGGTGGACTGTATGTTTGTATGCTACGTAAGTAAAGTGCTGCCCCGTGCCTCATTATTCAATGTGTGTGACTGCTGATTACGAGGTCCCGGGTTCGATTTTTGTGTCAGTCCAAAAATTGATATTAGGTTTTTCTGGCAAGAAATTTACAATAGATGCCCGATGTTTAAGAAATTGGCGGTGTTTACATCCCCGTGCCTCAGAAAATACGAAAAGCCGGTATTCTTACGCCTGATCTCTCTCCAGTTGTGTCGGATTGCCATCCCATCGGACTGTGAGAGTGAAGAAATAAAGAGTGCACTTATGTTTGTGAACACAGTTATGCACTATAATATCTCCCGCGCAGATGGCTAGTCTCCGTTGAGATTATTAGACACCGTGACTTAAATTCGGTTAGGAAGACATTATTAAGTCACATACATACACAGTCGGGTGGCAGCCCCGCGAGCCATTACTTTATGACCGCGGCACATTAACACCGCTCGAACATTTGTAAGAGCGGGTGTAAACACGGATAATAATGTACAAAACAGTGCAAAATTATAATAAATTAAACCTTATCCGAGCTTAAAATTGAAGACATGAGTGGATGAAGGGGATATGATACAATTTGTAAATGTTGAGAAAACGGGCATCAAAATTTGGTTGCTTGTTTTTGAGATAAATTGTTTTTCTGTTTGTTTATCTGCTAACTTTTTATATCAAATTATAGTAATTATACATATGTAATATAAAAAGTGGAAAAATAAGAAAAATAGTCTAAGAATATTTATTTATTGAAAAAAAAATGTGCATAGCTCCTTCATTCAGCGCTTAATTAAAAAAAAGTTGCATACTTAAATTAAGAACGAATGTGTCAACTACATAACTAACGTAGTAAAACGAAAGAAAAATAAGTTTTGTACAGTTAATCTTGACCTACAATATTTTCATAATAGTAACGATATTCCGGTTTCACGAATTTTATCTGTTCTCTAATATTAGCTTTCTTTTCTTCAGAAATTGTACCATATTTTCTTTGTACCCGTTCAACTACTAAGTCTTCTACTTGACCTCTTTTTTTTAATATATTCACTTTTCTAAATGGCATCATTTCATCATAACTTTCTTTGTATAAGTAGGCACCGAATTCTTCTACCCTTATCCATTTTATACCGTCCCTGAAGTTAACCTTTTGCTTGTTTTCGTCTTTTTTTCTGTTTATCAAATTGAGTTGATTTTGCAAGTCGTTGATTTTACGAAAATGATCCGTCATGTCGATAACAACATTGTTTCGAGATGCTTTGCATATAATCTCTCGATATTGCTCAGGCGCATATATAGCCTCATGTTTGCGCATGATCTTTTCGATGCGGCCAAAATCTCTATCAGAGTCCAAAATAGGAATGACCGACTTCGGGAAATTTGTGGTCGATGATTTTAAAATAACCCTTTATAATCATGTACTGGTAGAGTACTATAATGTTGAAATTTTTATTCTGTCCAGCACAGGAGTCGGACCATATGAGTAAATGATGCTTATTGCGACAGGATTGATCCACTTCCACAAATCTTAGTAAGGAGCTAGCAACTTCAATACTACCTCTGTCAGCTACGTCTTCAGTCCACGTGCAGCAGACAGCTTTTTGTTTGTTCTGGTCAACAACATGGATGCCCAGATTATAAAACCAAATCTGGCGCAAATAGAATGCCTTAGAAGTCGGTATTTTAGGAAGTGGCATGGTCTGTTGTAAGTCTACTGTGAGGTATAGTAATCTATTATCTTCTTTGGGTTTGTTTCTATCAGTTGCCATGGCTTCAATCGCAGCGTGGTAGTTTGATACATGCTCTTCATTTGAATTTCTTGCATCGCAAGTTGCACAAGTGTCGCTCTTAGGGTATCCAAAAGAGATTGATACTTGATATATGCAGTTTTATGCGTTCTATAACATCTTCATCTGTTTTATGGGGACGATTATTGTGTCTGCCTCTTCTATCTGGAAATGGAGCAGAAGCACTCTTGATTTTTTCGATTATAATATCCACCTTCTTCCGCGATATTTGGTATAGACCACACAATCCTAATTTGCAAACTTCTGTTGTAATGCTTTCGTGTTTAATAAAATATTTGTAGGTCGCAGACTTATTTTTTTTGGCGTTAGTACGTCGTCGCACAACAGGTTGGCTTACTATAGAACCAAATAGCAAAGCGTTTTTACCATTTACGTCTAATTTATAAAAATCTTGAAGAATAGTCTGTCTTTTTTCTCTATTAAATTTGCTAGAGCAGTCCATTCTACATACAGTTTTCATGACAAAGTACTCCTTCTTTTATATTTTTTCGTGGCATAACTGTATTTTTATAGGACAAGTATTCATCCCCTTTTTCCCGTGCTAAAGCTGACTTTTTCTTTTTCCATTGGTTTTCTTTTCTTGGGCGCTTTTTTGACTTATTTTCTTTGAGAGGGAACTGTTTGCGTTTACGTGATATAACTGGGACCTCTTCTATATCATTTCTTTCTGTAATTTCCTGCCTTTCTCCTACACTTGATTGTGAGGAATTTGCATCAGCTATAAAATTTTCAGTGACACTGAGATTCGTATCGGACGAGAATCTCTCAGGTATATAAACCTCGTCACTGCCTGAAGAAAAATCTGGTATATCAACATGTTCATGCTCGCTTTCTTCTAAATTAAACGGAGAAACATTAATAAGATTGGAGTAACAACGTTTACTGCGTAGGAAATGCAGTAGATTCGAGTCTAAAATTTCTTCTTCTGAAGGTTCTATAATACTATCAGAATTTTCGGTATATAACACAGTATTATTCTGGTTTATTGCAATTGTATTTGTAAATTTTAATAGGGAGGATGGTGATTGCGGAAAGGATTGTGGCTCCTCAAAATTCACAGTGTTGTTATAATCTTTTGAAGTTGATGGTACATTTTCTACTGTTACAGTCCCACCTGCAAAAGATAAGTGAATATCGCTATAAAAGCGTGTTCGACTTTTGTATTGATACACCCTGCATACCCAATAAGCACTAACTAAACTTATTCTAGCAATTTTCGAGATAACTACGGTTGATTCACATACCTATATTCATAACGCATATTGGTCGACTTGAGTACTGTTTTATTTACATAATTTTAATTAAACTACTAACTATTAGTTTTTCTTAAGATATTGGATATTTCAACTATGTAAGAAATACCAGTGGACGACTTGTCTACAGTTGTGAGCAGTTTATTAATACTGCTCGCTGGATCGAGTTAGTTAGTTAAATTCTCCTTTATAGATTTTGCTCATTAGTTATTAAAACAATCTGTGAAACGACCTGCAGCTGTTTTTTTAAATAATAGGTTAAGACCGTAGTTATCTAGAACACAGAATAGGTTTAGTCATTGTTATATAGCGTAACCCCAATAAGCACTTAAAACAGGTAAGTAGGTAGTGCTGAAAAATAAATAAGTAACCATGCCAGCCAAGTACGAAATTATGGAATGGATTAAGGTGATGAAGGGTATTATGTGCGATAGGGGTCAAAGAACTCTATTGTGTCCAACTTGTGAAAAATCTACTCCAAAGAGTATTCATAGGTACTCGTAAAACACATTCACTCGGTGCATTCGTAGGTAGTAAGTAACAAGCCATTACCCAAGACACAAACAATGTAACACATTATAGGTACCCGCTTTGCACGGTGATAAAGTATATTATAATATGTTAGGTTAGCAGATTAAATAAATCAAGCAATCAGCGAATTAGTAATACGCATAACAAAACACTATCATTAGACGAGAGGTGCACAATTTAATTCGCAATACCATACGAACGTTATACGTCGTTCCCTGCTTACCCATGGAGGTAAAAATATACTCATTAGGCTTACCACATTATTACCACGTGTAGAATCCTTATCGTATTACACTATATTCCATTCTTGAATGAAGATCTAGAAAATACTGTAATTTTTATTTAAGTTAAAATCTTAATAGGTAACTAAATAAATACATTCATTATTTACACAGAAAAAACTTACCTTCGTCGAAGATGTCGAGGTTAGGATTGCCATTATAAGAGTTTATAGCAGCTTCTACAAGATTTTTAGCTCTTGACATTATTGTGTGAATAAATTTTAATGAGCAAAAACACTGGCTTTAATATAATAAATTTATTAAAAATAAACAAAGCACTCGAGACATGCGAACGTGACCCGTGCTCCCGCGCAATTGAACACGACGCACGACGCGAAATGAAAGAAAGAGACGAGTACACACGACGCGAAATGAAAGAAGGAGACAAGTAGATCACTTAACTCCTTCATTCAGAACAACACACGTTCCAGCGAGATCAAACACGACGTAAAATGGAAGAAAGAGATAAGTACATCACATAACACCTTCATCCAGAACAATGCAACGCATTCGCGCGTTGGCCGGCACTTACCTCATTCATCCGCGCAAGAAAGTCATTATATTTATATAATTTTAAATTTAAAAAAATGCTAAGTGCCCATGTCACATTCATTCAGTGTGATTATCATTTTTTGTTGGTACCTACATAACTCCTTCATCACTTCCTTTTTCTGAAACTAAGCTTAAACGGCGTTGTTTTAAGGTTTAATATAGTTTGTAAGCACATAACACCTTCATTTAAAGAAAAAAAAAAGATTTTTTTAAAAATGTTACATAACTCCTTCATCCACTCATGTCTTCAATTAAATGTATTTATGTTTGTTTATATTTATTTATATTCAAATTATGTCGACTATAATGTTGGTATTGTAGTTAATGATCCTGACTGCTAACTGCTAAGCCTAATCCATATCTCTGGGTTAGGTATAAAAAAAATCTCGATCTGTATCTTTGTCAGACAACATTTATCTAAGTGTTGTCTAAATACAGATCGAGACCCTTTTTTTAGTGGAGCAATGCTTTACGCATACCGCCTCGTCCGGGGAGACGAAGCGGAAATGTCGGCCTTAAGGTGGTAGGCGGCCGACATACCGACCAAAACCGCCCTGTGCCAGAACCAGAACCTGAAATGACGTCAGTGGTAAAGATCAAGACCCAGGCCCAACGAGTTTACGTGTTTTCCAAGGCATGGAGGTCTTAAAAAACACGCCAAGTCATTAGTCCTAGGTACACCTGAACTCTCTCCGGTTATATCGGATTGCCGTGGACCCATGACAGCAAATAGAGAGTGCAATAAGTTATCTAGTACAGACTCTGTCTTTTTTGGGATAACCGTGTGTAAATTGTCCCAAAATATTATTAATATAGGTACCTACTACATCCCGCGCATTGCCTAATCCTACTAATATTATAAATGTGTAAGTTTGTAAGGATGGATGAATGTTTGTTACTCTTTCACGTCAAAACTACTAAACGAATCTGGATAAAAATTGGCATTGAGATAGATTATAGTCTAAAAAAGCGAATACGCTACTATTTATGGATAACCAACATACACGCGGGCGGAGCAGCGGTCAACATCTAGTCTCTTTTATATTTGCTGTAAATAGCCCCGGCAAAGTTTATTAATCAACAACATTTTCAGTATATTGACTGTGCTATTCTGCACAATCTCTAAGTTTAAAGATAGATTGCAATGACACTCGGTGCAGCGACACGAAGAACAAAACTTGAGGTATTAAACAAACTTTTGAGTAAAGGATGCTCGTGTCGCGTCGTTTCGCTTAACACTCATCTTAACTCGCTCGAGAACATCTGTGGCTCACTACGAGAGTCTGATGTGGCGTACACAACATTACTTTTAGAAAGATGATAAGCAAAGTTATGGCACAATCTTTCATATTTTACAGATACATAAAATAAGTACGTACTTCATATTTCGTTAATACCCGATTATAGTTATTCAAAATTAAATAATAGTATGAAGAAGACGAGCATAATGTTATCTTGGTCTCGCATTGACCACACATTTATACTTTGTCGAATTGATACTGTATAACGTTTAAATGCTTGCGTTGAAGCATGATACACACATACCTACATGAAACGCGCTAAGACGGCCAGGCTATTATAAAACATAACGATGATAATGGACTTTTAAACGTTGACTGTACAATCGTCTAATTTGGTGCTCGACCTTGCATAATATTTTATTTATTGTAATTTCCGCACTAGGGAACAAGTCCAGTATCGTGAGGGACTTTACAAATATTTGTAAGTTACGGACACAAAATACACCCGCGCAGGGGTATTCCGTAAGAGCAAAAACCGAGCCACCGCAAAAACCGGTATTCCGTCAGAGCAAAAACCGAGCCTTTTTGACGTTTAGTCAATAGATTGTGCCGTCACCGAGCAATCACAACTGTCAGTTTGCGATCACAACTGTCAGTTTACCATCGCTGTTTCTTAGAGAATCAGCCGGCCGGATTGTGATTTTCTTGTCCGTAAGTTATATGTAAAGTCACCCGCGACAGAGCTTGCATCCTGATGTTGTATTCTTTAAAGAAAGAAAGAAAATCAAATAAAGCTACAAATTATTTTCACTCCTTTCCTACAAAAGAGCTGCTACAAAACTTTATATTTATTGACAATAAAATAAAACGATCAATAAAATATCTAATCCAATGGTTCAATCATAGAAATCATTCCAGTTGTTTAGGCGTTATGAGGTAATACAAAATCCTATTGAAACACATGGCTGTACCCATGGAAGGCATTACCTTTCGTCATCTCCCATAGTAGGGCAGAAATATGACCTTTTATAGCCCGACGACGTTTTGGTAATAAGGAAAAAAGGGCGATATGAAAGCTAAAAGTTGCACTGACACTGCAATATATTGTTAGATAGAAGCAATTTATACCTTCTTTATTTTATGGATGCTATAAAAATATTAACAATCTTACTATATCAGCAGTTTTGTTTAGAGCTCGTAATTTTTAGGTTAACTTTTTAAAAGACAACATGCTCACAACAACTCCCTCATTAGTAAACAAGTCCTAAGTCACGGGGGACTTTATAAACATATAATTAACGGACATAGACTCACTCAAAACAACCATTAAAATTGATGGATCACACAATTTTTTGTGTCGTGTAGGGAGCGAATCCACAACATGTCACGCAGTGGTAAATGGAGAGGTAACCACTTAAGCCACTGAACTAACTGTGCCGCCAAACTTATAAACACATGATCACGTCTATTTCCTCGTAGGTAGACAGAGATGTATTACAAGAGCCTGTGGTAAAAAGAACACAGGTCTTATCAATTTTCAAATTGATACAAAGCGATAAAACGACCTGTCCATCTCAACCCATAAACGTCCCACTTGGGCACGGGTCTCCTCCAAACATTTGGATATTAGCATACTACACCACGCTGGCCAGACGGGTTGGTATAAAGTTTTGTTTCGAGTCGTTCCTCTCTTGTGTACGGCGACATGTAAATAGTATTAATTAATGTATCCTACTAACACAACCAATCCTACTAATATTAAAAATTGTGAATATTTGGATGGATGGAAGGATATTTGCTACTTAATCACGCCAGAACGGCTAAACGGATCTGGCTGAAATACATATAAATAGCACATAGGCAACTTTTTATTGTGGAAAATATACGACTTTGTTTTATTTTTGCGGGCGGAGCCAAGGACAACAGCTAGTTATCCCTATATTATAAATTAGCATGATTTAGGTCAGAAGCCACTCAACAGTAAACTGTAGGTACTCAGTATTAACAATCAAATACCCCTTTCGTCAGAGAATTAAATTATGACGTAGGTAGTAACCAGTTGGGCTCTGACTTAATCGCTCTAAGTCCCCAGAGAGATAATATTGCTCGAACATTTAGTACTAGGTTATGGAAGTACAATACTTGGTTAATTGCTATGAGATAAGCCTGCCATTTTGTGTGAACTAAGTACGATAGGTTTATAGAACTAGTGACAAATTGAATTAATGAGAAATTTATAACTGACATTTATATTTAATTTGTTGGTAAAAGGTTTTCTGATCTGGGGTCGTAAAATGACAAACAAGGACGGAGCTATATAGCGTATATAGCTCCATTCCGTTTTCTCGAAAGACTCACATTTAACACTTTACGGTACGGCCTAAGATATTCTTTCTCATAAGTCTAAGACTTTTCTAGGTCACGGCGCCATGGTGCTCCAGAAAAAGTCTAACTTTCACGAGTTTTGAGTACCTGTTAAGTTCAAAATAGTAGTAAAAAACCGTCTAAAAAGAATTCAGTTGGTTTATTGTCCGTTTTCGTACTATTAACTTGGTACTTCAATTAAGTAAATGTTTAATCATGCTGTAATACGTTTTTGTATGTATTGTTAAATATAATAAACAAAAAAAAACATTTTTCCGCGCATGACCCACTGTCCGGCGTTGCCTGCGTCTTTGTTAATCGTAAGGGCGTCCGAAAATTGCCGTATTTACATGAGTCATTCTTCATTCTGTAATTGCGCATTATGTATTTTTTTTATGAAAAACACTAAATAATTTAAGCAATCAACTGAGAAAAATAAACAATTACGCATTAAAGCACTATAGATCAATTTAAAAATAAAAGAGGTGCCTACAAAAATTAATATGTGAATTTTGAAACACTTTAATTACCTATGGTGGGTAATTAACTTCTATCTTTTAGGCAAACCAGACAAATATAACAATTTTGTCTATTGGGACACAAGTGCACCAGTCGTGATATAGTGCTACGGCTAAATCTTTTATACAAAAAAGTCGTTTTTTTTTCGAAATATACCTAGTCTTGGTCTTTTACTTTGTTTTACAAGACAACTCTCGCTCTAGAGAACAGTCCCTATACACAGGAGTTTTACAAATATTCAATTCAAAGACTCAAAGTACTTCTAGACTCAAAACAAACCTTTATATAAAGAATGTATAACAGAATTTAATAAATTTTCCGTTATTAGATATACTGGCATCAATTTCAAAGCATTTTCAGGCATCAGATAATATTATGTTTCTAAATTACTGGCATTATTGGATAATGAGTTTCATAATTTGATCGCTTGTCTATTATATAATCTATAAAAGAAATATAGCCTTGTAATTTCTACTAAAGGTTGGTTAACTTCAAAATTGATTAAACTGTCTGCTTTGTTTTCACCGACTCAAATTAAGAGGAGGTTATGTTTCTTTTTTTCGAAATTTTTTCCACCTGGCCGATCGAGTGCATTTTTTACGTATTTTTTTTCACCTGACCGCGATTATCATCCCAAAACGGGTGACACCCGGGGCGGGCAGCCACGTAAACAGCTACTCGAGTGATCGTATCTCGACATAAATGAGAAGATATACAGCTACGTGACTAGACATGCTACTGTTTTGTTAACATCTACCGTATTTAAATTAATTAAATTATTTTCTGAGAAAACTGTTATTTAGGTACCTAAAATTTTCTGAAAACATCTACGTACAACAACTATACAATGAAGGCAAGTTACATCATTATATTATGAAATAACTCGGTATTGAAATGTTATACACAGTATTTTCAAGGGAAACAAGATGACAACTGGTAATTGACATTATAATATTATATAGAAGTTCCTACATTTTACATTCAAAAGAACAGAAATAATTAAATTTAGATATTTTATTCCTTTAATGCTATGTTAAGTGTTTGTTAATTATATACCTAATACTAACGACTATATGCGGCTTTGTTTATGTAGTACTAGCTGTTGCTCGCGGCTCCGCCCGCGTAGATGACGGTTATAGCTGTAAAAAGTAGCCTATGTGTTATTCCAGACCATAATCTATCTCTGTGCCAAATAACATCCTGATCCGTTCATTAGTTTTTACGTGAAAGAGTAACAAACATCCATCCATCCATCCATACTTAACTACTTACAAACTTTCGCGATTATAATATTCGTAAGATGTGTAGCCTTACACGTAACGCTTCAAGGTTTAATTCTTTTATTTGTACAAATATTATAAAAAACCGCCTGTATAATTATGTTATCGCTATGTCGTTGGTAATTCAAAACTATGTATTCATAAAGATTACACTGTGACACCTATGTAGTTGAATCATGGTTCGATATAAGAAAGTCAAACTAAAAACTGAACAAAGAAAAAACCATTGGTACCAATAAAATCTTTTCATTTATCCACGCAGTACCTTAATTCAACGCGGTTGAAAATGCTGACAAAAGCCAGTAATTAATACGCGTAAGAAAATACCTCCTATTAAATTCCTCTTCGATATTCGATTCTCTCTAAAATATATTTTTCGCTTGAGCACTGACTTGTTTGGCTGGAATTTACTTATTAAGGTCGAATAGACTAAAGAGTCCAAATTAAAATTGTGTCTGTAGGTACAGAATATATTAAATATCTACTAAAAGTCCATGTTGTTGAACTAAGGCGTCTGAGATTGCAAAACGGTAGGTTTCAGAGACTTGGCAGGATGATTGGTGTTCGCGAGCAAAGCTGAATTTTAATAAGCTTGAATTCTAATTAGTATAGCAGTTACCGAGAAAAATCTAAAAGCCTCGAAAAGGTCGTATATTTCAAGGATAGTTAAAAGAAAAATGACAATTTTTTAGAAAAGGAACGGCACTACACTATTGACGAACTTCACTTTACATAATCAGTACACCCAGTGGTATATTTATGTCCCTGTGTTTAATCTTACGTTTTTGCCGTAGATTACTATGAAGATAGTCATATACATATATGTCAAAGTGACAACTTGCAGTACCCTAAACTTAACTTCAATATAAATATTTACTAATTATATTATAAAGCTGAAAAGATTGTTTGTTTGTTTGGTTGAACGCGCTAATCTCTGAAAGTACTGGTTCGATTAGAAAAAATCTTTCTTTGTTGAATAGTGCATTTATTCAGGAAGGCTATATAACATAACGCTATGATCAATAGGAGCGGAGCAGTAGTGAGATATGTTGCAAAATCGGGGAAAATATTTGAAATTACCATGCGAACGAAGTCGCGGGCGACCCCTAGTAATTTAGAAATCGCAAACTATAATATCGAAGAACTCATACTTCAAAGTTCAGGTTGTCTTACTTTCCGCCCCAAGCGCTAGTTGCAAATAAATGAAAAGAAACGAAACGTTATTTAGTTGTTAGAAAATATTATCAAAACTCGTACTAGTCGCCTATACTCGATTAGGGATATGTTTTCAAAGAAACTTTGCTTACTCATATATATGTTCCGTATCCATCGGCTACATGCAGCCTTTACCAAGTCGTCGGTTCACCATGGTAGTAGCCTGCCCAAGCTGCTCAGGATAAGTATAAAGTTAGCACCGGACTTAATGCTGTAAAAGTCTTTAGGAGAGGCCTACTTGTATATCCAGCAGTGCACATCTTTGGGCTGAGATAATGATACATTTATTTTTCACAAAAACCAGCAATCAGCAACACACAAATACGAGGTCATATGCTTGTTTGCCACGTAAGTAATATAAAAATCCTTTTCCATGATACTTAACTTTTTGTTCCAAGAGTATTGAGTTGGTTTGACCCTTCCGTCCGCCACTAGAAAACCATTCGCACGCCTTTACATTTTTTATGAAACAATCCTAAAGGTTTGGGTCGTTACGGTAACCAACAATGTGCCATAGTGACTTTATATATTCACTGATCGTTTTATTTCTTTCTGTAATGGTGTTCTATTATTAGAACATATTCCTATCAAATCAAGTCATCTATTTCTTTAGTGAAAATACGAGTTTTTAGAGAATATGAGTAATTTATTATTTCGTAAGATGTTCTATTTTTATACTAGGTACTAAATAATTGACCAATTTTCATAGGTACTCAGATGGCAAACGAGCATACGAACCTCTTAATGGTAAGCTGAAACCGCAGTCGTAGCTGCAGCCTTTGGACGCTTGCGAAACCTTGGTTAACGACCCTAAAAAACACAAAGATTTTGTGACGAGGCCGCGAGGTATTCCTCGGATCGGAAAACGATTATTTGTAAACGCATTTTTTATTTGCATTGGATAATTCAACTGATGCACAGGAACATGTTATTTTGTTACGGTCTTTTATAAGGTGAAGGTTCTTTGCCTTTATAAACTGTAAAAATACTATTGTAATGTCACTCTACCCTTATAGCATGTCAAAGTCAAACTCATTTATTCATTTAGATCAAATACATGATATTATAAACGTCATAAAAACAAATGCCAGCATACTTTTTTTCCTACGGCCAATTCGCTGACTAGGATTGGGCCTCGAGAAGAATTGGTAAGAAACTCGGGCCACTCTTTTTAATTGCCATGGCGAAATTAGTTTTGATAACGAAAGGATAAATAGCAAAAAATATTTGACCTGTAAAGCGATCTACCTTAGAATAATTCGAC
Source organism: Trisateles emortualis (assembly GCA_947095525.1). NCBI lineage: Eukaryota > Metazoa > Arthropoda > Insecta > Lepidoptera > Erebidae > Trisateles > Trisateles emortualis. The sequence goes on along the minus strand of OX352740.1, from coordinate 8,420,931 downwards.
TTACATAATCCAACACCTGCTCTAGTAAAAATATAATAAAACACAATATAAAACTACGAACAATAGATTACACTCCTATTAATTTCAATAAGAAAAAGAAAGTAAAAGAGAACAATTTTTCTCAACTTATACCGTCCAATGCTGAACATAATTTTGATATATTTACGGCTGGATCACGCTCCATTCATTGTGGTTCTATTGTTAGCAAGATTGTTTGGGTATCATACCCGCAAATTGGATGTGCCAACAGCCATGAAGGGGATACGAAAGCAGCGGCATATTTACCGCTTACATCTCTTAGTAGAATTGTGGTGATTAACGAGATCGTCTTACTACATTATGCTATAGCTCTTTTCAGTTATTGATTAAAGATCTTTCAGTGTTATGGGATTGCGGAAGAGGAAAGTAAACTGTGTTTTTGTTTGAGTTCCCTCAGCTCGTAATGTTATTTTATTTAAGCCGTAATGCTTTTACCCGGCAAGCCTGGTTAATATTTTTCTCATTCATTTCATTTTCAAATGGATATCTTGCGTGTTGTATTAACAGACGAGAGGGTTATGTTAAAATTCATTGAGTCCATTTCAATACACGTTTTCTCGTTTAAATTAATTAATGTTTGGTTTAATTAATTTTAAATAATAATAAATGAAGAGAGATTCCACCACTCAACAATCGTTTTAATGAAATGATAAATTATTAAGATTCCTAGACCATTGTAATACAGCACACTGTGCCAGTTGAAGTACACTCAGACAAAAAAGTACTTAAGGTACTCGATTGCAAAATAGACAGAGATTTTGAGATTCAATAAATACCTAATCATCAATTTGCGTGAGTGACACCTAAAAGCCGCAACGGTGACGATGTGAAAATGGCTTTGAATAACTAAATGTAATACAAAGAATTGGGAGCACGTTTTTTTACTATTACAGAGTATTTAATCAAATGTGCCAGTGGCCCACCTGATGGTAAGTGGTATCCGCCGTTCATGTTTTTCTATTTTCAAAGAAGACTATCTAATATCAATAATTTTAAATATTTTAGTTTTTTTTTAATTCTATTAACGGAAAAGGCAAACATCGTGAAAGAACTCACATCACATTCGAAAAAAGAGGCCTTATTAAAATACACCTAACGGCAATTTTCTTCTAGAAGTAGAATCAGGTTATAATTCCTGAAAAATATTTTTCATTTTAAGCCTTTTATTCACTAAACATGCGAATTGTACTAAAAGACGCCCTACAGGCTTGTCTAATTACACTAACTCGCGGTGGCCCAACATGTATAAAAGCCTATCTATCACCTCTCGTGATACAGTACCGGAGACCGTTGTCTTGTAGTGAGACATATGCGTTGTATAATAATTATTATACTCCTTTAATTAAATTCCCACAATTTTCACAGTAAACATAATAAGTAACGATTAGAATAATTTGACAGATAATACAAATAAATAAAGCTCTTTAAAATACAGTACAGATTTAAGGGAATACACTCCAGTAAAATTTAATGAGAGAAATGAAATTCAGGTAATTTTCAATTTAAAATGCTGTTGGATGACGAATTTAATGCTTTCAGCATTTTGAATAATTTACTGCAATACGAGGAGGTATGATGGAAACCGACTGTTATCGCCCAGTAAATAAAGAGTTAATATTACAGCCATTAATGTCATCTACTAAAAGTTATTAAATAAAGCTACAACTGTCTTCCATTAACTTTTTTTTCAAACACACAGATGACAAACAAAACTATAAATATTACAATATTTCGAGGGTAAGACCCCGTTCTAAGTTTGCACACTGTAATGAGGTATGGCAACATTCCTTAGAATATTTTATATGCATCATTAACCACATAGAACGAGTAGTCTTTGCTAAGGATTCACGTTCAGCGATGTATTTGTATTTATACGGTAGATACACGCACGAGAGCTTTGTCGATTTTTTAATTTTGTTTGTATACTACTTGGGTAAACAAGCATACAGCCGGCCTGCTGTGTAGCCTATGAGCACTAGCATAGGTATCACTTGCGTGTTGCCGACCATTTTTTTTATACCAGGACTTTAAAAGCGATTTGCAAGTAAATTGCTTTTACGCAACCATGCGTAAAAGGTGTACATCCGTGGTGCGGAGAGTGCGGACCAGCCCCAACAGCATCCTAAATATAATCGCAGATAAGCTTGATTGCACATATGTGAACCGATTTTGTGCTATCGCTTATGGGATGTAGCAAGGTCGGGCCATGTGTGCAGTTGAGTTTACCTGTAAATTGTATTATATTGTATATTATTACCACTAGTTTATAAGAACTTAGAATTACTAACAATAGTCTTTTAAGTTTGTTTACTAATCAAATGAGTCATGGTCACTTTAATAAATGAATTATTATTATTTATTAAGATGAAGTATCCTTGGGATAGGAAAACGGTTCTTTCAAAACGCATCCCTAAATGTGCGCTGGAGGCCTGTGCGCTGGAGGCCTTAACACAATTACACGTATAATTGGCTGTGACCTTCTAAAAGGTGGGCTTTCCCCAATCGGGCTTGCTTGCTAGTGTGGTGTCCTAACTCTTTTAAAAGCTAATCACCCGAGTAGCCATTGCCTGGCGCAACCATGACGCAATAAATTTTTTCATTAACATTTTCAGGATACCATTGGAACTCATTTATAGCCGGTCTTGTATATTAGAAGATCAAACGTGTCCCTTAATAATAATTTAGGTCAATATAATGTATTTTTAGAAGTCTGTGAGGCATCATAAGGCTATATATATATATATATAAATATATTTGACATTGTTTAGGACCTTTCATGTGGTCAAGTTCTATAAGGGTAATCGATTGTGCCCTCTGGACGTAATTAGAGCATTTGGCGCACCTACATACGTTAGAAAATAGCTCAACGTAAAGACAGATACTTAAAATTGGTTTCGTACACATCTGTTATGTATTTCATCTGAAACCATTATTACTATTTTTTTATACCAACTGCTCACAGCACTTATGCAGTTGAAGTTGGTATAAAAAAATAAATTAATCTAGCAGAATAATGGTACAACAATGTAGGTGACCACATGCTCTGCGGGTAAAATAAATGACACAATAAAATTTGATCAAAACTAGTTGCTTATAAAATACAAACAAGAGAGTACGTATTTCAACAGCAACCGGTTGCGATAGAAACAAATGCAGATTAATCTGTCACTTTGATTGCAAGTAAAACCAATGGCAGACTAATAAATCGTTGAAAACTGTAAATAAACAAAAACATTTACGTTTTACTGAATATGCTAATACGCAAGCTGTGGCCATCGTTGCATATTGTATATTCATTCAAAAACGCATCGACAAAACGTATAGCAGGAATATAACAGTGGGTTTCCATAGATAAAGATTTTTGAATAGTTTTTACATGCAAACGATTTAGTTTGCATATACAGTTTTAGGTAAATATTTTATTTGTGTTGGTTCCACAGGTGGGTCAATATTGCCCCAGTGCTCTGATATTTTCACTTCTATTAGGTTAGCGTTCAGGCTGACATTCACACACCCAATGCGGGTTTGTGGACCAGGCGTGTCTATTCTTATATTATTAATACGCAGCTGATAAAAACCCTGTGGCAAAGTAAGTATTTTACAAGTAGGCGTTGAAGGTGTTGCGAGGTCATTTGGGCATGAATGAATAACACAGTTTTCCAATGAAGCTCGCATTTATTGATGAATCTATACTATATAATATTATGAAGCTGAAGAGTTTGTTTGTTTGGTTGGTTGAACGCGCTAATCTCAGCAAGTACTAGTTCAATTAGAAAAAATATTATAATAAAAAATAATATACTGGATTTATATGCGTCAGTCAAGTTAAAGAGGGGTCTTAGGGCGTTTCGCACCACGAGTGGTTCGGACCGCGGTATGAATTGCCCAACAGCTCTTTTTGAATGTGTCGTTTCGCACCGCGGTTCGAATCGCCCAAGAACTTTTTGTAATGGGTTGATTCGGACCACACTGACGTCAGACAGAAAAGATTATTAAGTTTTAATTATACAACCTTATAGTACAACCAGGCACAAAAATAATAAGAAAAACAAAATATTATATACTTAAGTTACATTTGTCATAAGCTCACTATGTAAAGTATTGGCGCTACTGCACGGTATTTTTTTATACTTACTAAATAAATTGATTACCCTAAAGTATCGTAAAAATACGTTAAATAGGTGCAAAAAGGTATACCATCGTATGCACACGCAAGTACATTCCAAGAATTCCAGGTAAAATTTACTCTTTGTTAAAAGTTGCCTTACCTGTTACATAAACAATAGAACAACCCCCGAAGCACGGACACATGCTTCTGATTGGTGGATGCTTCTAGTGTCGTTTTGTTTGCACTTGAGTTCTGGAAGAGGTCACAGTGTCTTATCTACTTTGAGAGTGGTGATGTGTTGTGTTGTTACTTGTTGGGAATTTTATTTGGTAAGTACCAATATTTTTGTCGCAACCACATTATTATGTAAGTACTAGACAGAATCAACATGTTAAGTTTTTAAAGAAAGCATTATAATTTATAAAATAAAACACTATTTACATTTTGCAACGTTTTATTATTTATCATGAAGTTTGTAAATAAGTACAATGTATACGCCATTTATTGAATACTTATTAACATAGTAATATACTTTTTTATAAGTAGAGATATTTACAAATTTAAAACTAACGTTGTACTAGTAATATAAATATAATAATATAGTATACCTATAAATAAACTAGTTACAATATAATATTATATTGTAGCATATTATATAATGTGTTAAAATATAATATATACATGTGTAGATAAAAAAAGTTAATTAAATAATTTTGTCTAATTGTTTATTTTAACAAAGTAAATACAAGTTCCGACTTAAATCTCGCGACAAGCTTTTATATCATATTATTATAAATACATAGTATAGAAACGTTATAAGTTGACGTTACAATTTCATGGAACATGTTCATTTTGCTCTTTTTGGTACATTTAAATAAAAGCTTATTTAAAAAAAGTTATTTTACTTGTACATACCCGTATAATGTAAATCAAAATTATATATATTTTTAGGTCGCTGTTATTCAGTTCTGTAAAAATGTCTGGTCACCCTTCAACTTCACATGGTCAACCTAGCACTGTTGACTTTCGAAAAACGAAGAGAGGGGGGCGAATGCTCTGTCACGCTGGATATAACTATGTGTTGAAGAGAACAAACAAAGATGGATCTGACTTGTGGAGGTGTACCAATAAAGACTCTAGTAAGTGCAATGCAACTCTCAAAGGGAAACCAAATCCATTTATTATACTGCATGAAACTACTCACAACCATCCACCTAGAGGAGACACAGAGATGGAAATAAACCAAGAGATACATTCATATTAAGAAAAAACTTTACAAAATCAGAAACAAATCACAAGGTGCTAAAAAACTTAATTTTTATAAAGGCTGTGAACTCGAAGTACCAAAACGGTATTAAAATTTATTGTTTGCGGAATACAAAGAAAAAAATAAGCGAATCCTTGTTTTTGCGAAAAAAGAAATGGTAAAATATTTGCGAGAATCGACAAGATATCTCATTGACGGTACATTCAAAATTTGTCCGAAGTATTTCTCTCAGGTCTACACTATTCATGCAGATATTGGCAGCAATCAAGAATATGTTAATGTGGTACCCGTGCTATATGCGTTGCTTCCCGACAAAACAAGATCTACATATGAAATTTTGTTTCAAATGATAAAAAGTCAAGTCAAAGAATGGAAGCCTACAGAAATTTCAATGGACTTTGAAGTGACTGCGATTTTGGCAATAAAAGATATATTTCCAAAAGTAAAAATAGTTGGCTGTTATTTTCACTTCAGCCGCAGCTTATGGCGTAAAGCTAAGCAATTGGGGGTAGTCAAAACAAAACTGGGGGTAATCCATATAAAACTATGCACACAATTGGCACACTTACCTCCAAACTTTTTGGATGAAGGGTGGCTGTACGTGATGGGTGAAAGTCCAAACAATGCAGAAGTAATTAAATTTAACGATTATTTCGTTAAAACATGGCTTGAACATGATGTATTATCAAAAGCATGGAATACATTTAATCAATTTGACAAAACCAATAATATGGTGGAGTCATGGAATGCAAAAATAAAGAAGATGATTCCCGAAAAACCTAATATTGCTCAATTTCTTAATGGGATACAAAGAGACGCTAACTTTTACTTTGGTAAATTAAACAGACAGGGCGACGTACAAATTTCAAAAAGAAAAAAAGATACGATCGAAATAAACCAAAGAATTTATAGCATCATAGAAGATTTATTATCTAGTAATATAACTGTCGGCCATTGCTTAGAGAAATTAAGATTTTAGAGTAAGTTTACAAGTTTGTTAATTTTACAAGATTTTTTATCTTTGTTGATTTTTTAAATGTAAATTATAATATACATCATAATCTGTGATTACCTAGTATAGAGTTAGTTTTAAGTTAATATATAATATTGATCGAACTGTGATTTTAAACCATTACCGTCTAACTACTACTATATACATACACTTGTTATATCTGTGAATGTACAAATTTATTTAGTTATAAGTAAGTTATAATGTAAAATTATTATCTGTGATTAGCAAGAGATTTTAGTGTAAGTTTACAAGATTTTTAAATTTACAAGTTTTTTTATCTTTATTGATTTTTTAAATACATACAAATTATAATATACCTACATCATAATCTGTGATTACCTAGAATTAGTTAAGTTAATGAATAATGTTGATCGAACTGTGATTTTAAACCATTATATGTGGTCTTCTGTAAGGTGGAGGTCCTTCCCCAGTGGGGCTAGCTCGCTAGTATGGTGCCCTACCTCTCTTAAAATCTTCTTTTCATCTTTGTTGATTTTTTAAATGTAAATTATATATTATATACAGCATAATCTGTGATTACCTAGATATAGTTTAAGTTAAGTGTATGTTGATCAAACGTAACGTAAAGTTTAAACATGAATTTTACATCGCATATTTTGTTTTATTTTCACTAACCACTTTTCTCAACGATTGTACAAATAAATAATAATCTTAAATGTCTACTTTGAGTTTAAATCAGGATGTACAATATGAGTATTGAGTACTTGCGCTCCGTGGTCCGAATCGACCCATTCCAAAAGATACGTTGGGCGATTCGCACCGCTGCTACCACTGCGGTGCGAATCGCCCTATTCAGAAATAGTACTTGGGCGATTCGCACCGCGGTTCGAATAACTCGTGGTGCGAAACGCCCCACGACCCTTAAAGAGTACCTACGATTACGTCCTACCTACACTGAAAATTTAATTATAACAAGACTCAAATTTTACTTCAATAATGTTGTACAATTTGTCTAAATTACAACAATATCAAGAGACAACGACAGATAATTCTAAAGTTACAATCTCGTATAACCCTTAAAATCCGTTGTCTGTCAAATATTAGTCTGACAAAACCAAATTCGGAGCTCTCCGTCATCGGCTAAATTTTAGACCTTTTCCAGCGAAATTTTGTAGCCCCCGCTTGGATTACTCGACCCTTGTTAAGGGTTGTTCACCATCGAATGCAGAGCAAATAAGAAAATATATAAAGGTCAAGCCTCTTGTACTACATACGAGAACAAGTCTTACAAGAACTTTAATGGTTTTTTTTTATTTCATTGTATTCATAATTGTCAGGATAATTTGGAAAATCTACGGAATTTCTGAAATTTAAATAGTATTTTCTGTATAAAATCTCAACTAAACTAAAATATTTCTAAATAATATCTGGCTCACGTACAGGAACACAACTAGGCACACCAATGTGTATATTTGGCTGTTCTCTTCTTTAAGGTAGAGATTGGTCCGCAGTTGGGTTTATTTGCTTGTATGATGCCCTACCTTATCTCATTGAGTGTTCAAATGAATAACAAGGCAGCTACACTCAGTTACAGAAGTATACTTCTGTAACTTAGTGGAGCTGCCTTAATTTATGTATGAAAACAATGTATGAGAAAAAATAAATACTTTATTATTATTATTTAATCGATTAATATAATACCTACCTGAAATAAATAAAAACATATGTGAAAATGAAACTACAATTAATATTGTATGAGTTCATACGTGTAAGAATGTGATCGAAGGGAAACTCAGTACTGAATTCCGTCATAGACGAGAAAGATTTTCGCTACGGCACGGTTCAAATTAGAACTAACTAAGTAATTGCTTTTGACGATAAGGCCGCCCATTGTACAAACCTTTACTTAGTTGTACTAAGTTTGTAATATATTGTATACTGTTACATTGAACTTAAAAGTACAAATTAATTTTAAAGTGAAGTTTTAAATTTTTATGTTATTTGGTGGATGTGGTTTTCATTACGATGTTTCCTTTATCATTAGCGGATGATAAATATTTTAATTGATAAGTATCAATTCTACAAAGTGGAAAGGCCTGGGACCAAACTTAAACTTAAAAACGTATACCTCATGTGTACAATTCGGTTATTTTATCACTCGCCTACCACTCTATTTATGCAAATGTATACAGTGATGAAAACATGTGCGGCTATAACTTATACTAAGTGCTAAATACACCAGACATAAACATTACATACAATAAATTAACATTAAGCAAAGCTAAAAAAATCTCTTGATTTACGTGCGCTTCTCGCTTTCAGTAGACGTATATCCTAATTTAATGTTGAACTGTCCGGTAGGACCTCGACAACGACATACTCGAACAAGTTGCTTCACCCGCTGACGCGACATGAACGTGTTAAAGTACGTCCTCGGATGTCCTCATTCGGCTCAAAAACGTGGTATACTGTGAAGTGGACTTGGGACGTGAAGCGACTATTGTTTTACGGATAGACGCCTGCCTATTCAAAGTTTTTGCCTTATTGAGGATGGTAATGTTATTCGCATGTCTTGAAAGAACTCTGTGTCTGTATGCATAACGTCGTTGTCCTTGTCGGGTAACAATGCGAGACACTCTGCGTACGTGCTACGCTGGAGACATTCCGACTAGAGCGTAGGAGAAATGTAATAACAAAGTATCATGCTTATAACTTCGATTTAATAGGCAGAGATGTATGACATCGACGTTATCCCCGCTATATTATATTTTAAAATAATTTAAAAAAATCTCATTATATATAAAAAAAATATTATATTTTTAAAGACCACTTCAGCACTATGGAACAATACCAATCATCATACAATTCGCGGACACGAGGTACACAGACTCGGAACAAACATTTCTGGACTACAATAAATTTTGTCCCAGGTGGGAACAAAACTTAATGTAATAATCACTTGGCGCGGTCTGTAGACCACCTTTACCACTATTCCATAATATAATGTGCAGGCCCTAGCCCGAGCCCATTGCCATATACTGGACACAATCCCTTATTCCAAGCCGATACTGAGCATTGTCTTCATCAAAATCTCAATACCGCCCGTTTCGATAATCGAACCCGAAAACCTTTGCAGGGCGCACTAACACAGTGCCACCGAAGCAATGAAAAAGTGTCATATTATTATATATGTTTTTATACTACGTTTTTTTTATACTAAACAAAGCATACGGCCTGCCTGATGTTAAGCAGTTACCGTAATAGGACCAGAGGTATCACTTGCGTGTTGCCGACCCATTTTTTTACATCAGGGTTGAATAAATATTTAAGATGGAGTATGCCTGGGATAGGAAAACGTTACTTTCAAAACGCATCGCTGAATGAGCGCTGGAGACCTGTACTAACACACGGGAACAACCTCTGTTATAATATTGTTTCCACAGGTAAACAAAGATTTTTTCGCTAATTTGGAGAGTGCCATGCGTGTAGTTAAGCTAATAACATGGCATTCATTAACATATAGTGTTGCAAGAGAATTCTAATTACGACTGAGTAGTTTTGGAATAGCTTTTCTGGTATCATGAATACAAAATCTCTGTACTGCTACAACTAAATTGGTAGTGACTGTCATGATGAAACTTAGGCATCGGCGCCGTATTTTTATGGTTTAGAAAGGTCAGTATTATTCAGGAGTCAAAATATTATGCCCGTTATTTGCTGACGAAGATCAAAACTCTTTTTTCTCTATATATTTTCTTCAAACTAGGGAACAAGCCATGTGTCACGAGGGACTTTATAAACGTACAACTAACGGACTCAAAGTACGCTCAGACTCGAGACAACGATTTATGGGTTACACAAATTTTAGTCAACATAGTCAACTTCTATGTTCTATATGTATGTATCTAACATACTTTTTTTTGGTGGTAGGTAGTAAATAAGTTGACACATAAAATTTTTTGAAAGTATAATTAAATTAAAACTTACCAGTTTTTATAAATAAAAGTGTTTAAATAGTGCACATTACAGTCCAACAACTAAGCACTAACATTTGCATCACTTTTTATGTGACCTAAAAGTCTTTACATCACCACCTGCCAGCATCTTAAGTTATAACACATAACCTAAAAATGTCACAACTTAGTGAAATTGAATCTGCGCAAAAGAGTCTGGAGGATTGCTTCAATAAAAGGATGGCAGAGCTGGAAGCACAGCTGAACACTGGAGGATCTGCCAAGGATACTGTTGCTCGCGTTGCAGAGGAATTCCGGACATTCAGAGAGCTCATGTTTACAATGCTCAGCCTGCTACGCAACCAAATCAGTGAGTGTCACAAAGCAATCGACAATATTGAGACGAGACACAGGCGTAAAGCTATTATCTTCTTGGGAGTCACTGAAGCTGACAAGGAAGACTGTCCCAATTTAGTACTCGACATAGCTCAAAAGAAGCTGGGTCTAAGTGACATCTCTGCTGCTAACATCTTGCAGTGTCACCGGATCGGAGTCCAGAGGAAGGAGCACTCTCGTCCCATACTAGTGCGATTTACGGATTTTAAGCTTAGATCGGACATCTGGCGTGCTAGATCTAAGTTGAAGAAATTCTGTAACTGAGCCCCAGTTAGAGAATTTCTGACTAAAACCCGACAAGTCATCTTAGGCAGAGCTCGCCTTCACTTTGGCATGAGAGCAGTATGGACGCAGGACGGCAGCATAATGGTGAGAGTACCTGAGGGGACCCGTCACAAAATGACATCCATGGAAGAGCTCAACTCATTATTGGAAAAATATCCAAAGGCCTCCAGTAACCTCGGTACTGCAGCAACCAGAAGTGGCGCCGGAGTTGCAGGTTCGTCATCAGGTGCTTACAAACCCGCGGCCCGTCTTAACTAATGTATCATTTGCATCTTTCTATAGCTTATTTTAATTCTCCTTTTTCTAGTTTGTGTTTTGTTTTTATTGTATATTCGTGGAGCCGTCATTTCTAACATTTTCATTTTTCTACTATGTGTAATCTCTACAAATATTTATAAAATTACGTATTTCTATTTTATTAGTATGTTCTAATCCTATACCCACAAATAATTTTATAAAATCTAAGTTCATTCACATTCATCACTTTTCCATATTGTGTTAGTGTCAAATGTCAAACGTCAGACATCACGACATGCCGTTCGAAACTTACGTTCCGATTTTCTGTGCCTTTATGTTGTTAGGTTACCAATTATTGTAATTATTTAGAGGTCAATTTTTAAGCCTTTTATTTTTTTTGTTGTTGTTATTATTTGTTTAGGCGTGTCTAGAACTATTATTTGTGGGACCGTTTTGTATTTGTTTTTGTTTTTTTTTTAATAATCTGAGTTATTTTTGTATAATTTACGTTACGTTGTCGAATGAAGACAGTTTTTGTTCTGTGACTGAGACGTTGGGTGACTTTGTGCGACGGACATTTAATCAACTACCCGGTTATCTCTTTAATGTCTGCCACATCAACGCTCAAAGTATTCCTAGTCACTATAGCGATTGCTATGAGGCCTTTTCTGACACTAACGTCCATGCCATCCTGATTTTTGGCTCAAACCTCACCTTCCCTCTACCACTTACCCCTTGCCTGGATTCATTCTGATCAGGAATGATCGGATTGGTCGGCGAGGTGGTGGAGTGGCTATTTATCTTCGTAGATACATGGTTAGACCTTATACTTACTTCTGCTCCATCCTTAGCTCGTTCTTATGGTCAAACTCCCGCTCCCGGTTTTTCCCGCCATGACCTCCTTTTCCTTTCTTATAATCTCAAACCTCCTAAACCGCGCCCAAAAGTTCTGTACACTCGTTGTTTTGGTCGTATGAACATGGACAGTTTATGCAAGGATGCTTCTGAACTTGTCTGGGCACCCCTGTTAGCAGCAAATACTGCGGATGAGAAGGTGCAGATATTTAATGACGCTGTTATTAATATTTACAATGTGCATGCCCCAGTCAGGAAAGTGAAGGTCAAACGACCACCAGCCCCTTGGATGTCCAACGGTGTTCGTATGGCGATGCGGGTCCGGGATAAGGCTTTTCGCAGGTACAAAAGAGACCGCTCAGACGTTAACTGGAGTCTTTTTAAAGTTGCAAGGAATCGGTGTAACCAGATAATACGTAATGCCAAACGCCGCCATATAATCAGTAACATCAATTCCTCATCCCCTGCTGATATCTGGAGGTTTCTCGGAACCCTGGGTATCGGCAAACAGAGACGCACTGATCCTCAGTTGACAGTTGGTTTAGATGAGATTAACCAACACTTCACCTCGTCTATTTTGCTGGATCATCAAACCGAGTGTCGTACTTTGGATTATGTGGCCGCCTTACCTAGTCCTAACATTGTCGATCCTTTTAATTTTTCTTTAGTGTCTCCGGGTGAAATCAAAAAGATTATCCTCTCCATTAAGTCCAACGCTACAGGATGTGACGGCATTAGCCGGCGCATTATTGCTCAGATTCTTAATTATCTCCTCCCTGCAATTTCACATATTGTGAATTTTTCTCTGGAATCTGGGCAGTTTCCGTCATCGTGGCGTAGTGCCTTTATTATTCCTCTTCCTAAGGTTTCCAACCCATCCGCTCCTAATCAATTTAGACCCATCTCGATTCTCCCGTTCCTTTCGAAAGTGACCGAGGCCTGTGTTCAGAAGCAGTTATCGCATTTCGTGTTCAAAAACAACTTGTTGAGCCCATTGCAGTCTGGATTCAGGCCCTGTCACAGTACGACCTCCGCCCTCTTTAAAGTGACTGGCGATATTAGGACGGGTATGGAGGAAACCAAAGTCACTGTTATGGCTTTGGTTGATTTCTCAAATGCCTTTAATTCCGTCAGTCACAATATCCTACTCTCTATCGTGTCCTATCTTATGGTTTCCCCAGAGGCACTGAAATGGTTCTCAACTTTTTTTTTTTTTTTTTTTTTATACTACCAAGGTGGCAAACAAGCATACGGCCTGCCTGATGGTAAGCAGTTACCGTAGCCTATGGACGTTTGCAACACCAGGGGTGCCACTCACGCGTTGCCGACCCTTTAAAAAACCTTATAACTCCTTTCTTGAAGAACCCCATGCTATAGTCTCTTGGGAAAACCTCGGCAGGGAGCTCATTCCACAACCTTATCGTACGTGGTAAGAAATTCCTCTGGAATCTTACTGTACGGCATGTTTGAGGTGCAAGGATGTGAGGATGAACTCCCTGTCGGTGGCGAGAGGTGCGTTGATAAAATGAGGCCGTGGGCATCATCTCGAACAATTCCTCAGAACACAGCCCATTGTACAGGCGGTAGAACACACACAAGGAGGCGAAGTCTCTCCTGAGACTTAGTGGATCAATACCGCCTGTGAGCTTGGGATCGTCAACAATCCTCACTCCTCCTAAATTTTTTGTTATCTTCAGGGACGTCGGCAGTTGGTCCGTTCCGATGATTCTTCATCTGACTGGTGTGACCTCAACTCTGGTGTCCCTCAAGGTGGCATTCTTTCTCCTCTATTGTTTTCTATATTTATTAATTTCCTGACACCCAATCTTCAATGCACGTATCATCTTTATGCCGATGATTTGCAACTCTACTCTAAAGCTGACAGCGTGTCAGTGGCGATAGCAGAAATAAATGCTGACTTAGAAACCATTAAGTGCTGGTCTAGCAGATTTGGCTTATCGGTCAACCCTACCAAATGCCAGGCCATTATCATTGGTAGAAATAGGTTAATAAGTAGATTAGACTTAAAAAAACTGCCATCTATTGTCTTTGATGGTTCGCCCATACCTCTTAGTCAAACCGTTAAAGACCTCGGGCTACTTATTGACTCTAACCTTAACTGGCAGGCCCAAGTCACCAGTGTTAGCAGAAGAGTTACTGGTACCCTTCGTGCCTTATATCGCCTAAAGAACTTTTTACCATCTATGACCAAAACGATGATTGTGCAATCTTTAATCTTCCCTATCATTGATTATGGCGATGTATGTTATTTTGACCTGAATGCAGATCTGCTCAATAAATACGACCGTCTTCTCAATAACTGCATTCGATTCATTTTTAATCTTCGAAAGTACGATCATGTTTCATCCTATCGCACTGAGCTAAAATGGTTACCCATTAGGCAGCGACGAAACTTGCGAGCTCTGACTACGCTATTTTCCTTTCTACACTCGCCTTCACCTCCTAGTTACTTACTCTCTTATTTCCAATACCGATGCTCTGTGCATGATCGAAAATTACGATCATCTAATAATCTACTTCTCGCATGTCCCTCTCACACATCTGATTTTGTCCACTCTTCCTTCTTCATACAGTCTGTTTTGCTCTGGAATGCGCTCCCTCTTGAAGTCAGGATGGCAACTAGCAAATATACATTCAAAATGAAAGTTCGTGACCTCCTCTTTGACAAACTGGCAGAATCAACACATCAGTAATTTAGTATATATATATATATATTTATTTAATATAAGTATTTAATTTAACATGTAGTTTATGTAATAGTATCATGAGTATTTATATAACCATACATTTTATTACATTGTGTTTTGGTTCAATTTTATTTTCCCTATTGAAATCTTGCACCTACTTCATTTATCTCTGCATCACCCTAAGGTTGGCTGGTAGAGAATGCCTTTGGCATTAAGCCCTCCATTGTACATGATGTGCATAAAGTTTAAATAAACATCTATGATTTTAAAGTTCCCCGCGACGCAGGGCGTTCTTTAAAGCAGAAAATTTATTTAAAAACAACAACAAATCGTTACCATAAATTATTTTTGTGTCAAATTTCACAATGGTACTCCATAAAATATGCAACGATTTAAAACAAATATTTGCAAGTAATTTCACAAAATCTAAGTGGGCTTTTTATATTTAAAAACAAAATTGTTTTTCAACAGCGGGAAATCAGAATTAAAAAGTTCTGCTGCGATTTTAATTAGGTATATTAGCCAGATTATATTTAGATTGTCAAAATGAGTTTTGTTAACGGGCTAACCACAAAGAATGTCTGAATAAAACAAGACTTTACATTGTAATGCCCACATTATAAAATACACTACAGCATAGCTGACAGGAGTGGTTGTACATTCGTCATAGAGTAAATTTGCTACAGAAAAAAGTATGTGTAAATTCGTCAAAAATCTAGACAAATTGACACTAACTTTTTCCTGTGGCAAATTTACTTTGTGACCAATGTACAACAACCCGCTGACAGACGCAGACGTAACGTTAAAAAAAATCCTAGATCCAAAGAGCACGATTCTTTATCCTGTGTCAAATGTTATGAATACGAATACCATTTATCATCATCTGTCTAGTTGCTATATATAGTACTCGCTGTTGCCCGCGGCTCCGCCCGCGTAGATGTCGGTTATCGCGATAAAAGTAGCGTATATGCTATTCCAGGTTATAACCAATCTCTGTGCCAAATTTCATCCAGATTTGTTCAGTAGTTTTAGTAACACACATACACCTATACATTCTTACAAACTTTCGCGTTTATGATATTAGTAGGACAAGCTCTGCTTGTTTGGAATTAGAAAGACCAGCCAATAATAATAATAAAAATCCATTTAATCTCGTTTAAAAAAGCTTTTTTAATGTAAATAAATCAGTGTGAGTTAAATATTACAAATATATTAATTTCACTACATTCTAATCAACAGCAAATCCTTACATATCCAAATTAATAATAATATTCGTTTATTGCGTCAAATATGGTAAATTACAAAGATGTTACAATTTTTAAGTATCACAAATATTAAAACTAACTTAAACAACAGTTGAAAACCAGTATTTAATCAGTGGATTGTTGAATGTGCAAAGTCAGGAGAGTTGACTCGTGCATTGTAGATCGCTTAATCCATACGCCGTACATGCTAGACCGCGAACAAAAACGGCGTGCTAGCTAGAGACCGAACAAAAGCCGACTAAAGCCATTGTTCCTTGTACTGAATTCCTTGGCTTTTGATATACGAGATGCGAGTAAATACTGCGTGGTCGTCATGCGTATTTGAAGCTTGTTTATTAAATTTTTGCGGTATGTTGTCTTGGAGATAGGAATCTGAAGCTTCCGCGTACTACGTATATTGGTTTCATAGGTTTAAAGATAAATAAGGAAGAATATAATACTGTATTTTTCTGGTTATTTATACTAAGGAGGTAAAAAGGCATATGACCAGTCTTGTGGTAAACAGTTAGGTACCAAGTAGGCGTTACTTTACCTGCCCCTTTAAACAAGTGTTATTTTGCATGCAGATTGTTGATTTAATTTATTATTTAATTGAATTTAATTTATTATTATATGTATTGGTGCCAAACCACAGAAAATTTGGACGATGTGGTCTCTACTGTCAAAAAACTTATGTTCAGAGCTGTAATCATGTATTTTTTTCTTGTAATTTGTTTTTTGTTTGAGATCCAATAAATAAATAAACGGTAGTCAAATCGAATAGAATAGTAAGCAAATACATGGGATTTGACATAAGTTTACCGCATTATGTTGTAAACTTACGTCAAATCCCATACATTTGCGTTCTATTCGATTTGTTTTTCTTTACTTCTTGGGTGGCAAACGAGCATACGGCCCGCCTGATGTTAAGCAGTTACTGTAGCCTATGGACGCTTGCGATACCGGAGGTATCACTTGCGTGTTGCCAACCCATTTTTTTTACACCAGCCAGGGCTTAAAGATAAGAGTGTCCCTGGAATAGGCATACGTTTCTTTCAAAACGCATCCCTAAATGAGCGCTGGAAACCTGTACTAACACACAGGAACACAACTACACCGCTGGGTGTAGTTATTTGGCTGTGGTCTTCTGTAAGGTGGAGGTCCTTCCTCAGTCGGGCTTGCTCGGTAGTATGGTGCCCTACCTCTTTTAAAATTCGAATTCGATTCTACTACCGTTTTTGTGACTTGTCTAGAAAGGCTGGTATTAATACCTGGTATCTACAGGTATCCGGTATACCTATGTCCGCTTGCAAAAAAAGCACTGTAATGGAGTATCCCTGGGGTAAAAACACGTTTCAATAAAAACGCGTCTTTAAATTAGCACTGGAATCTTGCCAATACATGAACACAACTGCACTGTGTAAAAGAAAGTAAGAAGAAAAAAAAGGTTTATTCTAATAACTTGTGAAGCTTCTGTGGTCTTCTGTTAGATGAAAATCTTTCCCTAGTCGGGCTTGCTCGCGTGTATAGAGCCTTTTTATTTGTTATCTCGTTGGTATCAACCTGTTTTTGTACCGGCATCTTATGTCCTTAAACGCAATGACTGGAAAACGTATCTACTACATATTGAAACGGTAAGAACCCCTCGGAAGTAATGGTCTGTAAACAACTACATTGTTGTTTCCAGTAAGAATAGAACGTGTTATATAATTTCCATGAATGCAGTTACTGAAGAAATATACTTTGTTATAAAATACAGAAAAACTAGTCATTACATAGCTCTATAAGTAATAATAAGTTAGTTTGTTTAAATAACTAGGACAAATATCACAGATCTCCAGCACTCATTTAAGGATGCGTTTTGAAAGAAACGTTTTCCTATCCCAGGGATACATACTCCATCTTAAAACCCTGGTGCAAAACATGGGTCGGCAACACGCAAGTTGACTGACATGACTGCCTTGGTGGTCCAGTGGGCGCAGTATGTGCCTGCTGTGCACGAGGTTGTGGGTTCGATTCCCACACAGGGACAAAACTTTGTGTGACTCACAAAGAGTTGTGCTGAGTCTGGGTGTAATTTGTTTCCGTTAATTGTATGTTAGTAAAGTCCCCCGCGACACAGAGCTTGTACTCTAGCGCGGGAGTTGTCTTTAAAAGAAAAAGTTATACCTCTGGTATTAAAAGCGTCTATAGGCCTGTTTGCCACCCAGATTATAATATATTTTAAAAAAAATGTTGTGTGATGAATATGAATATTGTTCTGTATCTGGATGTAAATTACCTACCTATGTAAAAACGTCTTATTAAGAGAGGTAGGGCACCATACTAGTTCCCAACTGGGAAAGGACCTTCACCTCGCAGAAAACCACAGCCAAATGACTATACGCAGCGGTGTAGTTGTGTTCATGTGTGAATACAGGTTCCCAGAGCTCATTTAAGGATGCGTTCTTAACATAACATTTTTCTATTCCTAGATATTTTTATTTGTTCAAGTCTAGCATAAATTCAAAAATATGTATTTCAAAAGAGTTTAGTCTTTGCTTTTTTACTTGCATCTTTACAAATTACGGATCTATATTTATCAACTAATATATAAAATTAAAAACAAACCACAAAATAGGTACTTATACCAAATTAAGGACCATTTAAGACACCAAAAATATATTGCATGGCAATTCATGATAGCATAAGATTTAGCTTGCAGCGCCGCTTAGTTTAATGCCGCAATAAATACATGGCATAGGAATTGCCTTGCAATATTTGCATAATAAAATGTGCCTCTTTAGACTTGCACTGAAGCCGATTTTGCACTAATCTAGACTAATCACTTGACATTTATGTTAATCTCAAACTATAATATAAGTTAGTTATTCTGGTGTTACAACCTCGATGCCAATGGTAGTGTAGAGGTTTATTGATGGTCACTAGCTAGCCATGTGACAATATTTATTTAAAATTCTGCACTTAGTGTACAAAGGTGGACATAATGCCTTAAGGTGATGCAGAGATTTTCAAGGCAGATGTTAAAAAAAAACAGCGTTTTATAAAAGTAAATATAATTATATTTGAATATAAAGGGTTCTGACATATGATAATGACTTGAATTGGTCGTGATGAAGAGTCAGGATCAGGCTTCCAAGAAGTGGAGTCGTGATCGTATTATGTTTAAATAGGTAAATTAAAGTTGAATATAGAAGATAGTGATAAATATCCATAACATTGAAGTGTATCAGTTGGTGCACCCGTCGCTTGGCCTGATTGTACCCCAGTATTGCAAAGCGAGTACGCTCCCCGAAGTACGAGCTGAAAGGAGAGAAAGGTTGATGACGGCGGCGGGGCTGCCTAGAGTAAGTTGTTTCTGGCATTAATTTCGACTTTATAAATGTGTATATGAAGTTTAAATAAGAGAGGTAGGGCACCATACTAGCGAGCAAGCCCGACTGGGGAAGGACCTCCATCTTACAGAAGACCACAGCCAAATGACTACACACAGCGGTGTAGTTGTGTTCCTGTGTGTGAGTACAGGTCTCCAGCGCTCATTTAGGAATGCGTTTTGAAAGATACATATTCCTATCCCAGGGTTACTTCCATCTTAAAGCCCTGGTGTAAAAAAATGGGTTGGCAACACGCAAGTGATACCTCTGGTAATGCAAGCGTCTATAGGCTACGGATACTGCTTAACATCAGGTAGGCCGTATGCTTGTTTGCCACCCAAGTAGTATAAAAAAAAAAAAAATACAAAAAAAAAATACAAAATAATCATTTTCATCTTCAGTAGTGAAAACGCTTGCAGCTCGCAACAATTTGTTGACTCACTGAATACTGTTAAAAAGTCAATTATTATTTTTATTTCATATAACTTTTAAAAAACGAATTGCATGCATCAGTTATGGAGTTCTAGGAACCAATTTCTACATGAGTGGTTGCCCGAAAATTCCGACACTTTCCACCTATAGCTTTGTTGCCAAACGACGAAAAAAAGGTTGGACTTTATTAAAGCTAGGTGATATAATGGAAGCCGTTATCGACATGCGCGCGGTTAACTGCACCATATGCAACTAAGAGCCCAGTACAATACAGTGCATAACTTCAAACTTTAGTAGTTATAAAGTTCGTTTTATATTTGTATGTAAATTCCTAATTTGAGTTTCATAGCATGATTAAGTTTCTTATGAAGACGCTGTAACTTTGTGCATTTCGATCTTAGAATTCTGAATGAATTGATGATTGTTTTTTTTTCTATTTTTTAAATTAAAGACAACGCCCGCACTAGGAAACAAGCCCCGCCCCTATCACGGGGGACTTTACAAACATCCAATAAACGGACACAAAGTACATTCAAACTCGGGACCACCATTTATGGATCACACAAATTTTTGTCCTATGTGGGGACCGAACCCACAACACGCCGCGCAGTAGTAAATGACGAGGTAACCACTTAAGCTACTGAACCAACCGTACAGTCAAATTAGAAATGTCTACTTCTGTAGCTTATACGGAGAGTAATACCTACTTTCCTCCTAAACTACACGAGCTATACATACATAGAAGAAAAGTCTCCTTCTTTTGTATATATACAATTCTAGTACTACTACTTCGCAGGTAAAATTAAGGGGATTCAGCTGCTAATATAATATTTAGTTTTACTAAATAATATTTTTTATTTAACACGTAGATGTATCTCTTTCTTCTACTCACCGGTTTTCCTATAATTTAAATTGAAGACACTATATAATCTTTGGAAGGCTTACACGGGATATGGAACTAACACGCTGTGGCAATGAAATAATTTATCTGAATCTATACCATCCCGAGTCCTACCCGAACACACACACAAAATTTCATTAAAATCATCTAATCGTTTAGTAGGAGTTCAGTAAACAGAAGAATTATATTTAGGTATAAAGAAGATTATTTATACCTGAATGCCCGACTAGATG
This sequence comes from Trisateles emortualis, assembly GCA_947095525.1. Classification (NCBI taxonomy): domain Eukaryota; kingdom Metazoa; phylum Arthropoda; class Insecta; order Lepidoptera; family Erebidae; genus Trisateles; species Trisateles emortualis. The sequence continues at coordinate 8,399,926 of OX352740.1, read as the reverse complement.
TGCTTTTATTCAAATGTATTCAAAATATTCACTAAAGAAAAATACATTTACAATTATTTTCAACTTCAAAGGAACCACTGAAACAAAAGGAAAAATAAATCATAAAGAACAATTTTTGTACGTAAAAAAGTGGTTAAAAAATGAACACAGCCGAACCATATTAGATAAGGAATATATCGTTTTATTTTGAAAGGGTGAATAGGTACTATATAAGTACATTTGAAACTTAGCAAGTTTAATAAGTACTCTATTGACATCATATTCTAAGAATTTGGACTTTCTAGCAGTATCCAGACAAAATCACAAATACGACAAAACGCTTCGAGAAAAGGTAGGTAGTGCCCTGTGTTTCAGCTGTCTTGTTTGGACGTATATTTTACTAGCTTCCGATTGCGGCTTCGCCCTCGGAAATAGAGTTTTTCCAAGATAAAAAGTAGCCTACCTATGTATTATTCTAGATAATAAACTATCTGTATGGCAAATGTTATCTAGATCTGTTCAGTAGTTTTTGCCTGAAAGAGTAACAAACATACATCCCCATACATTCTAACAAACTTTCGCGTTTATAATATTAGTAGGAAGTAGGATAGCAAATGGACGGAATTGTCTTTTTATACACTACTTCTACTATCAGTATATAAACAAAATTGGTTTTGATTACACCTCCAGATCATATTCGTCGACAGCCAATCCCTATGGAGATTAGACCACTGTACAGGACTTAAATAATGCACAAAGTATTGTGTAACACAGTACACTCACTATTTCGTTACTCTTATAGACCGGGACGGCAATCCAACACGACCGGAAAATGATCAGGCGCTAGTCCAACGAATATATTTTCTGAAGCATGGAAGAGTTTCGCTTTGTTTTTAGAACATTATTACTAATCTACGGGCTGAAAGCATTAATATATAAGCTTGCTCATGCTTCACTGAGTAGACCTATTAATCCAGTCGGCTAGTATTTTCTTTATTTTTATTTAAATAACAATTTCCACACTTGTGCACAAACTCTGTCCTCCACTTTACAAACATTCAATTACCGGATACAAAGTACACCCAGACTCGGGACAACCATTTATGGATCATATAATTTTCTTTCTCGTGTGGGGATCAAACTCACAACACACCGCGCAATGGTAAATTGCGAGGTAACCACCGAACCAACCGCGAAGTAAAGTTATTTGGCTGTAATCTTCTGAGGTTGAGGTCCTTTCCCAATCGGGCTTGCTTGCTTGTATAGTACCTTACCTGTCTTATTAACCGTGCAGACATATTAATCCGTTCAGCATTAGCTAAAGTGTAAAGTAAAAGTAAAGTAACCTACTTAGTTCTAGCCCCTTACTCACTAACTTACTACTTACGTGGCAAACAAGCTTGTTTGTGGCTTGGTTAAATACAGTTAAATACGTCGAAATATATATAAGGTACGTACCTACTGACAATATTAAGATAAAGTAAAGCTTCTTAGCTCAACCCATCGTCTTACACAAGATCTTAGACTAATAGAGCTCTAGATTAATGAAACGAATATGGATCTAGGCCGACAAAATTTAGATGTATTACGAAATATTAATGAATTAGGAATATAAATTATGAAAGCAGTGGAGGTAGACAACAAGTCATTTTACTGAGGACCTTAAATACATACATAGAATTTACGGACACAAAGTACATGCAGACTCGGGATGAACTTTCATGATTCACACAAAGTTCTGTATAGGAATCAAGCCTAAAACACTCGGCACTGTTTGTAGCGAGATTACTGCTTGAACAACTAGACCACACGTACAGTTCGATTGGGCCTCGGCTGTCCCAGATCAAAACCCAGTAAGGGATATTTTTAATTTTTTTTATTTTTGCATATTTCGAGTTTTCAAAGTATGTTCCACCAAATTGTGAAGACACCAGCTTTAATATCTTATAAATAAGAGCTATTTTGATACCACAAAACCTAATAAGTGTTCTATATACCATTTTAAAAATCTAGTAAGCCGCATTCCCCATCACTGAACCTAGCAAGTCACATGCACTTACTGGGTTCGGTAGTGGTGAATGCGGCTTACTAGGTTTTTGAAATGGGACACGACGCGCGAGGGAAGCCGCTCGCATCAAATTGTGCCCGAATTTGAATGAATGAATAGATTTTTTTAAATTACTTGGGTGGCTAACAAGCTTACGTCCCGCCTGATGATGAGCAGTTACCGTAGCCTATGGACGCTTGCAATACCAGAGGTATCACTTGCGTGTTGCCGACCCATTTTTTTACACCAGGGCTTAAAGATGGCAGTATCTCTGGGATAGGAATACGTTTCTTTTAAAACGCATCCCTAAATGAGCGTTGAAGACCTGTAGATAGATAGATAGATAATTCTTTATTGTACACCATAATGAGAACAAAAAACATATGTTAGAAATATACAGAAAATAGACAAGTACAATGGGCGGCCTTATCGCTAAGCCCGCTTTCGTCCAGGCAACCTTTGGATGGACAGGAATGACCTGAAGATTAACAACATGTGATGGTGTAGTGGTTCACACACAGGAGCACAACTACACCGCTGTGTGTAGTTATTTGGCTGTCGTCTTCTGTAAAGGGGGTGCTCCTTCCCCAGTCGGGCTTGCTCGTTAGTATGGTGCCCTACCTCTCTTTAGTTCATTGCTTACTCCTTCCGTCTCTGTGTATATGTACCAGTTACTATTTTTATTATTGAATTATCGTAAAAAAGAGCAGGCCTTACCAGTTTTATCGCTCGAAGAGAATGTTGACCGCTGGGGGACATGTTTTTGCGTTGAAACCTACCATCTATTATTTATTTATTAAACGTCATGCACATAGGTACATAGGCGGACTTAATGCTATAAGCATTCCCTATCAGTCTACCACAGGTGATGCAGAGATAATCGAATTAGAATGATTGTATTCCTCTTAAATTTAAAATTTAAGCGAGATAAAATCATCGAAAAAGAAAGAAATAAATGAATTGGTTCCACTTATGCCTAAATCGTGTAAGACATTTTGTTAAATAAGTGAAGGTCAAATGGTAACAGAGGAATAACAATTAATCCTTTTTTTATTTTCATCTTTGAACTATAATATGCAAGTTTAAACATACTACTAGGAACAACATCGAAATAATTTTAACAAAAAAAAAACCGACTTCAGTACGGCAATTTGTAAAATTTTCAAATATTTGTTTGTTACAACCGAATAAAATCGACTGAGCGTCGGGCTGAACACAGGTCAAGTAGGTATTAAAAGCAATATTTAATCTGTGCAATCCGCGCTCAATTCATTCACGTCATTATTTCTTATTAATAGTTGCTTAGCATCAATAACCGAAACTTATCTAATCGCCATCAGTATAATTTTAACAAAAAAAAACCGACTTCAGTACGGCAAGTTGTAAAATTTTCAAATATTTGTTTGTTACAATCGAATAAAATAGACTGAGCGTCGGGCTGAACACAGGTCAAGTAGGTATTAAAAGCAATATTTAATCTGTGCAATCCGCGCTCAATTCATTCATGTCATTATTTCTTGTTAATAGTTGCTTAGCAACAATAACCGAAACTTATCTAATCGCCATCAGTAAAATACTTATTATTGAAAAGTTCAGATAGCCATCTGTGGTCTTCTTCATCAGTTTTACTTCACCAAATTACACTTTCTGAATGCAAATGATTGATCAGCTGTTAAAAATATTGAAATTGCTATATGTGTGCCTATAACTTTTGAGGAGTTCCCTCAATTCTTCATGGATCCCATCATCAGAACTTTCTTTTGATGATAATGGGACCAAACTGGAAGTATGTCCAGTCAGACAAAAAAATATTTTTTCAAATCGGTCCATAAATGACGGAGTTATGCGGTAACAAACATTTAAAAAAAATAAAAAAAATACACACGAATTGATAACCTCCTCTTTTTGAAGTCGGTTAAAAATACGTGACACAATATGCAAAATCCCCAAAACAAAACACACTTTTTTTTGGTTTGATCATGGCAGGCACAAAAGTTCGTATTGTTTATTTTCAAAGTTAGTAAGGGGCATAAAACATGCATTTTCATAATTATCCAAACATTTCTCGTAATAAGTATTCAATTGTTAGTATTACTTTCAGTAAATATAATTTCAGTTTAACACACATACTTTTTGTAAGGCTTCTCCGATTTATGTTTTTGCGCTCTCCTGTAAAATTTGTTAAAAATCACTTACTGGGTTTTGATCTGGGACATTCTCCTCGTAACAAACAAACAAAATACATAATTATATCGATATTCTAGAAGACAAAATGTGCTATTTGCAAATTTTTGATAATTTAATATTTTAATGCCAAATGTATGAGCATGCTTCAAAGTCTGTCTGCATGTCTTCAAGTGTCTTCTAGACCATCGATATATTCTTTCCTCTTTATAATATTAGTTTAGGTTGTTTATTTTGTATGTTATATTAATTTATCTGGGCTAATAGTCCTAATAGTTTGCAAGTATAAACCAAGGCTGACTTTACGTTATCTAATACTTAGATTAGTTACATACAACTATGTTTCCGAGATGTTTTTGTGCAGAAATTGTTGAAGGTACGTACAGTGATATAGGTCACTCTTGATAATCTGAGCAAGGACGCTCGTTTATTATATTCTAGTGAAGTATATTTTATCTTTAGTGACATGACTATCTTAGTAAAAGATCAGTAGCTGTATTTTCTTTTCGACTAGCGTCTTGGTTAGGCTAGTGATATAATATCCTACAGAAAACCGAATTTCAGTCACGACGGTTAAGTAAGTAGTTGTGTGTGCGCAACACGAGTGCACACTTTATTGCCTCACTCTCTGAGTCCGATGGAATGGCAATCCGATTCAACCGGAGAGATATCAGACGTAGGACCACGTGGCACCTTGGTGTAAACACCGCCAATTTACAAATTCCAAGCATATAATATTGTGCGTTTCTTGACAGAAAAACCTACAAAAGATTTTGGCCTGACTCGGCATTCGAATCCGAAACCTCGTCAATCATACATATCGACCACTGATCCACAGAGGCAGGTAATAGGCTAGTAATACAGACTTTTTTTTACTTTACCAAAGTGGCAAACAAGCATACGGCCCGCCTGATTGTGAGCAGTTACTGTAGCCTATGGACGTTTGCAACACCAGGAGTGTCACTCACGCGTTGCCGACCCTTTAAAAACCTTATAACTCCTTTCTTAAAGAACCCCATGTTATAGTCTCTTGGGAAAACTTACGTAACATAAACGTAAGTGATTCCTCTGGAATCTTCACTAAGACTGCATAGAAAATAATCTTGCTCATAACACAAATCATTCTGTGATGAGTGCGATTATTTTTATTCTGTATTTTTATCTATACTTGTGTTTACCAGTTGTCAAGTTGCTATACAGGCTCAGCCTAGTTTGGAATCATAATGGCTGTAATTGAGTGTTACAATGATATTATTATTTCAATTGGAGCTGCTTCTATCTAAGATAATTGATATCATTATAATAATATGACTTTCGACCCAGACTTAGTACCTTCGTATCAAACTCGATAACTAATCAATATTTGCTTTATGTAAAATCAAACATTGTATTCAAATGTAGATAATGGTTTAAAATCCTGTCCTACTTATATTATAAATGAGAAAATTTGTAAGGATGGATGTATGTTTATGTATGTTTGTTACTCTTTTACATAAAAACTAATTAACGGTAGATATACATCCAGATGCAAGTCTAGCGAATAGACTACTTTTTATCGCGATAACCGAAATCCACGCGAGCGGAGCCGCGGGCAACAGCTAGTTTCATCAATTATCTTTACTAATATTCTAAATGTGAAAGTTTGTGAGTATGGATGGATGGATGTTTAAGTTTAATGCACGTAAAAACTACTAGTGGCAGTGTGCTCATCGCCTTAGTTTAGAAAGCTGAGTTAGCATCAACAAAATAAAATAACTTGATAATTTGACTCCTTAGTTATATTAGACACAATAGCATATTTTTTCTTTTACTACCATGCAGGCAAACAAGGATATGGCCCGCCTGATGGTAAGCAGTAGCCGTAACCTATGGGCGCTTGCAACACGAAAGTACCACTCGCATGTTGCCGATCCTTTAAAAACCTTATAACTCCTTTCTTAAAGAACCCCATACCCCCATACTAAAGTCTCTTAGGAAAACCTCGTCAGAGAGCTCATTCCGTATCCTAATCTGCGCTAAGAAACTCTGAAATTTATATAATAGTATAAAGTTTATATTACATTATATTATCTAATATACTTACTATCAAAATTCCGTACAACATAATCTTTCAGAAGTTGGCTTAAGTTACGGTTAAGAAGTCATCAGTTGGGAGATATCAACTTTGGTAACAAAACCGCGAACTTATCGATAGCAAATATTAAATCGATTACCTACGTGAGTAGTGCTACGTTCCATGTCAAGTCTTTAACTACCCTTTGTAGTATACAGAATAGTTGAAGACTCAAGCGCGGTTCCAGGGGGAGGGCAATGGGTGCAATTGCCCCCTCCCTTCTCTGGCTTGCGACAAATTCTTCTTAACTTTTTATTTATCACTTTTCTGAAAGAATAAGTAAGTGAAATGAGCTAAGAATACAAGAATACCTCCTCCCCCTCGCTCCTTAAACCAAATCCTGGATTCACGCCTGTGAAGACTTGACAGGCTTCCAATTATTTAGAAAAAGAAGGAAAGAAACAACGGTCTGCTACAGGACATTTACATACATTACAATAAAATTATAATTCCTTGGTCTGCAGCCCAAAAAATGGTTCCTACCTCAAATAGCGACTAAAAGCCGCAGTGCTAGTTTTCAGGTAGGCCCAGGGACAACATGAACAAAAAATAAAATAAAAATTAATAAATAAATAAATTAGATAAAAATAGACAAACGCACATAAGTTATAAGAAAAAAAAATGTCAGGCTTGTTTAGATTTCTGAATTGTTAAAAGAAAGACATGTGTGTAAAATTGCAACCCGTAAATTCACATAAACCACAGTGCAAAATATCAAATATTTAATATAAGTTTGAGCATTGCAATTTGAACAAGTTAATCATGTTGAAATTCGCTGTAGTGAGCTTCCGTGATCGTAATACAAAACATACTAGTTCGCGTAGAGTTATAGTAATAACGTGATGCCTTATGAAATGTAAGAAGAGCCATTATTTAACTGAGGAAATGGAATTTGTTTAACACAGTAAAATAGCTCTAGTAGTAATTCTAGGAATCTGAACTGTTTTGTTTTTAAATAATAACCATTATTATTAAGTTCTTAGTTCATTAGAAAGATACTACATAAGAGAGAGAGATATATATAATAAGAGTACCTACTATATAATATAACTAACTGCCTGGGTTCGATTTTAGGGAAAAAATAGAACATGGGGTTTTTATGTCTTTCTTATATACTACTTGGGTGGCAATCAAACGGCCCGCCTGATGTCAAGCAGTTACCGTAGCCTATGGACGCCTACAATACCAGAGGTATCACTTTTGTGATGCCACCCACACAGATGTGTTCTTGTGTGTGAGTACAGGTACAGCCAATACAACTTTGACAGGCCTGTTGGTCTAGTGGTTAGTGACTCTGACTGCTACGCCGGAGGTCGTGGGTTCGATTCCCACCCAGGACAAATCTTTGTGTGATGAGCACGAATGTTTGTTCTGTGTCTGGGTGTAATTTATCTATAATATGTATGTATTTAGAAATATATAAGTATGTTTATCAGTTGTCTGGTTACCATAGTACAGGCTCTGCCTTGTTTGGGATCAGATAGCGTTGTGTGAGTTGAAAAAAAAAAAAAAAAAAAAAACTATAGCCAAATAACACAGCGGTGTGGTTACACCGCTGTGTTATTTGGCTGTGAATTTTTGTCAACAACCTCACTTAAAGATATGTATATGGAAGAGATCGCTTATAGCGATAAGACCCATAAAATTGAATATCTTACAACATTTCTTAGAAAACGCAAGCAACATTTCCGCTTCTTGTGAAAACGTTTTGATATGTGGTGACTTTAATCTGAGTGGTCTTTGTTGGACGGGAAGTCCAGGCCTTTCATTGGCGGTTTCATGTGCCATAAATAGTCTTGTCAATTCTTCTTTTTTAGATTTTATTAATGAAAATGCACTTAATCAGTATAACTATTTACACAATCACCTAAACAAAATTTTGGACTTGATACTTACAAATGAGTCTATTGTAGACATACGATTATCGGAAAATCCTATCACAAATGTCGATAGTTATCATCCTCCCGTTGAATTTTCTATCATAACTTTACAAAATATTAATAAAGGCCTAGGTGTTAATAATAGTTCCCAAAAAATGAACTTTTATAAAGGTGATTACAATAAAATTTGCGAGTATTTTGATAGCATATGTTGGGACGATGTATTGAGCAGTAGTGTAACGGTAGATGACATGGTAAGCAGTTTTTATAGAGTTATCAATGAGCCTATAAAAAAATTTATCCCCTATACAAAACTTAGGTCTTTGAGAGCACCACCTGTTTGGTTCTCTCGAGAATTGATAAAACTATTAAAAGAAAAAAATAAATATAGACTGAAATATGACAAATATAAAAATCCCTTAGATAAAATAGTGTATTCGACCTTAAAGAAAAGGAGTACCACTCTTATTAATCAATGTTATAATAATTATATTACACAAATTGAATCATCTATAAAAGATAACCCTAAGCTATTCTGGTCTTACATAAAGCAAAAGAAATGTAATAAAAGTTCATACCCATCTAAAATGTTCCATAATGATATAATATGTACAACTGGTCCTAACATATGTGAATTACTTGCATCCTATTTCTCGTCTGTGTATGAGTCTCCTACCCCTTTTAGTTCTAGTTTAAGTTCTAACGCCAGGGTTAAAGACTTGTCATCTAATACGCTGAATAATATTACTCTCACTGAAGATCTGATCCTCAAAGGCCTTAAAAAACTTGACAAAAACAAAGGTCCTGGCTCGGATGGCATACCCTCAGTTTTTGCAATTAACTGCGCTAAATTTATATCCTATCCCTTAACTATTATATATAATAAGTCTTTATTTACGGGTAAATTTCCTACGGCCTGGAAAAATGCTATGATTGTCCCTATTTACAAGTCTGGTGATGTGGAACATGTAACCAGTTACAGGCCAATATCTATTCTACCCGTTTTTGCCAAGCTATTCGAATCATTGCTGCTTCCGTTTATTTCCTGGCAAATTAAACCACTAATCACACCAAATCAGCATGGCTTTTTTAGCAGTCGCTCGACTACAACTAATTTGGTATCTTTTACAAATGACTTGATCGCTTCGTTGGACAACGGCACTCCTGTGGACGTTGTCTACACAGATTTCGCAAAAGCCTTTGATAAGGTAAATCATGATATCTTAGTTAATAAGCTTTTGCGGTTTGGAATTGATGGCTCACTTCTGGACTGGTGTTCGTCGTATCTGAGGGAACGCACATGTCAAATAGTAATTAACGGATTTACCTCTGAAACTTTTATAGCATCCTCAGGCGTCCCACAAGGATCGCACCTCGGCCCTATATTTTTCAATATATTCATCAACGATATCACTACATGCTTTCATAATTCCCTCAGCTACCTGTACGCTGACGACCTAAAAATTGCCAAACCGATAAACTCAGCTCCTGACACTAACCTTCTGCAAGATGACTTAAATCGTCTTGTCAAGTGGTGCTCTGACAATAAAATGACTTTAAATAGTGATAAATGCTACTACATGCACTTTTCTAGAAAAAAAGAACCTTATAATAACACTTATTCAATCTTAGATACTAAAATTAAAGAAGTGGACACATATAAAGATTTGGGAATAACTTTCGATAAGAAATTGAGATTCAATATACATATTAACAACATAACCTCAAAAGGGTACAAACTTCTCGGATTTGTGGTAAGAAACTGCAAGAACTTTAAAAATGCATCAACGAAAATAATTATTTATAACAGTATGGTAAGGTCTGGTCTCGAGTATTGCAGCTCGGTATGGTCACCACACTACGAGGTTCATTCTAACACGGTTGAGCGTGTACAAAAGCGTTTTGTTTATCACCTTGCGTACCAAAGCCAAAAGGCCAAACAACTCTCGTCCTACAATCGCCGCTTAGATTTTTATCAAATGGGTAGTCTTAAGAGGCGAAGAGAATTTTTTGATCAACTGTTTTTGTTTAAGATAGGTAATAGTGTGATTGATTGCCCACAACTGCTGACCAAATTACTGTTCAATGTACCTTTTAAACTACCGCGCAAAAATAGATTTCACCTTTTCACTCCTTCACGCTCACACACCAACCTGGGTCTTAATTCTCCTTTAATTAGAATACAAAAAGCTTACAATGCAATGTCTATTAATAAAGACTGCGATTTGTTTATGCACAATCTTGTTAGATACAAAGCCGAATTAAAAAGAATTGTCTAAATTTATCATTATATCGTCATAATTTTCCAACTTATTTCTATTTTATAGCTTTGAGATTATTATAATGTATTTACTGTTTATACATTCCAACATTGGCAAGTCTGTATACCCTGCAAAATTACTTATTATTGTTTACAATTTACTACTCTGTTCCTTATTTTGTTCCGCTATAAATAATTGTCTAAACAGCCGATGTAAAAGATTTGAATATTAAAGTTTTTGCTCCAACTGATAAGTTATATGGTACCAACTAATTTTTAAGTGATTATATGGAATTAGTTAAGTGTTTCTTAAAAAATATTTCAATAACATTGTTTGCTCAAATACCTTGTTAACTTTAATGCATGTCGTGGCAACTTGTAATTGAAACAGCACTATTGCTTGAGCCACTCAAAACATTGTAATTATGCTATCGAAGTGTATGTTTTGTAAGTTGTCCTATAAATAAATAAATAAATAAGACCGCCCATTGTACTGTTCGATGTATTTTATTGATTTCTGTATTTTTTACATTTGGTGTAAAGTAAAGCATATTTAATATTATACATAACCGAAGTTTGTGCTTATACATCCATGCCAGTGATGACTTGATCTATCTCCGCTCGTAGCGGATTGCCATGCCACCTGACTATGAAAGTATAGCAATAAATAGTGTAACTGTGTTTCCGCACATAATTGCTTAACTGATGATTAGATGAAATCAATCAGTATTCCTTTTTGAGCTGGGTTGCCACAGAAATACGGTTTTTGTATCACCTCTCATTTGTACGCAAGGAAAATAAAAAACCAGAAAACTATTTGGTTAATTTTTATTTAGAATCCTTTTTTCGTCCCTACAACTTAAATGTGTAGATATGTTTTTTATACAATAGTGTATGTCACACACTATACTCACCATATATAAATCTCCTTATCAAATTTCGCAATAATTGAAATGATAAATAGTTATTTAAGGTATTTTTTTCATATTATTATCAGCACGGAAGAGAGGAATTTATTAAAATTAAATACTATAACGATAAGATTATATCGTTCTGGGGGCTTGCCTTGTTAATCGTTATACGTTACACGTTATATAGCTTTGTCCCTCTTTCTCACTCGAACGACTTATGTGTTGACACGTTATTGTAAGCCTCCAGTAGAAAAAATACTGCAATTGGTTTAGTGGTAAGCTACCTTACCATTTACCAATACGCAGTGTGCTCTATTTTCCATCGATAAATTGCGATCAACGTCTGACATTTATGGATCATACAGTTTTTTTTTCAGTGTAGGAATCGATTAACCCTACAAAAATTAAACTTGGAACATTAAACAGACGATGTCGAAAAAATAACAAAACCGAACACTTGATGTGTGCATTATTATGCAGATCATGTGTATTTTATTCAACGTTTTTATTGAAAAGAAAAAATACTATTCCTTGTTCACGTTCCGAATGTATCCTAGTGGAGCCGTGAACGATAAAACAACACGCTATTTCCGTTTGCTCTGAGGGAAAAAAATCTAAAATCGAATGAAATGGAATTTCCTCTTATTAGATACTAGTTTTATGTCAAACAAAACCATTTTTTGCTTGAAGGTGCAATATCAGGGTTACAGGCAGAATAAAAAAACAACTTAGAGGGACCGCCCGGATACTTATAAAATCAAAGGGATGTTTGTATTTTTTTTGGAAGACAATTCCCACATTAAAGAACAAGCTCTGCGTCGCAATTGACAAACTTACAATTAACGGACACAAATTACACCCAGACGGAGAACAACTCCTTTTCACACAAAGTTTTGCATAGCAGGCGCATACTGCGGCCACTGGACCCCCAAGGCAGTCGAAGGTTATTGAAGTGGGTTTTAATAATTATTAAATTTAATAGCTATTGACTCTCTGATAGGTATTAATATACTTAAGAAAAACTACAAATACTGAAGAATTTAAGACTTCAATAATTCTATTTAATAATAATTTAACCACAAACACTGAATACATAGTAGTTACATAACAACTGCACGTGAACATTATATTGCCGCCTTTAACGAGAAAATCAATGTAATAAAACTGCATATAAATTTAATTAAAGTAATGCAAGATTACAACAAATTGTTTTACCTACTATTGTTAACAGGCGACGTATCTTCAAGACTGAACTTATGACTGTTGATAATATTAGAGTTCTTTTTTAGACGTCGAAAACCATTGCAATGCTAAAACATTTCTGTAACTAACAAATTTTTGACCATTCATTTATTTTTACTTTAATTAATACGGTATAATACACCAATTTCACTAATTAAAAACTCGCAGACATCCTTCCCGTTCGCAAAACTTTTGACATATCAATAATATAATCGACCAGCCTAATTGCACTGCAATAATTGCAGGGACGGTTTTTTTAGTTAAGTGAAGAATTTGGACGTCATCGTCGCGGGACGCCTCAAAAACTCGGTCTTGATGAGCTGTACGCCTTTGCGGAGGATTGGGTAGATTTGATATCGGATAGAGAGATGTGATGTTAAAAAAAGAGAAAAATGGCCACCCGCTGAATGGTCCCCGCAATACACACGGTCATTTCATGCTTTACAAAACATGTATTAAACTGCGCTAATAAATGATTTGATTTGCTTATTTCTCTCTGTGGAGGGAGAGCCAGCAACGTATTTACTTTTGTCATTTCATAAATCATGAAAATTCACAAATACACTCTTATATACGTGCATAATAAAAAAAAGTTCTTCTGGCAACCTTAAATTAACAAAGAGGATAAGAAATAAAATGTAAACTAAAATACTTAATTTAAAATAGAAAATATTGCCAATATCATTTACTACAAATTTTAGGACTGATACCTACTATAACCAAATTAAGTTTTATTTGTTACGTCTTTGTTATTTTAGGGTTAAACAACCCGGTCGCAGAGGGTTGCCAGAAGAGCCTTTTATTATTCTGCAGGGTTATAAGAGTTAGTTTGTGAATTTTAATGACTTATGAAATGACACTCTCACCCTCCACAGAGAGAAATAAGCAAATCAAATCAAATCATGCTTTGTGAAGCATGCAATGACCATGTGTGTCGTTGTCAAAAATACGTTGCTGGCTCTTGGTCCACTGGTGGTGCCGGTTTACCGACAGTCCTATCGAACCATAAAACCTAAGGAATATAGAATTCACCTGTATATAAAATTGTGCATACACATAATAAGTACCGCGCAGTTAGCTAAACTCTGCTAAGATTGGTTGCGTGACCAAAATCGATCTGGACAACTTTATTATTTTATTGATTAGATAAGTCAATACAAATCCAATATCAATTTGCATCTCAATCTTGACCAATGGAATTTTTAATCAATTTTGCGTGCACCGTATATAATTCGTCTATATAAATAAATTGGATGAAGCAATTTCCTTATAATATATTTATGTCAATAATTGTCATCACCTAGAGCACAATGGCATTCTACAAAAGTGTTTTCATTTTCACAATTATTTCTAGTGTGAAGTCTAAACTAGGTGAGATTTTCTTAGTTTAAGAATAAATACTTTTAGCTTACTTTTAACTCTTTATCTGTTCCTGTTTCAAATAGCTGCCTACTTTTTCACTATTTTAACTGTAATAGCAAAAATAAAACAAATTCCTGTAACAAAATTATGAACAGTAAAATTGTTTACGCAAATTATTAGTACCTATCCCTAACAAAATAAACCAATTACTAAACAAAATCTCGCTATTATTTCCCTCAAAAATCTAGATATTATAGACTGGATGTTTTTTTTTATATTACGTTTACCTACAATGTTTGTCCTCAATTTCCAATTTCAATTTTAAGTGTTATCTCTATCATCCTTTTTTTTTGCAGAACCACCTTTTAGCCCATGTAATAAAGATGATGTAATTTGCTTAAGCACTGCTGCAGAAACTTTCTTTGCAAAAACACATACGGGCATTGCAGAATTGGACATTAAACCGATAGATCCGTTGTCTATATCACCTTTAAATGTTGATGACGAAGAAAAAGAACTGTCTATTCATTTTGATAACATAGCACTCACTGGATTAAAGAATTTAAAGATTTCTGACGTTAAGTATGTTGAATTTATTAACAGAATTTCATCTTTGTATATTAGTTTAATGTAAGACACAGTGAGGAAGAACATTCACCATACTGAAGACCGTAACGAACACTGTCTCAGGTTATGACACTACTGGTAATTAGCGTTTCCAGAGCTCCTTAGAGAAACGCTGTATTAATAGCAAATGAAACCTATGCCTAATAGACTGCAAGTATATTGGTTTTATCAAGTGGCAACATGTAAGTTCAACCCCTGGCATTTAAACGTGCATAAGTTACAGTAGCTAATATCATATATTAGATTTGAAAATAAGAATCAACGTACATTGGATATAATCTAATTGGACGTAAAGCTATGTCAATACAGTAGAAGTGAGTAGTAAACTATTATACAATGAAAAAAGTCTAGTTTTTTTAAAGACAACTCCCGAATTAGAGAACAAGCTCTGTGTCGCGGGGATCTTTATAGACATACAATTAACGGACACAAATTATACCCAGACTCAAAACAACTCTTTGCGGGTCACACAAAGTTTTGTCCTGTGTGGGAATCGAACACACAACTTCGTGCACAGCAGTCGCATACTGCAGCCACTGGACCACCAAGGCAGTCCATTTAATATAATATAATTTTATTTATTTATTTTACACAAATATACTAACGATATACTTATTTATTTATAGATTAGATGCAGACAAAAAATCTGTAGTACTGCAAATGAAAGGAGACCTTGCGATAGTCAGCGATGTGCACGTTGAACTGACAAAAGCGAAAAAAACATTTACTGGTCATTATGCAGCTTCAGGATGTAAGTAGTTATAGCTAAAACATTTTAAGAGATACTAATTCATATAAGAGCAGTAGGATTTTCCACACGAAAGAAATACAGTTTATTTCCAGAAAATACATTTTAAGAGAGCTAGGGCACCATCGAGCAAGCCTGACTGGGGAAAAACGTCCACCTTACAGAAGACCACAGCCAAATAACTACACACAGCGATGTAGTAGTATTCCCGTGTGAGAGTACAGGTATACAGATCTGCTTTAGCATAAAAAAATGGGTTGGTAACACGCAAGTTATACCTTTGGCACAAACAAGCATCCAAAGGCCGTATGCTTGTTTGCCACCCAAGTGGTATAAAAATAGTGTGTAAACATTTTCAGAATTCCTTCTCCTTGAGGAAGTGCAGTAAGGAGACGCTTAGCTCGTCCTTTGCTCTTTATTAAACTTTAAACCTACTATTTATCTATCAATATTCTAGCAAACCTCATAGTAATATTCATTATGTTATCACAGATGTAATTGCAACGTCAGTATACACTTACACCATTGTACAAAAAGATGGTGTGGATCATTTCGAAGTTGGTCCAGAAACAAATACATGCGAGGTTGTCACAGAACCAAAATTGACATTAAAAGTTGAATTGAAAGACGATGCAGATAAAGGTACGTATGCGAAGGTTGGAGACATAGATATTTGTGTATACATACGTAGGGATGACAATCCGACACAACTGAAGTGGCGTTAGGACTATCAACTTACACCAACTGCCATCTTCCTAACTCAGAGAATTTTCAGAAAAGAAAACCCGATGACTGTGTTTGACTCCACTCGAGATTTGAACCTCAGATCACACAGCGCATATTAAGCAGTCGCGCACTAGATATAGAGAAATTAACTACACAAATTGCTTCCAATTTTTTTTTAAGCTATTTTAGTGATGAATTTCCATCGTCGTCATATAAGTTGAAAATTAATGATCAATCTAATACCTATTTAATAAGTTGACTAAAATTGCATTTTTTTTAACAGAAGAATATTCCAAAATGCCAGAACTGGATAAATCAACTTTACGGAAGAAGACTGTATGTGAAATCGTCAATGCCGCCACCACAACTATCATACACAACTTAAGAGCAGCGGCAAAAGCCTACCCTAAAGATGCCTTCTTCAAAGATCTTTAATTAAATTAAGAATCCTGTCTTTAACATAATTTTGTTACAATTCGAACACCTATTAAAGTATACATTTTTACAAACGTCTTTCTTCTTATTACTATTCCTGTCACTCCTCTTTATCACAACAATGCCTTAGCTTATTAACTTATTTTTCTTTCTAAATGTATAACGTGTTTTAGTTTCCAATGCCAATCTTTTATTCGTTTTTATTAGCTATGGCGGCAGGTGAGCCTGTCATGTGAACCTGATGGTGTGTTCAGAAGTCCATTGAATAAATTTATTACTTATACATTGTAAACATTTTACTTTTAATATTATAAAACGCGTTGACCTATTGCATTGAGTATGAACGCGCTTTCTAGTTCATGAGAATGTTGTGACGAAGTGTTCACAATATCTCCTGACTTAAACACATCGTCGTAGGACCACTAGACTTATAGTAAAAATATCATATTTAGAAACTCACTCTCTAAAGGCATCACACTCAAACACTTAGCATACTGTGGTCACTGGACCAACAAGGCAGTCGGCAGTATTATTTAATGGTTATAAACATTGATTATTATATCGATGATTATACGAATAATTATCATAGATTGTATAGTATATAAGTACATCAAGACGAGTAGTGTAAACGATTTTCCTTGGTTACTTATTAGTGTCTCTTACTGTAGTCTAAGTGGACAGACATTATGGATTTTTATAAGTGTATTTTATTTACTTTATTTACTACCTGTGTAATGGCTTCAATACCACGTATGTATTGTTTCGTCAAAAATATTTTTATTTATTTTTCGTAATTTTGACGACTTTTCTTTTTGCACTACAGAATAATCCCCAAAAATGAAACTTATAGCAATAAATAAACTTGAAAATATAAACATATATTAATATATCAAATATATATGTACAGGTATACATAATTATATTTATGCTATAACTTAATTTAATTTTCTGTTTAATAAACCAACAGCCAACATTTACGAAAAACCTTATCAGTTGGTTATGTTTTTTAATAGGTATACCAGTAGATCAGTGCAATCTTGCGTTGTCAAACCATATTCTATTCAATAAATTTTAATAGATTATAATTCTCATCTTCATTAGTTGTCGAATAACAAGTTTGTCGATCTTACATACATATCATCACGCCCGTCTCCCACTGGGGTAGGCAGAGACTATGGTGCACCAATTGCTTCGATCCAAACAAACTTCCTTCGCCTCCTCTACATTTATCAAACTCATCATGCATTAACGTCGATTCTAGGTACTTTTAATAGTAACTAAAGTACTTGGTCGCTGTATGTTCTCCTAGGGCCTAATTTGTCATCAATGTTTGTATAACTTGTTGGTAACATTTCAATAACAAATACATAGATGTATTTGTTATTGAAATGTTCATAGTTATATTTATTAATATATGATATCTCATTATTGGTATTATTGTATCTAAGTAGGTATTGTCTACGTACAATGTATGATATCAATCACTTGACAACAACAATCAACAAAGTTTATGGACTATTTTCAAATGCAATAATTTGCATACTCCTTGATACGCTGACCACTGGCAAGAAACTCAAAGATTTTACCATTATAATAATATATAATATAATCCAATTAATATATCTCATGCTAGCAGCCCGCCTTAGCTTCGTACGGGATAAACTTTTTTTGTTTGATTTTTACTCTCTTATGGTTAATGGTTTTTAAAAGCCCGACATACATGTAAATACCTTTGTTTCTAACTTGAAACGGGTATATAAAATGTTATGCTTCTAACTTTGAAAAATACGGACTTCCGTACACCCATTCATTCCTTATCCAATCCCCAATCAAATCTTCTAACGTTGAAAAAGACTCCTTAGAGGTGAAATTTCCAAAAATTCCTTCTTAGTGCACACTTACGTATTTTAAAGAAGCTTTGTGCAAAATTTAAAGTTTGTAGCCCCAGCGGCTCTGCGTTGATGAATCAGTCAGTCGGGACATGCAATTATATACGTATAGATAACAAATGATTAAGCTCCAAAAGAATTCATTATAAGGACGATATTTTTGGAATTAAAAGAATTCTATTGATTGACCAGACCAGACCTACTATATAAAAAGTCAACATAATATTAAACAACAAGCAATAATTGTGCTTAAATTACAAGAACTTAGCTGCTTAACATCAGGTGGACTGTATGTTTGTTTGCCTCGTTAGAAACATACAAATAATACTTACTATATATACTAAAACAAACCTAAATACAAAACATATTTACAGCACAGAGACTGAATTGCTGATTAAACATTGACAGCAAAGTCAAGCTAATTACAATTCCATTATTTCATGAATTCTATTTAAAATAGAAATCAGCGGCGTATTAGATATAAATGAGTACAAAACTTGGATAAAGAATTAGAGTGCACGTGTAGTTTCGGTCCTCATCTCTCACCTACACGTGCCGAGTATTGTAGATAAAACTGCGAGATCCATAAATATTTGTCCGGAGCCTGGGTGTGTCAAGTGTAAAGTATAAAGTATAGTGTTTTCAAAGTTTACACGCAGGGCTTGGTCTCTAGTGAGAAAAAATAATTGAAAATGAAAAAAAGCATTATGGTATAGACAACAGATAACAGCACACTGGGAAATTGTGTGCTTGCAGCTATGACCAACAACGGAAGCAAATTTTAATCTAGTGAACAAAATTCCCTTATTAGGACATAAACAACACCTCCTCGTTGGGCCAACATTGGGCCAATGCAGGCCACATAGTAAATAAGACTATCATTGTAACATTGAACTACTATAGCGGACATACTGTGGTCAATATTAGCTCATGTTTGGTCAACATTTAGAGGGAGTTTAACTGTTCCAGTACTCTTTCATCTGATATGGCTAATAAGTCTTACCATTTCAATGTTGAACACGCTACATACAGTTGATAAAACCTGACCTTTGTTATCAAATTATTTCTTGTATTTACAATTAATTTGAATAAAAACAAATATCAAAATGTTTGATAAATGCCAGTTCTTAATTATTGGTCGTTAAGTTAAAACGTCTACAAGATGTTTAATAAAAATATATTATTGATACTTACTTTTGCTTTTGTGTCTTCTCAAGGAGGTATGTTATTTATTTCTTATCTTCATCATAATCTTTCATTATATAATTCACTAGTGCCCGTCCAGCTTCGCATGCTAAATTAATTCACATTAATTTAGTCTAAGCGATCCCGTTTTATTTTTAGTATTAAAATATAGCTTATTTTCCTCAGTGAAAATGATAATATAGCATACTATTGGTAAAAGATTTCATTACATTTTATTGAAGTTTAATAATTACAAACAAAATACACACATTTCTCTTTATTTCTCTGTATTTTAATAACTGTAGACTATTTGGTACTTCATAGATTTCAACAGCATTGTCTTGAGCAACCTCTGCCATGTAATTATTTCACCTTGTGGGAGGCCCACGCACGTTGCAACTTCCAGTTTGTGATTGCCACTCCGGGTACCTTTTTGCTCCTGCTGCTATCAATTTTGCGAGCTATATTGTTATAATCATCATCATCTCAACCCATAACTGTCCCACTACTGGGCACGGATCTCCTCCATACATTTGGAGGGATATTAGCCTACTATACCAGCTGGCCGGACGGATTGGTATAGGGTTTTGTTTCGAGTTTTTTCTTTCTTGCAATGGATATTGTCGGTCTGACTTACTCCCTTAGCCGTCTCTTACGATACCTTCGTGATGGAACGGAGTAGTGACATTAATAATATAGATATTTCTGTATTATGTATAAAACCTATATTTGTATTATGTTACTTATTCACAGGACCACTTTTCGATCCATGTAAGAAAGATGACTTAGCATGCCTAAGTTATGCAACAGATTCATTCATGTCAAAAACGTACGGTGGATTCCCAAATCTTCAAATTCTGCCGATAGACCCGTTGATTATACCAAAATTGGAAGTTGATGTTGACAAAGATATTGGCTTGGTGCTCTATTTTACTAATGTGAACGTTACTGGATTGAGAAACTTAAAGACTACGGATTTCAAGTAAGTGATAGAAAAAAAAATCTTAATACATTATTTTATTTCATGGATTATATATTTCAGTATAAACCCAGAAACGTATTTACAATTTGTATAGAATTAAACAATCATCATCATCAGCCAGTGCAGTCCACTGCTGGACATAGACCTCTCCAAATACACGACACTTGATATGATGCAACTTCTCGCTGCTTAATAATAAAAATTAAACGAAACTAAATTAAAAATTATAGTTATTAAAAACTCTCAGGCCATAACAGCATCCAAAAATTAAAAACAAATCCCCAATTGATCAAACAAGTGACTCATAACATTTTTATATAGGCATAGGTGTTCAAGAGTCGTTAAAGCATATTGTTAAAGAAATACTGGAGCTTTATAAAGGCAGAGACGTTTTGCTAACAAAATATCACGTTTAGTACCACAATTACTTTTTTTTTCTATGAGCAGAATCGCAGAAACTTTATATCTCTTTTTATATAGGCACATAAACTCTGCTTATTTTATAAATAAAGATAAATTGGCTGAGTCACTTTTATTCACAACGCTATAAGGATATGCAACGTAATATATTTTGTTTGTTAATAATTATGCAAATGATACTCATTATCCTAGTCAACATTTTATATCTCATTTTTACAAACTATTAACTAACCTAACAAATATATTTCTATATAGATTAGCTTTCTTACATGACATTCAATAACGATATGCCTTTAATGTCACATGGTTTTACCGTTTAATAATTATCGCATAAGACTTATTATGAAGAATCGAAAATAGTGTCTGAATTAACTACCGTTTATTTATATATTTTCGGTTCTTCACTCAATATAAGGTACCCCTTATTGTGCCCTCTAAATTCCTGCTTGAAGTTTGTTAGGGTTCACCATTGTTAGACTTACCATAACTACGGAACATAGTTATGTAAGTATCCTCTTGAGAAATTTGGTTAGTCATGATGACCAAATAAACTATAATTAGCTCAGTAATAGTGATGTAACTGTGTAATCGACTGTTATTAAATTTGAAAAAATAATAAAATGCATAGTTGATAACATTATGAGCCAGTTCAATATTTTTTATCAAATAATGATAATTTTATTTCTAGAATGAATATAGACCAAAAGGCAGTACTGTTGAAACTGAAAGCCGATTTAACGATTGTCGGTGATGTAGAAATAAAATTGACGAAATCGCAGAAAACATTCAAGGGTGTATACTCAGCTTTCGCAAGTAAGTTACCAGAGAATCTACATCAATCGAATATTTTAATATCAGATTTATAGACACTAGGATGCACTAAAAGCTTAAAATGATTGATAGAATATTTTAGATTATACTTGATATTGCTTTAGAATTTAAAACAACTATAAAAACCGTCATTCATGATGTTTTATCACACCTACTTGTATATTTATTGAATATTATACCTACTTACTTGTTTTCTACAGCTGTTCTTGAAACATCAAAGTATAACTATAGCTTCAAAACTATTAACGACACGGAGTATTTCGAAGTTGGACCCGAAACCAATTCGTGTGAAATTTCTGAGGAACCAACAGTGACTCTTGGAAATGAATTGCAAAACCGTTTGGATAAAGGTATATTTACGATTTCAATTTTACCCTAATGCATGCCCACTTCGGGTATGAAAGGATATTTGAAGTTGATGCAAATATAAGGAAAGATTTTTTTATAAAAAGCTTTGAAGCAATATTGTGTATGTATGCAAATAAGTATAAATCTTTGGCAACAAGGAAAACCATACAATATTTGTATTTCCCCGGGTAATGCCACTTGACCTGCGATTGATTGATGATTGTTGATGCGTGGAGCTTTTTAAATACCAAATAATATTTCTAATAAATACTGGCTGCTGCATTCAACAAAAAAAATGTTCTTATTTAAAACTTTATTAAAATGTATATTTGTATTGCTTACATTTACAAACATTGTGTTTTAAATCTTTCAAATCATTTTCATATCAAGACGGATAAAAACTTTGACTTACCATCTATACATATAAATAAAATTTAAGTGTCTGTTTGTAATAGTGGCACGTTAAAAGTCGGTCCCGACTGTTAACAGTCGTTAAATCACGACAGAGGTCTAAATGTTGGCGATCTAAATACTCTGTCACCAGGTTGACCACTATTCGTTAGTTTTATTCGTTAGTTATAACAAAAATGCATTTTTATCAATTTTTGTCTGGCTGTCTGTTTGCTTCCACTAATCTCCGCAACGGCTAAAAGGATTTTTAACGGGACTTCCACTGGAAGATAGCTATTAATTTTAGGAAAATAATTAGGGTTTCGCGCTAAAAAATAACACACCATAAAGTTGTGTAGAAAACTCCCGAGCTTTCTACCACGGGAATTACCTGTGTAATTATTTTAGACTTAGCCAAAGTGAAGCGTGTCCGGGTATAGTTAGTTGTTTAATATATTTTTTTGTTTTAATAATGCGTAAGTGACCATTAATAGTGTTTCTGACAAGTGCGCCTAAATAGATATGCATGAGTCTAAGTTGAACTGAAAAATCTAATAACTTAAAATAAAATTGTGATTGCAGATAAAGATGCAGCAAGCTTGAAAGGACAATATGAAAATAACAAAGTGAGTTTGCGTAAGAAGACACTTTGCAAGATTGGAGATACCGCGTTTAAGACCGTTATACATAACCTAAGGACGTCAGCAAGTCACTTCCCTAAATCGTTCTTCTTTATAGACATTTAATAAATTAATATAAGTTGACGTTCCTTAACGTGTACTTTATTGCCCATTTTAAGGTCTGCTGCACAATTATCAACAGATTTATCGCCATTCACTAGCTTATCTCTTTATATAATACGTGAAGCGAAAACTTTGTATTTCTTTTTAAGAATTTTGCGATTACGGAGGAGTGTAACATTTGACATAGATAGATAGAAAACTCTTTATTGTACACGAATTACATTACAGATACAGATATTATTTCACACATTTTTGAACAATAGTGGTGGGTTGGCCTTATTGCTAAAAGCAATTTCTGCCAGGCAACCTTTGGATGGACATAAGAAAAGAGAAAGTTCATACAAAGAAAAACTGCAGCAAGCAATATAATAAGATGAATTTAAAATATTACTGTCGACTTTCTACCACTAAGCGACCTCTAGTACTAATAAGTATACGATAAACAATCGAATTTCATTCAGTTGTGCTGATATTCTGTGTCAACTTTAAAACGGCTTTCTTTATTACCTACCTTTAGCTGAAAGATGGATTAGGGCACAATGTTTTTGATTTGGCGAGTCTGTTATTTGTGTGACACTAATTTGACTCAGCTATGATATCGCTTTAATATTTATTTGTGCGGGGCTCGTAGCAAAGTTGTAACTTCGAGGATGGATAGAACTGCAGGTTAAACAACCATGCTGGAGTAAGTCCATAGATGGGTACCCAATTCCAACCAAAAAAAATGCAGGATTTCTTCAAGAATGTAGTTATAAGGTTTTTAAAGGGTCGGCAACGCGTGAGCGACACCCTTGGTTTTGCAAACGTCCATAGGCTACGGTAACTGCTTACCATCAGGCAGGCCGTATGCTTGATTGCCACCTTGGTAGTATAAAAAAAAAGATCCTTCCGGGCCTCGGAAAACACATAAAGCCATATAATGATAGCTTAATTCCTCACTCAGCTACAACCGTATTTTATATACAAAATATTAATAGTAAACCCAATATGTGAACATTAAAACATGCAGTGAAGTTGGCCTCATTAAAATTACGCTCGAATTCCAGACCAGTCCATATTGCCGTCAGACAAGATAAATGGCCGACGATTCGTTGCTAATGGGCTTTTTACGAAGGATAATAAACACTGGTATATGCTAGTAAAACCAAGTGCAAGTTTATATATACCTCCGTAGGTTTCGGAAATCTTGGGGAACATTAGGTAAGGTAGGGCATTATAAATTTTTTAGAGCGGAGAAAAGCTCCTTTTGCATACCACTTAGCTCGGGAAGGTGTAGTGGTTAAGTCGGGCTATCCAGCACCAGCATAGAGTTGGTAGGCGGCTGACATACAGACACACTTTGAGATTTCTCTAAAACTATTCATATATGAGGTTGAGGTAATTTTTTTTTTACACTTTAAGCACCGAGCTTTTATACCTATTTTATTTTATTTATTAAAACTTCATATACATAAAGTACATAGGCGGACTTAATGCCAAAGGCATTCTCTACCAGTCTACCTGTAAGGGTGATGCAGAGAAATACAAAGTAGGTGCAATTGAAGTAAGAAAAAAAAAATTAAGAGATTTAAAAAAAAAAATCTAAGTTCTTATAACACAAAAGATACATAAATAATTATACTAAAATATACTAAATAATAATAAATCCTACCTAAATAAACATACATCCAATAAATACCTAAATATATATTTATATATAGACTATAATATATAAGTTATATCAATTATTGAGACGATTCTGCCAATTTATTTAGATAAAGTTGCCTATTGGTGCTCTACCAATAGAATACCTTAGCTGCTCATACCATAGGTCCTCTAAACTTTGATGCTCAAAGAGGAATGCTCTGAAGATGTGAGGTCGATCTCCCTGACGGTGGTGGGAGATTGATAAAACGTGGCCGTGGGCATCATATCAAACAAAATGTCTACTGGCTTATGTGTTCTATAAAGAGTTGAGCTTCTGTTTGAAATAAACTTTGCACTATAATATTTTATTACAATGTAAGTATATACTTTTATATGACCTTTACCTACTTATTACAAAAAGGTTTCCGATAAATATTAAAAAAAATATATATTTATTCTACATAGGTACAATCGGCAACGCAGTATACAGGGTCGCTATATGAAGATTAGTTTTTTAGGAAAATGTATGAATTTGTGTGAAATATATTTTTATCAGGTCGTCGGTCTACCTTGTTGGAGGCCTACCCACGCTTCCAGTTCGTGGTCGCCACTCTAGAACCTTTCTGCCCCAACGGCCATCAGTTCTGCGAGCTATGTGCCCGACCCATTGCCACTTAATGGAAGCAATTCTTCGAGCTATGTCGGTTACTTTGGTTCTCCTACGGATCTCCTCATTTCTGATTAGATCTCGCAGGGAAACTCCAAGCATAGCTCTCTCCATTGCTCTTTGGGTGACTTTGAGCCTTCGCATGAGGCCCATAGTGAACGACCACGTCTCAGATCCATATGTTATCACTGGCAACAGAGTTGTGGAAATCCTTGGGGGAGGCCTATGTCCGGCAGTGGACGTCTTTTGGCTGATATGATGATGATGATATTTTTATCTGTAGATTTAGTGTAATTATAACCTGTTACCAAAATACCAATAAAAATATATACAATGGTTTTCTTAAAAACTTATCATCATATAGCGGCATACATATCTCCGTTGCCGTATGTACATATAAAAAGAAATAAATAAATACTTTTATCTCTTTGTACGATACTAAATAACCCTGTCTAGTAATCTTATCAATATATTTTTTTGTCATGCCTGTTAGTAAGTACGTAGTTATCTGATTTCTTAGTTATACATACCTACTTACATAATATGAATGCGCTATGTGCATTACGAACAAACTATTATAGTAGATAATAGTATAATTGTTTACAAACAAGATAAGTTCAATTAAAATACGTATATAATGTGATTGTTTACAGATAATAATAGTATATATTATTTTGTTACACGTGTAATGTTCTCTTACATAGTCCTTATTTGTTTTTCTTTTAAGAAAGTGATAATAATACCTAGGTATTATCTGTGCTGAGCCTCTAGACAAGTGGCATAGACGGTAGTCGAATCGAAAAGTCAAAAAATCAAATGTATGGGATTTGACTTAAGTCTACGATATAATGTCGTATACTTACGTCAAATCCCATATATTTGCTTTGGTGTGGCATAAGCGATTATTATATCGTATAAGCGACATTATATCGTAGACTTACGTGAAATCCCATACTGTTGTTTTAGTGACTTTTCGATTCGACTACCGTTTATGACACTTGTCTAGAGGCTCTGTAATGGAGAGATTGAAAGCAATCATAATACGCTTATCTATAGCGATGAAGCGCATTCTTGGAGTTCGACTAACATACCTTATATGGAACACGATACTAGGCTCTAAGATCCAAATCACCGACGTTACACAAAATAAAGTCAAGCTCAAGTGAGACGGGGCTGGGCACGTTTGTCGCATGTAGGTTGAGTTGTGGGCTAAGACTAACAATAATTAGATCCCACACAACGTTTAACGACATCACAGTACCCAATCTAAGATGGCGGGACGACCTTGATACATACACGAAAGACTCGTCTGGCAGTACTAGCTCAGAATCGAGTTAAGTGGATAAAAATAGGGTAGGTCTTTGCCCTGCAGTGAGATACGGACTGAAAATAAAATAATATAAAAACAGATTTGAGCAGAGATGTATATAATATACACACGATACAGTATATAATTGTATCGTAAAAGGTGCACAGCGGAGCCGCTGATCTAATTTTACTCAATACAGGTTTAGCAAGACAAGTTGATTGCCATACTTTTGATTCTTGACAAGTAAAGCGCCTTTCCACTCTATATTTTTTTACATCTAATTAAACGCAATGCGTTTGCGACGCAACACGCACTCAATACAGTCCGCAACCTGACCAATTAGGCTCTTGTTCGAATTTAAAAAATAATCTTAAATATTAATGCAATGTGGAAAAAGACGAGCCTGGAGCAGGATTCGAACCTGCGCTGCGCCTCTCGGGTTCTGGCCCAGCGCACTACCAGCTGTGCCTTTTTGCCTCATTAATTCTCTCTAAAAATACCGGGCTAGGAGTAGCTGGATGCGAGAAGTCGAGGATTGTGCTAGGCGGCGTGCACATGGTGAGGCCTATGTCCAGCAGTGGACTGTGATAGGCTGATGATGATGAATTCGCCTACCAAATTTCACGACGTCCCGATAAACATTACTGTTTAATAAGTAGATTTTTCTTGACGGTAAGCAGGTGGTAAAAATCATTGGATAGTGAAATTAACATTATTAATTATTGCCACCGATGTTGAACTCACACTTCATGGTGTACAATTTGCTTACGTTCCCTTTTTTTTATACTACCAAGATGGCAAACAAGCATACGGCCCGCCTGGTGGTGAACAGTTACCGTAGCCTATGGACGTTTGCAACACCAGGGGTGTCAGTCACGCGTTGCCGACCCTTTAAAAACCTTATAACTCCTTTCTTGAAGAACCCCATGCTATAGTCTGGCTATCACCACTCTATTGTACACTATAATCTTTTTTACGACGTATTGATTAAGCTGTAATTAAATTCGTCTACTTATAGGTAGGCTATTATTATGTTTAGGAGTACTACTGATATTAATAGTAACATATTATTTTGTTATTAACTCAGGTACTTACGTGATTAGTAGAGAGCTTATTGGAGTTATTATGAGACGCACACAACAAAAGGGAAATATCAATTAATTAGGCTCTTGTTACTCGTATATGTACATAATACGTACTTGTAATTTGCTTTGGGTAGGATTAAGTAGCAATTAGTAATACAACCGTCAATATCCGATAAATTACGAAATACGATACGGAAAATGATAAACCATTTTCCTTAACTAAACATTCTACTTCTAAGCAACACAATAGAAAGTTGGAAATTCACTAAAATGTTGGCCCTTTCGTTCCAAAATACGAAAAGCAATTTACAAACTCGATTCAAATAAAATTTTGGATCGTATTGATATAGTGAGTTGGATTGCTCATACATTTTTAAGATAAGAGTTACCTTTCGAGATCGAAGATTCGGTAAATATATCTTTTGAGTTTACTGCGCTCACTTTGGAATCGCGTGATAAAATCTCATGCTATCAAAGGGTTCCAGTGAAATTGCCAGCGTAGAAAATAGATTATATTTTATAAAAGTTGCGTGTATTTTATTTAAAGAGAGATAGGGCAACATATAAGATACAAGGAAACTAGATCGATTGAGGATGGACCTCTACTTTACGGAAGAAGCTAAGTAACTTCACACAATGGCGCAGTTTATTATTCCTGTAAGAATAGGTCTGCAATGCTCATTAAGGGATTCGTCTTCCTTTCATTTTTGTATTTCTTGGGTGGCAAAAAAGCATACGGCCTGCCTGATGTAAAGCAGTTACCGTAGCCTCTGAACGCCTGCAACACCAAGGGTATCACTTGTGTGTTGCCGACCCATTTTTGTACACCAAGCCATTAAGGTGGAGTATCCCTGGGATAGTAAACCTTTCTTTCAAAACGCATTCCTATTTTTTCTAATCATTATTCCCAAGTTTTTCGATTCCAAATGGTACCCTTACGGATAGAAAACTGAATCACAACACCTTGGTCTTACAATTTTTTTTTGGCCGGCAATAAGTGCACATATCCTAGGTATTGCAAGCGTCAAGGCCATGGTCACTGCTTACTATTAGGCTGGCCGTATGCTTGTTAGCCAACGAAATTGTATAAAAAAGAATACTTATCCTCTACCTGTCTGAAAGACACAAAATAAGATTGTAAGATACGTCTGTTTCTTTGGCAACTTACAAGTTTCTATCAAGGAAGGAAAACTACTTGAAATGACCGCTACGCCTCATTCATCATCTCGACATGCACTGCTGGTCACAAGTCTCCCAAGGATTTCAACGTTATTCGATCAAAAGCCAACCTTGTTCTACGGTTGCTTGCAACCATTACCAGGTCGTCGTGGTCCACCTTGTTGGTGGCCTGTGCACGCTGCGTTCTCGCTTTGTTAATTTTCTTATAATTACGTAGGTATCTTGCATGTATAATTGTCATAAACTAGCTGTCACCCGCGGCTACATCCACGTGGATGTTGGTTATCGCGATAGAATTTATGCTATTCCAAACTATAATCTCATCCCTGTGACAAATTTCATCCAGATCCGTTCAGTAGTTTTTACGTAAAAGAGTAACAAACATTTATTCTCACAAAATTTCACATTTATAATATTAGTAGCTTTATAAATCGGCAGGTGAATGATATAATTGAAGTCTACCAATCTTCGACACCAATCAGTATATCAATAAATATTGTTTCGTTTGTAGTTTATATCTAAGAAGGAAAACATCTTAAAGTGATGTTTACAGCTGGCTTTTTTAGGAGAAGTGACATGCTCCTTATGACATACCGTCCTGCCCGTGGAAGTAAGGCGATTATGTCGGGCTCCACGGCCCAAACAGGGGTCGCACCATAACGTGAGTCTTACGAGTGAGAAAAAGGGATGGAGCTATACACGCTATATAGCTATCCCTCTTCCTCGCTCGAACTACTCACGTTTGATGAGATGGTACGTGTCCTACCTTGATAGCCTATCGACGCTGCGTCCTGGCTTTGTTCATTTCCTTAAAATTGTGAAAAAACATTTTCTCAAAATTAAGATGAATTTTGAGAAAATGTTTATTCGCAATTAAATAATATAATTTAAGACAGCCAATCTTCGACACCAATTAGTGTAACGATAGAATATTCGGATTAAAATTTACTGATTGCTCTGTCAAGCTCATTCGTTATCTAAGGTAGTTACAAATATCTAAACGTATATTTTAAACGATAACCTTTATGTAATGTTAAGTAAATATCCGAAAATACAATTTATTTCATAAATATAGTCGCGGCTACACGTCATCTTAGCAGTTAGTAAGCATGGCACATGTTTCTAATTACCACATTAATTTGAGCAAATTCAACTACTTTAAATCAAAGATAAATTAGATATTTATCTATGTTCAAAGCTAGATAGATAGATAACTCTTTATTGTACACCAAAATACATATTGCTTGCATAGTTTTGCTATGATGAATGAAATGGTAATGCACAATGGGCGGCCTTATTGGTAAAAACAATCTTCTACAGGCAACTTTAGGATGGACAGAAATTATAGATAAAGATATTTATAAAGTCAGCAGTTTGGTGTTATTAGTAGAATCAGATAAATATAGTTACATAGGTAACTTATACCTACCTAATAACTATTATTCTATAATACACATAAGTACTTACATAAAGAAATTATATACAACTATTTACTGATTATAATTACAACTATTTAGTGACTGCCTTGGTGGTCCCGTGGCTGCAGTATGCGCCTGCTGTGCACGAGGTTGTGGTTTCGTTTTTCACACAGGACAAAACTTTGTGTTTTTTTTTTTTTTTTTTTTTTTATACTACTTGGGTGGCAAACAAGCATACGGCCCGCCTGATGTTAAGCAGTATCCGTAGCCTATAGACGCTTGCATTACCAGAGGTATCACTTGCGTGTTGCCAACCCATTTTTTACACCAGGGCTTTAAGATGGAAGTAACCCTGGGATAGGAATACGTTTCTTTCTAAACGCATTCCTAAATGAGCGCTGGAGACCTGTACTCACACACAGGAACACAACTACACCGCTGTGTGTAGTCATTTGGCTGTGGTCTTCTGTAAGGTGGAGGTCCTTCCCCAGTCGGGCTTGCTCGCTAGTATGGTGCCCTACCTCTCTTAAAATCCACAAAAATTGTGTGATCCACAAAGAGTTGTTCTGAACCTGGGTGAAATTTGTGTCCGTTAATTGTATGTTTGTTAAGTCCCCGCGACACAGAGCTTGTTCTATAGTGCGGAAGTTGTTTTCAAAAAAATGCATTAAAGATTGAATATGTAGGTACATTTAAATAGTTATATATATAAAAGCTAGTTGAAAGTTTATCATTCTTTAAGTTTAAATCTATGTGTGTCTGTGGTAGGTAATTTTCGGCATACGATCAGCGCGTTAAGCTAACAAAGGCCCTGGTGATAGCTTATTGGTATTTCATGTGAGCGTCTCCGTACATTGAAATTCGGTCCCAAACTTTAACAATAGATCACGGCAGAGGCATAAATGGGCAATCTGAACAACTCAATCAACCGGATAGCCATTAACCACTCTATAAAATATTGTCGGTATGATAAAAATATTTAGAGTAATGTTAAATAACACTACAAAGGAATTTTTGCTAAGCAGCATATCTAATCAATCGATGACGAACACCTTTCTCCGTTTGAAGTTTAAAAATATTTTATTATAATATTAGAAAAGAAATAAAAATACCATAAAATTTAAATTTATTCAAGGAACCTCAATTAGAGTAGACTCCGAACCTCAATCGAGTTTTTTATTTGAAGAAAAAATCTAAAATATAAATCCTAAATTTGATTGGTTTGTAAATAGTTTAGGTTTAGATGTAAGATATGATAAAAACTCTCAAAGAACATTTTTTTTTTCTCTAAAAATATCTTGTCTTTTCTTTTTTTTTAGAGAGATACGCACTAGGGAACAAGCCTTACGCGACTGTCTCGCGGGAGACTTTACGAACATTAAAAAAAATGTTACGGCCACAAAATACAACGAGATTTGAAATTAACATTTATGGATCACAACGTTTTGCCCGTCTGGGATTCGAACCCATAACACTCGACGCAGAGTCGATTGCAAAGTAACTCACTTTCACCACTAGACTTCATAATTGAATGTCTTTAGAATGTCTTCTAAGACATGTGGGTTTCCTCACAATGTTTTCCTTCACCATTAGCAGATGGCGAATCATTTGATTAGTACTTATAAACTCCACAAAGTGTAATTCACATTGGTACTGCCCGGGATCGAACTCGCACTCTTCGTGCAAGTCGGTTACATTCCCACTCGGCCACCACCGCTTACAATTTAATTGACAAAATCTACATAATTATGCGCTAATATTTGTATTCAATCGTGAGGCCATGCAGGCAGGTTAAATAAGTAATTAGATTTTTCTGTTAAAAAAATCTTGCTTATTATAATCAAGTAAGTAAAGTAGTCAAAATTCGAACAAGAATCCTAGTAATATTATAAAATATGCGGAAGTTAGAATGGACCGATGCTTGGTCCTCAAGCACGCCAGAACGGCTGAACGAATATGCATGAAATTTGGCACAGAGATAGTGTCATGTGAATAAATACTTTGTATAGAAAAAAATCTGATTGACTGGCCTGTTGGTCTAGTGGTTAGTGACTCTGACTGCTACGCTGGAGGACGTGGGTTCGATTCCCACCCAGGACAAATCTTTGTGTGATGAGCAGAATGTTTGTTCTATGTCTGGGTGTAATTTATCTATAATATGTATGTATTTAGAAATATATAAGTATGTTTATCAGCTGTCTGGTTACCATAGTACAGGCTCTGTCTAGTTTGGGATCAAATAGCGATGTGTGAGTTGTCCCGAAAATATTATTAAAAAAAATATTATAATCACTGTTCTCATGGTATTCTACACGCGAGTAAAGCTGTGGGTGTAACCCTTAACATTATTTTTATTTGTAATAAAATAATATTATAACAGGAATATTAATTTCAGTAATTACCTAAATATAAAACAAGAAAGCAGATAATGAATTGGACTGTTGTTTCGTAAATACAACATCTTACGGTATGATTATTTACTTACTGAAATCTGGTTATAATTAAAGCTTTTTGCTGGCTCAGCCTACATAAATTATCACCAAAGAAATACCGGTAAGTTCTTTGTAAATCAGCAAACCGCAAACTTCATTAATCATCTTCAAAGTTCCAAGGAAATTATTCTACAAAAGCCTATTTCTGTATCACAGAAACTGACGGTAGATATATCTAAGAAAAATTTAGACTTTTTTTACTTCTTAATAAAAAGGAAATTGGAAATATAATTTAATCAAACAACCCGATGAAATTCTCGCCAGGTATAACAGTGTAATAAAATAAAACTCTTTGATATTTCTTATTTTTTTCATTGAACAAAAGAGGAAGAGAATAAATAGTTATATAAATATTTTGGTACCTTTTGAAAGCTTAACTGTGTTACCAAACAAACAATGTGATTGTGAGAAAACTGTATAACCATAAAACTACTTTTATTTTCTCGTAAAAAAACCACTCGCTCACTGGGGAACAAACTCTGTGTCGCTGGGGACAAAAATTGTGATACACAAAGATAACACTACAGGCTTGCCTTCAAGTTCGGGTGTAATTTGTCATGTCATCAGTGAATTATATGTATCACATAAAATTACTAAGTGGATAATGTCATGAACCAATAGTGTAGACCATGTAGACTTATATTATCATAGGACTCCTCGTCGGTCTTAACTGCTAACAACAGTAAATGAATATGGCTAAGGTTTATATGGCCGATCTGAATGCTGAACAACTCTATCATCAGGTAAAATAGGCTGCATATTTAAAAAAAATTGAAAGATAAATATTTAAAACGAAATTTTTGCACATACGAGATGGAAGCTCAAATATTAAACATATTCGCAACAGCAAGCATATTAGATTGTTAGTAGGATTTTGTGATGAGGAAAATATGACGCAAGTGATACCTCTGGTAATGCAAGCGTCTATAGGCTACGGATACTGCTTAACATCAGGCGGGCCGTATGCTTGTTTGCCACCCAAGTAGTATAAAAAAAAAAAAAAAAAAAATGACTTCTGCAAAGTATAAGAAAAGTTGAAGTCGTATAAAAAGAGAAAGTAAAAGCTATGGTTGAAAGGAACATGACAATTACTTATTATAGGTAAACCAATTTTAAAAACACCTGTGCCCGAAGGACGGACGAACACCGAACTAATTTCGTTTCAGTTCTGTTTTTATTAGATTTAAATTATATTGTGGAATAGAAAAATCTCCATTAAAAATAGTGCATATTTATTGTTGACTAGCTTATGCTCGCGTGAATGTTTGTGTGTTTTTTTTACTATTTATAAAAGCCTTTTACTATCGTTAAAATTTAAATAAATTTAAATGGGACCCTTTGAAAGACAAAAAGTATTTTCCACAACGGCTCAGGCGTTTTTAAGTAATCGAAAAAAAAAAGGTTCCGACGAATTTTTAACCTCCTTCTTTGATGAATGAATCAGATAAAGTCGATATCAAGTTATGGTGATCAAGGGAAACAGGGAATTATTTTCTATACTTCTATAATAATAATATATTATTAAAAGAAAAGATTTGTCTCTTTATATTTTTGTTTGCAATGAATTACCTATTATTTTTAGATGAGCTCAACATTAGGACAATATTTTATTATGCTAACTTATCTGCGAGAAGCCGAAGACTACGTCCAGCTGTGGATTTAGTATTACGAGTACTTAGCTTTTTTTCTCTACTGCATTTTTATTATACTTTGTACATAAGGTAGGTAACTAGCCAGGCAACTTTAGCCTCTTAACCGCTTAGGCCGCTTTAAATAAAATTGCAATTATTGTTTTCTGAACGTTTTGTACATTTATAAAGCTCAATAAACTTAATAGTATGTACGAGTAGCAAGGAAGGTCAACAAAAAACACACTTCAAGTAATTATGAATTTATGACGAAAATTAAATATTTTTTAAAAGAACACAAAAGAATTTCTTATATGGTAGGTAATAGTTTTCGACTGGTTTACCCTTTGAGATACATTCTCGTTGTATGAATCATGGGGGATTTTTAAGGAAATATAACAACTTTGTTATAATTGCTTCCAGTGCAGTTGTCCAAGGTAACATAACAGCTCCTGACATCATTGGTCACGAGGTAATTTTCTATAAACCCAAGCTATACATAGCTCCGATATTGTCCGTCTGCGGATTTGTGTGGTTTACAAATAGTTGATCCGAGACTTTATGTCCCCGACACTTGTGCACATTAATATGACCCACGTTACCCGTCGTTAATTTTAATTTGTCACAGAATAAAGTATGTGTAAATTCGTCTAGAACTGTGACGAATTTACACATACTTTTTTTCTGTGGCTAAGTTACTTTGTGACGAATGTGCAACAACCCTCCAAAATTAGTCTAGAGGGTTAATGATTTTTTTTTAATCTTTCATACGAGTATAATTTAAAACATAGATAGAACTTTTGATATATATCTATATTTATTTTATACGTCAAAGTAAAACTCAGTAGTCAATTTCTATAAATGTATTATTCACTCCTCAGCACAAATTAACTCCATCGCGTAGTAGCGGTGTCGCGTTACTTATAACTTAAAACTTGATTAAGTACCTACAAAAAATACGATTGCCGATCTCTTAAACTTTAAAACAAGTAACTGCCTATTTTTAGAGGAAGGGAATGGAATACGGGCGAATAATTCGTTGAATGAAATGTGAAAAATGACAAAATGTTGCTAAGCGCAAATCTCGAGAACAGCTGAACCGATTCTTTTTTGTTGTGTTTGTTATTCTTTTTTTCTTTTTCTGTAAAAGACAACTCCCGCACTAGGGAACAAGCTCTGTGTCACGGGGGACTTTACAAACATACAATTACACCCAGACTCAGAACAACTCTTTGTGGTTCACACAAAGTTTTGTCCTGTGCGGGAATCGAACCCACAACCTCGTTCACAGCAGGCGCATACTGCGACCACTGGACCACCAAGGCAGTCAAAGTTATTGTCAGGAAAAGCTTTTTATGTACGAAAAAATCTGAAACTTGCGCTGAAAGTCGGGGCGCCCTGCTAGTTTAATATAAAAATGTATCCCAGGTTCACTAATAACAACCCAGGGTTGCCAACGCGCGGGCTATGCCCTGTTACTGTAATAGGTATATATTTTTAGCTCTGTGTCGCGGGGGACTTTACAAACGTACAATTAAGGGACACAAATTACACCCAGACTCAGAACAATTCATTCTGGGTCTTTGGACCACCAAGACAGTCATATAAGGTGATCTATATATAATTAACCTTATTAGTAGAAACCCTGAAATTTATATTTGAAAAATTGCTTTGGTTTTCCCGTTAAAAAATACCCAGTGCACGATGAAAACGTATTTAATTTTATTGCTATTTTAACAAAATAAATATAAACATTTGCTATTATAAAGGGGGAATATAATAAAGGAAAATTGCTATCAAATAAGTAAATACGTACCCTATTCAAAATTATGATTACATTTTGAATCACAGCAGGGCGGCGATATCGTTGTTGTATGTTGTGATTTAGACAGAATCGTAACCGATCTCAAAGCAAAAATTACGATTATTTTCCTTTCAAACTCTTTACTCAAGGTTGTTCAAAAATTCTTGTTCATTGGGTTACGTATTTAATTTTTAGGTACGAAATTAAAGTACTAAGCTTACATTTATATACATTCAGTAATAATTCCATAATTATGTCCTCGTTTTTGACGACTGTACAAGTCACTAGACCAATCG
The DNA here is from genome assembly GCA_947095525.1 of Trisateles emortualis. NCBI lineage: Eukaryota > Metazoa > Arthropoda > Insecta > Lepidoptera > Erebidae > Trisateles > Trisateles emortualis. Next base: position 8,363,120 of record OX352740.1, on the reverse strand, counting down.
AATACAAACTGGTAATAAAATGTCCAGAGGTCAAAAACCTTTCAGTAAATAAAACGTGACATTAAAATAGCGATTTTGTTATACTTATACCCTTTTTTAAACGCATTCTTATAGAATTAATAAAAGCAAAAGTAATCATTTTAAAACAGGTTACTTAGGAACGACGCTTTTATTTTCTTATTTTACAAACCGCATGAACTCGAAATATGTACATATATATATATACTCGTACTTAGTATACTAGCGACCGCCCTCGCTTCGCCTTTTGTTTTTTTTATTTCACGTAAATATAACATGCATACATAAACCTTACTCTTGAATGACTTTATATATTGCTGAAAACTCCATTGATATATATTTATTTATTTATTTTTAGCCAGGAAAGGGAGGCCTATGCCCTGCAGTTTTGTCTCACTGCAGGGCATCGGGCCTCCCTTTCCTATTTCCACTCAACCCGATCTTGTGCTAAAATAGATCTATCTGATCTTTCCTCAACGTAAAATCCATTGCGTAGTTGAGAAGATCTAAGCGTATAGACAGCGGGTATGTCTTTTTTTACACTTTGTATGTCCAACTAAGCAAAGGCTAAACAGTTCAGTACTTTTATTTCTAATGTTTGAGAACTGTTTTTTTTCGTTAGTTTGTGTTTTTTAAAATATCTGTTGTTTAAATATGGTCCACAGCGGCTATAGATAGAGAAAAGTTGAAGGATATTAGCCATTCAATATCAGCCATAAAACGTCCACTGCTGGACATAGGCCTACCCCAAGGTTTTCCACATCGTTCGGTCCTGAGCTGACCATGGGTTGCCCGCGACCTTTACCAGGTCTGATGGCCTGCCCTGCAATAATACAAAACCGGCTGAAAACAATAATTAATAAAAGACATGCGAGTTAAAAAAATACTTTACCTCCAAAAACACATAATTACGGTATCATATATTATGTAAGTATTGTTACTTACTCATAATGAGTAATTAGACTACACCGTCCGTTATACATTCCATAAATACACAAAGCTGTGTATCACGTAGGCGTAGATACATTACCCGGAGAACAAAGAAATCCTATTGTCTGTTCATCGCTCACAGTTTTTCATAAAAGGAGATCATTAAATTTGCACAGATCATTTATCAACCCGCCTCAGACCTAATTAAGGATAAGGGAAATAGTAAAATTCGGCTTTTTTTGCAACAAACCCTTGGTAAAAAGTGGACGCAACGTTTTTATTGGCGTTTGCATTGGAAATAAAAGCTAACGGATGCATAGTTACAAGTAACTATAGATTAGTGTAACCCTAGACTTCAGTCAACGGCTTGACTTTGTTCAGGTAGAAAGTCCCAGATTGGACTTATCTGGGCTGTTTGTGCATTGTAACGCAATCAATGTCCCTCCTCACATAGTGCCTTACGTGCCTTGTACGCAGGAGGACTTAATGGCCTTTTCCGCTGTCCAACGATGTCCATATAAAAGAGTTAAAAATTGTTGTTAACCCAGGATCGTAAGGTGACAATTTGTAGCCACCTTACGATTCTGGGATTTGGGCATCCAGTTAAATGGCTGGGAAGCCATTTTGCAAATATCGGGCAGGCGTCTAGACCTACTGTTGAGCCGTGGTTTGTTTTAACAGTGGACTACAATCCATATCCACTATTACGATCCTAACGATCCGATTTATGGTGATTAAAGACCTTCTAAGCTTGCATGACGGATTTAATAAATAACATAATTACCTATATAATGGTTTGAATGTAAAAATTTACATACACTACTTAGACATCACGATGAAGGTGAAGGAAAACATCGTGAGGAAACCCACATGTCTTAGAAGAAATTCTAAAGACATGTCTACCAACCCGCATTGGGCGAGCGTGTGTGAATTAAGGCCTAAACCCTCTCTCCCTTTTGATAGAGAAAAAGAGACGCGTGCCCAGCAGTGGCATATGGGTTGCTATTATTAGTATTATATTATTATAGACGTCAACACCTTCACTGTGTTTAGTGTTGTATGACAATAAGCTCGCTCAGTATCACAATAAACCTACTTAGCTGGCGATGCGTGGGTGCTATACACCTCCACCATTTGAGACAAAAGCGTAACTACCTAATGATAATGGTAACATGATAATGTATACTAAAATAGATATAAAACACGGACATTTATCTAATAATTCTATTTTGAGAAAATAAGATAAACTGGATAAAATGCCAACATTTTACTGTCACTTTGATAAAAATGAGGATTTTTACGTAGAAATAAGGCACTTTGGGTTAATGTTCCGTATAAGCACTGAAGTAATGAGTGTTGACTAAGAGAAGTAGGTTAATTTGATCTTTGTGTCTTAGCTGTCAAGATATTAGGTACTACATTATGAAAAGAAAATGTTTTTTGTCACTCATATTATAAGGAAGGACCTATTCGTTTGTCCGACGTCCACGGCATGAGTCATTGTAATGTCCCAGGTTCAATCACGGGTCGAGCAACGTGTTACTATTTTTTCCTGTTACAAATTTAAGTTTTACATTTAACCATCGGTGTAAACCAAATAAAATCATTGTGTTAATGGATTCTATAAAAAGTCTAGACCATTATTAACTTATACTAATTTGAACAACCAACATTAAAAATATAGAAAGTATACATATTCACCTACAACAAGTAAAGTTGAATGAAAATTTGTGCCAACTTTTCAGCTCATTTGCGGATTGAAGAGGGTCAAAGCTGCCATAACTGGCCAGTACTTTTTAGTTAAGTTGATACGAAATAGGGCAATTGGATATGGTACAAAATGCATCCGTAGCAAAATAATATATACCTAATACTAATGGCCCGTCCCGGCTCTGCATGGGTAAGTTTGAAGTTGATCAGACCAAGAAAACGCGTTGTTCCATACAAACTTTGCAACCCCATTTTCACCCCTTTAACAGTTGAATTTTTAAAAAATTCTTTCTTATTGCACATTTACGTGACTTAAGAAATATTTGTGTAAAAATTCATGGTTCTAGACCCAACGGTTTCAGCAGTGCGTTAATCGATTAGTCAGTCAGTTTCTGCTTATATTTATAGATAGCTACTTATAAAAGCTATATTCTTATAAATTATACGCTACAAGTCCGTCCGACTCTTGAAAATTGCCTTGTCAATTGGCTAAAATAAAATAAGTACAACTTAGTACACTGAACCTACGACGTAAACCTGTTTTAGGATACCTCATTATTGAAATGGCTTTAGATTTGTACAAGATTTCTCTAGAAGCAATAACTACGTCGAATGGTTGATTTATGCTATGCAGCAGTAATTAAGTGCCCATGCTCTTTCAGAGAGGGACAGCGTCTCTGGGGCCAGCGCGGTGACAGGATCCGCGTTGCGTGGGTAGCCTCTGTATGGACCCCCGATGTCATATTTAGTTCCAGTGTTCTACTCGAGAAGGCGAGAGTAGGTGCATCGTCTAAAACCTCCCATTTTAGTCAGTATACTGGCCGGCAATCGAGCTCGGGTTCTGGTCTAGAGATAGTAGTAGGGTGATATGCATAAAGACCATGTCCATCCTCAAAAAAATAATAGCTAGCTTATATGGTGTCATACCTCTTCTGACGTGTCTAACTACCTAAAGCTTACTAAGTATCGCGTTTAATTTAAATAAAATTAAATGCAAATAAAAAACAATATGGTATGGCACTACATCATCTTTCTCATAATATTTTTTGTGCATGATTCATCTTTTATAAACCTCTTGCTATTCTTGTATGTAAATCAGCTTTTTATTAGATAAGTTAGAAGTTTAACATGTCTATGTATTTCTGCGGACTATTGCGCACTTACTATATGTGGAATATATAATTACAAATCGAAAAATCTATATTTTAAGATAATTTATAAATTTAATTGAGGTAGGGCACCATACTTGTGAGCAAGCCCCACTGGGGAAGGACCTCTACCGCACAGAAGACCACAGTTAAATAAGTACACACAGAGTGGTGTTGTGTTCCTGTGGACAGGTCTCCAGCGGTCATTTCGTGAGTACAGGTCTCCAGCGCGCATTTAGAGATGCGTTTTGAAAGAAACGATTTTCTATCCTAGACATATTTTATTTTCCCTGGTGTAAAATATGGGTCGTGACGCAAGTGATACGTCCATAGCCGATACCTGCTTAACATTAGGCAGGCCGTATGCTTATTTGCAACCTAAATAGTATTAAAAATTACGAACTTATAACTACCGAATTAAAAGTCCAATATAAACTACTATCTGTTTTCCTCAGTGGCACGCACGAGACAGAACAATGTAAACAAAACTTTAATTCAGCTCCGAGCGTCGCGTCGTCGTCCGAAATCCGGTTTTTTTGTTTTTGATAAAATAAATTGCGGTATATAACGTAGAACAGACGGACAAGTTGCTTTTCTTCGAGTTTATTAGTGCAAGCAAGATGGTACTCTCGGTTCTGAAGTGTGCCCTCTATGTGGTCGTTGTGTTTGAAAGTATTGTCTATTGTGATGGGCAGTTTGCTAAGCCTAAGATTCAGGAGATGGGTAAGAAACTATTTTATAAGATTATTTTTAAATTTATATGGTTACGGAACGAAAGTAACCTACTTTTTTACAAATGAGTTGAGAATTCAATCCCGAATTCCCGAAAGATAGTGCTAATGAGACTTTTTTGTGGAATTTATACATTTAAACCTAATTTATACATTTAATCCTAATATTAGGATTAACCATCTGCTAATGGTGATGAAAAACTCACGAAGAAACCCATATACCTATCTTAGAAAAAATTCTAAAGGCAGGTCTGATCCTCCAATTCGCATTGGGCTGGCGTGTGTGGATTAAGGCCTTACCCTTCTTTGCTTCCTTGATAGAGGGGAAGAGACCTGTGCCCAGCAGTGGGACATATAATATAGGTTGCTTTTGTTATTATTTGTCTAGTAGTTGAGCTGTTTTGATTCTTTTTTAAAATCGTATAAATATTATTACTGTATATTCGACTGGCGCGTTGGTCTAGTTGTTAGTGACCCTGACTGCTAAGCTGGAGGTCGCGGGTTCGAATCCCACACGGGACAAAATTTTATGTGATTTTCATGTTTGTTCGATTCAGGGTGTATTTTTTTTGTGAACTTCCGTATATTTGTAAAAGGGCTTGCTCCCTGGGGTCTTTTTAGAAAAATATTTTTGGAACGTTTTAATTCTGTTTATACCATACAAATAGTACTAAGAGCCATTAAAACTAATATTTTGACCTATATACAAGTTTTATGTCTTATAACAACTTTATGTAATGTAAATGTTATACATTAGTCATGTATCTAAAACCGAAACATATAAAAAGAATGGATGTTTTGGCTAGATTTTATTGTTGTAATAAAACTAGGTTGGAAGGACGATTGCTCTGAGTTATACCTAACTATAAAAGGTCAGATGAATAAATATTTAGAGATGACTACATAAAAATCCATACTAATTATTATCAATCCAAAATAACTGTACTAATACAAATCATATTAAACTGCACGATTGTTACCTTGCCATTTATTACTGCGCGGCGTGTTGTGGATTCGATCCCCATAATAATAATAATAATAATAATAGCAACCCATATATGTCCCACTGCTGGGCACGGGTCTCCTCTCCTCTATCAAGAGAGAGAGAGGGTTTAGGCCTTAATTCACACACGCTGGCCTAATGCGGGTTGGTGAATCAGACATGTCTTTAGAATTTCTTCTAAGACATGTGGGTTTCCTCACGATGTTTTCCTTCACCGTTAGCAGATGGCGAATCATTTGATTAGTACATATAAATTCCACAAAGTGAAATTCACATTGGTACTGCCCGGGATCGAACTCGCACCTCTTGCGTGCAAGTCGGTTACTTTCCCACTCGGCCACCACCGCTTCGATCCCCATGCGGGACAAAAATTTGTGAGGTCCATAAATGGTTGTCCCGAGTCTGAGTGTACTTTGTGTCCGTTAATTGTATGTTTGTAAAGTCCCCCGCGACACAGGGCTATCCTAGTGCGAGAGTTGTCTTTTTAGAAATAAAGTAAATAAAATAAAAAAATGCGAAAGTAACTCAGTTTGTTTGTTTGATGTATGTTTAATTGTTTGTTACCTTTTTACAATTCAACGGCTGAACGGATCGTAATAAAATTTAGTAAAAATATAGATTATAATCTTTATATATGTTACTGTAAAAGACCAAATTACGGCAAATCCTAAGATTTTCCAGTAAATCCTAAGATTTACCAACTCTTAATGGTAAAAGTCCGAACCGTTCTATGATCATCGTTTATTTCGGACTTTTACTACCATTCACTTGGTAAATCTTGGGATTTACCTCAAAGACACGGTAAATGTTGAGATAAACATGTCAATACTTTACTAGTTATTAAAACTTAATCAATAAAAATACCAAAAGATATAGGTAACGATTTGACTGATTAGTAGTACAAATGATTAATAATAATTACTATGAGTAATTATTATGGTATGTAAGGATTTGAATAATTATTAATTGAAATAATTGATTAAGAACTATACATTGTTTTATTTCCAAAACCAACATTTACCAACCGTCACTGGTAAAACCTAGCATGTGCTAAATTATAATGGTAAAAGCCCGATAAAATCGTTTCTTTTTTTTACATATTCTTACATTTACCGACTCGTGTTGGTAAACCCTAAAATTTACTGGTAAAACCTAAGATTTACCGTAGTTTGGGCTTTTACAGTAACATATATATAATTCTCCTCTACGTGTGTATATCACTGAACTCCTCCTAAACGGCTGTACCGATTTTTTCGGTTCGGGTACGGCCCCGGATGGTTTAGATTCACAATTGGGCCCGGTAGGTGACGCTGCTGTCAGTATATCAGTTTTTCCGGGTAGGATGACGTCTGCCAGGTCCGCTAGTATATTATATATTTCCTGGAGAAAGACTAAGGGTACTTATTATTGCGATAACCAACATCTACGCAGGCGGACAGCTAGTGCCTAATTATGTAAAGAGACACATGAGAAAATACTTAGACCAAAAGATACTTACCTATATTAATCTGGAAGGCGATATATATAATAATAATAATAATAACGTAGACATATGAGGGAGGCCTACGTTCAGCAGTGGACATTATCAGGCTGAGATGATGATGATGATGATGAATAACGTAAATTATACACATACTAGATACGCAGTCCGACATAAAAAAATGTCACCGCGGTAGGGCAACGGCCTTAGGGTACAAGGCCATAAAGGAGCGGCAAGGGCGCTCTTTCATATTTTTTATTGTATACTGCTTTGATGGCCAACAAGCATACGGCCAGCCTGATGTTAAGCAGTTAAGAGTAGCCTAGACGCTTACAATACCAGAGGTATCACTTGTGTGTTGCCGATTCGTATTTTTACACCAGGGCTTTCATATGGAGTAGCCCTGAGATAGGAATACGTTTCTTTCAAAACGCATCCCTAAATGAGCGCTGGAGACTTGTTCTCACACACAGGAACACAACTATACCGGTGTGTGTAGTTATTTGGCTGTGGTCTTCTGTAAGGTGGTGGTCCTTCCGAAGATGGGCTTGCTGGCTAGTATGGTGCCCTATCTCTCTTAAAATTCATACCTCTATGAGTGTCTATCTCTCTTTAAGTTTGATTCTATGCCTGGCGTACCTTCAATTTGAGGGCGGAGGGAGTGCACGAAGTGCTAAATCCGGCACTGACTAGTAGGTACCTATATCCAAACGCTAGTACATTGACCCATAGATACAAAGAACATAATTAATTTTGATGAAAAATTAAGATGTCATTTTTTATTGATTTGTGTAGACCATCAAGTTATGATTGAACGCCTTCAGTATATTCATATATGAGTACCATAATATATTACTCTTCGTTTATTTTTTTTTTATTTATTTAGGAGTTTGGTCACACACGTGACTATGACTCTCCATTGGAGCATTTATAATAATAATAATATTTTCGGGACAACTCACACAACGCTATCTGATCCCAAACTAGGCAGAGCCTGTACAATGGTAACCAGACAACTGATAAACATACTTATATATTTCTAAATACAATACATATTATAGATAAATAACACCCAGTCACAGAACGAACATTCCTGCTCATCACACAAAGATTTGTCCTGGTTGGGAATCGAACCCACGACCTCCGGCGTAGCAGTCAGAGTCACTAACCACTAGACCAACAGGCCAGTCATAAATAATAAAACTTAATGGCATTATTTAAACTAATATTATAAATAGAGAGATTAGATTTTTTGTTTATTATGATTTAACTCATCAACTGCTGGTACGTTTTTTTTAACTTTTTTACTATTAGAAAGCTACATTATCACTGTATAATAATATAATTATACAGATATTTATATTTTGTATCCGAATTCCGAATGCAAACACAAAGATTATGTCCTGAATTGAATTCACAACCTACGGCTTAGCCACAGTATGCTTAGCAGTCGCATAAAATTAATACCTGCCTATAAGTCACACAATATTTTAAACTACCTCATATTCATATTTTTTATTCATCAGAAAAGGAGTATACATGACATAATTATAATACGCTGGACCTCACACTAGGATTCCGTGTTATGGGGTCCAGTCTCTTTCAATATTATAGATACTAAAAGCTTTCATAGGTACATATCGATAGGAAGAAATAAATCAATATACCTGCTGAGTAATTCTTCTAGGACTATATAGTTTAAAAAAAAAACAGGCAAGAAGGCCCTATTTGAAGATCGGTAAATGGTTAGTTATATTGTATAGAGCTTGTATTTTAGCAAAACTAGTTTACCTTTTTTTTATTTTTTTCTTTCTTTTCTTTGCAGTTTTACCAGTTACATGAAGATTTAATTTAATAAACTTGAGACAACCCACACTATAATAATCTGGCCCCAAAATAGGCAAAGCGAGTTCCACTATATCTATGCAACTGTAGTCATACTTATATTTATGTATATTACTAGCTAAATCTATACCTACTTAATATTATAAAGCTGAAGAGTTTGTTTGTTTGGTTGAACGCGCTAATCTCAGAAAGTACTGGTTCGATTAGAAAAAATCTTTTTTTGTTGAATAGTGCATTTATCTAGGAAGGCTATAAAACATCACGCTATAATCAATAGGAGCGCAGCAGTAGTGAGATATGTTGCACAATCGTGGAAAATATTCCAAATTATCACGACTTCCTCAGTCGCGGGCGACCCCTAGTTTTAATATTTACAATTTCAAAAGTTTTCTTTGTTTTGCGCGGATCCACAATTCAATTCTAAATTTCAATTCTAAATAAAGACAACTCCCGCACTAGAGAACAAGCTCTGTGTCGCGGGGGACTTTACAAACATATATTTAACAGACACAAATTACACCCAGACTCAGAACAATTCTTTGCGGGTCACACAAAGTTTTTGTCCTGTGTGGGAATCGAACCCACAACCTCGTGCACAGCAAGCGCATACTGCGGCCACTGGACCACCAAGGCAGCCAATTCTTTCACGTTACTTCCCACACAGCTATCGTGCAACACTAAACTGCCACTAAAAGGCCCATCAAAATCGGAGATTACCTGGAAAAAACAGACAAAAAAAAAATGGCCGTATAAACAATCGAATGCATTTAGATAGCTGTTCTGTTAATTTGATATCAAAATACAAGCTTTTCAATTAAATACATTTAAATACAATATCCGATTGTGTGTAAGTAGTTTAGGTTTATTTACTTTTATTATATAAATGTATATTTTCAATATCAAGAATGTTTGTAATAAAAAGAAGTCAGATACTTCAATTTTATGAATGTCTAAGGAAGTCATAACTATATTCAAAATGCAAGAATTTACTAGTTGATATTTAGCGATTTAAATTGCAACTCTGTAGACCTTGATATTTTATTGAACCAGTTTTTGACCCAGGAAGTGCAAAATAATAATTTGTTCACAACTGGTCAAGAAAAGCATCCGGCAAAATTATTAAAAAACAAAATCAATAACTGGATGAGCAGTGCAAGGGTTTAATAATAATTATGTACAAATATTGCACCACCGAATAAATTTGATACTTAAAAGTACAGTGGTTATTCCGCAATAGTAAATCACCTCAGATTAAAAGATTAATATCTTATTCTTTTAGTCTGAGTAAATCGCCTTTCTACCTGACTGCGCAACCGTGTGTATTAACTTCTTCGAGGTAGGGCACCATATTATTGAGCAAGCTTGACTGGGTAAGGACCTCCGCCTTACAGAAGACCACAGCCAAATGACTATAACCGAAGTATAGTAAACGAGGTTAAAAGAAAGCCTTAACCTTTAACCTTACGTCTGGTAGCGGGGCTCAGCTGTGTCCCTGTCATTACCGGTGTCCAGAAGAGGCCGTTAACTCTTACCATCAGGTGGACGGTTATCGTCTACCTCTATAATTGGCAATAATAACTGGTAAATAAAATAAGATCTAAAAGTAGTAGTGCACCATACTAGTGAGCAAGCCCGACTGAAGAAGAGCCTCGACCGTACAGAAGACTACACCTGTATACAACTACACTGCTGTGTGCTGTGTAGGTACAGGTTTTCAGAGTTCATAGGGATGCTTTTTAACGAAACGTTTTCCTATCCCAAGGTTATCTCATCATAAAACCCTGGTATTTATTTTTGGATAGGCAACACGCAAGTGATATCTTTGGCTTTGCAAGCGTCCATAGGCTACGGTAACTGCTTACCATCAGGCGGCCGGCACTTAAGTATCTAGTATAAAACAGTTATTCGAATATTATCGCTTCACCTTTCTGTTAACTTAATCGCACCAACAATTTAAATGGGTGACAAAAAAACCGCAAAATTTTATAGACACACCCACATTTTTCTACATCCAATACCGACTTTGACCTTTACTACAACCTTTTGTAAACTTTGTTCAAAGGTACCTAAAAAGTAAGGATGCGAAAATGTATAAAAAAAAATCTAATATTCTGTCCTCTAAAAAGGGTCAACGTGAAATATGCACATTGTTTAGGCGAAAGAAAAAATGCAAAAAAGGGTTTATGCTAGTGAAGGTACTAAATTTACATACAGCGCAATTTTGCATTTTGTTAGAAGATAGAAGTACCTAGATACAAAAATAACAAAATTATAATAGCAACCCATATATGTTCTACTGCTGGGGCACGGATTTCCTCTCCTATATCAAGAAAGAGAGAGGGTTTTAGGTCTTAATTCACACACGCTGGCCTAATACGGGTTCGTGAATCTGCCATGTCCTTAGAATTATTTCTAAGACATGTGGGTTTTTTCGCGATGTTTTCCTTCCCCGTTAGCAGATGGAGATGGATAAAAAAAAACATCAAGTTTTTGGCTTGTGTTTCACCTAAGTTTACGTAGTCATTTATTTATTTAATCACACATAAAACTATCATTACAAGTACTTACTACCTAACAGCCTATGTACCTATATAAATATTAAAGAAGAAGAAAAAGTCGCGCGCAGTTGATTAATCTCCTTTGAAAATAGTCGCCCGTGCCGGAAATCGGTCTGGACGACTAAATCTATACTATCCATACTAATATTATAAAGCTGAAGAGTTTGTTTGTTTGGTTGAACGCGCTAATCTCAGAAAGTACTGGTTCGATTAGAAAAAATGCATTTATCCAGAAAAGCTATAGGCTATATACCTAACATCACGCTATGATCAATAAGAGCGGAGCAGTAGAAAGATATGTTGCAAAATCGGGGAAATGTACGTTCCAAATTACGTGGACGAAGTCTCGAGCGAAGAACCCCTAGTACTATAATGAAGGTAGTTTACGTATCGAATAAGTTAGTCTCTCATCGTCATAATTTCAGCCAAAAGACGTCCACTGCTTGACGGCTGGCCTTCCCCAAGGATTCTACAGCATTCGGCCCTGAGCTAACCTTATTTATCGGCTTACCGCGACATTCACCAGATCGTCGGTCTAGTTAGATTTTTTTTTAATATAACTCTGGATGGATGAGTTAGACTCAGGCCGCCATCTTCCTTTGCGTCTGCCGCGATAGAGGAGGTAATAGTATTGTTCACAAAAAGCAGCTGTGAAGGAATGATCAATAAGTACCTAATTTCATTTATGATTATTACCAGAACAGTAACTGTTCAATACGATGTCAATAAAATTTTACGACCCTAAACTCATCAGCTGCTTCTTTTTGGATATGATTTTGTATGATAGATATCATAAAAATAGATTAACTTTTAAGATTGCTTTTTGGTTCAATGTTTTTACTTGTTAATAATCGAATCTTGTACCTATGAATTATAAAGTCATTGTAATATAATTTGTAATTTTAACCGTATCGTGGTATCGGTGGTGTGTAGTAAAAGTGCAGACGATAGATGTGCACTATTGACGTAATTTTAAATATAAAGATTTAAAAATATATTATTATTAGGGGTCGCCCGCGATTTCATCCGCGTGGTAATTTGGAATATTTACCCCGATTTTGCAAAACATATCTCACTGCTGCTCCGCTCCTATTGAGCATAGCGTGATGTTATATAGCCTATAACCTTCCTGGATAAATGCACTATTCAACAAAAAAAGATTTTTTCTAATCGAACCAGTACTTTCTGAGATTAGCGCGTTCAGCCAAACAAACAAACTCTTCAGTTTTATAATATTAGTATATGTGGATAGTAGTATATAAAAAATAAACCGACTTCAAAAAGCAAAAAGGACCTAAATCACAGATTACTAAATAGTTACTACGTAACTGAATGCAGATTGAGGTCGATGCCAAGCTGAATATTAGGTGACAGTAGTGAACCTAACCTTAGACCGACTTCAATCTGTATGCAGTTATTTGTCGCTTTTTGTTTTATGTTTATTTTTAAAGTGAGAACTTCTTTTAGCACGGTACGCATATTTTTAGATGAGATAAAATTTCTGTATTCGCAACACCGCTGCACCGTTACGAAACGCAGCTTGACATACCTACTTATTTATTTATTTAGGACATGGAAAACTTACAGCTAAATAATTAATTAAAACTAGTACAACAACATAAAGCCAATTACAAGTTTTCACTTCTAATATAATAATACCTATCCGAAAAATCTTTTTTCGACTGTCACGTTATTAAAGCAAAGAGGCGATATATGCATGTACATATAGCAGACGCGTCTAGATAAATAAAAAAAACATTTATTGCTATAAAATTTATAACAAATGTTTTGCCTAGTGTTTTCACTTCTGTCGGCACTCCCGGAGTGCATTTTTTTTATTTTATTCTTTTCAGTAGGCAGTATTTTAACGCCTAGGTTATTTTTAATAGCAACAAGTCCTGTTTCTGAGAAGTTTCTTGGTGTATCTCCGAAGTCCAAGGTCCAATGCCAAGTTTTTTTATACTACTGGGGTGGTAAACAAGCATACGACCCACCCGCCGCCTGATAACGTGGCCTATGGACGCTTGCAATATCAGAGGTATCACTTGCGTGTTGCCAACCCATTTTTTTAACACCAAGGCTTTAAGATGGATTATCTCTGGGATAGGAATACGTTTCTTTCAAACTTCGAACTCGTATACTCGAGAGTATACCCTCTTAAACAAAACAATTTATTTAACATTTCTAGAACGCATTTTATTTACCTCTAATGAAATCGAACCAGACTCGACGAATGTACGAGCTTTGACTTCGGTATACGTTCTTAAAAGGGACGTGCACTAATAAAAGAGTTGTATCAACTTCTAAGGTCATAACCAAAAACATGTGGTGATAATGGCAAACCCCTCCACCGACATAGGGTTAACAAACGAACAAAGAGCTCTACCTAACAAAATAACGTGCCATTACGAACAAAAATACAAAAGAGAAGTGGCAAAAGGAATCGTAAAGAAACAATTTAGAAAGAATCAGTACACGATGGTATACATTTCAATCTATATCTAAACGCACGAGGAATAAATTATGTATACAAATAAAAATTCCACTTCAGTTTGATACGAACGGGAACGGCCTTTGTTGCCATCACATACCGTATTTTATCAGGCATTCAAAGAATTTCATGCATTCTGTATCAACGACCTACGAAAACTTAGGTATCTAAGTAGTTACCTACAATATAATTTTAAACTTACAGAACAGAACATTATTCTTTTATTTAAAGACAACTCCCGCATTAAGGAACAAGCACTGTGTCTCGGGAGAATTTACAAAAACAAAACACACTCAGACTCGCAATAACCATTTGTAGACATATTTTTCGTCGCGTGGAGGATCAAACTCACAACACACGGCACAGTGGTAAAAGGCGAGGTAATAACTGAACCTATGTATTATGCAGACAAATAAGATAGTCAAAATAATCATAAGAACTCGTCACACCGAACACAAAAATGGCTGACCTTTAGCACTAACATAAATCAAGCAGTTGTCTACGAATTACATTCAACCTTTAGTAAGGTAATAAATCTTTATTGCACAGACGAACCCAATCCTACTACTAATATTATAAACGCACAAGTTTGTAAGAATGTATGGTTTTTTTTTTTTTTTTTTTTTTTTTATACTACCAAGGTGACAAACAAGCATACGGCCCGCCTGATGGTAAGCAGTTACCGTAGCCTATGGACGTTTGCAACACCAGGGGTGTCACTCACGCGTTGCCGACCCTTTAAAAACCTTATAACTCCTTTCTTGAAGAACCCCATGCTATAGTCTTTTGGAAAAACCTCGGCAGGGAGCTCATTCCACAGCCTTATCGTACGTGGTAAGAAATTCCTCTGGAATCTTACGGTACGGCAAGTTAGAGGTGCAAGGATGTGAGGATGAACTCCCTGTCGGTGGCGAGAGGTGCGTTGATAAAATGTGGCCGTGGGCATCATCTCGAACAATTCCTCAGAACACAGCCCATTGTACAGGCGGTAGAACACACACAAGGAGGCGAAGTCTCTCCTTAGACTTAGTTTATGGATGTTTGTTACTCGACTTCACGCAGAAACTACTGAACGGATCTGGATTAAATTTGGCATAGAGATAGATTAAAGTCTGGAATAACACATAGGTTACTTTTTATCCCGGAAAACCTCTGTTCCCGAGGGAATGTATGCGCGAGCGAAGCCGCGTGCGGAAAGTAGAACAAAATATGGTAGAAAATATGTATATGTGGAAGTTTACATAATATTTTATATACTTAGGTGTAAATAAATTATCCCTGGCAACTTAAACTAGAATAAATCTTGTGCTATAAGAGCCAGTAGGAAAACGTGGTCAGTAGTTCATCAGGAGTTTAATATTTATATTAAATCAAATAAATCTATAAGCAAAATAAGATAAAAACAATAGCAGTAACAGATATCATCTAAGAGAGGTAGGGCACCATACTAGCGAGCAAGCCCGACTGGGGAAGGATCTCCACCTTACAGAAGACCACAGCCAAATGACTACACACAGCGGTGTAGTTGTGTTTCTGTGTGTGAGTACAGGTCTCCAGCGCTCATTTAGGAATGCGTTTTGAAAGAAACGTATTCCTATCCAAGGGTTACTTCCATCTTAAAGCCCTGGTGTAAAAAAAAGGGTTGGCAACACGCAAGTGATACCTCTGGTAATGCAAGCGTCTATAGGCTACGGATACTGCTTAACATCAGGCGGGCCGTATGCTTGTTTGCCAACCAAGTAGTATAAAAAAAAAAAGATAGCTAATCTGCTACCCTTTCGTTTTGTGTAATACCTCACTTCTGTAACGCATCGGGGATGTTCGCGGATAAGTACACTAGTAAATTGTTCTTACATAACAGATGTATCTATTATATTGATTGGATTTCAAATCAAAGGTTGCTTATCCACGCCGCGCCAGTTGTTTAGCAATACGCTATTAATCTATGCTAATATTATATATGTAAAAGTTTAGATGGATGTTTTTTTTATTTGACACAAAGATAGATTAGTCCTCAACAGACAGAGCTGTATACTAAGGAATAGCAAACTAGGTACCACAGACGGTGGCTATGCGGCCGAAATATACAAAAATATATTGTCCTACATAGTATTTATTAACGTAATAAAAATATACGTTATGGCTGCGTCTGTGGTCACCGATTACTATAGAAAAAAAAACCATAATATACCTTGCTATGATTCATATAACAGGCCTGTTGGTCTAGTGGTTAGTGACTCTGACTGCTACACCGGTGGTCGTGGGTTCGATTCCCACCCAGGACAAATCTTTGTGTGATGATCACGAATGTTTGTTCTGTGTTTGTGTGTATCTATAATATGTATGTAGTTAGAAATATAAAAATACATACATATTATAGAATATAAAATAGTACAGGCTCTGCCTAGTTTGGGATCAGATAGCGATGTGTGAGATGTCCTGAAAATATTATTATTATTTATACAATATATTATAGCTCCATCTGTTGTGGGCTTGAGACAGCACATAGACTTTTGTTTCCAAAAAATTGTAGATACGATTCCTGTGGGATAGATTAGGTTTTTTTAGGCAATAACTAGTTTGACTTTAAAAGAAGGCTATACAAACATAAATAAAAAGCTCACTGATAATATAGCCACCTGTACCAGCCTTGTCTCAGCCGTAGCATGATAAAGCTTGTTTCAATAGGAACCGACTTTCAATCAATAAAGTATGGGGACAAGGGATGACAGCTAAAGCTCTTAAAGCTTATATTTAGTGAATATCTATCAATATTGGTCTATTGAGACTCAATGCTTTGAGATAATTTATTGAATTTAAACGGTATTCTTTAATGCCTTTTAATACTTCCTACTTAACGGCATCCTTGGTCTTGTAGTCGTTATGTGCGACAGCTAATCATGAGGTCCCAGGTTCAATTCCCGGATTAAGTCAAAAATCGGGATCATTTTTGAATAAAACCCGTTTCTATTCCTGATCTCTTTTTGGTCGTGTTGGATTGCCGTCCCATCGCCAGACTATGCTTCTTATATTATATAGAATACTAATTATAATAATATACCTATACTTACTAATTTCTCCGTGTGGCAACGGATTAAAATTTAAATGTCACCACCCCGTTCCATAACGAAGGTGTCAGAACGACAATATCCATTATAAGAGAACGCAAACTCGAAACAAAACCCTATACCACCCCGTCTGGCCAACGTGGTAAGTAGGCTATTATGCCTCCTAGTGTATTTGACTGCCTTGGTAGTCTAGTGGCCGCAGTATGCGCCTGCTGAGCACAAGGTTGTGGGTTCGATTCCCACACAGGACAAAACCTTGTGTGACCCACAAAGTGTTTTTCTAAGTCTGGGTTTAATTTGTGTCCGTTAATTGTATGTTTGTAAAGTCCCCCGCGACACAGAGCTTGTTCTCTAGTGCAGGAGTTGTCTTTTTTAAATAAGAATAAATAAGAAAAAAAAAAGAAAATAAGTGTATGGAGGAGACTCGTACCCAGCAGTGGAACGTTTATGGGTTAAGATGATGATGATGATGACTTACTAATTTATAGATAGCTTTAGTTACAAGAGTAACTTCGACTGTACTTACCTACTTACTTGTAGTCTAGTGGTAAAAGTAGTCATCTCTTTACGCCGAGTATTGTAGATGTATATCTCTAATATGATTATTTCAGGATAACATTTAGTTGTAACCAATAAAATATGTTCTAAATAAGGCCGTACTTTGTGTCCGTGAATTGTATGTTTGTAAAGTCTTCTGCGACTTAGAACATGCTTCCTAGTGAAAGTGTTCTATTAAAAACGCACCTCTCGCCACCGACATTTCTTACCACGTACGATTAGGCTGTGAAATAAGCTCCCTACCGAGGTTTTCCCAAGAGACTATAGAATGTGGTTCTTCAAGAAAGGAGTGATAAGGGTTTTAAAGGGTCGGCAACGCGTGAGTGACACCCCTGGTGTTGCAAACGTCCATAGGCTACGGTAACTGCTTACCATCAGGCGGGCCGTATGCTTGTTTACCACCGTGGTAGTATTAAAAAAAACTACAAATACGATAAACAGCCCCAATTAATCCCATCGTAAGAAGATTATTAGATAATATTTAAGTAGATAAGCCGATACTGTATACCGTTCTCCATTTTTCCTTAAGAATATATCAGTATTAACATAAATATTAATATATTTCCAGGGTCACTACTGCCTTTTCCAACGTGCACAGCGAACAACATCGACTGCCTCCGAACAAGCTTGAGAACATTCTTTTTTCTAATGGACTCAGGCCACTTCGGCATGAAGCCAGTCGACCCGGCGATCATAAACAGTGTAACACTAGCATTACCCGAACAGCAAATGTCATTTTTACTGAGAAGGGTCAACGTGACCGGAGCCAGGTGGACCAAACTCGTCGAAAGGAGGTTTTATTCATTATTCATTCAGAATTTACTTTAATGTTTGAGTGTAAAGGAGATTTGTGTTCTTTAATCTTACGGAATATTATTATTAGGGAAGTTAAGCAGTTTAGTTGGGTATTGTGTGCCTACGTACCTACCTATCTACCTATTGGATGTATGTATGACTGAGCAAAGTTAGTAATGTATCTTTGAGGTATTAACTCGAGTGTTACTTGGGTTTAAAGTATTATAACCTATATGCCTACTATTTTTTTTTATTGATCTTTACACTCACTGTTAGTAATCTGTTGCTACCAATATGTGAAAAGAGCCAAGATTATTACAATAGATACCTACCTACAATTGGGTATTTAGAATTAAATAAAGATTGATACAAACAATATTAATGATCCTTAGGTACTAATATTAAAAGTTTGTAAGAATAGATGGATGGATGGATGGATGTTTGTTACTCTTTCACGTAAAACTACTGAACGGATCTGGATGAAATTTGGCACACAGATAGATTATGGTCTGGAATAACAGATAGGCTCACACCCACGCGGGCGGAGCCGCGGGCAACAGCTAGTCAAGTATTAAATTAGAATAATAATACAACGTTGACGCAAATAAGTCGTAATTAAATTAAATTAGGACAAAAGCATTCTGTACATTGGTCTACAAAATATCGCAAATTTGAGTAGAATACGTCCAAATCCGGCAGTTGAGCAGTCAATATATTATAAGCATAGTGATTGCCCGATCTGTTGCTGCATATTGTGCGGTAGCTACAAGTTCATTCATACTATATAGGTAATTAATAGGTCGGTACTTATTGTAGCTGCATGATGTTTGGCTTTGTTATACATACTTAGGCACTAAGTAAGTACCTTAGTATGACAAAGAGAATGTTATTAGTACAATAATTATAACTCAGTAATTAGGTACTTGTATCGGTAATTACTTATCTAAACACATATAGGTACAAAAACAATTTTAGTGTTCTCTAAATCATTCTAACTACTTACTTACCTACATTCTATATTAAAAATGTAGGTGTAGCAGGGAAAATCAAATCATTAAAAGCATCTAATATTCCTATAGGTAGGTATCTACTTTATACAAGACTAATACTTACCTTTGTTGAATGAGCAAATTAAAAAAATAAGATTTGTTCATTTATTATCTTACGTTTGTCTAGATAATTATACTATTGTATATGCTACAGCTGTGTCTACCCAAGAAAATTATTATTTTAAAGGTACTATAGGTACCTAATAGTCGTTAATTTTATCAGGAACTTCGCCGGGGATGTAACTCAGTGGTAGAGTGTCTGCTTCGCATGCTGAAAGTCCTGGGTTCAAATCCCAGCATCTCCAAAACAGTCTTTTTGTCATTGTATTTTTTATTGTAAGTAATGTAACCATACACTTCTTTAATTGGACGAAGTTTGTATGTAAGTAGGTAACTAATATTCCTTACGTATATTTTTTTAAAGATCTTTTGGATTTTTTAATGAAACTTTTAGAACAGCCGTTTGTACGTTGTACCTAATTCAAAAAATACTATAGGTATCTTAATATATATATTTGTTGTGTGCGTGTGTATGTGACTGAACTCCTCCTAGACGGGTGGACCGATTTTGATGAAATTTTGTGTGTGTGTTCGGGTAGGGCCCTGGATGGTTTAGATTCACAATTGGACCCGGTAGGTGGCGCTGCTGTCGGTATTTCAGCTTTTTCCGGCAGGACGACGTCTGCCAGGTCCACTAGTTTGTTTTATAAAAGTGTTTTAATTTCTAAGACCTTTTAGTTTATTTTAAGAATGTAGAAGGAACAAACATTCAGAAATATAACTTAGCATTTCATATAAAAAAATATCTAAGTAGGTATTAAGCTAAATGTTTTTAAAATTCGTAAGTTTTCCAAATAACGTCCTTATTTTTAGCTAGATATTTATGTTGCTGATCAAGTTACCTACCTAAGGAGGTACCTATTATACAATGTTGAAAGTGTTCAATTGTTTTTTTTGCTCAACAAAAATTCATGACTTTCTAGATTTAATGATGGCACCAGTGGAGTGATATTTGACAACGATTTTCACGTTCTTGGTCAACTAAGTATGGAAGTTGCTGATAGACGGGAACCTCGTATCGCTTACTTTACTATGGATATTGGTAAGTATAATGAATAAGTACGCGTGAATCGACGTTTATGCATGAAGAGGTTGATGAATGAAGGAGAAGTGAAAGAAGTATTTCTGGATCGTAGCAATTGGCGTACCATACCTACTCTATGCCTACCCTAATGATGGGAGACTGGCGTGATAATATGTATGTGTAGGTATATGTACTCGTAATTGGCTTAGATTTAACTTTGACTTGATTGCAGTGTGGATTAGTGGTTAATGTAGTTTTTTGTCGCTACTGACAACGCGCCAAATATTGTGGGTTCGATACCCACACGAGGCAATATACCTATCTTTATCTCTTTATCGCTCCTTTTTAAGGCAGGTAAAGCCAGGTTAAGGCAGCGTTTCCACCAAAGTTGTGCGAGAATGTGTAGCGAGGGATGTGTTTGAATAGAACTGCTTTACAGAAGCTGCGCTGAGCAAGGTAGGTACCTTAATTAAGCGATTCTATTGGTTCTTAACAAACACATCTTTCACTACCCTCCTCACATTATGTCTGGTGCATGCAAAAAAATAAACGAAACAAAATTTATTTTGCACAGAGGAAAAAGTTAAATGTATTTTTATGTAAGCACACAACAAATTAATCCACAAAACTAAGGTTAACACTAAACACCGGTCGCGTGCAATTAAACTTTGCGTAACTGCAGTTTGCAGTTTTCGGTAAGTACCCACCTACCCGCAAAACTGTAACAGTGTCGTTTTAAATTACAGAGTCTGTTGAGAGTAATATCACATACCCGTGGCGCATACAAAGAGGCATCGATAATGAGGATTATATCATAATCGGTCCGGAGAGTATAGCTGTCAGGAATAGGCGAACACCGACATATTTTTTACAACCAAGTAAGGCAAAATCAATTTGTTGAGAGAAAACTGTTTTAATTAGATAATGGTTTGTTATTCAGTTATACGGCCTGTCTGATGGTAAGCAGCTATCGTAGCCTTTGGGCGTTTATCCTTCAAGAAGTACCTATCGCTTCCAAATTGAAGGAAACCGCTTGCGTCGACACACATCTATAAATCCATAACATCATCGATACGCCAATTTGGACTGGTGCGTTCTGAATTCTCAAAGGGCGAACGACATGCTGCGGATTACATATAAAGCTTTGGTCTGCTTTAGATCGACGCATTCAGTAGTACCTAATAACAAAATTTTATGTAGGTAAGTAGGTGCTACCTACGTCCTTATTCAGTAACGAAATGAGATGGCTCATAAATATCTCAATGACAAACCCAAAATGATAAATTGTTGAATAAATTTCTAGGCGATGCGCCAAAAAATGTTTTTTCCGATTAGTGTTTCCTATTAACTTAGCACTCAGTTGAAATGCGTCACACGGACGTTTCAGATGAAAAATATTTTGTTTACTTATGTAGGTACTTTTATTATATACCTACTGATATAGATTTTTTGATTTAGATAAAATAGTAGATTTGGCAACTAGGTAAAATGTTGTTCAGAACCATTGTTCATTCCTCCGCGATATGGAGATTATTTTAAGCGGGAAGATATAATCATCTAACCTACTATGTGACGACGATTGTCACCCAGTGGGAGGCTGAATTGTCAGAATACATTATGTACTCGTAAAGCATCTAGAAATCCATTCTTCATTTCAGACTTGTAGATTTAAGACTTAGGTACTCCTGCAATATCTGTTTGCGAGTGTATCTACCTACTTACTTTTATAGTAACATTGTTATTAACCCTGCATAATTTTGTTTCAGATACTGAAGATGCATTTTATATTAATGAAGCTTTTCAAATGCGGCCTTCAATATTAGACCACTTTTCCAACGAAATAGTAGCAGCATTGATGCATTCAATTATTGATAATGTTAGATTATTTACTTCTACTGTAC
The DNA here is from genome assembly GCA_947095525.1 of Trisateles emortualis. Taxonomy (NCBI): domain Eukaryota; kingdom Metazoa; phylum Arthropoda; class Insecta; order Lepidoptera; family Erebidae; genus Trisateles; species Trisateles emortualis. Next base: position 8,340,751 of record OX352740.1, on the reverse strand, counting down.
CAATTAAACACTATTACAGATATAACAACAAATAAATATGTAACATCTTTCGTAAAATAAATTTAGATAAATTAACTGTTTTATGATTTCTAAATACCTAATCTCCTAACAATTGAGGTAGGGCACACAAATGAGCAAGCTGGACTGGGGTAGGATCTCTACTTCACAAAGTACCACAGCCAAATAACTACACACAGTTGATTCTGTTCAGCCACATATTCCATTGGAAAGGTGCAGCCGAACAGCAAAAACTGATAAAATTGATTTAGAGTTGGAAAACATTTCTCCATTTAGCAATGGTATTTAAAACAAAAAGTATTCAAAAATAAATGAATAATAATCATAGCTTCCAACAAGATGGACTATCAACTAGGTATAAAGATTGCCAGCGGCCGACAATGTCAGCTCATCATTCTGTGAAAATCCTTAGAAACATCTTTAGATAATGATGAATACTCAAAGGATTAAAATTAAAAAAAAGACTGAATCATAAAATACAACATAGTTTATTTGTTTAGAATAAAAACATGAATACAGGCACATTAGATATATCGACAAATCTTTTCAAAAAGCATCACCCATTGATTCTTCAACAAACTTTTTGTAGATAGCCATAAACTTGGCAACAAATGCTTCAAGATGAAATATAGGTTTGTTGCCTAATCTCATTTTGTGCTCATAACTGGCAGCATGACTGGCGATCTGGCATTTCATGGCCATATCACAATTTCGTACCAATTCTTTTAACAAACCGGCAAATATCATATCTGGTGGTACTCCATGTATTATCAATTCATATAATTTTTGCCTCACTTCACTTAATTTCTTTGGAGATTGCTCCGACAGTATCATAGAAGCAGTTTCTTTTATAAACAGCTGCCAATCTGGCTCTGATATCTTTTGATCGGTTGTGAAGGGGTATTGTTGAACTTTACATGCTTCACACATGAGTAAAGCTCTCCTTAAATTACGGTCTGCAGTTTTCGCAATGCGCATAGCCAACTCAGTTGGCAAATTCAAAGATTCTTTCTTACAAACTATCTGTAATACTGAAGCAATTTCATTTTCTGTAGGTGCTGGAACTCTGACAGTCAAACATCTAGATCTAATGGCAGGTATGACACGTGATATTGAGTTTGCAATGAGAATAAGACGACATGTAGATACATATTTCTCCATAGTTCGACGTAAAGCATGTTGGGCATCTTTTGTTAAGTCGTCTACTTCATTCAAAATAACGACTTTGAATTCTCTTTGTCCTGACGAATCTATTTGATGTGTTTGAGCTACATTTTTTACTAAATCCATTATCACAACTCTGTCGTGAATCCCCACATCAGTTGGGTTAACTTCAATGTGATAATTACTACTCACAGTCATGATTTCTATTTTCTTATTAGAAGGTGTTGTGAACGTCATGGTTTCTTGCCTCAACCGCTCCACTCCAGAACCATACAATTCTCGTAACAAACACATAATTCTTGTCTTCTTGCCGGCACCTGAAGGACCGTAAACAAGAAGGTGAGGAAAGTCACTTTGCTGCACAAGACTCTTCAATCGAACTGCTTGATCTTTATGAAAGTCTAGTTTCATTAAATCTCGTGGCCGATGTTTATCCACCCAAAGACTCATTATTGACACCAAGTTTTGAACAGTTTATTATAGTTACAAATTGTTTTCTAACTAAAATTTTACCGCGCACAAATTACTTGACATTTAATGACAATACGAAGAATGTGACATTGACATTTACAACTTGATTTACAACGACAGCGAGCAAAATGTTGCCGTTCTTTTTCTTTCTTTCTTGTTGTTTTAGATATAATAATATGGAGGATTTTTTTAGACTCTTTAATACATTTTTAATATGAAACCTGAAAAAAACGGATTCTTATACAAACTTGGGTCGTGGGTAAAAGGTGTGGGTTATGCGCCCACACAAGTTATATTTACTCAAAGTCTGTTGGTTTTAATAAGAAAAGAACAAGAGAATCTTTAATAATTTGTTATTATAGACTATAGACTTGTCTTGTTAAAGTAGGCAGCTTCAAACTAAGTTGAATTGCAACTTAGTTTGAAGCTGCCGCTGCTGTATTTAATAAAATTTAAAAAATGTTGCACACCTACTGGTTTCAGCCCGTGTATTCTGGCGGTGGTTGAAAGTTTCAACCACACCGCCAGGCTTTGACATTTGTCATTTTGTTTCAAGTTGAAACTACTCAGGTCAAAGTGACCTGTTTACATAATTTAATAACAACTTGCACGAGCTAAAGCCACCTTATTGTAAAAAGTTAAAAAGTAGAAAAAAACATAAATTTAAAAAAAAACTGATGTCAAACGTAACGTCAGTCGTGAGTCGTCAAATCATTGTCAAGTGTCACCAGCCCAGTTAGCGTAAATATTTATTTATTTTGAAATCTAAATCTACTCAAGTAGATACTAATATAAAAAGAAATGTTAATAGAAATAATGTTCTAATTATTTCCCAAGCATAGACCTTTTATGTAAAAATGACAGTAAGATTCCTTATTTTGCAAATCTGTTTTTGTTTGTACGTCGCCTGTGGAGAAGAAATAAATTTATATGGAGACGCTGGTCAAGCATATTCTGTAGAAGCTTATTTGGGACATCCACATCAAAAGGTAAGTACATCCAGAGACGAGGTAGATTTATATATAGATATTCTACAGATGTTCACATCGTTTGCGTCATTTTGACATCATACTATCAATATTGTAGTTTATAAACGTAAAAAATATTACTTTATAAGTTGCTAAAATGATATACCTACACAACATTGTCCTGATTGTCATTATAAAAATAGCAGACCACTCATGTCCCACTATTGGACACGGGTCTCCTTTCTTTGATAAAGAGAATAGAGAGGATTTAGGCCTTAATCCACTCAAGCGGTAAAGCAAGAAAATCTAATGGCTATCCTAATTATTATAAGAATAGCCAATTAGAACATTAATACATGTTTGTTTATCCTTCCTGCAAAAAACTACTGGACAGATTTTGATGAAAGTTTACAATGTTATAGCTTATAGTTGTTGCCCGCGTGGATGTCGGTTATCGCTGTAAACAGTAGCCTATGTGTTATTCCAGACCATAATCTATCTCTGTGCCAAATTTCATCCAGATCCGTTCAGTAGTTTTTATGTGAAAGAGTAACAAACATCCATCCATCCATTCTTACAAACTTTCACCTTTATAATATTAGTAAAGATATACTAAACTAGCAAAAGAGCATTTTTTTTCTCAAATATAGCAATCCATTTAAAATTCCATGGGTAGTGGCAGGCCTGGTTCACTCCGCTGTTTAGGTATGAATCTACAAGTACCCGGCCGCAACATTTCCAGGGGGATTATTTAGTCGAGTGTCGCGCGCGCGCATCGCGCCGGTCGCGTCGTCGGTTCGACGTAAGTTTACCTACGAAACGCACACGAAGCCGTAATTCGTCACCGATTCGTTTTCGCTTTTAAATATTTGAAAGAAAATAAAGGCATAAAAATATTCCACAGTATTCGGCTGCTTAAATAGTGATAAGGATCCTAGCCTCTCGTTTTTCAATATTCCAAAGGATATTGCAAAGTAAAGAAACACGTTATCATTTAGAAAAACATAATTTGTAGGTACCTATTTGTAGCAAGATTTTGATATGTACACTATAGGTACAGCACAGTTTTTGTAGAGACGTATTATTTATTTGTCCAACCAATTAAGTAGGTACTTATTTAATTGGGAAAATATATTATAGCCGCCTATCACTCAATAGTTTTAAATTTCAACTGGACAAATGGCTCCAAACAAACCATTGACAAACTCTAATACCTATTTTTAATTTAATCATATACATAATCATGGGCGGAGCCGCGGGCAACAGCTAGTACCCTTTATTATAATTTGTTCTTTAGTGGTTTAACCAGTCCTGTGACGTGGACACACACTGCTCGTTCTTATAATTTAATTACTAAGTACCTAACTTAGTACTAGCCTACATTGAATATGTCCCCACATGTCCAGATTTATTTAAAAAGTCACTCGTTTACAAAAGTATAGTAAGTACCTACCTAAACCTAACAGGTACTTCAGATCAAAATTGATCTCTAAGTGACAACCTTAACCTTTTTGTGCTGGGGAGCTGAATTGCGCTCTATTGTGTGCGAGCAAAGTTGATATTTGTTAAAATGATTTAGCGAAGTGAACCTTCTGTACCTGTACTATTAAGTATTCTGTGGTAGTGGACAAAAACTTTCAATTTAATAAATGTAAGTTTTATCTTTTATTTTTCAGCTCAAACTATTAGTTGATACAGGCAGCACAACTTTGGCCATTGCTTCATATGCTCGTCAGAATAGTAAGGAGTATTTTCATCCTGACAACTCAACCAGTATTTATGATAGTGGAAAAGGTGTAAGTGTATTTGTAAATTATTTTATATGTCTCTATTATTATATACTGTATGATATTCTCGGCTGGACAAATCTTAATGAAATTTGGCAAAGAGATGGATGGTGCCCTGAAGAAATACATAGATACTATGTACCTCGATATCTCGCTATCCTCGATATGTGGCCTCAGGCAACAGCAGTAATAATGAAATTGAATAAACTATTCATTTACAGGTTCAAGCTGAGTACTCTCAGGGTATGTGGTCCGGTCGCCTTATATCTGATTTCATTCAGTTTCCTTCACTATCAAAGTCAGATCTTACTGCGGGTATTGAAATACCTGAAGTCAGATCTGACATTGCATTGATAACGCAAAGTCATAAGTTTTTTATGAATGGGTCTGGATGGCAGGTTAGTGTTTATTATTTATCACTTAATTATTTTAGATTTTTTAATTGTATGATTATAAGAAAAGCTTGTGCTTAATTATTTTATTAACACAATAAGATACATAGTCTATGACTTAATAAAGTAATTGTTATATATTATCTCTACTTATTATACTAAAGTTATAAAGAGGCTGAGTTTGTCTGATTGTTCCTACTAATCTTTGGAACTACCAGTCGAAATTTGAAATAATCTTTAAGCTCAATTTTTGAACAAGGTTATAAGCTGTTTAATCACACTATGAGCCAAGAGTATGTAAATTGCAGTAACAATAAATGATGACTTTAATTAACCCAGATATACCCCAAAAAAACATCCCTGATGTAACCAAATTTGTGGGTTGACCACACTAGAGAAAGGTTATAAATGCTTACCATAAGGTGGGCTGTATGCCTCTACGCCACTGGGGATGAGGGGAGAGCCCTTCCCCACAAAACCTTCATGGGGAGAGCCCTTCCCCACAAAACCTTCATGGTTTGACTGTGGGTTTATCAATCTTACCATGTGGTAGATAGATTTATTAAATAACAAAATTCGGACACATTAACAAATCTGCTGCTCTGTCCTAATTTAAAAATAAAATAATCTAATCTTGTAACTTTTATTATATTTCAGGGCCTCCTTGGACTGGCTTATTTGCCAGTAGGAGCTTGGGGTGAAGGAGTCGTAGTTGAATCCTGGTTGGATTCAGTAGACCGATTTTTAAATAAACAAGTCTCATTCCAATTGAAACTTTGTGGACCATTGAGTCCTTCAAATACCACACATTATGGGTATTTTAAAATGTTAGGTACGTATTATTTATGAAATAGGTATTGATAATGATTAAGTGATTATTTGTAACTCTGGTAATTTGCCACAAACCACCATTATGTCTGAATTAGTGAAACCGCTTTCTATCTTTTAAGCCAAAAGGCGTCCAGTGTTAGACATATTTGTTGCTGGTTATATATTCTGATCAAGTAGGTGGTGGCCGAGCGGGAAAGTAACTGATTTGCACGCAAGATTTGTGCGAGTTCGATCCCAGGCAGTACTAATGTGAATTTCACTTTGTGGAGTTTATATTATGTACTAATCAAATGATTCGCCATCAGCTAACGGTGAAGGAAAACATCGTGAGGAAACTCACATGTCTTATAAAGACATGTCTGATTCACCAACCCGCATTAGGCCAGCGTGTGTGAATAAGGCCTAAACCCTCTCTCTCTTGATAGAGGAGAGGAGACCCGTGCCCAGCAGTGGGACAAATATGGGTTCCTATTATTATATATTCTGATTGGCAAACTTTAAAATAACTTACTTATTAATCACTCATTTCGTTTACTTCTTTTGCTATAATAATAGTTTTTTCTTTTAATTTAAGAACATGATACTATGCAAATATTTCCTTCGTTGTTAAATACCTTTACGCTATGTAGGTATCAGTGATTGCACAGTTAGTTTAGTGGCTTAAGTAGCTTATAGCTTAAGTAGGGAACCTTGCCATTTACCATTGTGTGCGCCGTGTTGTGGGTTCGATCCCCACACAGGACAGAAATTTGTGTGATACATAAATGGTTGTCCCAAGTTTGGGTCTACTTTGTTACCGTTAATTGTATGTTTGCAAAATCCCCCGCGACACAGGGCTTGTTCCCTAGTGCGGAGTGTGGAGTGGGAGTGTCTTTTTAAAAAAGAAAGAATAGACTAAATTTACAAATCCCATGTTACCTTCTCTTAAAGCTGATCATTTTCAATATATTTTGCATTGGGAGAAAACCGAGTAATATGTTTATATGGGTATTTAGTCAATACAAACCTATTCTTCTGCTGTCTCCCAATGCCTAGCGCGTAGCACTATATTTTTTTAAAATATTCTTTCACAGACAACATATCCAATGAAAACTTCAACAAAACATTGCGAACTCCAATTCTACGCAAACGTTGGTATGAAGTTGGTGTGATATCCATTAGAGTAATAAATCCATCAACAACTTCAAATGACAGTCATATTGTAGAAGATTCAGTAATTATTCCCAATGAAGAAATGTGTTTAAAACTCAATGCGGAAAAGGGAATCGTTGACAGTGGAACAACTAATATTAAAATACCGGATAGTTTGTATAGACAGGTAATATTATCCTTCTATTAGAATCAGAAAGGTTCTAGAGTGGCGACCACGAACTGCATGCAGAGTACCTACTCTGCATCTTCCAGTTCGTGTAGTTGTGTTCTAATTGGATGCCTAAGTAGGCTTTCAACTATAATCTTTTTCACATAGCATGGTACGATGACGTTTGATGAGATCCATTCCACGCATCTTATTTTTCGAAAGAAATAAATACAGGAAATACAGAAAATGAACCCGAATTAAATGTACAAAAAATGGTTTTACTATATATTTTAAAACATATTTTGTATTTAATTCTTACTTAAATTTAAAAATAATTAAATGACTGATGAAAAAAATTGAACGTGTCACCGTGGGGATTGACACAATGACATTGTTATAATCGATAATTGTTTGATAAACTATTCAAAATCGGTATCCAAATATTAAATATTAAAGGTGGCTAAGTAGTCCAAATTCGAGCGTTATTCTTTAAAGCTTAAAATTTAAACGTTATTAAGGTTATTTTGTCAAACATATATTTTATTGCATGTAAAAAAGTTAAAAAAAAAATTAAACCACAACAGACTTCTCATGACGAATTATTGACCTTTATTTATAAATATTAATTAAAAATATATAATTTTTATTTCATAATTTAATCGTAAAATCGATTCTTACTTCAAAGTAAATTATATCGTTTAAATTATTAAATCGATATTTTTAAATTCGATATTATCATTACTACATCTCTAGATATTTTAAATGCTAAACGTCACCGTACCCATGCTATGTGAAATTGATTATAGTGTACCAATGACCTAGTAAAGGTTGCAGGCAACCAATGGATAAAATCGGCTCTGGACCGAGTGCTATAAAAATCTTTAAGGGAGGTTTATGGCCTGCAGTGATCGTCTTTTAGCTGAGATGTTGATGATGATCTGCATCAGAGTTGGAATAGTGTAATTTTTCTCTATGAGTCTTCAACCAAGCTAGAGAATTATAACTAGTAGACCTTCATCAGTGCTGCCTGATGATGTGTTGACCTTTGTACTTATAAGCTTTAATTTTTCAGGTTGTGGATGAACTAAAAAGTGTTTATCGGAACTCTCAAGTGCTTATATTAGATGAATTCTGGTATCAAGGAGAGGTAAATATATAAACTTTTTTTTGTGATAAACACTATTAAACTTTTGTTAAGAGAGGTAGACTAAGGAAGGCCCTCCTTGCAAAAGCTCACAGCAAATTACTACGTATAGCGGTGTAGTTGAGTACAGGTCTTTGGTGCTTATGAAGTGCATTTTTGAAGAAACGTTTTCCTAGCCCAGAGATTCTCGAAATCAAAGACCTGATACATTTTTTTTTTAGGTCGGCAACACGCAAGTGGTAATTCAAGCGTCTATAGGCTACCGTTACTGCATACCATGATAGCTACCAAAATAGTATAATTTTTTATTTTTATTTTGTGTTAAATTTGTTGAATAAAATTGTATATGTATTGTATGTTATAGCTGTAATGTTTTACAGGCTGCCTGCTGGCCAGAGCCTCAAGTCTGGACGTTGCCGTGGTTAGCTATAGACCTTCTTAGTGCTGATGCTGACAATCAGTATTTTACATTAGAAATACCACCTCAGGTAAATTTATACTTTTTTTCTTATTTATTCTATTGGCAAAAAATGATATTTCATGTTCCGTTTGTGAAATAAATGATTGAGCATGAATGGGTACTATTTATATTTATTTATTTATTTGATAGTCTAGTCACTTTGACCAGATAATCATAGCTATTAATGACGAAAACTAATCATTTTATGAATCACAAATTCACTAGAGATACAAGCTACCTATATAGTCTTCTTCACTGACCCGAACTACTGTTATTTTCTATTATGCGCTCGTCAATGAGCCAAATTTTGTTTTAAAAACTCAGTTACACTGTGAGAAGAAAAAAATACCGGAATCGTTAAATGAATAGGTAGAATTAGTGTAATGTTACTACAACTAGTAAACATACTTAGGTATAGACACAAAATAGGGTGGGAATCAAACCTACAATCTCTGACTTGGCAATCAGGGTCACTGACCACGAGTACCAGTAATTAATAACAATGTATTTTCGATTTCAGAACTATATGCGAGTTGTTGGAGTATATAACAGCAGCGATAGGTCGGGATCAGTGTCCGAATATTGTTACAAGCTAGGCTTAGAAGAAGGAGGAACGGAGACAGTGCTAGGATATACTGCTATGGAAGGATTACAGGTATTAATTTGATTTTTTATACCACCTAGGTGACAAATAACTGTACGGACCACCTTTTTTTTACACTTCCAAAGCGGCAAACAACACATACGGCCCGCCTTATGGTAAGCAGGTACCGTAGCCTATGGACTACAATACTTTTTTTATACTAGGTACTTGGGTGGCTAAGAAGCATACGGCCTCGCCTGATGTTAAGCAATTACTGTAGCCTATGGACGCCTGCAATACCTTAGATATCATTTGCGTGTTGCCAACCCATTCTTTTACACCAGGACTTAAGATGGGAGTATTCCTAGGATAGGAATACGCGTATGTCAAAACGCATACCTAAATGAGCGCTGGAGATCTGTACTTACACACAGGAACACAACTACACCGCTGTGTGTAGTTATTTGGGTGTGGTCTTCTGTAAGGTGCAGGTCCTTCCCCAGTCGTGCTTGCACGCTAGTATGGTGCCCTAACTCTCTTAAAATATACCTAGGGCATCACTCGTGTTTTTTTATTTTTTTAACCAGGGTTTCGTGTAACCCTGGGTTACCCATAACACAAAACCGTTGCTTAACCAGCATAATCATCCTGTATTCCTAAAATACAGGAAGCTTTTCCTATTCTAATCAGCCAAATGGATTTTAAATAAGAAAATGATTTTATTTTCAGGTACTGTTCAACAGATCAGCCGGCTGGATCGGCTGGCAATCCTCTGACTGCGGTTCAAACGCCAGAATAACAGGTCCTTACAACGTAACCAAATCTTTAAAATCGACCTGTCAACTAATAAGACCAGTGTCTGAAGTGCCTGTATCGATAAGAGCGGCCCAATGGTCGCTGTGTGCCATATCTATAATAGCTGCAGCTGTACTACTGTATTTATTAGCTCCTTGTGTAAAAACATTCTTTGTAAGAAGACTGCCAAGTTCTCAACAAATTTCCCTGTCTCAAGCAGCGTTAGTTGAACAGGAAAATGCGTAATAGTGTTGTAGTATGTTTGTGATAACTTGAGGTGGATTTCACCTAACTCGGTATGAGTCTTGTAACAAATTCGATGGAATCCACCTTAAATAGTAATCATTGTAGTAGTATGCACGTAATATAAGGTGGATTTCACCTGACTCGGTGTGAGTAGTTCATATCTAGTTTGGTGATATCTATCTTAAATTACAAGTGTTGTAGTATATATGTAAAGTCAGGTGGATTTCACCTAACTCGGTATGACATAAATGAGTCCTTGTGTAATATTAAAGTCAGTCAATAGTGCATAAGTATCATCAATGGCCTTGCCAATAATTATGTTCAAACGTAATTTAGATAAGTGAGTAAATGTACCAATGAACAAGCAATGCTTCATAATATGATACAAGTTTTGAAAGAAAGTTTAACACAATATTTTCTTGGCTTTACCAAACTTGCTTCTTGTAATTTACGTGTAATAATGACGGATTCGATTTCGTTTAAAACTAGTTCCGTTTGGAAACTAAATAAAACTATGACTATTGATAATGATAATTACTAAATATCTGACAGTAAAGACGCAAAAAACGCAGCATTATGGTTTAATAATAATAATAAGCAGCCGTAAATAAAATCATAAAATCTATTAATTACGGTCATTAAATAAATACTACCTACCATTAAATACGATTATATAATAAATTAATGTAATAATTTATTATACCTGTAATAAAAAGATGGCATCCAAGCAGTAAAGAAAATATAATGTACTTAAAGTATCATATTATTAAGTATACCTACAAATTTTATAACCAAGCCTTTTGTAAAAAACGCATCCTTCTAAATCAGCATAGGTTATTTAGAAGGATGCGTTTTTTAGGAAACGTTTTCCTATACCAGGAATATCTCATCACAAAACCTAGTTTTTTTTTCGGGTCGGTAACACCCGAATAGCTGCTTATAATCAGGCAGATTGTATGCTTATTTATCACCTAAGTAGTATAAAATAATGCCATCTCTATTTTATCAGCGTGTAAGACAAAGACGAACATAAAAATTGCTACACAAATCTTCTGTTGTGTATATTTTCTAAAATTAGTCTAATTAGTCTTTCAAGAGTGATTTTCTTATAGATAGTTGTAGGTTTAAGGTAAGTGGAACTGCATTTTTCAGTTAGGGCAGCCATAAGTAGTTCAAATGAGAATGTAAGTTTACCTTCTTTTTTTATTCTTAGTTGTGCAATTGTTAAATTTGCCAAAAAAATCATTGATACCTGCTACGTGTGATTAAAATAAAATGTCTATATTGACACAAGTGGGTCCGTAAAAAGTAGGGCATCTAGTTTCTTGACCTTTTTACTGAAAGCACTTAACGTCGGATCTATCCTACTCTGACTTGTTTTCTTCTGATGCGTCAAATGGGTATCAATTTTACTAAAATGAATTGTATATGGTGGTTGCGTATGGTTAACTCACATTTTTGTGCCGGTGCCGTAAAATGTTTTGATAAGATGATAAATATATAAATTAAAAATAAGTTTTTCTTATAAATAACATAAAATGCATTTAGTTGGATTTGACATGCTGTTTTTGAAATGGAATTTATATCTACGTGACATTTGCAAAATAATTTATACTTTTAAACATTTTTTTTAAGAATTGAAAATGTAGAATGCGATAGCCTTTTGACATAATACGCAAGACACAACGTTAGAGTAGTATTAATCTAGCGTAAGCAGTGACATGGTTTTTTGACCCATTTAAAATATTTAATCAATGCAATCCGAATACGATTCTGGTCTGTAAAAATTTTTTTTGTAAGTATTTAATAATAATCGAATACCAAAATTTAAAAAAGGTAGCATCATAGGATATTCAGGGCATTGTGGTATTTTATATACTCTCAAAGAGTAGCGTTTTATTTTTATATAAGTCTGAATAGGCAGGTATTAGGTTAGTTGACTATTTTAATAGAACTTTTTTAGGTCATATCTTGATGCATAATTTTAATATTTATTAAGTAAAGTAATAGTTTTCTTGATTATTATCACATTCTAGGTATTTATTATATCTGCATTTGAAACCATACAAAAGGAGGAAAATAATATCATTTTGGGCACTTCAGATAACACTTATATATATTTGATATTTCTCGATATTGAAGTCACAAATTGCCATAAATTATTATATTTATTAAAAATCTACGCTTAATATTTATATTCTTATAATAATAGTGTCAATAACAATGAAAGTGCATACAAATTACAAAACTGAATAAGGGTCTATTTACACCATGTAAGCTTTCATGATGATCATGATGATGATGATGATGATGAAACTTTGCAATGTAATTCTCATGTTTTTTTTTGGTCTTAATATTAATTGATCGTGAATGAAAGCATGAGAATAAACCTTGTTACTGAAAAACTTGGTATAAATTAACCTTTACAAGCACAAAATATAGTACAAATACTTCAGATAGTAGACCTTCGAAGTTAGAGCCTTTTGCGTACATCATGAACAGCAGAATACGCATAGAAATATAATACGCAGCACGCATACATCCATTTTAGGTGAATTTAAAATATATAAATAGATTATAAGAGATAAGCAAAAAATATTTTGAAAAAGAGAGACAACAATATTTTCACAATACCGTGCTCATTATAAATAAAGTGCGCTTAGTTTCTTGTCTTTATGAAGTCGTAAGAAAGGACTCGTCTATAAATTGTTTTATCGAAGGGTACTACGACAGGTTCGTGCGCTTATTCAGCACAACTAATTACGCTCTTTATATGCACAAAAACCAGTGGTATATCTCGCTCTCTCGTTTTTTTAAGGAGTGAATGAGATGCACATAACTATTTCAGTATTTTGTTCTATGTGAGGTCTAATATATTTTGTACTTAATGTTGTCATTCGTTAAATTGGTTAGGTATATAATTTTATTACGCTTACATTTGATTTAGGTTTCATGTAGTTAGTTATTTGTATTAAGGCTAATATTCTCTTACGGGCTAGCACCCTGCATATTTAGTGTACTCTGCATATTTCACTATGAATTATGTACTTTATTTATTTAAAATCTTTGCACAAAAATGTGTACAAAGACGGTATTCTTACCAAAGGCCTCTAGATACCAGTCAACTTTTGATTGATTATATAGAGTAAGACGCGGAATTTAGAATTTTGACGATCTATTGTGTCCGGCATGCGTATACGCCACGTCAAAATGTTATTAAAATCCCTTTTAAATGATTACTACTACTGCTACTACAGCAGTTTAAAGTTTGTTCTTTTTTAAAAACTTTGTAACGATATGTTATGTGTCGAAGTATTGTAATTGTGTTACTATCTTTATTATTATAATTTTATAATATTTATTTTTATTTTATTATTATATAATATTTATTTTAACAATTGACAACTGACTTCCTAAGTTGTTAATATATTAATATGTACACACGGCAACGGAAATATATATACAGGGCCGCTATATGAAGATAAACCATCCTTCTAAATTATTTGATGTATGTTTGTTACTTTTTAATGCTAAATTAATTTTACTGCCTCGGTGGTTCAGTGGTCGCAGTATGCGCCTGCTGTGCACGAGGTTGTGGGTTCGATTCCCACACAGGGCAAAACTTTGTGTGACCCACAAAGAGTTGTACTGAGTCTGGGTGTAATTTGTGTCCGTTAATTGTATGTTTGTAAAGTCCCCCGCGACACAGAGCTTGTTCTCTAGTGCGGGAGTTGTCTTTTTAAAACAAACAAACAATGAATGCGAAAAACTATTAAAGGGATCTAGATGAAATTAGGCACAGACATAGATTATAGTCTGGAATAGCACAAAGGTTTTTTTTATCGCGATAACTGACATCCACGCGGGCGGAGCCGCGGGTTGTATATATTTCTGGAGAATTAGGTAATAGTGTACAATTAGACTAAACCTACAGATAAATATATTTCACAAAAATACATACTTCCATTGGTTTTCTTAAAAAACGTATCTTCATATAGCGGTCCTGTATACATACCTCTGTTGCCGTGGGTACCTAATTATAATTAATCTTGAAAGAGAAAGATTTTGTGCACAAATTATCTGAACTGTAGACAAATAATAGGTAGAAGATGTCTAATTGTTGGACATCATTCATGATTTTATAATGTATTTTAAAGATTTGACTATCTGTGAATAATAATACAAAGTATTTATAAGGTAGCTTATACATTAAGTACTTATAAGTTTTAAATAAATGTAAGATAACATATTTGCGTTCCAACGAAGTAAAATAACGAATGAATTATTCCTACTTTTTGTAGAAATGAATAATAGCTAGTCGATCAATGAAATAAGTTCATTTTAAGTCCCAATCCTCGAAAATTGACGCATTAAGAAAAATATGTCTCTACAAAATGGCTAGTAGCCATCCTGACTGATCTCGCGGCATCTTATTCCAGATATTTATTTTATATAAAAGAAAATATTGGTTTTGATTCCGTCGTATATTACAGCTATTATAGATGATGTGTGATATTATTGCCTGGCTTGAAATAAGAAGCGCTAATTAGAAAAGGCAATGCGTTTGTGTTTCGCCATCTGGGGCAGAAAGACATCTGCATGGTGTCAATGAGTCTTTAAAAATATTCCGCAGTTTTGACATTATTTTTCCAGATATCACTGGTGAATAAATACAGTGGGAATTATTGAAAACATAATCGATGTTTACTTATAGGGATATGTCGATGAAGATATTTTAGTCTATTTTATAATATCATTTTTTAACTGAGGTTGTAGGCAATAGAATTTGCTAAGTATTTATTGTGTGATATCATTTTCTTGTATGTAGTTTTTTAATTATTTTCTTTGTGAATTGGTAACTAATCTTGTGTTTCTTTGTATCTTTTGTAAAATATGTCGACCAATTTAGGCAAAAGGGTGAAATGCTAATATAAATTGAAAAAATATATTTACAAATAATAAAATTGATCTAACGTTTGAGGTTTATTTTTTGTTGTTTTAATTACCTTTGTTTTAATGATCTCGATAGCCGAGTGGGTAAGTAACTGACTTGTAACATATGAGGTAAAAGTCCCATCATCTTGACTAGCAGTATCAATTACACAACAAATTAAGGTAGGTAGGTGCTTTTACATTTTCACGATTTGTACACATATTATTAAGTACTATAATGGACAACGGGTCTAAATCGCGTTATATTTTAAAGATTTTGTTACCTTTTTTGTTTCCCGACGTTTCGGTCACTGCAATTCGCAATTCGAACGATTTAGACCCGTTGTCCACTATAGTGATAAAATTAAGAGGTACCTAAGTAGGTACCTACCTACTGAATAGTTGCACGGATCAATAGATCTGCAAAGTTAAGCAAACTTTCCGCTGTCAACCCACAGGTTATAACATATAGACCATTTTCTAAAAACACAGTATAATACCTACACCTACATAATACCCTTACGTGCCTCACAAAGCCGGCCGGCTGATTCTCTAAGAAACAGCGATGGCAAACTGACAGTTGTGATCGCAAACTGACAGTTGTGATTGGTCGGTGACGGCACAATCTATTGACTAAACGTCAAAAAGGGCTCTTACGGAATACCTACCGATTTTCAATTGACAGCCAGATTTTGCTCGGTTTTTGCGGTGGCTCGGCTTTTGCTCTTACGGAATGCCCCTGCGGATCGGATTGCCGTTCCATCAGACTATGGAGTAAAGGAATAGAGAATGCATCTGTGTTATTGCGCACACACTTGTCCACTATTATGGTTAATCTCCGTTGATGTTGGACGCTGCGCTGTGACTGAAATCAGCCTGGAGGACCAAACTAAGATTTGCAAGGTACTTAAGTATGGGGTACCTTAGTTCCTTTATTTCAAGTTGAACGTAAAACCTATTGAAAAGTTAACTTTTTTTTTGTTCTTTTAAAAAGACAACTCCCGCACTAGAGAACAAGCTCTGTGTCGCGGGGGACTTTACAAACGTACAATTTAATGGACACAAATTGCACCCAGACTCAGAACAATTCTTTGTGGGTCACACAAAGTTTTGTCCTGTGCGGGAATCGAACCCACAACCTCGTGCACAGCAGTCGCATACTGCGGCCACTGGACCACCGAGGGAGTCAAATGCTAGACTATACCTGCTGCTCCGTCCACTTGAATCCATTGCATAGATCGATTGATGGATCCTAGTACACTTTTTACCTATAATATAATAGGTAAGTACCTACACATTGTATCGGTAATGTACACCTAAGTATAGGTTTCTAGTAGGTCAGGTCAACCGAGATAATCCTTACAAATATTATAAGTAAATGTGAAAGTTTGTAAGAATGGATGGATGTTTGTTACTCTTTCACGTAAAAACTACTGAACGGATGAAATTTGGCACACAGATAGATTATGGTCTGGAATAACACAGGCTTTTTGCAGCGATAACCGACATCCACGCGGGCGGAGCCGCGGGCAACAGCTAGTATGTAATATAATTAAATACATTACTTTCAATTTAAAAAGGTATCAACATAAATGAAGGTACATTTTAAAACGTAGGTACCTACACAACATTCTTTAAAGAAAAGAAATAGCTATTCAAATGTTCTAAGTTCGATTAAATAATTCAGTCGCCAAGCGTTCTGCGGCAATTTGCATAGAAACGAGGGCGGACAGAAGTCGCGATTCGAAACTGAAATTAAATTGCGATTATTCCGAGATTGGAAAGAATCGCGCCTAATGCCAAGACGATAGGGTTACCATTTATTTTAGTCTTAAGTATCTACTACTATATATCTAGTACTACTAGTACTGCACATAAATACTTAGTTATCTATTAGTAGGTACCTAATATATTTTATCTATAATAAATATGAAAAGCAATCTAGGTACCTACTTACTTAGGTATGTGTAAATTTAATATTAGGTAGATACCTAAGTAGTAAATAGCATATTATGGGATAGTAGAACCAATGAAAGCCTGCCTCTCTCTCTCTTGCCTTAGTCCACGAGCTGATGTGGTACATCTGTCGTAGACCTGGAAGCGCTCTAGGAGTTATAACAACATATTACCTACTCTATAAAGAGTAGGTACGTATTTAAATAAAAAAAACCTGAACGTGAAATGAATTTTTCGTAGTTCAATGCCTACATCTCTGTTTTAATCGTTACTTTGAAATATTAGGACGTTGTCCGGGCAAACTCTGACGGATGGTATTCCGACTGGTAAGTAAAAAAAAATATACGCTACGGAATTTCTCGTTACGGCGCGCGGCGACTTCTTACAGATTGTTGTGGATTAGGTACCTACTAGAGATGATATTAACAGTTATTTAATTTTAAAAATAGAATGAACATCTAATCGCTTTGGAATGTTATTTACTTAATTACTTTTTTTTATTAAGATAAGTGGGTACTTACCAACCTATAGTTTTTTTGTATACCTACAGGTTTTGATTTTTTGCGATGGCTGTTCAAGGATATTAAGTGGCTAATAAAAACTTATCTGTATATTAATCTTAGCTATAAGGTAATAAATTATTTATTTTAAATGCGCGTATGGTAATCCATCACCTGAGTTTCCTGATTCACTCTAGCATTTCTCTACAGAAAACCAGAACTAATTTACATGGCCTGGAAATCAAACCTGGACATCAATACTATAGTCACAATTTAAGCACCACAGAGGTGCTTGTGACTGCACTGTATTATAAAATCATTCTCATTCTAATTCGTATTTTAAGAGTATTCAACTTTGAGTTAAGCTCGCCTCTGTACATGATATAATATTTTATATGTTTGATATCTGTCCTATATCTTTTCTTTTGTGTACCTACGTAAAGCATACAGACAAAGGTACAATTCGGCGGACTCATAAACTCCCAACTCATAAATTTTTGTTCATACAATTTTTTGTTCAATGTAGGAATCGAATCCACGACACGTCTCTGAAAAATGTCACAGGTACCCACTTAAAATACACACGGATTTGACAGACATTCTTCAAAAAAGAATGTCAGTCAAATTTGGCTTAGGAATTCTTCAAAAAAGGAACTCCTTACTCGAAAAATTAATTACCATATAACTATAAGATTTTTAAAAGGTCGGCAACGCGTGATTGATACCTCTGGTGTTGCAAGCGTCCATAGGCTACGGTTACTGCTTGCCATCAGGTGAGCCGTATGCTTGTTTGCCTTATTAGTTGAACGAGAGGGCGAAGTTCTCAGAATCTACTGTAACAATCCAGCATTTGTATGTATCCTTACCTACTAATATTATAAATGTGAAAGTTTGTGAGAATGGATGGACGGATGTTTGGTACCTACTCTTTCACGTAAAAACTACTTAACGGATCTGGATGAAATTTGGCACAGAGATAGATTATGGTCTGGAATAACACATAGGCTACTTTTTACAGCGATAACTGACATCCACGCGGGCGGAGCCGCGGGCAACAGCTATTACATACATACAAATAGTAGCAATCATGTTTGTACGACGATATCTCAAGTATTTTCGATCGGAACGTCGTGAAATTTGATATGCGAATTAAACAGACAAAGATAATTTTTAAATTTAAAGATGAGCCAAAACGGTCAAGGGTGAGTCGCGAGTTTTCAGTTCGGGGCAAACCACTAGTATAAAAAAAGTGCAACATAAATTACACTTAGGTAGCTAGCTACTAGTAATACCTACCTAGGTAGGTATTAGTCTTTATATCTTAATTAAATCAAGCTATTGTTTAAGTAAGTATAATAAATAATTATTGTTCTCAGATGTGTTTATGGCCAGTTGTTCTAGCTTGACTAGTATCTAGTGTATTTAAGGCAATAAGGTTTATTATTCGTATAATTGGTTACAGTCACGTTTTACACTTAATTACTACATAATTATATCAATAGTGTAGTATCCATTACAAGGATACAGGTAGCACTATATATAAAAAAAAACATATACATACAGATGAACATAGAACCCCCATCATTTTGGAAATCGTAGTATTATCAAAAAAGTATAAATCCGACTACCACGAAAATGTCTTAATTTTTCGGGTAAATATAATTATATTATAGGTATATGCTCACAAATAATGTGGCTTTCTATTGGTAAAATGATTTTCAAAATCGGTTCAGTAGATCCAGAGATGATCACCTCCTACAACCTCACAAACTTTATTTACCTCTATATAATATTAATATAGATAAATAAATTAAAGTACACCTATGCTAATTCTTTTTTGTGTAGTTATGGCTCCATTCGTTTTGATAAACTGATGAGGTCAAGGTGGAGAAAGAGAGAAAGCTAATACAGATTGGTTGGCCGGTGTCTGTAGCTACCGTCTCTTTTGAGGGGTGTAAAGGATGACACAAGTGTTAGGAAATTTGTAAAATAGACAAAAAATATTTACAGGAATACAAATAAGAGGAAGTTAAACAATAAGAACATAAAAATAAAGGAAGATTAGTAAGACATAGAGGAGGGTTAGGTAAGTAGGAGGGAGGAGAATAAATATATGAGGTACCTACAGACTTGACGAGACTCGTAAAAAATAAAGAATGACACGCTAAAAAAAATCGCTAAATTTGGCGAGTTGGCACCTTTCGTTTCTACCTAAAATGTATGCAGGGTTAGTACAGTCAACCACAATAACCATGTGGTATAATAGAGATTCGACTTCAAAATAAAACAAAATTAAATGAACAACAATAAACAGGTATTCAAATGTTTCATATATTCCTAAAATAATTAATTTATATTTTTTCTTAAATACAGAGTCTAAGTACAAAATGGTAAGCACATAATAAGTAGGTAAATCACAGATCAATTTATTTCTATAATACTCAAGTTACTAACTTAAGTTTTATCTAATTTAAATATCATCAGCCTATCACAGTACACTGCTGGACATAGGCGTCCTCAAAAGTACGCTACTTGACACGGTCTTCGGCCTCTTGCATCCAGCTACTCCCAACCACCTTGCTAATCGTCGCTCAGCCTAGCCTGAGGGCACTACGTTTGCCGAGTCGCGGTCTCCACTCGAGAACCCGTCAACTCCTACGGTTTGACTTATTATTAAAAAGATAAGTCAAACCGTAGGAGTATACTCTATATTTTGTCGGTTTATAATTTTCTTTTGGCTCCTACCTACAATGTTAGTAAATATCAATTTCGAGAGCAAACATTTCATTAGTTGTATAATTATATCGGTCGCCATAATTGAATCGATATAAAATTATCAGAGCTACTTAATTATTAAAATGTAATCAAACTCAAAATATTGTTAATGTCATGTTTGAAATACATTTTGCGTGTAATATCACCGCTTTGTGTTAGTAATAATGACTCTAGGATTAGAAACACGTTAATAACATTTCGTTTTTCTTACTCGTACTTGGAAATTAGGATCTGTGAGTGTTTTGAATTAGTTTCTGTGTGTGCGCTCATTTAGGGAAACGTTTTTCTATTCTGGGGATACTTTATCACAAAGTACACGCAAGTGATACCTCAAGTAATAGTCTACGGTAACTGCTTACTGTCAAGCGGGCCGTATGCTTGTTTGCACCTAAGTAGTATAAAAAAAGCGAAGCGGGCTGCAGGCTCAGTATGGTGTTGTACTTCCATTTCTGTATCGCTGCTATTCTAGGACATGTCGTATTCGATTAAATTTTGATAAAACATTACAATTAAAAAAATATATATCAAGACAGATTATAAATGCGAAAATAACTCTGTTTGTATGTATGTTTCTTACCTTTTCACGACTAAACGGCTAAACGGATCTTAATGAAATTTGGTACCCTGGGTTATCGCGATAGGGCGGAGCCCCGGGCTACAGCTAGTATGCTATAATTATAATTCTTTTTTTTTTTTTTTTTTTTTTTCTTTCTTTTTTTTTTTTTTTTTAAAAAGACAACTCCCGCACTAGAGAACAAGCTCTGTGTCGCGGGGGACTTTACAAACATACGATTAACGGACACAAATTACACCCAGACTCAGAACAACTCTTTGTGGGTCACACAAAGTTTTATCCTGTGTGGGAATCGAACCCACAACCTCGTGCACAGCAGGCGCATACTGCGGCCACTGGACCACCGAGGCAGTCAAAACATCGCACTGGTGAGGCCGCGTGCAAAAGCTAGCTAATAATAATTCACAGATCATTTATTTCCAAGAGTGTCGGGGTCATCAAGTTTTACTATAAGCGATTAATTATTACCTACTGGCCTTTTAACAGGTGTTTTATATACATATATACCAAGACATCAAACCAGGTAAGTATAGCTCCTTGCTAATTTTAGCGTCAGGTCATATACCTATTAATATAGCGACAAAACAGGTTACTGGCGAAGTGCAAAACCTGCAAAGAATATGACCCAATTAATGTAAATTGACTGATTGAGAACAACGGAGACTAGCCATCTGCGCGGGAGATATTATAGTGCATAAGTGTGTGCGCAATCAAAAGTGCACTTTTTATTCCCTCACTCTCATAGTTCGATGGGACGGCAATCCAACACTACCGGAGAGATTAGGCGTAGGACCAATAGCTTGACGGGCTTTCCGAGGCACGGGGGTTTGTAAATACCGCCAATTACCAAACTCCGGTCATCTACTGTGAATGTCTTGACAGGAAAACCCAATATAAATTTTGTGTCCGAAGACCCGGGACCTCGTGATCAGCAGTTACATACATTGGTTATTGAGCTACCGAGGCAGTCTTAAACGCTTAAAGTATAGGTTGATATTAACACGGACTAATAATGTCCGTATATTATTTCCAATAGTAACATATGCGACAGCAACCCACCTGATGATAAGGGTTTACGGCCGTTTATAGATTTTGGCAATGACGAGTGTTGGCGTGCTCTTCAGTCAAATATTTAAAACGATAGTATATGCTTCCGAGTAGCGGTGTTGGCTGAATTTCACTTTGTAGAGTTTATAATATGTACTAATCAAGTAATTCGCCATCTGCTAATGGCAAAGGCAAACATGTCTTAGAAGAAATTCTAAAGACATGTCTGATTCACCAACCTGCATTAGGCCAGCGTGTGTGAATTAAGGCGTAAACCCTCTCTCTCTCTTGATAGAGGAGAGGAGACCCATGCCCAGCAATGGGATATATAGGTATAGGTTGCTATTATTATGTGCTTCCATCGAATATTTAAAACTGAAATTATATAATAGTCATTTTACTGATGTCGAAATTTTTGCATCTTGCATTGTTTAGAAAAAACATAGAAAAAATCATAAATAAATTTTAAATAACCTTTATGTATTTATTGTCTTGAGTTAATCTTATACGTACCTATATACCATACTGGGTACAATATTGTGTACCCAGTTTTAATAATTATTATGGGCAAAGAACCAGAAAATATATGGTACCAAATATTTGTAATGGATTGCCAGCCGATATAATAAAAGACTGCTTTTCTAAATACACATTCAAACGCAAAAGCAAGGAATTTTACTTAAATAGATTTATGTCAACAATTGTTTAATAAGAGTAGTAAAGTTTATTGTACCTATAGCATAACAATAGATGCGATTAAGTAATATGCTAATTTAGTTAATAATAATATATAATAAGTAGAATGTTGTTAATAATTATATTGTGTTAAGGAGGGAGTACTCTTTCTGCCAACAAATTGCTGTGCAGTTTGGCGGATGGTAATATATTGTTACGACGCACAGGTTGGCCCTAAAAACTACCGCTATCTGAAAACAATAGCTATTCATAAAGTGTCTCGAACAATACAGAAAAACATCATAAAGAGAACAAAGGATGAATAGCGGTCGAACGGAACGTGCGAATATGAACCTTAGTGTTTAGGCACAAGGTTTATGGCACTTAGCACGATGACTTGTTTACATCATGAAAGAACGTTCGAGTAACGGGTTTCTTCGTAAAGACGTTACTATAACTTACTACGATCCTCGCGTATATTCTCGATTCCGTGGCGAGTGATATATAAGGGGCCGACGTGCGGCGGACAGTCAGTCTTGGTTTTTTTTTTTTTTTTTTTTTTTTTTTTTTTTTATTGTTATCTAAAGAAATACAATTTAATAACTTAAACTAATTCGCCAAACTGCAAAACAGTTTGTTGGCGAAAGAGGCGCTCGTTTTGCCTTATCTATGTAGGTATTATATACTTTAACAGAATATAATATTAACTAATCTTATCTAACAAATAATAATATAATTTTAAAAAATATAAATAAATAATAGTTAGGCTGTAATACTAGGAAGCATGCTATTTTTCAAAGTGTGTTTGAGGCTAATAACACTAGTTTTGTCCGGGTTTAGATTTCTTAAACAATCGTTCTTATTGTACAATACAGGTGTTAGGTACCGCCTCGTTCTTTGTCCATAATAGTTATTAACTCGCGGTATTACAAATCTTCCTAGTCTAACCTGTTTTGTACAATATTTATGAGATTTGTGTTCTTTAAAATCATTTATATAAAACTGTTCAATAGCTACATTGTACTCAACTTTAGTATGTACTGGTAATATTTTACATATTTTAAATAACTCTTCATAGTTTGATTTACATTTTTTTCTTACTTTTCTATGAACTAGATATTTCATGAGTCTAATTTGCAACTGTTTTATATAATCGAGCTGAGTCTTAAATGTGAGACCGTAGCTGCTAAGGCCATAATTAATCAAAGAGTCCGCAAGTGCATAGTACAGTACATACATTACTTTTTTATTTACAAAACAATTTAAGTGATAAAATTTACCCAGAATTGATCTCAGTCTACCACAAACATCGGATACATGTATTTTCCAGTTCAAGTTACGATCCACTGTCAATCCAAGGTACCTGTAGTTTTCTACTTGGTCTATGCTAGCACATTGACAACAAGCTTTATTATTGTGTAAGCACTCATAACTATGTCCCACCACTTTTACTTTAGACCCATCGTTTTAAACCTACTGTACGGCGAAAAAATGTGCATAACTTTAGTTTTTAATAAATTTATGATTATGCCATTATCATGTGCCCATTTGGTAATGTTCTCAAAGTCAGCCTGTATGTGACTTTGCGCGTCGCTGATGTTTTTAGAAGCGTATAATAAACACATGTCATCTGCATACATTAGTACCTTGCTATGTTGGACAACATTAATGACACTGTTTACATGCATTATATACCCAACCGGACCAAATACTGAGCCAGTCGGTACTCCGAGGCGCACACTTACCTCGTCTCCGATTGTACCGTCTACTAATGTACGAAGTGTTCTATTTTTTAAATAGCTTCCAAACCAACGATTGATTGGGCCTCTGATTCCGCATTCGTCCATCGCTCGTAGTAACACGTTATGTTCTAGGGTATCGAAAGCTTTTTTATAATCAATAAACACAGCTAAAACAAACTTACCCTCGTTCAGACTATTGTTAATATGGTCCGTGAAGTGCGCAAGCGCCGTGGTGGTGCAGCGTCCTCTCCGAAATCCATGCTGCGCATCCGATATAATATTGTTTTTTTCAAGAAACGTACTTACTTGATTTACTATAACTTTTACTATAACTATGGTTGAAGAGTCTTAGTTGAGTCTTCGTTGAGCAGTCAACGAGTCTTCACTGAGAAGAAGACAGCGATACAGGCGATATATCGGGACGATATTGGAAGACTTTAGTGAAGTGTTTTGTGTTATAGTGAAGAGTTTAGTGAGTGAACTGTTATAGTGTGTAATTGTGTTTGCGGTGTATTGTAAGTGACATTGTGTGTTTTGTGCTGAAGTACTAATATACTCGTTATCGCGTAACCTGGCATTTTAATCGAACCCTATCCTGACAAGTACCTATTGTTGTCGTCATTGAACATAACAATTAGTGTCAGCGGTAGTTCGTAACATTGGTCTCAGAGTTGGGACGTAACATTGGTGTCAGAAGCGGAATGTCAGTCACACTACGCGACGGAGACGAGGGAGTATACACGCAACAGTTGACGACAGAAGTGCAAATGCCTGTCAGACCGAGCGACGGTGACAAGGGGGCATGCACTCGTCAACAGGCTGTTTTAGAGTCTTGTGAACCTGCTCAGGAAGATAATAGCACAGGACAGACTATTCGGGGTACCTCTACGGCCCGAATGACCACGTCTACTGTGTGTGATATGTTAATCATCTTGGCCACTATGCAAGACTTCCAACGTCGATATAAAGAGAGCCTACGCCGAACTGAAGAGAGCCTATGCCGAAGAACTGAGGAGATACAACGCCAAGCTGAGGCAAGACTTATGCAGATTTTACAAGTTCATAGGGAGGCTCAGCGCCGAAATGTGCAAGAGCTAACGCGGATCTGCGACTCCATAAAGCTTCAGCCTATCACACATCAAGCTATGGAAGACGTCAGGAACAGCCAACGTGAAGGTACGGAGGACGTCAAGGATCTTCATCTTCAGAGGCAAGATATGGAGAACGTCATGGATAGCCAAGGACAAGCTATGGGGAACGTCAAGGATAACTACGATGAAGCTATGGAGGACGTCAAGGTTAGCTTTGGTGAAGCTATGGGGGACGTCCAGGATAGCTGTGGTGAAGCTATGGGGGACGTCAAGGTTAGCTATGGTAAAGCTATGGGGGACGTCCAGGATAGCTGTAGTGAAGCTATGGGGGACGTCAAGGATAGCTATAGTGAAGCTATAGAGGACGTTAAGGATAGCTATGAAGAGGCTATGGAAGACGTTAAGGATTACCGACGTGAAGTTATGGAGGACGTCAGGGATCTTCAGAGGCACGTTACGGAGGACGTCAAGGATTGCCAGCGGTATGCTATGGAGGACGAAGTCAAAGTGTCTACGAGAAAGGCGGATTGTAGCGAGGCAGCTGTATCAGAACCGGGCCCCGAAACGTTGGACATGCAGAAGAAAGAAGATCTAGTGAGGGAACTGAAGAAATATAGCGGACATGAGGATATTGGTGGCTACGGCGGACGCGACGGATTCCGCACTGTTGAACGTGCTGGATTAGCACGAAGAGAACATAACTGTGCATTTATGTATAGAACTTTTGGTGAACAGGATCGTGACCCACCGCCTAAGAGAAGATGGCTATGGGTTGAAGAAGAAGTGATTACTCTGCAGACCCGCGACAGGAATCGTGCGGGTGCCGTGCAGACATGCCGAGTGACAGACCATACCTATATGGAGATGTTGCTCGGGACGAGCAAGTTTAAGAGGGGGGCAGTGTTACGACGCACAGGTTGGCCCTAAAAACTACCGCTATCTGAAAACAATAGCTATTCATAAAGTGTCTCGAACAATACAGAAAAACATCATAAAGAGAACAAAGGATGAATAGCGGTCGAACGGAACGTGCGAATATGAACCTTAGTGTTTAGGCACAAGGTTTATGGCACTTAGCACGGTAACTTGTTTACATCATGAAAGAACGTTCGAGTAACGGGTTTCTTCGTAAAGACGTTACTATAACTTACTACGATCCTCGCGTATATTCTCGATTCCGTGGCGAGTGATATATAAGGGGCCGACGTGCGGCGGACAGTCAGTCTTGGTTGAAGAGTCTTAGTTGAGTCTTCGTTGAGCAGTCAACGAGTCTTCACTGAGAAGAAGACAGCGATACAGGCGATATATCGGGACGATATTGGAAGACTTTAGTGAAGTGTTTTGTGTTATAGTGAAGAGTTTAGTGAGTGAACTGTTATAGTGTGTAATTGTGTTTGCGGTGTATTGTAAGTGACATTGTGTGTTTTGTGCTGACGTGCTAATATACTCGTTATCGCGTAACCTGGCATTTTAATCGAACCCTATCCTGACAAGTAACTATTGTTGTCGTCATTGAACATAACAATTAGTGTCAGCGGTAGTTCGTAACAATATGTATCACTGTATGATTTCATAATAAAAACTTTAATTTTTTTTTTTTTTTTTTTTTATATAAAAATTAACGGCATCACGCGTGAACGGCTGGACCGATTTCACTAATTCTTTTTTTGTTGTGTTTGTTATTGTCAGGAGAAGGTTCTAATGTAAAAAAAATAAGAAAGATGCGCTGAAAATAGTTGAACCCGGACGAAGTCGTGGCGGGCCACTAGTAATATATATAAACATATTAGTTTAACCCAGTCACGGACAGTGATGTGACCACAGTGGATTTTTTGTTGTCATAACGTATATAGACACGTATATTTAAATCTGTAGGTATATTGTACTTACTCGTACTTAAAATAAAAATACGCATAATAATATGTGGATAATGGAGCTGGTTACATTGTGAGTAAATTGTATATATATAACGTTATTCATGTAAACTGTCAATGTAATTGTTAATTGTCCTAAATAAATGAAAAAAAAAAACGAAGTTGTTCCGAGTTTCGGTCGTTGTCATTTCAACATTGACGACATGGCGGAGAGATACATAGTAGAACCATCGAAAAGAAGTAGTAATATTAATATTGATCTTAAATATCACAAAGAAATTGTCTAAGCGATTATAATAGATAATCAGTAGATGAACAGTAGGTACAGTAATAATGTTGATGTAATGAGATTAAAAGGTTTAAATCTGGGGCAAGGGAGTGCCCCTGCGGCAAGATGCTAATCCCACCACCTTTTATTCGGGACAATCCCACCCACATGCCCAACGCTGTGACTCATGTGAGCCAGAATTAACAGCGGAGTAACCAACTGATACACCGAGCTTTGACACTCGTGCGTCCCGTGAACAACTAAACCTAGTGCCTTGGACCCCGCAACGAGTTTGATCAGAAGTGAATAGGGCGAGTTAGATAGAAAAATATTCAACTCCCTCCATAGCAAAACTTAGGTAGGTTATAGGTTTGTAACCTATGAAAAGGAGCACCACGGAGAACAATTAACTACAGGAACTATGTGAGTTTGATAGTTATGATATGTATGGCAAACGTTTAAACGCATGGAAATTCCTAATTCGCGCCAAGACGACTTCAAAGTAGCGATCTGATCTCAGCGGTGTGATTGGGTCCTTAGTCTTTGAATAAGAACATATCGGCATATACATCCTTAGTATATGCCGATATGTCCTACAAAACTTCAGTCTTAATCGCTTATCAATTCAATTCTATAATAAATTTATATTATAACCTGCGATGATTTACTCTTCAGATCAAAGTTTATAACATCTACAAACAATCTTAAAACTAAAGATGAATCTGTTACTTTAGTTCAATTAACACAATTTTTGCATCAATTAGAAGGATCGTGTTAATTGAATATATCACGTCAACAATATCTATACAAATAAATAAAATTGGAGTGTCTGTTTGTAATATTAAAATAACCTCTTTTTACTAAATGTATACACGTTACATATACCAAAATAATATTTTGTACAATTTTTGTCTGTGTGTTTGTGGCGGCTAATCTCTGAAACGGCTGGACCGATTTTGATGTCAGATAGCTGATATAATAAGGAGTAACTTAGGCTACTTTTATTTTAGAAATTTTATTTATTTTTTTAATTTACGACATCCACGCGGGCGGAACCGCGGGCAACAGTTAGTTGTTATTATTAGTCATACTATAATAACACTGATTACTTTATAAATAAAACCATGTACTACTATTAAGTTTTCTGTGATAAAACTAAAAAATGCAAAACATCTGTCTGAAGCGGGCAAATAACCGGCTACGTGATATACCTACTGAATAAAATTCCTGCATTATTTTAATGATAAGTGACTTCTGTGTCTATACCTACTTTATATTGGTCTAGTTTTAAGCTATATTGCCATCACTAGCTGCTACCCGCGACTTCGTTCGCGTGTTTAGTCTTTTGCTGTAAATCTGAAAACTACAATTTTATTATCCTCGTACAAATTTTCATCGGCTGATTTTCATCTTGCTCTTACCATCTAAGCAAAAAAAACTAGTTGGTGGTAAACAAGCATACGGCTCGCCTGATGGTAAGCAGTTACTGTAGCCTATAGACGCTTGCAATACCTAGAGGGGAGAGGTATCCTGCCCTACCTATCTTATCTTATGTCTAAGTAGTCTTATCTAGTAACGGCTTGTACCTTAGTATAGGAAAAAGAGTCTTTCTGATCGAGATATATGACGGGGTACCGGCATAGGCTAATACTCCGTCGTATGCCTATCACGCGCTACCAGTCGTCCTTTACCCTGTGATGAGGTTTTACTCTGGGAATGCACGTCTTCACCTGGAACTCCTCGTATGCCCATCACGCGCTACCAGTCGTCCTTTACCCCGTGATGAGGTTTTACTCTGGGAATGCACGTCTTCACCTGGAACTCCTCGTATGTCCACCACGCGCTACCAGTCGTCCTTTACCCTGTGATGAGGTTTTACTCTGGGAATGCACGTCTTCACCTGGAACTCCTCGTATGCCCATCACGCGCTACCAGTCGTCCTTTACCCCGTGATGAGGTTTTACTCTGGGAATGCACGTCTTCACCTGGAACTCCTCGTATGCCTATCACGCGCTACCAGTCGTCCTTTACCCCGTGATGAGGTTTTACTCTGGGAATGCACGTCTTCACCTGGAACTCCTCGTATGCCCATCACGCGCTACCAGTCGTCCTTTACCCCGTGATGAGGTTTTACTCTGGGAATGCACGTCTTCACCTGCCGTCACCTCAATTGACTAAAGTTCGCTTGAACTCTGAGATCTCACATACTGTACTTTTGTTCGATGCTGGATTTCTTGTATATAACTGTCGACTACACGATTGGTTCAATGAGCTTACCTTGCTGCTATTTTTCCACTGCGAGGCATGTTGCGGTTTCGACACAAAAAGGCAAAAAAAGTGTTAAGCACAAATCTTTTACAGTGACTGCAATACGCCTTTGGAACGCACTACCTGTAGAAATAAGGAAGGCCCAAACACTAACTATTTTTAAAACTAAAGTGAAGGAGTACTACCTAACAATTTAGTAACACTCATGATTATTAATTTTATGTATGTATATATGTATGTATTATAAAAATCGTATATTTGGTTTAACCAGTTTATTTTTACGCCAACAACTACCAGTAACTTCTACCAACAATATCTCCATCCAAAGGTTGCCTGGTAGAAATCGCTTTTAGCGATAAGGCCGCCCATTGTACTGTACTCTGTAGCATAAGTTTAATTTTGTGTAATTTATAGTGGTGTACAATAAAGTGTAAAATAAATAATAAATAAGCACTAATTTGTTTACAATTGGTTCTCCAAGTCTGTTTGTACTAAAAAAAGTCCATCACGACAAAGGGGTTGTTTAATATATCGACATCATCATCATCCGAAAAACTTGACTACAAAATAATATGTATGTGTATTAATTATTATTTTTAGGGTTCCGTACCACGAAAGGAAGAAACGGAACCCTTATAAGGTCACTTTGTTATCCGTCTGTCTGTCTGTCTGTCTAGACCCTTTTTCTCAGGAATGCGCGGAGGGTATCAAGCTGAAATTTATATCAAATACTACTCAGGTCTACTGTCCTTTAAATTTCTATGCCAACGCAATCAAAAGATACAGCCGTTAATGCCGCAAATTTTCGACACTCACAAGCGAATCAAAACTAACAAGGTACTTCCCATTAACTCAGAATCTTGAAATTTGGTATAAAGCAACGTCTTATAGTACAGATAAAGAAAAAATTGCGACAACCGTAAATATTTAGTTACATCATATATAAAAATACAGGTATGTACGGAACCGTCGGTGCGCGATTCCGACTCGCACTTATATGAACCTTCTCCTGACAATAACGAACATAGTAAAAAGAATTAGCGAAATCGGTTCAGCTGTTCTCGAGATTTGCGCTTAGCAACACATTCAGCGATTAATTTTTATGATGTTCAAAGTATATGTATACAGGCGTGTGGAAAACGTTTAACGCATTCAGTGCCCAATAGAACAAATTATTTGTGATTAATAAATGCCACCTTGGCTGGTCATACTTGTCATATTTTTTGATAATGTTTAATGTTTTTATAAAAAGTATTTCCAAGCTATTAAATTGTAAGCAGGTTCTAGTTATAAAAAGGAACTTGTTTTACAATATTACTATTGAACATGTATCTACATGTTCATGTCGTCAGAGTCACGTCCACTCATCTTTTTTGTATGGTATCATCCTTGTCATGTATTAATGGAAACAAATATGCGTACTTGCGAGTTTATATACTTACATATAAATGCGTAAATGCGCGCAGGCACCGTACCATTATGTTCTTAGCGATTTATTTTCGATCTTAATTTCAACTGCATAATTTTAACTTCTTTACCTGATGGTTAAGATAAGATAAGATAAGATAACGTTTATTTGTAAATGTATACAATATTTGGTGTCACATAAAAATAATGTTTGATCAGACTGATCAGAATATATTTATCAGGTAAATTGGTAATTAGGCAGATATTATACTAACAAAATTGATACTGACTAAAAAACTTAATATTGTAATGTCATTATGCAGATAGAATTAAAATAATAAATTGAAATCTCTTTGTAATGTCACAGTACAGATAAATAATAATAATTAAAGACTAGATTAAACAATAATAATAGTTGTCATCCATAACATTAAATGTCACCCAAAACAAATCTACAATAAGTCACATAGGAAATCTGATACATTATAATAACATCTATTGACTAACATGTCAGTAAGGTACTTCTTAAATTCGTTTAAATTTAGATCTTTTATTGAATTCGGTATTTTATTAAATATTTTGGGGGCCATACATAGTACACTTTTGTTCATTAAAGTTGTCTTGGCGCTTCTCATACAAAGTCTTTCATTATTACGCCTATTTCGTTTGACTTTATCGTCTAGCCTTGGAAACTTGGTTGTCATTGTTTTAAATTTTAACTAGGATTACAATACTTCGTAGTATGATGCCAGTTTTGACAACCATTGGGATCACTTGAGACAACCGTGAATTCTGGTCTAGGAATTAAAAAAAAGTACCTGCCGAATTGATACCCTCCTTCTTTTTTGAAGTCGGTTAAAAATGCTCTTTTTCCATATGGATACGATATAATAAGTTACCGACCTACAGTATACCTACTAATATATTATTATAAAGAGGCAAAGTTTGTATGTTCGAATAGAGAGGGTACCTAATATCCAAATCTTAACTTATTTATTTATTAAACTTCATAGTTGCTCGCCTTTGTACACATTATTATGTATATGTTTAATATCTGTCCTGTAAATTTATTTTTGTATACATTAAAGAATTATACACAACATATTATACTTAAATATTAAAGCAATGTGGAAAAAGACGTGCCCGGAGCAGGATTCGCTGATTGGATAGCAAAAATATTTAATTATACAGAACATGTTCTAATAATATAAATGAAGTAGATAAACAAATTGTCATTTTTACATGTCATCTTCATCTCAACCCATAAACGTCCCACTGCTGGGCATGGGACTCCTCCTTAAAGTTGGAGGGATATTAGCCTACTATCACAGTAAATAAATATACAGTAGGTTATCTAAGGCCGCCCGCCGAGTTATTAGCCTACTCTTGCGTTGATACCCAGGGTTGTCACAAAATAACTGTTGCATTTAGTATAATACACATCACCTTACAATAATAAACAAAAAGAACAGACCTCTTAACACATTTTTTTCATACGATAAGCGAAACAAAAAGAAGTGTCAAGTGGCCGACCCGAACGCCGGCCAAAAAAATGCGATGTACACACAAGTATATAAGTCGATCGTCAGACTACCGGAACCATATTTGGATTGAACAACACATCAGACAATAGAAAAAATAATAATTTCAAAAGTAATTAATTTGCAATATTAATTATTGTGAAATTGCCCTTATTACAACTATACCTACGCGAAAAATATGTTTACCTAAACGATGTTTCGTACTCAATCCTCTATTTTATAGTAAAACTAGACTTCTTAAAATAAACTTTAGCTCTAAACATAGTATTCAGAAAAATGCGACTCGGCTACGCTCTTAATAAAGCAAATAAACTGTGAAATAAACAATACAATACCATATTTTCTAATAATATTTAAGTATAAGTAGGTACTTACATTTCTGGTTGAGTAGGAAGTATGAAGAATGATAAGTCCGGGTTTGCGAAATCATTATTGAGGCACCCGAAAACACTACAATATTTTTTTCCCCTTTTTGAAGTCATGATACTCGTAATTTACGACAAGTGTCCGCCGCCCGCGCCGGCGAGAGTTGACGAACGCAAGCGGTCATGTAGCGTACGCGCGTGCTCACAGTCGCGCTGCACAGCCCGCACTGCCGCCACCTTATTCCCCCATATATTATGCTAGCGTGTGCGTGAAATCGCGTGCCGACATGGCGCGCGGCGCGCACGCACACATTCAAACCGAGAGCGGCACGTTTGTATGAAGATGTTTTACTGTTTATTTACTGTGCTACTATACCACGCTGGCCAGACGGTTTGGTATAGGGTTCTGTTTCCCTCTCTTGCAGTGGATATTGTCTGCCTGACTTACTCCCTTAGTCGACTCTTACGACACCCACGGGATGAAATGGGGTGGAGACATTTGTACTCTTAATCCGTCACCACACGGATAACACGGATTTTTACATGTACATTGGTGGAATTTCAAAGGGTGACAAGGCATATTTGGTCATCAAAGTGACTTCATTATTGGATTAGGTTTAAACCTGTAAGGTCAAAATGAATGTCAAGCAATAGCCAGCAGCATGCACGCACAAATAATGGACAGCAGCACGTTGTTTGTCTTCAGATGCTCTGCTGTGGCCTGGGCATGATTTTCGCCAAGCGACGTCTGTGCAATCACAACTTGCTCTTTGCTTTGGGTCTTCCCCATGTCCAGTTCTTCACAATAAAATCTAACCAAGTCGTAGTATCATCTGGCAGCAAAACCTTGTATCTATGGCAGTCAGTGGTATGGTCGTGGTGGCAGGGTCGCCATGTGGTGATGGCCCTCGTGGCGAGGCACGGTTAGGGAGATATATATAAATTATAAAACGTCCGTATACTTCAGTGTCTAATTTATTAGTCTTTAAAATACATATGTTTTAGGTATAGATTATATTACACTATGCTGATACAAATATTCTTAAGCTACTTACACACTACAAAATAATATATCTAGTGTGTACCTTGCGTGCCTATTTTAGAGTTTACGTTACAATGTGCTAAATATTGCACAGCCAAATAAGTTGTGCTGCAATAACATATAACCAATATTCAAAGTATAGTATGTTCATATTGACAACAGCTTTATTGACATTCAATTAGGAACTTAATACAGACTCAGATCTAAGAAATAGATTCAAGCGTCTCTTTGTGGAAATTTGTGACATGGAATTTTTCTTCATAAACTGTGGTCCAGAACTAAGCCAAAACTTTTTCATTTTCCTTCATTTTATTTTTGACCATGAATTGGAAGAACGTAGCGTGGGCAAGCCAACAACAAGCAAGGTGGCCCAATGGCCTAGTAAAGGATGCTGGCAACCGATAGATCAACTCAGGGCCGAGTGATCTAAAACTTATATTAAAAAAACTTCCATTTAACTCATCTCTTGCATTCTTTAGTATCTCCTGTTTAAATACTAGTTCATTTTTAATTCAGATGTGCTTGAAGTCTTTTGTCACATTTTTTTATACTACTTGGGTGGCAAATAAGCATACGGTCCCTGTAGCCTATGGACGCTTGCAATACCAGAGATATCACATGCATGTTGCCAATACTTGCCAACCCACTTTTTTCTTTCAAAACGCATCCCTAATTGCAATCATCATCAATCACCCCTAAGCGCTGGAGACCTGTACTCGCTACACACACAGGAACACAACTACACCACTGTGTGTTGTAATTTGGCTGTAATCGTCTGCAAGGTAGAGGTTCTTTCCCAGTTGGGATTACTTGCTAGTATGGTGCACTACCACTTTCTTCCCACAGGTCCTGCATGTCAAGGTGTTTGAAAATCAGCTTGTTCGTGGCAACGTTAGGTCACATAACCACCAGACCACACGTACAGTCAATTATAAAGTTATTATTTATACATTGTTGACAACCTGAGCTAGATATCATTAATTTATATAATTCCTCTTAATGTTTATATGATTATGGAGTAACTACGTGATTAACATAAGGAAGTAAATTAATTGTGATTTATAATCACATGCAGTTTTATTGTCACGTAATTTCTT
The DNA here is from genome assembly GCA_947095525.1 of Trisateles emortualis. NCBI lineage: Eukaryota > Metazoa > Arthropoda > Insecta > Lepidoptera > Erebidae > Trisateles > Trisateles emortualis. The sequence continues at coordinate 8,305,438 of OX352740.1, read as the reverse complement.
TGATTTTAATTTGTTTATGATTGAAATGACTATGCTAATTTTTATCCGAACTGCAAGGAGAGGGTCATTAAAGTCAGAGAAATGGAGTAAGATCTCAGGGCCCGTTACTTATGTTACTTACTTTTTCATTTTTTTTATACTACTTGGGTGGCATACAAGCATATGGCCCGCCTGATGATTGCACTTGCGTGTTGCTAACCTTTTTTTGCATCAGGGCTTTAAGATGGAGTATCCCTGGGCTAGGAAGTTTCTTTCAAAATGTATCCTTAAATAAACGTTGGAGACCTGTACACAGGAACACAACTACACCACTGTGTGTAGTTATTTAGCTGTGGTCTTCTGTAAGGTGGAGGTCCTTCCCCAGTCTGGCTTGCGCGCGCTAGTATGGTGCATCACCTCTTTTTTAATATAGAGGTATATTCTCATGGTGTGGAATGGAGTAGGTAGTGTTCCTAATCGGTACTAAAAATTCTATGCATGTGTTTCACAGAAGTTAACGATATGATACAGAGTAAACAAGTAGTTACTTACACATGCATTGAATTTTAAGCAAGTATAATAATAAAAATATGCACCTATTAGATTGTCTGCTTTGATAGCGAGACCATGTGTAGGGTAATATAAAAGAATGACGCTACTATATACTCTTATATATTATCTTTCGTCGTCTTGTACATTATAATTTTGATAATGTAGCTACCTAATAGTAAAGGAATTATTTAATATATTATATTTTTTTTATAATCTAAATAACATAGGCCAAAATTAATTTCTAAATAAATTAGGGATCTCTACGAAAACTAAATAAATGTTTACTCGAGCGAAGCCGAAAAGGGCCGCTAGTATGTTAAAATAGCAATACGTGGATGTCCTACGACTCTGCCTATCCCTTTGGATCCAAAGACTTGATGCTATGCTCTGTATACAAACTAGTAGATGTTTTTATCTAAGTTTTCAAAAACTTCTAGAAGGTACATTTTTTGCAATATTTTTTTTTCCTCAAGACAAAGTAAGATAAAAGTTTTTTTGCTTCAACAACGGACTTCAAAATAACACGTGCATTTAAAATCCCGTCTTATAATTAAATACTATAAGGCATCATTAAAAAAAATTGACATGTTTATTATGATCAGATATTAATCATTGGTGTCCTTGAAATAGCGATTCTCTTAGTTTATATATAACAGAAATATTGCTTGAGGTTGCATTTGTATTGTGACTGAGCTTTTGACCGGTGTGTGTATCGGCAATAATCGCAATGAGTGTTGTATTTAATACATTTTTGTTGTTAACGCAAGTTACTATTATTTTGTCAGCGTGTAAGTTTTATTTTTAATTTATACTTTTTGTACTACTGACCAAGAAGGCGTGGTATGTTTTTTGAGTGTATTTGTGTTTAATTTTTGGCACGTTCTGTAGCCTAAATGGCTTGATGGATTTTATCTTGAAAGGTGTTGTTGTATTCGTCTTAATTATGTGACACTGGTTACCTATATCTAAAATTAAAAAAATACTGGCGGATTTCAGTCGGGTTTTCGTGAGGAACGATTCCTTACGATGTTTTCCTTCACCGTTAGCAGATGGTAAATAATTTGATTAGTACATATTTATTCCTATCCGTGTGGTAATGCATTAAGAATACAAATGTCACCACCCCGTTCAATCCCGAGGGTGTCGTAAGAGTCGACAAAGGGAATAAGTCAGGCAGACAATATCACTGCAAAAGAGAGAAAACTCGAAACAAATCTCTTTACCAATTTCTGTATAGTAAGCTTAAATCTCTCAAGTGTATGGAGGAGACACACGTGCCCAGCTGTGAGACGTTGTGGGTTTCATTATGATAATGATGCGGATGATATGAATTCCACAAAGTGTAAATCATATTGGGTCGGCCCTCCGGGATCTAGTTGATTACTCTCTTGACTAACAAAGTACTAAGTATTTAGGTAAATACTATATTTTTATAATACCCGAGAAAAGAACTTAACAGCTACTAATGCGATAGAATTTACTCATTTGTATTGCAAAGTAATAGTGGAAATATAAGACAATTAAACTTTGGGTAGATGATAAAAAAAAACTTTTGTGTTTGTATTGTGGGCTGAACGTGGAAACAAAACATGCAAGCCATGCAAAAAAAAACAAACAAAACATGGCAAAAAAAAGTGAATTTGAAGGGAGTTGAACGTGGACAACATTTAGGGGCTCAATATGGCCGGGAGTAGAGATTGTGGGGGTTCAACATGGACTAAACCCATGATGATGCTGTAAATTAATCTAATCCAAGTTTTAAAGGCTATTTATTACAAACCATATCATGCACGTACTTGAGCTAGTTTTGAATTCCAATGGTCACGGTCAGCTAGGGTATATTTTTCTGTTTACCTTGTCAGCTTCATCTAATACAACTTTGATGTTTAAAATGTCATTTACGATGTGCGTGCACATCCTTGGTTACATCATTTAGTCTTTATAATAGTTAGTAGGTATATTTGTTTACAAATTAATAAACTGATACCTAACTAGCTGTTGCCTGCGGTTCCGGCTGCGTAGATGTCGGTTATTCTGGTAAAGTACCCTATGTCCCTTGTACGAAACCAATCTATATTATTGCCAAATATCATTAAGATCCGTTTAGAAGTTTTTGAGTTATTGTCGCGTACACAAACCAAGTTAACACCTAGACGATATTATTAGGATCTATTAGTATTATTATGGTCAGGCATATTGAAATTTTTATGTGAGTCATGCCATATACGATTATTTTGATTTTGCTTTTCAGTTGTTTTAATTCGTACTTGATTCAAATTAAGATCAAAAATAAATTGCTGCAAGGACATCATGGTACGGCTCCCCAAATATTCCAAAAGTAAGGTAGACCTTCTCCAGTCGGGCTTACGCACTTATATAGTACCCTACCTCTTATAATATTCCAGATATACCATATTACTGCCATATTTTAGTTTTCAAAACAAGTAGACACATAACTCTGTACGTACAATGCCACACTTAAATAGCCACTCGTATTATGGCTTCTGGCTTGAGTCCAAAATGGCCTGTCACCAGTTCTATCTACTGATTTACAATTTAATGTTTATAGATATATTATATCTATATACCATCTTAAAAGAAAGTAATGTTATAGCGAAAAAGCGATAGTAGTTGACACTACGCCGCATTCAAATAATTGTAGTTGTGGTCCTGTGGGGAGTACAGGTCTCCAGAGGTAATTTAGGAACGCGATACCTTCTCCTATCTCAATGATTTTTGGGCAAAGACCACAACCAAGTTGCTGCCACAGAACATTAAAAGATGGCGCGACAGGCCCAGGATCAGATGTGACTAATGGAAGAAGGAAAGGGAGGCCACTGGCCTGCAGTGGGACATTAATGGCTAGTAATAATAATAAGGTAACTCCAACACTAAACCCGGGTGGTAAAACTAGGGTAAACTAGGGTCAGAAACACGCAAGTGATACCTGTAGTCTTTTTCACAAACAAAAAAAACCAACGAGAGGTTAATACAAACTCCAACCGTATTAATACAAAATTGTGCATTATTATTTACTTACCTCAATAATAATTGACGTTTTGGCCAGGATACAACGGTCATGATCTTGTGGTGGACTGTGAAGCGATGTCAGGACTCTGTTCGTTTCCATAACCATAAAGATTTTTTTTTCTAAAAATACATCCAGAGTACATAACCTACTTTTATTTTGGTGTCGGTTTAAGTTACGCAAACACTTCCCTGCAACCTAGCTTAACTGCAAATGGTTAGATTCATCTAAGTTTAAAGTTACTTTGATTAATTTTAGTTTAGGCTTTTAAACATCAGATTTATCATCATGAAAAGAAGAATCTTACTTTACATTTGCCATACAAAAGAAAAAAAAACCTGAAATGCCATACGTTATCTTCACCTGACTAAGACACCTAAAGACCATCTATGTTTATTATACTCGTATAACAAGAAAAAAACATCTAAAAGTAATTGCTGATCTATCGTATAGCAAAAAAGACATACAACGGAAAATTTTATTAAAAGATGTTAAAACAGAGAATAGCAAACAGGTTAATCACTGTTAATTGTAATTATATCTATTTAAATTAAACTTAATAACGTAGTTAATCACTATTGAAAGGGGAAATAATCAGGTTAATCTTCGTTGGTATAGTTTTTGTGCGTGATATTATGTCATTGTTTATATCTACACGTTCGCAAAGTAATGTGATAGGTATAAACATAAAATCTATAAATGTATCGTAATTTAAAAATATCTCACCACAGAAATAGATCAGGATCCTAATCTATTTCTGTGTATCTCAACTTTATTATAATATATCGATTTTTTATCACCGAGTTGATTGGTTTGGTTCAATTTATATTTATAATCAAATTGATTAGTTTGGTAATTTTTTTGTTTTTAATAGTTTAGTTTCATACTTTTTATTACGTTGTCGTTTTTTGTTAAGTCCACAACCAGTTATGTTAACAAGAGGGTTTTTTCCTAGAGCAAAGGTTGTCTTAAAATATAAAAAAAGTAAATCAAGTATTAAATGATAATAATAACATAATCAATGTTAATACAATTACATGAATACACGCTTGTTCACAGTTCCAAAAACAAAAAAAATATACGTATCAGCAGTGTCTATAACATTGTTGATAAGATTTTGTATACAATGCTCAATTAATATTCATCACAAGTAATCCTCATGCTATTTTAAAACCAATTTGGCAAAGAGTAGATTTAAGGTACCATTATAGAAATAAATTAGCATTTTAAATTTGCGTTCAAGTATGGTATGTTGATGTAGGCCTCAACAAAAAACTTTAGAAGTATTAAGTAGTAATAATAATGTCCTTCTAGCCGCATTTCGGTCACGGCGGCTAATCTTAACGAAGACTAGCCATCTGTGCGTTAGATATTCAAGTGCATAAGTATGTGCGCCAACATAAGTGCACTCTTTATTCCGTCACTGTCATAGTCCGATGGGACGGCAATTCGACGCGACCGGAGAGAGATCAGGCGTAGGACAAACAGCTTTACGTGCTTTCCCGCGCACGGGGTATAAACACCGTCAATTTCCAAACTCCAACACCGAGACAGATAAAAAAAAAGTAACATTAAGTAGCGGTAGGTACTGGGATTAGAATAACCATTGCGAAAATTATGTTATATATCTAAGTATCTACCTGCCAAATCAAGATTATGTATATTCTCGATTTTAAAATTCGTTAGATGTCAACTGTACTTGTTACCGGGCTTTATGGTTATTGTTTTAAAATTCGAATGTAAAAAATAAACTGCTAAAACGACGTCATGCCTCTGATATTATTACTACATAATATAATCTAAGATAGTTCTTAGTTTTCGTTTATGTGTGCTCTACAATTCAGTGACAATTATATATGTATTTTTTACAGTACCGCCGATTGAGAAATGTCCCCTAAGCGATTCTTCATGTCTTAAAAAGTCAGCACAAAATGCCCTCACGGTGTTTGCTGCTGGCGTTCCAGAAGTGGGCTCAGATCCTTTGGAGCCGGTCAGCATTGATATCATCAAAATTGACTTGTCTGGACTGAAATTGACCGTCAAAGATGCTGAGATTAGTGGATTTGGCAAAACTACTATTGATAAACTGAAGTAAGTTACATAGTTTATTCGCATAGCTTAAACCAGTGTTCCGCAAAGGGTGTCAAAGTCAAATTCAAACTCATTTATTCATTTAGATCAAATACATGATACTTATTAACGTCATAAAAACAAATGCCAGCATACTTTTTTCCTACGGCCAATTTGCTAACTAGAGTAGGGCCTCGACAAGAATTGGCAAGAAACGGGCCACTCTTTTTAATCGCCAGAGTATACAATGTATTGGTGTGCCGCGGCTCACTGGTATACCGTGGTCATTAGTTGGTGTGTCTCGGAAAAATAAGATTATCTTATGAAGTAAGATAGACAGACGGAATAAAAATATAAAAGTGTAGTGCAAAAACATAAAGTTACATTTGTTAATTAATAATTAAAAATTGGTTTCTTGTTTTATAAAAAAATATATTTAAAAATGGATTTTGCATTTATGGTGTTTCTCTCGAAGACTACAAGTTTGCGGAACACTGGTTTATTAAGATGGAAAGATGGATGTTCGAGAAAATTTAAAATTCCTTTTGGTTGAATATCATACAAAGTCTTTATTCAAATTCAATTTTTTCAAATTATTAATGTATTTAATATTTAATATTTTATTTACAGATAATTACAATCCATATTATATTAGTAACAAAAAAATTATAGTCTATGTTAGTACAATTAAATCAAATAGTATTTAAAACATTCACAATTAATCAATTAAATCACATTAAATCTTTGTCCCACACCTGTCACATGAAGGTCAATGAAGCGACCAAACACAGCCGAATCCAGCCCGCCCGCAATCATTTTCTTGAGGATATACTTAATTACTTATCTGCTTCAAAAGCCCATCAGTCTATAACCGGCAAGAAAAAGTGGGTGAATATTCTGTCCTGAGAAATTGGTTAATCTCCGCTGCGGTGACTGAAATCGATCTTAAATTCCATGTGATAACATGTTGTAATATTTGAATTTCCAGATTCGACAGCTCCAAGAAAGTAATGCAGCTTGGCTTTCATGCTCCGGTTGTGCTAAAGGGCAAGTACAAGGCAGGAGGACGTCTACTCATTCTGCCTATCAGTGGTGATGGAGATGTCACTATAAGAATTAGTAAGTATTTATTGAAAGTACCTATACTTATTTGACTTTGATGACTGTACAATACGGTGTGTTAAGATCACCGAGCTACTTGCCCCGCGTCAAGTGTTGTTGGTTTGATTGCCAGATGGGACAAAACTTTGTGTTCATGAATTGTATGTTTGTAGTGTCAACCGCCTGTACCACAACAATAGGCGGGCAGCGTTATCTTTTTAAGAAAAAAATGAATAATAATGAATTTGAATTTGACTGCACAGTAGTATTTTTTTTGTGCAGTCCGCACGGTTGGTTTAGTGGGTTGAGTAGTTACCTCGCCATTCACCACTGCGCGGCGTGTTGTGGGTTCGATCCCCACACGAGGCAAAAAAATGTGTAATCAATAAATGGCGGTCCCGAGTCTGGGTATACTTTGTGTCCGTTAGTTGTATGTTAATAAAGTCCCCCGCGATGTGTCGCTTGTGCCCTTGTCTTTAAAAAAAAAACAAAGTTTTGGTGATCCTGAGGACTATACTATACACTATTTTTTCTTTATTTCAGAAAACCTCGAGCTGTTAATGACTATGCCGTACGAAATTACGAAGAACGAGAATGGCAAGGACGTTATTGATCTCAAGAGTTTCAAATACACCTATGAAAATAAAGAGAACACTCATTTCAAGCTAACAAACCTTTTCAATGGAAACAAGGCACTGAGTAAGTTACAAGTTCTTTTAATAATTCCATACTTAGGTAGTAAATTGTATTGCTACATTATCATCATGTCATCTAAAAGACATCCACTGCTGGACATAGGCTTCTAATTCGACAGCATTTAGAATTGTCACAACACTTGATCCTAAGGTGACTTTTTCCATCGGTTGCCTGTAACCTTTTTTTTATGAGGTCACCTCGCTGGCGGCTCAATGAAAACAACGTTTTTCTTTCAAAATGTTTTTTTATTTGATAAATTGATTAAATCAGTTACACTGATCATTCACTCTTAAAGCGCTGATAACAGCAAAATAGCCTAACTTAAAAGATTTCAGAGACAACTATGCTATCGTAAATATTGTTATTATATAAAAACATATCTACATAAAAATAATGCTAAAGTCACCCCTTAAAATATATTTAGGTATAGAAAAAATATTTCGTTTATTTATTGAATTTAATTGGTAATAAGTATTAGGGATATTAGCTGATTATCAATTAAGCCACTTTCCTACTTAGTAAATATATATTTTTAAATTCTCTACTCAATTTCAGCGGTGCGGGCCGTCTTGTTTGTATTATTTACTTCTCTTTCATTCCTATGCAAATCGACAGTGACCAAATGGCTACTTATTTCTCAAGGTCGTTGGCAGTAAAGAAATGAAATTTATAATTTATTTTCCAATTATATTCTGATTTCCAGGTGATACGATGCACACTTTCATGAATGAGAACTGGCAAGCGATTTCACAAGAGTTCGGCAATCCCATGTTGGTGAAGCCAACGCAAAAAATCTTTGCCGCCATCAAGACTTACCTTCGTTCACAGCCATTGGAAGACATTACCACTGTTTAATTTATTGCCAAAAAATATAATAAGGATGAGGTTAAGGACATAGTTATATATACATCATTATATTATAATTTAAATTTGTAATTATTTAATTTTTACTGCGGTTTTTTGTCATTTTTTACAAAGTCTAGCCTTTGTGAATAATTGACAAATAATTGCCAAGTGGCAATTCTCATAATTACCACTTGGCAATTTATAACCTTGTGATAATAATAATATTAATATAAGATGTAAGCCAGACATAATTATTGTGTTTCATTAAGCATACCTTTCTTCCAATATGGGTAAAATATATTTTAAACATGTTTTTTATATCTAATTTTATTATAGTCGTTAGCCATTCCTTAATATTGACCACATAATGAGTTTGGTCGATTATTTCATAAAATGCCACGATTTCATGAAATAATCGACCAAATCATTATGAAAATGGATTACGAATGTATTATGCTATCTATTGCCCATTTCATTATGTGGCTTTTGTCGACCAATGACTTGATACCATTTTATAGAATAATGGCATCATGAATATGATTTATTATATTATAATAAACCATATTGAAAAGTATTATTGAATTAGTATTTTATATACATATATATCATTACGCCCATTTCCCATTGGGGTAGGCAGAGACTATTATACGCCAATTGTTTCGATCCAGACATACTTCTTTCGCATCCACTACATTCATCAACCTGTTCATACATGAATTTGTAATATATTTTCGTGGTAATTATAAAATATACAGTGTTTTACAAAGTCAAAATACTGTTCTCAAGGTTTAAATCATTTTCGGCCATTGTTTTGTTTTAGGGAACATCCAATATATTTATCTTGCCTTTGTACAATGTCTGTGTGATTCAGTACACTTTGTAATTACTCGCTCTCTATTGTAATGTTGACTAATAAGTTTATGTCTTAAAGTTCAAGCAGGGAGTCAAGTACCCATTTTGATTTAAATGCAAGACTGAGCGAGAATTAAATTTTACGATCCAAGGATTCCAAGTTAGTCTAAGCAATATTATTAACAACATTTAATGTCTATTCATTATAATTCAGGTGTCCAGTGTTCATTTAGGGACGCGCGTTTAATGAAACGTGCCCAGGAATACTTAATCACTAAAGGTTCGGAGTTCCTAGTATGATGCCCTTCTTCTTTCTTCCATGTCTGTCTTCCCACAGGTCCTGCATGTCAAGCTGTTTGAAATCAGCTTGTTCGTAGCGGCATAAGGTCACATAACCACCAGACTACACGTACAGTCAATTATAAAGTTATTATTTATACCTAGTTGCCAACCTGAGCTAGATATCATTAATTTATATAATTATTCTTAATGTTTATATGGTTATGGAGTAACTACGTGATTAACATAAGGAAGTAAATTAATTAATTGTCATTTATAATCACATGCAGTTTTATCGTCATGTGATTTCTTTGATTTTAATTTGTTTATAATTGAAATTACTGTATTGTATTTTTATACTATACTTGGGTGGCAAACAAGCATACGCCAGATGGTTAGCAGCACGCAAGTGTTACCTCTGGTATTGCCAAAAGTACCACTTACGAGCTGCCAACCCATTTTATTTACACCAGGGCATTAAGACGGAGTATTTATGTAATTGGTGTCCAATAAAGCTGTTTGTAATGTTTAAGAAAGAAACGTTTTCCTATTCCGAGAAAATGAAATCACTGGCATAGGAAAACTTTTTTTTTTAACGCTTAACTAAATGAGCGCGTGAGACCTGTATTGTTATAGTGAGACAAATAGAGTAAGATCCTGGGGCCCGTTACTTATGTTCGATAGACTTCACTTACTTTCTCATGGACAAAAAGCGTGGAATGGAGTAGACTAGTGTTGCTAATTTCTGTGTAACTAAGCTGGTTAAATATATAATATATGGTTATATACTCGTATATATTGATCACTTCTAGCCATATGGTTTATCATATGGCTAGAAGTAATGAAATGGCGCCTGTTACTTAAATTTAATCGAATAAACGCGGTTTAGATATTTATAATAGTATTTACTAAATATTCTATGCACGTGTTTCACTAAAATTTACGATATGATACAGAGAAAACAAGTAGTTGCACATGCATATAATTTAAGCAAGTATTAAATAAAAATATGCACCTATTATTTTATATATTTTGTTAACGAGACCATAGTATAGACCATTCAGTACCGACGGAACGAGTCGAATAGGGGTAATTATAATAATAGTATTTTCTGACAACTCACACACCATCTGAACCCAAACTTGGCGCAGCCTGTACGGTAATCAGACAACAGAAAGAGCTCATCACACAAAGATTTGTCCTGAATGGGAATTGAACCGTTATTTTTAACATAAGTCACTGTTTATATATGTAGTGTGACCCAACAGTAAACTTCAAAACCAGGTACATATTTTAATTTACAAAAATCTGAAAATGCATACAGCGCCAAAGCGCCATTACTCACAGTCCTACAAGTTTCAACTTCTTAGTAGTACAAAATACTGCCGCCAGGACTACGGCGACATTATCGAATTTTGCAAATATATGTATAATTAATAATAATATTTTCGGGACAACTCACACATCCTATCAGCTAACCGCTATCTGATCCCAAGCTAGGCAGAGCCTGTACTATGGTAACCAGACAATTGATAAACATACTTATATATTTCTAAATACATACATAATATTATACTATAAATAAGTTACAGAATTATAATTAATAATATTAATGAGCCCTTTATTTAATTCTCCTATGCTAGTAGGATTTCTTAAAATATGTACGTATAATATGTTTCAGGCTATATTTCTTCCTGGTTTGAATTTTACACAAACGTTGATATTTATTCGTACCAATTTTAATTTGTTCCTGATGACACCCCTTGGTATAGGGTAATATAAAACAGTGACGCTACTTCATACCTACTCTTATAGTAGCGCAATGTTTTACATTATGTTTGATAATGTAGCTAGGTACCTAAAAGTAAAGGAATTTATTAATACTTCTGTTTTTATATTATTTTTTATAGTAAGACAAAGTTTTTTTGCTTCAACAACGGACATAAAAATAACACGTGCGTTTAAAATCCTGTTTTATAATTAAATACTATAAGGCATTATTAAAAATTATGTTTATTATAATCAGATATTAATAATTAGTGTCCTTGAAATAGCTATTCTCTTAGTTTATATATAACATAAACATTGAAGTTGTATTTTAATTGTGACTGAGCTTTTCATCGGTGTGTGTATCGGCAATAATCGCAATGAGTGTTGTATTTAATACATTTTTGGTGTTAACGCAAGTTACTATTATTTTAGCAGCGTGTAAGTTTTATTTTTAATTGATATAATTTTTTATACGAAGAAGGCAGGTTATGTTTTTCGAATGTATTTATTATCTTAATTTTTTGGCACGTTCTGTAGCCTAAATGGCTTGATAGATTTTATCTTGGAAAAATGTCGTTAGATTTGTCTTAATTTGTGACATTGGGTACCTACCCAATGTCACAAATTAAGACAAATCTAACGACACTTTTCCAAGATAAAATCCGTGTATATTGTAAGGTATATAGGTATATCAATACTATAAAATACTGGCGGATTTCAGTCGGGTAGAGGAACGATTGTTGTTGAACGATTCCTCACGATGTTTTTCGTCACCGTTTGCAGATGGTTAATCATTTAATTAGTACATATTTATTCCTGTCCATGTGGCGACGCATTAAGAATACAAATGTCACTACCCCGTTCCCGAGGGTGTCGTAAAAGTCGAATATAACAAGAAAAAACCATTTTATAATAATTGCTGACCTATCGTATGTAGCAAAAAAGACATACAACAGAAATGTTAATTGAAATACGTTAAAACAGAGAGTAGCAAACAGGCTAATCACTGTTTTGTAATTATATCTACTTAAAATGAAACTTAATATCATAGTTAATCACTATTGAAAGGGGTTAATTTCGTTGGTATAGTTTTTGTGCGTGATAAAATGTCATTGTTTAAACACCTTCACAAAATAATGTGATAGGTATAAACATAAAATCTATAAATGTAACGTTATTTAAGAATATCTCACCTTTATGACAATTTATAATTTTTTTATTACCAAATTGATTAGTTTGGTAAAATTTTTGTTTTTAATAGTTTAGTTTAATACTTTTTATTACTCAACGTTGTCGTTTTTTTGTTAAGTCCACAACCAGTTAAGTTAACAAGAGGGTTTTTTTTTAGAGCTTGCCACTTTGCTTTAATGACAGTCGAAAAAAAGATTTTCGGTCTGCTATAGGTATGTACCTACATGCATATATCACCTCTTTGCTTTAATAACGTGACAGTCAAATACAAACTGCGTGTCACGGTTTCGCCAATCCAGATATTAAAAAGATTTTTCGGATATGTCAAACTGCGTCTCACTCAAACAGTTTGAATATGGAAAGTGTTCGGTGACGATGACACGAGTTCCATGATTTTTGTTCACCCAATAAGTGCTCAACGCGCCTAAAGAAGTTTTCACTTAAAAAATAAAACAACATCAATCTTAATACAATTATACGAATACACGATTGATTGATTAAAGAAAATAATACGAGTAGAATAATATAATGGTTTACAGTTCAAAAAACTTGCAAAAATAAACGAGTCTGCAGCGCGTATAATATTGTATAAAATTTGGTATACAATGCTCAATTAATATTCATCACAAGTAATTTTTATGCTATTATAAAACTAATTTAGCAAAGAATAGAATTAAGGAGGTATAATTATATAAATAAATTAGCATTTTAAATTTGCGTCCATGTATGGTATGTTGATACTTATATAGACTTCAACAACAAACTTTAGAGGTAAAAAGTAGGTACTGGGATGAGGATTACAATAACCTTTGCGTACATAATGTTATTGCCATTTAATTGTACTGGCTGTCGTTCTCCAAAAATCTAAGTAGGTATATACCTGCCACATTATCTGCCATATCATGACGTCTTTATAGAGATTATGTTCATTCTCGATCTTAAAATTCGTTAGATGCAAATTTTACTTATTACCTACCTAGCTTTAAGGTTGTCATTGTTTAAAATTCAAACTAAAGTAGAAAATAAACGCGAAATAGTAGGATAATATGAGTATTATCCTACTATTTCGCGTTTATAATATTATCCTAATAATATAAACACGAAAGTTTGAAAGAATGTATGGATGTAGATATTATGTTTGTTACTCTTGCGCACAAATACTACTGAACGGACCTGGATGAAATTTGGCATAGAGGTAGATTATAGTCTGGAATAACATATAGGCTACTCCCGAAGCATTGTACTCGCGGGCGGCACCACGGGCGGAAGCTAGTTACTACATAATATATCTACGATAGTTCTTAGTTTTCGTTTATGTGTACTTGACAATTTAGATTTAGTAACAAATTTATATGTATTTCTTACAGTACCGCCGATTGAGAAATGTCGCCTAAGCGATTCTTCATGTCTTAAAAAGTCAGCACAAAATGCCCTGAAGGTGTTTGCTGCTGGCGTTCCAGAAGTGGGCTCAGATCCTTTAGAGCTGGTCAACATTGATCTGATTAAGGCCGAATTGTCTGGACTGAAAATGGCCGTCAAAGATGCTGAGCTTCGTGGATTTGGCAAAACTATTATTGATAAAGTGAAGTAAGTTACAATTACTTGCACAGCCTAAACCAGAGTTTTGTAGAGTGTGTGCAGTGTGACTGTGGCTCACTGGTGTCCGTGGTTATTAATTCGTGTGTCTCGGAAAAATAGTATTATTTCATGAAGTTAGATAGACAGACGGAAAAAATATATAAAAGTGCAGTGCAAAAATATAAAGCTGGATTTGTTAAAATATATAAATATTTAAAAATTGGTTTGTTGTTTAATAAAAAATGCATTTATGGTGTTTCTCTGGAAGAACGTTTTGCGGAACACTGGCTTAATAACGATGGATGTTCAAAAATGTATAATTCCCTTAGGTCGAATAATAGAGTAGGTAGTCCGGCATGCTGTTTTTCATGGTCTTTTTTATAATTAGGTACTTGTTTATTTAATGTGTAAAGTGTGTAATAATTACATAGACAAAGACTGGGCTTGTTATTATTTTTCAGTAGTATTTTAGGATATACATAATTACTTATGTGCTTCAAAATTTCAAATAAACCTCACCAGTATATAACCGTAAATAAAAAGAGGGTGAATATAATATGTACTGAAAAACTGATTAATCGATCCAAAATTAAATGTTAATATTTTTCAATATTTGAATTGCCAGATTCGACAGCTCCAAGAAAATAATGCAGCTTGGCTTCCACGCTCCAATTGTGCTAAAGGGCAAGTACAAGGCAGAAGGACGTCTACTCGTTCTGCCTATCAGTGGTGATGGAGATGTGGTTGTTAGAATGAGTAAGTATTTATTGAAAGTATACTTATTTGAAAAAAGAAAGAAAAAATATTTATTTTGTCTTTACATCTTACTACAGTAATCTAAAAAATATATATAATGGTTACAAGACAAAATAGGACCTAGCTCAGCGATTAATTAATAATAATAATAATAATAATATTTTCGGGACAACTCACACAACGCTATCTGATCCCAAACTAGGCAGAGCCTGTACTATGGTAACCAGACAACTGATAAACATACTTATATATTTCTAAATACATACACATTATAGATAAATTACACCCAGACACAGAACAAACATTCGTGCTCATCACACAAAGATTTGTCCTGGGTGGGAATCGAACCCACGACCTCCGGCGTAGCAGTCAGAGTCACTAACCACTAGACCAACAGGCCAGTCAAATTGCAACATCGCAGACGCTGCAGCGCTGATATTCTGCTAGGACCCCTTATTTGACTTTGATGACTGTACAGTACGGTGTGCTAAGATCACCAAGCCACTAACATCGCGCCAGGTGCTGCTGGTTTGATTGCCAAATGGGACAAAACTTTGTGTTCATGAATTGTATGTTCGTAAAATCACCCGTTTGTACGGTAACAATACCGGCAGGGGTATTCCGTAAGAGCAAAATCCGAGCCACCGCGAAAACCTAGCAAAATCTGGCTGTCAGATTGAAAATCGATATTTCGTAAAAGCAAAAACCGAGCCTTTTTGACGTTTAGTCCATAGGTTGTGCCGTCACCGAGCAATTACAACTGTCAGTTTGCCATCGCTGTTTCTTACTGCCGTCCACTAACTAAAAGGCCGTTAAGCCACAGTTAGCCGTTTTTCACTTTTTAATGTAGTCTTATACAACTTTCGATGCTCTATCTTTTGGTCTAAGATTCATTTTGCTAGCTAGCTTAGTTTTAGAGATACAAAACATTGCTGAGCAGTTAAACCACATAAATTTCGTTACTTCCTTAATTAAAAAGCGGCTAAGCCACAATACTTCTCTAGAAAGACGTTAACATACTTCAACGGCAAACTGATGTATCATTTTTTTCTAATTTTACTTAACTAAAAGTACGTTATCTAGTCATGCTTGACTAAAAAGCAGTTAAGCGTCTTTAACTACCTTCATGTATTGTGTCATATAAGTAACCACCTGAACATCGTACCTTAACTATAAAGCAGTTATAAAGAAAAACTACACTAGAAAGCAGTTATACGCCAATAGCGGCTTTTAAGTTATGTATTGAAATTAGTATTAGCTAAATATCAATCGCTAGAGAGCAGTCAAACGACAATACTAGACTAAAAAGCAGTTAAACGCTTGTGATTTTTGTTTGCGTTTGACGAGCTCAGGATATATTCCGGAAGGAAAGGATCCAAAGGATCCAAACTATGATGAATAGTGTGTTGGTGGACCAGGAATTTCTAAATGCACAACGTCTTGAAACTAACAGTATGCCATCTACACGCAATTCTACTTGCTCTAATATTAGCCAAGAATCAAAGTACGTCCACATGAACAGTAACGATTTAGTTAATCTTCTTAACCAAGACCCTTACTTGATGACATCACAAGAGTTTCAAAAATTTAATGAAACACAATTATCATATAAAAACAGCCAACCAGAAGAAACTCTGAAGCTTACAATAGAAACATTAACTCAGCAACAGCTTGAAACACATTCTTTATACTGCCACGAATCGATACCCCTTCCTTCTCCGATGCCATCTTCTTCTCACTGCATTATACCAGAAATATGATTATGATAGTGATGACTCCGTTAAGGATAAGGACTAAGGCCAGCCATGTGACAAAGTTTTAAGTGATGATACTGAATATGGTTATGACATGCAAAGGCAAAATACAGTTTTAAACCCTAAAAGTAACCCAATATTGAAAAGGAGAACATCAATAATTAAAACGTTTCCCGAAAAATTAATAACGCGACGATATACTCAAGAATTTACAAGAACAGAAGAGATTATTGGACATCGGTTACCTAAGAAAAGACGTGCATCTTTATCTTTTATTGTTTGCTCTATTTCTATGAATTTAGTAAATTTAGCACCACCATCATCCACAAAGAGAAACAAATATGATACCAGCTTGAAATATAGATTAGTTGAGAAGGAAAAGGAATGCACATACAATTAACGGACACAAATTACAACCAGACTCAGAACAACTCTTTATGGGTCATACAAAGTTTTGCCGGAATCGAACCCACAACCTCGTGCACAGCAGGCGCATACTGCGGCCACTGGACCACCAAGGCAGTATACTTCACATACGCTGGCAGGATCGGATTCCCAACACGGAAGTACGTCGTCGGACGGATACGGTGGGCATGGATAGCCTCCTTATTAAAAGGCAGCTTCGCTGGTGTGAACATCTTGTACGCATGGAGCCCTCAAGGTTGCCAAAAGCTGTCTTTTACTCTGAGATCAGCTCAGACAGTATCTTTGTACAAGGATGTTCTTAAGCGACACTTATCTGTAACCGTTGTGTCTCCAAACTCATGGGAGGAGCTTGCTACCCACAGGTTAGACTGGCATAAGGCTGTTCACAGAGGTATAGAAGAGTTTGAAAACTGTCGTCTTAAAGACCTTGACGCCAAACGCCAGCACCGTAAAACCCAACTCAGGCCCTCTTATGAGTATACCTAATGCGCAAGGAGGGCTTCACTGCGCTTTGTGTGACCGTCTTTTTAAGACGTAATTCGGCTTCGCGAGCCCCGTCCGAGCACATGAGCGGAGACGTATGGCCGTGAGTTAGTAGGGGTCGCCGTCGACGGATACGTCTAGGAGGACATCATCATCATTAATTTTATAAATATGAAATATTGGATGCTCGTTATTAATTCTTATACTAATGTCTGAAATTTCGCACACACCTAGTAGTAGCTTACGGTTCGAGTTGTAATATTTGGTTAAGTTCTTTTCGCATTAGTCGATGCGGTATCGGCGCGGGTAGCGTATGCTCGCAATGCGCAATACCGAAAGCTTGCCGAACGCTTATATTTCAACGTGCGCTTTCAGAATCGCATGGTTTGTGCGGACGTGGGCGTTTCTGTAAACTGCGTCTCAAAGTTTTGAGAACATAAGGGTTACTACACACATAAACGGCCCGGCATAATCTGTGCGGCAACAAAGCCAACTCAAAGCTTATACTTTTTCCTCGAACATCATCTACATATATAAATTCGATTTTACTGCCTGACTGTGCCGATTAATGCCGGCTCGCTTATGTGTATAGCTACTCTTAGAAGCTTTGCTCGATTTGTTTACCAACAGGTACAAAAATCAAGACAATATAACATCTTTATGCATTTCGTTATAAATATCCCGCATTGATAACGCACCTACAAAAGTAAGAAGGACCTAGCTAGCTACTTTGTCTTCCCGTTACAATTTGTTAACATTTTTAACGCAAGTCTTTATGTATGTATGTATGTTTTTACTTAAATCCATTATATATATATGGTAGTTTAATCGCCAAGTTTGCTCGACTCACGCAATCACGAATTTTGTATTGAAAATTTTCGTTTTTGTCTGGAATTTTAAAAGGAGGCATTTTTAATTGTTTTTATTAAACTTTGATTTAATACTTTAAATATTTATTATTTCTCACATAATCCTGTCAAATGCTTAGCAATAAGGAAGTTAAACTCAAGCGAAGTAAGTATTGCCGCCTTTTAGTTAAGTATTATTAGAATAATCTTGTATTCAGTTTCATATTCTAAACGCTACTTAGCTTAAAAGAGTCTAAGCCGCTTATTAGAAAATATATTAAGTTTCAGATTGATGAAAAGTTTCGACAATAAAGCCGTTAGACGACTTAGCGACTTTCTAGTTAAGGTTTGCATAATAAATTTAACTAAGATTTAGAATCCTATAAATTTATTAAAATTACTTCACTAAAAAGCCGTTACGGTAACGTTAGCGACCTTTTAGTACGGGATTTAGAGCCAAAAGTTATCTAAAATGCTTAGCTAAATCGAAAAAGAACGTTTTTTTTAAGGAGGTGTAGTTTTTTTTAATAACTAAAACCTTAAAATGATCCACGGAAATAATATTCAATAATCTGCCTAACACCCGTCAAGCTAAGTATTGTACTTTTTAAGAAATAACGGTTGCCGCCTTTTTTGCTGTTTTCTCCAAAACTACTTTTTGGGGTTAACGGCTTTCTAGTTATAGGACGGCAGCTTAGAGAATCAGCCGGCCGGGCGTTATTTAAAAAAAAAAATCAATTTTCATAAGATATTTACATAAATAGTTATTAAAATTAAAGTAACCTAATCTACTTACAAACACTCAGATAATTTATTGTATATAAAGAAAAAAAAACTGATTGAGGTCGCAGCTCTGAGGAAAAATGGCCAAAAGACTGGCCACATTTCCACAATTCTTAGAGAAAATAATACGAGTAGAATAATATATTCATAAGTTTTTTTTTTTTTTAAATAGTATTTATTTAATTGGCATTATTACATATTTCTATATATACAATATACCTAATATATTTACAATTCTTAAAAAAAGGAAAAGATATATACAATACAATTATATACATAGAAAATACACGAAAAACGGGAGGGACTGCTTAATAGGCGTCATAAAATTTCTCCGCATCGACGTCTGCTGGAAACGTGCCCAAAAGACTGGCAGCATTGCCACGTTGAATGGCAATGCTTATTCTTTGAGCCAAAAATAAGCCAGCCCTCTGGTCACGTGAAGCCTCGATTAAACGCTTCGACAAATCTTTAAAAAGACCGCGAGCACTTGCACCCCACGGCCCAAGCGTTTCGACTCCAAACGGCTCAAACACATAATCTCCGATGAGATTATTGTATTTGCGCCGCTTGAGAGTCTCCGCGGATGCAGCAGCAGCACCAGCACAACCTGCTGTACTTGGAAGATGAGATGGCGCAAGGGTGTCGACACATGTTGCGTCCCACACCAAAGGCCTACCCATCTTCCATGGCAGTAAAGACATACCATCAGGTCTCTTACCATCGTTGCGTACCAAACCATTGGGTTCTAGTACAGCTGGAACGCCAGCGGTGACAAGAGCACGTCGGAGTATATCGTTAAGGTTGGCGTGCCGGGATATACGGCCTGCACTCCTGCTGCATGACAGGCCGTGGTGTCCAAGGCTGTCGACGGCTTCACCACAGCAACATCTATGAGGAGAAACAGAAGGAGCACCTAGGCGAAGGCAAGTAGCCATACGGAAGGTAGTATCGTCCAACATGGTACCTATGTTGGGCGATGGAAGTGCTTGAAGCCAGAGGCCCGACTCCCATTTTCCCACAGCCAGCAAACGAGCGCGCTCCGCAGGACTGGTAGACGAAATAATCAGTTTATCTCTAACCATCCTGCAAAGCGGCCCGTCCCACTGTCTCTGAGAAAAAGGGTTAGTGGGTAACTCAGTGTTGGGAACAGTCACTTTCCAAGCATTAATGGCATCGGTCTTACATGGCACATCAGAACTAACCAGTGTGGAAGCTAGAATTTTCCTGGTTAGTTCTTCCGTGCTATGAACCGAGGACAAAAATGCTGGTAAACTAACATCGGTAATTTTGCGAACGCCGAGCCCGCCCAAGCGAACTGGTAAGGACGCTTGAAGCCAGGCTCGATCGTTCAGGGCCACATTAAGAATTTTGCTCATAGTGTTGTAAATAATTTGGTCCAATTTGCCTAAAATTGTTAGATGTTTCCAAAACGGGGCCGATCTTAGGGCATGTGTAAATTTGGGCACGAAGAGGCAGTATCTAATAATGGTAAAAGCCGAATGTATATTAATTTTGAGTAGTCGGTCTGAAACTTCACAAAAATTTTGTACTTTTTCTTCTATGTATGAATCAAAAGCGTCTTCAAAAACTGGGGATCCAAGGAGGCAAAAGGAAGATTTCTCAAGAATTTTGATATTTGGTGCCAAAGTATTAAATTTTGATAAAACCGAAAGTTTGTCTTTAATTTTGTCACTGATATAAATCTCGCATTTACTCGTGTTAAGCTCTAGTCCAATGGAATTAAATTTATTTTTTATGTAAGCCAAATCTTGAAAAACTGTCTCTACATTGCCTCCTAGTGTTCCATCATCTAAATACCAGATATTAAATTTTGAATTAATTTTTTCGATGATGGGATGAATCGCTAGGCTGAAAATAACTGGCCCAAGAGGATCACCTTGTTGACAACCAACTGATGATTCCAAAAGATGCTCCTTGTATAATAATTTTGATGGGTACCTATAACATTGATAAAGAAATTTGAAAATTTGTGGTGTCTCCAATTTTGCCTGTGTCAACAAGGTGTCCCTATTCACCGAGTTAAAGGCATTCTTTAAGTCAACCTTTAAGATGACCTCACCGTCACCACAGTCAAGGTACGTTGACAAGGCATGTATGGCAGCCTCACAACCCCCTCTTGAACCGAAGCCCAGTTGCAGGGGTTGAAATTTATTGGCTAAAGCTATGCTGTAAAATTTACAGCATAGCTTGGCTGCCATACGCCTATAAGTACACTCTACGGCAATGGGACGTATGCCACCATCTTTTTTCCGTAGGGCGCATAGATTAGCGCCATACAGAATATCGATGATGCCATCGTGTACATTGCCGGCGAGCATAAGGTTCATTAAAGCCGTAAGCTCCCTCAGGAGTGCATCCCCAGCTTCCCCGGTGCCCGAACACAACAGATCTTTTAGATGCTGAGGTGTTAAGCCGTCGAGGCCACCGGCAGATCCATTCCGGAAAGAGCCAACGGCAGAAAGAACGTCCTTGGCTGTGACATTGAGGCAATCTGAATCAATGTCAGATGGCTCTGGGAAGGTAAGGCCATCGGCAGGCGCCGGATGTTTGCTCTGTAAACCAGCAAGGGTATCTGGAGAGCACGGCGCCACCACATCGCTGCTAAATAATAACCGGGAAGCCCCCCTTATATCACCTTCTCTCAATTTGGATTCTACATAATATGAAAAAGAGTTTTTTTGTCTAAAAGGAAATTTTGACTCTAATAGGGTTGTAGAAATATAACAATTATCTTTAATTTGTGTCGTCAGTGACTTTTGAGAGGCCTGGTCTTTTTTAACATGGAGAATCCTATATGGGAAGGTGATTAATTGTTCCCAAGCTGTACTTGAGTTCTCCCGGACGACAAGACCTATGCAGCGAGCCAAATTTTGGGCTACTGTAGGTCTCGCGCCGCGGGGAACTCTCCTAAGGATCGGAATTGAATTTTTTAAACTAGCCAGATATTGCCAAAAGGGAATTTTGTCAGCGGCGTCCGTTAAATCCGCTGTGTGTGTTGTGGGGCTAGAAAATACATTTTGGGATTTATGAACTCTACCAAAATGGATTTTCAGGCCCCGCACACCTTTAAAGAAACGAGCTTGGGGACAATGAGGGCAACGCACTAGGTCATTAGAGAATGTGGTAGGTTGACTACGAGCACTTACCTCCACATCGCTACTGCTGCCACTGCAGTCCTGGCTCATAAATTTAGTTTTTACACTTATAACTAAATTGTAGATATGATAAAATTAAATAAAGGTATAAAAAACACAAAAATCACAGATATTATCACAGACATTGTCACTTATCAAATGTCATGTCTTGTGTGTCCATGGCGACGGGGCGTCGCCCTGGTACCGGCTTCGCGTCCTTCCTGTCGCCTGTCTGGTCTTTGGTTGACTAGCGATTAAAACTCTTCGACTGCTTAAACTGAGGTCGTGGGATCAATTTCCACCCAGGGCAAATCTCTCTCAATATTCCAGTTGAGTTTGCATTAACATAATTATTGCGGTTGCTTAGTGCTTTACTAAGGCCCAAATATGCGTCGGATTTTTATTCAGCATACTTTTAAATACCTTTTATTATTGAGAAATCGTAATGGTCGTCGCCAAAAATAATCAGAAAAAAAAAAATAATAATTTATTATTTTATTTTCATTTGTTGTGTTTCATAAGTTTGAATTTGAATCCAAAAAACCGTAAATTTTGTCCTTTGGCCCTGAATAACTTTTTTATCAACTATGGGATCAATGGTATTTTATTTTTGCTGCTATACCCAAGGTCTCTACCAAAATCCAGCCCATAAAGTATTTTCAATTCATAAAGTATTTTATTTATTTATTAAAAAAAAGGATATTTACAATCACAAAACTAAATGGAAACACAAAGTAGGCAAATGTAATTAAAATGCTGCAGGTGGGCAGCCCTATCGCATGTTTACGTACCGCGCGGCTGTAGGCATTTATTTCAAGGTCACGGCTGAGTCAAACTACTGTATCTAGTATTTATTCTGTGCTTGAGTAGTTACCTCACCGCGCAGTGGTGAATGCATCACTGCGCGGCGTAAGGTGTTGGGGGTCCGATCCCCACACGAGGCAAAAAAATGTGTAATCCATAAATGGCTGTCCCGAGTTTGGGTGTACTTAGTGTCCGTTTTTAAAGGCTGGCAAAATTTTGATATCTTTTAAGACAACGCCCGCTCTAGGAAGCAAGCCCTGTGTCGCGAGCGTTGTCTTAAAAGAAATCAAAATTTTGCCAATGACTTATATTATTCATGTCACCATAACATTTGGCTTATTTACCTAAAATCGTTGCTCTCGCTGCATCAACTTGCGCATAAGTTTTCAGTCTATCGTGTGGTTCTGGATTCAGTACTACAATCAGACATAATATTATTGGGTTCTTTTGGAAGAAAAGCTTATCCTGAGGACTTCCTACACTATATAGTTTAAACCCATATTTTTTTTTATTTCAGAACGCCTCGAGATGTTATTGACTATGCCGTACGAAATTACAAAGAACGAAAATGGCAAGGACGTTATTGATCTTAAGAGTTTCAAATACACCTTTGAAACTAAAGAGAACGTCAATTTCAAGCTTACAAACCTTTTCAATGGAGACAAGGCGCTGAGTAAGTTACAAGTTCCTTTAATAATTCTATACTTAGCTAGTTAATTGTATTGCTACATTATCGTCATGTCATGCTGGATATAGGCTTTAATTGTTTTAATGTACACAAAATCAAATACAGGATAGATTACAAATCTTTAACATTACTAACGGCTCGTACTGGCTTAGCACGGGTGGACATTTCGTACATCTCGTTTCTCGTTTTTCGTTTTTTTTCAGTAAAATATTGCCCGCTGATAATGTAGCTTTCTAATGGTGAAAGAGTTTTTAAAATCGATCCAGTTGGTTTTGATTTCTTTACATACAAAAAAAAACATTTTCTATCCTCTTCATAATATCTGTATCTGTAATGTAGATTATGTACACAGGCGAGGTTACTAAAAGTTGAGTTCTATTACTCTTAGTTTTTCATAATATATTTGATAAATTGATTTAATTAGTTACACTGATCATTCATCATTCACAATATTAACGATAACATAGTTATCGCCAAAATATTAATGTATTTCAGAGACAACTATGTTATCGTATCTAATTATTGTTATTATATATAAACATAAATAAATATAATGTCAAAGTCACCCATTAAAATATAGGTATTTATAGAAAAAATATTTTGTTTATTTATTGAATTTAATTGGTAATATTAGGGATATAGCTTAGTATCAATTTAAGCCAATATTTATTTACCTACCTACCTAGTAAATATTATTTTTTTAAATTCTCTACTCAATTTCAGCGGTGCGCCGCCGCCGGCGCCATCTTGTTTGTATTATTTGCTTCTCTTTTATTCCTATGCAGATCGACAGTGACCAAATGGCTATTTAATTCTTAAGGTCGTTGGCAGTAATCAGCGTCTTAATGATTGAAGAAAATAAATATCTAATTTCCCAATTCTATTTTGATTTCCAGGTGATACGATGCTCACATTCATGAATAGCAACTGGCAAGCCATATCACAAGAGTTCGGCCATCCCATTTTGGAGAACCCAGCGCAGAAAATCTTTGCCGCCATCAAGACTTACCTACGTTCACAGCCATTGGAAGACATTACCATTGTTTAATTTATTGCCAAAAAATATAATAAGGACGAGGTTCAGGACATGGTTATATAGGAATACATTATATATTATAAATTAATTATATATCTAATTATTTAACTTTTGTTGCGGTTTATTGTAATTTTTTCACAAAGTCAAGCCTTTGTGAAAAATTGACAAATAATTGCCAAGTGGCAACTGTCATAATTACCACTTGGCAAATTATAACCTTTTGATAATTAATATAACATGTGAGCCAAACATAATTATTGTTTCATTGTGCATACCTTTCTTCCAGTGAGGGTAAAATATAAAGTAAACATTACCTATTATATTTTTATAATATTAGTCGTTAGCCATCTCTTAATATTGACCACGTCATGATTTGGTTAATTATTTCCCGAAAATGTGGCATTTCATGACATAATCGACTAGATTATGATGTGGTCAATATTACGCAATGCTTTACGAATGTGTTATGCTATCTATTGCTTAATTCAAAATGTGGCTTTTGTCGATGAATGACTTGATATTTTATAGAATAATGGCATCATGAAATGTTCGACCAATTCTTGACGTGATCAATTTTACGAAATGGTCACGACATTATTTTATCATAGTGAGTTTTGTCAGGTATGTATTTAGATCAATGTCAATCAAGTTCATCAATAAAAGATTACATATAATGATTTATAAACGTATCTCATAAACTATATTGAAATTTATTACTGAATTTGTATTTTAAATACGTATATATCATCACGCCCGTCTCCCGTTTAGGTAGGCAGAGACTATAGTACGCCAATTGCTTCGATTCAGTCCTACTTTTGCTTCATCTACATTCGTCAACCTCTTTATGCATGAATTTGTATTTTATTTTCATAATATAAAATATGCAGTTTGTAACAAATTCAAAATACTGTTCTCAAGGTTTAAATTATTTTGGGCCATTGTTTTGTTTTAGGGAACATCCAATGTATTTATCTTGCCTTTGTACCTACTATTGTCTGTGTGATTCAGTACATTTTGTAATTACTCGGTCTCTATTGTAATGTTGACTACTAAGTTTTAAATAAATCTTAAAGTTCAAGCAGGGAGTCAAGTAGGTACTCATTTTGATTTAAATGCGAGACTGAGCGATATTCTCCATCTTAATTTCAGTTTTGACCGTAAGTGATATGGTTAATTAGATGCATTGTTATCTTTAATCATTAATTGTTAAATATTTATCTCAGTCACGTAAAGGTAGGTACTATGTTTGCTGAATGCACAACATTTACGTTCCAAGTTAGTTCATATTCGATATTGTTAGATGGTTACATTTTTGTCTTGCTTGTAATATGTATTTTGAACCTAAATGAACTTTGAGCATAAAATTGCCGTTGTAGGCCACGAATACCCAGCTGCTCCAGTTTGTCAAGCAATAGTGGGACAGAGACCGTGTCAAACGCCTTAGCCAAATCAAGAAAAATATCTATAACTTTTTTCCTTCATCCATACCGGTAACTAAGGTATTAGTGAGTTCATGAACTGCATCATCCGTTGACCTATTTCTGCGAAATCCAAACTACAAGTTGGATAGAAGATTGAAAATAACCTAAAGTAAGTTTAAGCGATATTATTAACAGGCGCATTTTAAAGATATTCTTTAAAATCAGTATATATTCGCACTAAGCATAATAATGCTGATGCAAATCTATTGTAGTGTCTATTTATTATAATTCAGGTTTCCAGTGCTCATTTAGGAATGCGCTTTTACAAAACATTTTTCTATCTCAGGAATACTCCATCAATAAACGCGTGAAGATTTTTTAGATCTGCAACACGCGGACATTGCAAGCGTCTATAAGCTACGGTAACTGTTAACTATCAGATGAGTCGTTTGCTTGTTTGTCACCTAAGTAGGTGGTATTAAGAAAAAAAAGTGTCACACATTAAGGAAACTGCTGCAATGTGAAATTCTGACAATGTAGTGAGTCCAGTACCATCCTTGTCCGACCCGTACCGTGACGTTCTTATAGTGATTTACTTTCGAATATAATTTGTTTTTTTTAAGATGTCAAATGACAATTGTACTGTTCTTGCCCCACCGAGGCAGTTACGTAAGTATATATTTTCATAAGTAAATCCGTGTCAAGCAGAAATGCTAGTAGAGATTACAATATTAAAGAAGCCTGATGTTTTTTCATAGCAATCTGATTATGTATGCTGGAATACAAAAATAGTACTTAAAAAGGCGTTTTATAACATAGGTACGTCACTTGATAAGTATCATATATAATCCAAATTTCACTCCAGTGTGACGTCCAGTGATAGATTCGACAAAGTACGAACATATTGTTACGAGCTACCACAGACACTAATTGTCATGTTCAATGACGACAACAATAGTTACTTCTCAGGATAAGATTCATCCGTAGTATTCCCGATACGCCCCTCACTACCCGGGATACAAGGCTTGTGCGCTATTGCAAGACTTAACTTTTCACTAGTACTTGTCTGGTTGCCTTAGTATAATCTCTGCTTATTTATGAAACCCTAGGTTTACCAAACCATCTAGCCAGCCTGGTATAAGTAGGCTAATATCCAAATGTATGAAGGAGACCCGTGCCCGGACGTTTATGGGTTGAGATGATGATGATTTGTTGTCAATGCACGATTGTGTGATTTGTCCCAAGATATTATTAAGATATATTTTTTAAAATGATTTATTTTAGGTCGCTTTTTACCATCAAAGGTCATAAGCGACCACGATGCAATAATTTTGTATTCACAATTACTAACTTGAAAGCTAAAATAACATTTGCAATAGGAAACCACCAGCACTGCCGTACTCAGTAACCTTCAACTTCTTTATTGCGCAATCTCAACTCTACAAATATATAGCTGGTAAGTACCTACTTTTTAAGTAGGTATTACTAGGATAAACAAGAAACAGTCACCTTTTTATATAATGTTCATCATACTCGTACAAACCATTAACGATCCTTATCTGTCTAGAATTTTACAAAAAGTTGGTACCTACATAATAAATTATTATCATTACGATCTACGGTTTTTTTGTTCAATTTTGGAAGCAAACAAGCTCACCCGCCCGCCGCCTGTTGGTAAGAAGGTGCCATACTTAAATATTTAAAGTGATGTGGATAAAGCCTTAATGTGTTTGCTTTACGCACATATATCAACAACACATCATACTTTAATCCACTAACCAGAATGTGTAGACAAAATAATGAGCTGGTTAGTGCTAACAATGAGTTAGACATATTTATAAAATTAACATCATTTGTAAAATCATTAAAAGATATCCTCCATCTCAATTACAGTTTTGACCGTAAGAAGTAAGGTTAATTAAGTATTATATTTATTTACTAATTGTTAAATCTTCATCTCAGTCATGAATATTAAGTTTGCTGAGCGCACAAAATTTACGTTTCAAGCTAGTTCATAGTTGATTACATTGTTACATTTCTGTATTGCTTGTAATGTGTATTGTGAGCCTAAATGAATAAAATAAAAATAAAAAATAAAAGCCGAGCCGGGAGCAGGATTCGTAACTGCGCTTCTTGGATTCCGGCCCAGTGGACTTTCAATTGTTCGCACTCGCAATCGGAAGATGTCGTACTGGATAGATCAGTAACGACTAACGGTTGGATGAAACTGACGATACTCCGAAACGTAAAAAAAAGTGGTGGACATTTCGAACTTAGGCGTAGGAGCACGAACTAGAATCTGAGAGTCGCAGATTTGAATTCTGCTCCGGGAAATATTTTTTCCACATTGCTTTAATTGAGCTAATTGTATAGCAAAAATGATAACAATATTTAATAGAAAAGTCCTTTTTCGTATGCCTCTTATGATATAATAGCATAGCCATAGTAGCAACCTGTATGTATCTATTGACGATAATTATCTTCAACATCAGTTGTATTGCCAGTTTTTTTACGATATTTTCGCACTAGGAACTAAGGCCTGTTTCCCGGAGTACACATCATGCATGTTTTTTGATCTATGTGGAGGTCGAATCCAAAACATATCACGCACTGGTAAATGACAAGGTAACCATAAACTTACCATGCAATCAAAAAACATAAATACTTAATTTATTAATATCCTTAAATACGCATAATTATACTTCCTTATAGCAATTGTATTATCGTCATGCAAAATGGTGATTAGAAACTGTAGTTACGAATGAAAAGAATATCAGTCATTTTATGTAATTAACACTAGCAATTCAAAGAAGCTATCCATTGTTTCAATAATTGTCGAAGAAAAAATTGCAGACGTAACTCACTATATTGCTAGTAAACACACACGTATTATAGTAAGAAAAATGTATACATCGCATAAGCGCGGGCAAACTGTTGTCAACAGTAGCTTCATTTCATCTATCACTATGACTATCTCTTTCTGTATCATTACTTTCCGTATTGTCTATCGTATTCAGACTTGAAATCTATAAGCAAGTATGCACAAAAACATGGCAACAAAACTGAAAGCCACTCAGTACGAAGGCGCTTCTTTATAATATCGTTGAGTAAACACAAAAATAATGTTTGAACTAATTGTATGATAAACTGCCTTTACAGAGTTATTTCAATGTCAAAGCCTTTTATTCATTTAGATTAAATGCATGATACTTTTATGAACTTTATAAAAACAAATGCTACTATATTTTTTTGCTACGGCCAATTCGCTGACTAGTGGTAGGGCACGTAGTAACTATTTAGTAATCTGTGATAGGGCCTCGAGAAGAATTGGCAATAAAGTCTGGCCACGTTTTTTAACGTTCAATTGTCTTGTTGGTTGCATTGTATAAAAAAAAATTTTGGGAAGTCGTAAATTTCGATGGTATTTTTCGATATTATGGAAATCTGATAGAAAATGTGAGTTTCTGTTTGAAAGTTTTGCTCACATGCAATAAATGCCACATTAAATATTGATACTTTGCAAATATTACTGGTAAATTATACCGGTGCAATGCCGACCGGAGCGGCTCGCTAGTAATACAGATACAGTAGGTAATATACATTATGTACAGATAAACAAAAACTATTAAACAATAAGGATTGGTAAAAAAGCTGTTTTTGTTGCAGATAAATTAAACACATGGCTTTATCTATACTTCCTTTTAAATAAAAATTATGGGATTAGATGTTAACCCAAGTAAGATTGGCCAAGTTAGCACTACAATGTTTATTTATTTAATAAACACAATATGGTATACCTACGCAAGTGGTTTATGGATAAAAATTAGTGACCCTAAGGCAGGAGGTCATTGGGATCGATCCCCACACGCACGGGACTAAACGTTATGTGATTCATAGGTGTAATTTGTATTCATAAATTGAATGTTTGTAAAGTCCCCCGTAACACAGGGCTGAGGCCTAATGAGGAAAATAACATAGTAAAATCATAAAATATTTTAGATATATATGTAATCAAATTTGTCCGTGCTCGAAAGCCAACTTGGCCGATTGTACCATGGAAATTCCATCAACATCACGGACCATGTTGACCATTACTGTGGAAGTATAAAAAAGCGTTAATTTCGTATTTAAAACTATTAACACGGATTTGTTTGTATTAGCACTTAGAACGATTGATTGATCAAGGAAAAACAAAGTCGTGGGACAAGGATCATCCAACTAACAAAAATAATTATCACAAAGTATATAATTATACTGGCGTGAGTTCTTACTACTGTTATTAAGTTATTAATAATACTATTCAACTAATTTTAGATGTAGAACCATTTGAACTTTGCTCTACAATTTATAACATGAAACTAGATTAGACATTATTATCTTGTTCGTTTTTATCTTCGGTACATCTTAGGAAACTTTTATCTAGATGCGTGATACGTGGTTCTTTTTTAGTTCTCTAGTATTTTTTATTTATTGGATTGATTTCAGCTGTGGAGACATATTTTTACTATATTATATGTATATTCGTTTAAAAAGACTATTCCTGCACTAGGTCGCACACAATAAGCCCTGTGTCGCGGGGGACTTTACAAACATCAAAGTCACGGATAATCCTCTCCTCCACTGGTAATCTTTTTTCCAGGTGAGGCTTAGTATTACGAATTAATTAATCTATAGGCTTTTAATTATTTTTCGGGTTTTAGGATTTACAATAAATAAATCCGCAAAATCCTGTCTGGAGAGTCCCGCCATTGCCACTGCAATATCAAATCATTAGAAAAACATGAGTCATTGGACAGGTTAACTAGTTGATAAATAAAGTTATAAATAACTTTGTTTATAATAAAAAATGTAAATGTATCTTTATGTGTCCTTAACATAATATGGTGTACAACAAAGAATATTTTTAATATGTCTCTCTTTGTCACGGGTATTTTTCCATTATCAAGAAGAATATACCTTTGGAAGGCTTACGCGGGGACATAGGTCCAACACGCAGAGAATTACAGAATTTTAATCTAAAATGGGATGAGACACTAGACACTAGTAGGTGTAGAGCTATTGTAACACTATTTTGGTTTCTTACATTGCTGGGTTATGGGGTTAAGTGTTTCATGGACTGGTTTTAAAAATCTATAGAATAGAACGGTGCCTGCCATTGTTTCACTGACTTTTAATGTGGAAATGTTAATAAGGCAGACGGTGACTCGCCTATACACTAGATGGGCCCCTTGAAACAACCAACATGGGCAACAGCCCACAGGCAACACCATAGTGCGCGGCTAGAGGTATCGAGCGGTGCGGCGCCGGTTTCAATATCGGGTGTCTGAGACCCGAGAGCGGGTTTCCCCGTAGTCATGCCCTTGAAAATTACACTTCTAACCCCAAACATATAGCTCTGGCGACCCCTCTCTGATCAGCCAATTAAGGCAAGCCAGTGCTGAGAGTCCTACGGGCGCTCTTGTGAGGCCATTCCGGACAGCCAATAAAGGCAAGCTGGAGACGAGGCCCTGACCGATTTCTCTGGGGCATTCGAGACCGCAGTGTCGCCACTCACATTCAGACCATCACAAGCTGCTCTGCGGGTTTATTATTATTATGTTAAGCATATTGCGCGCACTGAGTAGGTAGGGTAACCGAAAATGCAAAAACTAACGTTTTTATATAATATGTAATTATGCGTTACAAATACCTTAAATAAAGTAAAATAGAACAGTCGTTGTTTAGTTATGTAAATATGTCAATTACGCCAGGGACTCTTACACATAGTACACGTTCAATATTGTACCTATAGGTATAAAAATGTCCAAAAGCAAACTTGTCTATATTATCTTACTATGTTTTAAATTCCATTTTGAATCTTAAACGCTATAATTTGATATAAGCTAAATATATTTCCATTGATGTACCTACAGTAACAATATCAAATTATACATGAGCAATTATTTTGTCACTTTTTTGGACTGAGTTAGACTGAGTTCATAATTACTCGGACTTCCTACCTGTTTACTTTTTTATTAGTATCTAATTTGAGCAATCATTTTCTTAAATACTTCATGTACCAGAAATACCTAATATTATGAGCTAAGAGCTTTTTTATACTAGGTAAACAAGCATACGGCCTGCCTGATGGTAAGCAGCCTAGCCTTTGGATGCTTGAAACAATAGGGGTACCTACTTCATTTATTTATTATTTTTTATTATTCCATTTAGGGGCTCGAAGTAACGATAGTAGCGGATCGATAGACCTGAGAGATAAGACTTAGCAATCTTGCTAGGGTCAATCAGTAGATGGGTTTTATTGATGTAGTCCAGATGTAGTAATTTAAAAACCGCGATACCCTTCCGTGCCTCAGCAAGCACGTATCTTACCAAGAAGCACGTGAATCCTGTTCCTGATTTTTTTACAGTCGTGTCGGACTATGAGAGTAAAGGAATAAATAGTAAATGCAGTGGGTGCGTATTGCGTACACATTCATGTACTAAAATAGGTCAAATGCAGTTGGCTAACCTTTGTTGAGGTTGGCCGTCCGGATTTTCAAAAATATGGAATTAGGGTAGAATATTCTGATTTCATAAAAATAACGTTTTGGATAGAAAATTTCAACGATTCCTTAATAAAAAAACATGTGGGGCAGTCTTTGGGAATTGCCGATAGAGGTGAAAACTAAGTAACTTGTGATTTGTATCGTCGAGAAATTAGATTATTATCTTTGAATAGTTATGAAAAGCATTCGGTGACGATGACGCGAGTTTCATGATTTTTGTTTACTCAAAAAGTGCTCAACGCGCCTTAAGAAGTTTTCACTTCAAAAATACTCCTTCACACCTAAAAAATATTGCAAATAAATACACGTGTGGATAACTTATTCCTTTTTCTATTGAACTTATTTAAAACCCATCGGACTTTACACCATGAAGTCACTTTAAAAACTACATATAAATTATAACAGTAACGAGCAATATAAAACACATTAGTCGATATAAATTACTTATACGGTCATAAATTTCCAATATCATGGTTGCTATAAAGATGTTTTAATTACAATAAATCCCAAAGTAACAAAATAAATACAACTAATAGATACCAATATTTATAACTACTTATAAATGCAAAGTTTGTTTACAATATAATAAAATCAAATGTTTACCTGTTTATAACTTCTCGACTTTTTATCGGTACATAGTCGGTTGCATAATAAAAGAATGATGCATAATTCCCATTAAAAATGTCAAAAGGGTTCCATCTATTATTTTATCCTACCTTCTAGTCAAGCTTACGGACGCTTGTCAACATCAGTTTTTCTAGACAAATGGCATATACGGTTGTCCAATGAAATAAAATAAAAAATTTACGAAATTTGAGTATGAGATTTGACGTAGGTTTACGACATAATATCGTAAATTTTGTCAAATCCCATACATTTGCTCTCTATTCCATTCGATTTGGCTACTGTCTTTAAAGTCCTTTTTCGAAGAAATTTTTGTCATGTACGCAATCACAGGAGCACTGTCTCTTCCTTCACTATAGACCGATATGTTGACTAAACAGTTGGTTCAGTGACTTAAGTGGTTACCTCGCCATTTACCACTGCGCGGTATGTTTGATACCCACACGGGTCAAAAAAATACGTTACACATAAATGCTTGTCCCGAGTCTGGTCTGACCGTGTAATTTGTATCCGCGAATTGTATGTTATTGTAGTCTGGGAGTTGACCTATTAAATTGAAATTGAATAAGAAATCCAATACAACTGGAGAGAGATTAAGCTCATGGTTTACGTACTTC
Organism: Trisateles emortualis; assembly: GCA_947095525.1. Lineage (NCBI taxonomy): Eukaryota > Metazoa > Arthropoda > Insecta > Lepidoptera > Erebidae > Trisateles > Trisateles emortualis. The sequence goes on along the minus strand of OX352740.1, from coordinate 8,271,556 downwards.
CCGAGGTACGTAAGTAAGTAAAATTATTCAACAAAAAAATCCTTGTGATTCCTAATAGATAAAAATAATTTTATTTAATAATGCAATTTATTTAATTATTATTGAAATAATATTTAATTTGTATGTGTGAGTAATTATGGCTGAGTCGTTGTTAGTATATTAACGGAGTGTTTCCTAGCTTGGAGTACAGTTGTCTGTTGACTTTGGAAAAGCGTGTGTTTCATTATGGAAGTGGCACTTAAAATTACGTGTTGGACTTTGCTTGTATTTGGCTCAGTCCAGTCCTCAGGTACGAATATTTTAGATTAAGCCTAATGTAGGAAAAGTTACTAGTTACAACTTGGGACTTGAGTTTGTAATTTTTTAATTATACTAGCAGTCTGCCCTGACTACGGCCACAAAGAATTTTTATACGTTTAGGGATAAAATTTCCAATAAATCCTTTATTAAAGGATGCTTATATTATAAAAGAAACCTACTTAATGTTACAAATTTCGGCTTTCTGGACTTAGTAGGTACTTTCGGCTTGCGTTGATTGAGTTGATCGTCAGTCAGGTCAAACAATTTTATAAACAATGCCATCTTGGTATAGTTAAATACACCTCAAATTTGGTTTTTGAATAAAAATAAGAAAATTAAAACTCACGGTGTTATAAACTGATTTCACTGTATCGTTTTTCCTGCATAATTATGACAACCTAGCGGAAATTGCTGCGAACGTCGTGCGTACCAGAGTACAAACCATTTTGATGTATTGTGCATTTGTAAAATTAAAATATGGCCCGTTAAAATATGGATGTTCAACTTTAAACAATTTTCAAACATTATCGGTACAAAATATGATATGGTTTAAAAATGATTGTACTCGAATCTGTTACCGATTCTGAACAAACGGCTTTCAGGTTTCGCCTATACCATGAAAACCATTGTATATAGTAATTATATTTTTTAGATAACATTATTTATTTATTTAAAACTTTATACACAAAGTTGGTAAAGGCGTACTTAATGCCAGAGGCATTATCTACCAGTCAACCTTAGGATGATGCAGAGATAAACAAAGTATTAAGAAATGACTGAATAATCGTAGATAACAGGTACTCATAATTTCAATAAACAAATATATAATATAAACATACGTGCTAATTATATATAATATATATAAATAATAATACATACAATAAATAATAACAATAAATATATAATAAATAATACATATAAGTATAAATGAAACATAGAATGATGAAAAAAAACTGCCAAAATATTATTGTAATAGTAGTTCCCGAACCCTTACTTTAAACGCATAACGGTTGGTAGACATCCTGATTTCGTGGAGGGAGAGCGTTCCAAAGAAGGACAGATTGAATAGGAAATGACACTAAATTCCTTCTAAAAACCTTGACTGATTTTGAAATTTATTTTGGACCCGTTACGCGCCTTCCGCGCTCCGCTTCATGTGGGTTTAAGGATGTTTGATTTTATTTTCAAAGATCTGGCAGGACTAGGTTCATGTGAATATTTTTTTTTTTTTATACTACTTGGGTGGCAAACAAGCATACGGCCCACCTGATGTTAAGCAGTATCCGTAGCCTATAGACGCTTGCATTACCAGAGGTATCACTTGCGTGTTGCCAACCAATTTTTTTTTACACCGGGGCTTTAAGATGGAAGTAACCCTGGGATAGGAATACGTATCTTTCAAAACGCATTCCTAAATGAGCGCTGGAGACCTGTACTCACACACAGGAACACAACTACACCGCTGTGTGCAGTCATTTGGCTGTGGTCCTCTGCAAGGTGGAGGTCCCTCCCCAGTCGGGCTTGCTCGCTAGTATGGTGCCCTACCTCTCTTATGATATGATGTTATATAGTAACTATTAGATACATGGTTTGTGCAGTGCCTTAAATGGTTACATCACTACATTGCGTCATGCAAATTCTTATCCTGTGTAAGGATCAATCCCACTACACACTAGTGGGATTGATTCTTACACAGGATAAGAATCTGTATGAAGGACAAAACGTTGTTCGGAGTTTACTTTGTGTCTGTAAGTCATTGTATTTGTAAAATTTCCCGCGACGCTTGTTCCATAGTGCAGGAGATGACTTTTATAACCGGTGTATAATAAGTTGATATTTAAATATATATTTGTTAATATTTAAAAAAATATAAACCAGATACTACAAGCTTTTATTATGTATATTTGTAATTAATGGATGTTTATGCATTAAATTTTGTTAAAAGAATACAAAAACAGCGCGGCTGTCTTATTTAGTTAACGTATTGCCATGGCAACCTCCCAACTTCATTGTCACGTCCTGGACACCCATCTAGGAATATAGTTCTCATCAAAATCATCTTACAAACCGAAACTCGACGCGGCTATCTTGTTTCGTTAAAGAGGTCCTGTGGCCACCTTACCACTGCATCATCAGACCAGCTCCATGGTATTGCATTGTCATCGAAGTTAAGTCGGTATACCAAATTTTAGCTCAATCAAACACGGAGAAGTGCTTTAAATCAAGATTTGACCTAAACAAACTAAAATAAACTATAGCATGGGGTTCTTCAAGAAAGGAGTTATAAGGTTTTTAAAGGGTCGGCAACGCGTGAGTGACACCCCTGGTGTTGCAAACGTCCATAGGCTACGGTAACTGCTTACCATCAGGCGGGCCGTATGCTTGTTTGTCACCTTGGTAGTATAAAAAAAAAAAAAATACTAACATACATTGCAAGCTAAATAAAAGCTTGTAATAATAAAATACATGTGAATTACTCCTACTTCTGCATATTATGCTAATGGTGAAGGAAAATATCAACATGAAGAAACCCACATGTCTTAAAAGAACCTCTAAAGACATGTCTATTGTCTGATTCACCCACCCGTACCAAGCCAGCGTGTGTGAATCTTAATTCACACACGCTGGCTTGGTGCGGCGGGCAGAGAGAGAGAGGGTTTATGCTAAGGCATACAGGCTCTCTCTCTCTCATGATAGAGGAGAGGAGACCCGTACACAGCAGTGGGACATGCTGGTTGCTATTGTCTTATCGTATTATAAAATTCAAAGAGGTAAATCAGACAAAATTATTCATATAATTACAAAAACGTTTTTGAACAACGTTTTACGATGACCTCAGAGTTCTTTCTTGTCAGACACTAAAACGTTCGTGTAAAAAAATGCCTGGTCATGTAACGCACCGTAATCACGAATAATAGAATATAATTATTTATATAATCGATCCTATTTTTTACTTCAAGTACTTAGTAAACATTAGCCCGTCATAATAATAATCATAATTGATCACGAATGTCATGCAATATGCAGGGTTTCTCAAACTTTTCTTTTCGTGTCAATTTTCTATATTTCTATAAAACGAACCAAAAAATAGATTTATTTTACTTCGCAACTTATACATGTCTAATCTTGAATTAATAAATTACGTGTATATGCATCTAAAATAATATGTATAAATCAAAGAATAATCTTGTTAGAGTATGTCGCACTTTTAACGGCAAGTGTCGGAAAATCGATCTTGACTTATTTGAATTAAGTACCTATATCTTATATTTAGATATTTATTTCACCCATAATATCTTCAGTTTCAGTTTTGTTATATTTTTTATTAATTAAATTTTGTGATAACATGCCTACAATGTCTACTTTTCGTATTATTTATTTTTCTATTAATTGTGAAAACTTGAAATTGGCAAAATTTTAATTATATTACTTTTGTCATCAAAACTATTCTGTAAGTTTTTCTAATAAAATAAAGAATTCGAAGTCATTTGGGAAAATTATTTGGAAAAAGAAGTAGATTTTCCCAAATAAATTTGAACTCCTTTAAGTAAGAAAATTAATTTGTCGTTTTTTATAAATCTTACTTAAGGGTACTTATTTGTACACTTTGAAAAACATTGGTTTACTTTATAAAGACGTAAATACATGTTATTATAAAATTAAGACTAGACATGTATAAGTGGCTAAGTAATTTATTTAATTTATGTCGCTATATAACGTTGGTACTGTTTAGGTATGAAAACTATTTAATTTTATAGATACTATTTAGTACCTATAAAAAGTTTCACGTTTAACTAGCTGATACCTGCGGCTCTATAAGGGATGTACAAAAAAAATAAGAATTGCCCTTCCCCAGGATACCATCTATCTTTTTCACTCGATTTTATTAAGATCCGTTCAGTCGTTTAGTCGTGTAAATGTAACAAAAAAACAAACAAAGATGCTTGCACATTTACAATATTAGTTACGATTAATAACTTACATAGCTACATAATATAACATAACTCTACCTATATTAGGCTTAAATAACATTCCATTCCCAAACAAATTTATAATTTAAAAATTATACCCATTATTTTTTTTATTGCAGACTAAAAATATGTTATACCTAAAAAGCCTTAAGGTTTTGATGATATTTAATTTAATTTAAGTAACTCGTGCGATAGAGAATAAGCCCTGTTTTGCGGGGGTTTTACACACATTGAAATAAACTAAAATTATAACAATCTTATTTTATCGAATGGGTTCAGTGGTTTGTAGTAAACCTGGTGCCCGAGTTGTTCAATTGTTGTTGGCCAAATAGGCCTCTGCCATGATCGATGATCTAAGAACTGGTTACAGTCAGGACCAAATTTTAACATGCCCTAACCAAGCCCTATCTGAACGATTTCCGACCCTCTTTTGTGTGATGGGCACGATTTTTTGTTCTGTGTCTGGGTGTTATTTATCATTAATAATTATATAAATATATTTCAAAATAAAAAATGTAAGTTTGGGATCAAATGACTATGTGCAAGTTGTCCCAAGTTTTTTTATGAGACAATCATATTATGAGAGAATGACAAGGTCTTTTACATATAGTTTACTGGGTAATGCTATTAGTATCATTCTTTAAAACACCTTTTTTGTTCTTTTCAGTTTTACCCGTAGAAAAATGTACGCTTACCGACAAAGCCTGTATGATCCCTGCTGCTCAAAAGATGCTGCCAGTTTTTACAGCAGGAATGCCAGAGTATGGTGTTGAAGTTTTGGATCCCATGGCAATGGATGACTTGAAGTTTGACTTGTCGGGTCTCCAGTTTAGTATGACTGGTGGCATTTTGAAGGGACTGAAAAATGTCGAGATTAATGATATGGAGTAAGTGTATAAAGTTTATATTATATATTTTTGTAAATAGGCTTATATTATATGATTAAGTAATTCCTATAGCGTTTTCCTTCGTTTTGTCTCGTGCGAGCATCAAAACCACGGCTTCCAGCTTAGCAGGCACTAACCACTAGACCAACTGGCCAGGCAAGTTTTTTTAGTAAACTAGAAGTAGAAATATTGGAGCCTTGTAGGACTCTGGGCTTATGTTTGTGATGCAAAGGGCAAATTCTTATTAAATTTCCTGTTAGAAAATCTTAGTCGGATGAGTTTGGAATCGTGCCTGATATATCGCAATAGGCTTGCCCCTTATTACGTAGAGATAATTAAAAAAACGTGGGTATCATACTCCTTTGCCGGAAAAAAGGTAAAATCCTTGGAGGAAAGGCAAAGGAAAATGACGCTATGTGTGCGTTACAATAATTTCTGTAGCGTCTTGAATTCATTTTCGGGATAGCCATTTTTGTACTTGGTTTGGTCTGCTTTGCATCTTAGCCGAAAGATGTCCACTGTTGAACATGGGTTTCCCCAAAAGATTTGTTCAATCAGTCAGCTGCCCGCAGCGCCCTATTGGCCACTTAATTCACCTTCATTAATTAATCACATACATTCATCTATATTCTAGTTGGAACACGATAAAGAAGATTTTCACTATTGGATTTAATGGAGATTTATCTGTAAAGGGACATTACATAGCCGCTGGACGAGTCTTGATCCTTCCGATTACTGGTGATGGCCAAATTAAATTGAAAATGAGTGAGTATTTAACATAAATTGTTGAAAATACTATTAATTGTGTACGTGGATACACAGATCAGTTTGAGCAGTAGCTCTATAGCTACAAGGATAAGCAACCTTGCCAGGCTCAGTTCATAAATAGGGACTTTTTTTTTTCGGGACAATCCCACCCACATGCCCACCGCTGTGACTCCTGTGAGCCAGGATTAACAGCGGAGTAACCAACTGATACACCGAGTTTTGACACTCGTGCGTCCCGTGGACAACTAAACCTACTGTCTTGGACCCCGCAACGAATTTAATCAGAAGTAAATAGGAGGAGTTAGAAAGAAAAGTTTCCACTTCCCTCCATAGCAAAGCGGGAGACAAAATAAATCTGTATAGGTTTGTAACCTATGAAAAGGAGCACCACGGAGGACCTTAAACTACGGGACCTAAGTGAGCTAAGTTTGATTGCTATAATATGTATGGCAGAAACGTTTAAATGCGCGGAAATTCCCTCTAGATGAGACTAAATCCCCATAGTAGGCCGCTCCAGATGATACATGTAAGCTGTTCAACATAATAGTACGATCATTATGCCAAAGACTACACTCCCAGAGTATGTGATGAGCAGACTGCTCCTGATCGGAGCCAGGTGTTGAGCATTGACAGTTCGGCGAATCAACTAGCTTAAATGAGTATAACTTGCTCCTAAAGTTACCGTGACCCGTAAGGAACTGAGCGACACCGTGATCAACCTCCAGCCATGTCTTTGCCAACCGATCAGTAACGGAAGGAAAAAACTGGTAGAGGTGGCGTCCCTTGGTTGATGTATCCCATCGCTGTTGCCATTCATTAATGAGGATTCTATAAACTTCAGTTTGTTCTTTAAATAATCGGGTGATTTTAAGGCGATCACGTGGCATTAAAAAGTTGGAATTTATGTTGTCACGTGTGGTGTAATAAATCGCCGCTCGTCTCTGAACCTCTAGATCGACAGGAAGAACACCTGCCAGTACTGGTAAAGCTTCAGTGCTAACTGTCCTATACGCCTTGCACAAAAATATCAACGCCAGACGTTGACTCTGAAGCAACTTGCGTCGTGCGGCACCGATGGTTGCCCTATCAGCCCACACAGGTGCACCGTAACACATACAACCCAAATAAGTTGCTGCATAGATAATTTTTAAGGTGTTAAAAGACAGACCCCATGTCGACGTCGATATCCTCGTCAAGGCGTAAAAACTATTCTTAGATTTTTCTCCTATCGTTGTAATATGATCAACAAAAGTGAAGTTCCTTTCTAAAATCAAACCTAAATAACAAACGGAATCCTTATTTCTAACAGTAATATTATTAAATCTAATTCTAGGTGGCGTTTTTAGATTCCCTTTCAATAGTAGCTGAAATGTTTTATGAGGCGCGAACGATAGGCGGTTGCGCACTCCCCAATCAGAGATCAGGCGCAAACATTTTTCCGCTAAGCTCTCTAGTCCAGCCCTGGTGTTAGATTGTATAAGTAAAAGACCGTCATCAGCGTAACCGGTCAAAGTGCAGCCAGATGGTAATGGCAGTGTCAGGAAATCATCAAAACCTAAATTCCAAAGATACGGCCCTAATACTGATCCCTGGGGACAGCCCATTGTTAGCGGCTATAAATAGGGACTATGTCTAAAACACACCAAGATCGCTCGGTGCCTCAGAATGCACATAAAGCCGTTGGACCTATGCCTGATCTCTTTCCCGTCGTGTCCTATTGCCATCCTATTGGACTATAATAGTGAAGGAATTGAGTGTGCACCTGTGTTTGCGCTAAGTAATATGTCCTGCGCAGTAAGCTCCTCTTCACTGAGATTGGAATCAGTCTGAAGGATTTTCTTAGGTACCATTTACACGATTAAATATTCGCAAAGTGAGTCTCATGCCATCTCTGTTATTCTATTTAAGTAAGATAAAGACAGCATAAAACTTGCTAAAGATTTCTAAATAGCGCAGAAGTTTCTATAATAATACTTTTTTTTTCAGAAAATATTCACGTCAATCTACACATTCACTTCGATATGGACAATGGTCACGTGAAGCCTACCAAGTACACCTTTGATTTTGACGTCAAAGATAACGCACATTTCCAACTTACCAATCTTTTCAATGGAAACAAGGAACTTAGTAAGTACAAAATTTTATTATAGAGCATTTCAGGATGTGTCTGCAAATAACGTGAAATAGTTTAAATTCCTAGTCGGTGATGATTACCTCAAATCAAAGAAAATATCATAATAATACTATTCTAAAGAGTTTGCAGGAATAATGGACCAAGAGCCAGCAATGTATTTAGTTTTGTCATTTCATAAGTCATGAAAATTTACAAACTAACTCTTAGAACCCTGTAGAATAATGAAAGGCTCTTCTGGCCGGAGTGTTTAACCCTAAAATAACAAAGAGTGCAACAAATAAAACTTAATTTGATTATAGTATGAGTCCTAAAATCTGTAGTAAATGATATTGGCACTAATTTCTATTTTAAATTAAGTATTTTAGTTTAGGTTTTATTTCTCACCCTCTTTGTTATTTTAAGGTTAAACATCCCGGCCGCGGAGGGTTGCCAGAAGAACTTTTTATTTTTCTGTAATGACTTATAAAATGACAAAAGTAAATACGTTGCTGGCTCTCCCTCCATAAAAAAAGATGTCGAAATGACTGACTATGTCGTTGTTAGTGCGTTCTATTTTACATAGATGGCGTTATGTGTGTAGTAGTGTAGTTTATATTTTACTAGGGTTTTTATTTTCTGTAACATGCATATATTATGAACTATCTGGAAGAAATCGTATTTTAGAAGATCTAAGAATTTGTTTTTTACTATGTAAGGAAGTCGATTTCTGATGATTTAAGTTTTATATTATTGGGTATAGACCCAATAATATAAAGCAAACATTAGTATACCTAACCTTAGGCAAACATTTCTATAAAAAAAGTATACCCTCTAGTGCCCATTAACGTATGCCTTTTTTATAGAAATGTTTGCCTAACCGTGGGGTTACCCAATCGACAATACACGAATTATGCCCAAGAAATTGCAAACTTGTTTGACACTTAAGTTGTATAAAAAAAAACTGTTAGCAGTTATTATCAGAAATCGATACCTGACAACAGATTAAAGAAAGTGGTCAAGATTTGTTACGGTTCTAACAATATTGCTTTCAAAACGCCAAGCAGTGTAATTATTATTTTTTACTGTTTTCAGGTGACGCCATGTTGATTTTCTTGAACGAAAACTGGAAGCAAATCTCCCTTGAATTCGGCAAACCTATGGTAGACACAGCTGCTAAAACAATGTACAAGAACATTGCTGCATTCTTCGAGAAGTTTCCAATTGAAGAAATCGCTAATGTTTAAAGCTAACAAACAAATAATATATAATGTGTTAATATATACATAAAATAATCTTTAGTAAAGTCGTAGTTGAATAAAGTTGTTTTATTAATAAATAAGTTTAAATTAAAATATTTTTAACAAAAAAAAACCGACTTCAAGCAAGTTGCAGAATTTCAAAAACCTTAAAAACGGCTAGATTACATTGTTTAATTATGAAGTTCCATTGCCTAGCTACCTTAGCAACCATAATGAAAACCATCGAGTTACATTTATGGAAACTTATTTAATCGCCATCAGTAAAATACTTATTATTGAGAAGTTCAGGTGGCCATCTGTGGTCTTCTAAGCCTGAGGTTGGATTCATATAAACAGATCACTTAGCAATTTTACGTTTACCCATTAGCCTAATCACAGATTAACATTGAACTGAGCCCTTCGAAATACGAAAGGGTTACACCTTTCTTCGCTCGGAGAGAACTTAAAGGCTACCTGACTTTAGAAGTGGTTTCAATTCTAAGATCTACATAATTCAAATTCAATAAAGCAGAAATTCAATATACGGCCCGATGGTCAAAGCTAGGGTCCAGGTACAAAGACATCAACCGGAGCCAGTCTTAGTGTAAAATGTTAAGGTCATTGTGGAAACTAATACCAATAAGTAGTTAACAAGAATCAATTATATATGTTATATTTGTGCTGGTAACGAGAAAGAAAAGGATATACCTAAGACCTAGATAAACTCTGCTCATAATTATATGGGTAAATATAATTATGTCCCAATGCTGGTCACGGAGTCTTCTCTCGTATATTAAGAGTGCTTAAAGGGGGATTAGGCTACACACGCTGGCCTAATGCAGGTTGGTAGATCAGACATGCCTTTAGAATTTTTTTCTAAGACATGTAGGTTTCCTCAAAATGTTTTTCTTTACCGTAAGCAGATGGTAAATCACTTCTTCTTCTTAGCGTGTCGATGGCAATCTAAATTATGCCGGCCCAGAACTTAGCTACGAGTTTTGCATTTTCGGTAGCGTCTATAAGCTTCCTCTAAAGTGTAGGTATCAAGGAACGCATGACATGATGTTTAGTGTTTTATAGTTTGTGGTTCAGCACCATATTTACACTCCAGGGTAGAATCCTCTACAAACCCCACCTGAGCAGGTTGTATATGCTTCGACCAACCTAAGTCGCTTTAAAGACCTTTAAAAAAAGCTTAAATGGTCAAGGCTTTAGAAGCTTTAAAGGTCAGCTCATGTCCAGGCTGGAAATATTTAGGAGGGTGGGACGAATGGGATGGTAAATCATTCAATTAGTACCTACATATAAATTTTACAAAGAGAAATAAATTTACAACACACGCGTCTTGCGTACAAGTTAATACATACATGCAAAACATAACTCTCTTTAGTCAGTAAGTATCAAATAAAATATGTTCTTTTTTTCTTTTTTAAAAAACAACTCCCGCACTAGAGAACAAGCTCTGTGTCGTGGGGGACTTTACAAACATACAATTAACAGACACAAATTACACCCAGACTCAAAACAACTCTTTGTGGGCCACACAAAGTTTTGTCCTGTGTGGGAATCGAACTCACAACCTCGTGCACAGCAGACGCATACTGCGACCACTGGACCACCAAGGCAGTCATCAGTAAATGTTAACAGTCGGAACAGCGACTATAAATCAAATCAAATAATTTATTTGCATTAAACATGTGTAATAATACAATGTCACAGTACACCATGTTTTACCTAAAGAGGTGTACAAATGAGTAATCTCCATCACATGTCGTAAATGTTAATTATAATAGATTATTGTAAATAGATGATAATTGTCAATAGTATATTACTAATGTAAATAGGAAAAAAAAAGTAACTGTTTTATAATATAAACATATTATTTAGTCACTCCTAAGCTGGGCTCGCAAGGCAAACGCGACTTCACATCACGAGGCCCTGGCGGGCGCAGCATTCCTCACGGCAGCTTCGTGATGTTAATACCATTTAATAATTTAGTTTATAATATTAAATATATTGGATCGTGCTAGGTGGCGTGCCCTTGGAGAGGCCTATGTCCAGCAGTGGACTGCGATAGGCTGATGATGATGATTAAATATCCTTGTAAATACATATGGCTACGAGTAACTCAAAGTAATTAGAAGAGTAATAATACAATGTTATGGAAAACTTTAACGAGAATCGTAGTAGTAGACTTTGTTTCTAGTCGAAAAGTTGTTACTTTTAGAAGATTGAGCGTAGAGCGTAAGATGTAGCGTAGACAGAAACAGAAATCAAGAAATTATTTTTAAGCTATTGCATAGCTTTTCTCGCGTGCCTTGGGCGTGGAGACCGAATCCAGAAATTCCGTAACGAAAATAATAAACCTAACACCTCCCACTCCGACCGGCACAGCGGTGATACTTTTTTTTAATGATGAATTCTCTAAACGGCCAATAATAATATGTCAAATTTGTGTAAGAAGGTTTTGATCTAAGAGAATATTAATGTGAAAAAGATTATAGTATAAGGAGTCTTAAGGAATTATTACAAGTATTCATTTTTTTTATTATATAGCTTTACCGGGGCAGTCCCCGAGTGCAACACGACTTTTTTTATACTTTGAAAAGATAAATTACATTCAGACACAGCACAAAGAATCGCGCTAATCATAAATATACCCTGAATCAGAATCGTACCACCTTCGGTTTATTAGTAGAGTCACTAACCACTAGACCGACAGGCTTTTCATATATTACGTTCAATAAAATATCAGTCTATATAATGTTACCCTCATAAATTATTAACATGATGTTACGTATGTCAATCTCTGTATCAAATAAATTTTAATAATAAATGTTAAATATTTTTTACGTCTGGCATGTTGAATGCTTCCCAAAAATTATTTGTCGGTTTTTTTAATTTTAGTTTTTTTTTTAGTCATCCTTTAGGTCCCTTTTCCGTTTAGAGATTGAATTTCCAGAAACCCTAGCTTTCTTAGTACTCGCTCATATGGCTATTAAGAAGCCTTTGTGCAAAATTAGAAATGTATGTTTGATGAATCAGTCAGTCATAAAGTAATTATTGTATAGATAATTTAGATTTTTTGATAATATACATGTTTTCAAGTTACCATACCATTACCATTTAAGAGCGGTAGGACACTATACTAGCGAGCAAGCCCGATTGGGGAAGTACCTCAATCTTACAGAAGACCATAGCCAAATAACTACACACAGCGGTGTAGTTGCGTTCCTGTGTATGAGTACAGGTCTCCAGCGCTCATTTAGGGATTTTGGAAGAAACGTATTCCTATTCCAGGGATACTCTTATCCTAAAGCCCTGGTGTAAAACAATGGGTTGGCCACACGCAAGTGATCTGGTAGTGGAGTGTCTGGTATTGCAAGCATCCATAGGCTACGCTAACTACTTAACATCAGGTGGGCCGTATGCTTGTTTGCCACCCAAGTAGTATAAAAAATACCATATATTTTATTTAACCGTCTGACTATTGTCCAGTATAGTGTTGAGAATGTTGCAGGCGCTGTGCTGTCCCGCACGTGATGCTTCTAGGAGCATTCTACCAAAAAAAACCATCCACCATTTTTTCATATATACCAGGTTATTTATTAGAAACCTGTTGCCATGCAACCAAAAAATGGTTTTTTAGTTCACTATGTAATATTTAAAGATGTTTTTATTTGCTTTGCTTAGATTACAAGGTAATCTTTTTAGTTAAACAGTAACCATAATTTTGGTACTTATTGGCAGGACATTCAGCCTCAACTTTCATGATGATAATTCTTCCTATACATTTTTTTTAATCACTAATAGGCTACTTTATATCGTCATACTACGTGATCGAAGCCACGGGCGGCGGCTAGTGATGAATAATATGACAACATTTGTTAAAAGAAGAATACTATTACATCATTAGGTATCTAGATTATTTTCTATCTTATTTTATTTTATTCCTAAGCTTTGAAACTTATATAAACAAAGTTTTGGTTACTTCCATTTTTGATGACGACTATATTTAGAGTATTAAATTAAAGATATACCTCTCTAAGTATATATAAACGTTAAGTGCCGTCAACGAGTTATTTTTTAATTAACCGTTTGGCAAAGAATACCTCTTTAATTCATTGATTTTAGTGAATTAGACATCGTGTTAGAGACAATTTTGTTTTCGAAGGCAATGGCGAGGACTAGGAGTAAATTCTGTAGCCACCACTATGTGGGATACATAGTCAGGAAAAGAGAGAAAGAGAGAGAGAGATATGCGTAAACAACTGAAAAACTTTTTAGATTTTGATCATTATGACCTTAACCTCAAGAGTCCTTTGATTGTTCTGAATATATGGACCGTTTTTGTAGTCACACTGGTCAGAGTACAAGGTTACCAAGTTTGATAAATTAATTTGTCTATGTTGATGCAGTTTTTCTTTGCCAAATCTTTTTGTATCATATTTTGTTTATACAAAAAGCTTTAAAGATTACACAATCATCAAAGTTTAACAGTGATTAATGATTTCACGTGTTCGAATTTTAGAAAAAAAGTAAGTAAATAATGTTTTTCTAAGTCATGAGTAGGGTACACATTAGCGCGTTAGCTTGTAAAAAGACATCGAGTTTTCATTTTTCGCAAAGTTAAATATTTTTTTTTAAATAATAATGTCCTTCTGACAAAATTTCGGTCACGGCGGCTAATCTCGACAGAGACTATTAGCCGTCTGCACGGGATTTTATAGTGCCTAAGTGTATGCGAACACACATACCTTTTCTATTAGGTTTTTTTGTAACCACTCAGAAAAATCATTTCGCTGCTTGCCAACATTTTATCAAAATCGAATTATGATTTGCTAGTCTATTAACTCTTTAATTAAGCTGACCAAAACCTCTTTAATTAGCAAACCGTTTAAATAATAGCCGAATATAAAAATACAAGGTAAGTATGATTTGCTCTTTTCGTATACAATTTTATATACCTATCATGCAGGGAAGCACTCAATACAAGATGCATTAATTGCAATAGATAATTAATCAATAACTTTGCACACATATAGCCTCTACTTCGCTGTATTAGTTTGTGAAACCAACATATTTTTACAGTTACTATCTAAGAGGAAACTTCAACGCAATTACATATTAACAGTTGGTAAAACTTTTTTCTTATCTCAAATTGTTATTAAAAGTCTGTCTGATTCCTTCCTTCTAGATAAAAAGTATTTTTTATAGATAATGCAAAAATGTTTAGTTTATATGTGTGTATATGGCTTAGTTATTGTTAGTAAGTATATAAACGGAATGTTTTACAGCTTAGGGTACAGTTCGTCTATTGACTTTGGAAAAGTGTGTATTTACGAGTATCATTATGGACGCGGGACTTAAGATCATGGGTTTGGCTTTATTTATATTTGGCTCAGTACAGTCCGCAGGTACTTTTTTATATTATTAAGGTTTGATAGATAAAAAATATTTGACTGAGGAAAAAATATTTAAATTGCTGGTAATGGATCCGGAATTGTTTTAACTTTAAATTTAGAAATGCTGGGTACGATAAAAAAAAATAAACTGTAGAAACGGTTTATAAGTATTTATTTGAATTATAAATTAATTATTGTTTTTTTAGAAATTGAGTTTGAAGTAAGTACCCACATTAACGCAATTATTTAACTGTGTTATGCTTAGTTATTACATCTGTAAATTGAAAAATAAAATTCAATTTTATTTTAAAAGATCCACGTAATACTTAACCGATAATAATTAATATAAATTCAGTTATTCAATTCATGTAATTTAGTTCACAATCTTTTTCAGTAAATTGTAGAACTCTAACCAAATATGTACCTACTACTACTAGTGTCATTGTTAATATAGTACATTGATGACAAATCAATATGCGGAATTTTGTCACTGGCAATTTGTTTAATAAAATAAAACTGGAAGATGCATCGTGTCTGTTGAGGACCAAGTGATGTGGAGAACTTTAGGCTCCCCAAAGGTTCTCCACATCTATCAGTCCAGACCTATGTCCAGCTGCGGACGTCTCTTGGCTGAGAGGATGATGATCTAAAATGTCATTAGCTCGTAAGCTTTCCTAAAATGAAAGAATGTAGTGCATTAGTCATAATTCTTATCACGCACATGTCTGACCACATTTCTGTGTCTTTCAACCACCAAGACTTTATTGCTTGTTTCAGAATTACCTGTAGACAAATGCACGCTTACTGATAAAGCCTGTATGATTCCTGCTGTCCAAAAGATGGTGCCACTTTTCACGGCAGGTATGCCACAATATGGCGTTGAAGTACTGGATCCTATGACCAATTTGGAAATGAAGTATGACCTGTCGGGTCTCCAGTTTAGCTTGAGTGGAGGTACTTGGAAAGGATTGAAGAACGTCGTTATTAATGATGTCGAGTAAGTGCTTTTATATTTTTTTCTTAGGTGGTCGCTTTTGCTAAAAGAAAACCTTGACTGTACGGTTGGTTCAGTGGCTTAAGTGGTTGCCTCGTCATTCACCACTACGCGGCGTGTTGTGGGTTCAATCCCCACACAGGACAAAAAAATGTGTGATCCATAAATGGTTGTCCCGAGGTGTACTTTGTGTCTATTTTATTAATTAACTGTATGTCTGTAAACTCCCCCGCGACACAGGGCTTGTTTCCCAGTGCGGGAGTTACCATTAAAAAAAGTGTTATTCTGTAGCCTGAAATACTAGTAGGTATACGTTTCTGTAAAAATAAACGCATCATTAAATATTTGGAACCTATATTCGTGCACAAGTATACAGCTAGACTATTGTATGAGTTTGTTTATTACGCTTTCACGCATCAACAACTGTACCGATCATCATGAAATTTTGCATACAGGTTGTCAGAGATTAGGATACCTTTCAATCAAAAAATAAAGAAGAACTTCGCGATCGTCAACCTACCTTTAGGTTTAGTTAACAATATACAAGACACACTCATTAAATATTCTAACACCGTTTTATCTGAATAGTTTCGTTCACCTTATAACATTAATTTGTATATTATTTCAGATGGGACACGAAAAACAAAGTATTTTCCATAGCATTTAACGGAGATATGTCAGTAGAGGGTCACTACACAGCTGCTGGAAAAGTCTTTGATCGGCCTATCACTGGTGATGGTCAAATGGACTTGAAAATGGGTAAGTTTTCAATAGTAGCTAGTTATTGTAAACACCAATGATTGTGTGCGTATTTTATATCAATCTCTGACTCGTAGGTCTAGTGGTCGTTAGGTGCGATTGCTCGATAAAGAGGACCCGGATTTTATTCTCAGGATTTGAAAATAAAATGTGTTGGGTTTTTCCGACAAGAAATTTACAATAGATGCGTGTAATTTAGAAATTGGTGGTGCATAATATGTCCCCGTGTCTCAGTAAACACCACTCAGTTTCAAAGCCGGTGGCTCTAAGCCTGATCTCTCCAGTCGTATAGGATTATCATCCCGTCGGACTATGAGGAAAAAATAATGCACCTGTGTTTGCGCACACACTAGTGTGTATTCCATACAGATGGTCTCTGTTGAGATTAGCCATCGTGATCAAAATTCGGTTACGAGGATATTCATATCAATGTAGAGTATCTTGAACTATGATAAATCTGCAATACAAGTCTTATGTTATCTCTGTTTTATTTGGCGAGAAGTAGTTAAACACGATGTAAATTTTTGATGGTCAACAAGGTGGACCAACGAAAGGTTGTACAGTAAATGTTGCGGGCAGCCGATAGAAAAGATTAGCTCGGAACCGCATGCTGTCGAAATCATTTAGGGTAGGTCTATGTCCAGCAGTGGATATGTTTCGGCTGAAATGTTGAAAAAAATCTTGAAGTTTACTTTAACTTTTTTTATATGTTTACGTGAAGAAAAGTATTTGTACCTCTTTTGAAGCACATTTCTTGCATGGAGGGTTGTGAGATTTGGCAGAACTGCCGAAAATAATTACGGACAACTACGGTAGGAATTTCGACCACCTGGCGACCTCTAGTGTAATATAATGTTGTTTCCTTTCAGAAAATATTCACATCAAACTTATATTTAACTTCGATATGGATAATGGCCATGTGAAGCTCAACAAGTACTCCTTCGAGTTCGATGTCAAGGACAACGCTAAATTCCACTTTACTAATCTTTATAACGGAAACAAGGCACAAAGTGAGTATAACTTACCGTATTAGAACATAATTGTACATATTGTACTCTAACTTCATAAGATCATAATCAGCAGATGACGAGGAGGATTTTATTCCAAGTGGGTATTCTCTATTCTCGGTACAACTCATACCCGGCGCGGTGGGGCGCTGCGCTGGGATCTGATCGCTAACTAGGCAGAGGCTGTACCATGGCTAAGACTTACTTCATACAAAGATTTGTTCTGATCCTGAGTAGTAATCAGGATTAAGAATACAATGGTTACGACCCCGTTCTATCTCGAGGGTGTATGAAAAGTCGACTAAGGAAGTCAGGCAGACAATATCCACTATCCTAAAGACCTTTACCAACTATCGGATGTTCTGACCGTACGCCAGTTGTTTGTTCTCGGAACTGTTCTTAGGCAGCATACTATGCTCACCTATGATCCCTGTCAAGTATCACACAAACGGCGGAAACATCAAGTCTGTGATACATTAGAGTTTAGGTGGACCTCCAAGTTCTCTGGCAGGTTCTTTGGGTTTTTGGGAAGATACCTCTATAATAAAATCAATAAAGTGACACACATCTACTCTCATACAAGATTTATCTGTAAACGAAATGTTTCAATCTGGCTCAAATCCCTCTCATATGAAGAAACCGAAGCACTCTTACAAATACCATCCTAAGTACGAACACACAAATACACACACACACACACACACACACACGCACGCACTCACACACACACTCACACACAAACACACACACACACACACACACACACAATCATGTACTTACTCTCTACCAGCATAGCTTAACACAACGCGATTACACGGCTCATTTAACAATGTTACCTATCCAGAGTTAGGAGAGGCTGGTAAGCTGTAAAACAGGTCTTCTAGTACAGCTGCCAGTCTCTCACATAGTAGTTATTATTTTTAGCCTTAATATTGTACCTGTTACTTCTTATTTTTTCTGTAATATCTATGTGAGAGAGAACAATAAATTATTATTATTATTACTATAGGAGACGGAAAACTCGAAACAAAACCCTATACCAACCCGTCTGGCCCACAGTAGTCTAATATCCCTCCCAATGTATGGAGGAGATCCGTGCCCAGCAGAGGAATGTTTATGGGTTGAAGTAATGAAACATAGACCAACAGGCCAGTTAAAATGTTTGATAGAAATAATTATTTTGTTAACTACCTTTTAATGTCTACCTATATAACTCATCCGATATATGTGTATTCAGATGTGAAGTTCCGTTATTATTAAGTATTTACTACTTGTTTTAGGTGACGATATGTTGAATTTCTTGAACGAGAACTGGAAGAAAATCTTTGCTGGTTTCGGTCACCCATTGATAGAAACAGTTGCTAAAAAAGTATATAAGAACGTTGACAACTTGCTGGAGAAAGTCGCTATTGCAGATATCGCTAATGTTTAATTCACAGTTTACGTCTGTGAACTTTTGTTTCGTTACTTTTGATTGAATAAAATTTTCATTATAATTTTACTTTTTTACTTGAACTTACTACTACTACATACTAGTCTACTTCAAAGATTTTGCGCGGTAAGTAAGAAACGTCAAAAATATGGTCATTTTTTTAATTTAGGAATTTACTTATGTCAACGCATTAGCCTTGCGATCCAGCATGGCAATGTGGCCAGAGTCTTTTGGGCACCTTTCCTCAGATCTGCGACTCCAATCAGATTTTTTTTCTTTTTTTTTTGATATTCTTTATATATCTTTTTTAAAGACAACCCCCGCACTAGAGAATAAGCTCTGTGTCGCGGGGGACTTTACAAACATACAAATAACGGACACAGATTACACCCAGAATCAGAACAGCTCTTTGGGTTACACAAAGTTTTGTCCCTCCCTGTGTGGAAAACTTTAAATACAATATCTGATTGTAAGTAGTTTAGGTTAAGTTTTATTTCAATAACTATTGTTGTAAACATCTTATGAGATAAATATTTTGGAATTTGTTTAACTTCAAAATTTAAAACTGAAATCTTTATAAGTTTAAAACGTATTTAATTTATATTTTAATTTTTAACCAAAAAGTGTTCACTCAGACTGAATAAGCATATTTTATCACTTTGATAAAATGACTTCAAACGATAAACTTTCAGATAACATTTTCTTTGTAAACGTCATAATAAATATCCAGTTACGTCCAATCTTTCTTAAAGGGAAATAACCAATCCAAGAACCTACGTTCTTGGATTGGTTTTTAATCTAACACAGTTAGTAATTTTATATTTCCCTTTAAAGATTGGACGTAACTGCGGCCGAAGAGCACACTGCATCTAGACTTTGCAATACAAAAATATAATCATAAGCTCAATGTTGGATGCTGAGAATATTTTCAAATGAAAATACCAGTTTATTAAATCCGTGCTTGCTTGCATTACCCCGAGCTGTTGCTATTGCCTATTTTATTTATTAATATAATATTATGATAATGTACTCGTAACGTGCTTCGTTGGGGTAAGTAGGTATTTTATAACATAAGCTTTGAGGAAGTATTAAACAGAACATTTTTATTAGAAAGTATTTTTTTAGTAACAAAGGAACCTGAGTGATATCACAGTTTTAATTGAAGCAGACTGCAAAAGAGTAGGTAGACCAAAACAGTTTTTTTTTAAATATTATATTTTATTATATTCTGGAGAAGGGTCTAGATTAGGCGGGTGATGGACCTCGCGTAGCGCGGGCATCCGCTGGGTGGACTACTGATGTCATATAAGGTACCGATGATCCACCTGCGCTACGCGGAACATACATATACATCATGATGGATACCCGCGAAGGCGGGTGTGTAGGTGCACAGGGGAGTTTTAGTCAGTATGCCGGCCGCCTACCATCTTTAGGCCGGCAAGCCCGACATAACCATTCCTCTAAAAAATGGACTCTCCCTCCTAAAAAAAAAAAGGATTACACGATACTCGACATCTAAATGAATAGAGCCGCAGGCAGCGGCTAGTTAAAAATAAATCGCTTTAGCTCCGATTAAATTGTCACATTCTATTAACGAGGGGACTACCGAGGTTTGAGGTTGACATTTAACATGGGTGTCGGAGTTCATTCGAATGTTTTAATTATTTTTATATCCTGAGGCTATCATGGATTGAAAAACTCGTTAACTTTTTGAACACAGCGATTGATTGTAAAGCCTGTATTAATATATAAACACATTCATGATGGATTGGGAATTGGGATTGCTTGAGGCTGTTACAAATTTATAATTTACATTTTATATTGCCTTTGAAGTTTATGAAAGGTATTTTTTGAGATTTTTTATTGATGTCCTTTCTAATCGGATAGAACAGATTCAACCTTTTAAAATATTACATAGGTTATACACTGGCATACCTCTCACCTGCTTCTTAGCTACAAGTGGCATAAACGGCAGTCATATCGAATTAAATAGAAAGAAAATTTATGTGTTTCGACATAAGTTTACGACTTAATGTTGTTGTGATCCTTAGTTTTTCTTTGAATCAATCAAAACGTCTCGGCAAACGTAGTGTGGGACGCTCTTAGGCTAGATGGAGCGAAGATCTTTACTAACTGGCTGGATGCGACAGG
The DNA here is from genome assembly GCA_947095525.1 of Trisateles emortualis. Taxonomy (NCBI): domain Eukaryota; kingdom Metazoa; phylum Arthropoda; class Insecta; order Lepidoptera; family Erebidae; genus Trisateles; species Trisateles emortualis. The sequence continues at coordinate 8,250,531 of OX352740.1, read as the reverse complement.
CCGAACACCGAGCCAAATGACGTGTTCTTAGGGAAGCCTATGTCCAACAGTAGACTGTGATAAGTAGGCTGATGATGATGAACCATTTGTTTTCAATTTACCCACATTCCTGTATCTTTTAAAATACGTTGTTATGAAATTTAGTGACGTTAGTCTATGTAAAAAACTTTGTATCCCTTTTTAGTCTCATTGCGCTCACGGAGGAATGTGAAATTTGGCACAGCTAAAGTTTATACGGTGAAACACTGTAAAAAGTAATTACGCTCGAATTTTAAAGGTGACTTCTAGTAATATAAAATATAATAAATACAGTTATTTTGCTTACAGATCGAGCGTGCAATACTGTTTATTTTTATGTATTTCCTCATTGTTATTATTCATGCTTTGTTGCCATTGACGACACTCATGGGACCCAATGGGATACGCTTCGTTGAACACCGTTATTAATATGACATGCATAAATCATAAAACTTTTTTGTTTTTCTTTTTCAATAATAGGTATACAGCCAGGTTCTCTCAATAAGCTGAATACAAATTTAATTAACGTGTGAGTTAATACGAATCAACCGTCAGTTTAGTTTAGCTAATACGCAGTCAAATTTATGGTTTAAATATAAAACTGAACAGTTTGCAGAATGTAGCATCTACATATATTTGAAAACATGTACTAAGTATTCTCTACCTAGAGTACCTAATAAGATTCTTCTTTTTAAGCTATTGCATAGCTTCTATCGCGGGCCTTGGGCGTGGAGTCTGAATCCAGAAATTCCGTAACGAAAATAATAAACCTAACACACCAACCTCCACTCCGACCGGCACAGCGGTGATACTTTTTTTAATGACGAATTCTCTAAAACGGCCAATAATAATATGTCAAATTTGTGTAAGGAGGTTTTGATCTAAGAGAATATTAATGTGAAAAAGATTATTTATAGTATGTATAAGGAGTCTTAAGGAATTATTACAAGTATTCATTTTTATTATTATATATTTGTATGAATCATTGAGAATAAAATAAAATGATTTAGATAATTCTGTAAAGTAAATTTTTATTTTTTCGATAAAAAAATCATACTAAAAATATGCAATAGCTTTACCGCGGCAGTCTCCGAGTGCCACACGTCTTTTTCATATAATATATAATAAAACTTAACTTCACAGGATGGTAAGCAGTTAGCGTAGCCTGTGGACGTTTTTAATGCCTGGTATATCATGTATACGTTGCCGGCCTAAACATTCAATGTAAACGCCTCCTAAATTATCACTCGAGATTTATATTCCTGTACATAAACACAATTTAACCACTGCTTGTAGTTATTAAATGTGTTTTCCTCTTTCATATATTTTTTTTGTGGTGTTAACATACATAACGCCGTAACATTGAGTCTTCCACCACTAGCTATCATCCCAGCGCGCTCATTCGAGGTTACTTATAATAGAATCCCCGGGCGCAGCCGGGGACCTCTTCTCCTGCACATGGCCGTCCAATTAAAATCGAAAGCCCTTCAGACATCTACACGTTACAATGCAAGCGCCCATAAGTTACGGTTACCGCAGCCATAAGGGAATCTGGTTTGTCAGTAGAATTGGTGGGAAAATATTTTTTTTATAACCAATAAAAAATGCGTAAAAATATTAGTACAGACAAAATTAATGGATTGGAATTCACGGGCAGTTAAATTCAGTTCATAAACATATTAATTTATGGATTAAAGTATGTAACTCACGTGACTACTTATTTTATCAGAAGGCGTGCGAGCGTTGTACTGACACTTCGGGTGAGAGACGATTTACATTTCTTCATCATCTTCTTCATCATCAACTCGGCCATCATCAAAGGCAGTAGCAGTAGTCCACTACTGTACAAGAAGTATAGTCTGAAGTAACCCTGTCCATCCTCTGCCCATAGCCTTTAGGTACTAGGTCGTCGTTCAACTTTGTTTGACTCAAAGGTCTGCCCACGCTGCATCTTTCAGTTCGTGGTCTCCACTCCAAAGCTTTCTGCCCCAACGTTCACATTTATTATTATTATGTATTTTATGCAACTAAAATAGAAAAGATTTGATTTTTGTTTGTTTGTTGTTAACTAAAAAACTACTCTACTGATTTTAAAAAGTTCTTTCACCATTATAGAGCTACATTATCAGCGGGTAACATAGGCAATATTTAATTGAAAAAAAAACGGGATCCCTCCAAAAACTAAATAAATGTCCACTCGTGCGAAAACGGGACGTGTCGCTAGAAAAATATATATTAGTAACGGCTACATAAGCCATAACGCTGAAGTCCAAGAGTGGTAACTGCCGCGCCGCTATGGAAGCTCGTCATACTAAGTGCATCGAGTTGCGTATTGCTGACCCTACCTAATTCAAATAAAATTAATTATTTCAGCGCTATAGAATGCAAGTCACCCTTAACATGTTACACCATTTTTTCCGGAAACATGCCCATTGATGTGACTGCAGCATTAATATTTTATTTTGACGCAGATGTCACATATGAACGGATAACCTTACAATGCCCGTATTTATTTTTAATCACGTGGTATACCCTGGTTTATTATGTTTTTGTAGTCGTATTTCGCAAATTAACAGTGTTATTGAGATAAATATTTAATACTGCTGCTTTGCTTGGGGCTGGAATTTCCAAAAATTCCTTCTTTGTGCCCACTGACGTCATTAAAGGAAGCTTTGTGCAAAATATCGAGTGTGTGGCTCTGCATTGATAAAACAATCAGTCTTTCCTTTAGCTTCAAAGGAAAGGTTAAGATGTAGATGATATTGCAAAGATTTGCTATAATTTTTCTTTATTTTAGATACTGAGGTTCTAAATCTACAGCGAAGTTAGATAACTCTTGTTACTGTCCCGGCCCGTATCCTATCGATGTTACGGACATTGATTAATACGTCTACTCTATTCTAAAGGCGTCTGTCAGTAATTAGGGTAAGATAACGTTTAATCTGATATTACTATCGGATAACTTAATAATGTGGTTCAGTTATCATGTTAAGTTAATAATATATTTAATATCTAAAACAAAGTTTGTTAATAATGGGCAAAAGTTATTGGCAAAGTTGTGGGATGTGTGGTTGTGTTATTGGCAAAAAATTAAAAAACTTTCGTCCACAATTTTATTCAAGCGATACATAATAGAACAGTCCGACTGGGTAAGAACATCCACTTTACAGAAGACTACACACTGCTTGGTGTTTTTAACGAAATGTTTTCCTATATCATAAACCCGGGCCCATTTTTTTTGGATCGGCAAGACGCAAGATGCTACGGTAACTGCTTACCATTAGGCGGACCATATGCTTGTTTGCGACCTAAACAGTATAAAAAACAAACTCTGTCAAATTTTGTGACAAACAAACATTTTTATAAATATTTTATTCTTATTCACGCAAAGATATTATTTAAACTCAATAAAACACTAACTGTTCCATGCTTAACTAAATGACTAAATCAAAAGTTATTATTACATAATAAATTCAGTGAAATGGAAAATTTAACAAAGCAAACCTTAACAAATGAATGTCGTGAAATAAACAAGAACATTCTACACAACCAAATCTGCATTGTTGATGTTTTACGATTTGAAACAATTTAAATTTATTGAAACACTAGCTGTTGCCTGCTGCTCCGCCCGCGGATGTCGGTTATAATAATAATAATAATCAGACAAGCTTTCCAAATATCAAGACTTAGCAATAGAATTAAAAACTCAATGGAGAGCACAAACAGTACACATTGTTCCTATAGTTTTATCATCTACAGGAATAATACCAAAAACTCTAATCAAAAGCCTTGACATTTTACACATGCCTACACACTCACACACTTATTACAAAAAGCCACTATACTTAACACTTGCCGTATTACCCGTAAGTTTATGTCATCATCTACAACATCAGCATACATAATTTAACCCTTTACGCTTGGCTTCGGCCCGCGTCACTGGGTAAAACCCCCTCCAAAAAAGGGAGAAAAATAAACAAAACAAAAATAATAATAATAATAGCAACCCATATACTCGTATGTCCCGCTGCTGGGCAAGGGTCTCCTCTCCTCTATCAAGAGAGAAGGTTTAGGCCTTAATTCACACACGCTGGCCTAATGCGGGTTCGTGAATGTCCCACATGTCTTTAGAATTTCTTCTAAGACGTGTGGGTTTCCTCACGACGTTTTCCTCCACCGTTAGCAGATGGCGAATCATTTGATTAGTACATATAAACTCCACAAAGGGAATTCATTGGTACTACCGGGGATCGAACTCGCCCTTCTTACGTGCAAGTCGGTTATCGCGGTAATAAGTAACTTTTATCCTTTCCATGACACCATTTTTCTTATTTAAAATTCCACTACTTGTACACATATTATTATGACTGATTAAAGTCATAATATGTGTACAATAATGTATATATAATAATGTGATAAGTAATGGACATCGGGTCGTAATCGTGTAATATAACCTTTTTTGTAACCCGACTATTCGGTCGAATTGCACCGACCGTGGTCACGGGTGGGTCGGTTATCCATTATAGTAACACTATCTATATCCTTGCCTTGTTTTATTAAGATCTCATCAGCAGTTTAGTCGGGAAAAGGTAACAATCTGACAAACAAACAGTCACATGCATTTATATTATTCGTTTGGACTTCGAAAGTTGACAAATACTAACAACGAATTCGTTAAAAAGATAAACAAAGATAGAAAGGAAAGGCCAATAAGTTTTATTAACATACTTTGTTGTATTTAAAATTCATTGGCAGTAAATTGTTTAATCACCTACAGCTTTTCGATTACTTGCAAATTGGTTTTGGTGATCTCGTTAACGTACAAGTCGTGTTTAACTGACGGTTATTTTTATTTTACTCAGTACCTAATTTTTTTTTCTTTAAAAAAGACATCTCCCGCACTAGAGAACAAGCTCTGTGTCGCGGGGGACTTTACAAACATTCAATTAACGGACACAAATTACATCCAGACTCAGAACAACTCTTTGTGGGTCACACCAAGTTTTGTCCTGTGTGGGAATCGAACCCACAACCTCGTGCACAGCAGGCGCATATTGCACCCACTGGACCACCAAGGCAGTCTGAATTGTTATTTTGCTCGATCGATTTGTAAACGATTAACGTGTTAAGTTCTCAAGGGCGTGGTGATAACATAGTGGTATTTTATAGGAGCGTCTCTGTGCTTTAAAGGGCACATTAAAAATCGGTTCCGATTGTTAACAGTCGTAACCATGACAGATATCTAAAATATGGGCAATCTAAATAACTCTATCACCAGATTAGCGAAGTATTCCTTTTTCGGCACCAATTTTTTGAGCATCAATGGTTTCGGCACCTAATCTATTCCATTTACAGCACCAATAGGTATATGGCCTTGGATTCAGCACGAAGCCCATAAACCATTGGTGCTCAAAAAATTGGTGCCGAAAGAGGAATACTTCAGATTAGCCACTTACCGAACAGTAAATAGAAGATGATTTTACGGTTGTTATTTCAGTCGTTAAACCAATAATCATGGTCACACAAAGATTTTGTCTAGTATCTCGAGTACAAGTTTTGATAGCTTAGTTAGGTACAAAATGAAATTTCATTCCGTTTCTTGTCAGGACTAAGAACAAATAAATTGTTGGCAATAATGTATAGTAAGATCTGAACTTCGCATTTATAATTGTCAATTTTTAAACCTTCATCATCATCATCATCATCTCAGCCTGGTAATATCCACTGCTGAACGTAGGCCTCCCTCATATGTCTCCACAATGGCCGATCCTGAGCTGCATCCAGTGCTTTCCTGCAGTTCTGATGATGTCCACCTAGTGGAAGGTCGTCCCACACTGCGTTTTCCTGTACGTGGTCGCCACTCGACCTTATTTCGTGTAATTTTTAGTGATTATTTCATCGATTAAAATAATCTAAGTAACAAGAACCCATCCAATCTTTCGCATTTATAATATTAGTAAAGATATTAGGCATACTTAGATGATCGTTCCAGAACAATTTTGTATGTAATCCAATTATCTAATCCTTTAACTGACTTCCCGAAGGAGCTTACGTAGTCTCATCATAGATAAGGGATGCTTATTTGCATAAAACAATTATTAATTATATCTCATGGGACCTACCCATTACGGCTGAACACCAAACGTAGGTACCTATTATTGCATACGATGTTCAATTAATTGTTATGCAAATTTTATTAATTAATGTGACATAATTGTATATAGAGTTATGTTTTAATTTATATAATGATGACTTGGCTGTAAAGTCCTAGTCACAACCACAGAGCCGGCTTATTTATGACTAAGACATGTAGACATCGATGCGGAGGAGTTTTATGACGCCTAATTGTTATCACAAGCTTTTTTTACGTTGCAATGTATACGGCAGCGGAGATATGTAGACAGGGCTGCTACATGAAGATTAGCTTTTAAGGAAAACCATTATATATATTTCTGTGAAATTTAATAACAGTTCGACTAAATATATTTAACACCAATTCCCAAAAAACTTATCGTCATATAGCGGCTATACATTTATTCATTGCCATGTGTACTAGTTAGTTAGTTTGTTTCATTATTATATATACGAAAATAAAGTTCACGTAGACACTCTTACTAAAATAGCTATATTTCATCAAAACAAATTTATTACTTCACTATTTTTAACATTAATTTTCATAATGAAAGCCAACTAGAATCCACGAAATTAATATTCAACCGAAATACGGACAGTTCAATTTTAAACTCTTTCAACTTTGGCCATTATTCACGGACGCACCATGTTTCAAACTCGGCTTGTCAGTGGTCCATACAAAAAGTTCGACGGAAAATATGAGCGGTGTAATAAGAGAAACGTAAAATTGTTGGCGAAACATCGAATTATACATTTATCTCCTTTGTTGAGATACAAACGGGTGCGTTGGCAAATGCATTTTGTACTTACATGGTTGTTTCTTTATTTTCAAGTTGTGCCAACATGTCGGTATGGCAATTCACAAGGCTTTGCCACGAAAATACGTGAAAACTAATGCTGTTTTTTTCCCGGCTATAAAACAATTCAGGGAAAAAGGCGTGTAACTGATGTCGTAGATGGAGTGTGCTATAAAAAAACCCACAACTTCTGCAGATCAACACATGTAATTTGTAAAATGTGCATAATTTGTGTACTATGTAAGCATATTTTATGCATAATGGAAACTTATTTTACGTAATGATGAGTATATACTCGTATGTATATTTACCGCTGAGGATTTTACTAGAGACCATAGTACCCTATACTATACCCTATACTATAGAGACGAATGTAATGGGACCTACCAAAGACCATAGTCTCATATGGTCCCACTACATTCATCTCTATAGTAGTGTAGGAGGATTTATTTTATGGTTAATTATTAATTTATGTATTAACCTTTTTTTGTGTATCGTAGGAATGAATGTTGTGAATTTAAAATTGTAATAATATAATCTATGTCATAATCGTAATATCTAACATACTTACCTACTATTAACATTTGTATGCCGCCAGACAGGCGAAATATGCTGTACTAAAAGACCTTAAAAACATCTTGTCGACCATGTTTCTAGCAAATTAATTTTTTGAATTCTAATTTTGAATTTGAAGGTCGGCTGGTAGAAAATGCATTTGGCAATATTGTGCATAAAGTTTAAATAAATAAATAAAATCCTCAGCAGAAATTATACATATTCTTCTAGAATTTCTATTCATCCATAGGGTAAGGTATAACTGTTCTTTTATTGTAGTATAAATAGGTAAGAAAACAAGCTCAATTACATAGTATTTTTATATATCAATAAGTATTATTGTATTATAACGTACACATTTGCGAGTACACACAAGCAAATAATGAACACTGTGATTGTGGTATCGCCGTATCGGTGCAGAACACCGATACTACTGAAACTGAATCTGTTGCATAAATCATAAATGCAAGTATAAACTGCAGTTAACCTCGTTAAGTTGCTGATTTATTATTGCAATCTTGTAAATTTAACAACTTAAACATTTCTTAGAATGTTTGGATCACACTGCAATATTTTTGTAATAAGGAAAACGGTTTCTTCTCCGAGGGTTATATATTCATAGGCCTCTTCTTCTTTGTATTCTTCGTATTTTACTAGCATATTTGGTTTGTAAAAGATTACCGTAGTCTTCTTGCGATTCTGTTTCCTTAAATTCTTAATTGTATCTACACAATAACAAAGAAAACAAATACATATAAATATACCATGTACAAAGGCAAGCTTAACTCAAGATTGAGTTTTCTACCAGCAAACCAGTGTGGCAGAGGAAAAGATACAAATGTAAGAGTAAGTGAAGTGTACAACCGAAGAGGAAAAGTGAAAGAGTAGAATACTTACTGAGTAATTTATACCTTAACTAGTGGACCTGGCAGACGTCGTCCTGCCGGAAAAAGCTGAAATACCGACAGCAGCGCCACCTACCGGGTCCAATTGTGAATCTAAACCATCCAGGGCCCTACCCGAACACACACACAAAATTTCATCAAAATCGGTCCACCCGTCTAGGAGGAGTTCAGTCACATACACACGCACACAAGAAATATATATATTAAGATGTATACTTGCATATACATACATATTATGAGTAGTATAATATTATACATTAAAATATATAATACATAAACATACATACAATACATAAATTACTGATATACGACAGACAGAAAATGCTCTCTCGTTCTTGTTTTTTATCACAATGTTTACATTCTGTCTCATTGTTGGTTGTCTCAAATTCTTCAACATTAATTACATTTTTTTCTAGACACTTAAGTATAAGGTGATGCGTATAAGCGTCAAAGAGTATGTCTTTGTCACTATGTATGCTTAGGTGTAAGTTTGTTGAAGTCGGTTTATTTTTTAAGTGGATAAACATGTTAGGTTTAAACCTTTTCTGTTTTAATATTGTCATAAACCTACCAATATTCCAATCATCATTCATTTTCTATTAAATTTTAAGAAGTTCCTTGGTATATTACCTACCTGTAAAGTAAGTATACTTTTTTAAACAAGATAAGAATTTTCCAAATCAGTCGAGCCGCCTTTCAGCAATCGAGTAACTTACCTTCATTAAAAATATATATTGTGACGAATTGATAAGCTCCTTCTTTTTTGAAAATAGAATGTTTCAAAACCAGGTAATGTAGTAAAATATGACCTGGGGCCTAGCGAAAAAGAGGGAGCTTCGTCTCTCTTTCTCGCTCGAAAGATTCAGGTTTACCACACCCTTGAACATGATTCATGATTGAATAACCCACGCAAGTAAAGAGATTAATAAACTCTAGGTCGTATTCTTGGGAAATTAAACCAATTATATACATACATAATTGGATTAAACGGTTTAGTTTCTCATAATCAACTTATCCTCCATAGCAAATTATACCTTCCCAAGATAATCCGGCGGTTAACCTGTAAGGATTAGAGATAGCTCTAACGACAAATAATGTATATGGCTTTGAAAAACTACTTTCGCTTTAAGGATTCACTTATACTATACTATAATTATAAATACTTAATTTTAACAAAAAAAACTACTTTAAACATGTACTTTTAAGAACCTAATGAAAATAATCCTCTCTTCAATTTTAAAATATAAAATTTTCCAAAGTCTTTGCTTAGTGCATGTAGTATGCATTATATTTGCAGTGAGTAAATGCAATATCCTACTAATATTATAAATGTAAAGTTTGTGAGTATGGATGTTGTTATTCTTTCACGTAAAAACTTCTGAACAGATCTGGATGAAATTGAATAGCACATAGGCTACTTTTTATTGCGATAACCGACATCGGACTCTTATATTATTATCTTAAAATCTTGCCTGGTCTAAACTAATAAAAGCTACATTTTCATTAAGTAACATAGGCTATATCTCATTTTTTTTAAAAATGGGATCTCTAAGGGCTACAGCAGATATGCTACTTTTAGCAAACCGATCTATGATTTAGCCGCTTTTTAGAAGCTCGACACAGCGACGAATGCAGCCACTACACTCCGCACACATTCGAATACCGGTCGTATTGATTTGGTTCATGATTTCATATATTTTCGACCAAACATAGAGTCACTAAAACGCGATGCAGCAATATCAATACAGTTGCAAAATTGAACGATTTCGATACCGCGACTGAACGCAGAAAGTCACCAAAACGCGATGCAATATCGATACAGTTGCAAAATTGCACGATTCCGATACCGCGACCGAACGCAGAAGGTCGCCAAAAACACGATGCAGTATCAATAAAGTCGCAAATCGCTAATCACCGATATTAAAAGTAGCATACCTGTTTGGAGCTTAAGAAAACTAAATAAATATCCACCTGTGTGAAACCGGGAAAGGTCGCTAGTAGAAACTGAAACCAATAAACATTTTATACACATACCTATATTACTATTGATCCCCACATTGTAACTGTGTCCCAAATCTCATATCCTTTACAAACCTGGTCGGTCAATATTGAAAAGCTACTGATCCAATTTAATCCTTTATGTTGTATTTGTATACGTTGTATCTTCGAATTCGTTTTATATTCTTATTGAAATTTATTATATTAGGTCCAAATACGTTGACAATTGAATACTTTGGCACTTTTATATAAATAGTAAGCATACTAAGTAAAAGTATTGTAAAGCTTTGCCTGTTTATTATAATAATAGGGGTCGCCCGCGACTTCGTCCGCGTGGTAATTTGGAATATTTTCCCCGATTTTGCAACATATCTCACTACTACTCCACTCCTATTGATCATAGCGTGATTTTATATAGCCCTGGATAAATGCACTATTCAACAAAAAAAGATTTTTTCTAATCGAACCAGTATTTTCTGAGATTAGCGCGTTCAACCAAATAAACAAACAAACTCTTCAGCTTTATAATATTAGTAAGTATAGATATAGATTTACTGCTAAACTACTAAGCCGATCAGAAAAAGTCGTACACGGATAGTCGTACACGGTTTTTTTTTATTCTACTCGGGTGACAATCAAGTATACGGCCCGCCAGATGTTAAGCAGTTACCGTAGCCTATAGACGCTTGCAATACCAGAGGTAATCACTTGTATGTTACTGACCTATTTTTTTACGGCAGTGTTTTAAAATGGGGTATCCCTGGGATAGAAAAACGTTTTTTTAACGCATTTCTAAATGAGCGCTGGAGACTTGTACTCACGAACAGGAACACACCTTTTCCTGTGTGTGCAAAGATTATTTAGACTTAGTAAAAAAAATGTTTAAGCAAACTACCAAGTATTACATACGTAGGTACATAGGCTACGGTAACTGCTTACCATCAGGCAGGCCAAATACTCGTTTTTCACCTAAGTAGTATAAACTCTTGAATCACTTGAACTCTTGCACACAGAGAGACTTCTAGTGTATAACCAAATGTATTTTGCTCAACAAAAAACTATATAATTACTAGCTGACCCAGCAAACGTTGTTTTGCTACTAAAATATAGGGGTTGATCGTAGAGGGGTGAAAATTAAGGGTTGTATGTATTTTTTTAAGCTGAATCACAAAAAAATAAAAACAAAAAATGTTGTCTAAAAAATTAAATAAAAAATTTAGGGGTGGACCACCCTTAACATTTAGGGGGATGAAAAATAGATGTTGTCCGATTCTCAGACCTACCCAATATGCACACAAAATTTCACAAAAATCGGTCGAGCCGTTTCAGAGGAGTTCAAAGTCGAACACTATGACACGAGAATTTTATTTATTAGATATAACAGAGGCATGTAAGTAAAATCCAGTTAAAGTTTCAAAGCATGTTAGCGCATCGCCTTACTGGAACCGTGTTCGCTAGTCGCCAGTATGATAAGGCTTGATACAGTACCCAGTTCTCGTGGCCAGTGTACCGAAGTACCATTAATGTCAGTTAGATATGATATTATAACTTACTGAAGCTGACTGTGTGGAGTTATGTACCTACTCCTGTGTCTTTGAAAAGGGTTGGGAAGAGGTGTAATGCATAAAGATGTTAGTTACCCGGCAATTTAGCTGACTGGAACTTTTGTTAACTTATAATCTTACTTCTTACTAATATTTGAATGTGAATGTATGTATGGATGTTTGTTACTCTTTCACGTAAAAACTTGGTATAAGATACGAGTAGATTATAGTCTTGAATAGTGAATAGATTACTACTTTTTATCGCGATAACCGACATCCACGTGGGTGGAGCCGCGGGCAACACCTAGTATATTGTAAGTGCGAAAGTTTGGATCGATAGATGGATGAATGTTTGCTACGCAATCACGGCAGAACCGCTGGACGCATCTAGTTGGAATTTGGCACAGAGATAGATTATAGTTTAGAATAGCACTTAGGCTACTTTTACCTGAAAAATACACTGCTCCCGTGGGATTGTAGCCGCAAGCGAAAGTTAGTATACTATTGAAGTAAAAAGCATCAGTTAAGAGATACAACACCACTGTGTATTGTTGTGACCTGAGGTCTTCTGTGAAGCGGAGGTCCTTCCCCAAATGTAATTGCTCATTTGTGTGGTGCATATTCAATGATTTTATAAATTTATTTAAAAAAAGCTTTTGTTCGCGTCTTCACTTACATGTGATGTCAATAAAAAGTAGCCCATATTCTGGAATAACCTAAACTTCAAGTAACTCGAAGAACCAGAATGTAGTACCAGTATTTTAAGCGCTGGATTTCAAATGATAACAAAGTTGCGTATAGTTCAATTTTAATCACACACAATGAACGAGAATGAAGTAGTAGAGTTTTCAAATAGATGCAGTGGTTCTGAAGATAATCCTAAATGAACATAATACACAAAAGAGCAACTCATTTTATACTACCCATCACATCGCAAAATAAACGTTACCTCACTTTGCATAAAAAGGAAAAACTGACATCATATTTTTTTCAAAGAATATCTTGCGTAGTTGCTCTCAAGATTCACATCTTGGTATATCGCCCTTGATATGAGAAAGAATCGATTACAATAGCGCCTATTGTTTTTCACGAGTGCCTATACAAATTGGTAACCTTGGCTACAGCTTGTGAACTTTACATGGTATGGAAAGTAATCTTATTTTACGTTACTTTTACTTCATAATGTGATATAACCCTTGTTGGTAAAAATAAATATAATAAACTTACGGCCTATCGAATTATCTGCTATGGTATGCTAGATTATTTAATTAGAGCGTTTTTATGAATGAGAATTTTTATGAAACCTTTTGCTCGCCACTTCATCCACGTACCTATATTTTATTATAACCTGTGTGCTATTCTGATATTCTTACAAGCTAAAAGTTTAATCAAAATCCGTCCAGTAGTTACGCGTGAATGAGTCAAAATCAATATAGGTACACGATGTCAATATATGGTTTTTAAAAGGTCGGCAACGCATGAGTGACACCCCTGGTGTTGCAAACGTCCATAGGCTACGGTAACTGCTTACCATCAGGCGGGCCGTATGCTTGTTTGCCACCTTGGTAGTATAAAAAAAAACACATTCAATATCACAAACTTTATAATAGCTTATAATATTTTATTAGTAGAAATCTATTATTGTTTCAAAATTAATTCTAATAACGTTGCCAATTGAAAAACATATTTTTTTATTTATTATATCTCTTCTTTTTATCTTCTAACGAATTTATTCATAATAATAACATTATATCTTGGGATGTCACACATCTTATGTGATTCCAAATTAGGCAGAGCCTGTACTTTGGTGACCAGGCAACTGAAAATCAAAATTTGATATTTCTAAATATATACATGTAATATATAAACTACACCCAGACAAACGTAATTATAATCATGCTTAGCACACATAAAATGCCCTAGATGGGATTCAAACCCATAAACTCCAGCTGAACAGTTACTAACAACAGGCCAGTCAGTTAAAAGAATGAAATATAAAAATGTCAACTACAACCAACAATTTTTTATCTACATATTCGCTAGCTTTAATAAAAATGTACATCTGTTATCGCACAGTTCACGTTTTATTCGCCTTTTTAAACTCAGTAAAAAGTAGTTAACTGTTATTTTAAAAATATAAACTGCAACTTAGAGGTGACCGTAATAGGCCGTCTTAAGATAGAAATATCTACAGCAAGCTTAGTAATCAGCTTAGCGCAAGCACCATTGGAGTTTATCTTCACGGTAGCGGGTGGTTCGCCACAGGGATCGTGAAATATTTCAGATTTTCAGCTTTAGTACCATTCAGTCTTCACGTAGACGTTGCGGGGGTTGGACGTGCGCGCGGCCCGATCGCATCAACTACACTCTACACGAAAAACATCTTTAGTATTCAAATTCAAAGTTTACTTACTCCAATATTATTCATAACATAGTTGTGGTTTCAGTATTTAGTGGACCTCAAACTTTTGTTTTAACTTTTTTTTTAGGTCAAAATTTCAGTGTTGCTAAAGTGGTGGTGTCGAGTTAATGAATGTTGACGGTGTTGACAGATGATAGTGGTAAGTGGTAAAGGCAGATCAAACAGTGATTTATACGGATCCACCATGCCAATTAGTGGCTTTCCGCCTTCAAACTTTGTATTAATTACTGCCAAATTTGTACAGTTGAAATGAGGTTTACTATTTTGTTTCCTTTCATGTGACTATGAAAAGATCTTAACAAACTACCATTCTAAAAAAAGAATAACAAAATCCATTGAAGCGAAACGAATTGCGACATCAAAATTGGACAATTCGCGTTCCGTTCAGGAAAGATAACGAAATAAAACTTTGTTCGAACTTTTGGTCGAAGGGTTTTGTACACCCGAGTGATTCGTCAACGTAACAAAGTAAAATCCGAGATTGACAGAGAGACATTTTCCGGCTAATTTTTCACTTTAATCACAATGGAGACGTTTGTTAGCAGGCTTTTAATTCCGCTTTTTTATTTCAACTCGCCTCGACTAATCAAACTGTTCTCGTTATTAATGAAGGATTTAAATTATTGTATAAAAATATATTTTATCATATTGAAATCAACATTCATAAAAGAAAAATATGTTTATAATATTTTAAGTTGACGATAAAATACTGGTTTAGGGACAAATTGGAATAAAATGTTATTTAAAGAGCTATGTACAATACTTTTGAATGATGTAATCTCTTCAATCCTACGCCTACGTCATAGTCGAATTTGGTTCTCAACGGGATAAACGTCCTTCTTGACAGGGCTATAGCGATATTATCACATTTAGGCGGATCAATTAATTACTTTGTGACAAAATCTCAAATAATAAAATGGTCTTATGTTTAAAAGACCGACATAATAATATTTTATCTTTCATCAATAGTACAACAAAAAGAGAACAAGAATAATAAATCCAGAAATACAATCTATGACTTCGTTATAACAACGCTTTGATATTTCTCTTACAGCCAAATAATTGATTTAACTTTTCTTTGGCGTTTGCCACTCTCGGTGAAAGGTTCTTCTTAAAGCAATTTTCTGTTCCGAAATATCACGAATTTACCGAACACAATACAATTGATGAGTTCATCTATAGCTTATTTTATTGGTAGTCTTGCAAATATGTACATTACTGAGCTTAAGTAGATTGAACATATTTGTATGCACTTAGAAAACGAAATGAAGGGGATTGAGTACCGTATTATACTCAATTGGGTTACGTATTTCGGTTCCATGACAGCTATATTTCCATGGCTATGAATAGGGCTGTATTTCGTATTAAACGATTTGCGTACATGTACGGTATTAAGAAGGATTTGTCTAAAAATAGAATCATCTCATTTCTAACATTGCTATTTTTAAAGCGTCCATAGTGATTATACAAAAGGACGAACACCTGTGACACTGTCAACGTAACAAATAGGTTTATTTAAATATAGCAATTTCCTCGTCCTCTATTACTTTGGACCTAACATAGCGGGATAAATTTGGGTGAAATATACATATATCTATCTACTCGTGTCGAGATGTTTTCGTGAGTCTTGAACGTCAGAGGCAATTGTGAAGTCTATAAAAGCCTATTCTATGTTTGCCGTGGAATAAGGATTCGTGGATGAAAGAAGGGTACATTTCAAAAAAGTGTTACTCAAGGAAGTGTGTAGATGGATTCAATAGTAGAATGCAAGATTAGAAAAATAGGAAAATGATGATGTTACATTAGAGTTACTAGTCGTAATATTTAGTTTGGAATTTGTGTTTCCTTAGAGTGGGAATTGTCTTTTGAAAAAGAGAAAGAAATAAAGTATAGCTCTTTTAGACTTTCAATGTTACCGTGACTCACTTGTTTTCCATGTTCTTTATTAGCAAATGACACTATTTAATTTGTATGTTGCTGCTATTAAATGCAGGAAGATATTTTGACAGCCGAATATATTAGATCCTCCATAGTCTGTTTAATGTGACTATTAGAACGACGAACCACCTTCATTTGTAGCCTCACTCTGTCTGTGGGCGGCGGATCATTAGTGAAAATTTAGGAGCGGCGAATTGCGTTAAAATGAATGAATTTACAGGATAGTAGCGCGGTTCTTTTGCGTACCTTGATTTAAATCTTACTGTGAATCGATTAATCTTGAGTTCTATCTATATATCGCTTTTAGAAAACTGGCGTAACTTGAGAAATGTCACTGGGCAATTTTGAACTTTATCTGTTAAGAATAAGATATATAACATTCAAAGTCCTGACTGACAATTCAACCCTCAGCCTAAAGTGCGGGGTTTCTTGACTTAAAAATTGGTATACATACTCTTTGATTAAAATTATAATTTCCCCAAAATCATCCCCCAACAGAGTCACATAGAAGTGACTCTGTTGGGGATCGTGCACTGTTGCCTGTAGGATTCACCTATATAGGTATGTATCCTTAAAGGCTGGTCTCAAGCAGCTGCCTGTGTAGCATCAGCCCCTTTGGACAATTGACATAAATGGTAGTCAAATTGAATGCAATAGAAAGCAAATTTAAGGGTTTTGGCATAACTTTATGACAAAATGTCGTTCACTTATGTCAATTCCATGCATTTGCTTTCTATTCTATTCGACTCGATGCAATGTAATTTCAAAATTATAGTATTTTAATTCTCCATTGTATTAATATTATTTCAATATATATTATTATTATCGCCACGTCAAAATATTTTTGGAACCAAATACTCTATTTTATATTGCTTGAATTCAGCAAACAGAATAAATTAACTTTACTACTAAACAGATCTAAGATGATTTGACTCAGAGAGGAATTTATTTGATTAAAATTCGTCAATCATTAATATTCTCAGGGGTCGGTGCCAATCGAGAAATTTCAAAACAAATAATATAATAATAAAATAAACGAGAATATTGAAACAATAAATACATTTCTCAATTAAAACTCAGCACAGCGGAAATTTTCGTGTGGGAGCTTCGCAATTTGGAACTCTGTTCAGAATCGTATGGTAGAAAAATAAAATGGAGACAATAAAAAGGCAAGTAACAAATCACGATGGAGGATGCGTAAACATCGTGGTTTGGGTCGGTGAACAATGTTCTTTGCGAACTATTACTGAAATTAACCGCAGAATAAACGATGTCTGTTGTACATTTAACGTAAACGATTGTTTTTACCATGGTGCTACCATACTAAATGCTAGGCAGTTTCCATGATGATATGGGTTTGAAAAGTGATTTGCAGTTTCGTTTGTTTGGCTAACAAAAAATACTGGGGAATCGTTTGGCGTATGGTAAATAATATCGGTTCATATTTACGTTTAACTTTTTATACGGACCAAGGCTTAGATAACCATGTCATGATCTTAGTAGGTACGTTGGGAATATAACTTTTTTATTGTTTTTTTGGTCTTTAATAATAATGATATCAGATATATATTTTTTTTATTGTTGTCCTAAATATAAATATTTAATCTTTGGGAGATGCCTATGTCCAGCAGTAGACGTCTTTTGGTTGAGATGATGATGATATATTAGAAATATACGGTAGTATATGCAGGTTATACAATAAAATAATAATAAAAATTACATCATAAAATTATTTCGCATCGTTTACTGGAAACGTGCCCAGAAGACTGACATTATTGCTACGTTGGATGGCAATGCTTATTCTTATTTTCATTCTAAGTAATACATCAGATACAAGGTTTCTTACATTTCGTAACGTCCAAGGAGAATGTACAACTAGACTTATCTCTATGTAATCCTCAAAGGAATATACAGAGTTTTATATCGCCGTATAGCTTGCCGATGGCGGTTTTTAGATGTGAGGACCAAGTTTGGATAAGAGACTTGGATAACATTTTGTAGAATTCAACTAGATTTAAAATGATGACTCCAAATCTTAATATATATTTTTTGTGTGCGTGTGTATGTCACTGAACTCCTCCTAGACGGCTGGACCGATTCGATTTTCATGAAATTTTGTGTGTGTATTCGGGTAGGGCCCCGGACGGTTTAGATTCACAATTGGACCCGGTAGGTGGCGCTGCTGTCGGTATATCAGCTTTTCCGGGCAGGACGCCGTCTGCCAGGTCCGCTAGTATATAATATTATAGATAAATTACACGCTGCATATATTCCGCTATGTTAATTAGCTTCTTAAAGTATAAAGATAAGAACGTTAATGATGCCACGTTTCAGGGATTCGAGCTTGTTAAACGATAGCTTGCTCTTCAAGTTTAATAATATTTAAGGTTTAAAGCTTGTATGAAATTCCCTGTGATATATAAGAGGATTACTACCGTTTACGGCTTTGCATTATCCTATGAAGATTTAGTGTTGTTGGATTATCTTAAATGGCGTTAGAATTGCTTCTATTTAGTTTCGCTTACCTCGATTCGTATTTGCTTTATTATAGACTAGTTGTTGCCCGCGGCTCTGCCCGCGTGGATGTCGGTTATCACTGTAAAAAGTAGCTAGACCATATCCATATCATTATTCCAGACCATAATCTATCTCTGTGCCAAATTTCATCCAGATCCGTTCAGTAGTTTTTACGTGAAAGAGTAACAAACATCTTACAAACTTTCGCATTTATAATATTAGTAGGATCTTTTAATAGTTTCGAGGTTTCTTTTAGTATTTAAAAAAAATATTTTTATAACGCCTACTAAGTAAGCTAACTTTTTTAAATTGATTTTTAACAAAATTGTCACAAAAAAATTACCTATGCCAAAATGTAAAAACAAATAAAATGAAAAAGTCCGAGGTCTGAAGTATTTTAATATTGATTATATTTATAGGCATAGACAACACTGCAGTATTATGACGTCACAATCCGTTTTGCCGTTCTAATATCTATATGCAGTTATAATATACTAGCTGTTGCCCGCGGCTACACCCGCGTGGACGTCGGTTAGTAGCCTATTCACTATTCGAGACTTTAATCTATCTCTATGGCAAATTTCATCCAAATCTGTTCTGTTTGTGTTGTTAAAAAGAGTAACAAACATCCATACATACATCCATCTATTGTCAGAATCTTTCACAATTCAATTATTAGTAGGATTTTGTTTAGTAATTATTTAACTTTTTCTTTTATTTAAATTCAAGAACATGCTTCATAATCAAATATGTTCTTTTCTGTATATATACTGCCAGCTTCCACCTGAGGCTACGCCCGCGCGTACATCCCACAAGAACAGACGTTTTCCCGGAATATAAAACCAATGCTATTCCAGATTATATTCTATTTCTGTGTTAAATTTTGGTCCAGATCCTTTGAGCTTCATCATCATTCATCAGCTTTCCATCCAAAATTTAGCATAGATATGCTAAAGTTTGGATGGATGGTTGAATGGATGTTAGCTGTTCAATCACGTCAAAACAACGGTAGTAATCTTTTTTTTTTTTCTTTTAAAAAGACAACTCCCGCACTAGAGAACAAGCTCTGTGTCGCGGGGGACTTTACAAACATACAATTAACGGACACAAATTACACCCAAACTCAGAACAACTCTTTGTGGGTCACACAAAGTTTTGTCCTGTGTGGGAATCGAACTCACAACCTTGTGCACAGCAGTCGCATACTACGGCCCCTGGACCACCAAGGCAGTCAAAAAGAATTATCGTCTATGCAGACGATAATTCTTTATCTTATAATAAAATCTACATTACGTTTAATTCAGTCTGTCAAGAAAATTCAGGTAGGTTTAATCTAAGTAAGTAAGTACGTTAGTCTTCATTATTCCTTTTGACATACACTCACATATAAGTCATCCGTACCACAATGGCCGCGTTCACCTCGCGGACAAGAAACCCTAAAAAGGGACATAAATTGTATTTTATTGCTCAAGAGGAGGGGTGACTTGGCTATTTTTTTCAACTGGTATCTTTTTATTAGAATGATGACAGTCTTTATGTGGCTTCTAGTTAGATGTTTTTGTATAAACGGGTTAAGTTTTTGGCTGTTTTACTTTGACTATTTCGTTGTTTCGTGTAATTTGAAGAGAGGTAGGGCACCATACTGGCGAGCAAGCCCGACTGGGGAAGGACCTCCACCTTACAGAAGACCACAGCCAAATGACTACACACAGCGGTGTAGTTGTGTTCCTGTGTGTGAGTACAGGTCTCCAGCGCTCATTTAGGAATGCGTTTTGAAAGAAACGTATTCCTATCCCAGGGTTACTTCCATCTTAAAGCCCTGGTGTAAAAAAATGGATTGGCAACACGCAAGTGATACCTCTGGTAATGCAAGCGTCTATAGGCTACGGATACTGCTTAACATCAGGCGGGCCATATGCTTGTTTGCCACCCAAGTAGTATAAAAAAAAAAAAAAAAAATTATAGTCACCGATATCAATATTTGTCAACATTAATATCTAGAACTTAGAAAGTGCTATAAAATTATAACCATTTTTTAAAGAAAATATGAGACAGATGAACACAAATATATTCTAGGGGATCCAACCATTAACCGGTATTAAAATTATCTCTGTGCCGAATTTCATCCAGATCCTTTCACGTGATAGAGAGTTTTAGCGTGATAGAGTAACAAATATCCATCCATCCAAACTTTTGCATTTACAATATAGCACAATAGCTAGTAAAGATAGAAGAAACAAATAGTAATCATTATTATTTTCATAATTTAAATTTAATTACTTTGAAAATGTATTCTCTACTGAAATTTCACTTAATCTACTTATCAACACTAGGTAATGGTAATTAACTCTGCTACTGCTTAGTAATACTACATTAAAAAAGAAGTCAGATTTCTAAGCACTAATTCTATCGCAATTTTATCTGGCCTGAGTTTCTTACTAATTCTTTTCATGACTCTATCCATCAGCCAACTAGCTGTAGGTAAATTTGCTGACCTCAATGACATCTTACAGGCACAGTCACTCGGTCGGGACAATTATATATAAATACTTATATTTAATAGCTTGCGCCCAACTGAGTAACTGATTAATCAACGCAGAGATTAAACCACCACAACAAACTTGAAATTTTGCACAAAGGTTCCTTAAATGTCGTCGGAGAGCACTATAAAGGTATTTTTAGAAATCCAATTCCCAAATAAATGATTTTACGAGTAATTCCCAAGTGAAGCCGGAGCGGGACGCTAGTTTACATGAATAAATGGATTTTGAGTTAAGATAACCGAAATTGTCACTTGGAGGAAGATCGTTAAGACATGAAATGTCAATAACTGCATATAAACGTTTACACAGCGCAGTTGCCGAGATTACCAAATTAACCATATTAGATTAGATTTAGAAGCAGGGCTATCTCTGTTATGTTAGTCAATTGCTATTATCTAATAATAGGGGATTTAGGTAGTAATGAAATCTCCAGGTCGTAGGTCGGTAATTCGACGACGCGACGATCTGCAGCGCGAATAGGCCCCCAACAAGGTATTGTTAGAGGCCTGCCCACGCTGCTTTTTCTGCGTTCTGCGAGCTTTGTGGCATACCCAAGGAAGTCAACACTAGTAATAAACTAAAATAAATAATTTGACTGCCTTGGTGGTCCAGTGGCCGCAAAAAAACCAAATTATAAAACCAATTACAAGTCTTACAGGTACAGGTTATGTGTATACAGTAACATGACTGCCTTGGTGGTCCAGTGACAGCAGTATGCGCCTGCTGTGCATGAGGTTGTTCAATTCCCACAAAGCAAGTGTGACCCATAAAAAGTTGTTTTGTGAACAGCCCCCGCGACACAAAGTTTATTCTCTAGTTTGGGAGCACCTATCAAATAAGGTATATCTAATCTATGTATAGGTACCTACTGTGCTATAAATTTACTCTATTAAAAAAATCTAAGGCTTAGACAACTTATTGCAGTAACACATTAGATATAAGAATTTATATCTTCCTGTTAACAATTTCGGCTTACAGGCACCACTTTAATTCCTAGCACTTCTATAATTTGATGAAACAGAAGGAACATTAAAGTGTGGGATTAAATCAATCAAGACAATTAAACTAGTAATTCTATGGTAGGTACTTTCTGTTTCTAATTCGATTTTACAAGAAAATTGTTCAATTTCTACAAAATCTATATATTTTATTCAATTGCTTTGAAACTTTCTGAATTATCTTGCCATGAATTTAGTTTTGTAGAAAATTAATTATTCATCACTTTCAATTAAAATATCAGATTGTACTTTATTCCCCATCCAAGAGTTTCTTCATTTAAATGCTGATTTCTATTATAATACTTTGACTTTTACTAAAACTTTTTGTTTTAAATGACCTTTTATTAAGGCATTATTTTGGTAGAAATACATAGAGACTTGTTCGTCACATTGTGCGAACTCTGGGGTAATAATATTGTCCGACGTTATATTTATCATCATCATCTGAGATGATGATGATAAATATAACCTGGTGACATCCACTGATGAACGTAGGAGAGTAGAACATTATGAACGAGTTGTTAAACATATTTTTTACAGCGGCCGATTTTTGGCTGTTAAAACCCAGTGCCACCCTCCAGCCCTGATTAGGTCAGTAGTCATACTGTAGGCAGAGACATGGTACTTCTTAGGCTTCACCTACATTCATCACACTCTTCTTACTGCCTATAATATATCATCATCTTAGCCAAAAGACGTGCACTGCTGGACATAGGCCTATATAAAGTATAAAAATTATTTATCTATAATCAAATACATAATATATTATATAATAATATATTTGATTAGAGGTAGGGTACCATATTAGCTAGAAAACCCGACGGGGGAAGGACCTTACAGAAGACCACAGCCATATATTTACACACAGAGGTGTAGTTGTGTTCCTGTATGTGAGTACAGGTGTCCAGCGCTCATTTAGGGATGCTTTTTGAAAAAAATGTATTGCTATCCCAGGGATACTCCAGAATACCTGTAAAAAAATGGGTACAAAACCCTGGTGAAAAAAATGGTTTGGCAACACGCAAGTGATACCTTTGATATTACAAGCGTCCAGCTACGGTAACTGCTTAACTTCAGGCGGGCCGTATGCTTGTTTGCCACCCAAGTAGCATAAAAAAGGTACAATAAAATCTACTTACTAAAATTCTGACTGACAGAGAAGAATTAAATTTCGCTTAGGATTTTTTTCTTGACCTAAGTCAGCACTATGAAATGTTTTTTTTTAAATTCATGGTTTTCTTTATGGGATTATAACTAGTATATAATATATACGGCATCGTATGCTAGTCCGTAACTGCCGTCGAGTAGTATGAGCGTTGGAAATGTGTTCATATATATATGTATATATACTAAGGTGAATTTATATGCATACAAACTAGGTTATAAAATTGACATCTTACGAATTTTAATTTAAGATTGAAAAATAATCGCTACAAGGATGTTATGGTACGGCCCCAACGATATTAACTATTTACGACAAGTTCCAAAGAATAACTTTGTATACCACTGGTATTCAATTAATTATTAATTTTATACAGAGGCTTATAATTGAATTTATTTTGAGTGATTCATAATTAAAATGATTTTCATTATTACAAAAAGTCAATTAATATCGATACTAATTATTGTTGTGTTTTTGTTTACGAACACAGAAATGTTACGTATTGATCTATGATACTGTTTTTTTTTCTTTATGCAACTTAGATGGTAAACAAGCACACGATTCGTTAAATGGTAAGTAGAGTCTATAGACACTTGCGATAGCGATATACGATTTGAATTGAATTGCAATAACTTATTAAAACAACTTTAAAAGTGGTAAGGCACCATACTAGTGGGCAAACCTGACTGGGGAAGAACCTCCATCTTACAAAAGACCACAGCCAAATAACTACACTCAGCTGTGTATTGTGTTCCTGTGTGTAAATACAGGTTTCCAGCGCTCATATGGAGATGCGTTTTGAATGAAACATTTTTCTATACCAAGGATACTCCATCTTAAGATATAAAAAATGGGTCGGCAACACGCGAGTGAAGACTTTACCAAAGTAAAGTCCACGGACTACTGTATCTGCTTACTATCAGGCGCGCCATATGCGTGTTTGCCACCTTAGAAGTATATCGCAATCGCATCATCGGTATCGGTAGTACCTTTAAATACAATATCTAATTTTTGTAATTAGTTTATGATAAGTTTATTTTATTCTTATAACTATTCTTGTAAATATCTTATGAATAAATGTATATAATGAGCAATTGAGACCTATAATTACGCACAGGAACACAACTACACCACTGTGTAGTTATATAGCTGTGGTCTTATATAACTAGTTTACAGATACCTGTAACCTAGTAATATAAGACCACAGCTATATAACTAAAATAAAGGATACCCTTTCCTCTATAAAAATACAGGACAGGAGACCTATGGCCAGCAGTGAGACAGAATATGGGTGGTTATAACTTTTTACTAATTAACTGTCTACCTGCCCCTTTAGACAAGTGGCATAAACAGTAGTCAAATCGAATAGAATAGAAAGGAAATGTCGTACACTTACGTCAAACCCCATACGTCTGCTTACCATTCTATTCGATTTTACTACCGTTTATGCCACGTGTCTAGAAGGGCTGGCTTGTTTGCCATCTTAGAAGAATAAAAACAAAACATACGCCACTTGGCGAGGTAAATATATTCATTACTAACACGACTTTACGTCACTTTTGTTCCCCACATAGTTAAAATGTTGGGGCTAACCACATTTGGTGTTCTTAACAGCCTTCTGGCTATGACATGTAGATTGACAGATTTACGGACGAGGGTCGAATTCAAACCTCTGTTTAATTCCTATTACGAAAAGCAGTATTGACTTTAACTAAATATGTAATACGTATATAATATCACAAATGCAAAAGAAACTCTGTTGCCTTTTTCACGACTATATGGCATTTGGCAAAGAGTCACGATCTCTTAGGTAAGACATAGGGTATTTTTTTCGCGGTAACCGACATTCATGCGAGCATAGCCGCAGGCAATATCATACAATAAGTACAGCAAATGAAAACATTTATTATAATCTTTTTAGCTACTAGTATAGATAGATAGAATGTTAGAAATTATAAAGAGTAGATATTACATTAAGATCCGAAGTTGTACAATGGGCGATCTCTTCCAGCCAACCTTAGGATGGACATGATGGCAAAGTAAGCGGTAGTTTCTGATGTAACTATCATAAATATACCTAAGTATATTCCTTACTAATATTATAAATGTGAACGTTTGTGAGTATGGATGTATGGATGTTTGTTACTCTTTCACGCAAAAACTACTGAACTGATATAATAGTCTGGAATCAGCATATAGGCTACTTTTTATCGCCATAATCGACATCTACGACGCTGGCGGAACCGCGGGCAACATCTAGTAAAGAAATTATTCTTTACTAGATGTTGCCGTGTTACACACACGGCCATCTGATCCAAATGTAGGCAGACCCTTTACTATGGCAAGCAATCAACCAGTATATGCCTTTGCCAGTTGTAAAAAAAAAATGTTTGGTGGCAAAAAACATACCGCAGTAGCGTAACATGGGCGCATGAAATACCAGAGGTATCACATTTTTTTACACACACAGAAACACGATTACACTGTTGTGTTTAGTTTATTTAGTTTTAAATACATACCTATTAGGTATAGAACAAACAATTCTGCTCATATCCAAATAGTTGTGCTGGAAAGCAAACCTACGCCCTCCAGCTTAGCAATCACAGTCGCTAACCAATGTGACTAACATTCAAAATGGACATGGGTCTTGAATTCTTTAATGTTATTATTTATGATCATAATTTTTATCTATAGCCAGCAGCTAACCATTCTGGTCAGTACAGGCTCTTTGATTTTGGCTTTTGTTTTAGCTTTGTTTCCATTGCTGAAAATATTTTAGATATTTATCATGACACAAATATTTTTTTAAATGAACAATATAAAAATTTCCACGGGAATATTTCAAAGGTACAAAGGAATTTAGAATATTTTAATAAAAATACCGCGCATACGAAGAGGCAGTAGAACCATTGATCTACGATTATGTTTACCACAATGCGAAAAAATATATGTATTTATAAACGAATTTAATAAAAAAGAAATAGGTGTAGGTACTGACTAATTTATTTTGCTTTTTATACTACTTAGGTGGCAAACGTTTACAGTCTACTCGTATTAGTTGTAAATCTTGTTGTTTAGAATTTTATTAAAATTTTTAAGGCTGAACACTGTCTCTCAAGATACAGGATACCCTAGTTTGAGAGGCAGGGTTATACTTTAATTGTACAGATTTGAGTCTTACAACAACATTGCATCTATGTATTTTGGAACCATCTGTACCTATTTGGAAATAAACTATTATTATTATTAAACAAGTATATGGCCATCCTGTTGGTAAACAGTTAATGTAGCCTTGGTCGCTTGCAACACTACAGGTGTCACTTGCTTTTTGCAAACCCAAAAAAAATACCACCAGAGTTTTATTTGAAAACATTTCGTTAAAAACGCATCCCTAAATCAGCGCTGGAACCAGTATGTCCTGTATGTTTCTGAACCCAGAAACATACAGGAACACACGCTACACCGCTGTGTTTACTCTTAAATAATATCTTAGTAAGCCCTTAATTATTAAGGCCTAAACTCCCCTCTCACTCTCTCTCTCTTTTGACAGTGGAGAGGAGACCCATGCCCAACAGTGAAACATATTATTTGGGTTGCTAAAGTAGGGTAATATCTTAACCAATTTTTACTAACGTTACTACGGGTATTTATAAAAAAAAAATCTACATTTGTTTTAATACGCTTAATAGGACAATTTTTTTGCTACTCGGAATTATGAAATAAGATTTTATTTTATGCAATATTAATATGGTCTTTTATTTTGTGTGTTATGCACACAAATAAAATACCATAATTAATATTGCACTGCATCGTTTGTTTAAATTGATTCTATGGTAGACAGGTGTGGTTTCGTTAATGGCTGCCATTAATTACTTGCATTTGATCGTAAATACGAGTCGAGTTATTGTCTCAACGTACCAACGTAATAGCTGTGACAGCTACAGCATCTGTAAGCTAATTGATTGAATCTACGGTTATATACATCGACCAATTAGGTGATGACATGAAAGGGTCAAATTAAAAGTACCCAGAACGTTCATGCATGAAGAAAGAAGGTTGATGAATGTAGAGGAAGTGAAAGAAGTATGTCTGGATCGAAGCAATTGGCGTACAATAGTCTTTACATACCCCAATGGGAGAAAGGCTTGATTATATATGTATGAACACTAATATTATAAAGAGAGAATATTCGTAATTTTGTTTATAATATACTTAAGTAATAGTTTACTGAATAGATTTTGAAACACAACACATGTAAAATGTTAAATGGTCACTTACTATTTATTTTATTTTATTAAGACGAAGATAATATTTAAAATCATATAAAAGAGAAAAACATAATCTAAAATATTGTTGCTTATAACACTAACAGATACCATTAAAATTTCATGATTTTGATAATACAAGTATTGTATCAAAATGACACAGTATTTCAATGCAATGTTTTTCTTGAATTTTAGTATTATAAAGAGCTGGACCCTAATGAAAACGATTTATCGCTACCACAATCTTTTGGACCATAATTCTTCGGATGGGTTTTTTTTGGAGTTCCTCTATTAAATATCTATATAATATAATAAAATTATTCTTTGTCTTTGAAGTCAGTTAAAAATTACGAAATTTTTAATGTATAAATTTGGTACAAAAGCCTGCCTAGTCAAATAATAAAAGAAGTGCAAACAGTCTATTTTATCATTTCAACATCAAAATGGAAATGATCTGCGAAACTTTTTAATTAAATACGCCTCGAGCACACCTCGCGAATACCAAAGCTCTTCAATTTAAACCCAGTTTAGACCTACGTTCGTTCTAATCTAGGAACGTGCTAGCTTCAACGCTCTGGTTTCTTCTACTTCACCTCTTGGCTCTCCAAACTGACGTGTAAGTCCACTCGCTTTGATATATTTATTTTGTACAACAGCTGCCAGCTCTGAATTTTAGCTCGGTGAAAGCGTCTCAGTTTTAGAAAAATGGGGGCACTGAAATGTTAGCATAGTAAAAATATGTGTTAGCGGTTTGTATATGCTGTGTCTACCTATATGTATTTTTTGCATTTTATTTTACTATGTATCTAATGTGTTATTATGTAATTTAATTATAATTTTATAATAATAGTACCCCATATAAGTCTCACTGCTAGGCACAGGCACATATACATATATCTTTATTAATGAAAATCATCATCATGACAGAATATGTATTGACGGTTATGGTCACACCGATAGAATAAACCTTAGCTTTCAAACTAGTGACCCTGTAACTTGGGAGATAGTGTTTTGCCGTCACTATGATACAGAGTCCGTTACTATTTTAGATTATTATTTTCGACAATGTATGAATAACGAGAATCTTTCTGGCTTATTCATAATTTATGACGTTCATAAGTGATACTATATAACCTAAAATAAATTTGAGTTGGAGTCTTCTTTACATTGGTAAATCCTAATAAGTAATAAGGCCTATGTCCAACAATGGACGTATTTAGGCTGAGATGATGAATAAGTAATCAAACAGGTCTTATTTTATTTTCTATGCGGTATGTCAAAGTCATGTATTTTTGTATACATTTTATAATAATCCAAATGTATGTAGCGAACTGGATTTGACGTCAATCGAAATAATTAATTATTTATAAACGAAAATTCAACCTCATATTCGGAATACATTATTTATTTGGCTTCAAATCAGATCAGATAAATGAGAATATACAGAATAAATATTTTTGTATCTTGAGTTACATAAAATATTTTATTTCCAAAACTGTGAAGTTGTATTAAACTGATCCTAAAAGCGATTATAATTTTATGCTACCTTGTAGAAGTGCCTAGCATCAGGCGATCCTTTTGATAGTTTAGCCTGTTGCATTTAAATGTTTGCATTACATGGGCATCACTCGTGCGTTTTCGACCAGTCGAAAAACCAGTGTTATATGGATGTATGTTATAGATTATCCAAGCAGTGGCTTAACAATAGGGTAACATTACGGGTAAAATGCCACGGGCCTTTGGTCCAAAAGTGGTCGTCAGGACAGATGTATCCTAATCTATATAATAATATTAATATTATTACAACATTGCCACGGACCTCAAACAGTAGATATAGTTACGTCACTGAATCCAAGGATTGAAACTTAAAAAACGCACTCCTAAAAGAGCACTGAAAACCTTTATTCAGCACAAAAATACAACCACACCACTGCATATAGTTATTTGGCTGTGGTCTTCTGTAAGGATGCCTTTTTCCTGTCGAGATCACTCGCTGGTATGATGTAGAGCTCTTTTCATTATTAAACGAGTATCTTACTTCTTCATGTCCATGTCTTCCCCGTTAAACATACTTAATTCGTGAAACAATTTAATTAACACGAATACACTTATTTAGCATGAAATTTTCATAACTCTGGGAAGTTATTAGGCGCTGTGTCACGTCTCTGGGCCCCTTCTCTTTGTGACAATACATTCATGTTGATTTCGCTGAGGTGGGCACAGATTTACCCGCTTTTAATTAAGGCTAAGTTTACTCAGGCTTAATATATAATAGTAATAATGAATATAATCTCACGGTTTACGTCTTTAGCGGGAGAAGAATTAAGTTAAGCAAGATTTAATGGATGTAAATTAAATAACTTTATATACCACTGTTGGGTACGATGTTTGTTTTGATTCTAAGCGCCATTTTGAAATGTTACAGTCGTCTGAGACATTAATGGCATTAAAGGAGTAATATTTGCATGCTATTAATATAAATTTAAGTCTCAAATTATGGATACAGTTATATTCAAAGAAGATAGATACCATAATAGCAGTATAAGTTTTAGTTTCAAAACTTATACTGCTGTTTATTAAGCTGGCTCTACCATTCTTAATGAGTTCAATAAGAATGGTAAAGAGCCAGCTAGACTGGAGAAAAACTTACAACTTAGAGAAGACCCCTGCCAAATAACGACATACTCGTACATTTGTGCAGCTGAGTTCCTGTGCATAAGTAACTGCAAGTCACCAGTGCTCATTTAGGGATGCGTTTTAAGAAAACGTTTCCAATCCCATGGGGTATCCCATCACGAACTAAACTCTGGTGTTACTAACATTTGGGTTAGAAAGAAAGAAAGAAAAGTATGTATTCGAACAATCACAGGATAACAGATACAAACAAAAACAATAGACACACAATAACAAAAACAAAATATTATCCTGTGTGATGTCAGAAAGGGTCCTAATCTCAGCTCTGTGCTGCGGCATTTAAACTGCAGCGCTGATATTCTGATCAGGCCTTAGTGAAGTCACGGTCAGTTATATATGTAAATTGATAGGTAGATAGGTTGGCAATATGCTCTAGGTTTTGCCAACATCCAGGATACGATAACTGTCTACCATCAGGCGGACCGCCTGCTTGTTTGTCACCGTTTTTGTTTATACCACTCGGGTGGCAAACAAGCATATGGTTCGTCTGATGTTAAGCAGTTACCGCAGCCTATGGAAGCTTGTAATACCAGTAGTATCACTTGCGTGTTGCTAACTCATTTTTTTATACCAGGGCTTTAAGGCAGGAAATCCCTGGCAAAGGAATGCGTTTATATCAAAACGCATCCCTAAATGAGCGCTGGAGACCTACACACAGGAACACAACTACACTGCTGTGTGTAGATATTTGACTATGGTCTTCCATAAGGTGAAGGTCCTTCCCCAGTCGGGCTTGCTTGCTAGTATGGTGCCCTCAATCAATCAATCAGCCTATCGCAGTCCACTGCTGGACATAGGCCTCTATAGGAGAGGTATGGTGCCCTATCTCTCTTAAAATCACCGTAATAGTAAAAACAAAATAAAGCCAGTCTCCAATATATTCTTTTAATCAACTAGAATAATTGACATGATAAGTTACAGATCTGCAATGTAGTTCTTAAATATAAACCAGCAGCTATTGCTTCTATTGAATCGGTGCCAAATACTTGAAATAACTCCTCGGTACAGCAGAAATCCTAAATCGAATAGCACATTAATCTGGCTCCATAAAAGTGGCAGACTGGTTCGTGAAAAATTGCAGCATTCAGACTTAATAAGTGTTTTATTGCTACTATGATATTCAACAGTGAAAAAGCACTTATGCTGATAACTTTCTGCATTCCACAAGCAAAAGAGTTTGAATACAAAGAGCATTCCAAGCGTCTCTTTTAAACATTTCATAATGAATAGATGTCAGTGTCATATTCCATTAATTATAGTTTCTACTAACTGCAATGTTTTCCCTTTGTGCTATACTTACTTATAGTTGGCAGCTATATAATAATAATCGCGTATTGCGAACCTTATAGCTTATGTTATGGATAATCCTAAAAACAAAAACTGAAGATCTGTACTCACGTACGTGTAAGGAAGAATCTCTAATCCATGTCCAGCTCATTTATATGGGACCTTGCTTCTCTATAAATATTATTGACATGCAATTAATACGGGCGATCTAAATAACTCTGTCACCAGATTGGCCACTAACCAAACAATAAGAAGAAGAAGAATTGATAATATTTTAAAATTCAATTAATACGACAAAATACAAAAATAATACTGTTTTTCTTGGGAATCAGAATACCTCAATCTCAATTTTCACCTGTTGAAAGATAATTTGATGGTGATAATAGGTACGGCTTTCACAGATAGGTTCTTAAAAATTTATGGACAAAATGAGTTCGGTAAGTAAGGGTCGAGCCGTGATTTTCAACGTTTAACTCGGATTGTTTCCCATTAGAAGGGACCTCTAATGGACCAGACCCACACTGAATATGTGCCTTTTAAGGACAAGATAAATGTAAGTCCCATGTGCGCTAACGTCTTTATTCCCGCGGAAACACATTTTTCGATAGACTCACTAAAATTAGATTTGCGTTTGGATTTCGTCTATTGGATGGTTGGTAATGGATTTTTATTACTCCTCCTTCTTTTTATTCTTCATCCTTCGTGTATGTACTATCTACTTTCTTGGGTTGAATACTTACATTTTACATAAAAAAAGAATTTCACTACTATGTAAGAATGTAATCTATATTTCTACACATAGGTAAAATAATTCTAGTAGTATATACTGCTAGTAACAATTATTATACTAGTTGATAATTCGAATTACCATCTCGAGAATAATTTGAAAATACGACGAAGCGTTTTGAGAAAAGGTAGGTAGCCCTGCACTTCTGTTGACTTGTCTTGGCACTCCCGTACCTCAGATGTTTTACACTAAGCGTAACGTCAGAGGCGAACAACGAATCTCATATTCCAAAAACCATTTAGAAACTATATTCTGCACTAATACAAATTGAATGCAAACACAATAGAGTAGCTGCTGCAACTTTTATACATCATAACTTTTTGATTTAATATAAACACGTTGCATATGCTTTGAAATCACGAGTACCAGCGAGTTTGTCACTCGCGTGTTCCATCTATACAGTAAGTCGTAATTCCCCTTTACCTCTTTAAGTTACCGTCAACAATAAACATCACAAAGCTCCAGTTCAAATATCATATAATGCCATTAATCCGCGATTGAATTAATCCAAATAAATAGCCCATTCTATGACGAAACACAGTTAAGCTTCAATAATGAGGTCCTTTAAAATGTGCGGCCTTTTGAATATCTGAAATAGCTGTGGAAGCGAGACGGATTCCTGAAGACGTGCCGGCCTGTACGTGCCATATTCACTAACCCACCCTATTTTACTCAATTTCCAAATAATTTTACCTTCCATTGACCTATATATAGTTCGGTGCTTTGAATGAAAAGATTTTATACTGTGGAGCTTTGAGTACGTTCGAATTTTAAGTGATGAGATGAAAATGGCAGGCGAGATCTTAGATCTTCGGCTGACGTTATAACTTTGGAACCAATAGAAGGAAATAGAGGAAGGTTTAGGTAAAAAACATATTTTGTAACTATGCTAGCCACAATCCCCCACAATATTGAAGTACATTTTTCAAAATGTAATCATCCAACATTAAGGAATATAATTTATTAACATGATTTTAATCTGTTGTGTTTGAAAAAGTATTTCTCATTATTCAGTAACATTGCGTAGAAGAGAGCTTATGTCACTGCGTAGGGCTAGCGTCCCAAACTGACCTCCCCCTAATTGACACTAGTTGACGAGCCAAGATAAGCAGATTATGAGTTTTTCTCTACGTTTATAGGACATGAACATGTTATTAATTTGGTTGAAATGACAGTTTGTTGCCCCTTTCTGACAAAATACTTCTTTTTATAAGCAGAGTACATCTTTTTTAGAAATCTTTCCAGTTTGTAGATTGAGGTTCGAATAATTTACCCTTTGTATGATTTAACTAAAAAATGAAGCGGTAGACTTGAATCCAATTATATAAAAAATGATGGAAAAGCCTTAGTATTTAATGAGCGTTCTAATCTAGCCAATTATAGTTGCTGTATATTAGAGTGACGTTAATAAAATAGTACGATGAAAGATGTGGAATGAAATAAAACACTATTGCACGTCAATACACAGAGAACCTAAAGACCTGTCTAGATTGCTTTTTTAAAACGCCATAGAGGAACATCAAACTGAAACAGAGGAAAAAAGTAACTCAACTATGTTCTCAACCATCAGAGCTCTTGTCAGTACAAGCCACACCGGTTCGACTATCACGATGTAGACTGCTGCAACATGAACTTCAATATGCTTTGTTTAAAAGAAGAGCAGTGAAGCAATAAGTTTATTATTTAAAAATTATATTTTTTAATCGTAATTTTTTATACTTATAATACTCGTCAAGACAAATCCAATGAACCCAAACACGGCGAGGCTATTTTGTTTCATTGCGATGTACTTATGCTGCCTTCCGACTGCATTATCAGATCAGCTCCATGGTAATTTTTGTTACTTATGAAAGTTATTATTACATTTCACCAAAATTGCATAATATGCCAAATTTGAGCTCAATCAGAAACCAAGAAGTGGACCACCTACATACTTAGGTACATACATACAAACAGTGTAAGTAAAAGGCTTGTAGTAATAAAGAATTGTAGGAGTGTTCGTGGCGTATAAAACCGGAATGAAACGATAGTTTACAAGTAACTTACTTATCGCTCGAGATGAACTTCTAGGTACAAGATACATAGACAAGTTGTTCGTTTAAAGTTTGCTCCTACATATCTCCTTGTGCAAGTTATTGCATCTAAGCTTCACCGTTGCTAATCATGATAACTTAGAAGTTACAGGGCACAGGTGGTATCATCTGTGCCCTGTAACTTCTAAGTTAGGTATCTAATAATTAAATAATCGCAAACTTTGGACAAAATTTGTATATGGCTTTAATCATAGACCTCTTAGGCTTAAAATTGTAATAATAATAATAATAGCCGCAGAGCAGCTTGTGGCGGGCTGAATGTGAGTGGCGACACTGCGGTCTCGAATGCCCCAGAGAGTCGGTCAGGGCCTCGTCTCCGGCTTGCCTTTATTGGCACTCCGGAGTGGATTGACAAGAGCGCCCGCAGGACTCTCAGCTCTGGCTTGCCTTAATTCGTCAGATTCAGAGAGGGGTCGCCAGAGCTATATGCTCGGGGGTAGAAGTGTCATTTCAAGGGCATAACTACGGGGCAACCCGCTCTCGGGTCTCAGACCCCCGATGGTGAAACCGGCGCCGCATCGCTCGATACCCCTAGCCGCGCACTATGGTGTTGCCCTTATGCCTGTGGGCTGTTGCCCATGTCGGTTGTTTCAAGGGGCCCATCTAGTGTATAGGCGAGTCACCGTCTGCCTATTTTACATTTAGAGTATATCCCAACTTTTAAATGATGGCAGGCGACGTTTTATCCCATAATCATTGTAAATCAGTCCATCGAACACCCAATCCCATAGCCCAAAATTATTTGATTTCTCATGTTGCAATAGCTCTACACTTACCATAGGCATGTCATGGCTGTACTGCAATAGTGCAGCTGTGGCATGACTATGGTAAGCGTCTCATCCCATTTTAAATTAAAATTCTCTAAGGGCCTCTGCGTGTTGGATCTATGTCCCCGCGTAAGCCTTCCAAAGGCCCGGGTATTCTCCTTGAATGATGGGAAAATACCCGTGATAAAGAGAGACATAATAATAATATTATTATTATTATAGTAAAAAAAAAACTAAAATATAAATATCCTAGATAATATGTATATTATCTAGGATATTTTATCCAAGATTATTTTTTTACAAATAAATAATGAACCTTAACATACTGTATGAGTTTTATACTAGCTCACGTTATTTCCATTATCTAAACTATCTGTATTCAAGAAAATACCAACGATTTATTGCCCGATTCTGATGTAAATGACAAACAAATAACCCCACTTGATAAACTTTCTGAATTCACAGCGGAGGAACTCTGACACCCATTCTTATTTGCGTAGCGGCGGTTACACAAACTTAGTCTAATTTCAATAGAGTTTATTTTCAGATCCTTGGTGAAGCATTTTAACATTAAAGTTTTTATTAGGTAGGAGTCTCATCTTATTTAAGTTATAATAAAATGTATTAATTTACTCGTATTAAGTAATTATGACACGCTTTCGCCAGCGGTTTTGCATTCGTGTACAATGCCACGGGAACAGTGTTTAGATTCCCGACATTACAATGTATCCTATTCTATCTCTTTTCAATTTCAATGTTTCATTTTTCATATTATTACTAATGAGCTGTAAAACCATCTGTCTGATTACTACTTTACTACTGTCTGATTTACTTGGAATTTATTTTAATATTCAAGATTTTTTAAGATTGACTGCATTAAGCTTGATGATATATGATGTACATATTATTATGTTCTCATCATTATCCTTATAAACTAGAATAGAATTTTCTTTGTTGACTATTATTAAATAACGTCAACGAAAGGCAATGGAACACCTTAAAATAAAAATGAGATACAATGGTCTTATCGTTTAAATCGACCTCTTTCAGACAACCTTTGGATGGACTTATTTTATCATTAGGTTTTGGTGTCTTTGTGCGACGAAAAGATTCGATGTAATAAATGTTGCCTAGTATATGTATTGTTAATTATTGTATGTACAGCTTTTGTAACGAAATTCAGCCTAAATTAATCAATCTGCATAATAATTGTATATTTACATAAGAATATTTAAATTTGCTTTAAGAATTGGAACTGTTTGAGCTTATAAAGTTAATGAAAATAATCTATGTAATACATAATGAAGTGCGCCAGCCAGAGGAATAATGTTTTAATATATTCATATAACTAACATTTACAAATATTAATATTAACCTCTCACTGATTAATATTCAAATCTTGATGTTCATTTGTCTCACGCATATTAATTTAGAGCTGCGAGAAACAAAGCTTTTGTTACACTTAATATTGCTTTTTGAAATACTTTAAACTTTACTAGGACAGTATATTCAGCATTTATAATCTACTTCTATATATTACCTCTAGTCTACTCTATAAAAATGAATCCATATTTCTCTTGATCACGCCATAATTGAGATGATTGACTTTACCGATGTCATTCATCTTTTTTTAAATGTTTTCTAATAGGTAGTTTGTAGAAAGTTCTTACGGACAAAAAAAACGCAGAAAAGAGTTTAGCCCATGCGAAGTCGGGGCGGGCCGCTAGTTTAATATCTTCGTGACATTTTACCCTCGTTTAATTTGGATTTTGTATCATGTCTCGCTTATTGTTACTGCTATGCACCTTCTTGGTATATATCTATCGCAGAGTATGTAGTCTGAAATTTTTATCAATAAATGACTAGGCTATAAAGTGCAGAGAGGTTTTCCATAATCTGACTTGTGGTTCCAAAGATTAGCGTATTAAAACAAACAAACTTTTCAACTTCATAAATATAATAGATACTTAATATGTCCACTTAATATTATAATGAAATATACATAGTACACTCATGCAATGACAAATACCCCTAAGTTCACCATACTACAAGTTGCCGGGCACTTGAACCCAGAGGTGGTCGCTTTGAAGTGGCCACGCTAGTTGACGGTTGTTCACAGAAGGCATAAATTTACAAAGGCTTATTTATAAAGGTTACAGAAGCATAAATCAACTATTGTACTGAGTGGTCACCATTATAATTACGTGTCTGCGACATCGCTTATACAAAGTAAGTTGTATGAAGCAATCAATATTTCAACAGCGGTTACATTGTAAACCCAAAATGAGAAAGGCCAGATGAGCTTGACGACGATAGAAGGACTTCAATTGACAAAAGATAGGCTACTAATACCTAATAATAATTTTACATTCTCACTGAAATCAAAAGGAGGGTTGTTCATTGGAGTGTTAGATAGTGTTAGGTTCCATACTAATGCTGTTATACCCTAATAATGTATATAAAAGGGCTGAGGGAGAGGGGGATTGCCCCTGACTGCTGAGTTCTAGACTGCCTAGTCAGCATATAGACAATACGGGGATAATTCATTCATTAGCGAGGAGAGTCAGTCGATCAGATCTCTCGGCGCGGATCGGTCATCATTACTAAATCCACTGTTTCTTATATATAATTCCTACTAAGTTCTTATAAGTTTTCAGTTAATATAAAAAGTAGTGGGTCGGCAACGCGTGAGTGACACCCCTGGTGTTGCAAACGTCCATAGGCTACGGTAACTGCTTACCATCAGGCGGGCCGTATGCTTGTTTGTCACCTTGGTAGTATAAAAAAAAAAAAGTGTTTTTTAAAAAGACGTTTATTATTTCTCCTGTAATAGAGCGAAGAACGGGCGAGCTTACTGCTGTATGAATTCACATGTGCTACTTCGTCAGTCGACCACCACTTCAGATTGAATCGAAAAATTTAAGTCAAACTCATTAAGATCAAATACATGATACTTATGAACGTCATATTTTTTCCAACAACCAATTCGCTATAGCATAACATTTACAAGTTAATATGAGTTAATACAGCATAATATTAAATTAACACAGTCAATTTATATTATCTTATTACAGTCGAAATTATTATTGTATGTCTAATTATAAAGATGTCAATGGATTGTTACGGAGTTCATCTTTCATGTAAAGTTAGAAAGTTTTGCAGAAATATCATCTTGATGACGCGCAAAATTTAGCGCGAAGATAATCAACAAAAGAGACAAACTTGGATAATTTTACGATGAGGTTGACGTTAATTTTGGAAGTCTTGGAAAATCGCTAAATAGGTTTTATGTAATTTGTATTCAGTTTGTTGGTTGTTTGTTCGTTAATTTTCACCGAAAACTTTTTACCTTCTGAAGAACAAACTGTACCGAAGGAGTTTGTATGAAGTAGATTGGTAGTAGTGATTGTCGATTCAATTAATTTATTTAGGTCCGTCAGAGCTCATACACAATTCATGCTTCTTTTTGTCTTGAGCTAAAAATACGATATTTATTTTATTTAATTTAAATTTCTGCACTTACTGTACGAAGGTGGACATAATGCCCTAGGCTAAGTCTTAAGGTGGTGTAGAGATTTTTAAGGCAGATGTAAAAATTAATCTAGTAAAATAATAAGCTTAGATATATTATGTAACAACAGCATTAACAAAATATACATAAATAAGAAGATTCGATGTATTGGTATTGAGAGTTTATTTTTTTATTAGTAGGTACTTTAGGTTCTGACATACAAATACTGTAGTTTTACATTTTTATACATAAAGATATCATAGAAATGTGCTCTTTAGAAACGTTAAGAATATTACAATTTGTAATAGACGACGCAATAAAGTACGAGTCAAATTTCGCTATAGAAAGTCTGGAATTTCTATCGCAATGGACATTATCATATGAAAATTGCTCAGATTTTTACAACTTTCCATAAGAAGTAATAAGTTATTTGAATATTTCAAGTTATATTTGTGCGCGATGATCTAGATGGTACATAATACACATTCATGGGCTTACAGTTCATGAATACAAAATATGGATGAAGGTTTTACATTCGAGCCGTATGTAGACGAACTTCATGGATGATTTACATTGATGTAGGGTATAATCGGACTTGTCATATTCAAATTCAGAACTTTCTGCTTGCGGTTTTCATGCTCAAGTTTATTATATTTTGTGTAAAACGACGCATTTCATGTAAAATCATTTTAAAACACTCTTTACAAATCATAAAAGATATTATGATATAGTTTGTGTCATTGTTATTATCTATATTTATAATAATATTATAAGTAGATTAAATTTCTGAGACTACTAACCTGGTTCTAAAATTTATTTTAATACTAGCTGTTGCTCGCGGCTTCACCCGCGTGGATGTTCGTAATCGCGGTAAAAAGTATTCTATGTCTTTCCCAGAAAAGCATATATTTCAATGCCAAATTACATTCGATCTGTTCAGCCATTTAGTCGTGATTAGGTCACAAACATACTAACTATCAAACAGTTACTTTAGCATGGAATAAAGAATAAGAAAGAAACAGATATATTTTCTCTTACAAAAACCTAAAATTATAAACAAACATAAAATAAAACTTATTGCAAACAAGGTTCCTGCGTCAGCTCTAATGGTGTGGCCTGGGCCACATTGAATAGTAAAAAGTATTATTCGCATGCTGCCAACCCAAAAAATTATAACTCCGTGTTTTAGCGATGAGGTATCTCTGAGATAGAAACCACATTTCTAAACGAGCCGGAGACCTATACTCACGAACTGGAACACAACTTTATCACTGTGTGTAGTCGGGCTTGCTCGCTTATATCGTGATGAAATATTATACCTAAGTGCTATATAGGCTACTTTTTAAGGCCTATTAATACCTGACCCTCTAGACAAATGTATGGGATTTGACGTAAGTTTACGATAATATTATAATGTCGTAAACTTACAGTTCGGTTTTGGACCCCGCTACGTCCAGTCGTTGTAACTACTACGCCGCGTTCTATTCGCAACAATTCCAGTGTTTCTCAAATCAATTATCGTATCACATTGCGATGGATGTACGTAACTGCGGCCTCTGTAGCGAGTCCTTAACGGAAGGAGTATATTGTACAGTGTGTTTTCAAAATTTACACTTTCATTGTGCGGGCGTAAAGGAAACAGGATTTCGCAGACTTGGTGAAGGAAGAAAGTCAACATTCCGTTGTATGAAGTGTAAGCAGTCAGGTCTTAGTCATGCACCAAGCTCGCCAAAACCAGAGTCGGAGTCACAGCTGCTTTTGGAAGTAAGAGCTATATCTGCCCAGCTGGCACCACTGGTGTCACTGAGTGACGAAGTCAAAGCTCTCCGTAACGACTTAGCGGCGCTGAAAACATCCGTTAGTGAAGTAAATGACCTACTAAAAGATTATAATACAAGGTTGACTGAAGCGGAACAATGTATTAAGCATGTTGATAAACTACAAAGCCAGGTCACTAATATCCAGTCTCGACTCGAAAAGCTAGAAGAGAATTCTAACGCTCAAGAACAGTGGGCAAGAAAGAAAAATATAGAAATTAAAGGTGTACCGCAAACCGGCGCTGAAAACCTGTATGACATTGTGATGAAAATAGGTAATAAAATTCAGTACCCCATCATAAAATCCCAGATCGACTTTGTTACCAGGGTTCCTACCCGTGAAAAAGATAATATAAAGTCGATTATAGTCGGCTTCAATAATCAATACGTAAAAGAAGATTTCGTGGCTGCAGCTAGAATGGCTTCCAAGACGTCACCTCTTACGGCGGAATACTTTGGTCTGTCGGGTCGACACAAAATATATATTAATGAACATCTCACTATACAAAATAAAATCCTATTGTCTAAAGCTAAAAAACTGGTTACTGAGAGGGATTTTCAATACATCTGGGTGAAACACGCCAAAATATTTATCAGAAAGAACGCTACATCTCCTATATTAACAATCAAGACAGAAATAGATCTTTCAAAAATACAATAGTCGTGATTTCCTATAAATTCATTCATCTATCCTACTTTACTTATCATAGTCATTATAATGTACATATTATTATATTAGTATTAATACATAATATTATGTTACTCTTTGAGAATCGCTTGTTGTTGCGTGAACCTATCGTATTCCAACACGGACTGTGTTTG
Source organism: Trisateles emortualis (assembly GCA_947095525.1). NCBI lineage: Eukaryota > Metazoa > Arthropoda > Insecta > Lepidoptera > Erebidae > Trisateles > Trisateles emortualis. The sequence goes on along the minus strand of OX352740.1, from coordinate 8,208,959 downwards.
TGTTTTGTGCTCATCTATTATAAATTAAAATGTACATTTATTTCTTACATATGCTTTTGTGCTAATAACGACCTTAATATCTGCTATTTAAAGTGTCAATTAGTAAACTTTCTATCGACAATATTTATTTATCATGTCGGCCGGTTTTTTATCGCTGCTTCGCATTCCTTTCTTTGTGCCTATTCACTGCCGAGACTTATTGGTATTTTCAAAGTTGTGCTTTTTTATACACAGTGTATTGCTTTACCAATTGATTCGCGTCGTCGTGACTTATTTTTGCAATATACCTACATTATATTAAGTTGCCTTTACTTGATGCTAGAATTGAATATATACTTTACACTTATAATCCACACTTATACATTAAATAAGATTTACTTTGTTATAATAATCATTAATTATGTATCAGCTTAAACTATACTATCAGAATGCACGGGGACTACGCACGAAAACAAATGATTTATACCGTAATATATGTCTTAACTCCTATGATTTAATCATATTTACAGAAACATGGCTAACGGATTGTATCAGTAATAGTGAACTATTTGATTCGAGATATATCGTATGGAGGCGCGATCGTGACTACTCACGAACGAAGCAGGCGCGAGGAGGAGGTGTCTTAATCGCTGCCAGGGATAACCTTTTAGTTACAGAGCGATGTTCTTGGCGTAGTTCCGCGGAAGACATGTGGGTCACTATTACTGTCAAAAAGTCTAGACCATTAGTAAAACAGAAAATACATATCTGTACTATTTATTTATGCAGAGAAAACACAGGTAATTCATATATCACTCAGCTTTCAAATTTTACTGATAATCTTAATAACTTAATATCATTGAATCCAAATGATAGTTTTATTGTAGTCGGCGATTTTAATTTTGGTAGTGACGTCGAGTGGCATAACGTTCCAAATAGTAATGAACTACTTCCCACTATTATTCGGCACAATTTACAATTTTTTTTCGACACTATAACAACATATAACCTTTCTCAATTAAATGGAGAACGGAACATTAATTTGAGATTGCTTGATTTAGTATTTACAAACAGCAATGTCACTGTGAGCGAATGTACTGACCCATTAGCTGTACCTGTCGATGTTCATCACAAACCACTTATATTAGAGACCGAAATTATAAGCAATCATAATTTAATTGAAAAAATTGATAAAAAGTTTAATTTCCATAGAGGTGACTATACTGCCATCGTGACAGAGCTTGACGAGATAAACTGGGCAAACTTAATTCACGCCGATACAATTGATAAATCAACTGACAACTTCTATCAAGTATTATATAACATGAGAGATAAATATATACCAGTCAAGTCTAGTAAAAAAATGTATCACCCAGTATGGTATAGTCGTGCATTAATAAAAATCTTAAAAGAAAAATACAAATACCATCAAAAGTATAAAAAATATAAAAACATATCTGACTATCATTCGTTCACAATTTTGAGAGAAAGGGCCATAGCTGTAGAGAAAGTCTGTTACAATAAATATATAGACAGTGTTGAATCATCGTTGGTAAATAATCCTAAGCACTTTTGGAAATATGTTAAAACTAAATATAATTCTTGTATTATTCCTAATGTAATGCAATATGAGCAAACAGTAGCCTGCACTGGTGAACAAATAAGCGATTTATTCGCTTCTTATTTCAATTCCACTTATTTAACACCTGATGGGAACGATACTATATGTGAAACGAATAATAGCATCTCTTATGCCACGGGCATTTCATCTATTGAAATTAGTCCAAATACTGTACTTAAGCTCTTGAAAAACCTGGACCTTAGCAAATCTGGTGGACCAGACCATATCCCACCTATATTTATAGCTAACTGCGCAGAAAGTCTTGTTAATCCACTTTGTTTGCTTTTTAAGCGTTCGTTATCCGAGGGTACAGTTCCTAAAGTATGGAAAACCGCATTTATTACACCTGTGTTTAAAAAAGGCGACAAGTCACTTATCGATAACTACCGCCCAATTTCAAAACTATGTATTTTCTCTAAAATCTTAGAAAGCATCGTGCACTCGCAATTATATACAGCACTGCGTGGCTATTTTAGCGTAGAACAACATGGCTTCCTAAGTCAACGTTCTACCACTTCCAATCTACTGCTTTGTAACGATATTATAACTCAGGGAATGGAACAGCGTACCCAGGTGGAAGTGATTTATACTGATTATAGCAAATGTTTCGATCGCATAGATCACCGAAAACTTCTGCAAAAGTTGAAGAGCGTGGCTGGGATCCACGGTGACCTTTTTCGCTGGTTATCATCATATATAGATCGCCGTTCCCAAGCAGTAGTGTTACGCGGATATATATCCTCCTGGATAACTGTGCCCTCCGGGGTTCCTCAGGGATCCATACTCGGTCCTTTGTTATTTACGATATTTATAGAAGATGTCAAGTCGTGCTTTTTAAAATCCAAAATATTACTCTATGCTGATGATATGAAAATCTTAAAATCAGTAAATAGCATGTCTGATGTACGAGACCTTCAAGAAGATTTGGATAGATTTGTTAGGTACTGTGTGTCAAATAAGTTGTACCTAAACATATCTAAATGCTCTCATGTAACGTATTCTCGTCAAAACAATAAATTAAACACAACATATAAATTTGGAAAATCTATAATAAAAAAAGTAAACGAAATCCGCGATTTGGGAGTTATCTTTGACAGCAAATTACTGTTTGATAAACATATCGATTATATTGTTAAAAAAGCATCCAAATCATTAGGATTTGTAATGAGAATTTCATCAGATCTACGAGCGATTAAATCTCTTAAAATATTATATTGTTCACTCGTGCGTAGTCACCTAGAATATGCATCTCAAGTGTGGAGTCCGCAATATGCGATATATATATCGCGTATTGAAGCAATTCAAAAAAAGTTCTTGCGCTATCTTGACTATAAAGCGAAGGTATGGTCATCTGATTACAATCATCGGTGTCGAAGGTATCACTTTTTACCATTAGAGAACAGGCGATACATTGATGACCTATCTTATTTACTCAAAATCGCTAATGGAAGTATTGATTGTCCAGATTTAGTTTCTAAAATAACACTTCGTACTAACTCTGTTACCTTTCGACGACGCCCACTTTTAGACATACCATCCGCATCCACCAATTACCGACGTAATTCATACATACCACGTAGCATGACATTTTTCAACAAAGTTCCAAATGATCTAGACTTAGATCTATTTTGCACAAAGCCCAATACAGCACGAAGAATTCTGTCAAGGCAGTTTTTCGGTGATGAGTAAGTTAAGTGAAATGGCATGTGTCAATTTTCATGAAGTCTACTTATTAAGTAATTGTAATATTATTATTTTTTTTTTAATATTTTTTATATTATTTATAAGGTATTCTTTTTATAGCAGCTATTTTGTCAGCATACTGTGGAAATCTAAGGTTCCATTATATAGGTATAAGAACCTACTAATGTCATTGTCAACATACTACTTAATTATTTATATGCGGAAGCTTGTCATTGGCAATTTGTTAAGTTGTAATAAGTTATACACGATGTCATTAGTCCGTAAGCTTTCCTAAAATAAAATAAAATAAAAATATTACGTCAAATTTCATATATTTGCCTTTTTGACTTTTCGATTCGACTACCGTTTATGCCACTTGTCTAAAGGGGCTGAGTGGTATTCGCTAGTGCCTGCAAGAAAATAATACTACTGTTCTACAAGCTTTTTTTTTTTTTTTTTTTTATTGTTATCCAAAGAAATACAATTTAATAACTTAAACTAATTCGCCAAACTGCAAAACAGTTTGTTGGCGAAAGAGGCGCTCGTTTTGCCTTATCTATGTAGGTATTATATACTTTAACAGAATAAATTTTCGGTCTTTCTTGTACTTCAGCGAATATAGTTCTGTTAACTGTAGTTATTGAAAAAAAAAAACTAAATTATGTCAACAATTGGCTGAAAATAATCTCTTAGCTTAATAAGTTACTTAAAGGTTTCATTTATTGAGATAGCGGATTTCAGGAAACCTTAGTACAACATTGATCTATTATGTACACGGTGCCGCCATGTAGAGAAAGGGACGTGTTTATTTGTGGCATGTTGGCACTCTCGTCGTACCTTTTGTTCAAATATTTGCTTTATCGAGCCAAATAACAATCAACCATATCTATTATGTTACTGTAAAAGCTCAAACTATGGTAAATTCTAAGATTGAATTGAAGAGTGGAGTGGTAAAAGTCCAAAATAGTATTTTTTTAATTGATAATTGCTAATTTCGGACTTTTTAGGGTACACTCCGATACCGTAAATGAAAGCAAAGAGTCGTCAAAACGCGATGCTGCATCGATACAGTCGCAAATTCGCGAAAAAAAACTGACTTAATATTAAGGTTGCCTGGCAGAAATTGCTTTAAGCGATAAGGCCGCCCATTGTACATAAATAGGTATGTGAAATAAAATCTGTATCATAAATGTAATTGGTGTACAATAAAGAGTTTTCTATCTTTGTTTTTTTATACTACTTGAGTGGCAAACAAGCATACGGCCCGCCTGATGTTAAGAAGTTACCGTAGCATATGGACGCTTACAATACCAGAGGCATCACTTGCGTGTTGCTAACCCATTTTTTTACACCAAGGGTAGATAGGAGTATCCCTGGGATAGGAATACATTGATTTCAAAACGCATCCCTAAATGAGCGCTGGAGACCTGTACTCACACACAGGAACACAGCTACACCGCTGTGTGTAGTTGTTTGGCTGTGCTCTTCTGTAAAGTCCTTCCCCAGTCGGGCTTGCTCACTAATATGGTGCCCTACCTCTCTAGTTTTCTATCTATCAATATTGATATTCAGTATTTTCTGAAAAAAAAATCAATCCTTATAGACCTTATCTGCTTTGCATACTGTACTAATGCTTTATAGTTTCAATAAAAACAAACAGACAATTTGCTATTTTTATTTGTGTACTTTGCTTCTCGATACTCGTTTTACACAAGGGCTAGTAAAGTGGAGTAAGGGACAATCTGACGCCAAACCACCGTTATCTATCTTTGTTATCCCTTATTATACAGCGGCGTTTCGGATGCTATCGCTTGAGCTCGTTTCAGATATGAGTTATATGAGACAATATCGTGTACCAGAATGAAGTAGTTACAAGTTCTTATCAGCAAGAAGATAGCGTAGTAGCATATTATGTTACCTTACTAATTGCCTGGCCTGTTGGTCTAGTGGTTAGTGATTCTGTCTGCTAAGCCGGAGGTCGTTCGTTCGATTCCCACGAGGAGCAAAACTTTGTGTGACATATTAATGTTTATTCCGAGTGTAAGTGTGTAGCCTTGGGCTTATTCCCTAGGGCGAGAGTTGTCTTTTTAAAGCAAAACATAAAAGAAATGAGAGTATGGTATGATTAGCTGGATGCGAGAAGCCAAGGATTGTGCCAAGTGGTGTTCATTTGGCGATGCTCATGTCCAGCAGTGGACAACTATGGGCTGATAATGATGATATTATGTTGAAACGATATAATATTCCAGAGATTTTATGAAAGAAAATTAGATGAACTTAATTGACAATTCAACCATGGACAAAATTTAAGAGAGGTAGGGCATTGTACTCGTTCTAACGAGTGAGCCCGATTGGGAAAGGACCTCCACCTTACAGAAGACTACAGCCAAATAACTACACACAGTGGTGTAGTTGTGTTCCTGTGTGTGAGTACAGCTGGTCTCCAGCGCTCATTTAGGGATGCGTTTTGAACGAAACGTATTATCCTAGGGATCATTTAGGGATGCGTTTTGAACGAAACGTATTATCCTATCCTAGGGATAGTCCCATCATAAAGCCCTGGTGTAAAAATAGGTATTGCAAGCGTCCATAGGCTATGGTGGCAAACAAGCATACGGCCCGCCTAATGTTAAGACATTAGGCGGGCCGTATGCTTGTTTGTCACCTAAGTAGTATAAAAAAAAGACGAGTAGCACTCGGGGACTGCCGTGGTAAAGCTATTGCATATTTTTTAGTATGATTTTTTTATCATCGATATTTTTGAATTCGATATAATCAATACTACATCTCTAGATATTTTAAATGCTAAACGTCACCGTACCATATTTCGACATACCGAAATTCAACCATAATCCATTAAATTGTAGGTTACTATTTGGCCTTTAATTTATTCTTTACTTATTTTTTGCTCTCTTAGATCAAAACCTCCTTACACAAATTTGACATATTATTATTAGCCGTTTAGAGAATTCGTCATTAAAAAAGTATCACCGCTGTGCCGGTCGGAGTGGGTGGTGTTAGGTTACTTTCGTTACGGAATTTCAGGATTCGGTCTCCACGCTCAAGGCCCGCAATAGAAGCTATGCAATAGCTTAAAAAAATTAACATGGTTAAAAATGATTGTACTCCAGTCTATTACTGATTCTGAACAAACTACTTTAAGGTTTCGCCTATAGCAAGAAAGGCATTGTATAATTCTACCAAATTTAGATGAGATAGACAATCAAACGTTATGTATCATATTACTTACATACCTATCTAAATTTGCAATTACCTACATAATATTAATTCGTTATTACAATATTAATTACTTGGGTTTTGTATTCCTATCAGAATATTTAATGAGGACTGTGCCAACATTCTAGTTAGTGTAATGATCAGTTTACACAGCGGATCATGTTCTTCGTATAAATCAAAGTATATATGCATACATATAGTTGCTATACAAATATACTAAATTTTCTAAAATATACCGTCTATAACTCTGCATACATTTCGTTTTACTACATGAATGTACGAGGAAGGCGGCCATCAGAGAAGAGTAGCGACGTGTTGTGAAGCTTGCCACCAACACCTGAAGAGAGCACCACGACTACTCTGTGAAGAGTGATACCGACAAGGAAGAAGAAATTTTGCGTAATGCTTATGTTGTCTTCTTCTTCTTCTTCATCTTATCGTTTGGATAGTGGCCAACCTGGTGACAGAGTTATTGAGATCGATATTTAGGCCTCTGTCATGATCTACCGACCTACATGCCGACACGGCTCGGAACTCGGCGACTTGGAAGCACGGAGACGCTCTGATGAAATACCACTATGTCACCCATCCGGTCACCCATCTATAGAGTTACTGCGCCCTTGGTAGCTTAACCCGCTGATTGTTTACCGAACAGCGAGTGCACCTGGCTATGAGCGCCTACGCTTATGTTGTAATAGTATAGTACTGACAGTGTGTGAGGTACTCCTCACAACCTGACTACTGTCAAGGAATATAAATACCGGGGAATGGTTAATGTTAATGCAATAAATTATGTATGTGTATTATGAAACCACTTATTTTCAAACTACTCGCGAGTGGCAATCTCTCTTTCTCTCTTTATAAAAAGACAACTCCCGCACTAGAGAACAAGCTCTGTGTCACGAGGGACTTTACAAACATACAATTAACGGACACAAATTACACCCAGACTCAGAACAACGCTATGTAGGTCACACAAAGTTTTGTCCTGTGTGGCAATCGAATCCACAATCTCGTGCACAGCAGTCGCATTCCTCGGCCACTGGACCACCAAGGTAGGATTTCTTTATTGATTATTTACTTGACCTGACTGATTCATCAAGGCACAGCCTAAACCTTGGGCTATAAACATGAAAAATTACAAAAAAGGTTACGTTTGTCATTTGTTTTAAAATCGCCTTACCATGTCCGACGTTAACTTTTCCTAATATTTTTTTTCTCATGTTGATTAGTACTTGTAGGGTAGGCTGGCGAAAAAGGTAGGTTTATAGGCTTACTTTTATACTTTTCTGTTAAGTCTAAAAAACTTCAAAAATCCGTCACGCTACTCCGTTGTTTTAAAGTTATATTTTATGTTTTGTTTTTGTGTGCCTGTTTTGTTTTACCATTTCTTATATGAAGGAATGCTTACGAGTAATAAATATTATGTTTTTTACAATCTTTTATTTATTTTGTATACATATAAGGTACTTAGTTTGAAAAGGTCAATCTAGAAACCAAACTGTCAAATTGAGCTGAAATTTTATATAATCTAAGTAACTTCGGTAGGTACGGCCGGCAACGGAGTTTTAGCTGTACAGGGCCGCTATATGAAGATTAGTTTTTTAGGAAAACCATGAATTTGTGTGAAATATATTGTATCTGTAACTTTAGTCTAATTGTACACTGTTACCAAATTCCACAGAAATTTATAATGGTTTTCTTAAAAAACGAATCTTCATATAGCGGCCCTGTACAACTGACTCCGTTGCTGTGTGTACCTCCATTCTTTTTATTTTCATAAAAAAATAGTTTTTATTCATATTAGTATATAGTTAGCAGAGTAATATGGTTTATGTTACACTGTAAACAATAAATATTTTAAATATTTTTTCTTCACAAATATTTTTTTAAGTAAGGTTTACCCACCCTTACTTAAAAAATATAAATAATTATTAAAAACAAATATATATAACCTTTGATTTCTTAACTACCACTGTAATAAGTTCAAAAACCACCAAATGATTTGCTGATAATAATATATACTTCACTACATATTATAAAACAAAGTCGCTGTCGCTGTCTGTCCGTCCCTATATATACTTTTTTTAATAGATAAAGTAATTCAAGAGGAAGGTTTATATGTATAATACATGCATAATATTGTAGAGAAACACTGATAAATGTAGAGGTTTCTAATGTGATGTCGTAAATAAACTCTTTATTTTGCGCTTACATTGCAAACGCTGGCTGAACCCCACCAGATAAATCAAAATAATGTACTAGAGTATTGTACACCTTAAAAAGGTCAACAAAAAAGTCCGCGATGGTTCTATCTCTTAAGGATATCCCACAATAACAATGTTTCATCCTTTACATTTTACGGAAAAAAATGCCTTATTTATTATATGATTTTTAGCAATACAGTATTAATCCTTATCTAAATAAGTACCTTAAGTACATTGTATATTTAATACAGATCAATATGGTCCGTTACAGCATGTAATTTAAATGAATATTTACGAAGATATTACAAATTTAAAATGCGAGGACATAGCGGTTGCGGCGGTACCGGCCGGGAGTAGATTTGAGCGTTGAGTGTATGGCCAAATTATATGACGCTCTTTCAAGAGTAACCTCTAAAGAAAACATGTTTGTATTGTCTAATGATAAAAAAGCTGTAAACGTTGTTTATAAGGACATTCTGTAGTAGGTAGGTATATTTAGTATCAGCATTGTACCCGTGCGAAGCCGGGGCGGGTTGCTAGTATTAAATAAAAAAGACTTAGTACGAGAAAATCGAAAGAACGTGAAAGTTCTATAGTAGATACTAGTAGATATAATTAGTTAAAGTCAGCATTCTCCGAGCCGTAACTTTATCCTGCCTAAGAGTATTTTACGCAAACCTCACCACAATTTGTGCAGGTAACGACCCGATCGGGTAAAGATCCCTCGTTTGCTAAAAGAGTCATCTTGAAGACTCAGAGTCCTTACTGATCACCAAACTTTTTTATAAGATGATGTTCCGTTCTTACAAAATAATCTAACTTCGCACCAACTTGCCTACCTAAAAAAAACTTTTCAAGTTGGCGCTATAAATTATTAGCGGAGTACTTTATTTTGCGGCACTTTCGTTGCTGTGGAAATTAGATCATCGGTTTCGTGATATTGAGGCATGTTTGTTGAATATTTATTTGGTTTATTTGTTATGCGGTATGTATGTTTTTCTCAGTATGCACCAATTAGAGTTTTTATTAGATTGCCTTGATTATCAAGTAAGTTTGTATGGCAAAGCTTTTGCTAGTATTATAAACATAGCTCGTCTAAATAACCCGTTTTCGTAATAAATATTTTTGTATGCGGTATTATGGACACAATTATTATTTTATAACTGTTTAACCCATTTAGACCTACCGTATCACATACGATACGGTACAATTAAAAAAATATTACAGACTACCCACTATTGCGTTTTACTTGTCACAACGTGTTTTGTTATTGTTAGTTAGTGCTCCGTGTGATAAAAATAATTATTTAGCGAAATAATTAGTTAAAAATAGTTTTTTGAGGGGAAGAAAGTTGCGATTTGAAGATTGTTTCACCGTGACGTCATCAAACAGGTAATTATAATATATATTCTAAACATACTCTTACTTATTTTACTAATTTATACTTGTTAGAATATGTGGCTATAAAATAACCACATACAATGAAATAATTATAAGGTTTGATATGTGTTTTACGGTATGATATGGCACCGTATCACATATGATACGGTAGGATTATGAACATACAAATTTTACGTAATTTTATGTGATATTTGTAACTGTGTTTATTTATTTTTTTAGGTTTTTTTCGCTGCATAACATCATTTACCATCTTAGAGGATAAAGATACGGAGTCTCCTGACTTGCGAACCGTCGTTTTTATAACATGGTGCCAATGCTGAACTTACCGATGAAGATTCTGGGGATGAGAACCACGTCAACATAAACAATTTACTGCCAAGTTTACTCACAATACCTGCGGATATATATTATGTTTCGAATGTTGATGAACCTAATAGTAATACGCAAGTATCGAAAAAGCCGCTCCGTAAAGTTTATAAGCAGTACCACTAGAGGAATCCAAGATATTGTACTAAGAAACGACATGAAAACCGGCCATCTCTGTCTTTCAAGAAAGTTTCTCCAATCCAGTGGATTTCAATAGAAGAAGTGTAATGAACACGGAGACAAATAAGTATTTAGCATGAAAATATATTTCAGCTGATGTCAAAGTAGAGGAAATACAATGTGTCGCAATATTGCTTGTTAGTAGAGTGCGTTACGTATTTACTCTACTGTTAGCAGAAGAAAGATGTAGGTACTGGGAGAATTCTTCAGATAGCAGAAATAAGTTGATTGCGAGTGCTATGTCAAGAGACAGGTTTTCGCTTATATTTTCAAACTTGCAAACTTCAAACGCTTCGTTGTTCTGCAAAGATAACGGCGCGGCGGATCATTAGACTTCCTGACTTTTAGGCATAGGATTGCCATCTATTATTGAAGGGGAATAAGACAAGACAGAAGCCAGGACCTAGTCGACCATCTGCAGTACAGCAAGATACGATATGTAGGACACAGCGGCAAATATCATTTTGTTATCGAGCAGAAATCTCGAACAAGATGTGTACTTTGCCATACACTTTGCCCTTCTAGGTGCATAAAATGTGATTTGGTACTTCACGTGCGGTGTTTCTCGAAATACCACTCCAAGAACTAATTTTACCATTACTTACTGCTTTTATCTTCCCTTACTTACCTTTTTTATAGTTATTTTGTAATGAGAAGTAACAATGTGTTTTGTGTATGCGTAAAGTAAATAAACGTTGATTACTGAAATTCTTGTATTTTTTGTATAGGCGTAAGCCTACCGTATCATATGTGATACGGGTGGTTTTCAGCAACCCTTACAGTAAAGATTTTTTTTAATCACTGTTATATCATATTTGAGACGTCTTAACCTAAATTATAACAAAAAAACACAGAAATTTAGAAAAATATAGTTTCAGGTCTAAATGGGTTAACATATGTATATACATATAATGTATCCACTTAAAGTTTTAATTTTGACTTAAATATGGCAATGGTGGTGGTGGTTTATTAACCGACTTCAAAAGAGGAGGTTATCAATTCGTGTGTTTTTTTTTTAATTTTATGTTTGTTACCGCAGGACTCCCTCATTTATGGACCGATTTGAAAAAATATTTTTTTGTCTGAGAGGACATACTTTCAGTTTGGTCCTATTTTCATGAAAAGAAAGTTCTAATGATGGGATCCATGAGGAATTGAGGGAACTCCTCAAAAATTGTAGCCACACATATAGCAATTTCAATATTCTTAACAACACATCAAACATTTGCATTCAGAAAGTATAATATGATGAAGTTAAACTGATGAAGAAGACCAAAGATGGCCACCTGAACTTCTCAATAATAAGTATTTTATGGATGGCGATTAAATAAGTTTCCATTATGGTTGCTAAGGTAGCTTGACAACGAAACTTCATAATTAAACAATGTAATCTAGCCGTTTTTAAGGTTTTTGAAATTCTGCAACTTCCTGTACTGAAGTCGGTTTTTTAAGTTAAAATTATTTTATACTATCTGATTGACAAACGAAGATACACCTGATGGTTAGCAATAGCCGCTGTATGTAGTTATTTGGCTGTGGTTTTTCTAAGGTGCAGGTCCTTTTCCTTTCTTCGTTGTTCTTTTAAAAAAGGACAATAATAATATCATATAAAAAAAGTGATTTAGCGATATTATTTCATAATAGCTGCCTGTTACTTAAAAGTATTTACATAGTACAAATATAATAAACAAGTAAACCGGGGTAGTTTCGAAATAATACAACAATATATCTAAATATATCAAATTCAAGCCATTATCTACACTTCTGTCTTAGAACCATCACTCTCAAACTCCCCTTTATCAGATTCGTAACCCGAACTCAAACCAAACGCAATCAGAAGCTGCCGCTATTGACTCGAATTGTCCCACCACATATGTATCGATTTGAATGCTATTATTCATCGTAGATGTAGCTAATACAGTGCATATTGCTCGCAACCCTGTTACGTCATAGATGTCAAAACAAGGCGATTTGCGATACCGAGTTCGTGTCAACCGTGTAAATGGCGCTTTCGTAAGTGTTGACTGATATGTTTGGGTTATTATTGTAGTATTGTTTAATGGAGATAATAGACTGTTATACTTAGTCGGTTAATATAGCATTATCCCTTTCAGTCTATATTATCTTCTGTGTTAAGTGTTTTATAATCTGTGTCTATGCGTTATACCAGCCTCTCGCCCTGGCTTCGCCCGGGTTGCATTTACTGGGGTCCCGTGATGTTATTCTCAATAAAATATATCCTATATCACTCACAAATAACGTAGCTTTCTATTGGTAAAATAATTTTCAAAATCGGTTCAGTAGATCCAGAGATTACCCCTTAGAACGTCACAAACTCACAAACTGTCTCTTTATAATATAGTATAGATTACAAAGTGGTAAAGTTTTGATGTAGGGATAATCTCTGAAACTGTTGTTCCTATCCTGAAAATAATTTTACTAATAGAGAGCTGCGCTATCTTTGAGTGCTATCTTTGGTACACATAAAAAGGCAGTCAAGACGGAGGCGAAAGCAACTGGGTTGATATAATAAAATGTACTTAAGAAATTTCATTGACTTTAATGTGTGTTGACCTAAATCTACAGATAGTTATATTACAATTGCAAAAGTATGAACCAATGATTTAATGATTTATTACATTTATTTAGTTTTTGTAGGAGTTTCTTAATGTTTTAAAATGAAATATAGCTTATTTTCTTTGCTGATGAATGTAGCTTTCTGTAGGTAAAAGAATTTTTAAAATCAATTTAAATTAAGTAGTTTTTCAGTTTATTCACTACAAATACAAATCTTTTCTCTTTATAATATGTTAGTGTAGATAGATTGAAAGTAGATTTTTGGGTGAATGTAAATTTTGATCAATGTGACTCTTAACAGAACAGCTCGATTATTGGCAGTATAATATTTTATAATATTTTTGGAACAACTCACACCGCCGACTGATCCCAATTTAGGCAGAGCCTGTACTTTGGTAACCAGACAACTGATAAACATACTTATATATTTCTAAAAACATACATGTTATAGATGAATAACACCCAGACACAGAACAAACATTTATGCTCATCACACAAAGATTTGTCCTGGGTGGGAATCGAACCCACGACCTTCGGCGTAGCAGTCAGTGTCACTAACCACTAGACCAACAGGCCAGTTAATATAGTAGATCTTTATTCTTTTCCACAAAATATCGGTATAAGATAAATCCAATAAGCTCTTGTAGTAAATGTAAGCTCACACAAGCATTTATTTCGAACAGCTTTTAAGATCACGTTCGACAAAAACGTCAACCTAGACTTTTTATGAGGAAAATTCCTAAAACCTCTTGATCTACGTATAAAGATAAATCGTGATGTGCTTGTATATTTTGTGTGAGAAATTGTAATGTAAGGGCAGGAAATAAAAGTATTTCGTCAGCATATAAAACTAACCTACTTATACATTGTAGAAGCATAAAAACATGCTTTCAACTAGGTACAAAGAATATCATAATAATTATGTTTTTGTAAGGCAGACGGATCGTTTTTCAGTAAAGGCGGCCAATTTCAACGGAGATAACTACACTAATTTGTGGCGCAATGATAGGTACTTATATTTGTGTAAAAAAAGTTTTCTAATGTTCATTTTAACAAATTAATTTTAATATGGTGTACTTTATTGTTGTTGAAATATAAACCTGTCAACCTCTAAACGAAGAAAAGAGTAACGGTTCACAACATATTGAATGAAGAACGAATCAATTTAGTTTGATATTCAAATATTGAAAACTAAACACGCCGTAGCGTAAGGTAGGGCGGCCCCCAGCTAGGTGGACCGACGACCTAAAAAAGGTCGCTGGGACGGACTGGATGCGGAAGGCGGAGAACCATGTGCTGTAGCGCGTGTTAGAAGAGGCCTATGTCCAGCAGTGGACTGCGATAGGCTGACTGATTGAATGATTGATTGACCATGACGCATCAGAATTGCAACACGAGAAAGTGTTACGTGAGGGAATAAAACGGAACTTTTGAAGACGTCCCTACAATATAATATTATATACATACGTGAGTTACATTCTATCATGTTCCAAAGTAAAATTATTATAATACATAGAACATGTATTAGAAGTTGTAATGGTACATCAGGCGGTGTATTCGGAAACTTTAACCAAATTTACTATGGAAAGGAAAATTCGAAACACGTGTCTGTAAAATTAGAAGTGAACGAAAAGAAAATTGGTTTGATAATAATGATTTTACGGTGTAATCTTATAAAAAGTTTTGCAGCAACTTACATACGCGTTTTAAATAAACTTAGAACGTGGGATGGAGTATTTCTTGAAGCGCACCCATTTTAAAACGCGCCTAACGAAGCGCACCTAAAGTATTCGTCGAAACGCACCATTCAGGTGCGCTATGATTTCCTTAGCGCACCTGAATGGTGCGTTGGTGCGCGAGGAATACCCCAAAAGATGACCAGATTTGTAAATACCTACACATACACAGCACACGCACCTTGCCACAGTCTGGTCACTGTTCCAAATATATTTAAGTATCTATAGATAGGTACTTATATACCGAGACGTAACATACATACATACGGTTTTAACAAAAAGAACAAATAGACTGAAATAATTCCGTACGAAAAATACACGAATATGTGTTTCTTTTATTTCTAACATGCGTACCATTCAGATTCATATAACACTAGCTGTTGCCCGCGGCTCCGCCCCCGTGGATGTTCGGTTATCGCTGCAAAAAGTAGCCTATGTGTTATTCCAGACCATAATCTAAATGTGTGCCAAATTTCATTCAGATCCGTTCAGTAGTTTTTACGTGAAAGAGTAACAAAAAAACATCCATCCATCCATCCATCTATTCTTACAAACTTTCACATTTATAATATTAGTAAGGATATGGCTGCTCTAAACAATTTCATCAGCTTTTCGAAACTTGTAAAAGTAAAAGGGAATTTTATCAATACAGATTGAGGTCGCGCGGTGGTTGGAATTTGACCGTAATTCATCAAATCTAAGGTGGAAAAGCTCTTCAATATAAAAGAAAAACGGTTGACAAACATAGAAGAAAAAGGTGCTGTGAACTGTTTTATCTTTTCTTTGTAGTGTAGACTAAATATAACCTCAAAATCTATAAAAAAGCTTAGTCGATCTAATCTTAAATATACTCTTGCGCTTCATACATAAAATACTTTAAATTTGAAACTAAACAAAAACATAAGTTCGGTAAATATTTTAATATCGGTATCAAAGTCGATTCGAAGAGACTTAATTCGTACCTACTAATATTATAAACGCAAAAACAACTGTTTGTTTGTATGTTACCTTTTTACGTCAAAACAACTGAAAGGATCTTAATGAAATCAAGCAAGGATATAGATAGTATCCGCTAGGGAAGGACATATGGTACCTTTTACCGCGATAACCAACACCCACGCTGGCTGAGCCGCGGGCAACAGCTTACAATCTAAATTATCTTTTAATGGACCGCAACCGCTAGCGGCTGTGAGGTATGTAGGTACTAACTCTCATGGTATGACACAGAGACAAAAAATTGGTTCGAAAAGTATCCTAAAGAGACCTTTGTAATCTTCCCATGTATTCTTCAGTTCTTTTATTATAATGCCGTATAAATACAAAATAGGCTACACAGATTATATTCACCAAGTCTTAAGTACCATTTAGGTAAAGTGGCGGCCATTTTGCTCCATTATTCAGGTAATGTCATAAAGGGTTTATAGCTGTCGTGTCGTCATTGTCCGTTCGATTGGCTGTTTATAGCACTCCAGAAGCCTATAGGTAATATTAATGTGGACGTATTGTTGGCACTGGTTAGTTCGGGTTATGGTGATTCGAATTGGAACAGAATAATCCATACTAATGCGAGAGTAACTCTGTTTATTTGCTTGTTACCTTTTCACGGCTAAACAACTTGGATCTTAATGATATTTTGGCAAGAAGTTAGATGGTATCCTGAGCAAGGATATAGAGTTCTTTTTGCTGTGATAACCGACATAAACGCGGAGTCGCGGGCAACGGCTAGTTTTAAATAATAATATAGGTAATAATTTTGTTCTGCATTACGTTTATTGCTACCATAGATATAGCTATCATAGCTATCATGCTCCACTTAAGTCGTAGTTTAATATTATTTAGACGAAGCATGAAGAAAGGTAATAAACCCCTTTACCTGATATCTTTCTCAAGAATAGGACTGTAAAATGTAAAAAGAGTTTTCAGAATCCGCCGAAAAACGCTGCACCTAAATTCGGGACTCCTCAAAGATTTCCACAGCACTCAGTCCTGAGCTGCTCTCATCCATCGGCTGCCGCACCTATATCAAGTGGTCATTCTTGCTGGAAGCATGTCCACGCTGCATCTTCCCATTCGTGGTCGCCACTTTAGTACCATCCTATCACAAGAGCTATCAGTTTTGCGAGCTATGTGTACCTTACCAAGTTTAATCTGCTACAAAGTACTGCAAATTTTAATTCTCTATGCTGCTGTACAAATATAGACGCGTCAGTATTACGGTGTCATGCATTATCACTAGTGGAAAGCAAGTGACGTGTATTTGAGTACGAACCATTAGTTCCCTGTCTGCTTTTGCACTCTCCAACACTTCCTTTGTGACGTTGAGAGACAAACGATGCGATTACGACGCTGAAATGGACACCAATTTCGGGTATCTAACGTTTTACCTAACCAGAAAGTATGACATCTGTGATTCAATAGTTTTGGTGTCTTCTATGACGGCTGAAGTATAGTGATAATTTGTAAAGGTTTTTTTTATTTGAAATAATAACTATATTATTGAATTTTAATTAATTATGCATTAAATTATTAATTATTGAATTGTGGGTATTTCTCACTCAGTTTAATTGAAAAAAAAGATGTATTAAATATTACAGCATGATATGGATTATAAACACAAAAGCACGGCTCATGTCATCATAATCAGTTACCGTAGCCGCAAAAAAATGAGACCCAATAGTTGAGTTGACAAAATATTTATTGCACTCGTAGTATAACAAGTTCTCTACATTCAGTTCATTCTTAACATAAATCTGTGCGAAATTGGGCATATTCTAAGACTGAAAGATATACAAAGATCTTTTTACCCTTGAGGATGAGATGATCGATCTATTTCTCCAAACTTTCACAAGTTGATGCGAAGTGACGTACAAACTTTCATAACTTACCTTCAGGGTCAGTCCTTTGTCAACTCTGACTGTTTATTCAGAAGTTAATACATTTACACAAATTTTGACGCCTTGAGGGCCGTTTCTAATATAGTGCAATTAGTTAGGTAAGTATAAACAGGGTCACATTTAAGTGGAAATCCACTTAGACTTAGGTGATATGGGCCAACATTCAGAACCCTTTTGAAATTGTTAATTCGAATTAGGATCGATCAGCCTGTTTTAGAATAATTATTACTGGGTGTAGATACCATCTAGTTCGCATTACAACACCCATTTATTCGCCTTTCGCATCCAATTCATAAATTGTGACAAGACTTAAGGATTGCAACATTCATTTTTTTTTGTTGGGGCTACATATTATTATGTACCTGTGTTAAAGCGACACTGCGGAGAGAAGACTACTGCCAAATAATATAATTAAACACAGTTGACAGTGGTGTATTTGTGTTCCTGTGTTTGCATCTAAGTCTCCAATACTCATTTAAGGATGACTTTTTCAATACCATTCTATATTACCATATCTTAAAACGCTGTTGTTACAAATTTTTGGGTCGGCAACACGTGAATGTTGTCATCATACCATATACGTATGCTTGTTGACCGCTAATGCTGTATTTTTTAAAATACATCTTACTTACCCTTAGCTTAAAGAAAATGAATATTATGTTAAATTTATATATGCTAAATTTATATTAAAAATAGCAAAAATGTCTACAACTAAAAATATATGAACGTTAAACTCAATTTGATCACACGGCAGGTTTCTTACATCGAATATTTAATGAATAAAATGAACATACATCAGCAAATATATTGGCTGTTGAGATATGCAAATGCTGTTATTGATTTCACATCAGGTGGAAACCTTCGATGAGAGCGTGCCTCTGTTGTCTGTCTTTGAGTTATAGCGAAGTGTAGATATAGGTATACAATCAATTTCAGTGTTAGTATTTGGACCTAAAACCATGCCTATTGGACGCTCTATACATTTCATTGTTCTGATTGTATCTCTTTCTCTCTTCTATTAAGAGAGAGTTGAAGCTGTACCACAGAATGGAGAGGTCGTAACGTGACGTTCTTCTGTGATTTATTTTCGGAGCATTTCGAGTAATGACAACGACATCATAGTATGGCTCCTGAGAGAAATATACACACACGTTTGCTTAATGCTAGTTCGTAGATTAGAGAAGCTTCAATATTTAGGCATTTGTTCTTCCTTTATCGTGGGCAGATCGTACATTTATTTGAATATATAGAAATTCCACAAAGTGAAACTCACATTGGTACCCGATCAGTATCAAAATCTGCCCTTATGTAACATACAAGTAGGTTACTGTCCTACATGGCCACCATCCCCGTTTTTCCTATTGAAGACAATATGTAAATACTAATATAGTAATGAATGCTGCGGTTTTAATGAATAATGTCTGTCTGTCGGCCTATCTCTCTGTCAGTTATGTTTTCACAGCTAAACCGCAGAAATGTTGTTATGACATTAAAATTTGAACTGAAGAAGCCCGCTAGTTGTATCAAAAAGTACCTTATATTATCTGCATAAGGTGCTTTTTGATATGACTGCTGATACAAGATAGCAACTGCCTAGATTTTCTGAATTTTGGAAGGGTACAAAATACCTTTGATTTTCAGGGTATTAACGATGAAAGGAACAGTGACACGATGTTTCGTAAATATTTTAATACCAATAGCATGTTCTAATCGCAGAATAGTAATTATAATTTCGTAAGTAATAGTTGGATGCTGCTAAGCAATACTGTGTCAAGCCACACGCACTTCATTTTGAGAAAATGGCGTCTAAAGATTTGAAACCAATTTTTAATTATCTTGTTAGAAAAATATTTATACTTTTATTTATTTATATATTTAAAAAAATATATAATAGACTGAAAGTAGATTGGTATCATAAAAAAGATAAAAAGTATTTAAATTGTTACAAAAATCCATTTTTTTGTATATTGCGAAACATGGAACAATCTATAATATTAGAAACAAGAAACCAAGGTACATGACGCTATTTTGCTAAATGTTGACTAAGGGATATCTTGACTGTAAATGTATGTTAAGGAGCATAGCTCAATATTAGCGAATGTGTATTTTCTCTTATTATTTTGTAAAATGGTTTAAATAAAAAAACACGTAAATTCGAAAATTACCTTTATTATTATAAAAATACAAAAAAAGAAAAATAATCAAATCTTTTTATAAACTGTACTATGAAATCAAAAAGATTTTACAAACATTTTTCTCCATAATTGTGTTGTCCCAGTATTTAATATATTTAAAATTACCTCTAAGTACTCGTACCTATGTACCATTAATAAGTTTTATCCAGTCTCTTTTTAGAATCACTTTCTTGATCTAATTATCACTTTAACTTACGGTATTTTAACAAAGGTTATTTTAATAAAATATGTTGTAGTAATAGGCACATAAATAAAATCTTTAGAAACTTTTTAAACACAGATTTACTTAAATATAATCGGTAACGTTTAGCAATTTTGAGACAATTAAAAACTAACAGTAACAAAAATAAAATTTTAAAAGGTACGGTTTCCTGACTAGCTCAATTATTAGTTTTAACTTTGTAGCTATCTATACTAAATTCAGTCTCATTTAACAGTAATTCTATATAGTTAAACATACATCTCTTATCAATCCTAACATAACAAGTAATTTCAAAAATTAACTCTGGGGAACAGTTAACAGGCTTAGGTAATAATAATAATTATGCAAAAGTCTTTAATCTACAATAAAATTTTCTTCAATATCAAAATCAACAGAATTTCCCAAACCATCAGCATCGTCGATAAAGTCACCAGAAGCAACATTCCTTAAGAAATTATAAAAGCTTTTTGCATCTGCTGAATTGAGCTTTAACAATTCTTTTAAATCTTGAATTTTTGCTACTGATAATTCACGCCCATTGGGGTATAAAATAGGAAGATCAAGTACAAAATTAGGTTTTTGTTTCCGACCTTTTCCACCCTTGGTAATGTCTATGATCTGAGGTTGCTTGTCAAGTTCAGTTTTCATGAAGAGTTTTGAAGGTTCCTCACGACGAAGTTCGATTTCAAATGTAGAAAGCCATGATATTTTTTGCTTATTTAAATCAAATTTTCTGTTACTGATACGATCCTGCAAAGGTGTTACGGATTTAAAATCGTCCTTTTGAAGTCTAGTAACTATAAATTTCTTCTTCTGGCGGCAGTTTCTCATCACAGATATATAATCTTCTGGAGTGTATAGACGAATCTGTGATTTTAACGCATATTCAATAATGAGCTCCACATCATTAGGCTCTGGTATAATATTTGTCTCTGGATGATTAAGAAAGTCA
Organism: Trisateles emortualis; assembly: GCA_947095525.1. Classification (NCBI taxonomy): domain Eukaryota; kingdom Metazoa; phylum Arthropoda; class Insecta; order Lepidoptera; family Erebidae; genus Trisateles; species Trisateles emortualis. The sequence goes on along the minus strand of OX352740.1, from coordinate 8,187,729 downwards.
ATTATTGGTGAAAAGCTTCCTATTGTATACCTGACAATATTCCTTCATATTGTCAGGTAAAACATCAGAAAACAGACCACTGCACCTAGAGTTTTGAAATTCGACAGAATATTCTAAGTCTCGATCTGTAATTACATTAGGTGGAGTAATGGTTTGAGATTCATTTGAAGTATTAACGTCTTCAAATACATTTCGTTGACAATTAAAAGTATTTTCTGTTGGCTCTTGATTAAGAAGTTTCGTATTATTATTTTGTTTACTACAATCTTCTTTTGTGTTGGAATTAGCAAGACTGACCAGTATTTGACCTCTTGATTGTGGTGGCGGCATTTTTCTAAAACCAAATAAGGGAAAGTATGTACAAGAGTAGTAGCAACGGCATAAGTATTATAATGATAGTAGTAATATGGGAAAATCTGAGTTAGAGCACACCGAAATTTCTATTAGGAGACATCCAATTATAGCGGGAGTGCCCATGGGATACTTTCCCAGGGCAGTACCATGGGCAACAAACGTACGTTTCAAACAGAAGACCACAGCTATAGCAACTGCGTACATGCATTTTAAAGGAAGTGCTGTTCTAACAACATTATCTTGGGCTACAGGTATAGGTTTTTCTTTTTTTTTACTAAGGACTGGGGACTTAGGCAATATTTTCTATGTCTCCACTGATACAGTGACACAGCAGTGATTACCACTAACCATCAGGTGGCCCACGAGATCATCTGCCACCATACCAATAAAAAGTACATAACACATTTTTGTTTGGAATCCATCAGACCCTAACATGATAATATTTTTATCAATATTATTTCAAAGTACTTAACATATTAATATAACCCCCGTCAATAACTAACCTAATTTATCAATAATATATTAAGCATCGTAACACAACAACAAACTTTACGTAAACGGCCCTATCCATTTAGCAATAAAGTGTTAAGGCTTTTTAGCACTATACGTAGCACTATTTTGTATTTAGCAATAATCAATCAAGCGATTTATCATAAGTTTTGGCTTCATAAAGTTACAATACGTCATGTAATAGTCCTAAATTTGCACTATTTCACTAAAACAAAGGTTTATCTTTGAAATGTATCATGACAGTAATCCACATTGGTTTCTTTTTAAAATTTTGCCGGCAACCTAACCTAAACAGAAATTCACCATGGTTAGTATTCATAAAACACGATAATTACTGGCTTACCTTGATAACTCTGATGTGAATTACGTAGATTACACTTCAACGACACTTTATAACAACATATTTAGCTATATTATTGATATTTTTATAATGCTTTGAATTTCTAACACGGATTTTGTTGTCTGCCACTGCGCCGAAGAACGGAATGACATTTCGCAGTACAGTGTCAAGTCTCATAATATCTTTATCGTAATATCAGATGGCGCTACTGTGAGTGTCGATCGTGTTAAGGAACTTGACGGGGTATTGACAAGTGTTGTATACGTGAATTCTCAATTGTTCTAAGAGATTTTTATATTTTTTCTTTACTTATTCGCTTTATGTGACTTAAAACTCTTTTGAAAAATGTAGAATACCTGACAGACTATCAGAATACATCAATATCTCCGAATTTGATTTTTTGTGGGTTGACACATTATTGCTTAGCAGCATCCAGTTTATGGGTTGAAATGATTGTAAATAAAGCCCTTGGTTAAATAGTTAAATTATAAGATAAGATGTACCTGATGGCAGCAGTTACCGTTAGTCTATGTGCAGTTGAAATATCAGGGATAGGTGCCTTGCGATCCTAGAATTTAACATCATGGTTATATGTTATGGGTAAAATTGAAATAAGAAAGACATTATTAAAACAAAAACTCTTTGTGTACTAGTTTGGCTATGATCTTCTGTAATGGAGACGCTTGTTCCAAATCAGGCTTACTCACTTGTGTAGTGCCATTTTTAAATCGCAATTTTTTCCCGACACAATTTTATATTGGGAAGAATTTTCAAAAATAATCCAGAAATTCTTCATCACATAATATTTTTTTTTTTTTTATACTACTTGGGTGGCAAACAAGCATACGGCCCACCTGATGTTAAGCAGTATCCGTAGCCTATAGACGCTTGCATTCCCAGAGGTATCACTTGCGTGTTGCCAACCCATTTTTTTACACCAGGGCTTTAAGATGGAAGTAACCCTGGGATAGGAATACGTATCTTTCAAAACGCATTCCTAAATGAGCCCTGGAGACCTGTACTCACACACAGGAACACAACTACACCGCTGTGTGTAGTCATTTGGCTGTGGTCTTCTGTAAGGTGGTCCTTCCCCAGTCGGGCTTGCTTGCTAGTATGGTGCCCTACCTCTCCTACTATATATAAATCTTTTATTTGTTTTAATTAGCCCCGCGCAAGTATCGGAAACATCCTTAGACTACAGTAACTGCTTCTTTGCAAGCTTAGTAAAAGGTTTAAAGGCAAACTTAACTGTGAATCTCAACAAGTATATTAGTTTACTGCTAGCAAAAGAGAGAAAAAGGAACGCCGGTGCTTGTTTACAGAACATAAACCCATAAATAAACACACTTAGTCTTTCTCTGAATGTAAATAGGCTTTAAGAAGACGGAGATTATACGCTTTAGGTCTTATGATGAATGGAATGCAACAAAATATGCAAATGTATGGAAAGCAGTTGTTGACAATTACAATAAGAGCAATGGGAATTCCGCGATGAATTAATTTGCAAGTTTATAAAGGCCTTTGGAATTTCTGAAGCAGCATACGTACATATCTCATCATATGTATCATCATATCATATCATATTGAATATGTACATAATATATCTTATGTTAATACAGATTGCAATGTTGGTCTAATGAGCCTTACTGCTAAGCTGCAGGTCGTGGGTTATAGTCCCACTCAAAACATTTTTTTGTGTGATTTCATTGTTATGCGTCTGTTATCCAATGAATGCAATAAATAATGCAAAAATATAAAAAAAATACCAGTTGTCTTTTTGCTATAAATTACAGAATCTGACTTTTTCTTGAGGAGGGAAATGCTTCTCAAGCATACCATCCCGCCTTCGTCTGAGGTTATTTCGGGCTCCGGACTAGTGGTGGTAGGCAGCCGGCATAACTGGACTAGAACCCCTCTATCGGTGTGGTCAGGTCTCAGTCGCGCGTGGACTACTGACACCTGTTATAACATCAGCGGCTGCCTGCGCTAAGTAGGCTCCGCCGAATGGTACCAGGAACAATATCCAGTACACCGCGGACGCTGTCCCTGCGTGAGAGCGTACGGATAAAAGGCTCGATTTCCCGACCTGTCGATGCTCCGTCTAGTTTAAGATGCCAAGATAAAACGATATGATACTATTAATATACTTTTTTTTAACCTACAAAACTTATTATACCATACTCATTTAATTATGTCTTGTGTAACGGGAGATATAAGGATAAAGAAAAGATGGATCGCTTGATAAAGTATAATGGAAGAAAAATACATTTAGCAGCGATCCCCAGTAACATGGTACCAAGGTAGAAACAAAAATTGTACACTTTTAAAATAATAAAGAGATTGAAGTAAATGTGAATAGAATTTTATTGTAAGCCGTAATAAAAACGATAAAAGGTGCGAATGTATTATTTTCGCACATATCAATAAAAGTAACGATTCTTTCATTGATATGTTAAAAATACAACAGAAATTTCGTTTATACTCTGAAACATCTCTTAATTGAATTTTAGACTCAAGCAATAATAATGGTTGTCTTGCAGTGGCCAATATTAAAGGAGCTAAGTCAATTGCGCTAGATATATGAAAGTAAAAGCACAACACAGGTGAGTTACTCTACTATTTCACTCCCATATTCCGATGAGACAACAATTCGATATGTTTGAAAATGGCTTTACGAGCTTTTCGAGACCTGTGATTTTAGAAAATGTTCTACTTCTTACTTTAGCATGTTTATCTATCGATCCTCATTCTCTTTTCTCTTCATTTCTATCGTCTTGTTATTAGCTACGTGCTCCTCAAGCCGTAAATGTGTTGACGTAATGTACTTAAAACTGTCTTAATCCAATCGACATATAAAAACATTTTCTGTTCTTAATAAAGTTAGTAAAACATCAATCGTGCGGGAAAATCGCAAATGTACCTAAACTTACTCTGACAATTGTTTACGTATTCTGAATACAAATATTGGAACAAAGAAAGGGTGTGATAAGTTTACAAAGTCTTGGTAATATTACAGGAAAGTTACATGTTCAAAAAGTAGCATGGAAATGACGGCGTAATTATGTATCTCTGTCACCTACTGTTCCAAATTTCTAAGATGAGAATATTCAAATATTATAAATTGTTGCTGTAGTGAATAACATTTTTCGATTATTAGTTTGGCCTATTGTATTTTACATACATATAAAGTTAAAGAAAGTAATAATAGAAGATTAAAATAAAACCTATCGATTGAATATTAGAATCTCAAGGTTTTGATTATTTCATTAGATAATTGGTGGAAGATTGATTCAATCATTTTTATTTATCTTCATCGTCAAATATCAAATGTCATATCTTGTTTCTTAAGGAACTAGAAGTTACAGTCTCTCGGGAAAAGCTCACTCTATAAGCTGACTGAACAAGGTATGAAGTAAATATTACACAACCGTAAGTATAGTATTTTAACTTATTATTTCGAACTACTGGGCAAAACCTTCCCCGAGGTCTTCCGTACCTGGCTATTTGAAGTTTAATCTACGCAGTCTTTGGCAAAGGCGTCCAACACATCACAATAGCGTCTTTGAGGCTTAGGTCCGTCCTTAGCCTTTCACTGTGTGATTATCTTTGTCCATCTATTTCATCTATTTAGATACATTATAATAATAGATATTAATATAATTTAATATGTTATCCACTTCTACGACACATATTGTGTAAGAGACACGATGCTTTTCTATTTCTCTGTTTAATTTGCCTTCAGTTGAAGCGTCCTTATCACCAAATAATTGTAACATGAGCTTCATATACTTTAAATATTCATGAAAACCATCATAATCAAATTAGACTGATCCAGTGAATTTTCCGCTTCATCTACAATTTCTGTTCACGTTCACATGTGGTTATTTTTTTACTCGTTTAGCGGTGAGTTTGATTTTATTATGACATATCTCTGATTCGATTACGATACGGTAGATTGCTATTAATGTTATCCACATCTGATTTATATTTAAGTACCTAATAATCGGAAAGGAATCGTTTTAATTTTTGTGTAGGTACTATACTAAGAATATTGCATTTTAGTGCATTTTTCTTTTAAATACACTTTGCATTACATCTTTAACAAGGTATTCTGCAATGATTTTTCTATCTAGAACTAGGTATTATTAAACAATATGTCGAGACAACATCTCATTCAATCTCTTTTTTTTGAGAATTAGACAAAGATACCAACAAAATCTCATTTCGAAACTTGTAGACCGTGTAAACGTGGCTTTTAAAGCTACGCATCGACGCAGTGTCTAAAAGCTGTAATTTGACGTCACCATTGAATGCATACAGTTGGATACTAAATGTGTCTGATCGATTGGAACATGGAAATTCTAACCTAGTGGATTTGCCTTAGGAACATAGGAACCCCATTATACTCCTAACGCTCACTTAAATTAGTTTGTTGCCATTTTCTTTAAATACATAATATTATATATTTCAATAGTAAACTTAATTAATTACTAACAATTTATAATAGCTATACAATAAGCACAATTAATTTACAGTGGTTAAACTTTGTGGTCTACCATCTAACAAACAAAGCATAAATAGCAAACCTAGGCAACAAAATAGGTCATCTAAATAATCTCTTGACAATCGCATTATTTTTAATGGTTGAAACAGCTGTCGATTATTTCTTAAATATGTTAGATTTAACGACTTACATTTTACAAATCTATTATATGTAAAATGTGCCCGTAGATAATAAAGTAATTAATGTTGTCTGTAATCATAATAAAGAATGTAAATGATATGCAAGTAAGATGTCCATACTTTCGCTAGATAACTGTATTCAGGCAACGATTTCTATCGCTTATCTACAAATGGCTATTTTATTATATCCATCTAACTCTCTCTCTCTCTCACTAGCTGCAATAAAATATATCAACAACATTGATTATACCCAATAAGAAAAAGACGAAGTTAATGAAGAAGTCAATCAGCGTTTAGTAACTAGACCATAAAGAAACATGAAGCTATACTCATCCAGTAAAGGACAAAATCTCAACGACGACAATTAACCTTATTAATAAATATACTGTCGGGAAAGTAAAAATGGTCAAACAAATTGCTCTCACTTTTTCCTTGTACGGATTTGAAAGTCGTGCGTCTCCACATATCGCGATTAGTACGAGAGAGCCGCAAACCTATATACATAAGTTTCTATAATGTATATATGTGGTTGTATACAGCGCACTTCTGTTATCTTTATTCAGCTATTCCCGGGAAGCGATCATAAAAACACAAAGGACATTATCCAGGCTGAGTTAAAGACCCTACGAACTTAGTTGTCGTTTCCTGATCGGATGTTTGTTTTGCGTGCAAAAGTTTTGTAAAGTCAGGATAATCAAATTTAATTTGAGTTCCGTCTGATGTTGGAAAACTTAATATTCATTTTTTGTGCAGTCGTGCTCTAGAGTTATAGAGTAAATAGTTAACATTGTCTATTTATAAAGAAGGTGTATTATAAAATGAAAATACGGTAATAAAGTTAAGGAATGAATGGTTCGTAATTCTTGGAAACTTTTTTGAAATTACTTTTCAAATAACGGTAACTAGAAATATTGATCATATAAATTTGTATATAATAGTGTTATTAGATTTAATAGTTACTACACAAAAATCTCCCTCAAATAGAAAGCAATATAATAAAATCACATTGTAAGACCATCTCGTTTCAATACGCCGCAATAATTTCGGTTTCGGCATAACAATTTTCTTAGAATAAAAACCTATTCTGAACAACTGATCGTAAAAATGTGAGCTTTCCCCCACGCAAGTGCACTAGACCGTGTCGAACGATGTTTTCGTCTCAGCAACTTGCAATTTGAGAGTGAACCTGGGCTTTCACTATATCTAGTATCATGCGTTCGAAAAATAAACTGACCAAATTTTACCGAAGTTGGGCCTTTATTGCTCTGTAATGTCAAATAAATCGGACATAGACGGGAGTAACTGCCCATTACAATTATTATTGTAGCAATCTGACAATCGATGTTTGGATTTTTATTGTGTTCCAAGAAAATGTAGGTACAGATTGTTAAGCAAGTTGTTTATATACGAGGCAACTTATTATAACTTCGAACAGGTAAAATTTGAGTTGATGTAAAGTTAAACAATGATTTGTTTAACTTTACGTCAACTCGTGTATTTTAAATTTTCATTTTTAATATTTGTTTAGGTAGTTTTAGGTATATAATGTTTCTGCCTTTACAATATCATAACGTTGTGATACGTTTTTGTTCCTAATACTTCTATATTATAATGCGTACCTACCTTTCTATAGCATTTTAGTCGAAGATTCATCAATTTATTTGTTTAAAAGGACGACTCTTTCTCTGGTTGGTATACAGATCTTGTGTTGTGTTAGACTGGCCTGTTGGTCTAGTAGTTAATGACCCTGCAGTCGGGTTCGTTAACTAACCTACTAGACCAACAGGAAACCTCCGGCTTAGGCGCTTAGCAGTCTACGCCGGAGGTCGTGGGTTCGATTCCCATACGAGACAAAAACTTTGTGTTTAATCCATATGTGTTTGTTCCGAGTTTGGGTGTTGAGTCCGAGTGGGTACAAATTACCCATAAATTGTATGTTTGTAAAGCCCCCTGCTTGTTTCCTAGTGCGAAATATGTCAATTTATATACAAAGAATACTTCACTAACTTACAATGTACGGACATAATGTTCTTCTATAAACTTACGTTGTTGTTTGCATTTTTTGTGATTTATTTTAAGGCCATAGACTTCGATGATTTTTAAAAGATTTGGCTCGAAACACAAATCGACAACGTCGAGAAAACAGTTCAAATTCTCGATAAAGTATTGTGGATTTATTGAAGTACTAAATAGTAGCTGTCAATAAACAATATAAATTCATGCGATTCATAACTTGAATATATTTCTTTTATTAGATTCTTAGTAAGATATACTTGAATATTTCTTCAAATTAATCATAATAGTCCTCTAGACTGATTTCGGTCACAGTGTCTGACTTCAAAGGAGACAAGCCTATTGCGTAGGACATATAGTGCACAAGCGTCTGTGTAAAGTGATATCAAGCCTGTATTAAGAATCGGGGCTTGTCTTAGCTACGATTTGTAATTTGATTACTTTGGTCCTTACTGGTCGCGTTAAGTGATAATCATTTAATGTTGGACAGATGAATTCCTGGGGTACACTGGATGTGGAAAGCGGTGGACCGGGTGTTGTTGCGTGAATTAGACACAGAACTACATGACGGACTAAAATAGGCTACTTGATTGATTGATTCGATGTATTAAATTGCCTACCTCCAAATAACAATAACATTTTTTTAATATATATCTTTATTAAGACATATTAAGACATAAATCAAAATATTACAAGCAATTTTGATATACACTTTTCATTAAACGACAAAAAAGTTTTTAATCAGCAAACGCTGTACAGCTTTAATAAAGCCAGTGTCTACATGTAAAAGAGGGCACAAAGAACCGGGGAGAATAATTTTCGTACATAACCTAGGTCGGTATTCAGTCTTGGCGAAGTAGCCAAGTTCATGTTGCAGCCAAATGGGACAACATATCCCTGACCTGTTTTGTGATACGTTTATTTTTAGGGACACTTACTTGAATTTGTTGTAAATAACGTCCATTTTGATACGCCCATGCTTTGTTATTTAGTGTTATGTTATTGTGTAATTATTTAGATACGTTATATAAAGAAAGAAAGAAAATAATTTGTTTAAACACAGATATACAGTAGGTATTACAAAAACCCTTTTTTTACACTACTACGGTGACAAATAAGCGTATTGTCCATCTGATTGTAAGCAGTTACGCTACGGACGCTTGCAGGAGCATTGCTGGCGCATTGTCAACGCTACGTCATATAACATAAGGGATTTTTTGTGTTATAGGTAACCCTGTGATAAGGAAAACGTTATTCTAACAAATTTCCCTTTTATGAGCGTTGGAGACCCGTATCTAATTAAGAATGACATAAAAATTGCTTGTCTATCTGCTTTAATAAGGTTACTTCATTTAGTATTATATTTTATTTTTTTACTTAAGAAGCACGACTCAATGTATGTGTGTTTTTATGTATGTTATAGTTACAACACAGCGCTAATTTTTAACTGACTTCCAAAAATTAGGAGGTTCTGTGTTCGTCTGTATGTGTTTTTTTTTCAGTGGGACGCTTAACCCCAAGTGGCGTAAGGATATTTAGCCTATAAATACTTTTTAATCGGTTTCAAGAAGGATTATATTTTTGCTCGTATATATGTATGTGGTATTCTTTATTACCTCGTAACATTGAAACGGCGGGGTGGATTTTATTTATGGTATGATGAGACGATTTGCAATCTAAACTTTACGAGCCTAGCCTCGCGTTTCTTTCTTTTGTATACACAATCGCTTTCTAGCTATTGAGTCTAGTATGAATATATATCATCATTAGAAAGTTAAAATGGTACGTTTTGCTTAAGTAAAATGAGCTTTAAATTAATTAATTTAAATCTTACTCCTCTTGTTTTTTTCTTCTTAAAAGTATCTTTCTATTAACGATAAGGTTGTGGAATGAGCTCCATGCCGAGGTTTTCCCAAGAGACTATAGCATGAGGTTCTTCAAGAAAGGAGTTATAAGGTTTTTAAAGGGTCGGCAACGCGTGAGTGACAACCCTGGTGTTGCAAACGTCTATAGGCTACGGTAACTGCTTACCATCAGGCGGGCCGTATGCTTGTTTGCCACTTTGGTAGTATAAAAAAAAAAACAACGATATCTAGGTGCGGTAAAGTGAGAGGTTACGGCAGAGATATGAAAGATCTGAATACCTCTACTATCAGTTTGGCCACAATCATCAGATATTCAACAGTTATATTTTATCCTGAATACATGATTCACCAATCAAAATCAAAAGTAATAGGTCCGCAAATGAGTTAATGCCTAAACCCTCTCTCTTTTTCTTGATAGAGGAGAAGAAACCGTGCGATTCAATAAATTGATATGCTAGCTCCCGCGTGTGGTTTCGCTTGCGTAGTATGCACTAACGAATTTTGTAGCTTCCTATTAGTAAAAGAAATTTCAAAAACAGATCAGCAGTTTTAGAGATACACTCTACAACATAAGTTACAGACTTCAACTCGTTACAATATTGGTATAGATGCGTGAAAACCGCAAAACATAACATATTTAAGTCATAAATAATTTAAAATAGAAAGGCAAAGTAAATTCAATCAGGGAGAATATTTATAATACTGGTACACAAAGCCATAAAGTTAATTGAATTTGGAAATTATTGGTACATACTGCTTACGTGTTTTGTATATTAAACATACTTTCAGTAATTTAGAAAATTTGCCTTCTATACATAATAATAAATGAACAAGTGAAGAGTGGAGACAGAAAAGTTTTTAGTTTACTTATCCATTTATCCGAGAAATAAAACAGTTTTTAAAATAAAGATTATTCTACTGTTAATAATAAATAATAAAGAAGAGGACATAGTTCGAAGGATTGTCTGAATTAAGTGGCAATGGGCAGGATATATATCCCGTGGTAGTTGGAGCACAAAGATTGTAGAGTGACAACCAGGAATGGAAGACGTAGTGTGAGCTGGCCTACAACAACGTGATTGACGCTGATGGCAGACTATGCATGGGAACAGCTTAGGACCAAATGCTATGGAAATAATTGCGGAGGCCTATGTCTCGGCCAAATTGATATCACCTGTACCAAAATAAGGAAAATTATCTTTTTTTTGCTTCAAAAAAGACAACTCCCGCACTAGAGAACAAGCTCTATGTCGCGGGGGACTTTACAAACACAAAATTAACGGACACAAATTACACCCAGACTCAGAACAACTCTTTGTGGGCCACACAAAGTTTTGTCCTGTGTGCGAATCGAACCCACAACCTCGTGCACAGCAGGCGCATACTGCGACCACTGGACCACTGAGGCATTCAAAATAATCTCATATTTATTCTGTTTTAAAGTTTCTCGCTCTTTCTTATAAAAGTTACGACATGTTCTATCACTGCAAAGTTTAGATTTATCTTTAAGAGCAGTTGTCAATATCTCTAACGCCATTACGTCACAATAATGGCGATAGTTTCACGATAAAAACCCCTGTTAGATGGTAACGTGTTTCCTATTTATGTACTTTTATTCTATTACATGAAATTTTGATCGTGGAACTTCAGAACAAAAAACCTCGATACTGTTTTGTATTTTCAGTATTTTTAAGTTTTTTTTTAAATCGACATCGTCAACATCGTTATGGTCTATTAAAATATATTAATCCTAAAAATATATACTTGTATTCAATATATATTTTGTTTTGAATGACAATTCCCACACTAGGGAACAAGCCTTAAGTCACAGGAGGCTTTACAAATATACAGTTAACGGTCAGAAAGTATACTCAGACTTATAATAAACATTTATGGATCTCACTAAGTTTTGTCCCGTGTAAGAGGCGAACCCACAACATTCGGTAGCGAAGTGATGACCTAAATCGCAAAGAATTTCTCTCGCTTAGCTTGTTCGTCCAATAATAAAGCAAAGACTAAGCAGACATAAAACTCAGTCATACCTAACATGAAGGCGAACGCTAACGAGCAAGAACAGAAAGTGAAATTCTACTTCTTAATTCGCCTAAAATCTGTTGTTATAAACTAGTCCTGTAGGAACGTCTCTCCAACGCTTGGCTATTTACTTGGCTATTATACGTGTTTTTGATAATGATAGTTTGATAGACAAAAAAATAGTAAATACAATCCATAAATAGGTTTGATATTATAATTCCTATAAAATTCAGAACCGTATCTTCGTGGACATATAAACTTACTTTGCAACAAAACGTGAATGAATACTGACAAATTTTGTATGTACTCAGTCATGCATAGTTCCGAAAACTATCATTCGAATGAGAAAGCTCCATTACTACACAATAAAAAATGAGATTATACAACAAAAAAAGAAGCTGTAGTGTGGAAAGAATTGTTAAATGAATCGTAACTTGATTGTAACTCACACAGTAGGGGGGCATGACCGAAGCCAAAATGGAGCTGGCCAGGGCTTCCGGGGCGCCATCCAATTGTCGCATAAAGAATCCTTACATGTATTTATTTTACTTCGTGAAAACTTATAGCAAAACTTTTCAAGGCAAATGTAGGTTACAGAAAATATTGGCTATTAGGACTTTTTCGGCCAAGTAATATATAGTTTGAAAGACAACTAGCTCAAGAAATAATACTAGGAAAAAAATACTCGATACTTTAATAAAGAAATAATGTGAAACTTCACACGACAGTTGTTATATGACTTTGTTTTTCTCAATTATCTTGTCACATAATTTTGTTGAATATCATCAACGCTAATTTGAAAATAGTGGCAAATTATATATGTGTTACAATACTTTTCTTTTATGGATAACAATGTTACTATGTAAATATTATTAGATTTAAGATATTTAGAATTAACTGTTACATCATAATTTGCCATTAGATACTTTTACTTATTTATCTTAGTCTTAAGAAGTATTTTTACCTACTTAAACAGTATGCCAAAGCATAATAAGAATAAGACTTATGTGAATTAAGGGGACCTCTTCCATTCTAATAAGTTTCAACAGTAATTGTTAATGGCTTTAAAGATATTAACAATGACAAGCTACCCAAAATATTCACTCATATTGTTAAAGGCTCTAAAGAATTAGTCGTTAAAGGGAACGAATAAAAGAAGCTAATTCAATAAACTTTAAAAAGGTCAGCTGACTGGATTTTATACCGAGGAAATTTTAGAAAGCTATCTTCGTACAGGGGTAGAGAGTGCGGTGGAACATAAAAGACGGATTTTACGATTGCGACTGAGCAAATAACGCGTTTCACGAATATATTATTCGGTTTCACCAACATTACAGTGAATATTTTTAGGGCCAATACACATACATAGAACTACACCTCAGCAGCTAATTTAATATGTTTGTGGCAGCAGGTAAGATTGTATGGTTCTGGGTGCAAAGTTATTGGGTATTTTTGTTGGATTTTTTTTATAGCAGAATCAAGTAGTTAGCGATGTGACATCACTGTGCCTCAGAGAGCACATTAAGTCGTCGGTCCGTTGCTCTCTTAGGATAACATTAGCACTTCATAAGATTATGAAAAAGAGTATGTAAGCTCAGGTGGCGTACTCTTGGAGAGACCTATGACCAGCAGTAGACTGCGATATACCGATGATGATTATGAAACACAGGTGTATTTGCACACACTGCTAAATCAGGCTACTGTATCTAAAATTCACATTCATTTTTTTTTTATACTACTTTGGTGGCAAACAAGCATACGGCTCGCCTGATGTGAAGCAGTTACCGTAGCCTATGGACGCTTGCAATACTGGATGTATGACTTGCGTGTGCCAACCTATTTTTTAGATCAGGGCTTTATGATCTATCCCTGGGATAGAAATACGTTTCTTTCAAAACGCACCCCTAAATGAGCGCTGAAGACCTGTACTCACACACAGGAACACAACTATACCACTGTATGTAGTTATTTGGCTGTGGTCTTCTGTAAGGTGGAGGTCCTTTGCCAGTCGGGCTTGCTCGCTAGTATGGTACCCTATCTCTCTTAAGACAAATGGTTTTTAAAATGTTTAAGGGTTACCGCATAACTCTGTTATTAAGAGTTGTTTGGTCGATAACGCACAAGTGATGCTCTTAATATTGCAAGCATCCATTGGCTATAGTAACTGCTTAACATCAAACGAGCTGTTCTCTTGGTTGTCATCGTAGTAGTTTAATAAAATCCGCCCTTAGCACTGTATAACATGCTAGCGCCATCCGATGGCGATACGCCAACCACGCATAGTATCGCCTAACATTTTTTTTTTTCATAAAAAAAAAAACAATTATCTTTACTGACCAAATTTAAAAGTTTCGTTTTTATATTTTGAGAGAGCAGTTGGCGATATTCCAATATGAAAGGTGCGCGGAATATAGGTATCAAAAGGCTGTAACAATAACAACGTAATGAACTGTGTTGGCTGTAATAATGCCATTATTACAATACATAAATATAAAGTAGTAAGGTAGTACAATAGAAGTTTTGTATGACAAAAGTTAGTATTATCAATATCGTGATCGACATTTTATATGACCAAGAAGTATTGTTTCGTGATTTTTGTTGTTTGGTACCTCTTTGAAAGACAAAGATTGGAATTTATTGAATTGGTTTTTTTATACCGCTTAGGTTTCAAATAGGCACATGGCCCGTCTGATGGTAAACAGTAATGGTAGTCCCTATGGATATCTGCGGCATCATTCGCGTGTTACTGATCCAAAAGGCATAACATCAGGGTTTTGAGGTATTCGGGACAATCCCACCCACATGCCCACCGCTGTGACTCCTGTGAGCCAGGATTAACAGCGGAGTAACCAACTGATACACCGAGTTTTGACACTCGTGCGTCCCGTGGACAACTAACCTACTGTCTTGGACCCCGCAACGAATTTAATCAGAAGTAAATAGGAGGAGTTAGAAAGAAAAGTTTCCACTTCCCTCCATAGCAAAGCGGGAGACAAAATAAATATGTATAGGTTTGTAACCTATGAAAAGGAGCACCACGGAGGACCTTAAACTACGGGACCTAAGTGAGCTAAGTTTGATTGCTATAATATGTATGGCAGAAACGTTTAAATGCGCTGAAATTCCCTCTAGATGAGACTAAATCCCCATAGTAGGTTTTGAGGTATATGAAAAGGTTTTTTTTTAAAACGCATCTCTAAATGAGCACTGGAGTGTGAATGTAGTGTAGTTGTGTACCTTTATTTACGCACAAATACTTACCTACACTACTGTGTGTAGATTATTTGGCCTTGGTGTTCTAGTAAGGTAGATATCCGTTTCCAGCCGGGCTTGTATTCATGTCTTATTTAGATCTATCAATCATTTTGATGAATAGAAAATTACGTAAGATTGGTAAATACGCTTCCATTCGCAAGCACTCATCCATACTTTCGGATGCATGGCAGTATGCACTGCCCTTTATAATATGAAATGTGATGTTACTTTATCGTGTTGGCAATGTGCCCTGTGAAGATATGGAGTCTAAATTATGGTCTAATGACATCTTTCGTACAGATCTCTTTTGCAGACTGCATGATACCTTCGTATCGGTTTTACAGAAAATATAAAATCAATACATATGTTATGTCATCACGCCCGTTTCCCATTGGGGGAGGGAGAGACTATGGATAGCCAATTGTTTCGATTCAGACATACTTCTTTCGCTTCCTCTACATAATCAACCTCTTCACGTATTCAGTTGGTTCAGGCAGACATAATATCTACGTGAAGACGCAAATATTAATCTATAACTCTCTACAACAGCTTCATTGATTTTTGATTTGATTTGATTCAAGAAATCACAAAACAGCGGTATTGTCAGATGTATTTCTTATTTTCTCACAAATATATATAGACAGAAATATTTAAAGAGGGCTGTTTGTTAAGAATAAGCTAATCTGATTAAGAAAATACTTAAAGGACAGACGGAGCATTGTCGGATTTTGATGGAAATTTTATTAAATTAAGAAGTCTCTCTCGAATAATTTAAAATACAGTAGCAACACAGTTATAACAGTGAGATAGTGACTTTTGACATTTAACTATAAAAAATATCCGAATCGAGTAATAATATAAGGGTTTTTAGAGCTCCTTGTGAAGTCGTCGGTATTTTTCTATTAACGTACCTCTTGATTCTGACGAAGACCTTACCCGTATCATCTCGAGATGGGCTGGCTACATTCGCTCGACGAACCGATAACCCATGAGGAAGAAAAGTTTTGAAGTGGTGACCACGTGTAGGAAAACGAAGCGTGGTACGACCACCACTAGGTGCAGGAAAGCACTGGATGTACAGGATCGGCCATAGTGGAGACATATGAGGGAGGCCTACGTTCAAAAATAGACGTCATCAGGCTGAGATGATGATGATGATGATCTAGAGGCGATTTTGTCTACAAAGGTTCGCTGTCAGCGTTTATTTTTTTTTAATTGTGTTAGATTCTGGAATTAATTGCCTGCTGCTATGTTACCTAAGCTGTCGTCATGTCCTTCTTCATTATGTAGTTTGGAGTGGGTAGCTTTGCTAATTGCCAATGGGAGACAATTACAACTTACCGTTAGGTAGGATTTTAGTTTGTCTGCGATCTTTGGCGATAAAAATGTGATGTCAGTAAGTAAAACTTGGTCACATAGGCTCCAAATATAGGATTTTTTATAACGAAATCAAGTCAGTTCTAGTAAATTACCTAAAATTTATAGATCCCTAGAGTGAACTTCGATAGCGTTTAGGTCTATCTAAGCACATTGCTTAGGAAGACCTAAAATAACACATCAAATACTCGTATTATGAATAATTGTGAAAACACTCTGCTATATCAGTATAAATTGTTTAAATACTCAAAACAAATGTATGCATAGTTGGTTGACCTCACTGTTTACCACTTTGCAGCGTGTTGTCGGTACGAACTAACTCATGGGAAAAAAAAAGTGATCAACAATGTTGTTTAGAGTCTGAGTGTACGTTGTGTCTGTTAGCGTCTCTAATGCGGAAATTAAAAAAATATTCTGTTTTAACCTTCGTTACCGGCCTACGACAAATTTTATCTTATAAAATATTTTGAAGTACGAATGTAATCAATTCTTTGGTAAATATCAAACAAGAAGGATCCTTTTTCTAATAATCTTAAGTTACTATTCATGTTTATAGGTCTTAAAACGAGGCCTTTTTATAACTCTGTGCAATTATATTGGTTGGTTGGTGCGGCGAATGGGGTAATATTTATGCTTGCCGAGGCCCGGGTGTGGAAACACAGACAGCAATCCGACACGACCGGAAAGAGATCAGGCGTATGACTAACAGCTTAAGGTACTTTGAGGCACGGGGGTGTAAACACTGTCAATTTCAAAACTTCGGGTATCTATTGTGAATTTCTAGAAACTCAATATCCATTTTTTGGCACGAACCGTGAATCGAACGCGAGACCTAGTGATCAGTTGTCTTATTCAACGACCACTAGACTGACGAAATAGGTATAAACATAATCTAGTCGTAAAATAAGTGTATAATTCTAAAGTAATGTATTTAAGACACACAAATACAGTTTTACTGCCCGTATTTTAGCAAATGCGATCATTATTTTTAAGTTATAGTGTCGGTAGCTGGAAGCTCTCGGATATTTATTTGCGGATAAGAATAAAAATTAAACGGCACTATAATGCTAACCCAATTCACAAAAATATGGTTATAAATGCAAGTCCGGTTTTTAAAACTAAGCTTAGAGTTCAAAAGTAAAACGGGATTTAGTAAATGTACTCACTAAATCAAGTTAAGTTAAGTTGTCTACATCTTTATATTTTGAACTTCCAAACTACACACATTAAGTATTGGTTAGCTCGACATTGTTAATAGTCAACATGATTTTCCGAGAGGTACTTAGGGTAGAGGCGTATCAAGCGTGACTGACATACTTTACAGAAGACCATAGCCAAATAACACACACATTTATGTAATTGTGTTCATGTTCTTGTCCTGTGTAGATTTCCAGTGCTTATTTAAGAAAAACTGTTTTAAAATAACCTTTTTCTTGTTGTGGGATTACCTATAACACGTAAATCTGATGTTAAAAAGTCGACAAAGACCGCGCAATGTTGCTGGTATAATAAGTGTTCATAGGCTAACTGTTTACCTCACCGTGGAAGTACAACAAAATAAAAATACGCTAGATCTGATATGTTATATTTATCCGTGTATCTCAACAGATAAATATAACATACAAATTGACACATATAAGCTTCAATGGGAACTAATAAATAACACATCTTGTTTTTATTCTTGCAGCGTTCCTTATAAAAAAATATTGTGAAATCTAAAACAAAAGTCGTACAACGCACCCCAGACACGTCGTCGCCAAATGTGGCATTAAGTTTGGCCGATCGACGGATATTATATCTACAATATAATACAACTTATAATTTCGTAGGCGCTTTATTGTTTATTGGCAAAGTTTGGTTCAAATTCTAAGATATAAATAAGATAGATCAAATGTTATTTTTATTTAAAACTAGCCTATGCTCGCGACTCCGCCAGCGTGGATGAGCGCGATTCGGACCGTGATAAAAAGCCTAGACTATAATCTATCTCTGTGCCAAATTTTATCCAGATCCATTCAGTAGTTTTTGCGTGAAAGAGTTACAAACATACACACAAAAATACAAATCTTTCCTCTTTATAATATTAGTATAGATAAATCACTGTTTGTTTAGGTCCTGTTTTTAAATTACAATTTTGGGCATAAAGAATTTTTTTTTAAATAATATTTTTGGGACAACTCATACACCACCACCTGATCCTAAACTAGGCAGAGCCTGTACTATGGCAACCAGACAACTGATAAACATACTTATATATTTCTAAATACACACCCACATATTTCTAAACACCCAGACACAGAATAAACATTTATGCTCATCACACAAAGATTTGTCCTGGGTGGGAATCGAACCCACGAACTCCGGCGTAGCAGTCAGAGTCACTAACCACTAGACCAAGAGGCCAGTCATAAAGTGTTTGTTAATCATAATTCAAAATTATTGGGCAGGTTAGGGCTGATAGGAATCAGTTGATCTTTGACCTTTGTGTCTAGATTTATGCTTGTACACACAGCAAAGGAGTTCGCTGAACACCCAATAGATCAAAATGTATAGATATAATGTATAAATAACCCTGTGTGCGTAGTCTCAATGAGCGTATTTTATGTTTGTGTATGTAAACCTACCACACATACATATAACTAGTTTTATAAACTAGTCATATAATAGCTAATTTTACTAAGTGTAAACAAGCTGTTCATAGCCGAGTGGTATAGTAGACTGAGTAATAGTAAGAGGTTTCGTATGTTATGGGTTTCAAATCCACGTAACGCCATATTCACTTTTTGTTACTTTATTTTTTATAAGAATTACTTGTGATATTTCTGTAATTAAGTATTAAGCATAAAAAATGCATATAATATATACACGTTTATACTTTATTGATTATTGTGTATTATTATACTATAATAGTCTCAAAAGAAGAGGAAAATAAAACATTTCGGTTTGTTTCATCAATTTAATAAAATATATGGCGACTGCACAGAAAGAAGTCCTTGCGGGAGGCCTATGTTCAGCTGTGGACTATGATGATGATTAAATACATTAGTCTAAGTTGATATGTAATATTTTTTTACATAAGATGTTCTTTAGACAAAAATAAAAAATCTTCAATAAATATTTTATCCATTTTTGCAATCATCATAGCCCACAATAGCGAAAAGTAAGTCAGATAGGAATGGACGCTTTAATTGTAAATTATAAGTAGATAAGTAAACTAAAGTGTATTGAATCAACATGTTAACTTGCAGAAATTATCTAATTATAATAATTTCTAATTTCGGTAACAATAACATCATTCACTTATAATTTACTTACCTATTAGTAATTACAAATTTATTTTATTTTATTGGTTTACCAACAATTGTTTACATAGGTAATATAACAATGGTAACATCAAATAAATATGTAGCAATAGTGTAACAATCACTTACAGGTAATCTCTGCATGCATATGGAAAAGTACAGAATGGCAATCCATTTATTATGATGCCTAATAAAAAAGTAAAAAAGAAAAAAGAGTATCCCTGGACTTTGACTTAATAAATAAATATTAATGTTATACCAAACTTATTTATTTATGAAATTTATTTAAACTAAACACATTAAAAGCGTGTAGGTGCACCATCACTGTCTATAACATCCTGTAGCCTTTGTCTCATGCTTGCTACCATATTGAAACACAAGTTTGAGCCACGAAACGATTCCCAAGTTGAATTGACTACTTCGTCTAAATTTGACTTTGACCTTACCCTCGATGGATCCCAGTTAAGCACCATATGACCATATGACAAATTTTCAATTGGATTTAAATCCAGACTTTTTGCTGGCCATTAATATCATGCACGAAATAAATATGTTCGTGTGGATAAACAATGCGCACAGTCAGCAGCATGACATCCCTTAAAATTTTTAAATAACCTTGACCGGTATTGCGACTCCTTACTTCAACCAACTCACTAGGACCCATAGAGGATATCTAACCCCAGTAACCTAAAGAATATGACCACTAGATCTGCATGGCAGGACGTTACGTTGGCAATAACGCTCACCTGTATTTCTCCACAATATTTTGCGTCCATCCTTATCTGACTTAAAACACTTTTCATCACTAAACTATTGCACCAATCAAAATCTAAATAGTCTTTTACAAACTGTATACTATTTTGTCGATGAATGTTGGACATCAATATATTCTTTGCTGGCTTCCTGCACCTTAACCCAGCTGCACGTGAATGGGTTCTGATGATTTGCAAAGAAACCCCATGTATAGTCACCGTAGTACGGGTGGTCAAAAATGGATTAGCCACATGCGTGGCTACCACCTCTCTGTGTCGAAAACAGGCATCAGTATACGTGATACCCTTAGGACCAGTCCGACGATGGTCTATGTGTCCTTCCTCTGCGTAACGGCGAACCCACAGATGCACAGTTGTTCGCTATAAAAAAAATGTTAAAGTTTATTCAACCATCACTTATAACATGTTTACAAAAAAAAGTAATAAAAGAATAGATACCACTGCTTACCGATATATTTAGTCTTCTTGCTATTTCAGAAATCGAAATGTTTTGCTCATACAAAACAATTATTTCGGCTCTAATTAAATTAGTTACTGGAGCATTCATTTTATTCAAGTGTTCACAATGCACAAAGATCCAGTAACTTTGCAATCAATATAAAATAACTAACGCTAACTAATAAACGACCAAACATATTATATGCTTTAAAATGAGGGTAATATGGATAAAAACATACCGACATTAAGATATCTCATAACTACTAAACTAAGTAAAACAAATAATTTTATTATCAATGTAATAATAATATTTTAATCATAGTTGGTTTATAATATTATTGTATTATTATAAAAGTGGATTTAATACTTCCCTACTTTTGTGAGGTTAACGCAATAAATTAATTCATAAAATTACAAGAGTTTATTTATAAAGCTACAAAAAGAAACATTGATTACCGCCGAGATTCGAACCACATCGTCCACATCTACAAAATCGTAAAGATGCGACTGCTGTAACCACTACGTCACAGTCTTCTTAAACTTTGAAGCGAAAATTGTAGCCATATTATTATATTTTATGAACTACATAATATTAGATGTAAAACAGACAATAAATGTAAAATGATTTTTGCACATTATATTAAAACTGGTTTTTGTTAACGTGTGTTTGTTTAGTGCGGCTATAGTTACACATACATGCTCATAATACGCTCATTGGGACTACGCACACAGGGTTATTTATACATTATATCTATACATTTTCATCTATTGGGTGTTCAGCGAACTCCTTTGCTGTGTGTACAATCAGCAAAAGAATGATCAAGTTAGGGTATGCTAAAAATATAACAAATAGCTCCTTATCCTAGTTTTGCACCTGTTAGGATATTACCACACCTTTTTTCAGGATACAAGACAGACAGACATAAGACAGGTTAAACTTATATCACCCCGCTTTTTGGGTCGGAGGTTAATAAATAAATTTTATACACTTTGGTACTTTATGCTCAATGATTAAACCGCCACTCTAATTCGTTTCCCGTGTCACCGCAATTTACTTTCCAGAAACTGATTAGAGTAAAGAGCTCGATCCTAATGAGAATTTCGAAAGGTTACCAAATCTGCCAATGGTTTGGGACACTATCTGTCAAAGTCCTTAAGAATTAAATTCTCTTTGATCTTGAATAATGTCAAGGGATTCGGTTTATGTCAGTTATATTTTGAAATTGAGATCTATATTGGATCTGTATACGTTATTTGTACGAATTCCTAAGAAAAAGGTAATTTGATTGATATCAAAAAGTTTACTGAATATTTATTTTGTATACTGAGTTATGAATTCAGATAATAATAATAATAAAATTCGTTTATTTCCTTTCACAAATAAAACTTACGGCTAGACTATAACAGATGAATCAGATTTCACATAGCATGGGTACTGTGATGTTTTACATTTGAAGATAAATATCAATAAAAATGAAAGACGATTAAATTAAAACCTATCGATGAATACTCTAGGCTCTTGATATTTCAATTAGCCAATTTATTAGAGATTGATTCAATAATTTTCTTTCATCTTTTTCGTAAAATGTTAAACGCACCCAAGTACCCATGCTATGTGAAATTGACTATAGTTGCATTTAGGAATACACAATAATACACAGCGATAAAGTAGTGATGATGTGCTTGAGTATGGGACTCCGGAGGTAATGTTTTTCTTATCCCAGAGTTACCCATAACTCAAAATCTAGGCTACTGTAACTGTTTATTACTAGGCGGTTAGTACTCTCGTTTGTCACCGAAAAAATATTAAAAAAGAAACAAAAAAATACCTAAACGTAATATTTAATGGTTCAATGTATGGAAAAGATAATTATGAAACTTGGCCTGTACTTTGTTACATCCACGTAATACTTATACACAAAATGAAAACTTCTTGTCCAACATTCCTAGTTTTGTTAATTTCATACCTAAGTAGTTTTTATGCGAAAACATCGTGGACATGATAGTATCCTTGTGTCTCACTAATGAAGGTTTTTTTTATTTTGTTTTGCCACCATTGCCACTAGAGGTCAACATGCCACCATTTACAGTTGCGTACCTACTAGAGTTGATTCAAGCAAATGAAATACTATGCTGAATCTATTTCCATCTTCTCAATATTTTCTTTTGCCTGATGGAGGATATTGAAGTGCAACATTGTGCCGTTACTTATTAGTTCGTGATTTTTTATCGATTGGTTAGTGGCTAAACTGGAGGCGATTTTGTTTAAATCGCCCAAATCGGTCCCCAGACCTGGAGACTTCAAACGTGCCCTTCAAGGCACGCAGAAGCTCAGATGAAATACTACAATGTGGTTATCCAGCCATAGGGTAACCATGGCCTATGTAGCCCATCCCACTGATAGTTAACCGAATACCTAGTACCTGACAAGGAGCACGAATAGCCTTAACCACTAAAGACCTAATATGTATCTACAGTTCCAAAATCATAGCCAAACCAATTCATTGCTTACCCAATAATACCTCTGAGCCACTAAGACAGCCATCACTTAACCACTTATTTATATACTATGAACACAAATACAACGTACTCACTATTTTATTGCCGCGACACATTTTCTTCGATGGATCAATCTACTTAGCATTAACTTCCTAATATCTCTCGTCTCTTGAAGAAAACAAATTTATGTGCGCTAGTAAAATTTCGCTTCTGGATCCTTTTTCCTTTATTGGTATTAGGATGAGTGCAAGTTTGGGCACGGTTTGTTCAACGTTAAGTCTACAAAAGTACAATGTATCACTTTACCTCCTTTCGAATTTTGTACCTGGTATTTTTGTTGAGAATCTTTAAATGAGAGAGACAACAGACTATGTTTTCAATTTTGGCTTTGTTATAGTTTCATTATTTTTTTACGTAAAGGTAATTAACATCAAATAGATAACGATAAATATTAGCAATATATTACGAAACTCTTAGCTCCTGACACGGGATGCCATTTCCTTCAGGAAATTGACAGCGCTCTCGCCACCAATCTAAGAAAAAGTTCCGATCGGAAAAATATATCTCTAGAAAAAGATTTCTAAGACACGACTTATCACGTACGCTTCACACGATCCACATATGTGATCTCTTTTATTTTTATTCTTTTAAAACTAAACGAATAATCTTTTTTATCATGTTTTAAAGTCAAAGGGAAAATCGTGTCTTTTATAAACTGTTGTCATTCACGTATAATTTATATGGTTAATTATGCACTGATTACTAATATTGTTTTTTAATTAAAGCTCCTTACTCATTAAATATTACCAAACTTACAAAAATAAAAGTTATTCAAGCAGCAAAAGTTTGTTACTATGTTCCATTTTTTATTTTGAACGATACACAAATTGAAAACTTGTCATAAATTCTTAAAAAACATTCACAAAAGCTTGTGGAACAAAATTCTTAAACAATGTTTTTTTTTGTTTCAGTTAAACCATGAAGCTTAGAAGTCCAGATAAACACAAAACCGAGATGCAATTATGATAAAAAAGATCGCCTCAATATTAACAATTACAAAACTTAAGAGCCTGCTAAATATATAATTACACATACAAAAGAAACTGTGAAGACAGAGACAATATAATATGATCTAAATGCCTTATTCAAGAGGAGTGTGCGCTGCCTCCAGGCGCCGACTATGTTTGACTCGACAAAGGGCGCACTACTCGTAGCGCCATCTTTGTCCAACAGTTCCTGTTGGCTCAACGGCAAGGGCTGGCCTTCAACGTTTCCTGCTCCAGCTGATATCTTAAAAGCTTTCTTTATATTTGCTGTGTCTATGGCAATTGTGTTTGGAAATTTGGTCTTGATTTGCGTGTTGAATAATCGCAGATACATCAAGTATATTGACAATCAGGTATTTTAAAATATATTATTATGATTGTTGGATTTCCTTTTCATTGAAATTCGATATTATATTCAGCGTCTACCAGCAACGGTCATAGCCAGGTACGTTCACTGATCAATAAACGATTAGTGGGTTAAGATACCATGGGCGTGGTTACCCAATAGATGGGTGACCACATAGTGATGTTTTATTTAAGGGTTTCCGTGCTTTGGAGAGTGACTGTTAATAATCGTTAGATCACGACGGAGACCTACTGTTTTAGTTCTAAGAAATGTATTATTTTAACATAATTTTCCGTTTTTTTTTACTTTCTAAACAGATAACGTTTAGAAAGTAACAATAAACGTGAAAATTCGTAACACCTCCAATGTCCTCTAACAACAAAGCTATTCTTGTGACTAATGGTAGAATATTACCGGCTCCGTTCATAACTTATTTGACACTGTCTAACTATCTTTCTTGCTCATTAATTTGAAGTGATAGTTATATCTGCGAAAATTATTCATATTCTGTCATATTTTACAGCCAAGGTACTTACTGACCTCGCTCGCACTAAACGATTTATTCACGGGGATCTTGATCGCTCCGGTGGCACTTCTACCCGCTCTGTATAAGTGTTGGCCCTACGGCGAGATATTCTGTCAAATACAGGTAAGTTATAAACGACGAAATGCCTCATATGTATGTTCAGGTATAATATAAATGTTACTTTAATGTAATCCACAACACAAAAAAGGTATAAATAGTTTTTGAGTCTGAAAGTTGAAATATAATTTAAACGTAAAGTATTAGTTTAAACGTATGTACCACTATAAGTAGTAAAATTAGCCTGCCATCAAAATTTCAAGAGACTTGCTTAATCCAGTTAGAGCTAGGCGAAGCTACGACGCAAAACTTTGTTTAAACAAGAGATGAGGAGAAAATGAGTAAAGTTCCTTTAAAGAAAAAAGTTTACCAAGTAAAGTTTAAAAGGTAATCAGATGCCTAGAGTAAATACTTTGATAAAATAACTAATTTTTAAAATTGCGGGAGGCTTAAATTTTAAAATAGAAATTGGTCTTTTAGAATTATGAACTTCCACTGAATAAATAATTTTGTTGAAACAACAGTTTCTGAAAAGGGCTTCAGTAAAGTAAAGAAATCGATTTGAAGATCCTTTATAGATACAAGAACAACTTTGAAAAGGGTAATTGTTAACGTTCCGGAGTAGCGGCGATCCGTGAACAATAAAATTTCTAAAACTTCTATAGAAGCATATAATGCGGTATCGCCTAATGGTTTATAGTGACCGAGCACAAAGTGAGGATCGCTGAAGTTTAAGCTTTGTAACTTATGCCAGACGTTTGCTGACTCGCTGACTCGTTATTCCTTTTACGGAGTAGGCCTTTTGTTTCGTAGATCAAGGCCATTTAGATTGCCAGGAATGTTTCCTCATCTTTAACGTGACTAGACTAAGTTAAGATACAATCTAAATTTATTTGCATTAAAACAAGAAGTTTTATTTCAGGCGCTTCTACGTGGCGCTGTTAGTCAACAAAGTGCGGTTATACTCGTCTGTATGGCTATCGACAGATATTTGTATTTGCTTCACCCAGATACTTATCATAAGCATTCTAGCAAAAAGGTGAGTATTTACTGCCAATATTACTTTTGTAATCAGCAACCTGTCTATAAAGGTATCAGAAAAAAATATTATTTTGTTAGAAATGCGTTCGTATGTTGATATTAATTCATAATAATTGGTAAAGCTATTAAATGCATCATACACACCTACATTTATTCTACAAAAATGTTTCTTACTTTAGTAATTAATTAAGGTCTTTGTTTAATTCATGATGTTCTAAAAGGAGGTTTACTGAGGTGATAAATATATTTCTCGGAAATCATCTTTCGAGTAGCTTAAGAACTTGTAAGTATCGGGTCCAAACTTACTGAGCTATGAAGGGTAGTTCAGAACGTGTTTAAAATTAACTCTTTCGTGACTTGAAATAAGATGTTTCTTAACATTTATAAAGTTTATGTGGAAAGTTTGGTTTCGAGACGTAAACACAATTACTTTAGTTTCGTCAACATTTAAAATTTCTTGTTCAAATTGACGTAATTTTGTACAGGTAACCTAGTTATATTCTTTTTTACACAGGGCTGCGTGTTAGTTATAAGTATAACTTGGATACTGTCAGTATCCCTATTCGCTATTATGGTGCTACCAAGATCTGGATACTACTTCAACTCAACAGGGCTTATGGCATGTGATGTGTTTCATAGCAGAGTTGCATTCAGGTAACAAAACCTTTTAAAATCATTCATTGTAGCCTTTAACAATCATTTATTATTATTATCATTTAAATTAACTTTTGTATTTAATTCATGTTTTTGTTTTAGGATCTTATCATGTTGTGCCTATTATTTCCCTACGACTATGGCGTTGATGTATTGCTATGGATCTGGTTTTCATGTAAGTAAAACTAGACAAAAGTGTGATCCAGAACCTATGAGACCCAATGGTGTCCCTATACCATGTGCGAAGACGCGTAGTGAACATGAAGTAGTGGTAAGTAAACTTCATATGTGCCCTTTAATGAATATCTCAGAAAATTGCACAATGTTTTACTAACCAATTACTCATTAGATAACTAAACAATAAAATTAAGAAATCCATAGAGTTTATGAAGCGTTCAAGCTTAGGGATTCATATAAATAAATAATCCTTGTAATAAATTTTACATGACAAAAATAACGACAACAATTTATCTTGAGGTGAATTATGTTCGTGGAAGTTTAATTTATCCTTAATGCCATTTTTATATGCTACTAAATTATAAAAAATATTTACTTTATAAGAAAATTACCTACTTTTAAAAGAATCAGAATGATAAATAAAATCTTATCCTCAAGTTAATTGCATAAAAAAGAGCATTATTTTCCTGGTATTTCGTAGACTCCATGATATCTTTATAGAATTTCATTACTTTATACCTATGGGTATGATATATCATCTTCTAGCTGGCGGGTACTGTCCCTTCTAAGTGATGCTATATTTTTCTGATTAATTTGTCAAAGAATTGTGACTTGTGTTTAATATATCGAATCTGATATAAAGATTGTTGTTATTTGACATACACAGTTTATTGAATTAAAAATATTTGATGAGTTAAAACTTATTGGGATTTTAAAGAACTGGATTTTATTAAAACTTATTATAAGTTTTTGGTCGGTTAACAATTTTTACTTATCAGATACAGGCCCCTGTGAGACCACACAGCGTCAGTACATCACGGACTATGGCTGCTATGTCGTTGGGATTCATTGTTATGGTCACTCCGGCTACCATTCAGGAAGTAGTAGCAGCTTGTACTGGATGCAAGGTATAATGTCTTGTAATTTTTAAATCTAATTTAGTAAATTAGGAATCTTAATAACTTATATGTTTTGACTGAATCTTGAATGATATCAACCTGAAAATAATTATATAGTCTGTTTTTTATTTTTGTTTGTACCTTTGAATTGAATAAGAAATAAGTAAGTTGGTTAATTATTTTTTAAGTAATGTTAATTATTAAAATTAAATTATTCTATTACAAAAAAAGGTATTTTATACTTAATAACAAGTCTTTTATTTTATCTAGGTGCCGCCGTCTCTGGACTTTATTGTTACCTGGTTGGCGTTAAGCAACAGTTTCTGGAATCCTTTTTTGTACTGGCTGTTGAATAGTCACTTCAGAAGAATAAGCCACGAGTTACTTCAATACTACGTAAGTCTAACATGGCATAAGTTTTCTGACACGTTTCTATCTTTCATGAAACTTGACTTAATAAAGAACATAACAGTACTCGTAGATCAGATAAAATAATGATTCGTACTTATATGTGTACACTTTGTTTTTTTATTTATCTGTTTCCCCTGGTGATATAAATTTAATTTTACCTTCATTCAACATGTACCTTTAAATTTTTTAAGAAATTGCATTCAAGTATGACCGTCTATTTGACAATTACGATACGTCTATATTATAATGTTTTTCGACGACACAGTATAAAAAAAATATCCCAAAAATAGTTACTTTCGTAGGTCCAAAAATTATAAGAACTATTTTTATTGCAGGTTTGCTGCCGGAGAACAAAGTCATTTCCAAGTTATGAGAAACCTACAACAGGCTGTTGTGGGTCCCCCGTCACTTCTGATGGATTACATTCCAAGGGAGAATTTGAAGGGCTTGGTGAAAAATATTGGGGCGAAATATTAGAACGTACAGTATCCTCCACGTCACTCCATGCTATTCAAAAAGCCTGCCATCGTGATGCACTGCGGTGTTCAGGATCTTTTAAAGGTTGCTCTAGTAATTGTAAACAAGATCCAAGATTCTTCGATGGGTATGGTCCTACAGATTACAGACAACTCGACAGATCGGCATTCCAGATAGAATCTTGTTCACGACAATGCAGACTGAAAAACTCGGATATCTGTTTATTTAGACCAAGTCCTGGCCTGGACTGTGGTCGCTCGCGATCTAATCTGAGCCTAGATGAGGGAAATTTCAATAAAATCTGTAACGGCAGGCACCCGGAATTGTGAGAGTACCGAAACTGTCCGATTTTCGGGCATAGAAGTAATAGCATAAGTATGTATCCCGGAGTGGAACATTTTAATTCAAATATTAAGTGGAAATTTGATGACTCGCCTGGTGTTGATGATGATATGCAACACTTGGAACATAATCTTGATAGAATACGCAGTTTAAGTCACGAGAGGAGCTTTAATGCATATGGACTTAAAGAAAACGATAACTTATTAGAAGTAGAAGTGAATGATATAGTAGAAGACGATTCAGATGAAAACAAGGACTACAATAATGGATGTGGTCGAGAAATTCTCGATGATAAAAGTGAATACAGTGCTCATAAGTTTTCTCGTACATCGTCTCTATCTAATAGGGAACTTGACGTTATCAAAGAGAGCTCTAGGAGCTCGAGTGACACTGAAGTGACATTAACGCGATGACTTCCGAGGGTAACCTTTGATAGAGCGGTAAATGTTGTTCATTTGGACTTATCCCCGGAACATAGACATGAATGTAAGCGAAAGTGTATTGTATCAGTTAAAAGGATTCCATAGTTGTTTGACGGACTAGAAGAGATACGTTAGATTTAAGTAAATGTGGACCAGTAGTTTCGGGTCTGAATTTCTATAAATTAAATAGAGTGTGAATGTGACTAATGAACGTTGATAAAATAAATTGTGCCGAGATTATGGATGTAGAAATTATTCTCCAGCTACCTCTTTGGGAGACACGAGTGAGTTTATGTAAATAAATTTCTCACAGGAATAGTAAATTGTATATGGTAAATGTTTGTACTAAGTATGAATAGGTAGGTACCGAGTGTTGATGAGACATTTTAATATCAAATCAGATAAAGGAAGTTTTGTATTTTTTGTAATAGTTGAATTCAAGAATTGTGAGTATAATAATATTGATGTAAAAAAATCAGAGTTTGTGTACTTCTAATTAATTATCTTGTAATTAATGTTAGTTTAATTGCTATATTTATTTTTAACTTCATTGTAATCTGTCATTAATCCTATAGTTAATTTATTCATTATGTACATAATGATAAGACTGTTTGACGGAAATCTTGAAGTTATCCAGATCGCACAATACTTTTCTCCTATACATAATGAACTAATAATAAAAATACTTGTTGATGTCTACTTAAATGTTATATCAGCAAAAGGAAGAAATAAATCGTTTATATAAATATCTGTTTTTTATTTGTCATTTCCCCATAGATACATCTGTTTGCTCCAAAAAATATTATGCGATAATTAAAAAAAAAAAAGTAGACGTGATGCCGATGGATAACGTCAGCTCAGGACAGGGCCTATATCCAGCAGTAGACATCCCTTGGCCATGTTGATAATAAATAATACTAGCTAAACGTAGTGAAACTACTCCGTGCCTTAGTTACGAGGCGTAGCGGGGTCTCGATGCATTACCGACAAGATTAGCGAAACTTTAGGCTCATATCAATTCTTTGCCTGATATCCGCAGTCCAACATTTTTAAAACCACCGCTAAAATGAATAAGAAGTCGGCTGATACTATCTCACCTAAATTATCGCACAAATGCGTCACAAAGTCATATCATATTATCTTTGTTAAATTTTTTATTAGATTATTTATAGTAAAGCACAGAGCTACAAAAACTATCCGTATTTAGGGTAAATGCATTATAATGATGTGTGTACATAAAAGCGTCACTGTATACAGTGCGTACATAATCCAAAGAAATTTCAACTTTACGAACAAAACAGAAGGTTGATTTTATAAAGTTTTAATACAGAAAAAAATTCACGAATTTTTCGGACGAAGTGTGAAGAGGTAAGCAAAAATTTCATAAAACTATAACTAAGTCGTTGTGCAACGCAACAAAACTAGTCCATCTATGATATGCCTAGTTTATGGGTATTTTTTACGGCCGGTCTGCGAGGTTTACAGCTCAAAGCGTCCACCTAAGCGATAGTAAACGTGTTGATGTT
This sequence comes from Trisateles emortualis, assembly GCA_947095525.1. NCBI lineage: Eukaryota > Metazoa > Arthropoda > Insecta > Lepidoptera > Erebidae > Trisateles > Trisateles emortualis. Next base: position 8,156,359 of record OX352740.1, on the reverse strand, counting down.
TGGGAGTTTACACCAGCTTATCAAGCGAACTATCCTCGTAATCTTTACTGCTTTCCCCTAGTCGCCTGTTATGTGCAAGTAAGAGCTAATTTAAATTAATAAACAGCATGTGCTGGTTTATTACTTGGTTATCTCAACTAATAATATAATAATGACAAAATATTCAATTCTTTGTATGTTTGTTTATCATAAACTCAAAAACCACTCAACCCATTCAAAAATATTTCTTATACCTATAGCTATATTATAACATGGACTGTATTTTATTTATAAAAATGGATTTCCCTGCAAAAATTAGGACTCGTGCTAGGCCTGTTTGTAATTACAAAATTCTGAAATCAGTTAAGATTGTCACACATTTTAAAACGAATTGGTACGTATGTTTGTTTTTGCAAGTTCCTAAGAATTTTTTTGCACACACGGAGCTATGACAATACCAAAAAGTTTGGGTGGATGATCATAAATGACATGCAGTTGACAAGAAGTCAGTAGGTAATGTTATTTATAGATACCTTAATAATTAATCTCTTGATGTCAGAAAATTGGAAACAATAGAAAAGCAATCTGAGTGAAAGCACATGCCACTCAGCTGCAGTTTACGGACTCGCTAGTTCAAGTGTACTGAAAAAATAATAGAAAGCTGTCTGCAGCAACTGATAAATATAGGTTGTTTTTGTATAAGTTATAGAGAAATTAATATATCATTTACAATTCGTATTTTTAAGATGGTTATGTAAAATAAATTAATTTGTTAAACAGGGCTTAATAAGTAATAAGTTTATAGTTTCTTCTTCTGATCAACCTCAATCATTTTCATTTGCAGTCTACTGCTGCACATAGACCTCTTCACAATACACATCACTTGGCAAAAGGGAGTGGTGACAAAAAAAAATAGATGCATGCGGGATACTTGGCTATATGCAAAAAATATGCTGTCGAGTGTGACTATTACAATTTGACAACAGGTTTTTTGTTTACAAATACTAAGGAGGCAAACAATCATACTGTCTGCAGGATTATATGCAGTAGCCGTAGCCTACGGACGCTTGAGAGTATCACATGCTTGTTGCCAACCCTGCAAAAACCTTTATAGTCTCTTGAGTAAATCTAGACAGAGAGCTCATCAATTTAATCGTACGTGGGAAGAAATTCTCAGAAATCGTACAATACAGGACGATGGAGGTTCTATATTTAAACTGGAATAGATACCAAAGCATCTCAATTTATATTTAATTTATATGTATTATTTTCTAGATAATATTTATTTGATAAGCACCTAATAATGATTAATACACAGTCAGTTGACGACTGTGTATTAATCATTATTAGGTATTAGCGCAATCTGATTTTAGCTTTTCTGTTTAATGACTGGCCACGCTAGACTGAAGTCGAAGCTGCTTCGGAATAGATAAAAAGCTAAAAAAGATGTAATAGAGATTATGGGGCATAATTTTGACATTTTAACTCATAGACGAATGCGACCCTAAACAAGATAAACTAAAATGTAAATATCAATAAACTTTACACAATAAAATACAAAATTCTCTGAGTAACCGTTTACATTCAGTCCATGTATCTGAGGATACGTGATAACGACGGGACAGACGTCGCGCCCTTATCTTATGAAAATTTTATTGTTTGTTGTGTACTATAAGGACTTACAGGAGAAAATTATTTTCATAATCAAGTAAAAGATTAATAACTGGATAGAGCTTAGAATATGAATGATGCTGAATACGTAACAATTATCAGCATAGACAGCAAGATTTATAGAAAAAATCTTTGGTTGGAAACAAACACTAAATCATTATCTATTTTGTGCTAAACGTTCTTCGCCCATGTGGGTGTTGGTTATTGCGGTAATAACCACCCTTTTTCCTTGCCCAGGATAATAATATATCTATCTCCTTGCTTTATTTCATTAAGATCCGTTAAGCCTTTTAGTCGTTAAAGCGTAACAAACAAACTCACTTTACCATTTATAATAGAAGTATAGATTGCTCAGAATAAAAACTTGAAAAAATATACTTATTAAATTTAGTCCCAATTTGAATTCTTCGTAATAACGTCCGTGTTTTGTGTAAAAGATAAAATGATTTGTCACAATTTACAAAAAGGTTGTTTTTTATGTTTTCGCCGAGGCCATATTTAGTCAGGAAATTATAACAAATGGTTGTTGCCTCGTAGACACGGGAAAATCTTTAGCTTGAATTATGTCGACGGTGTTTTATTGTCATTGTATTAAGACTTACTGCGCCCCATGGCATCTCATGCCACGCTCACACAATTTGCCGGAGGCAAGTATATTTGTGTACGTTAAGCTTTAATTTGGAAAACGGCCTATGATCTATGTAAAAATAGGACCAGGTGTTGTCATTCAATTTATGCCGTGAAAAATTTAAGCCGTAAGAATATTTTTATTTCAATGTTATCTCAATTCAAAATGATTATATTGTGATAGCAAAAATGATTTTGGTTACTTTCTTAGGTTTTTGACTAAACCTTTATATAAGAAAATATAAGATTTAGTCAGTCAAAGTTTTTAAATCAATAACAATTTGAAATGTTGTGTCGTATTTATCGTTTGTCAGTTGGTTTTATTTATTTTTTTGGCCATTGACGAGTTATAGTGGAATTTCGATCATTTCACTGTCGATCTCGCAAAGAAGAAATCAAACCACAACACTCTTGGCTGTATTAGTAGCGGGGTGACCACATTAATCACTAGACTACACGACAAACCACTAAATACTACTTGGGTGGCAAACAAGCATACGGCCTGCCTAATGCGTAGCCTATGGACGCCTGCGATACCAGAGGTATCACTTGCAGGTTGTCGACCCATTTTTCCATCCCTAGGATAGGAAAATATTTCTTTCAAAACGTATCCCTAAATGAGCGCTGGAAACCTGTAATCCCGCATATGAAGACGACTACACCGCTGTGTGAAGTTATTCGGCTGTGGTCTTCTGTAAGGTGGAGGTCCTTCTCTTTTATATAATAGAAATATTAATAACCTATTTACAATGTGAGAATAATAAACAAACTCTTACAAAACAAGCGATATCAATTTGCACGTCCTACAGCACCATGAAATACAGATAAATTTTCCCGAGTTATAATAATACGAACAGACAGACGTATCGTTTTACAATACACTGTACATGGGAATGGTATTATTATTTTATGTTGGGACCGAGTCGGTCACAGTGAATGTAAGGAACGTGACTTGTGTCTCTATAAGGTGTAATCTCGCCCCATAGTCGGTGTGTATGTGTTATTCGCGTAAAATGTTTTCCTTGTTAATAGAATTACTTTTTGTGTGTTGTTCATTAACTTTCGGACGAGATTTTGTGGAGATAGAAAATATCTATTGTTGTTTTTTGTGGTGTGTCAGAGTCTTGTCATAGTACACATTGATATTGTTGGGGGCTCTACCTTGATGTTCTCACAGTGATTCATTTTCGATTAAAAGTGGTAAGCTTTATGGTTGTCATTGATCACAATTTAAATTTAAAAATACGTAATCAGAATGAATAATAATAACTTACGTTATAATAAATTACTAATCATTAACTGCTTCGGTGGTCCAGTGGCTGCTGTATACGCCTGCTGTGCACGAGGTTGTACGAGGGTTCGATTCATCCACCCAGCACAAAACTTGATTGAGTGAGTCTGGGTGTAATTTGTGTCCGTTAATTGTATGTATCTAAAGTCCCCCGCGACACAGAGCTTGTTCTCTAGTGCGGGAGTTGTCTTTTTAAAAAGAAAAAAAAAAAAAAAAAATTACTGGCCTGTTGGTCTAGTGGTTACCCTAACTGCTAAGCCGGAGGTCGTGGGTTCGATTCCCACACGGGACAAAAGTTTGTGTGATTCATAAATGTTTGTTCCGAGTCTGGGTGTAACTTGTGTCCGTGAATTGTATGTTTGTAAAGTCCCCGCGACACAGAGCTTGTTCTCTAGTGCGGGAGTTGTCTTTTTAAAAAGAAAAAAAAAAAAATACTGGCCTGTTGGTCTAGTGGTTACCCTAACTGCTAAGCCGGAGGTCGTGGGTTCGATTCCCATACAGGACAAAAGTTTGTGTGATTCATAAATGTTTGTTCCGAGTCTGGGTGTAACTTGTGTCCGTGAATTGTATGTTTGTAAAGTCCCCGCGACACAGGGCTTGTTCCCAAGTGCGAGAGTTAATAACAAAAATAGAATGGTAACAGCCAGGTTTTTTTTTATATATTGTTTGAAAACACAGGGTAAATAAAGTGTTAACCACAACAATCATGCAGTCAAGATAATATATTTCAAGATTATTATACTAATCTTGGCTGCGATGATAATGATACTATCTGGAAATTCTTAAATGAATTCCAATTTTGCGGGTTGTTTAAAAAAAACTAGTTACTTTTTCAAGTTAATGTAGTAGGTAAAATTGTTGAATTTTGAATAAGTTACTTGGTCTTTTAAAATAACATCAATACAAAATCGCTATTGGCCAAAAATTCGATAGAACGGTACAATCATACGTATGGCCTAATTGTAAGCAGTTACTGTAGCTTATAGGTGCCTGCAATACCTTAATTGAGGAATGCTAAATTTATTTTCAATGATATAAATAACTAATTAATCATCATCATAATCCTATCACAGTCCACTGCTGGACGTAGGCATCTCTAAGTGCAGGCTACTTGGCAAAATCTCACATTCAGCTGCTCTCAGCTAGCTTGGTAGCTAGTGCCAGCAACAGCAGGTGCACTCATTGAAATAAAAATTATATCTTAAAGCTACAAATTTGGCCAGGCATCAAATTTAAAATAGTAATTCAGAAATATATCTCCCTTTTAAAATGGGCAATGAACGTCAAATGAATTCGAATTACACAGTGCAATGGTGTACGGATATAATAAGTGCAATTAGAAATGGATCGTTTAACTGATCGAAAAGGCAGATGTCTAAAACGGTAACAGTAATAAAAGTAATAGATCCGTATCATTTTGGTTCAATAACGACTATCTTGCTTTCACGAGAATTAACTTGATAGAAACTCATGCCATGGAGAATGAACCATATCGAATATCTTTATATCGGTTCGATATGGTTCATTCTCCATGGCGCCGCGATGGAACGGTGAGGTGGATGCGAAGATAATTGTAATGGTTTTACAAAGTGCAGCGCGGATCGATAGGTCTGAGCCTCTAGATAAGTGGCATAAACGGTAGTGGAATCAAAAAGTCAAAAAAACAAATGTATGAGATTTGACGTAATAATTTAATGCGCAGTTGGCTAATCTCCGTTGAGATTAGCTGCCGTGACTGAAACCGGTCTGGACGACTATTATTATTTGGTAGGTTGCCTCATCGTATGACCTGTGTTTGTGTTAATTTTACCTACTGTGATACACATAAATGGTAGTTCAAAGTTTGGGTGTACTTTGAATCCGTGAATTGTGTGTTTGTGAAATCCACTGCAACACGGTGCTCATACCCTAGTGTGGTAGCTGCCTTTTAAAAAATAGACATTTGGCAAGACGTATACGTAATAGAATAACACGTATACGTAAAAATGTATAGAGGAGACCTGTGCCCAGCAATGGGACGTTTATGGGTTGAAATGATGATGATTATGATACGTAATAGAGTTGTTCTTACCCCTTTAGTAAAAACGCGTGATGATTATAACTTATCTCCAAGAAACATTTATCTAGCTACCCAACCTCAAACTGTACACCATAATTACTCATAAAGCAGTACATTCAAACTAATGGTTTCTACTAATAGGATCATAATATCATATTCAGCCATTATGACCTACTATGTTAATACTACTATGTAGTAAACGTTATCTATAAAGATAACAACTGTATGTTACGACTATAATAAATTGAGTAACAGACACGTATTTTAATAGGAAACACAGCAGAGTAAACATAAAAATTTGAATGTAGAAATTTTCGTAGCAATGTGCTACGTCGTAACCGATCTACGAAGCTACGCAGCTACGAAGCTTTTACTGTAGCATTATTTGGTCAAAATAATGTGAAATTGTAACCACATACTTCCATGCAAAGGTCGCTTTCGAATACATTGCGACTGTTTACATTAGCATTTTTAAACATGTTATTATATGTTTCTAGTATTTAGGCCAAAAACTCCATGTGCAAGCATACACTTGCATGTATCGTATTCCTTTAAAAATAATATTTGGGAACTTTGTTATACTGCTTTTACTAATAGGATCATAATATCATATTCAGTATAACTTACTATGATACTACGACTATATAGTAAACGTTATCTTTAAGATAACAACCGTGTGTTATGACTGCATGTTATGTTGTGCTAACTGTATGTAGATTTTGATTAGCAATGCAGTTCGAAATAGGTTATAGGGTGTTTGTTATCTCATAGACAAATACAAACTCTTGCATTTAGTCTGGTATATTTCATACGTATCCGTTGTTGTTAATTGCATTATTGGTTTAGTGGCTTAAGTGGGTATCTCACCATTTGCCTCTGCGCAACGTGTAGTGTTCAATCTCCACAAGTGACAAATAATTGTGTGATCTACAAATGGTTGTTCTGATTTTAAGTATGTATATGAATTGTATGTCTTTAAAAACTACTACTACTACAACTACTACAACCACTACACTGAGCTAGTTCATTAGTAGCTAGTTTTTTTTTTAAATTATACTTTTGGTTCATGGAATCCTTTTCTTTAGGCAGTCAAAATTAAAAAGGTAGTGGGGAAGGTTTTTGTGATAAAATATCTTTTACATACACAATTAATACGTTTATCTCCCTAATGTGTTTTTAGAAACATCTATGGACTCACCACGTCAGGTTTGCAGATCTATCGTTCATCATGGCCGCTACTTAGGTACAAGTCCCAACTTTAAGAAATAATACATAACAGCTTTTATATAAAAAAAAACAAATAACATATTTTTTATTTATAAACCTTACCAACGTTAAACCTCTTAACCTATAAACCTTAAAAATTAACTTTGTAATAAAGTAATCATGAAAAAAGTAATTAAGGCGATGTAAATAAAAGTTTTATTCAAAAGATACTTGGTCACCTCGCTTTTAGTAGTAAATAGATAAGTCTGTTTATTTATCCAACAGTAATGGCTCTTAGTGCCGAGAGAAAACTCCTAGTCTCGGAAAGCCGTCTTTTATTCAGTTTTTCAGTCGTTTTTCAACCGAAGTGTGAAGCGATGCTTCTAAAAGAAGTGTAATATTTCACTAGACTCAGGCAATGAATTATTGCAGCTCTTTAAATCGATACTGCAATGCAATCTTATTCTTTGTAAAAAGCTATTTGGTTATAATTTATTAATGTTTAAACTAGTGAATTCCTTGAAAATTAAAGTTTAACGAGACATAGGATGGATAGGATGAGTCATATGTTCTATACCCTAGTACAGAATAGAGAGGAATTACTATTACTTAATGCTCTATTACATCATAGAAAACTTTATGCAATATTTTAAGTTTGTACGTGAAAGCTCTTCAGACCCACCTGACACCCGTCCAACGCTAGGTAAACATCGCGTGGACAACGATTGGACATTGCGTTGTCCGCGAATACATGATTACCTGGTTTGTCAGAGATCATCTCTAGGTCTACACGTCTGTGTAGTTATGTCCTCACTAGTGCCTTTTTAAAACTAATGATTTATGCCTAAATAATTTATCAACGCAGAGTCTAAAGGTTGGCTAGTAGACTACTCGGTGACTACACTTCCCACGAGGACGATGCATAAGCGCCACATACGTCTTTTATTTTTTCTTTATCAAACCCTGACAACTATGAAAGCCAACTTATGGTTTGAAAAGAGCTGGTTATCTCGTGCAGGAGTTGTCTTTACAAAAAAAAAAAAAAAACCAAACGTAAGTTGTCGCGCATTAATAACAAGTAATTACATTTACAATTTCCTCCTTTCAATGTGGAGCTCCAAGTTACGATTAACCGGTAAAATTGTCAAACGAGGCTTTCATAGTGCTTAAAATAACGCTTATTAGTAGTATTGCCAGTGCAAATCATAATTTCTACATTATATCGATGGAATGAACATTAAATCTAGGATAAAAATACTAAAAAGTCTAGATGGACAGTGTCAGGCGACAAACCTAATAAACCATAAAACAAGTCAATCTTCACCTAGCTCCATTACACACTATAAAAATAAAAATGTTACGAGAAATCCGTAAAAGGTAACACAGCTCACAGGTAGTGTATCCCTAGTTAACGATTGTTTCATAAACGAGATAGGAACTATAAAAAACCTTTATAACCAATATCTTAGTATCTAGAGTATCCAGGTAGTGCCCAATAAAATCTTTATTAAAATCTAGAATTTTACTTTCATGGCAAACTGGATTATGTGAGATATTACCTATGGTTTATTTTGAATATACTACAAAGGTGGCAAACAAGCATACAGTTTCTCTGATGGTAAACAGTTACTGTACAGACACTTGCAATACCTGACATTACTTGCGTATTGCAGACACACCAAAAGTTTTGTTATGGGACGTATCTCCATATGAGCACTGGAGACCTGTGTTTTGTTAGGGGCTACAAACATAAAATTTTGCATAAATATTATTTCTATGACTTTCTTTAACTTATTAGGATAAAAATCTTTCTTAGCTCGTACTTACGCTAAAAATGGATTTGTTTGCAAAAGTAACTTGGTAATTAAGAGTTTTGAAAGTTAAGAAAATGAAGAGTTAATCAGCTATAAGCTTTTGTGGTGTAGCGGGTAAAGATACTCTTTATTTATTATTAATGTACAAGACATAATATGAATAATTTATTGCGTATTATTTCTTAAACTCAATATAATGTATCTTCGTGTACGGCTTGCATTATAATGAGTATTAAATCAATTTGGTGATTGCAAAACAGGAATTGGTAATGGATTTGTTACTTTGTAGCTTTCTATAAGTTATTTTATATGGCTAAGCAGGTTTTGAGTTTATCTATTACAAACAAACTTACTCATATATCAAATATTTTCTCTTTATTTTTAATATTGGTTTAGATCTGTCAAAAAATGATTGTTCTTCGAAACTTACACCACTTTTCTTAAAACTCCGATAAATTGAAATAACAAATAGAAAATCTTTTCGCTTCGTTTCGTCGCAACGTATAAAGCTGCAACCAAGTAAAAGTTTGTCACGCTAAACTCAATAGAAGCCAACACGGAGTAAAACAAATCTACTAATAAATAAAAGCACAGTTCTTATAGATTCTGCTCAAATTCTCCCCTTACAGTGACTTGTGACTGAAATATGCGATAGCGCGAAAGGGATAATGATCTGGTAACTGGAAATAAGTCAGGGGAGGTTAACACTGGTACTCTTGCATAATAATATATGTATTGAGGGTCGAAAGGGGTCACCATACCAACGGGTTCCGTCTTACACGCAGCGTATTTTGAGAATAAAATCTCATTTCAAGATATTTTCCTCCTCGCTGTTCCAAATGGAATGAGTATTATTTAGCTCTAAGCCTTTGCTTGACAACAAACTAGTTACAAAACAAATGTATAAAAAAAATATCATTTTCATCATAATGTACAAGTTTGCTTTCTGTTTGAGGTAGATTGTAAATTAATAGATTCGATTTTCAGATCGGTTTGGAAAATAGTATGGGGTTTTTTTAGGGAACGTTGCTGGCTGGTCCTGATCACTAATCTTTTGTTAGTTAAATCAGATAATTGTCCCATCGGACTGTTAGAGTATAACAATAGAGCGTATTCCTGCGCGTATTTGCAGATATTTGTGCACTATCATGGCTCTGCGTAGTTAGCTAGACTCCGTTGAAACTGACTGTTGATCTGTGGTCGAAATGCGACCAGGAGTCTATTATTTATTTGTATTATTTGCTACTTTGTGTACGTAAAATCCTTCGTAACCTAGGACTTTGTTTTTAGTACTGTTACAAGAAAACAAGTCCTGAGTTACGGAGGAATTTACGAACACAAATACACACATAGATTTGAAGAAAACATTGACACACAACGTTTCGTCCCGTGTAGGAATTGAACCCAACACTGTTGGTAGTGAGGAGGCCACGGGCTTTTACCACAAGACCACAGGTGCAGTTGTTGTACTGGCCGCTGTACTGTTGAATTTTGACTATCAGTCTTTTACATTATCATTGTTAACGACAATTTATTACAGTACTAAACCGGAATTATAAATAACTACATCTAATATTATTAAACTGTTAAATTTCTAATAAACCGCAAGCGCCAGCTCAATTAATTATGACTAAATCTGAATTTTGGGCCATTGATATAAATTTAGTTAAGACAATTAAGTAACGGTATCAAATAGCCGAGATTAATAATTCCTAATTTATGTAAAAGGCAATAAATTATTCATAATATCAATTTGATGAAGTCATATTATTTATTTAGTACTTGAGGGATGCTAATAATTGTGACGGATTGTATTGGGGCTTATTGTGGTAAAACATTCAATTAATTTTCATTTTTGCGTCGTTGATCACATTATGATCAACGACGCAAAAATGATAATTAATTGAACAGAAAAAATGCCATAATTGACAAAATAAACTGCACTAAGATCATAGATCAAATTTATTATAAACGCATGAACTCAACAGTTCTTTGATCTCTCTATAAAAAATAGTATATTATGGTAAGTTTGAAAATTATGTAAAGAAGTGATGGGTGGATTAGTGTCGAGATCATGACTGTCTATATCCTAGCCATACTATACGCAAGATATAGCGTTATTGGTTCAGAGATGGTCTTTAATATAGTGCTGAAACTTACATAGCCTTTTTTTCATCTATTATATACTTATTTTGTGTATGTAATAACAATGATTAATATTCACCTGTCCAGAGTTGGGCGAGGCTGGCGATATGTCATACAGGTCTCCTAGTACAGACACCAGTCTTTCACTTAGATAAACTTGTTACTAAAATTATTGTGCACCTAGATTAAGTATAATATGTAAAATATTCTATGTGAGAGAACAAATAAATAAATTATTATTAATGACGCAACGAATATAATTATACTTATTCATATCTTGAATGCTCAATCATACCCTTTAACGATTTGAATGTATAATTCTAAATTAGCATTTAAGTTAGTTTAGAACTCAGTTTTATGGATAGAATATAAAACAAATTCATACCATTAAACCATTGCCAAGGGCAGAATATATAAAACAAATGAAACACTTAATAATGGAACAATAATAACACGCAACATCTATTTTTTTTTATTTACAGTCAATGTTTAGTTTAAAAATGAGGTTGGTTTTATGTATCTTGTTTATACTACTCAGGTGTATGATTGTAAATTCTTTCATAAAAAAAATCCTAAGGCGGTGTCCTATGTGAGCGGCGAATGGAACGCGTTGCTATGCGACGCAAAACTAAGCTGCTTCTCGCTGCAGACGACCACATACGACGCAAGCAGGGCAGCCGTTGTTTTGATTGCGTTTGTCGCCTTTGCAGCGTCGCGTAGGGCACCGGGTAATAATAAGCACTATAAACTAGAGACCAGGGGCCCGATTCTGATAATTTACGACTGGCTCAATTGAATCTGAATTGATCCCTAATTGAATCTTAGTAGCATTTTTGGTATTCTGCTAATAAATTTAAGACCAATAATTTGAAAACCATTTTTCTTTAATGATAAGCATTTTTGGTATTACATTATTGGTATTCTGCTAAATAATTCAAGACCAATGGTTTTCCAATTATTGGTCTTAAATTAATTAGCAGAATAAAAAAAATGCGACTGATATTCAATTGAGAATCAATTTAGATTCAATTGGGCCATCCTTAAATTAGCAGAATTGGGGCCCTGTACTCACGCACAAGAACATAACCATACTCTACACTAACTTATTACTGACTATAAATAATAATATTTGTACTAATAAATGCTGCTCAACTGTTTTCTGATAAAAGACTTTCTTAGCTTTTCCTCTTGATGCAGAAATAATAATGAATTAACTAAGATAAAATAACAGTATAATAAGTTTTATGATAGAACTCAATGTGAAGTAACTGGGCCATATACATAAATGAGGCCAAGGAACATTCCCTCGTGATATACCGCGGATATTGGCAAGGAAGGAAACAGCCTTCCAACATTACAGAAAGTAGGTGTTCCGCGTTGAGCTGCTCTGTTGTGCAATGGTGTTTTATACTTCATGTTTAACTCTGTATTTTAAAAGCTATTTCTATCATAATTTTAATATTAGCGTTATATACGCCATGCCAATATTAATAATATTTTTTATTCAACTGCACGGTGCACATAAATAGTGGTCTTGAGTCTGGATATACTTTGTGTCCGTTAATCGTATCCTTACTAATATTATAAATGTGAAAGTTTGTGAGAATGGATGGATGGATGTTTGTTACTCTTTCACGTAAAAACTACTGAACGGAACTGAATGAAATTTGGCACACAGATAGATTATGGTCTGGAATAACACATAGGTTACTTTTTGCAGCGATAACCGACATCCACGCAGGCGGAGCCGCGGGCAACAGCTAGTACAATAATATATACTTCGGTTAACACGAAAGTATATACTATTGTTTATCATGCAACGCGATAGTTTGAACGTTAATCGTATGTTTGTAAAGTATACCTCTCTAAAACACTAGCTACACTTCACTCACACACGTATTGATACTGTAATGGTGTGTTAATTTCAAACTCTAACTTATTATGCAATGTACGATTTTAACTTTAGACAACTGACTCACTAACGTCTAGTTTTCGTAATGAGTAAATTAAATTCGGCTTGCCTAATTGGCTCGTTTTGTGAACTGTGAGTTAAAATGTTGAGTTAATTTAAATAAAAAGTGTCTGAGTAATAGTCACTGTGTTAAATTTTATTCTTAAAATGTGTAATGAGATGTGGTTAGTAGATAATTTTAAAAAAGGGTATAATGTGTAGTTGGGTACTACGAGTAACACGACTTTACATATTGTGGTCTAGTGGTAAATATGGTCAACAAAGCTTTGTGTGATCAAAAATGTTTCTGGGTGTACTTTTTGTCCGTGAATTGTATGTTTCTTAAGTTTCCCGGACTTGGACTTTTATATTTGTAGGGTTTGTTCCCTAGTCTGACAGTTGCCTTTTAATAAATAAACAAAAAGTGTAAAACTTACATTTTAATCGTTTTCTATCTCAAATGAAATCAGCTTTATAGTCCTTACTAATATTATAAATGTGAAAGTTTGTGAGAATGGATGGATGGATGTTTGTTACTCTTTCACGTAAAAACTACTGAACGGATCTGGATGAAATTTGGCACAAAGATAGATTATGGTCTGGAATAACACATAGGCTTTTTGCAGCGATAACCGACATCCACGCGGGCGGAGCCGCGGGCAACAGCTAGTAATATACTATAATATCATACGACTCTGTAACATATTCCTTGTTTATCTTGAAGGATTAGTCTCAACGAGTACCTGATATTTCAGTTGTCACAATTGAACTTATTTAAATTGTTTTATTTATATATTGATTTATTCATACCAACTGCTAACTACATATACAGTTACCCAACTCGTGCAGTGAACATTATGAGAAAAGAAATAGATATATTAAACTTATTCTTATTTAGATTAACTTACAGACAGCATACAGAATTTAAGAAATTGGCCTAATTTTGTGTAGCAAATATCATCCTTTGGTTATTTAGCAATCAAAGAGTTAAGGAGTCGAAAATTCAATTTAATTTAGCAAGATGTTGTTGTGAACGCTTGATAGTATGATAAGGCAATGTCAAATGATTGACGTAAATTGGCATATCGTAAGAATGTGGGGTTACTGGATACTGATCACATTTTCCCTGTTAGATGCGATCAAGGTGAGAATCTATCAATCAGAATTTACTCACTTTTTTTTTGACGTACTTTTTTGTAAATGTAAAACATATTTAATATAAAGTTCAACCCAGCGTTATCAATGATACCTTTTTTTTTTTTTAATTAGGGACGATTTTTTTTTTGCAGAATTTCCGGCACTTTTCGGATGAAAAGGCTAATCCCTCTGTATCCTCTGGCCCTCCGGGGTGAACCGGGATGTACCGGGCAAAATACAGACAGAAATGAGACTTTTTTGTCGGAAAAAAATAAACTATCGATCTAGGGATCGAACCTCAGCGCCTCTACTTTTGTATGCATAACCACTGAACGAGGGCAATCCGAACCAACTCGTTAAAAATTACTTTAGGATTATTCCCGAAAAGTTGAGCTGCCAATCCTATAATAAAAAATAATACGCTTCTCATTTACTTTTAATATAAGCATATTAGAGTTTTAAAATAATGTAACTAGAACCATGAACTTGTTCCGAACTCGGTTTTAACTCACGAAGTCACCCAATATGGAGGGTAGCCAACGCAATAACATCGACACACTTCGAGCAACAACGCTTGGCAACAATATACGTACCGTGTTCAATAGTGTTGCACTAATCGTATGGGTGATTGGGGAAAATTATGTGTAGGGTAACGATAAGGAAACTGGCTATCCTCTTCAAACAAGAGAAATGACTAACCGCAAAATGACCGCATAATATTGTCATCTGGTTATAAGTCCCCGTAGCACAAAGCTTGTTCCATAGGGAGAGAGCTTAAAACCAAATTCGTGTTTTTCCAATCGACAATGTTTTCTACCTTATTGCACGAAGTTTTGAAAGAAAATTTTATTCTAACAAACACAGGATAACAGCTAGTAGACAAAAAATAGACACGTAATAAGAACACAAAAATACTCTGTGTATGTTTTGCTATAATTTGCATTAAATTTTAATTTATGCAATCGTGTGACTGTTTTATGTCATTTCTTTTGATTACGGTGATACGCATTCAAAAAAAATTATCAGTGTGCTCTGCTAGTTTATAGTTATTTAACTACATGTACATGTATTGTGGCATGTGGTTGTTTTCCGTGTGGTGATGGATTAAGAATACAAATGTCACCACCCCGTTCCACTCTGAGGGTGTCGTAAGAATCGACTAAGGGAGTAAGTAAGATAGACAATATCCACTGCAAGAGAGGGAAAACTCAAAACAAAACCCTACACCAACCCGTCTGGCCAGCGTGGTATAGTAGGCCAATATCCGTCCAATTGTATAGAGGAGAGCCGTGCCCAGCAGTGGGACGTTTATGGGTTGAGAAGATGACATGTATTGTGGCGTAGTAGGTAGTTAGTTAGGTTTCCGACTACGGCTAGATGACGCGCGTGGCCGGTCCAGAAGACACACTTATAACACAAAGAATGTATATGTTATAGATAATGTGTATAATGCAGGCATTCTATACAATACCTAGGTAATGTATAGAATGCCAGGGTCTATTCAGGCAATGTATGAAATGATATTGAATGTTTAAACTATTATACACTTTACCTAGGAAATCTATATAATACTGGCTTTCTATACAATGCCTAGCGTTGTATAGAAAGCCAGTTGTATAGAAGGCAATGTGTGTAATAGAATTTTCTTCTCTATTTCGTTAGGTAGGTACCTACTGATCTTTTGAGAGCTTATCCTAGTTTCAACTTCCATCACCAGACAAAGACTAGATTAAAACTGCTAGAAAAGTGGATTTGGTTAGGTTAGAACTGTGACCCCAACAGAGCGCGAGCCAAGCGAGCGAAGCAAGCTTGCCGCGGCAGCGGCCGGCGAATCACCAGAACTGATTTGTATAATAAAATTGTAGTCCTAGGTTAGAGTAGGTTAGGTTCGTCGTCGTTCATTATTTTATTATACACATTGCCTGATGCGCTTCCGGCATTTTATACAATACCTAGCCAATGTATGAAATGAATCGTATTATACACATTGCCTGAACGTTTTAGGCAATGTAAAGAATGCCTAGGAATTCTATTCAATACCGGATTATATACATTGCCTATAACATAATATACATATATTTTACACAAACACTATACACAAATACATTTAAAATACACTCAGTAGGATCTACGCACAAGATTTGTTGGGGTCCACTAAGTAACAAGTACTCAACTGGCCGGCGATGAAAGAAAAAAAGAAAAGACAGCCGCGCCCACAAACCCTTATATAGGTGATGGTTCGCCGCCTCGAGTGAGCGCATCGTTTGAGGGCAGCCGGCGGAGGACAACGTCACAGTATGTTAGATGTATATACCTCGACTAATGAGACTTTCTTTTTCAATTCTTTATTGTACACTATAGAAAGATATAATATTACATATAAATAGTACTATGTACAAAAGCGAGCTTTTATTTGAATTAACATCTAGAAATACCTGTATTTTATTTTTTTGTTACTACCTTGGTTTAAAAAAATTACCCTAAATCCGTGTTTATGAGCGATGAAGGGTTAAATCAAAGTTGAGTTGAGACCAATCCTTTTGAATGGCGGAAAAAATAGAGGAAATCTTTTTTAGATTTGAATGTAATAAAAATTAAAATTAGCGTAATATTTATTATTTTAGTTAATTGGTAAATTATATGAAGTATGAATAGAATTTCGAATTCTGGTACCGCCTGATGCAGCTGCTGTCGGGTGCAATGCCTGGCTTATTTTTTCTTTTTCTTTTCACTCGGGTGACGTCACATCGTCGCGCGCTATTCACAATACTTTTTACTTTCGTCACTCCCAATCCCCATACCTAGTCGGATAGTTTATTCAATTTAAGAATAGTTCTATTGAAATTGTTTACTGACTCAAAATATAATATTTCAATTATTTACATCTATATATACAATATACCTAATATATTTACAGTTCTTAAAAAAAAGGAAAAAATAAATAATAATATAATTATATACATAGAAAAAACACGAAAAACGGGAGGGACTGCTTAGTAGGCGTCATAAAATTCCTCCGCATCGACGTCTGCTGGAAACGTGCCCAGAAGACTGGCAGCATTGCCACGTTGAATGGCAATGCTTATTCTTTGAGCCAAAAATAAGCCAGCCCTCTGGTCACGTGAAGCCTCGATTAAACGCTTCGACAAATCTTTAAAAAGACCGCGAGCACTTGCACCCCACGGCCCAAGCGTTTCGACTCCAAACGGCTCAAACACATAATCTCCGATGAGATTATTGTATTTGCGCCGCTTGAGAGTCTCCGCGGATGCAGCAGCAGCACCAGCACAACCTGCTGTACTTGGAAGATGAGATGGCGCAAGGGTGTCGACACATGTTGCGTCCCACACCAAAGGCCTACCCATCTTCCATGGCAGTAAAGACATACCATCAGGTCTCTTACCATCGTTGCGTACCAAACCATTGGGTTCTAGTACAGCTGGAACGCCAGCGGTGACAAGAGCACGTCGGAGTATATCGTTAAGGTTGGCGTGCCGGGATATACGGCCTGCACTCCTGCTGCATGACAGGCCGTGGTGTCCAAGGCTGTCGACGGCTTCACCACAGCAACATCTATGCGGAGAAACAGAAGGAGCACCTAGGCGAAGGCAAGTAGCCATACGGAAGGTAGTATCGTCCAACATGGTACCTATGTTGGGCGATGGAAGTGCTTGAAGCCAGAGGCCCGACTCCCATTCTCCCACAGCCAGCAAACGAGCGCGCTCAGCAGGACTGGTAGATGAAATAATCAGTTTATCTCTAACCATCCTGCAAAGCGGCCCGTCCCACTGTCTCTGAGAAAAAGGGTTAGTGGGTAACTCAGTGTTGGGTACAGTCATTTTCCAAGCATTAATGGCATCGGTCTTACATGGCACATCAGAACTAACCAGTGTGGAAGCTAGAATTTTCCTGGTTAGTTCTTCCGTGCTATGAACCGAGGACAAAAATGCTGGTAAACTAACATCGGCAATTTTGCGAACGCCGAGCCCGCCCAAGCGAACTGGTAAGGACGCTTGAAGCCAGGCTCGATCGTTCAAGGCCACATTAAGAATTTTGCTCATAGTGTTGTAAATAATTTGGTCCATTTTGCCTAAAAGTGTTTGATGTTTCCAAAACGGGGCCGATCTTAGGGCATGTGTAAATTTGGGAACGAAGAGGCAGTATCTAATAATGGTAAAAGCCGAATGTATATTAATTTTGAGTAGTCGGTCTGAAACTTCACAAAAATTTTGTACTTTTTCTTCTATGTATGAATCAAAAGCGTCTTCAAAAACTGGGGATCCAAGGAGGCAAAGGGAAGATTTCTCAAGAATTTTGATATTTGGTGCCAAAGTATTAAATTTTGATAAAACCGAAAGTTTGTCTTTAATTTTGTCACTGATATAAATCTCGCATTTACTTGTGTTAAGCTCTAGTCCAATGGAATTAAATTTATTTTTTATGTAAGCCAAATCTTGAAAAACTGTCTCTACATTGCCTCCTAGTGTTCCATCATCTAAATACCAGATATTAAATTTTGAATGAATTTTTTCGATGATGGGATGAATCGCTAGGCTGAAAATAACTGGCCCAAGAGGATCACCTTGTTGACAACCAACTGATGATTCCAAAAGATGCTCCTTGTATAATAATTTTGATGGGTACCTATAACATTGATAAAGAAATTTGAAAATTTGTGGTGTCTCCAATTTTGCCTGTGTCAACAAGGTGTCCCTATTCACCGAGTTAAAGGCATTCTTTAAGTCAACCTTTAAGATGACCTCACCGTCACCACAGTCAAGGTACGTTGACAAGGCATGTATGGCAGCCTCACAACCCCCTCTTGAACCGAAGCCCAGTTGCAGGGGTTGAAATTTATTGGCTAAAGCTATGCTGTAAAATTTACAGCATAGCTTGGCTGCCATACGCCTGTAAGTACACCCTACGGCAATGGGACGAATGCCACCATCTTTTTTCCGTAGGGCGCATAGATTAGCGCCATACAGAATATCGATGATGCCATCGTGCACATTGCCGGCGAGCATAAGGTTCATTAAAGCCGTAAGCTCCTTCAGGAGTGCATCCCCAGCTTCCCCGGCGCCCGAACACAACAGATCTTTTAGATGCTGAGGTGTTAAGCCGTCGAGGCCACCGGCAGATCCACTCCGGAAAGAGCCAACGGCAGAAAGAACGTCCTTGGCTGTGACATTGAGGCAATCTGAATCAATGTCAGAAGGCTCTGGGAAGGTAAGGCCATCGGCAGGCGCCGGATGTTTGCTCTGCAAACCAGCAAGGGTATCTGGAGAGCACGGCGCCACCACATCGCTGCTAAATAATAACCGGGAAGCCCCCCTTATATCACCTTCTCTCAATTTGGATTCTACATAATATGAAAATGAGTTTTTTTGTCTAAAAGGAAATTTTGACTCTAATAGGGTTGTAGAAATATAACAATTTTCTTTAATTTGTGTCGTCAGTGACTTTTGAGAGGCCTGGTCTTTTTTAACATGTAGAATCCTATATGGGAAGGTGATTAATTGTTCCCAAGCTGTGCTTGAGTTCTCCCGGACGACAAGACTTATGCAGCGAGCCAAATTTTGGGCTACTGTAGGTCTCGCGCCGCGGGGAACTCTCCTAAGGATCGGAATTGAATTTTTTAAACTAGCCAGATATTGCCAAAAGGGAATTTTGTCAGCGGCGTCCGTTAAAACCGCTGTGTGTGTTGTGGGGCTAGAAAATACATTTTGGGATTTATGAACTCTACCAAAATGGATTTTCAGGCCCCGCACGCCTTTAAAGAAACGAGCTTGGGAACAATTAGGGCAACGCACTAGGTCATTAGAGAATGTGGTAGGTTGACTACGAGCACTTACCTCCACATCGCTACTGCTGCCACTGCAGTCCTGGCTCATAAATTTGGTTGTTACACTTATAACTATGTAATAAATATAATAAAATTAAAAAAACACAAAAAACACAGATTTCACACATTGTCACTAATCAAAATGTCATGTCTTGTGTCCATGGCGACGGGGCGTCGCCCTGGTACCGGCTTCGCGTCCTTTCTGTCGCCCGTCTTGTCTTTGTTGGTTGTAAAAACTCTTGACAGCTAAATCTGAGGTCGTGGGTTCGTATTCAAAGATATATCTATTTACACGATGGATGACGAAAATTATTAATTTATCAAGTCAATAAATTACAATTCTAGGTATAAGATACCGGACATACGATAAAATATTTAAGTACGCAGTATTATATTTTTATTTGTTAGTTTAACTGAAATATCATCTCCTCTTGTGATCAGCGAATTATTATCACGCCAAAATAAAATTAAATATTTATAGGTAAAAGGAGGTTGTATGTTTAATAATGTCGCTGTTAATTATGTAATTAGTTTGTAATTAATTTATATAATTAATTTTATTATACAATTACATACGAATCTTAGTAAGTGTATGTTAATGACCTCTCGACTCGCTAATCTGCATCAAACTCCCATTAACAACACTGCATTTAATCCAAAATCAAAACTCAAAATTAATTTGAGAAAACTATCGCATCTAATATTAGTTTGGTGACCCTCTTTTAATTTGATTGGAAACATTATAAACATTACTGTCTCTATACATATCTTGAAAACAGTAACTTCGTTTATTTTGTTGTTATTACTTGGTCGAAAACAAGTCAGAGATAATAATAATATTTTCGGGACAACTCACACATCGCTATCTGATCCCAAACTAGGCAGAGCCTATGGTAACTAGACAACTGATAAACATACTTATATATTTCTAAATATGTATTTTTTTGAAATAAATTACACCCAGAATTTCTCGTATGTTATAATATAAAGTTACTCATTTATTTTATTAATCTAAACTTCCTGAACAAACTTACACAGATGCAGACTTACTGCCTTAAGGTAATTAAAATTAAACTACAAGTCCTATGGAAAAAAAATAAGTGGCAAAGTTAGGTAATAAAAAGATCTACAACTTTTGTATTCACACTTTTTTCACATAACCTCAACCCCTTGTAGTTTTTCCGGAAATCGAGATAAACCGTTTTTTACCCCTAAAATCAAAAAAAATAATAGTAGGATGAAACCCATCGGAAATGGAAGAGAATATAACAACAATTAAAGGAAAAATAAATTATGGGCGATCTGAGGTCGGGAAATGGAAGGGGGTGACCTTCCATTTCCCGATTTTTTGGTTTCAATAATTATCGAACCTGGTCTAATACGTGAAAGTCTGTGATGATGTGAATTGATACATGGATGTTTGTTACTTTTTCATGCATAACTAAAAGGTGGATTTTAATGAAACTTTACAATGTACATATATACTTTTCTTTACGATATATTTCTTATTTAATATTTCAGCCTATATTCTGTCTCTGTGCTAAATTTCATCCAGATCAGTTCAGCCGTTTAAGTGTGATTGAGTAACAAACATCCATTCATCCAACCATCCATCTAAACTTTCACATTTATAATATTAGTATATATTATAGGCTCTTCAAGAAACTGGTCCAAACAACTTAGTTGAAGCGTTCATTAAAAGCAACAACTTATTCACCTTCTATAATAAATTGTATGCTTTTGGCTTTAAGTTCAACGAAGAGAAAACTAACTTAAAACGGGTAAACTGAAACAAACAGTTTAAGATATGGGGGTAGTAAGAAAATATCATCACGAACCCTTGTAAGCGAAAGTAATAAACAACACGAAGAAGTTTGGATAGATTCGTTTCTTTCCCATTTTATATTGAAACTCATTGTTCTAAATCAAAAATCAGTTTTATAATAATACTAGTCGCCCGCGACTTAGTCCGCGTGGTAATTTGGAATATTTTCCCCGATTTTGCAACATATCTCAGTACTGATCCGCTCCTATTGATCATAGCGTGATGTTATATAGCCTATAGCCTTTCTGGATAAATGCACTATTCAACAAAAAAATATTTTTTAAATCGAACCAGTACTTTCTGAGATAACCGCTTTCAACCAAACAAACAAACTCTTCAGCTTTATAATATTAGTATAGATCTAGACAAATATGGACGCGCATTATATTGTTTTAATTGAAACAAGAAGTCGATAAGACCTATTCATTATATGCGTTATTGTGCACCATTCCAATATTGATTCCAATAATTTTTATAGTAAGAAACAGGTCGATATCAAACTAGCACGCAAAAAGTGTTGCCGACGATTAATTATGTTGCGATTGAATTTACAATTGTTACTACATATAATCGCAACACACTACAGAGACCTATCTCCTTCTATCGGTAATGTACTACCTATACTCAATACTCAATCGTTTATTGCTTCCACAATGTATAACAGATGGTATCTTATAATTATGTAACAATCATGGACTCTGTCGGGCACAGCATAGTCGGTATAATAGGAGAGAGGAAGATGGCGTCTATCATTATGAAATGTACTGTGACGGATTTTACTAAATTTTATTAATTAATAATATTTTTAAATTTTTTTTGTAGAGATATTTTTGTCAAATAAATTGAATAATTCGACCCCTCCAAACAATAACTCGGTAATCGAAAAATCTAAATTTTACAGGAGAAATTATTTACTGATTTTATGGAATATCTTTTTAATGAGTGAGTCTATTGCAGTCATTGATATATCATAAGAAAACTATTTTTTTGTGAAATATGACTGTGTAATTAATATTAAATTCTTTTTAATCAAAACCTAGAAATTTGGGGAAATAAATAATACCTAAAATTCTATACATAAAATATTACAGAAATAGTACTTACGGGGTTATTGTAGTAAATTTATTTAACAATATATTTCGTAACATAATGTTATGGACTTTTACAGCGTTATTTTCTATCGTCGGGATGATACGTGACGTTATATTACGAAGTTATTGTGGTAATATCAAATAATTTTAGAAACTGTATTGTTATGTAACATTATTATTACAAGGAAATTTTAAATAACAGTTTTATTGTTACCATTCAATACCGTTAATTTTCAATAATTTAAAAAACAAATGTAATTTTAGAAAGTAAGTATAAATGAAAGAAATAGTACAATTATTCGATTATTAAAGTTATATTTATTAAACCACAGAAATCTACTGAACAGAGGAAGACAAATAAAGTGGATGGATAGTGTAAAGCATGATAATATGTATGTGAAAGGAGTGAGCGAAGAGTTGACGGCTGATAGGAACGAACGGATGAGGAACTCATGGGATGGATTTGTGTAGTTTTAAGACAGTTTACAGGATGTATAGTTTTCTAACAGAAAGCAGTTCACTAATGGAGTACAGTTCAAAGGTGGGCAATCTGTACGGTTAAAGGTACATGACCTTAATTAGGGATCTTTGCGCTCGCTCCAATTCCAACGATTTAATTTTGTTGCTCCATCCTATACAGGAATGCAATAAGTTAGGATTGACTGTGCCAACGAGATGTATATTTTGTTTAACAAGGTTTTTGAAGTAACATGTCTGAGAGTTTTAAAGGACACTGTTAGACACTTTTTGTTTGAGTGTACTTCTTTGACAATAAGAGACGTGTAGTGCACTAACAGCATCTACTGTAGACCATTTACGTATAAAACCAAATTGCGAGTCAGAGAGTATGCCAAATTTGTCTAGATAATTTAGTAATCGATTATTTATAAGTTTCTCTAGGGTTTTAGATATTGCAGGTAATACAGAGATAGGTCTTTAGTTACAGGATTTATCTCTGCCACCACCCTTGTACACAGGCGTGACAATTGCGTGCTTGAGAGATGAAGGGAATTTGCCTTGCTTGAAGCATAGGTTAGCCAAATGAGTTATTGCAGGGATAACTGGTTCAGAAGCAAGCTTCAGAAATTTAGTTTGGATGTTGTCGTATCCTGGGGCACTATCTGTCTTTAGCTGATTTAGTACAGAGAAAACTTCTCGATTATCAGCATCCATTAGCGGGAAAGATGACAATTGCTTTTTTTGTGTTGTAGTATGGGTTTGTTGTGTCGAGCTATTTAAAACCATCGCTTTAGTCAAAGTTTTTCCCATATTAGCAAATAATTGCAAAGAGTTTTCAATATTTATTAATTCTATACATTGCGTTTTATTCGTTTTTCGTTGCGTTATGTTTTTGTGTGTTATATTTATCGTAGTCTATAATTTTTTAGGGTTTTTACAAGCATTATTTAATTGTTCTCTATCATATTTGCGTTTATGTTTTTTAATAAGGCTGTTGCAGAAGTTACGGTATCTCTTATATGATATTTTTAATATTTGATTGTCTGGTTCGGTCCTCAATGTTTTTTGCATATCATTTCTATTTTTTACACAGCGTAGAATGCCTAACGTTATCCAAGCCTAAATTGCGCGTTGGCTCCATGGAACTAGTGATGTAATGGTATTTTGCAGCAAACAGTCGCTCAAATGTTAATTTTTTTTTCTGATAATACTAATAAATTTCTGATGATCACTGCATGATAGTAATTCAGTTAATTTGTACTTATTAATACTATTTAGGGCTTTGCTAAAGTCAATTTTAGTTTTAGTCCTTGCGAATGAATAAAAAATAAATTGAATTGAATTGATTGTAGAAATGATCTTTACTTCAGATAATTTCAGAAAAATCATGTAATGATCCGTAACAGTGGTCTGTATAACTGATATGAAGGCACTTATATTGTTTTCTTTTATTTTTAGTATAAGGTGATCCAGGCAGTTTTGTTCTCGTGTTGGCAAAGTATGACTGGGAAGTAAACCATGCAACGATAACATATTTAGACAGATATGTCTATTTGTGCGTTCACTAGAATTTTCTTTCATTTTAGGTGTAATATTTATATTTATGTTGGAGCATGATTTGATGGATTCTAAGTGAGAGTTCAGGGAATTTATAAGGCTTGTAGCATAATTGTTTGATGGAGAGCAAGAGATTGTATATACCGAAGATAATTAGGTTGTACATAGAGACTTGTAGACGATGATGCATGACTTAGTTTTATTTCTTGTACATTAACTTTATAGGATTTATTAATATAGAAGACGACTCCATCGCATTGATTAATATGATTTGTTGTAAGATATGTAGTTATGGATTTGGGGAATAGGCTTATCACAGTTTAGTCTATATTCAGTTAGAACCATTAGATCGATTTCAGAGTAAAGGCTTGTCAGCGTAATTTGTAGATCGGAAGTGTTGCTATACACTTCTGATGTTCTGCGAAATGATTGTTAAGTCGGTATTGTTTATGTTAGTGATTTTGGAGAAGTTTTCTACAGAAGATTCCAGAGATTTTGCTATTTCTATTTTGTCTATTTCTTGCAAAGTTGAGAGAGTGTTATCCATTAAACTTTACGCACCGGCACGACACGATGGGCAAGAGCACGTGCGGGTGGCGTGGCATATATATATATATATATATATACGCTTGCAAACATGCTAGGTGAATTGAAATTTGGAATAAATTGACCGTATTGAAATGTTGCGTAAATTAATGAGCCAACACTAAATAACATTGTTAGTGTATATTACGGAATGTTTATATTTAAATTATTTGTAAAAAAAACCCGTGCTGACATTTACCAAAAACTTTATAAAAATTATTTATGCCAATAACCCGGTAAATGAAACTTACCAAAATAAAAAATAAATAATGTTTTTGTATAGACCTATAACAGGTTTTTTGCCGAAATATTTTTGTTTCTAAATTCCCAGCAATAACAAGGTGTGACATGATATCTTTGTAAATATCAATAGAAAAAATCTGAAAAAAATTGCTAAGGTGTAACCCAGTCCCCAGATTCCGAATTTGACATAACAGCATAAACCCCATAATAGCACATTACCGAGTTTGCTTGGAGGGGTCGAATTATAGTTTAAGTCCTATACCTATTCATCATCATTATCATCTCAACCCATAAACGTCCCGCTGCTGGGCACGGGTCTCCTCCATAAATTTGGAGGGATATAGCCTACTGCACCACGCTGGCCAGACGGGTTGGTATAGGGTTTTGTTTCGTTTCCCCTCTCTTGCAGTGGATATTTTCTTCCTGACTTACTCCCTTAGTCGACTCTTACGACATCTACGGGATGGAATGGGGTGGTGACATTTGTATTCATAATCCGTCACCACACGGACAGTACCTATTACTTATACACCTATAAGTAATTAAGTATGTGTAATAATAATGTGTGGAAGGCGAAGGACCGTGTGCTATGGCGCGTGTTGGGAGAGGCCTATGTCCAGCAGTGGACTGCGATAGGC
The DNA here is from genome assembly GCA_947095525.1 of Trisateles emortualis. NCBI lineage: Eukaryota > Metazoa > Arthropoda > Insecta > Lepidoptera > Erebidae > Trisateles > Trisateles emortualis. The sequence continues at coordinate 8,130,239 of OX352740.1, read as the reverse complement.
TGATTGATTGATTGAATAATAATGTTACAAATATTGAACGCGCCGATCAGCGATCGTAGTTTATCTTCCTTAATTATTATTTTTTGTATAAAATATATTAGGTCCCGCACCAGAAAACAAGCTCTGTATCGCGGGGAACTTTACACATAATTATAATAATTACACAAACAGGACACAAAATAACTACCATTTTGTGTCTCTTCATTCATTCATTAGACTTTTTTTGTCCTGTGTGGGGATCGCGACCCACAACACACCGCGCAATGGTAAATGGCGAGGTAACCACTAAAGCCACCGCAGTCCGAAATCGTCATTTATAAAACCTGAGTTATATAATAATATATCATGTGAAGGTATAAGGAATACGTAAGTTTTATAAATTTGAACAAAAAATACACATACAATTTTTAATTCAACGCTATTCCATCCTCCAACTCGAATATTCAAAACAATATAACTGAAACATGAAAGTTTGCACCTATTCCACAATGAAATGTGGACACGTTTATTTTCTTTTGTACAGTGGAATTTATTCAGGGTTCACTGGAAACAGTTTAAGGGTCCGTATACACGATTGTTTATGCGGCTCTTTCCCAAACCACACAGTAATGAGTGTCAAGTGGTTGCGACTACAACGCGCTTTAAAATCTAATTTGTACGTTGACAAGAATGCTTTTACAGTTTCGAACTTTCCTAGCTAAGAATATTACCTTAGCAGCGGGAGTTAATATAGAGATCATTATACATTACTGGCGAGGAAATTCTACTATCTACATAGCATTTCCATTAACTTTTTGAAATGGTAAAATAAATTCTGTTACTTTATTGCTGTGTGTTGCATTCTCAATATTTTCACGACATTATCTATTGGGGAAACCAGGGATTATGGTTGTCTTAAACCAGAGCGTTTTGAATCTTTGGAATGTTTTGTGCAGAGACTATAAATGCCAGTTCCAGGTAGTTTTATTTTTACCCTTTTTTAGTTTGTCTACTTGGTCTATGTACATATATATTCAGTCCGAGCGACATCCTTTGCTGGATATAGGTCCCCGCCAAGTATTGCCACTGCATTTGGTTCTGAGCTATGCTTCCTTCGGCAGACTTATCTTCCAGTTCGTGATCGCCTATCTAGATCTCAATCCCAACAACTTCTTTGATATATTATAATGTTTGCTTTAATAATACTATTATAATCAAATCTGAAATATTTCAGATTACTTTTGGTATAAGTAGATCTAGAATTACATTCGAAAATTCAACCCACCAAATCCACAATTTTAATGTAAATAAAAATCTGTCATGCACACTAACCTTAAACATCATTGTTTACGCATCACGCGCCGTAACCGACGACTAATGAGTGTCAAGTGCGAGCTGCGTGCGACGTCGACGTCACCATTAGTGACGCGCCACAGATAAAACACGCCCACTTGTTTTGAATCTGGAAAATCCTTCGGCATTTTTTTAAAATTTATTCTTCGTATGAAAAGAAAATAATACTATATCTACTGCCGCTTTTAATCCTTGGAAAGCAATGTATGTCAATACTGTAGAAGTTTGGAGAGGGGAAAATAGAGGAAAGTTCGTTTATGAAGTCGGGCTTAAGGAGTTCGTATTACATTAATCTGTAGTGTATTTGTGATGTTTTTTCAAGTCAGATCATTAATTGTATTTAAATAAATTTGGTCCATGTAGATATAAGTAGTTTCAAGTTTATACTAAAAATTATTATATGTTATAGTCTTCTTCTAGGTTCGGCTAGTAAACCCTCAACATCAATTCATTTTAGCGTAATTGAGTAATAAACATTTTATCATCCATCTAAACTTTCGCATTCATATTATTAGAAGGACATAATTCAAACAAAGACATTTTTGCTTATGTATTTTGTAACTTATTTCCGTTAGATGCTGTCACAACCCGAAATATGGTGTGTTCAAAATTCACGTCCATAGGAAATTGGCAACCGATCTGTATATGTCGCGTCGGAAGAGGTCGTCACACATGCACGTCTCAAACTCAAAGGCGACCCCATTAAGCCTTATAAAATATTAAAAGGTATTTCTTTTGTACAATTCACTTATGTTAAATTTTGGAATATTTTATTAAATATTACATCAATATATTGGAATCGCTACGTTTTATGAATTACATTGTGTTTAATTTTGTGTGTACCTTCATAATGTTGCCAAGCCATGCATTTGTTTTTCATTTTAAAAGCGATTATGTAGCAAATAAGACTTGCCTTTTGGTAAGCACCTTATAGATTTGCAATTTGAATATTACAGAAGAAAGTGACAAACAAGATGAGTAAAGAGTTTTAAATTTGTGTATTCCCGTTCAGTAACACCCAGATACATGACAGACAGTGTGACTCATTAGGAGATAAATTCCTATTTTATATTATAACCCTGTGACGCAATGACACTTTTTCCGTTGAGTAACACTGTTAACTAAACTTAAATCTAACGGTAGGGTTTAAATTGTTGTTTAAAAAAAGTATTTTCTAATATAAATCATATGTATAATATGTATTTTATACTACTTGGGTGGCAAACAAGCATACGGCCCACCTGATGTTAAGCAGTATCCGTAGCCTATAGACGCTTGCATTACCAGAGGTATCACTTGCGTGTTGCCAACCCATTTTTTTACACCAGGGCTTTAAGATGGAAGTAACCCTGGGATAGGAATACGTATCTTTCAAAACGCATTCCTAAATGAGCGCTGGAGACCTGTACACACAGGAACACAACTACACCGCTGTGTGTAGTCATTTGGCTGTGGTCTTCTAATCTGTAAGGTGGAGGTCCTTCCCCAGTCGGGCTTGCTCGCTAGTATGGTGCCCTACCTCTCTTTGTAAATATATTTTTATTATAATAAGGAGACGTTAAGATGTCTCAAAATATAAATGTAAACTGTTATTTTAAAATTGTATACAATAATCAACAATCTTATAGGGTCTTAGATTCAAAGTCAAAAAAAATATTTAACAAAATATAATTACCAAATATACAATGCTAATGCGACCCTAAAATTTGTATCAACAAGAATAATAATAATAATCTAAGGGCCTCTGCGTGTTGGATCTATGTCCCCGCGTAAGCCTTCCAAAGGCCCGGGTATTCTCCTTGAATGATGGGAAAATACCCGTGATAAAGAGAGACATAATAATAATAATAAATCTTTATTGTAACATCAAGGTTTTACAATAGGTTTATAAGCCCTATTTCCCAAACTAGCGTGAGCTGTGTGTTAGGAATCAGTCCCTTCCCAGAAACAATCGAAACAAAAGTTACAATCTAATTTATAAGTAGGTACATCTATATAAGTAAAAATTAAGTTTATACAATAGTAACTGTTATATTATTTTATGTTATAATATACGTATTGTTTGTCTATATTATGTGTGTGCGCGCGCGCGTGTGTGTGTGTGTGTGTGTGTGTGTGCGTGTGTGCATGTGTTTTGTTTTGAAATCTATTTCACGATTAGGAATAAGTTTTCAATATCGTTATATTCCAAGTTCTGAAGCCATACTTTAATTTTATTTTTAATTTGATAGTTAGATAGATGTTTAGTTTTATAAGCTAAATTAAGTTTATTATATAGTCTAGGTGCAACATTACTATAATGTTGTTGAGCAAATTTACTTTTTACTGTGGGGACTGGACATTTATCTATTCTTTTACCCGAGGATTGAAAAGAAGGTACCGTGTTTTTATGGTATTTTCGAATACACTGATAGACAAACAACTTTCGCACACTAAGAACATCAGCTTTTTTATAGACTGAATGTGTTGGGTGTCGGAACGGTAGGTAAAGAAGTACTTTCAGAACAGCACTTTGTGCTCTTTCAAGTTGAAGCATATGTGTCTTGGCTGCTGAGCCCCATGAACATATGCAATAAGTAATTACACATTCAGCCAAAGCCTTGTATGTTTGTATTAAGAGTGCAGTGTCTGGTATCAATCTCATGTCTTTAAAAATATATATAAGTTTCCTAAGTCTAATACTAACTGTTGTTATATGTTTCTTCCAATTTAGTTTGTCGTCAATGTTTACCCCTAAATATTTTATTTCTGTAGCTCTGGATAACTTGGGACAACTACAACATAATGTAAAAGCATTGTTAGATCGGTTACACGGATAAGAGTGTGTGTGAAGCTGAAAATTTGCTGGCGAATTCACCGTGGTCTTACTAAAACAAAGGAATTTAGTCTTATCGACATTTAGTGTTAGTAAACTGTCTTCAAGCCAAGCAGTGACAACTGACATGCCTTCTTCGGTTATTTGTCGAACATTCTCCCAAGTATCACCATGAAAAAGTATAACAGTGTCATCAGCAAACATTTGTATCTCAGCACCCTTAATTTGACATTTACATAGGTCATTTATGTACGCTAGAAATAGTGTCAGACCTAACGTACTTCCCTGCGGCACCCCATACGATCCCACGCTGAAGCCACTGATGTGATTCTCTACTCTAATACATTGCCTTCTTTCAGTAAGGTAGTCCCTTATCCACAAAAGTGCATTTCCCCTGATTCCTATGTTCTCTAAACGAGATAAAAGGATTGGAATCGATACGGTATCGAATGCCTTTTGAAGGTCTAGGAATACGCCTACACATTTTTTATTTTTGTCAATGTGTGCTGTAATATTAGAGGTCAGTCTCAAAACAGCATCATCAGTGGAACAATTAGCACGAAATCCGTATTGGTTATCACAAAGTATTTTATTGCTTTCCAGGTAATTGATTATTCTCTTGTTCATAATTTTTTCAATTACTTTAGATAGGGTACTTAAAAGAGAAATCGGTCTATAGTTAGTAGCAAGAAGTTTATCTCCTGATTTATAGATGGGGCAAACAACAGCGCATTTAAATATATTAGGGAAAATACCGTACTCAAAACTTAAATTTATTAAATAAGATATAGGCTTCGCAAGGTAGTATCGAAACGTTTTTAAAATAGACGTTGTTATTTTATCTATTCCTGGAGCGCTATGCGTCTTAAGGCTACTGATGACATCAACCACTTCAATAGGATCTGATAGGTATAGAGCCATGGAATTTAATGGAGCATCCGTTGTTTTAGCTTTTTGGGCTAGAGTTTCCTCATCAGTGCTTAGCTTTTGTAAAGTCAGGTGTGCAAGGTCCAATAGATGTAAAAAACCTGTTTACTTCATCAAGGGATTCAGTGGCGGTGGCTTTCAAATTAAGCAGTTCTGTAGAAGATGCATTAGACTTATTTATATTACATAACTCTTTAATAATATTCCAAGTTTGTTTAATATAACCTTTATATTTTTTTAGTTTATCTTTATAGTAATTCATTTTTTAGAAGAAAAAATGTTTTGTTTAATTAGTCATGTTGTCTTCTGTAAAGTATAATTAATCTTTAGATACATTGCCTCATAGTATAATTACACATTGCGGACCAAGAAATACATGTTCTTCAGTTTCCATACTTGGGAATATTACCAGTTATAATAATATAGCTGTTGCCCGCAGCTCCGCCCACGTGGATGTCGGTTATCGCTGTAAAAATTCCAGACCATAATCTATCTCTGTGACAAATTTCATCCAGATCCGTTCAGTAGTTTTTACGTGAAAGAGTAACAAACATCCATCCATCCATACTTACAAACTTTCACATTTATAATATTAGTGAGGATAATTTTAACTCATAACATATTACTCATGTAAAGCCGTTTGTCCTATGGTTGGTCTGTCTTAAGCTGTGTCGAATTTCCGCCTCATCGAACTATGAGAGTGAAAAAATAAAGAGTGCACCTATGTTTGTACACAATTATATGTCCCGCGCAAATGGCTAGTCTCCTTGCAAATTGGCTGCCATAAACGAAAATGTTGTTAGGAAAACTTTTTCAGCATACCAAACAAATAGCTAGCAATCGGACAAAAAAAAAATTTGGTAAACAAAATTGAATCTGTCTTTGACATAGTATGTTATAAGAGTATAAATGTTGATACTTTTGCGCCTCGTTTGAATTCAGTCAAGAACGTAATTGATGGCCACACACTGCACTTAAAACAATTTACAGTTTGTTCATGTTTTTTCAGTATATTTTTTTCATAGTTTCTAGTTTATACTGGCTGAAACCAATTTAGTTTTTCAAAAATTGTGTTCTTTTGCAGTACTATGAGTAGTAACTAGACAAGTTTGTTAGTTTAATTACTTGAATAAATGGCCTACCATACTGGACGGTTATGGCGGCGCACATAAAATAATTGAATAAAAATATTGTTTTCAGTTTATTTTTGTGTCTATTCAAATTGTTAATTTAATATGGGTTAAGTAATATAAATTCAATAAAACAATACCTACATATTAAACTTTAAATTATGAACGGCGAACAAGCCGAAGGTAAATTTACGATGTTTATAAGTGTATAAGAGGAGAGGAGACCCGTGCCCAGCAGTGGGACATATATGGGTTGCTATTATTATTATATAAGTGTTCCTTTTAAGCAAAAGAATAAATTAATTTTGAATTTGATTTTGAACGAAATTTTCTATTCATATTTTTATGTGTATTTGAATTATGAATATAATATAATTTATAGCAACCCATATATAATTATATACCTCCCACTGCTAGATACACGTCTTGTCTCCTATATGAAGACATGAAAGATGGTTTAAGCCCCAATTCACACACGCTGGTCCAATGTGGGTTGATGCATCAGACATGCCTTTGAAATTTACATAAATACTATCGGTTGGGATTGAACTCACACCTAATATCTTACAAGTCGGTTGCCATTGCTACAAATAATTATAAATTATATAAATAACAAATATATATTAATTATAAGTTTGCCTAAAATTAAAACTGTTCAGGAATAGTTACTATAAATATGTAATCCTTTGATTTTATTTGAAGGATTTTTCCCATTTAGTAACGATAAGATTTTGGGTCCCATCTCTCCCCATGTCCTGTCTTTTGTCAGCTTAGTGACCTAAGCCAGTCTGTAATGGCTTCTCAGAAAAATATGCTTCAATTTACCCTAACGTACAAACAACAAACGTACGTAATAGAAATAGTTAGACATATTTATTATTCACTAGTTTTGACACACGGCTCTGTTCGCGCGTACAATCCCACGGGATCAGGGCTTTTCTGGACTATATTCTCTGTGCCAAATCCGTATATCCAGATCCGTATAGCCGTTTTTCCGTGATTAATTAACAAACATCCATGCATCCATTCAAACTTTCATATATGTTGATAACTTCTAGTACAAATGAGACTATGTATTCACACTGTTGACTTTCATTTAGGCAAAGACAACAAACTGTGAGAAAAAAAAATTCAAACGTACACAGGGCAATAACTGTTGTTATTGCCCTGTGTACGTTAGAATAAATCTTTGTGTGTGATAATATAAAGATAAATAGTGCGATGTCAGAATGAATCCCAATCTTAGTTTGTGCTGCAGCATTTTCATAATTAGGTGAGGTAGGGCACCGGACTAGCGAGCAAGCTCGACTGGTGAAGGACCTCCACCTTACAGAAGATCACAGCCAAATAACTACACACAGCGGTGTAGTTGTGTTCCTGTGTGTGAGTACACGTCTCCAGCGCTTATTTAGGGATGCGTTTTGAAATAAACGTATTCCTATCCCAGGGATACTCCCATCTTGGTAGTGTCAAAAAATGTGGTGGCAACACGCAAGTGATACCTTTGGTATTGCGGGCGTCCATAGGCTATGGTAAATGACATATAACTGCGTAATATTGTTTGCAAATAAGATTTTTATTACCCAGGTAAATAATATTGTTTGTCTTGCTCAACTTTCAATCTTAACTTCGTCAATCTTTCGAAGTGTTTCTGAGGTCTATAACGTGAAGTTCTGTAAAAGCAAATAAATATTAACTGCTACAAAGTTCATGTTGCAAAATAAAGTCGTTTATTTTTGATGCAAAGTGCTTTAAGATTCAAGTCTGCTGAGGTTACCTACTTTGGAGTTTAAGAGAAGAATTAATAGGGCTGTCGAACTTGTAGCTTCTTAGTTTTCTTTAAAAAAATCTTAAATAATGTATTGAATTTATTTATTTATTGAAGAAATCCAACAGCTATTAACAAATATTAGGTTAGCATAGTTAATGTCATAAAATAAATGACATGCCTTTACAATTCATATTTGAATACAAATAATATGGCCACTACGGTAGACTTATTTTTATTAAAACCATATGATAGCTATATATTTGTTATTTACGCTCCAGTAACAACAATAAAATATAACGCAAACATGTTAGTTAGTAAGTATTTAAAATATCACATTCCATAATTTCCCTGGATTCATTTCGACTGGATACGAGAATTCCTGCACTAGGGAACAAGACAAGCCCTGTTATTATGTTTAACACGGACGTATGGGATCGTTAGTTAATTCCTAACTCCGTTACGTGCAGCTTTTATAATACATGAATTTTACACGTTATGATTCATCACACACACAAAACAAGATGCAACAAGATAAGATGTATTTATGTTCTAGTTATTTTCTGTATAATAAAAAAAGACGTGTGACACTCGGGGATATTTTTTTGTATTTTTTTTATCGAAACAAAATAAAAAAATACTTTACAGAATTATCTAAATCATTTTATTTTATTCTCAATGATTCATAAAAATATATAACAATAAAAATGAATACTTGTAATTATTCCTTAAGACTCCTTATACTATAATCTTTTTCACATTAATTTTCTTTTAGATTAAAACCTCCTTACACAAATTTGACATATTATTATGGGCCGTTTAGAGAATTTGTCATTAAAAAAGTATCACCGCTGTGCCGGTCGGAGTGGGGGGTTTTAGGTTTATTATTTTCGTTACGGAATTTCTGGATTCGAACCCAAGGCCCGCGATATTAAGCTATGCAATAGCTTAAAATTTCCAACAAAATTATTATATATAAACCAATGACATGTTTGATTTCAATTTACTTACATTAACCGTTCGAAATTGTAACTACAAGTATGTATATCAGATTGAAGAGTGTATGTTAATACAAACAAAAAACACATATACTTTAATTCATCATCAATTCATTCATTTAATTTAAGTATAAAAGAACTAGATGTTGCCCGCGGCTACGCTCGCGTGGATGTCGGTTATCGCTCTGTCTATGCCTATGCTAAATTTCATCCAGATCCATTCAGTAGTTTTTGCTTGAAAGTTTTTAAACTTTCACATTTATAATATTAGTAGGATAGGTATAGTTTAACATTACAATGTTTTGTACTTATGTTAACAATTTAGTGTACCGCAATATCTTGCAGAATTAGGTATAGGACTAAGTTCCTAGTTAGACAAGTTGACACCCCTATAAGATAAGGCAGTATAAATGGCATGCTAATACGGCAGTGCGCTTCTGCGTAACTTTAAATTGACTTGTGTGACGTTTGGTTGCAAATTGTGATGTTGGCTTGCCCAAGATTCTTCTATACCTATATGTTTACGTATAAAGTACCTGCCTTACAAGGCTAAAAATTTGTTATAATTGGGTTAATTCAAAGAAGTAAATAATTAACAGTTGACAGAGATACATAGGAATATTATGACGCCTAAACTATTTCCTTTTATTTAACACCCTGACTGTTCTTGTGGCAGGTCTATTGGCCAGCGGCTAGAACAACAGTATATATCAGTTTTTGGTAATAACAAGGTACATAAAATACAACATAAATAAATAATATTAGGATTTAAGCAGACATGCTACTTAACATCGGCGATCAGCGATCTTGCGACTATATCGATGCTGCATCACATTTTGGTGACTCTCTGCATTCGGTACCAGTATCGGAATCGTGTGATGTTGCAACTGAATACAGTCGCCAAATCGCGATGCAGCATCTATTGATGCTGCATCGCGATTCTATGCGTTTGGTCGTGGAACTCTTCGTAATATATATGAAACAATTAACGGAATCGATGCGACTGGCATCCGAATGTGTGCGGAGTAGAACGACTCAATCGCCGTGTTTGGCATTTTTAAGTGTGCAGTAATAAATTCTTTTAATACAAAGGTATGAAAACCTTTAAAATATTACGCGATTTAGACCGGCCGGCTGATTCTCCATGAAACAGCGATGGCAAACTGACAGTTGTGATTGCTCGGTGACGGCACAATCTATTGACTAGACGTCAAAAAGGGCTATTTAGGAATACCGATTTTCTATCTGACAGCCAGATTTAGCTTTTTGCGGTGGCTCGGTTTTTGCTCTTACGGAATACCCCTGCCGTTGTCCATTATAGTAATAATACATATGTGCAGTAATGTTTGGTCGCAGAATTTTGCTTCTAAAAAGCGACTAAATTGCAGATAATCGATGATAAAAGTATCGTGTCTGCTGTAGCCATAAGACAATCAACCACATAAACAATATTGCAAACATTCAGCCTCAAACAGATTGCTTAAATATAGAACTGAGACAATACCATGTTTGTTTAATGTTGTGGAAAATAATAATAACTGTTACTGTTTGTGGCTCGTAAAATTTTATCCTTCGCTAGCAGTTTTGTAATATTTGTGAGAAGGAAGGTTTTATTTATCATGTGTGCCTTTTTTAATGTGTTAAATGTAATAAAAATATTAGCACGCTCATAAAAAAGCGCTTAGGTAGCAGTTATGTTATTAGTATTATGTTGTCGGTAAAACAGTGTGGAATTTTTTATCTTTTATTTTTGCATTATATGTACCTTAGCCTATGGATGCTGGCAATGCTAGAGGTATCACTTTCGTGATGCTGACCTAAATATAAACACCAGTGTTTAACGACAGAATTTCCCTGGGATATGAAAACGATCGTAAAAATCGCATCCCTAAATAAGGTGTGGAAACTTGTACTTACACATAGGGACACAATAGTAATATTAGTAATTTAGCTGAAGTTTTCTTTAATGTGGAGTTCCTTACCCAGCCTGGTTTGCTCACTAGTATTCTGCCATATCTTTCTTACACACTTCAAAACACGAGTTAAGTAAAAATGTTATTATTTCTGTTGACACAAACTTCTGTTTTAATTTGTTAATAGTCCTCCGAAGCATCTAAATACTTCTTATAGCTTCTCTTATCCACGCTCAAATGAAATACTACTATGCTTAATTAGCTTTGCGCAAGTTTAACTCGCAGATTAATTATATTATATACCGATAAACGAATTCACCTGGCTTTAAGCGCGAGTGCCTCAATCGCCTATAGTGGAATCGAATCAAAATAACTTAAATGTGAAAGTTTGTGAGGGTGGGTGGACGTATGTATGGATGTTTGTTACTCTTTCACGTAAAAACTCCTTAACGGATATGAATGAATTTTGGCATAGAGATTGATTATATTCTGGAATAGCGACTAGGCTACTTTTTATAGTGGTAACCGACATCTACGCAGGCAGAACCGCGGGCAACAGCCAGTAATATGAATGAGATCAAACGATTGCAATAGGTAATACGTATCTATCAGAACAAACTGCTGAGCGTGATGGACGGCGGCCACTGAGTTTGCTAATTGAAATGAAAAAACTTTGTTCGTCATTTTCCTTTGTTTGTTTGCCCTGTATTCGTTGGTTTACGGGTGACAGTCAGTGGATTATAAGTCACGGATCTTTAAATTGAGACTATTACGAGCACATAACAATAAGTATGCCATAAGCTGCCATCTCCTCTACTGACGAAACTAAGTAAATCCCAAGGCTGTCTGAAAAAAGTTTTATTTATCACTTTTAGCCATACCACCCAAATATACCTATATACAATGTATCTACTTGTTTATGATGTTTTATTGTTACAGTTCTATAAATAGTTGTAGTATTTATGTGGTGTACAATCATTAGGTCAGTCTATAAATAATATTAAAAATATTTAGTTTTCACAACCATTGTCAGGTTAGTCAACTGCACAAAACATACTCATATTATACTGCACAAGTATGTGCGCTAATGCAGGTGCAGACTTTATTATTTTCCTCTTGCACAGTTTATTTCTTCAATTTCACTGTTTGATAGGATGGCAATCTGACACGACCAGATAGAGATCGCTGTAAGCTCACAGCGGGACACCTCCGACATTATTTATAAATATAACGTTTTATATTTGAGTGCTTACCCCAGACTGCATCGTGATATGCCCCAAAACATTATGATGCAAATGACATTAATTAATAATATTTATCGTGCAAAAGCTTTGTACAAAACGCAGCAAAAATCATGACAAATTGTTTACTTTTTGTTATAAGCATACAAGCGCGTATTTTAATCATCAGCCTGCTAATGCGTTTATTTTCTAAAAGCATAATCCCGCACTATAACGATAACCTCAAAAATTACCTAAACTACGTTGGTTAGTTATACATTTATTTATTTCTTCTTACACCAATTAAAGACTTACAGACATCTCGCGAATTTTCTGACTTATCAACTATATCGTCAGTCAGCCATCCAAAGATCCGAAATATTATATGACACTCAAGTTAAACATATCAGTGTACTCTCACATTAAACAGTCAGAGAATAGTCCGACGTAATAAGCCTTAGGGAATCATCTAGGTGCTCAGCCACGCCCGACAGATGTCGTCTAAGTTGTCCCCTCAAGATAACTACGTCTGTTTGTTATTACACTGATTATATATTATCATGTTCCACGAGAACAAGGTGAACTAATTTTCATAGCTTAGGCTGATTTAGATAGCCTAGTAAATTAGTAACGGATCCCTGGATAAAACAACCAAAATAAAAAAAGTATATATTATATATTAAATCGTAGGCTTGAAGTAGGCTTTATTTTAAAAAAGACAACTCCCGTACTAGAGAACAAGCTCTGTGTCGCAGGGGACTTTACAAACATACAATTGCCGGACACAAATTACATCCAGACTCAGAACAACTCTTTGTGGGTCACACAAAGTTTTGTCCTATTTCGATCCCACAACCTCGTGCACAGCGGGCGCATACTGCAGCCACTGGACCACCAAGGCAGTCAGTTTTTATGTTTGAGCTATAATATTGTAAAGACGTAACCAAAATAAGAGAAGGTAGAGCACCATACTAGCGAGCAAGCCCAAATGGGAGAAGACCTCCACCTTACAGAAGACCATAAACTCAAACAACGGTGTAGTTGTGTTCCTGTGTGTGAGTACAGGTCTCCAGCGCTCATTTAAGGATGCATTTTGAGATAAACGTTTTCCTATCCCAGATACTCCATCTTAAATCTCTGGTGTCAAAAAAATGGGTCGGCAATCCGTAACTGATACCGCTGATATTGCAAGCGTCCATAGGCTACGGTAACTGCTTAACATCAAGCTGGCAATATGCTTGTTTGCGACCCAAGTAGTATAATAAAAAAATAAAACGAGAAAAGAATGAATTTGGTAGCTTTACATAAATAACATTATTCTTCTTTCTATATCTTCATTTTACATTACTTCTTACATATTTTATTCCGACTTTATGTATCTGCACGAAACGTGCTACAAAATATACTTATACCTGAATAAAACAGTGAAATCTCCTACTAAAAAATTTAATTGGAAACCGCCATTTTATTTATGAGAGGAATGCCAAACCGAATGATTTCGCAATTCATTCATTAATTACCGTAGTTGTGTGGCCACAATTAATTTTGTTCGGCAACTGTTGTCGTAGATTAAACAGCTATCGTTTATTGTCATTTTGTCGAATGTGGTGCTGGCAAATCAGTATCTGGTTTTGGAAATGAGCATCAATTTAATAATGTAGATGAAGTTGATAGAATGGGAATGGTAGTAGGTATAAATAGGTACTTAACACGTGTTCCATTTAATTATGAGTTGCGTGCTATCTTCAAGCAAATAGTATTTGTTTACCTTTTTTGCAAAATGTATTGGAATGAGGTATACGTACTTATTAGTAGCCAAGGTTCACTAAAAAAAAATATATACAAATTAAACTTGTGTACGTAACACAAAGATACGCGATAAAGTAATATGAAAACATAAATTTTAATATTTTAATAAATATAAAGTCTATTATTTTTCTTTTTTTATTTAAAAAAAAACAGACTCCAAAACATAAATATACTTACCATTAGGTGGGCCGTATGCCTATTTGCCAGAAAAGTCATAAACATCTACGAGGAGCTAAGTTAGATGCAAAGTAAATCTAGGACCATACCATGATGCAATTTTATAGTTTTATTTTCGATCTTAGTTTGAATTTCGAACAACCCAAGAGCTAGGTAATAAAGTTTACATCTTCCGAATTTCAAATAAAAATTGAATATAAATCGCTTTAAGGGCGTCATGGTACGGCTTAAGGACAAGAACAGTTTAGCGTAAAGAACTGTCAGCTCAGTGTAGAAAACCATAAAAATATTTACAATATTACACTGAGAAATATTTATTTATAACATTCAGCTAAAGGTCGGATATTAAATTTTTATAGTGAACTACAAAAAAATATACTTTTTAAACTAGTGGCCCGATCTGGCTTCGATTTTTTTTTATTACTCTATTTCAATATGCAATTTAACCACTCTATCTCTTGCTGAATCCTGAAAAATATCCTACTAATATTATAAACGTGAAAGTTTGTAAGTATGGATGGATGGATGGATGGATGTATGGATGGGTGGATGTATGGATGGATGGATGTATGGATGGATGGATGGATGGATGTTTGTTACTCTTTCACGTAAAAACTACTGAATGGATCTGGATGAAATTTGGCACAGAGATAGATTATGGTCTGGAATAACACATAGGCTTTTTACAGCGATAACCGACATCCACGCGGGCGGAGCCGCGGTTGACAGCTAGTAGTAGGTACATAATAGAAAAGGTAAACAGTTTTTAAACGGATAAAACTTTAACGGTCTTTTATCTTTTGTCTATTTTCTCAGTCTTGTAAGGTTTCTGGAGACCTAATGATGCCTTTGCCTGACCTCAACAAGATTAGGCTTTTAGTACGGACCTAATTATTCAAGCTAGACACGCACTGTTGCGAGACGCCTAAGAAGCGTTTCAAATTAGTTTAATTTAGATAACATTTAAAAAACTTCCTTTATTGTGTAATGCAATGAAGGAAGTTTTTTAAATTTTAGGATCTTACGAGTTTATTTATTTTACTATACTAATAAACAGTACTGTAGTTTTAGATGACGTTAATGCTAGTAGCTGAATAAGATTTTTGTAATTATAAATAAATAAATAAAAGACTCAAATTGTTTCTATAATAATAATAATAATATTTTCGGGAAAACTCACATATCGCTATCTGATCCCAAACTAGGCAGAGCCTGTACTATGGTAACCAGACAACTGATAAACATACTTAGATATTTCTAAATACATACATATTATAGATAAATTACACCCGGTCACAAAACAAACAATCGTGTTCATCACACAAATATTTGTTCTGGGTGAAAATCAAACCATTATAACCATAATGTTTGAAATAAGTTTCTCAATTGACAATTAAAGGATTTGGAGGAGTATCAGCATCGGAAGGTTGTCTTCTGAAGTGCTAACCAAGTAAATGCTATATTCGGTATTGTTTTCCTTATACAGCATAATGTTATAAAGTTGAAAGTTAGTGTAACAGAACTGTTGAAGTGTGTGTTCAGAAATACAGACATTTAATATCAAATAACGTGTATTCATTTCACTAGCGTCTATGGGCGCTAAATTTAAATGAGCAACACGCAATTGATAAAAAAAATTTTAGATCCATTTTTAAAAATTAATATTCACACTTTTTTAAAAATATTTTTTTTAAAAAACAACTCCTGCACTAGAGGTAAAACTCTGTGTCGCGGGGGACTTTACAAACATACAATTAACGGACACAAATGACACCCAGACTCAGAACAATTATTTGTGGGTGACACAAAGTTTTGTCCTATGTTGGAATCGAACCCATAACCTCGTGCACAGCGGGCACATACTGCCACTGGCACAAGGCAGTCATTTGCAGTTAAAAATAAATAAAACTGGTGAAATAAATGAATTGATATGTTTGACACAATGGTCAACCAATATTTTACTTCCATTCTACGTAGCTGTTGTGAATGCTGATTTAATTTATACTACCCTGATTGGTAGTTGATCAATACACTTTTATTTGTTTGCGTGAAATATCTGCATTCAATAAATTGTAATCTGCACGATTCATTGACAGTAATAATTATTTACCTTAACAAGTTGATTATATTCTCTTGTTTTTAATTCATTCGGTTAATATTTTAAAGGTATTTGAAGTGAAAACTTCTTTAGGCGCGTTGAATACTTTTTGGGTGAACAAAAATCATGAAACTCGCGTCATCTTGGGTAAGCAAAAATCATAAAACACGCGTCATCGTCACCGAACGCTTTCCATATTCAAAAATAATAATCTAGTAGCGGAGAGGAATTTTACGACGCGTATTAAGCGTTTCTCCCACCCCCTTTTGTGTTTTTTTATTTTTAGACATTATTTTTGATTTAATTGGTGTGAGGTTTGAGGAGGTGAGTTTTAGATGTAATATTGTATTTAATTATCTAGTAGCTCGACGATACCATTCACAAGTTACTTAGTTTTCACGTCTATCGGCAGTCCCCATAGACTGCCCCGCATGTTTTTTTTTATTACTGTACTGCTCTTTGCTATATAAGGAACTTTTCGTAAGGGTAGTTAATATATTATATTATGAATATAAGATTATACCCTAATATTATATGACGTCTAAACTTATTAGGGATCCAGTTGTGAAATTGAAGTAGCAACTGGTGCGGCAAATTAACAAAATTATGTTTGAGTCAATTCACAAGAAGGAAAATTACTATAGATTTTTAAGTCAACCTTCGTCCTTTAATAAACTTATTAAAGAAATCTTATTTTAATCTAGTAAAGTAGAAATTAGACACCTCCATTCTGCTTTAATGTAGATGAATGACAGATAATACAGAGAGTTATCAACTTCAAATATATTCGCAGGTAGTAAAGTACTAGACGTTGTGATTCAAATGTTACAGACTTGATAAAGAGAATAAATTTGGCATTTTTAGCCTTTACATCGATAATATTCACAAAGCAAGTATATAAGAATAAGTCTATCTTAAGGGTGTTTACAAAGACACAATTCAGGGACAGAAGGTAATCCCACATTAAGCACATTTTCTTATGGATTACACATGGTCTTGTCCCATGAGGGAATCAAACCCACAAAACTTACCACGACCACGTGACCACCTTCACCACAAGACGTGTGCAGTCAGTTCAGTGAATAATACATTTCTGTTGTTGGAACGTAAAATATCTATAGCAATCAGACATTTCTCCTTTCAAACCAGGTAACCCAACAAATCTTTTAACACATAACATTTCCCGTTCTACAAATAGATCCATCGCCTAAGGTAGTTTAAAACGCGCAGCTGGCGTCCCCCAGGGGCGTATACTAGGTCTCTACTTTGTGCCGGAACACTCCCAAAGAGACAGTTTTATTCACAGCGGTGAGTGAAAGTCTTTCGAACTACTCCGATATTTTGTTACGAAGAAATGTAAGATGCTATTTTTCTTTGTTATTAAAATAGTAAGCTTCGTTTTATACTTTGTTTTGGTTTTGTTTTTTATACTACTTAGGTGGTAAACAAGCATACGGTCCGCTTGATGTTAAACAATAAGCGCATAGGAGACGCGCTTGCAGTATCAGAGGTATCGCTTGTTATATTAAATTGAATATAAAATAATAGGAATATCCATAAGTTTATGTAAACATTTCAATCAAGATTGATATTAGTTTTAGGCAAACGCTTCTTTAACAAGAACAAGCTGAAAGAAAATCTTTAGTTTCCCTACCACGTTTCCTTCGCCGTTAGCAGATGGTAAATCATTTGATTAGTAAGTACTTATCATGTAAGTACCTAAGTATAAATTTCACCAAATGAAATTCACACCCGGGATTAAACTCACACCTCGTGTGTACAATACGTTACAAGTCGGTTTCTTTCCAACTCTGCTTTAATTAATTTAATTACCCTACAATAGCTGACCCGGTTGATGCGACGCTGACCTATCCAAGATTTTCCTATAAACCTTTTCAGGCCTCAAACATTTAAAAAAAGTCCTTTATCAACTAACAGCATAAATTTTGATTGATACTTAACATTAATATTTATAGAGTTACTCCGCCCGCGTGTATGTCAGTTATCGCAAGAAAAACTATTCGCTATTCCAGACTATCAGATAAGATTATTATAGATAATCTATCTCTATGCTAAATTTCATACGTTAGTAGTTTTTACGTGAAAGAGTAACAAATATCCATTCATACATCCATCTATCCTCACAAACTTTCACATAATATTAGTAGGATTTAAAAGATTTCGTCGTTTTCAACTTAGACTAAAACAAGCATGCAACTCGCAAGATATCGAGCGATGAAACTTTAAGTGGCTATTTTGGCTCACATCCTGTTACACGGAATTAATTGAGTACACTCGATGACCCTGCAGGATCAGCTGTTCATTTCCTATCGCTAATTGCTCGTACCGTCTTTGAATTAATTAGTTTTACGCATAACCTGGGACGAGATACTCGTATGTTGAAGGATTTATCCACAGTAATAAATAGGAAATTTGAATTACTAAGCAATTTCTAGAATGTTATAACGGAACGTTATATTGCAAATTGAGCCCCTAGAAGAAAGCTCGAAATGCAAATCACTTGGAAAATGAACATTTTATTGAATAATATTGTTTCGGCCAGTTGAAGCGGAAAACATTTTTAAAGTACAAAACAAAAGACAACAAAATTAAAATGTTACTGAGACTGCGTTTGCATTTCTATAAAATATATATTATATGAAAAATACTTTTTTAAATCTAATTAGAGATTTGGATGTATCTAAATTATAAAGTTATTTTATTATTAAACAAATAGTTTGGTCTAGTGGTTAGTATTTTGTGTCACGGTGTAAGTTATCTAAAATATTTAACTATGTAGTTCTGTGTAATTTATACGGTGACCAATCATTTGACAAAAACAAATGACAAATTTTCATTTATAAAACAATGTTTGACAAAATTTTACTTGATAAATTTATCATTTTACACACAAATTATTTACCAGACAAAACTTTGTTATGTCAAAACTTCATTTCATTTAATGGATTATTTTTTTAACATGTAATAAAGCAAAACAACGTATAGCATGAATAACATTTTGACAAAATGCATTACTTGGTAAGTATTTTATTTCATGGCTAGATTAGGTTAGGTTGGAACTCCCAGTGGTCAGGTCGGCTGGGGGCTCCACAGGCTGGTTTCAGGACAGTGGAGGCCCTCCAACCGATCTTGTCGGAGTGGGCAGGGCGGCAGTACGGGACCCTTTCCTTCCGACTGGTGCAGGTTTTGTCCGGGCATGGTTGCTTCGGGCATTACCTGCACAAGGTCGCTAGGAGGGAACCGAGTCCCGTCTGCCACCACTGCGACTGCGACGATGACTCGGCGCAGCATACACTCGAGTCATGTCCGGCTTGGGCGGTGCAGCGCCGAGACCTCGTCGCAGTCATCGGTGTAGACCTGTCGCTGCCGGCTGTGGTGCGATCCATGGTCGCCAGCGACAGGGAGTGGATGGCGGTCGCATCCTTCTGCGAGGACGTCATCTCGCAGAAGGAGGCGGCGGAGCGGATCAGGGAGGAAAGTATCCTCGCTGATCCGATCCGTCGCCGGCGAACTGGACGGCGTCAGCGCGCTTACGGGCGCCTGATGCCGCCATAGTGAGGCTGCGGGTGAGAGGTCGGGGCATCGAGCCTCTCACCCGCACCGCACGGCGGAGGGACAGCGTTCCCGGTGCACCCGGACGCTGTCACTGGAGTTGAGCTCGCGCAGTGCGGGTAGCCGCTGGGTGGACCACTGATGTCATAGCAGGTTCCGGTGGTCCATCCGTGAAGGCGGGTGTAGGTGCACAGGGGGGTTTTAGTCGGTATGCCGGCCGCCTACCACCTTAAGGCCGGAGAGTCCGACATATCCGCTTCGCTTCCCCGGGCAGGGCGGTATGCGTAAAGCATTTCCCCTCTACAAAAAAAAAAAAAAAAAAAAAAGGTCCTGATATGACGTCAGTGGTCCACCCAGAGGGGGTCGCAGTTCCAACCTAGGAACTGCGACCCCCTCTGGGTGGACCACTGACGTCATATCAGGTCCACCAGTGAAGGCGGGTGTAGGTGCACAGGGGTATTTAGTCGGTATGCCAGCCGCCTGCCATCTTTGAGCCAGGGAGTCCGACATGATCGCCTCGCTTCCCTTGGCGGGGCGGTATGCGTTAGTATTTCCCCTCTACAAAAAAAAAAGAACCGACTCCCTACGCAAGAGCCGAGCGAGCAAAGCGAGCGTACCGCGGCACCGGCCTTTATACATATAAAGAAAATAAAAGTGTCGGTTAAAAAACAGTTTTCTACTAAATGCAAATGTTTTTTTTACAAATTAATAATAACAAAAATGCAGATTTTATTTTTTTGTTTGTCTGTTTGTTGCCACTAATCTCCGCAACGTCTGGACGGAGCTGAGCTGAGGAGAACTGAGCTTTACTGGCCGATCGCTAATGTTATGGGGCGTAATTTAGGAAAATAATTAACACTCCGCGAACAAATTAAACCCATGAACTTGTTAAACTTGTTGCAAATAATTCGAGAACGGACAAGTATATCAGACTAAGCCACAGTAAAGCGTGGCCGAATTTAGCTAGTTTTAATAATAATAATAATAATAATAAAGCTTTATTATCTCCACCACATAAAACAATAAGTACAGTAGGTAAATAATATTAAAAAAAAACATACATTGAAGAGCTTAAATTATGTAGTGAAGACTGGAGCCAGCACTAGTTTTGTAACATAATGTAAAAAAATATATATACCTAACTGTATTATTCATTTTGAAAAGAATTTTATCTCTACGAAATTTCTTATATTCCGGTTTACTTATGCGTATCACACAAATAGGCTCATTTTGTATTGTATGAACACTCAGGTTGCTATAAACAAACCACGTTAGAATTCAGTGGCAAAATATTGAACATTTTCAGCTTTTTGTTCTATGTGGAAAATCAGGTGTTGAAGCGACCATTTTACTTAGACCTCGAACTATTATCTTGAACAGCCAATTTCAAACAACTATTTTCAAAGTGGTTGCGGTAAAAGAGGCCAGGTTACATTGGCTTAGTCACTTTCCCAACGACGTTTATGCTTATTGGACTGGTAAAGGATAAAGAAAATTAGAATGTATAATGAAATGAAGCTTATTAAAAAATATTTTAAAGCTTTTTGTGTGTTAAGATTGTTTTTTGGTTAAAAGCTTGAGCTTGTAAATTATTCGCAGATGTTTTGCCGTGCGGTGGTTCATCAGAAGTGTTTTTGTGCCGCGTAAAGCTTTTGGTAAAGTGGTAACTTTAAAAGTGCAGTAAAGTCTGGTATATCACATGCCCAACGTTATCCATAATCATAACTTTCTTAGAACGATAAGTATATTACATTCTGCTAAAGAAATAAAGCAAAAAAATATTTTAAAGCAGAAAATTTAGATCGTAAAACACAGAATATAAAAATAACCTAATTGAAGTAGTTCATCGAAAGATTGTGTACGCCCGCAAAATTTTCTGGTCTACAGATACTTTTTGCTGCGAAACAACATCCATGCGGGCAAAGCCAGGGGCAAAAGCTAACAATTTTTAAAAGCCATGCTTAAAAAAAGCTTAAATATTGTAGCAATAAAAGCAGCATTTGGATGGCTACCCATTAAATTAATTCGTTAATTATTAGTTTATTTTATTAACGTTTTTTCTACGTTGTGCACTAAAAACTTAATAGTTTTTAAGTGAACTTATAGCATTGTAAAATGTAAGCACAGCTTTCCCACAAGATTTATGAGGTTAACGGATGACATTTTAAAATTTCCAATTATTTTAAACAACATTTTTAGTCGTTTATTCTGCTTTATTACCTTTAATGTGCTGCCTTGGTAATTTATTTAGTCTTATTACATTGAATAAATATTTCTATTTATTTCTTACTTATAAATGTAATTAAAAACATAGAGAATATTTTATAGATAGGTACACTTAATGAGTGTTTTCTTTTGCGTCTTTCAACCTTCACCAGGTTGTCGGTGCTGGTTGCGGATAGCCGATGGACAGGGTCAGCTCAGGAAAGACTGCTGTAGTAATCCTTGTGGGTGGTTATAGTCCTTCTATTTTAACAGCCAAATTTTTTAAAGTGTGTTCGCATAACGTACTCTTATTCAATTGAAAGACTTCCACTGTCGTTGTCTTTCGGTTAAACACACTAAAAAGTAGACATTTGTATAATGCATCTAGTCTTTGCTTGCCTGTCAGTTTTGCTCGCTGCTTTACATATACTTAATACAATAATAAGAGCAACTGATAGAAATTTTCAAAAGTTTATACATTTCACTTAACACTAAACCTCAAAGCGCAAACAGCATTTTGTTCGTAAGATCTCGTAAATGAATTCAGAATCCCTACAAAATTATGTTTGAGTTGCTGCGTGCTGCTTACGTACACGTTGTGATATTATATTTTAAACTAAGTATTATAGTAAAATTCATTTGAAAATAACATTGTACAGACCTTAGCTTATTGTAGATACAACTGTTTGGTGTTAATATTAACAGATTAATGGTTTTTATGTTTCTGATTTAATACGTTAAAAACGATAATACGCAAAAAGGATTTTCATATAATTCGAGCTTAAGTACAAAACTGTACCTACAAACTACTCTAATAAATAATTAATTCATGATAAAACTAAGTAAACAGAAGGTCAGAAAGTAACATACGGGTGGGAAATCCTGAAAGGGTAATATTTGAATTTGAGTTTAATCTGTCGCCTTTGAGATGTCCCTTAAGGTAGTGGCGGAGTTATCTATAAATAGACGTAAGATATTTATCTTGAGGTCAAAGATTTGGACATTTAGATATTGATCGAAGACATCTTGAGTTTACCGCAAGTTGTGTACTTATTGATAATCCAATTTACTCTTCTATTTAGATTACCTGCCTATTTGTTTACAAGGTTTCTTATAATAATATAATAGTGTTAAGGGAAAGAGTTCCTTAAATTGTGATAATAGTAATATCTTGTGACAGACTCGGCCTTCTAATACCAAATTAGACGGAGAATGTGCTATGGAAACTAGACACTGGTTAACATATTTTATATTTCTAAATACTGGGGCATTACTCGCGGATCGTCGAGCTCACACCTTGTAGCACACTATGAATGAATATTAGGTGACTGGAGTGAAGTCGGTTTAATTTTTTCTTTTTCCATATCATACTTTTCTGAAGGCGGTATTTTAACGCCTAGGATATTTTTAATAGCAACAAGTCAGGCGTAAGCAACAATTATTCATTTCCTATTTGATGATGAGAGGTTTATCTCCGAGATCCAAGCTCCAATACCAATCAAATTAATAGGGGATCACCTCGAGAGTATAGTATATTTTTTAATCGGTTGACAATTAACCGAGTTATGGGTGTACATGCAAAAAAGAAGAAAAAACATACATATACAGACGTACATTATATAACCTCATCCTATAAAAATCCCGTAAATGATCACTGGAGATCTATACTAACGCACATGAACATAATTACACCACTGTGTGTAGTTATTTGACTGTGGTCTTCTGTAAGGTCCTTAACCAGTTGGGCTAACTCACTTGCATGGTCTTTAAAAAAAATAAAAACAAAATAGAAGCATAAAGTACATGAATCAAATCCACCGTAGGCAGAACATTGGGCGTGGATGATAACTTTTAATACTTTTACACCTGAGCAATATTTAATGTGCCATCAAAAGAGATTGTTGTTTGAAGTTTTTTGTTTTATATTTTGCTAGCAAATGTTTTAATCACAACAGACCTTAAAAAGTTACGCAATAATACAAAACAAAGCAGACCCAATTTTTTTATGAAACATAAAACATGAGTTAAAAGCCATAAAACGTTCGCTTTCTGGGGACTTGGCAAGTGATGAAAATATCATAGCTCCATAAACATGAGATATCGCGGAGCAAGCGACGTCAAACGATAGTTTCCACCAATGACTTTATCACTTCACGCTTTATTGCACTCTTAAAATAACTGACGATACTCAAATAATGAATCGAGCAGCAATATCAGAGGCAGACTTTAATAACTCAACAAATTGAGCTCCCATTGTTATTACTACTTTCAAAATAACTATGTGACTATAATACAAAACTTTTTTTAGTATATACTTTTGCTATAGCAGTGAGCATTTGTGGAAGAATCTCCACCTCGACCTTACAAAAGACCCAAGCTAAATAAAAGTCCGTGTGGTGACGGATTAAGAATACAAATGTCACCACCCCATTCCATCCCACAGTCGACTAAAGGAGTAAGTCAAGCAGACAATATCCACTCCAAGAGAGGGAAAACTCGAAATAAAACCCTATACCAACCCGTCTGGCCAGCGTGGTATAGTAGGCTAATATCCCTGCAAGTATATGGAGGAGACCCGTGCACAACAGTGCGACGTTTATGGGTTGTGATGATGATGATGAAATAAAAGTATACAGTGTAGTAGTATTGTTCTTATGCGTGAGTCTAGGTGGTCACAAGGCTAAGCAGCAGAAACTGCATTAATTGCTTATTATCAGGCGGTAATTTATTACTTTGGTGAAGCCATTGGCGATGTTTTATTGCTTTTATTAACTGATCAGTTGGATTCTATATACATATACCTACTTATAATAACAAATAACTACATACAGCGATGAATTTGTGTCCCTATGTGTGAGTATGGGTCCCAAGCCCTGATTTGGATATGCGTTTTGAAAAAAGCGTTTTCCTCTCCCAGGAACATTCCATCGTAAAGCTCTGGCATAATAAAATGAGCAACACGCACGTGATACCTCTGATAGTCCGAAGGCTACGGTAACTACTTAACATCAGGTGGGTCGTATGCTTGTTTGCCACCCAAGTAGTATTAGAAAAAGTAATTGACATTATAATTTTATACACTAACTTCGCTCTACTGCTATGGTGTTATCTCTTGGATATCGTACGAAATAAATATCTATGACCATTAGCAGTTTACCATTATACAAATCTTTTAGTGAAAACCATAGCCTACACTCGGGCAGTACGCCAGGTAAATTTTATCTTTAATAGTCAATACCAAATGATCGGTAGTGCATTCCACTGCCCATATAATTATGTCTGCCTTGCAGTTTATACCTAGATAGACTACAATAAATATTGGTCCACACAGACATTAGCTAAGCACAAACCTTAAATACCTAACCTATTAATGTCTTAATTTCAATACGAACTAATCTTTCATTAATTTGGACTGAATTAATAGTGCGGATAAGAGTTTAGGTAGGGACGCTGTCCATCCTTTCCGGTAAATATTGGATATTTACGTTAATAATTTTGTAAGGTAACCACAAAAAGTTGTATATCATTTAAGTAAATTATTTGGTATTAACTTCTACATATGGGGGGTACTTGCTATATATTTTGGATTTATTTTAAAACAACACCGCTTAGTTCAAGGCATAAATTATATTGTGTTCGATTGACACAGCAAACATAGCCAACGTATCGATAAATCTAGTATACGGGTGATAAATTTCTAAAAAAAACAGCGCGTTTTATCCTGTCATACATCGGATTTCCGTGTCATTAGACTTTGTGATGAAAAAGGGAATGTTTTCATACACACTTATGCACTACAATAATTATGTCCTGAGCTATGCGTGCCTTACTGAAATAACTCGTTTTATTTAAGATTATTATCTATTTCTTAGGCTGCCCGCCTACGTCCAATATCAGGCCGATTCGACACATAGATAATTTGTGCGTTGCGCTATTGCAATAAGTACGTTCTATGTTTCTCCTACAAAAAATCGGTCACCAATTATTGGACGAGGGGCAGCCTTTATTTACGCTAGTAATCTGTAACATGGGCTAAATATAATCAAATAGAGCTATACAGTCCTAGAACTATTAAACTCCAATTATAAGTTAAACAAGCTATCATAACTATTACAGGCTATCACAAACTTTAGGTCATCTTAGCCGACTTAACGCCAAACTTAAATCAGTAACAATAAACGATTATCACGTTGACCTTACAAAACTTACCACTTACTACTTATCTAATGCTTTTGTACCAGTAAATAGGCTCTAAGAATGTGTTTACACTATCAAAGTGAATAAGAGAGTCACCGACGTTGACGGATGGTGTTTGTGGACACGCAACGGGGGAGCCCCACTGGTACTTCGTAAACAACAGGTTTATTTATTTGCAAAGTTTTCAGAATATTATGGACTAGCGGATTACGTAGGAAGTTTTGAACTATGAATTCTATCGTGTATAATATAAATTAATTTATGTGCATATTATTTTCCCGAATGGGAAGCACTCTCACTATTCGTAACCTGTTTCAGGTTTCATGTTATATAGGGCAAGACTACAAAATCTTCTAAAACAAGTGAACCAAATCAATTATTTTTATCATCATCATCATAGTCGAAAGACGTGCACTGCTGTATTTGGTGTCTCCCAATTTAAAAACATCCGGCATTCGGTCCTGAACTAATCTTCTCCACCTCGTTGAACGCTGTATCTTCCAGTTCCTAGTCACCACTATAGGCCCTTGCGATATTGCAAGGTTTGTACATAATTAAATATGTCTTCCATCGTTATTTATTTAAAAAAATATACTCTCTCTAATCACTGTATCATGTCAGCCCGTAAACGTCCCACTGCTGGGCATGGGTCTCCTCCATACACTTGGCGGGATACTTACTTAATACCACGCTGGCCAGACGGGTTGGTATAGGTTTTTGTTTTTCCCTCTCTGACAGTGGATATTGTCTGCCTAACTTACTCCCTTAGTTGACTCTTACGACACCCTCGAGATGGTACGTATTGAAGACATTTGTTTTATTTTCCTTCACCACACGGATAATATCACTTAATATTGTAAAAAAATATCAATACACATTTAAACCATATAAATAATAATACATGCACAGGCATAAGATTTATGGTAATCGCGGGTCGCCTAGCTTCCTTTCTTGGTGTTCAAGCTTATGCAGTGTCTGGTCGTAAAATCGCAATAGACGAAAGAGTTACTATTGCATTTTTAATATGTATAAGTAAATAAACAAATCCTCGAAATAAAATAAGATATAAATGCAATTATAACATTCAAATGGACCAGAAGAAGTCGTGGGTAGCAGCCAGCAAAAGGAAAAAAGGCCAAAATCCATTTTATTAGAATTATAATTGTATCTGCTAATGTTCATTCAGATGCTTTAAGCAGATGAAGCAAAGTCGTTATTTGTAAGCACATAATTTTGCTCCATTAATAGTGATCTAATGAAGCAAGTCCATAATGTGATTCCTCTCGTTACTGGTTTGGCTTTGATCAACGATAACATCTCGGTCGTGCGTTTTCATGAATAATTAGTAACGGAATATCAGAATATGAATGTGACTTTGATTACATTTTAGAGAGATAGGACACCATGCTTGCGAGCTAGTCCGACTGGGAAAGGACCTCTACCTTACTGAAGACCACGGTCATATAACAACACACAGCGATGGAGTTGTATTCCGTGTGTGAGTACAGGTCTCAAGTGATCATTTAGAGATGCGTTTTGAAATAAAAGTTTTTCTATTTCAGGGTCACTCCATCTTAAAGTCTTGGTTTAAAGAAATGGATCAGCAACACGCAATTGATACTTCTAGTATTGCAAGCGGTAACTGTTTAACATTATGCGGGCCATATACTTGTTAGCCATCCAAGTAGTATAAAAAGAATACATGCATTATACTGTTTTAATTGACCCATTTTGCTTACACCAGGGCTTTAAGATGTAGTATCCCTGGGATAGGAAAACGTTTCTTTCAAAACGCAAAATGAGCGCTGGAGACCTGTACTTATACACAGAAACATAAACATAATAAGCTCATAAGCTAAATTCATTTTTTTTTTCAATATTGTTTACCCATTAATTAAATACTTATCTAAATTTCTCATATGGTATATTGGTTTCCGTTCCTTTTTGTTACCACTATTGTAACTCATACCAAATTGTAAATGTTATACTCTGGCGATTAAAAAGAGTGGCCCGAGTGTCTTGCCAATTCTTCTCGAGGCCCAACCCTAGTCAGCGAATTGGCCTTAGGAAAAAAGTATGCTGGCATTTGTTTTAATGACGTTCATAAGTATCATGGATTTGATCTAAATGAATAAATGAGTTTGACTTTGACTTTGACTTTTGACATACTGCTCTGTGTAGTTATTTGGCTGTGGTCTTCTGTTAGGTGGAGGTCCTTTTCCTGTCAGGCTTGCACGCTTACATCGCTCTCAAAAAGTTCTGTGTGATATATGTCCTAATAAAGCAGCTTGGACCCTTTGAATCCATCCAAAAACGCGCTGTGAGGATTGTTGACGATCCCAAGCTCACAGGCGGTATTG
Source organism: Trisateles emortualis (assembly GCA_947095525.1). Lineage (NCBI taxonomy): Eukaryota > Metazoa > Arthropoda > Insecta > Lepidoptera > Erebidae > Trisateles > Trisateles emortualis. The sequence continues at coordinate 8,101,717 of OX352740.1, read as the reverse complement.
ATCCACTAAGTCTTAGGAGAGACTTCGCCTCCTTGTGTGTCTTCTACCGCCTATACAATGGGCTGTGTTCTGAGGAATTGTTCGATGCACATCGATCGATCACATTTTATCAACGCACCTCTCGCCACCGACAGGGAGCTCATCCTCACATCCTTGCACCTCAACCATGCCGTACCGTAAGATTCCAGAGGAATTTCTTACCATGTACGATAAGGTTGTGGAATGAGCTCCCTGCCGAGGTTTTCCCAAGAGACTATAGCATGGGGTTCTTCAAGAAAGGAGTTATAAGGTTTTTAAAGGGTCGGCAACTCATGAGTGACACCCCTGGTGTTGCAAACGTCCATAGGCTACGGTAACTGCTTACCATCAGGCGGGCCGTATACTTGTTTGCCACCTTGGTAGTATATAAAAAAAAAATGTTATATTATTCTCTAAATGTTTATTGATATAACTTTTAAAACTGTATATGAATCACAGAACACCGAAATTAAATTATCAAGAACTTGTACATACGTCACAATATTCTAGAATCATTAGTTACTCACAACATCTAAGTTTACTAATTAATCCAAACCACTAAATCCTTCAACTAAGTTTGTTGACTTTGGAATTTATTAGGCGAGACATATAAGAACACCAGAACTTTATACGATTACATGAGAATAACATCGTCTAGAAAAGTTTTAAAGACATTACAACTTTTTGAACTTCAACTGACTTCGACTTTAACCTTTTACGGTGTACATTCTTGCAAACAAGTTACTTTACTGACTCAAAAGTTGATTATACTTACATGATAATTCTCTTTTTAAATCGTTCATTCTTGCTTGAAGATCATTTGATAGCAATAGACTATTGAACTTTGACTTTTATTAAGTATTGAATTCATAGACAGAATAGATTGAAAATACGTCACACCCAGGGTTACGACGGCGGTCGAAGAAACTAAGCCACACGTACACTCACAGTCAAAGTCACTTTATTCGAAATCAAAACATGGATGAGGACCATAACGTCGCGGTTGTTATCGGTAATGATAGCTTACCCACTACGCCACACATGCAATCACAATCAAAGTCACTTTATTCAAAACCAAAACGTGGACATAAACTGCTACCATGACGTCACGGTTGTTACCGGCAAGGATATCTTAGTCACTAAGCCACGCGTGCAGTCACAGTCATTTTATTCTAAAACAAAACGGTGACAATGACAATAACATGACATCGTGATCGTTAGCGGCCAGGAAAATTTACTCACTACGCCACACGCCCAGTCACAGTCAAAGTAACTTTATTCGAAACCAAAACGTGGACAAGGGCCGTACCATGACGTCCTTATATCTATTTATGTTCGATCTTTATTTGAATTACGAAAATGACAACTGTAAAGCTATTCTTATCTGATATATCGTCTTTTTTTACTACTTAGCTGGCAGACAAGAATACGGCCCGCCTGATGTTATAACTAGCGTATTGCCAACCATTTTTTTTACACGAAGGCTTCGATGGAGCATCCCTGGGATAGAAAAACGTTTCTTTCGAAACTCATCCCTAAATGAGCGCTGTAAACTTGTGCTCACACACAGGATCACAACTTCATCGTTATGAGTAATTATTTGCCTGTGGTCTTCTGTAAGGTGAAAATCCTTCCCCAGTAGGTTTTGCTCGCAAGTATGATGTCCTACCTAAACTTAATTACTTTTCAGTAATGATTCACTTAATATGCAAAAGTGTATGGTAAATTAATGAAGGGTCTCGCTAGTATAAAACCATTAATATTTGTTATACAAATAAAGCAAAGCAGTGTGCCACTAATGGCATAGCTCTAATGTCCACACCATCTGTCAACGTCACATCTACTTTTTGTACCTCTTATGTACAGAAACTGGTAGTTCTATTCACTTTATTATTCCCGCTTCTATTTGGACTAGAATGCTGATTAAGTAATTAGCGTGTAGTTTGGTCGGTTCATGTCATGTCATTATTTCAAGCTTTAATTTGACTTGCTATGTTTGCATGTAAGTTTTTCGCTGAAAAAATTGCTAACTATTTTGTGACCACTCATTGGTGTGTGATTGAGTTAAAATTTGGCTTACTTATACCATTATGTGATACCAAGTAGCTGTTTTAATGAAGCAGTCGGAGGGTAATCATAAAAAATCTTTAATAAAATAAGATATTTTTTTTTTTTATTACGATTTAACTCAAAAGCTACTGCACCGATTTTAAAAATTCTCACACCATTATAAAGTAACATTATCAGCGGTTAACATAGGCTATATTTTATTGAAAAAGAAATACGGAATTCCTACGAAAACTTAATAATTTACAATAATATCAATACCACTCATAATACTAGATCCTTAGAAGAAACCGTGCTATATGTCGTGTAATTCATAACTAGTCTCCCCACGTAACGGCTGCAGTTTGTTCTCTGAGACTTGGCGATACTGGTAACCTAATAATTTAATGTCAGATAAGATTTATGATAAATGAATTCGCAGTGATTGCTCGACTATCAATGGTATACGAACGTGTAACATTTATTTAGACGGATACTTATTAGGTTGAAGTAAATCGATCTGTCGAGTTTAGACAGGATTGTAAATATGATGGCGTACTATACCACCATAGTTTCTGCGTACCCCAATGAAGACGGGAGTGATGATGTGTACCTATGTATGTAAATTAAATTAAGTGATAAAAAATGAAGGTGCCTAAACTTGTATCAAATAACGCAGTCTTCAATTTTTTTTTGTTTTTTAATGTAGATATATCTCATTGGCTTATTCCCGCCCGCTCCACGATTTTGTTCCCTAGCGCTCCAAGACTAAAATTAAATATTATTATTATTTTATAAAATCGTTCTCAAGGGCTCCAAAAACTTATGAAAGGTTTTTTCTTCAAAACTTCTTATCTCTATACATGAATTCCCAGGAGCTCCAAAATATACTACATTAATTAAAAAAGACCCACATAATACTGTGTTCCCAACAGCTCCAAAAAAGTGTACGGTTAGCAGAATTAAAACATTTAATACTATAATATTACCTTATTAGGTAACGGTAAACATGGTTTAATATAGAAAGCAGTAAATAAAGAGATAATGTTTTCTTTTATAAATAATAGGAACATATTATTTGCTTTAAATGATGTATTAAATCCAAATGATTTAATACATAATTCATAGTCAATAAGTCAATTATAGTATTGAAACTATACTTGTTTGTCATCACAACCAACATTATGTTTAACGTTATTTGAATAGTATCAATAAAAAAAAACAGTTTGGGGTTATCACAATCAGTCTTAAGCTATACCGATGAGTATAGGCTGGAATGTGGGGTGAGACAAGGGGGGCTTACTTACACGAGCCTTTTTAGCCTGTACATCAATGAACTGATCGAGGAACTCAGCAGAACTCATGTCGGATGCTACATTGACGGCGTATGCGTCAACAACATAAGTTACGCTGATGACATGGTTCTGCTGGCCCCCTCGGCCAGCGCCTTGAATAAACTATTAAGGATATGTGAACAGTACGCCTCCTTACATGGGCTCAAATATAATTCACAAAAGACTGAGATTTTGATATTTAATGCGGGCACAAAGAGACCCAGTGCGGTGCCTACGATAAAATTAAATGGGGCCGCACTTAATGTAGTAAAATCCTTTAGGTATTATGCTCGGGGTTAGAAGTGTCATTTTCAAGGGCATAACTACGGGGAAACCCGCTCTCGGGTCTCAGACCCCCGATGGTGAAACCGGCGCCGCCGCACCGCTCGATATCCCTAGCCGCGCACTATGGTGTTGCCTTTATGCCTGTGGGCTGTTGCCCATGTCGGTTGTTTCAAGGGGCCCATCTAGTGTATAGGCGAGTCACCGTCTGCCTATTTTACATTTAGAGTATATCCCAACTTTTAAATGATGGCAGGCGACGTTTTATCCCATAATCTCATTGTAAATCAGTCCATCGAACACCCAATCCCATAGCCCAAAATTATTTGATTTCTCATGTTGCAATAGCTCTACACTTAACATAGGCATGTCATGACTATACTGCAATAGTGCAGCTGTGGCATAACTATGGTAAGCGTCTCATCCCATTTTAAATTAAAATTCTCTAAGGGCCTCTGCGTGTTGGATCTATGTCCCCGCGTAAGCCTTCCAAAGGCCCGGGAATATAATTATATATTCTCCTTGAATGATGGGAAAATACCCGTGATAAAGAGAGACAATAATAATATAGTTTATTTCTCTCAAAAAGGTAAAATACATTTGGGTTGTCTTATAATAATAGTATACAATTTGGTGAGAAACCTTAGTGAGTGCTGGAGTCTGTACTAGGTACGGAACCTGTGTGACAAATCTCCAGGCTCTCTCGTTTGGTAGAACTAAATATAATATATTATGGAGACATGGAGTGCACATTTAAGAAAGACAAACATATAAATGTATCTATCTAATCGAGGAATGAGAGTACAGTTAGATACGAAATAGATAATATATTAGGAGTGTTGTGTGTGTGTGTGCATATGGGTGTGTGTATATGTGTGAATGTGTGTGTATGTATGAGAGTATGTGTGTGTATGAGTGAAGTAAGTTTGATTATATTAATATAGTGTGCTTGTGTGTACCTACTATTTATATGAGGGTTGAATGATCATTTCAGTTTCATCATAATCCTAATCTTTCATCCAGTCAGTGACTGCTCTTTTACATTGCACCTTTGTCATGGGATACAAGATTAAGATTTTGTTTACCTTATTGTAAACATAGCTTCCAAGGTAGTAGTAACAGCGTTGGGCTAGTCTTGTTCTAACCGAAATAACAGGACATACATTATGTTTTCGACGCACAGAATCAAATTAAGAAGGGACATAAGGAGTTTGTGAGTGAGTGGTGATAATTGTGGTGATAATTATGTTGAGGATAAATAGTTTGCGAATAGTCAGGACATTACATATTTTGTACAATTCCGATGTGGGAAATCGGTATGGTAGCCTCCAACCAACCTTAAGCACTGCTCTCTGAGCACGCTCTAGTTTTAAAAGATAGGTTTTATCTGTACCACCCCAAGCAACTATGCAGTATTGAGCAAGAGATTGGCAAAGAGCAAGGTAAGTAGTTCTAAGGATATCAGAGTCAACTACGGGCGCGAGGGCTTTAAATAAAAAGATGAGTTTGCGTATTCTTGAGGCGAGGTTATCAATATGCGTGTGGAAGGAGAGAGTGTTGTCAATCTGAATTCCTAAATACTTAACGCAGTTTGTACGGGAAAGGGTAGAACAGTTGCAATTAAGTTCTGGAAGGGGATTACAGAAGTGCGCTGTAAGGGAGTGGGATAAGGAGGGGATTTTACCAGGAGACGTCAGAGAAAAAGTGAGATAATTAGTTTTGCTAGCATTAAGTGAAAGTAGGTTTCTGGTAGATGTAGGACTGAGATAGCTGTATGTGTGTGTAAGGGCAGCTCTTAGTTATAATATATCTGTATACTGACATATAATTGTTGTATCTCTCTTATAAACATTAAATGTACTTACCATCTTCAACAACGAAATCAAATTGTTTAGGTGTGAAGGGACCGGCAACTGCGTTATTTTGATTATCACACATCGTGCACGACTTACTTAAAATTATTATTTGTGAAAGATGGACGTACGCATTGCAAGGGCGCAAGGAAAAGGTGCGGGGTAGGGGTGACGCGACAACGCTAAGTGGACACACTGATAGATTTACTATTACGTTCGGGATTGTTTTGCCTACGTTACTTTAAAATCTTTGGAGCTCGTGGGAACGATTTTTATATTGAAGAATTGACTTTTTTCTTGGAGCTGCTGGGAATAAAATCTCAAAGTACCTAGACAATGTTTTGGAGCTCTAGGGAATGAAAGTGGTACATGTGGCTTTGTTTATTATTTTAATACAAAAATCCTTGGAGCTCCTGGTAATCAATGTATGAAAACATGAATTTTAGAGAACAATAGATTTGGAGCGCACGGGAATAAGCCATCTCATTATATAAGGTCAATGAATCTTGAATTAGATTCTAACATCAAAGAAATCCAAATTAAACTTATTTGAAAGTCTTTTATAATTTAATTATTCTAGCCCCAGACTCAGTTTAGATGTTGCATTGCCTCCTAAGATATCAAAAGTCTAGTAATTTTAATATATTTGTAAGAAACTAAAAGAACGTTTTTATGTTCATTGCAAATAGAATCATCAAATAGCATCAATATTTTAAAGCAGTATTACTAGATTAGATAGGTTATCATAATTATAAAAGGGCTTGATTTGGTCGGTTTATTTTTTTTTCGAAAACCTAAACGATGAGCTGAAACACGTTTTAAGTGGACTGCGATAGGCTGATGATGATGATGATTAGACATAGGTCGCCAGTGCTCGTTTAGAGATACGCGTTGTCCCATTTTAGAATGTGTGTGTTCTCGATCAAGAATGTTTTAAATCAGAATTCCATAGTTCTTTCAGCGCATCAAACTTATGACTATGGAATGAAAAATGACTCACGAATTCAGGTTATTCTTAGCCGTATTCTGGTTTACGTTTCGTGATTTTGTTTATGACTGTCTTTTATTTTAATGATTCACAGGTAAGCAGTTCCGTGATTGTGATTTACTTTGTAGTAGTTGGCAAAGTCTTGGTAGTTACGTTGCCAATGTATTAACCGATTGCCCTTGAGTTGAAGCTGATGTTGTATGGTAAGATTCAAATTCAGAAGCGGGAAGCAATTTCCTTATAGAATAATGTTTTGTTCACGATATAGATTTTGTGAAAGTATACGTCAAAAAGTAGATAATAGTGGGATATCTGCAAGGATAAGTGAATTTCTAACGGTGAGTCTATAGATGGGCAACCGTTTTTAAAATCAGTTCAAGACCTTACTGTGGCTCGTAAGATATGTGAAGTGTATTAGAGATGGATTGAAGCTTGTTTGCGCCCACACTTGCTCAATATGTGTCGCAATCGCAAGCAAAAGAATACTCTCCGTTGGGATTGGCCACCGTGACCGCGATCGATCTACAAGACATTATTTATTATTCAACTATTACTTTGCCAAATCATTGGTAACTGTAACGATTATTACATATTGGAACGTTCCTTTTTAAACGTTAATAAAACGGAATGATTATGAAGCTCATTATGAATTGTATATTGTTCATTATATAAATCTAATATTGTTACTACGTTATCTATGACGCGGCAATTAACTAACCTACTAATTACATTCTGACACTTATGAGTCGACAAATTACTTTCTGGCCCTTGCGGTAAAAGCATAAAACGGCATTATTTTTAAGTATCATCTTATTGCGTAGCATGCAAAATTTGTTTGTGCAATATTTTAAAACATTTTTAAACACAACTTTTTGTCTATTACAATCCTCTTTTCGCCGATAAAAATCATATTTTCCACAGAAAAATTAAACAGCTTCTATTGATAAAATATTTTTTTTCTATACTTCTTCTTATTCGTTTCGCTTTTGGTAGAGCGGTCGTGACCACAATGATTGTTTCATGAGGAAGAGGCTGATGTAGCTCGCCTTAGGTTGGTGCACTCATTAACAGGATTCCCTATTGACGATTTAATGAGATCTGTCCACCGCATTGGTGCTCTTCTGTGTGGTCTACTTCCGTTTACTTGACCCTGCACAACAAGATGCTCTATAGACTCGTTATTTATCCTTGAGACATGACCAAAGAACTCAAGAATAAGGGACTGTACTAATGAGACGCTGTTAAATGCAGAGTTCTTGTAGTATGGAAGCGTTTGTAAATAAATTATAACCGAAACTACGTCAAAATACGAGTACATGGTATAAACATTAGTGTGGCTCCTACCCAAAAATAATCCAATATTTGGAGTCTAGATGTACTTTGTGTCTGATAATTATATATACTATACTAGGGGTCGACGGTTGTTAGGTGTCCTGACTCCCGCGACTTCGTCCGCGTGGTTCGCCGATTTTGCAACATATCTCACTACTGCTCCGCTCCTATTGATCATAGTGTGATGTTATATAGCCTAGAGCCATTCTGGATAAATGTACTATTCAACAAAGAAAGATTTTTTACAGTACTACAGTACTTTCTAATATTAGCGCGTTCAACTAAACAAACAAACATACTCTTCAGCTTTATAATATTAATATAATATAGTATAGACTATTGAATCTGCCATGATTTAATCCTGTTACAGCGACAGGTACGTTTGTTAAAGTAAAATAGTAATTACATACCACTCGAGCTAGCTCATAATAAGAAATATTAAAACTATAGTTCATAATAAGAGATTGTTTTTGGCTCTCATATAATGTAGATATAGACAATGGACAAAGATGTTAATTGAAAACTGAGGACCCTATTTGGGTCTCGGCAGCATATTATACTTTTTCTATTGTCACTTATCTTAGATAGGAAAAGTTGATTAAATATTGTAAATGATCACGTGACCCACGCGATGATGGAATGCGTGTGCGGCGCGACGCTGGACAGTTCTGTCTCGCTCTTTTACATGTATACGAGCGAGAATGCGCGCGTTGTCGCTTCTGCGTTCCGTTCCGTGCACTTGCTTCCACCTATTAGTATATTACAGAGGTTTGCACTTATAAATTTAATCTTTGTTTCGGTGTTACATATTTTATTTATTGATTCTTTTTATTTTTAAATACAAATAAATTGTTAAGCCATTTTTGTTAAAAAAAGGCCTGCCATTGAAAATCAGCGCTGCAATATTGCTAGCAATATTGCAGCAAACAGCTGAATGGCAAACCTTTTCTCCTAACGGGGTAAAGTGCCTGCACCTGCATATACAAAAACTAAATGTAAAAAATAAAATGCTATTTTTGTAAAGACTATTTTGTAAAAATGTAATGTTATTTACCTATTGTATTTACATAATTAATGTGTTACTTTGCCCTCTTATGGAGAATAAATCATTTTTCATTTCATTTCATTTCATTTCATTAACTTATCAATCGAACTGCAGCGTCAAAAAATTTGCTTCGAGCTGTTCCCATCAGCAATTTAATATATATTTTTATGGTTAACATTAATTTTGTCGGGGATACGTCGGAAAATGTTGGACGAACTTTTAATAGAGCTTTCCAATTTAATGCAGACGCGAGTTTAAGCCAATTTTAATTACAAGCCGACGAGATATTTTACCTTGGTCGCTAGTACCAGACTCAAACTGACAAACAAGTTAAAATGAAAGTCTGAAAGAAAATTTTAAATTGCCAAAATTATATTTTTGATTATGAATCTTTTAAATTACTGTTAGCCTAATAAGGACCTAATTTGTTTACATGAGATGGGAATTAGACCCAAACCGGCAGTACCAATGTGGAACTTTCTCACTTGATAAATGAGAGGAAACCCGTGCATGGGATATACTCGTAGTATGGCTTGCTTTCCTCGTAACCGAATTCACGGTACCCGATTGCCGTATCGTTATCAGTACCGTAGCCTATGCAATACCAGGGGTATATATAAGTTGCGCATTGGCAACCCTCAAAACAGTCTAACTAGAACCCGTTGCTAAGGTCTTTTTTTTATATACTACCAAGGTGGCAAACAAGCATACGGCCCGCCTGATGGTAAGCAGTTACCGTAGCCTATGGACGTTTGCAACACCAGGGGCGTCACTCACGCGTTGCCGACCCTTTAAAAACCTTATAACTCCTTTCTTGAAGAACCCCATGCTATAGTCTCTTGGGAAAACCTCGGCAGGGAGCTCATTCCACAACCTTATCGTACGTGGTAAGAAATTCCTCTGGAATCTTACGGTACGGCATGTTTGAGGTGCAAGTTTTATCGAGTGTAAGAGGAAATTCCTCTGAAATCGTAGTTGAGGTTTTAACGTGTGAGGATGTCGGGTTACGAAAACTTTGCTAATCATAAAGAGGTTCATCGAAAACCATACAAAAAGTAGTCGCATCCATTAAATAAGTACTACATTTGTAACCTTCGCAGCTCCCTGTTTGGGTTTAAGGGCTTAGCTCAGTCAAAACCGTATTAGCATAACACCTGTGGCCTATTTCAGAGCTTATTTACATAGTTATAACGATTTATGAGTACACTGCAGCACGATTAATGTCCTAAATAAAACTCTGAAATATTTATGTACATGACAAATCAGTTCAATGACACTTTTACTAGGTACTTTTACTATCAGTACATTTATTTTTTAATGCAACTTTCGCACTAGGGCACAAGCCCTGTAGCGTGGGGGGCTTTACAAATATACAACTAACAGACACAAAGTATACCCTGACTCGGGATAATCATTTGGATCAAATCAGTTTTTGTCCCGTGTGGGGATCCAACCCACGATATGCCGCGCAGAGGTAAATGGCGAGGTAATCACGAATCAACCGTGCAGTCAAATTTCTGTTAGATTATTATACTTAGGTGACAAATAAGCATACGGCTCTTTTGATGGTATCTAGCTACTGCAGCTTCTGCATGCTGGCAATACGTGGGGTAATACGCTGTCAAGATAGGAATATTTCACTGTCTGTAGTCTTCTGTAAGAGACCTTCTCAATAAGGCTTCTTCGCTTGTATTTCCTTAACTTTATTTTACTAGCCGTTGTATATCAGACATTAAAGATTCTTTTGACAAAAACCCGAACTAATGTTACTACCACTACCTTTGACAAGTTTTAGATACTTCTAAAACTTGTCAACAAATACCAGTAAATGTTAGAAAAATGTTTCAACACTTCTTTGTTTCTTTTACGTAGTCCAACGTGACGTAGTCGTGAAACAAAGCTCTAGTATTAGCCAAAGTTTATTTTTATTTCTGTTGTAAAATATTTTTCGGGCTCGTACTAGGATTTATACACAATACCAAAATAAATATCAAAAGGAAAAACAGCAAGCTTATTTACTGTCCAAAACGTATCTCGCGTGAATTTGTACTTCAAACGAAAGTCGTTTGAAGGACAGCTTACAAAAATATTCTGTTTAGGTAACATTGAATAATTTCAACCAGATCAAGTGAATAAAATGTATGTTCTACCACAGCAAAATAACAACACACAGTGGTTGCTGTCCTGTACGTAAGTAAATGTGGCCTCATTTAAGGGAAACTGTTTTTAAACTATCGATTTCCTTATTTCATTTTCTTATTTTTTTCACTCTGGTGTTCCAAATTAGGAATGACACGCATGCTATCAGGCTTGTATATTGCAAATACACATAGGCTACGGTAACTGCTTACCATCAGGCGAGTCAAGCGCTTGTTTGCCACCACGTAAATACAAAAAAATCCTAGTATTTTCATACGTATTTTTACCTTTACCATATCTGTTATTGAACTAGCAATCAATGAACTTACAAAGGCTTAAAAGACAATATATCCAATATATTCTAGATTGAAAAACTGTTTTGATCGTCACTGTTGATGATTCCGCCGATCGCTAGATAGATCACAACACAATATGACAAAAAATATCAGTCAAATTTTGAACGCCCTTTAAAATTGTGTCAACAAGATTGATTAGCCATCCATTTTAATTAATTCAATAAGCGTTTGTTGACGTTCTGAGCAAAACATGTTTAGCGATTCGTTGACTTGATGATTAATAATTTTCGAAATATGATGCTCATTTAGGGGAACTGCTTTTAAATAATGTTTTCTATATCCCAAAGTTATCCATAACATAACTCTGGTGTTTGTAAGGTGCTGGGTCGACAACGGTACTTTTTTCTAGCCGTATGTTGTCTTGTGCTTTTTTCATTGACAATGGTGGCAGACAGGCCAAAGGCCCACCTGGGCCCTAATTCTGCTAATTTATGGATGGCTCAATTGAATCTGAATTGAATCTAAATAGCATTTTTAGCATTTTGCTAATAAATTTAAGACCAATACATGGAAAACGATTGGTCTTAAATTATTTAGTAGAATACCAATAATGTAATATCAAAAAAGCTAATAATTTAAGACCAATGTACCAACCGCTTACAGACTTTAGCAATGCCAGGGATACCGCAGCAGATAGTTCATTCCACGAATTAAAAGTATGTGGAAGAAATAAACGTTACTAGCGAACTGTACTAGATGAAGTCGTGTTTAGGTGGCATAGGTTAACCCATGCTCCGCAGTCGAATGGTTTTACTATACAAAATAATGTAATGGAATATTTTTCATTTGCATAAAATATAGATACAAAACAGGTGGAACAGTATTAAATAAAATAGATTAAGTAACACTGGTGCGTTAACGGTATTACTTGTTCGGAAAACCATATCTCTACGAGTAACAGTGTGACACGTTGCGATTTTATAACCGACTTAAAAAACGAGCAGCTTATCAATTCGTGTGTATTTTTTATGTTTGTTACCGCAGAACTCCGTCATTTATGTACCGAGTTGAAAAAATCTTTTTTGTCGGAGAGGACATACTTCCAGTTTGATCCTATTTACATAAGAGAAAGTTCTGATGATGGGATCCATGAGGAATTGAGGGAACTTCTCAAAAATTCAAAAAGTATACTATGATGAAGTAAAACTGATGAAGAAGACCACAAATGGCCACCTGAACTTCTCAATAAAAAGTATTTTACGGATGGCGATTAGATAAGTTTCCATTTTGGTTGCTAAGCAACGATTTAATGATAAAGCCTGTAGCTAGGCAACCGAACTTAATAATTTAACATGTAATCTAGCCGCGTTTGGGCTTATGAATAAATTATAAAATATTAACCTTACACTAATAGCAAAATATTAACCGTACTTGACAAATTATGTTACTAAATGAGAATAAAAAAATTGCATCGAGGCACACTGTTACTCGTAGAGATTTGGTTTTCAAAACAAAGTAATACTACACCACCAGTACCAAACGCACCAGTGTTACTAGATGAGAATAAAAATTGCATCGAGGCACACTGTTACTCGTAGAGATTTGGTTTTCAAAACAAAGTAATACTACACCACCAGTACCAAACGCACCAGTGTTACTAGATGAGAATAAAAATTCGCATCGAGTCACACTGCTACTCGATGAGATTTGTTTTTCCGAACGAGTAACACTATTCACGAAGCAGTGTTACTAGATGAGAATAAAAATTCGCATCGAGTCACACTGTTACTCGATGCGAATATTTTTCTTCACCAGTCACAGTGTGACAGGATGTAGTGTGACTCGTTGAGAATAAACCCTAGATGAGAATAAAAATTCGCATCGAGTCACACTGCTACTCGTTGAGATTTGTTTTTCCGAACGAGTAACACTATTCACGAACAGTGTTACTAGATGAGAATTAAAATTCGCATCGAGTCACACCGTTACTCGATGCGAATATTTTTCTTAACCAGTTACAGTGTGACAGGATGCAGTGTGACTCGTTGAGAATAAACGAAGTATAATACATTTTGTTACTTGTCGCTAATTTATTATTATTATATAATTTAAAATATCACATGCCAATAATTATGATTTAAGGTATTTATGTTTGGATGTGTTCCAAATTTAATTACTTTTCGAAGTTATATAATGTATTGAACAATAAGTATGCATTTGTCAATAGCATTTTTATGTCTTAATTTTTGGGTTGTTTCCAACTTAGTGAAGTACCAAACTAAAAAGATTTTGGCTGACTGTCTTGTCAGTTTATATTTTTTTTGGAAATTTGATATCCTAACTTCGTTTTCATATGGAACATCCTCGTATATTTATTGGAACTATTGATATGAAATTTAAATATGGTTATAATTTTTTGCCTGGCTTGTTGAACTAGTAGTTAGTGACCCAGATGGTGATGCAGAAGGTAGGTCCGATTTGCATTCTAGACTTTTTTAAACTTTTTACATCACTTTTTTATGCAAGGTCACAATAACATAGTATCTTTTTCTCCGAAGGGGTAGGTAGAGGCGATAGTGTAAGGCAGACTCTATTATATAGTGAGGACATTGTCGCACCATATCAAAATAAACACTTACTGCTTAATAAATACCTAACGTCTTCCGCGGTAGCTATGATTTGATGTTAGTAATGCAAATTTAATAATATATACTGTCAAGATAAAAAAGAATTTATAAAAAAAATATTTTATATTTCAGGCTTAAATTTGAATTGCTACACAGATGTGTGGCAAATGTTATGTCTATGATAGGTAGAATACAAATTATGAAACCCTTGAAGGGATAAACAAAATATAACATTTGTTTTAGGCGCAAGTGTAAAACAAATAAGAATTCGAAGGTGAGCTTCAGTTTTATTGCCCCATTGAGGAAGTTTAAAATATTGTATTAAATAAGTAAATAATAATGATGTTTGTTACTCAATCACGCAAAATTAAAAAAAAACAAAAATATTCAAATATTCTAGAAAATATCACTGTTTCTGTGGAATTGTACGCTCGGGTGAAGCCGTAAATACAATATGGTTATTTGTGAGTAATTTAATGGCAATAATGACATTTTTAAAAAAGAAAATAGTATGAATGTTTTTTTAAATCAAATTTCCAACAACAATTGTCATTAAGAAGTGTACAAAAAAGAAACTTACTATATTCGTATTGAAAAATACAATTGCAATCTACGGCAATCCGTTGAAGTGCAAAAGTTTCCTTTAGAATTTCAGATGAAGACATAAATTTTTTATTAGCTCTTTAGCAAGTTGCTGTCTTTTCAGGCATTACTCGAATAGTCTTGTACTAATGATCCAATATCTATGAAAAGACTAAAAACTTTTATCCTTTAAACTTTCACGATTTTTACACATACTAAATGATATTGGTTTCTTCTGTCAAGAAATATTTAACAATAGATGCCCGGAGTTAGGACCCCCTTGTGTTGGAGTTTATACCCCCTTATGACCTTAAAAAAACCATTTTTGTTTAATTCTATTTTTGTTTTTCCTTCTTTTTATATGCATTTTCAAATAAATTGGCTACTTATGAATAAGTTATTTTCGTCATTCCTCTTGCCATCGTTTAATAGACGGTGAAAGTAAAAATAAATGCAATTGTGTTAAATACTCTTTTAGATAAAATATCACAAAAATAAAAAAGTACACGTAAAAAATTAATACAGTGTAACACTCGAACGTCGAAGTGGCTAGAAAATGCACTCAGGCAAAAAATATTCGTGATCAGCGTTCAACGGGTTGAATCTGCTCTTCAATTACCATTTGTCTGTTCGACTATTGTCAACCGATTCGATCATTATGAATCGGAAAGAATAGTTTTATTCGCCGTTCGTAGGGTATTGAGATAAAAATGGATTTTCGGGGTGACTGATTTTAATTTTCGTTTTGTAAACGGGAATCATTAATATTATATAGTAAAGTAACTAAAATAGTGAGAAAAACTATGCTCACCAACATAAGTTCGTAGGTAAGCAATAGTTTTCTAAAACACATCGATTTCCCATAGTCCCTCGGAAAACATGCAAAGCCTATGTTGTATTGCTGTCTCATTAACCTTTGAGAGAGACAGTCACATAATAATAAACAAACACAATATCATTTTAAATCTTAAAGAAGCAAAAAAACAAAAGATAGAGAACAAATGAACGATGATGTTTGAAAAATATCTCCAGTAGGTACTAGGGAACAGGCCCTGTGTCGTGGGGGACTAAACAAACATACTCGTATAATAAATGGACAATAAGTGCACCTAGCTTCAGTTGTCTCGAGGCTAGGTGCACTTTGTGTATCACACAATTTATTGTAAATAAATAATAATAATAAATAATAGTATAATATTTGAACATAAGCGCCCATAAATACTTCTCTTTCAAAACGCATCCCTATATGAACGCTGGTTTGAATGAAAATCCTTTATTTTTATGAAAGTTATGAAAACTAATAATAATAATATTTTCAGGACAACTCACACATCGCTATCTGATCCCAAACTAGGCAGAGCCTGTACCTACTATGGTAACCAGACAACTGATAAACATACTTATATATTTCTAAATAATAATAATAATAATTTATTTATTGGAACAAAAAGATTTATGGGAATAAAATGGCGAGGTAACCACTTCAGTCAGTGAACCAATCGTGCAATCAAAAAACTATCATAAGATCCAATCGTTACGTGTACTGCTAATTTACAATAAAAGTAAAGATTGGCATTTATATGATGATGAACCACTTTTTATCGTTTACGTTATTCAGCCGGAGGCCGTGGGTTCGAGTTCCACTCAGGACAAAACTGTGTTATGAGCACGATTGTTTGTTCTGTGTCTGGGATCAGATGGCGCTGTATGAATTGTCAGAAACAAATTATATTATTATTATATTCATAAATTAAAACGAAAATAGCTACCTAATTATTTATTATTCAACACTGTGTTTATTAATTACATTTAATACAATCTTATACTGTTTCAAATTCAACAAGGCATCTTGTAAAAGTAAAATATTACCTCTCATTATAATTTCCACCGAAATGATAATAAGATAATTTAATTCGAAAGCGGAAAGGTCAAACCGAAGCATATTTTATGCGAAAAGTAGGACAATGGACATTTCGAGGTCGAAAGTCCCTTTTGCTATTAACTAAAATAATTTTAAAGGTGTGGCGAGATAATTCTATTGGTAGGAATTGTTAACTAAGAAAACAGAATTGCCTTTCCTTATTGGATTAACATTTAAGTAGACATCACCATTACTTCGCCTGTAACTTAGAGGTACAATAAATTGGTTAGTCGAGGCGCAATCTTCACTTTTCTCAACTCATCTTGTAAACGAATTTCGACTCAATTGTGCGACTGATAAGATTGATTTTGTGCTGTTAAAGTTTTGTAAGGATTGGAAAGTGTGGGCGCCAACCCAATTAGGTCACTTACTTCTGACACGAAGTACCTATACGTACTATTGGCTTCAAAAGGGTTGGAGATCTTAATAGTGTTTCTCTGTAAAAATTAGGATTCTTAATTATGTTGTTTTATTTTTTGACTACTGGATATTATTATATAACATGATCATTATTATTATATCCTAAGTTACTACATAGTATCTACATAGTAGTAGTAGATTTTTTGGAACTTTAAATAACGCACACAATAGTACTAAATTAGTACAATTGTATAAAATATTTTTTTAGAGTTCCTAATGATAGTAATGCTGTGAAAATCTTGATGGAACACCTTCGTCCAGCAGTGGAAGTCTTTTGGCTAAATAAAGAGATAAATAATAACAATAAACTTTATTTACACAGAAAAACCTAATACAAAAGATGATAGAAAGATGTGTAGTGTACATAATATAAACTTAGATGTTATAACAAATTATAAATTACAATGTAAAATATGCAAAAAAAACAGCTTGGTTTGATTACTGGTTAAGAAGTATTCCGTTTATAGTAATAATTTATAGCAATTGTCCTATACGAAAAGTATATAATAAATTCTACGATTTTAATTTTTTTTTCCGATTTCAAAATAAACAATCATAAGTACATAAATTGATAGAAAAATAGATAAATTTTTATTTTATACAAAAAAAATACATAACAAATTAGTATAGTAATGCATTAATATACAGCTTATCTATAAAAAAATACAAAATTTAGCTAAGAACCTACTTCCAACAAGAAAACCAACAGGAACATAACAAAAGTAAGTAAAACGCCAAATAGTTTTATAATACTGCACCACTTCTCTTAAAGTTGCTGACGGCGCCAAAAACCGCAAACATACCCGAATGAAACACTTGCATCTAATTAAAACTTTCTGTTTTAAGTGTAAATGGCATTTCTCTAGTGGGTGAACCGAGTGTTTGCTTGTTATAAGTTCAGTAAGTACTAAGTTGCGTGTAAGTCAAAATGTTCACCCTGAAAATTCACTTCTTCTTTTAATGTACTTTTATTTGACTGATTGTGTGTTTCAGTGGTACAGGGTTTAATTCCCACTCGTTCCCTTTATTTTGACACAAAACGGTCATAAAGTATAACAAGATAGCCTTATACTATATTTAACTTAAAGATAGACCTAATAGTGCCGAAAGCTATTGCTACTACAAATAGCAACAAACTATAATATAATATTATTAGTTGTTGCCCGCGGCTCCGCCCGCGTAGATGTCAGTTATCGCGATAAAAAGCCTATATGCTATTCCAGTCTATAATCTATCTCTGTGCCAAATTTGATCCAGATCCGTTCAGTAGTTTTTGCGTGAAAGAGTAACAAACATCCATACATTCTTACAAACTTTCGCGTTTATAATATTAGTAAGGATATTTTGATGCCTGTTGACAAAATGAAGATAATAAAAAAAACTATAATAGTTATTTTTTTCAGAATCTGAATCTAATTTGTGTCCGTGAAATGTATGTTTGTAGAGACTCCGTGACGGAGGTAGTTACTGAGTGTGTGAGTTGTCTGGTATAAAAAGAAAAAATATACATTGGAAGGAAATTTTAGTAAGCTAGCCATATAAACAAACGGTATGATGGCTCGAACAGAGTAAACTGGATACCTTAAACGAAGCATAGGTATGCAAGCTAAGCAAGTATTTATTTAGCACCTCAAAAGAATAATTTAAAAAAATCAGAAGTTATAGGTACAGGGATTTGATA
Organism: Trisateles emortualis; assembly: GCA_947095525.1. NCBI lineage: Eukaryota > Metazoa > Arthropoda > Insecta > Lepidoptera > Erebidae > Trisateles > Trisateles emortualis. The sequence continues at coordinate 8,083,153 of OX352740.1, read as the reverse complement.
TTGTGAGGTCAAAATTGAGCCTTTCTCAACTGATACAGTAGCATAGCACAGCACTGGTATTAATATTCCACAGTCGAGAATAGCCCTTCTTACAGAACAAGATGAGGATCCAAAGTAAGGATTGATAGACTTCGAACGACTTCGTGAATACCTTTTAAAGCCTTCTCGTAATCTCTTTACGGAAGCTGATTTAGTACAATCACCTTTTGTTGATTGAATCTAAGAATTTTATTGACAAGATACATAAGTAAATAAGTAAACTTAACCTATAAATATTAAATATACTTCAATATGTATTAACTTGAGAAAGGGATCAAAATTTTTTCAAACCGCTTATTAAAATTTATGACGAATAAAAATATTTGAAGTAATATAGAGTTGAAATGTTAGTAAAACAATAATCGGGTTCCCTGTGGATATAAAAATTGTGTGCGTAAGTTAAGTAATTTGCTTATTTCTATTCTGGGAATCATAAATTACTTTGAACGCTTTACAAAGAATATTAAAATAGGTTAAGCTTGGTCTATCCAAATTGTATTATTACCTACTTATTTTTTAGATCGCAGTTACGATTAAAAACATTTGATATAATTTATTAGAAAATAGATGTAGATTAACTGTTTCTTTACCGCAAAGGCTAAACCACTAGGGCTGCAAACATGATTTTTTGCACCAAGGTCCTTTTATAACGTAAGTGAGCACTAAGAAAGGATTTTCGAATATTCAACCCTGGATGAAATCAGGTCAGGCCGCTAGTTATTTAAAAAGTGAAAGATTGATTGAAGCCAAAAAATCAATTTAAGGGAAAGAAAAAGCACTAATCTGTTATCTCAAAACGTGACATCAAAGTGCCAGAGAGACAATGTCCTAAAAAAATGATTCTGAACACGTTGAAGCTTTTTGTGTCCACGAACAGTGGCGGCATCTGTATAACATCGTCATTTGTCAACTGTCGACCAGTACCTACATACTACGATGAAATGAAAAATTTGATAAAAAGAAAACATGACTAAACAATTGCCTATTTGTTATGAACAATGGGCGAGAAATGTGTTGAACGGTTACCCGTGTAATTTGTATTAATTGTATTTTACTAGTGTTGATGTTATTTTATAATATTTCAACTAAGCAGTAAAGTGTTAAAATTCTATAGGAGTATACAGGTGCTCCTTTACCTGTAGCTTTCGCCTGTAATGTAACGATACAGAGTCAAGCATTACAGTACGCGACAACACAGTGTAAAGAACTCTTAACTCAACGAAAACAGATCCTTAGACTGTGTGTTGGTGAGGGAAGAGAACCAAGAACCACTGCGCTTGATTATACATTATTTTCAGCTATAACGTTCCTCTGCTACAATCTACAAGCTACAATATGGGGCACGGGCGAGCAAGAAGTTCAAAATGAGCGTGTTACACAGATTTTAACACACGATGTAACGTATCACCGGTCAGTACATTACAGACGAATGCTCGTCAAGTCAGGGCAGTATTATAATGATGTGCTGAAAAACAAATTTGAAATTTTTCATTTTTACATGATGGATTGCTAGTAAGTTTTTTTATGTAAATAAAATCTAACTTGATTTACAATATCAATCTGTTCACTAAAGCTTGAATATCAAAATACCGACTCATTTACTTTTGAGCAACTTCGCCCAAAGTATTTTTTAATATAAATGTCGCGTTTGGTTCAATGTGTTTCTCATTAATTGAGCAACGGCCATCATTCACCTCATTGAGGGGTACAGGAAAAGAGAGATCATTGTCAGAACACTTTGATTTAAAAAGAGTAAAAAAACAGCAAAATGCTCGTAAAGGTTCTTTGCTGTGTTTAACTTTTCGCAATTTTGTTTCGTTGTTTCTTGTAATCTTTCGTTCCTACACAAACTTTTTAACTTTCGACGTTGCATGATAATATATGCATACTTCTATACTAATATAATAAATGCTAAATAAACGCTTTTGTTAGTTTGTTTGTTACCTTTTCAACACTACACGGCTTAACGGATCATAATGACATTTTGCAAAATGATAGACGGTATTCTGAGGAAACACAAAAGGCACTTTTAACCGACATCTACGCGGGCGGAGCCAAGAACAACAGCTAGTAAATTATAAAATATAACGACGGGAATATTACGGATTTTTTACGTTACATTGTTTGAAGAGCGACATGGTATGGTCCCAGTAGTTTTCTTGTAAGTGCAGCGAGTTCAACTTACTTTTTTTATATTTTTTCTATCTGGTGAAACAGACATACTGGATCATAATTATATTTTAACGACGTAACACATTAAATCTATTCGTAAAAGAAACCCAGCACTTAATAAAAGAAATTGGCTGTTATTGTTAGATATTCTATACACAGTAGATGAATGAATGTACCTATAGTATCTTAAAGGGAAAATTAGCCTTTTAGTAAAATACCTACCCTTTAGAAAATCGTTATATTCGTGTGCTTCGAAGCTTAACTAATTGATGAGGGTTGGACACGAAGATGTGTAATTAACATGTGTTTATTAAAATACTTAATTAGCATACGTTAACGATGTAGTTGTTGTTAACTGTCTCGTTGGTCTATGACTGCTGATACCGAAGTACCGGGTTCGATTCGACCAGCAGGGGTATTCCGTAAGAGCAAAAACCGAGCCACCGCGAAAACCGAGCAAAATCTGGCTGTCAGATTGAGAATCGGTATTCCGTAAGAGCAAAAGCCGAGCCTTTTTGACGTTTAGTCAATAGATTGTGCCGTTACCGAGCAATCACAACTGTCAGTTTGCCATCGCTTTTTCTTAGAGAATCAGCCGGCGGGTCGGGCCAAAAATGTATATTGGGTTTTTCGGTCAAGAAATTTACAACAAATGCCCAGATGCATTATTTATCTATAGATTTCTTGACGTTTCAATCAGGTTACACCGACCTTGGTCACAAGCTTTCTGATGAAGCGATGTTAACCAAGGGATGTCGTAGCGTGCATACTGCATACCTTAACATCTGTCCAGGAGAACTTAATGGTTGCCTCCACAGAAAAGAGAATGTTGCCTCCGATAATACAGTCAATGTGGCCGTGTTTTTGGCAGCAACAATATAAATCTCAACTATTTTTGCCGTCAAAACGCTAATAAGAATACGTAAGAGTCAAAATCCTCTTACTTTCGGTGTACTTTTAAAGTTCGTAACAATAAGTAGATGCAAATTCACATTTCGAATTTGCAAGCTTGTACAAAATTAATAAAACATGTAAAAAGAAGATGAATAAAATTGGTCAAGTCATTCTCAATTTATGACGTGACCTTAATATCTAGATTTTAATACATAAATAAATAATTTGTATTCGTCTTACAACTGCTGTGACGTTGCATAAATTTAGTTGTTAGATGCATTAGTATGTCAACGTGGTAGATAGATCGTTTGTCGAGCGAGTTAATGTTCATGACCTTAGAATGTGATTTCTGAACTGACCACTGCGGTATTTGTATTACGATAGTGAACATATATTTCTTTGATTGACTTATATAGAAAAGATTTATGCCTTATTTTATAAATTTTTTTACAAGTAGGTAAATTAAAAAAAACATAGTATAAAACAAAGTCACTTCCCGCTGTCTGTCTATCCCTTTGTACGCTTAGATCTTTAAAACTATGCAACGGATTTTTTAAAAATAGATAGACTGATTCAAGAGGAAAGTTTATACATATGTATAATACATGCATAATATAGTAGGGAAACACTGATAATTTTAGAGGATTTTAATGTCATTTCGAAAATAAACACTGTTTTTGCGCCTTCATTGTAAACGCTGGCTAAACCCTACGACATAGATTAAAATAATGTACTACAGTTATCAAAAAAGTTTTAAACGTTGTATATAAAGACATTCTGTAGTATATTTAGTATCAGCATTGGACCCGTGCGAAGCCGGGGCGGCTCGCTAGTTATATACTTCGAAGTTTGATCAGCTTTGATTCAACGAAATCAATTAATTGTTTTAGTTTGTCTCAGCTAATATAAGCTAAATTTACATCTACACAGAAAGAAAAAACCTTATGTATTTTTTGGTAAATAGATAATTTTATCCAGTCCAATTTCAAAATACAACTTAAATTTCAAAAGCTTTATTATTAAATGTTACAAAAGTTTTCATTAATCCTATATTACGCTCGAAAATAACCGTTTTTATCCCCCATGGCTATAAAAGCTAAAATTTTATCAAATCGAAAACAAAGTTTGGAAGCGCTACAAAATCAGCTTTAAAATTCGTGAACGATGAAAACAATGGTATTACTCGTACCTCTCGTATTCTGTCGGCATAAAAAAATAGAACTCCTTAATGAATTTAATCAGAATAAAGCCGTACCTTTAAGTATCGTACCTTTAATTCAAATTCTGTCCGAAATGTAGATACCTTTTTAGGGAAACAAACAACGTAGGCTTATAAAGATGGGTTATTTCGAAACGTCAACAAACCTCGTGCTTGGAGTACCTCAGCTATGTTTTGCAATCCCAAAGTAATAGGCGTAGTGTAACTTCTTTTTTACGAACCTCAATTTCATTTCAGACGTGCTTATCTCACTAAAAGGTGGTAGAACGAAGCAGCAGCTTTAAGTAGTGCAGTAGAAAAGAAATGGAGGCAAGAGCCGTTGCGTTGAGAACGGCCATAAAAACTAAAATGTATTAGTGGTTTATTTCGTGGGGGACGCAGGCAATCTCATGCTGTTGTGGTGAAAACACACTATTTATATGGTTTTACAAGCAAAAACAAAGTAATAGTGACGTGATTTGAGATTATGAGGCATGATACACAGCTTAAAGTTTCATTGTCACCGTAAAGTGATTGAGGTTTATAATAAATCTAGACTTCTGTAACTGTCTAGATAAATCTAGACTGTCGATAAATTTAAACACTTACAATTAATATTCTAAATCGATCATTTATTATATATTAAATAGATTATAAACGAAACAAGTATGTATAGACTGCACGTGTGGTTTAGTGGTTAAAGTCCTGGCTATCAACCAAGTGCCGAATGTTATGGGTTTGATTTACAAAGGAGACAAAGCTTTTTTCCATATTATTATATTAATGTTTATTTTGAGTCTACTCTGTGTCCGTAAATTGTATGTTTGTAAAGTCTCCTACAACACAAAGCTTGCTCCCTAATGCAGAAAAAAGCGGTCAATTGCATGCACCTATATGAACATATTTCTTTGACAGTTTCTGACATAAATACTAACATTATTTAAAATGCAAACGTGACTTTTATAATTCGGCTTATTACGTTTTGCCGGCTTTCTAATAAAAATGTGTAGGTATTGAATTAATTTTAACCTTGATGATGAACAACTATATTCTTAAAGCAATCTGACAAAGTATGAACGAAAGGATTTTCCAAACGAAACAATGATGTAAAAATTGGGTTCTGGATAATAAGGATGGAAATAATACGTAAAATATTCATTGGATTGTCTAAAATTATTGCAACTTACAATAGCAAGGAAATCTTAAATAAGGCAGCAATGGTGATTTTACCACTTGACTTGAATATTGTGAATGCTACCCTAGATTTTCTCAATTTAACCTTTATCTTGACAAAATCATCTTGACGGTTTGCTGTTCTAGCAACTGTACTACAGCACAGAGGTATGTTATGGGTTCGATCCCTACATGTGACAAAAATTGTGTGATTAGATATTACTAAATTTTGTAATATGACTCATCAATATAACAATCATAGAATATTTTGCGTAAATTAAAATTTTAATAGTCACTCACACTCCTTCGATCTTTTAAATTTTAGATACAAATTCATAAGATGATGCAGCGTCCCTAAATTATGATACTCTACGCAAACTTTACGTAGATATGCCACGATGTAGTCACATTGCATCGCCTGTCAAATTTTGCTGCAATTTCAAGAAACAAATTGCACATCGAAATATTTCTGCGTGCCATTTTATGAACTATTTATTCAATTCCAACTTATTTCTTTCAAGATGCACTTCAGACGAACGCCATCGTATACTTATAGTGAGTATAAACTACAAAATTCAATTCCCTGTAAATCCACATTGGTATAGCGCTCTTGCAGAAAACACACATTCCACGACGTCACTAGTTCATCTCGCCGCTAACAAACCATATCTACCCATTTTTGCTATTCAAAAATAACTTCTATTACAATAGAATAAGAGTTATTTAAACCGCATATATTTTTTTGCTAGTTTGTATTCGTCATAGTACTGCGGGTCGAGTCTTTGTTCTTGAAAAGTCGCTTTGTTTGTCTGTTTCCTATAGCCCGACAGACTTGTGGATGTGTTGTTTTGATATTTTATAAACAACTTGTTTGTTGTACCCTGTAAGAGGAAGTTATAAAAGTAACATATTTGCCGTTACAAAGTCTATTTGGTAACTTTTTGAATAATTACATGGACGTAGCGCCGACGCCGGGTAGTCGATGTCGTCTGGATTATTTTTCGTCCCGCTACGTAATGATTGATTTTTAACCGCCTTCAAAAAGAGGAGGTTATCAATTCGTGTGTATTTTTTTTTTTCTTTTTTATGTTTGTTACCGCAGAACTCCCTCATTTATGGACCGATTTGAAAAAATATTTTTTTGTCTGAGAGGACATACTTCCAGTTTGGTCCCATTTTCATCAAACGAAAGTTCTGATGATGGGATCCATGAGGAATTGAGGGAACTCCTCAAACATTATACGCACACATATAGCAATTTCAATATTTTTAACAACACATCAAACATTTGCATTCAGAAAGTATAATATAATGAAGTAAAACTGATGAAGAAGACCACAGATGGCCACCTGAACTTCTCAATAATAAGTATTTTACGGATGGCGATTAAAGAAGCTTCCATTATGGTTGCTAAGGTAGCTAGGCAACTAAACTTCATAATTAAACAATGTAATCTAGCCATTTTTAAGGTTTTTGAAATTCTGCAACTTGCCGTACTGAAGTGGCTTTTTTTGTTAAAATTATTATTTTATCGATATTGGACAAATGGTAACGTGGTGTAAATCGAAAAAAATATACAATGTGTCCAAACCTTTTAACATAGCATATCAGGGAATATATACTTCAGGAACATCGGGAGCATAAAAACTCAGGGTCTAGACCAACAAGCTCATCGGGCGGTAATACACATAAATACCATTATTATAAATTCGAAAGTAACTTGGTTTGACGACTAAACAATTGAATGAATTGAAAACATGACGAAATTCGGTAAGGAGCTAGATGGTATCCTTGAGATGGACAAAAGGTACGTTTTACCGGTATAACCAAAGCCACGCGGGTGGAGCCGCGGGCAATAGCTAGTGTACCTATATATTTGAAAAATTGGTACTACATCGCTGTAACAGCCTACTACTGTAGTAAATTTAACACATTATTATATCCAACAACATATTGCAGTGTTAAAATTGAAGGCGCACCAAAACAAAGCGAATAAATAAAATTATTTGATACCAGCGCCAAAGGACTTAAAACTGGCATTTACATCTAGTTACAAGTTCTTTAATGCTTTAGAACGAAGATTATATTTACATCTTATTTCTGGGTCAAAAGGCCATTCCCCATCTTTTGTACTTAATCTATTTTTCTTTTTTTTAATCTTTTGGTTAGTGGCCAACCTGGTGAAAGAAATATTTAAATCGCCCATATTTAGGCTTCTGTCGTGATCTAACGACTGATAACAGTCGGGACCGACTTTAAACGTGCCCTTCAAAGCACGGAGACGCTCAGATGAAATACCACTATACGGTCACCCATCTATAGGGTAACCGCGCCCTTGGTAGCTCAACCCGCTGATCGTTTACCGAACAGCGAGTGCTGCTAGCTATGAGCGCCTCAATGGAAACTATAACATTACTCTAATTGGAAAATATCAATAAAATATTTTTATAAACTTCTGCTGCAGTTTCGTCACGTATTTTTTATACTATTTAGGTGGCATACGACCTGCTAGATGGTAAGCAATTACCGTAACCTATGTACGCTTGTAATAACGTGTTGCTGACCCAAAATATTGCAATACTAGGGTTTTTTTCTCATCCTAGAATAATAACAGGTCTCCAGCGCGATGCGTTTTGAAAGAAACGTATTTCTATTCCAGGGATACTCCCATCATAAAGCCCTGGTGTAAAAAAAATGGGTTGGCAACACGCTAGTGATACTTTTGGTATTGCAAGCGTTCATAGGCTACGGTAACTGCTTAACATAAGTATGCTTGTTTACCACCTAAGTAGTATATAAAAAAAAAAAACTAAAAACACATCCCTTAATGAGCACTGGAGAATTGTACTTACTCACAGTAACACAACTACACCTATGTTTGTGTAGTTGTGTCTCCAGTTGGGCTTAATCGTTAAAATGCTACTCTACCTTTTTTTTTAATCACATGAAATCTCACCGTTTTTTTAATATCTAATAATACATCCTTTCTGCAGCCCTTCTTCGTAAGAACTTTTAACTATGCCAAATCTCACACTTCTTCGTGCACGCAATGTGCTTAAAAAGGGCTGCAAAGTTTTGTCTTCATGTATTAATATATAGATAGATGTCGTACCTATATAAATACCTGAAGAAAAAACAATTGAAATTAGAAAACAAAAGAAAATTCTATAATTAGTGTTGACCAAGACACTAGAACGTTGGTGTAATCACATTCTTATCCGGAGATTGTGATACACTCCAAAAGTTAATGTGCTAGGGACTTTCTTTTCCGGTAATAATGGACCAAAGGATGTGGTCTACAGATTTACTGCCCTGTTTTATATTTATTACTTTGATCATTGGTACTTTCCATTTAATATGGAAGTGGATTTTTTATGCGTGACTGGCTTTGAGTTGAAATTTATATCCAGTATTTCTTGTTTGATTCTTAAAGTAATTTTCCTGAAAATCTATGTCTCCATTTATCTGAAAGACGTTCCATATGCCTTTTCCAAGGATTTCACTATTGAAATTCTTGGAAAAGGCATATGGAACGTCTGGATGGGTGAAGGCAGCTCAAAGCTTAATGCTATCATTAAGCTTTGAGCTGCCCTCATCCGTCGGCTACCTGCAACTTTAGTTCACGTTATTGGAGACCAGCCCACGGTCTACCACTTTGTGGTCATCATTCCAGAACTCTTCTGCCCCAAATCTGTAAATGCTGTCAATAACAAGCATGCAACCTTTTTCCTAGGCGTCTGAATAATATGCATCAATGTTAGTCAATTTATATACTTTTAATATTATGTTCTATAACGTTAATTTGTGGTCTAACTAAGCAAGTGTGCTCAATCCAAAAATTGTCACCGTCGAGCATCCGTGTTACCTTTAAGATCACTACTCGGCTCGTAAGGGTCAAGGCGTGATATTAAACTTACCCTAAAAAATTAGGCTATCGAATATATAAATATTTTTGCAAATCTAGCTAGTGGTTCTAGAGATTAAGTCAGAAATTTAAAGAAGTCTTCAGCTTATTATACAAAAGATAAAAAGAAAAAAAAAATGCTCTTACATTAAATAAAACTTATTGAATTTAGTAATACATTCAATAAAACATAGCATGTATTCTGTTAGGTATTTCTGGAATAGAGCTTTATATAATACGTATAAATTATAATTATAATATATAAGGACGTGCCACAATAAAAGTATTAATCAAAAAATATTACCAAATGAATCTCAGAAGTATTCATAAAAATGTTCAGGAGAAATATTAGGAAAGGATTTGTTTAGGTAGTACATACTCGCTTTTTCGAAGAAAATATCGTTTCGTCGCCTTAATTATAGGGGTCGTTACAATAAGAATAGGAGGTCGAAAAAGAATATGACAAATAAATATAACTGTCATTTCAACATGTTGTCTGCTGAAACTATGTGAAAAGAAATCCTATGACTTAGAAAAACAGCAATATTATATCATATTAAGGGATGTATAATGCGTAATTAATACCTAAAAACATTTCGTTTCTCACATTTAACGGTAGTATACATTTATTATATATTTATCCATTTGTAAAACGGGTCTTGTTTTATGAAAGTTCGTTAATGATAACAAAGTGTTGAATAGAACCATAAAAGTAGTAGTAGGTATACGATTTGGATCCCTCTTCCATTATAGAAGTACTAGCTGTTGCCCGCCGTTATCGCTGTAAAAGCCTATCAGCCTTACAAATAAAAAATTGTTATATCACATTTATCTCATTCTTATACGAGGTACAGTTATACCAGTTATAAATTAAGAATAAGTCAAAAATATTTTTTAACAAATAAAGCAGGTATAACTTTGGTATAACTATTCATCCGTCAAATTGCACGATTTGGTAACAGCACCACCAAAGAGAAACTTGCAACAGGAGTAAGAGCTCTGATCTGATGATTCAATCAGTCGGGACTAACAATTATCATATGCATACTTTAAACTATTTGTCAGGCCTATACTTAGCCGGGTTTTTTTTTTCAAAAAAACTCACTTGAAAATAAGCCGTTTATCACGGAGAGTTCACAAACATAGTATTCATGGAGACTAAGTACATCCAGTTCTTCTTAATAACATGAATATACGTGCCGTATATTCATTTTCTTTTTATATTCATTTTTCACTCAGTGAGTTTGAACACCACTTAACGCGGTCTTAGTTGGAAGGTAATCTTATCTACTACTTCACACGTGTAGTCACAGTCACTTTATTCGAAACTGAAACGTGAATAAAACTTATACCATGACGTTCTTATTGCAAATTATTTACGATCCTTAAAACTAGCAAATAAAGTAGTCCATGTACCTTGCAAATTTAAATCGAAAATAAATCACTATACACTTTACAGAGATTTATTTTCAATCTCAGGTCACTGAATCATTATGGGTACATACTTCCAACTTGTAGCAATTCCATCTGTAATACCAAAGCCATTGCAAATGCGATAGTAGGCAATAAAACGGGAGCTTTTCCCTCTAGGCCCCCATTTTCCCACCCTGACTTACTACCCTCGTCTAATTGCAAGTTTCTTCTGAACATCTGCTGTCTTTTAATTAATGATCATGTCCCACCTCCCAGAGTCGTTGCGATATTTTTTAGTTGCCTCCGGTGAGACACTTGTCATTAACTTCGTTAAGCATTTATTGGATAAAAGGGTGAAGCGGATGATGAAAGATGTTTTTGCTGTTTGATAGAGGCTTTGATGCATACTGTTTAAGTTGAAAATTAAATGGTATAATAATTATTAATATAATTAAACTCATACATTTTCTAACAATATACACATACAATTTTGCATAGAAAAATAAATATAATAATAATATTCTTTATTGTACACCATATTATGTTAAGAACACATAAATCCAAAAAATACACCGAGGAGTATGTACAATGGGCGGTCTTATCACTTAAGGGCCCCTTTTCCGAAATTTACGTTTCTAGATCGAGTTGTTTTCAGAGAAATCAATATACTAAAATTCGCAGAAAAATATATAGTACAGATACATGTTTGATCTAGTGACTTTTTTGGTTAAAAACGCAAAATTTAACGTTTTGCTCGATAAAAAAAAAGTCTGAAGTTAAGTCGATTTTGAAAGTATTTCAAGTTGTATGAGACTTGGGTGAACGCAACTTTTATGAAAATTTAACATTTCATTTACTAATCGGGTTTGACAGGGATATTATTGGATAGATTTATAAAATTGCACTTATTTTTTTTTATATGAAATAAATACGTGAAAAACTGCTCGCGCGCACCGCGCCAGTGTCCTGCCGGACGTCATCGAGGGAGGACCTACGCAATTTTTGCTCGCGACCACATTATCGTCGCCACAATATAATACGTCACAATATAATTACTGTAATGTTTTTCTCTACACAGAATAGCGAAGTCAGTATGACTAGAATTTTGAATCTTTAATATCTTTAATGAAAACATTCACCTTTACATATTTATACATACTAACTGAGGATCAGAATGGCGCAGCGGTAGTGAGGCTGCCTTACGAACTTAGGGTCCCGGGTTCGAATCCCGGTAAGGGCAAATGTTTGTGTAATGTGCATGGACATTTGTTTCCGAGTCATGGATGTTTAAACATAATAAGTACCTATACATAATAAGTATTTACAAAAAAAGTATATATGTATTATATCAACTATCTGGTGTCCACGATACAAGCCAACGATATTTATTTATTGACTAGCTGTTGTCCTCGACTTCGTTCGCGTGGAAATTTGAAAGAGTATTAGGAGCGTATTCACAAAATAGCGCAGCTACAGATTAGGTAATTATCGGTCGACCTGCCGTGAAATGCGCGTGAGTGCGTGATCCTCGCACACAGGCGCACACATATGTACATTGTTCGTGAAGTATATTCGGCACAGTGCAGGGTGCGTAAACTTTATTGTTATATTGCGGTAAGATTTTTGGTGTTATAATATTATTGTTCATTTGTAGAATAAGTTAAGGAAGTTACTTTGGCATACCATATCTATTCTAATACATATTATTATTATAAATGCGAATGTTTGGATGAATTGATGTAGGTACTTACCTAAGTACCTATGGAGCTTTTTCTTGCTTGTTTCTGCCTGGGGTTGTAAGTGCGGGTGAAGCCGTGGGTGGAAACTAATGCCATAATATGGTACCTAGCCTACAAAAAAGTAGTAGATACTACTTTTTTGTGGGCTACTTTTTTGTAGGCTAGGTAGGTACAAAAAACAAAAATGATCATAATATTAATAGACCACAGCCAAATTATTTATTTATTTAAAACTTTATGCACAATCGCACACAAGCGGACTTAATGCCATAGGTATTCTCTACCAGTCGACCTTGGGTGATACAGAGATGAACATAGTAGGTGCACTCAAAAACAAAAAAAAATTGGATAAGACAAAGAAACAAATTTAAGATAGTAAGGATATAGATTCAACAATATCTAAAAAGAAATATAATGAATATATATGCTGTGGTATATATAATATATAAAATAAATATAAGTACCTACTTACATAAATAAAATTTATAAATATAAACAAAATTGTTATGAAAGTGTTAGACGTACTAATTCCGACGATTCATCAGCGAGAAGAGCCCGAATCTTTACTTAAATTACTACACACAGCGGTGTAGTTGTGGTCTTGTGTGTGAGTAGTATAAGTGCTTCAGGGCTCATTTAGGGATGCGTTTTGGAAGAAACGTTTCCTATCCCAGGGATACTCCATCATAAAGCCCTGGTGTTAAAAAAATGGGTCGGGAACACGCAAGTGATACCTTTGGTATTGCAACCGTCCATGGGCTACGGTAACTGCTTATCATCAGGCGGGCCGTATGCTTGCTTATCATAAGGTGGTAGAACATAAAAATGCTTATTAAATTTGCATATTAGGTAAAATAAAAATAGCTACCTCACACTCCCATAGATGCTAATACGCCATAAATCGATTAAGGTATAAACCTACCTACCTACCTACTACCTACCTACTACCTACCTACTACCTACCTACTACCTACCTACTACCTACCTACTACCTACCTACTACCTACCTACTACCTACCTACTACCTACCTACTACCTACCTACTACCTACCTACTACCTACCTACTACCTACCTACTACCTACCTACTACCTACCTACTACCTACCTACTACCTACCTACTACCTACCTACTACCTACCTACTACCTACCTACTACCTACCTACTACCTACCTACTACCTACCTACTACCTACCTACTACCTACCTACTACCTACCTACTACCTACCTACTACCTACCTACTACCTACCTACTACCTACCTACTACCTACCTACTACCTACCTACTACCTACCTACTACCTACCTACTACCTACCTACTACCTACCTACTACCTACCTACTACCTACCTACTACCTACCTACTACCTACCTACTACCTACCTACTACCTACCTACTACCTACCTACTACCTACCTACTACCTACCTACTACCTACCTACTACCTACCTACTACCTACCTACTACCTACCTACTACCTACCTACTACCTACCTACTACCTACCTACTACCTACCTACTACCTACCTACTACCTACCTACTACCTACCTACTACCTACCTACTACCTACCTACTACCTACCTACTACCTACCTACTACCTACCTACTACCTACCTACTACCTACCTACTACCTACCTACTACCTACCTACTACCTACCTACTACCTACCTACTACCTACCTACTACCTACCTACTACCTACCTACTACCTACCTACTACCTACCTACTACCTACCTACTACCTACCTACTACCTACCTACTACCTACCTACTACCTACCTACTACCTACCTACTACCTACCTACTACCTACCTACTACCTACCTACTACCTACCTACTACCTACCTACTACCTACCTACTACCTACCTACTACCTACCTACTACCTACCTACTACCTACCTACTACCTACCTACTACCTACCTACTACCTACCTACTACCTACCTACTACCTACCTACTACCTACCTACTACCTACCTACTACCTACCTACTACCTACCTACTACCTACCTACTACCTACCTACTACCTACCTACTACCTACCTACTACCTACCTACTACCTACCTACTACCTACCTACTACCTACCTACTACCTACCTACTACGTAGTACTACGTACGTAGTAGGTAGGTAGTAGGTAGGTAGTAGGTAGGTAGTAGGTAGGTAGTAGGTAGGTAGTAGGTAGGTAGTAGGTAGGTAGTAGGTAGGTAGTAGGTAGGTAGTAGGTAGGTAGTAGGTAGGTAGGCTACTACCTACCTACTACCTACCTACTACCTACCTACTACCTACCTACTACGTAGTAGGTAGGTAGTAGGTAGGTAGTAGGTAGGTAGTAGGTAGGTAGTAGGTAGGTAGTAGGTAGGTAGTAGGTAGGTAGTAGGTAGGTAGTAGGTAGGTAGTAGGTAGGTAGTAGGTAGGTAGTAGGTAGGTAGTAGGTAGGTAGTAGGTAGGTAGTAGGTAGGTAGTAGGTAGGTAGTAGGTAGGTAGTAGGTAGGTAGTAGGTAGGTAGTAGGTAGGTAGTAGGTAGGTAGTAGGTAGGTAGTAGGTAGGTAGTAGGTAGGTAGGTAGGTTTATACCTTAATCGATTTATGGCGTATTAGCATCTATGGGAGTGTGAGGTAGCTATTTTTATTTTACCGATCCATTTTCTAGTCTTTCACCTTCATAGTCTCATGGCAAGGCCACAGATTACTAAATAGTTACTACGTAACAAGGCTCCTATGACCGGAAAGAGATCAGGCGGTTGACTGCTTTACGTGCTACCTGAGACATTGACAGGCATCATGTTTAAGAAAATAGTCATCATCACAAACCATAAACATCCCACTGATGGGCACAGGTCTCCTCCATATACTTGGAGGGATATTAGCCTACTATACCACGCTGGCCAGACGGGTTGGTATAGGGTTTAATTTACAGTTTTCCCTCTCTTGCAGTGGATATTGTCTCCAAAACTTACTCCCTTAGTCGACTCTTACGACACCCTTGGGATGGAATGGGCCGGTGACATTTGTATTCCTAATCCGTCACCACACGGACCAAGAAAATTGTCACCTATCTATAAATTCACCGCGGCTAGCTAACGATCTATCGATCCAAGTTGCTAGTACTTAGCGACGAGCTCTTCTAGCGTCATATTGTAGTAGTAGGTAGTACAATGTGTGCTGATCATAAGAGTTCAAAGTGGCCTTCAAAGAACTAAGTGTCTCATATTTTACTGGTACAAGCCTTACTTAAGATCGTTCGATCTTCATTACTAAAGACGCTCGTAGTTAATTGCCAATACTCTAGCTAAGTGCCCCTATTTAGTCGCGGTACGTTTAGATTAATATCTTTATAGTGTCTCATAGTTTTACAATAATTCTCAAAGTTTATATTATAACTAAGTCATATTCTATGCTTCTTCTTATCGTTTGATTAGTGGCCAACCAGGACAGAGGTCTAAATATGGGCAATCTAAATAACTCTGTCACCAGGTTGGCCACTAAACAAACGATAAGAAGAAGAAAGAAAGACGACGGTTACCAGTAGGGACCGACTTTTAACGTGCCCTCCAACGGACGGAGATGCTTAGATAAAATTACATTTTGCGGTCACCCCATCAACATACCTCTACACGTCTAAACGGCTGAACGGATCCTAATGAATTTTGGCAAGGAGATAGATGATATCCTGGGGCAAGACAAAGGGTAGATTTTTATGGCAATAACGGATATCCACGCAGGTGGAGCTGCAGGCAACAGCTAGTATTAATTTATTTTGACCAGTTGTCTGGCTGCCATAGTACAGGTTCTGCCTAGTTTAGCGTAAGAAGGTCGTGTGATAGTTGTCCAAGAATATTATTTTCAGCATGTATTTAATTTTTCTGTCCATAACTTACCTTAACCTATACCGAGATTTTTATTTCCCGACACCTATGTCCACCTAATCCTTACAGCCAATGCAGAATGCACATATCGGATTTAAAGCTTAAGTCTACGATAGACATTTTTATTTCTACCTTGATATTGGACAGCTAGATGCAAATAGAAACGGAACCCGCTTACCTCATGCAGTAGTACTATTTACTTCGTTATATAGTTTTTTGATACCCTAGTACATATAAACGTATAATGTGGACTTATTCTTAACCGACGTCAAAAAAAGAGAAGGTTCCCAATTCGACTGTTTGTTTTTAATGTGTGTTTGTTACGCAATCATTTCGCGTATTTGGGTTTATTTTTATGTTTTTTTTTGTTTGATTGGTCATATTTCAGAGGTGCCATATAAATTTTATCGAAATTGATTCAGCACTTATTGAGAAAATCAAAACAAAAAGAAATCAACCTAATAACTGAAAAATATAAAATAAAACAATTAAACTGACTTTAAAAAGCTAAAAATAACCGAATACTGATTGAAGTATGCGCTACTTAGCGTAGCTTCAATCTATATTAAGATATTTTCCGCTTTTTGATGTCGGTTTTTTTATCTCAGTGACATTAGCATCTCTATTGTTTTTTTGCATGTCAGTCTACCGTAATCATTAAATACCTCTCTTCAATAAAATTGGGTATTCTGCGATCTGTATTTAGATAAAGATCATTCAGAAAACATTGACATGCTATTATTCGTAAGCTAGTCTACTGTTATAAAACCGTTTTGAGTCAATGTCGTGTCTCTCTGTCTTATCTCTAAATAATTGTTTTTAATATTCATATTTTACGTCTATTTATTTTGAAAATAATAGTCAAATATAACAAGCTTTTTTTCCATGATTCAATTATAATGAACTTTAGAATATTTTCTAGAACAGAAAGTTGGCCGTTTTCTGGACGTCTAAAATGAAAACAAAGGAACTAAAACGCACTTTCCGTACGCTATTGACAGCTAATAGCCAGACTCAGATAAGATGAAAAGATAATCGTCTCTTGGCTACTACTTTACATTTCATACTTACCAGACAATCAGAATCAGTACAATGGATAAAATGAGCCTCTGCTTCTTTTTAGCCTCAGGTACGACTTTGTGATGGAAATAGACTTCTAAAAGTACAAGAAAAAGATCCTTTGCAAAGTCCTACTACCGTTATAAAACTGGTCTTAGAGCAGTAAATTGTTTTTGTGCCTTTAGGCGGTTTGCATCGTCTGGAGCAAGTAGGGTCGGGAACTATTAAGCGGTTGCCATCTCCTTTAAGTGTTACTTGTGAACATGTAACACAGCGCAGCATGGCTTCTATCCGTAAATTTTCAAAGATGTAGACATTTTATTACTGTTGAAAAATCGTAATAAAAATAGCTATTATCTAGAAAAATCTTGAACTTAAATCTCAGTGGTGTCGACGAAATAATTTCTTTGGCACCAGCTGCAGAATTCTTTTATCGCAAAAATGGCACAAAGGGGGATAGTAACTCTGACTACAAAGAATTAAATGGATAATAAGACGAACTGCTCAAAGCATTTTCAGAAAACGAGAATATTTTTATTTGAGTGACGTCTTAGTAAAAATATTATATTATGTTTATTAGAAATCAATCTTTGATTCTTCTTTATCTGATAAGATTTCACGCAATATCACCATAAATTGAAAGATTCAACCATTCCAGATCAGTGAACTAATATAACCAAAGGTTGTTGAGAGAACCGAGAGTATCTTCGAGATGGCTCTCAGGCTATTGGGACCATATTTTAGTGTAGGACCCTCAATTACAACAGGTGCGCAAAGGGATACAAGAAAGTTATTTGTAGCGCAGAAATATTTATTTTTCCCTTTAAAAATACTCAAGAAAGTGGAATGGAGATTGGATTTATTTTGATACGAAGTTACGAGAGTCTTGAGATTTATAAAGTGTGTGTTCAAAAAAAATTGAGATATTATTTGCTTTAATAACATTTGCTGAATAAACCCGTGATGTCTGCATTACAGTATCTCAAGTCATTGCTTTACTTAAGACTAAAATCTGGTCTTAATGTTGCCTTTTCAGCCTATTGTGTTCGCCGTGAAGGCTCAATTCATACTGGCTTTAACGGCTTTTAACAAACTCAAGAAACTAGAAGCTTTTAACCGGAGAGGAAGTGAGATGGAATTGTTGCATGTTACGGGTAGCTTCGTGTTGTAGAAAACAACTAAAAATAACAGCGCGTTGCAAGATATATGATGATGAATTTTAAGTACTGACGATGAGCTAGCTGGAAAATTTTACTATTTTCCTTAAGAAAGAATTGCATTCTAATTTTTTACAAAGATTAATTAGCATATTATAACTCAACTGATAATAAGCAGTAACCGTGACTTAGAACAATACTTGAAACAATAGTTTCTGTTGCAATTAATAAACTTCTTCTTTAAATATAAAGCTACATTTATTCACATACTTTTATACCATACTATTCTCTACAAAACCATCAACAATTTTTAAACATTTTAAGTTTTCTCCGAGACAAACAATATTATGGGTCCCATTACTGGTAATCGCATCTGTTTCGTCGACGGTGAGCCGTGCACATTGTTCCACGGTTCCATCCACCTTTATCTCTGCTCAATTACGTTGAAGCTCAGATATTCGCTCACCGCTTGTCTTTGTTTTGCTTTCTTAGTCGTGTAATTGCACTTTTAGTTTTAAATATTTATGTTAAAGATAATCGTTTATGTTTCGTTTTCATATTTGAATCAGAATCCGAAAATTGCCACATAAAGTTATTAGTTCTAACATTATAGTACCATCGGAATATAAAAGTAAAGAAATATGGTATACCTGTGTTTGTATAAAAACTTATATACGTAGCTAATATTGTTACGACGCACAGGTTGGCCCTAAAAACTACCGCTATCTGAAAACAATAGCTATTCATAAAGTGTCTCGAACAATACAGAAAAAACATCATAAAGAAAACAAAGGATGAATAGCGGTCGAACGGAACGTGCGAATATGAACCTTAGCGTATAGGCGCAAGGTTTATGGCACTTAGCACGGTGACTTGTTTACATCATGAATGAACGTTCGAGTAACGGGTTTCTACGTAAAGACGTTACTATAACTTACTACGATCCTCGCGTATATTCTCGATTCCGTGGCTAGTTATATATAAAGGGCTGACGTGCGGCGGACAGTCAGTCTTGGTTGAAGAGTCTTAGTTGAGTCTTCGTGGAGAAGTCAACGAGTCTACACTCAGCGATACAGGCGATATATTGGGACGATATTGGAAGACTTTAGTGAAGTGTTTTGTGTTATAGTGAAGAGTTAAGTGAGTGAACTGTTAT
The DNA here is from genome assembly GCA_947095525.1 of Trisateles emortualis. NCBI lineage: Eukaryota > Metazoa > Arthropoda > Insecta > Lepidoptera > Erebidae > Trisateles > Trisateles emortualis. The sequence goes on along the minus strand of OX352740.1, from coordinate 8,063,383 downwards.
AGTGTGAAATTGTGTTTACGGTGTATTGTAAGTGACATTGTGTGTTTTGTGCTGAAGTGCTAATATACTCGTTATCGCGTAACCTGGCATTTTAATCGAACCCTATCCTGACAAGTAACTATTGTTGTCGTCATTGAACATAACAATTAGTGTCAGCGGCAGTTCGTAACATTGGTCTCAGAGCTGGGACGTAACAATATATTATATCCTGTGTAGTCAGCTATTTAGTCTCCGATAAGTCTGGTCAATTTACACTACATATACGCAAAAATCTTTTGTTTTCTATCTTGTATTTAATTTGTGTACATTAAAGAAAGAATTAAATTTTCAAAATTTAAGTTTTATACTATTTTATTTGGTTTTTCGACTTTCATAAGTATAAAAAATCAAAAGCTCGAATATTTCTTAGCCCAAAAAATTGAATACCTTTTAATTTTTTCGAAAATACTCTAATTTAAAAATGTTTGAGCGTTGCCAATTGGCTGGTGTGCCTGAACATATTCTTCCAGAGCATTATTTATACTCGTAGTTATTACCAAAAAATACATACACCTAAGATTCTGTTATATCTCTATTTCAATTCAATATTCCGTTGGCATCCAATAATATTCACGTAGACTGCTTGCGGTTTCTGTATGGATGAACTTGTAATTTAATTAAATCACTAGATGCTTTGCACAGGGAAGCGTGACTATTGTTTTGATGTTTACTGTAGGGCGCTTCTTTGTTGGGACAAACGTTAATTATATTATTGTCGTTCTATAATTAATTTTATTATAAACCAGTGGCCCGCCCCGACTTTGCCCGGGTTAAAATTTATTTTGTGTTTGTTTAGGGATTGAATTTACAATAATTCCTTCTTAGTGTTCATTTACGTCATTTAGGGATTTTTTCAGAAAAATTTCATAGCCCCAAAGGTGAATGATTTTTTTATACTAATTTATTGGCAAACTAGGATACAGCCCGCCCAATGTTAAGCAGTTACCGTAGCTTATGGACGTAAGAGGTATCACCAACGTGTTGCCAATCCATTTATTTTATCCACCAGGGCTTTAAGATGAAGTATTTCTATCGGCTAGGAAAACGTTTCTTTCAAAACGCATCACAATCACAGAAGTTCTGAACTCACAGGCACGAACACAACTACACCTCTGTGCGTTGTTATTTGGCTGCCCAGTCTCCCCAGTCGGGCTTATTTTCTAGTATGGTGCCCTACCTCTCTATATATTCCGTATAATATGTGAAATCTGCTCTTGTCATACCAATTTTAATAAATAAATAAAAAATATTTAAGTTGTCAAGCGTCACTTTTTTGTCAAGTAGGTACATGGAAGGATAATATTAGCATTTTAAAGTCGTTTTATTCACATCTTGACTAAAGAAAATATTATCAAACATACCTTTCTAGGTATGTTTGATGAGGTATGTTTTATTATATTAATATTATAATTCTTACTTATTTATATTCCGTTTACTTATATCATTGTAAAATATTATTGTTATAAAAGTATAGGGAAAATAATAAAATGTTATTTAGTATGACCTTATTTTAAGGAAAGAAGCCGGATTGTAGCAGCAGAGTTAAATTAAAAGGAGATAAAGTTACACTCCTGATGTTTACCCTACTGAATATGGTAGGTATCACAATCCATACTAGTATTATAAATGTGAAAGTAACTCTGTTGTATGTATGATTATTTGTTACCCTTCCACGATTAAACTGCTGATCTTAATGAAATTTGAAAAGGAGATAGATAGAAAGAAAGAAAAGAAAAGAAGAAAGAAAGAAAAACTTTTTATTGTAATAGCATACAAGAGCAAGCTTATAGGATAAAAACAGACTAATTATACTATATATATATAACTATGACAAATAAGGACACTCAATCAGCTATGTGCTGCAATATCGCCAACACGGTATTGCAGCACTGTTTTTTCATTCAAGATAATATTCTTTTAGGGTGCTTTTTATCACGATAATGGATCCATGCGGGTGGATTATTATTTAGGTACTTATTTACCTTTTGTAAGACAGCTTGTGACCACGACCAGTGTCACCTGGTCGATACGAATGAAAAGTAAATAAAACATGATCTTGAGTACAAATATAATATGTATTTATTTAAACTTTATATACACAGAATGTATAATGGACTTAATGCCTGAGGCATTCTCTACCAGTCAACCAACAGGATGATGCGGAGATTATTTATAGTAGGTGCACAAAGTCTCTCGTCTGGAGAGTTATGTAATTATTACAAAATATAACATATATAAACATAAAAGGACAAAATTATAATATATATGTATCTATTTCATTCAACGCTATGGCTGATATAAGTAGGTGTTATTTAAATTAAGGGGCCAGTAATTATTTATTATATTATCTATCAACTACCGCCCTTGGCGTGTTTCAAATCTAGTCTAAAATCTTATGATCGTCATCTTTTCTTTCCTTTTCTTTTTTAAAAAGACAACTCCCGCACTAGAGAACAAGGTCTGTATCACGGGGGACTTTACAAACATACAATTAACGGACACAAATTACATCAAGACTCAGGACAACTCTTTGTGCGTCACACAAAGTTTTGTCCTGTGTTGGAATCGAACCCACAGCCTCGTGCGCAGCAGGCGCATACTGCGGCCACCGGACCACCAAGGCAGTCATTAGTTATATTTCTAATAAATTATTAAGTATTAGTTATAACTCTTATAAATTGCTTGTACTTGCTTTTCAAATAAAGAAAATTGGGGACGTATTTTAATGTCAAACTAAAAGGACAAAGAAGGATATCGTAGAAAGAAACTAGACAAAAGGGCAGTGGTCACTCGTTGAACGCAAGCGGCTTAAAACTGTTCATTACAATTGTCTGTAAGCAGGGCTTATAATGTAACAATGGCTTCCAACTTGCGACACAGCTAACTGCTATGTATTTACTTGTGTTTGTTTACTTAATATATAAAAATAAACAATCAGAGGCGCCTTAAATATGAGCAAGCCCGACTTGAAAAAGACCCCCGCCTTGCAGAAGACAACAGCTAAATAACTACACGCAACACACATACACACACACACACACGCGACTGTGTAGATGCGTTCTTGAACTTAAATAAAGGCCTCTACGTGCGATTGTGTATTACTTTCGTAGAATAAAAAAATCTACAACATTTTTTTTCGGTAAATAGACATCTATATTATAAAGCTGAAGAGTTTGTTTGTTTGTTTTGTTGTCAGAAAGTACTGGTTCGATTAGAAAATTTCTTTTTTTGTTGAATAGTGCATTTATCCAGGAAGGCTATAGGCTATATAACATCACGCTATGATCAATAAGAGCGGAGTAGTAGTGAGATATGTTGCAAAATCGGGGAAAATATTCCAAATTACCATGCGGACGAAGTCGCGGGCGACCCCTAGTTAAATATACATATTTAATTTAGTCTCTCACTTTCTTTTCTTTTGCAAAACATAGGTTTTCAAACTGGCAAACAAATATATGCAGTAACTTTAGCCTTTCCACGCTTACAATACGTGGCACCAACCCCAAAAATTGTTACACCAGAGGGTTTTCCAAAGGGATATCTCTAAGATAGAAGAACGCACCCCTAATTTTGTTAAGCAATTGAAATTTGTACTCGCGCACAGAAACAAAACCACACCACTGCATGGAGTTATACGACTGTGTCATACTAGAGAAGGACCTCATTTCTATTAGATGGAGGTCCTTTCCAAGTTAGGCTTGCTCGTTGGTATGGTGTCCTAACTCTCTTATAAGTTTTAGGTTCTCCTTTGTGCATGATAATTTGTATGTGTATAATAATTTTCTCTACCTAAAATAAAAAAAAAATTGTTTAACTCAACTCCCTCACTAGGGGCCAAACCCTGTGTCGTGGGAGACTTTACAAATATACAATTAACGGACACCAAGAACACCCACACTCAGCATTTATGGATCACACATTTTTTTGTTCTGTGTGGGGATCAAACCTACAACACGCCGCGCCGTAAATGGCAAGGTATACACTTGAGCCTCTGAACCAACCGTGCATTTAAATTAAACCTTAAATTTGTAGCAACTCTTTTCTAAAATACAGTATAATAATAAACTGTAATCCAATACTGCACTAATCAAAATTACTGTTTACAACGAATCCTTTCAGAAAGGTTGTCTAAAAACTATCATAACAACTGTGAAAATGTAAGCGACCTTTAATAGGTAACCCGATATTATTAAGTCAGCAATTAGTGAATAAACAGAGGTTCTCGGGAATTTAATTTCTGGTCCGTAGGGTTTTAATTAAGAGCGTGGGGTGAACGATGAATTAATGTGGTACATAATTTTTGAACCGCACCTTAGAATTTAGTGCGGTCTTTGTAGAGGTTACTTTTTTGTGCAGGTATATGTTTTCAGGAACAAAGTACTTAATATAATCTTTTCTTTTATTCTTTTTCTTTTTAAAAAGACAACTCCCGCACTAGAGAACAAGCTCTGTGTCGCGGGGGACTTTACAAACATACAATTAACGGACACAAATTACACCCAGACTCAGAACAACTCTTTGTGGGTCACACAAAGTTTTGTCCCGTGTGGGAATCGAACCCAACCTCGTGCACAGCAGGCGCATACGGCCACTGGACCACCAAGGCAATCAGCACACTCCTCTTTCCTTTGGTTGTTTCGAGTTTTGGAACCACATTATTCTGATTCTTATTATTGAAACATTTTCTACATTATATATTTTATATATTCTTCTCCTTCTATTAAGCCAATTTACATCCACTGCTTAACATAAGGCCCGTGACATATGATATGACCGAATAACACATTAAAAGTGGCGTAAATTTAATGTTGTCAATTATGACTTACTATGCATGCATATTTTTATAAACACCTCTAACCTCGAATATTGTGTTTTGAAAATCTGAATGTATTGCAATGATCTTTTAAAGAGCATATTAAAAAAAAATTAAAATAAGAAGGAAGGTCATTGATATAGTAACTATTAGCTTTTAGTTATCATGATTAACAAGATGAATGTCAGCTACAAATAAAAAAAAGTTACATGCTCATATTTATTTTACAGAAAAGAAAAATGTTCACACAATTTCTTCCATGCAACTTGGTTACTATTCCGGAAACATCTCCTCGAAAGACACCTGTTCCATCAAAACAGATAGATTGTCCACGACGGCAGTGCCGAGAGAATGGCATATCGATGGGCCTACGTCAGCCACGATTTCACGCCACATTTCATTCAGAATCCTGTTTATTTGATCACCTGAAAACAGTAGGTAATATCATTTATTGCAGATTATGACGTCAAAAATATTTTTTACTTAATCTATACAAAACAATAATTAAACTGAAAAATCTTTAAGAATAATTAATTACATTTTATTTTGTGTAGGTAATATGAATGATCAAGGTATGATTTTTCTTTAGATTGACGGTAACAATTATGACTATCATTTTCCGTTATACATTGCAGGGTAGCTACAGAGAACTGTCAAATCCATGCACGTCATTCATCTGATAGTAGAATTGATTGCTTTGACTGGCATCAATCAAATAAACCATTATTCATACCAAATTCCACTGAAGGCCGTGGCTCAAAGAACTGACCGTGCTCTAGCAAAAATAACTCCTGATATATCGTGTTTGTGTACCCCTACGCCCTTCTACTTATTTGAAGTATTGCCAATCATCTAAATTCACAAACAGCAAAACATGCAATTCGTCTGTTCGTACGCGGAACTTTTCCATCGTAAATTGTTCTATTTTATTGTTATCGGTTCGCAAATGCCTCTCGCTCAACAATCAATCATCAAATTGTGGAGTTGTGGCAGTTTTTGTTTAGGCACAGGTAGTCTAGGAATCCTATATTTTTTTTATATTGTAGCCTGTTGTTTAATTGGGTTAAATAATGTCGTGTTAATTGTGTCGTGTTATAATATGTTTTATGACTGTTTTATTAATATTGCAAGTTAAATTTGAACAAATCTTTCACACAAGATTTTTGTAAAACAAACTGAACCACTTTCCGATTTCCGATTGAGCTTAAATTTATTAAATTTCAATATCACCCTGTGACAGAGCAACGTAGTACCATGGAGCTGGTCTGATGATACAGTCCCACCGTATTTAACGAGCCAAATTGCTTATTGGATTTGTTTTGACGGGTACTACGAGTATATATTATGTTGGTAGTGTCTAGGGTGTGATGATGATGTCATAGTCGGTCTAAAGGCTTGTCAACAAGTCAAGATAGCTCCATCGTGTTTGAGCTCGTTAACAATAACATGGGAATTAATTTAAAAGTTTAATGAGCAAAAATTGATAAACCATGAAAGGAAACGATCAAAATTTGCGTTAAAACATTTTCAAATTAAAAACTAAAGTGAATAGGATTTTAGCCAGTATTTATGACGGCCTGGTTTATAATAACACTAGGGGTCGCCCGCGACTTCATCCACGTGGTAATTTGGAATGTATATTTTTTTCCCGATTTTGCAATATATCTCACTACTGCTCTGCTCCTATTGATCATAGCGTGATTTTATATAGCCTATAGCCTGCCTGGATAAATGGACTATTCAACAAAAATATATTTTTTCTAATTGAACCAGTACTTTTTGAGATTAGCGCGGTCAACCAAACAAACAAACTCTTCAGCTTTATAATATTAATATAGATGTACTATGAACTAGTTTTTCCTCCAAGTAAGGCATAGGATAACTTTTTTATTTTTGCATTAGCAAAAACATTGTAACAAAAACATCAATTTAAGGTTTTTGTGTTAATTTGTTTCTCTGTTTTCCTTTTTGTTTAACAACTCGTGTGTAGTTTCATTGTTAATTTAAATTTAAAAATAAAGTGGAAATAATTTTGCAGAAGGTTTTTCGTTTTTTTTTCGAGGTTGTTATTATTAGCTTCTGCCCGCGACGTCGCCCTTGGGATTTCGTTTTTTTAGTATAATATAAGGTAAAACAGTGTACAATTTGATTATAATATGATGAAAAACGACTGGACTCGTGTATCGTGTAATCCTCCTTGGATTATAAAAAAACCTGGAACTAAAAGTATTTCCTAAGTGTCAATAATAATTACTCACCAATATTTTTATCATTCAGAAGGTTCTCTAATCTAAAAGAAGCTTTCTCAACTTCATATTTGATATCATGTTTAAATATTTTCCAATGAATTTTGCCATCTGGCCCTTCTACGTGTTCGTACCAGTAACGAATATGTAAAAGTGTATTTTCTGAAAGAAATAAAAACTTTTTAAAGTGCTGTTTCTGCTAATTGCATGCGATGTAGCATTTTTATTTCTGAGATTAAAAACTTGCTACTGAAAAAAAAAAGTAGATGCTAACGAAGAACATCGTAACTGCATGCAATACATTTCTGGAAAAATACGTCGATAGTTATGGATCTTAGGTGCGTTTTTTGTCTACTTGTATCATGTAGTTCCATTGTTCTTACTTAGCAAGGTAGAAGTACATCCAGACTTAAACCACCATTTGTGGATCACACAATATAATCTCCCGTGTGGGGATTGACGATCGTCAACTATAAAAACTCATCAATGATATTTTTTTTTATATTGAAAATATTCAAAGTTATATATACGTATAGTTATATAACGTTATTTTACTTACTAAGGCTTATAGAAGAATCTCCTCTCGAATCTATGGGTATCATAAGTAGTTTGCCACTTAATTCATATTTGTTCTTGACATCCAAGGTAACCAGAGCGTCCGCAATTATCATCTTTTTGTCCATATCAAATCTGAAAATACAACACGTAAACAACTAAATTTAGAAAATATAAATCACAACCTTTTGGAGTAATAAAACAATATTACAATGCTACATCAGTCTGAGATGATGATGATGATGATTACAATATTATGGGTCGAATGCTGTGGAGCCTGTGTAGCGCGGACAGCCGTTGAGTGGGCCACTGTTGTCATATCAGGTTCCGATGGTCCACCCGTGAAGGCGGGTGTAAGTACATAGAGGGGTTTTAGTTGGTATGCGTAAAGAATTTCCCCTCTAAAAAAACGACTAAATGCTGTGAAAATCCTTTAAAGTCCTATGTTCTGTCTCTCGGAGATGAATATGATTATTATGGAACTATTGTACACTATGTTATACAACTTATTCTTTTCAACGTTTTAACGGCAAATATCATTCGAATTCAGATTGTTGATCTCCAAAATACAGTCACGTTGACCACATTGGTGAAGGCAGCCATCAAGTCGTACACTATGCAATAGTTTATATATGAGACATACCCTAGGTAGAAGATATAGTGGACATTGGATTACTACACCGCTTGCACAGTTTTTAAGGCATGCAAGGCACGAGCGATGTTAGGTGGAAAATCGTTCGGAATATACCGTATAAACGGCTAAAATTGATTCTGTCTGGTCTGTGAATACCCAACTCAAATTTTCCTTGCTCTGAATGACCTGGGTGAGTCGATTAAACTTGAGTAATTTATGTTCAGGTAAAAGATTTTCACAACTTATGTAAGTAACTAAATAGAATATAAAAAAATAAAAAACAAATCGCTCTCTAAAAGCGGACTAAATATTTTCAGACCGCTTTACAGGAAACGGGCTCAAAAGATTAGCAAGTTTCTAATTATATCCTATTGAAAAGATACAAATAAAACTGTTAGTAGTACGAAGTAGAAATAAAAAAACTGAGACTACAAACTCCAATTTCCGTTAATATCTCAGCCACAATGAGATAAGCCTGGACTATAAAAAAATCAAAAAAATAATACCGATTTAAAAGAATGGTATAATTGGGTAGATGGATTAAGAAAAGTCGCCATTGGTTTTATAATATCCTGTAATTAAAAAGTCAAAAAGGCAACCCACACAAGTAAAGCCCTCAAATAAGGAACATTTTTATTAAATTAACGAACCTGGTTTTCTAGTACAAAATTCCGTAAGATCACTGCGCGCGGTTTTTCGCGCCATTACCTCTTTTGTTCGCAATGAATCATCGCCTGTGCCTAATTATTTCAACGGGCCCTTTAAGTTAAGGCGCCTTCATAATATTATTCGTAATTAAAAGGCCCAAAGCTAATTGTCCGTGAGTCATGACCTCGTCGTTAGGCAGGCATATAGTTCATTATAGATGATATAGCAACAATTTGTCAAGGGATTAATCTGATTGAAAATTACATATTATTGCTAAATATGTTGTAGTAATGAATGCTGTTGGAAACTCTATCAGTTTTATACGATCTAATATTAAGAGACGGACCAGCACCAGCGTACCTGCAGCGTACCAACAAGCAAGGGAAGAACCTTCACCTTATCGAACAGTGGTTCTTAACCTTTTAGTGGAGGCGGACAAATTAGACAAAACTTTTGTTTTGCCAAGAATTACAGATTATAGTAATTTATATTTCCGTCAACAAATTAGTGGAATTGGTTGACGGTAATATAAGTGTAAATGAAACATTATGTAAAATAATTATTTGAAAACAATAATATTATGAGTAAATTCTACACAAGGTAAGTAATTATAATATTTTAGCAAACGAAAAAGGATTTTTAACAACATTGAGGCAAAAAATATTTATGATGGCTTCGCGGATCATTTTGGTTGTATTCAGAGACCATCAGTGGGCCACAGAGCACAGGTTAAGAACCACTATTATAGAAAATCACAGACAAATACAGAGAACACATAGTGATTTATTTTTGCTCCTGTGAATACAGGTCCCTTAAGAAAAACTTTTATTAAAATAAGATTTTATTCCAGGTTTACCAATAAGAAATAACTTTGTTGTTACAAAATCTAGAGCCGACAATGCCTGAGTAACGCTTGGTATTGAAAGGTTTATTCTATAGGTTATATGTAGTTGCTATCAGGGGCCCGAGTTACATTTTGTAAACCATCCTAATGCTATTCAAAATTCTAATAAATTTTGCTGCCAATAAATATTTCTTCCATAATTCTTAGTAAGTATTAAAAGAGGTAGGGCACCATACTAGCGAGCAAACCCAACTAGGGAAGGATCTCCACCTTACAGAAGACCACAGCCTAATAACTACACAAAGCGGTGTAGTTGTGTTCCTGTGTATGAGTACAGGTCTCTAGCGCTCATTTAGGGATGCGTTTTGAAAGATATTTATTCCTATCCTAGACATACTCCATCTTATAGCTCTGGTGTAAAAAAATGCATTAGCCACACGCAAGTGATACCTCGGGTATGCTACGCTATCTGCATAACATCAGGCGGCCCGCCTGATGTTATGCAGATAGCGTAGCATAAGCTTGCGTAGCGTAGCGTAAGCTTGTTTGCCATCCAAGTAGTATAAAAAAAGTCTAACAGAAATCTACAAAGCCAGTGTTAATTACGTTACCTACGTATTATCGTGTAAATAATTCATAGAAGATATCCAATAACCGTTCTGCATCGTACATAGTATTTATGGCAATCATAACCTTCTCTAGAAAACGCTAATGTAAGCAGATATTACTTACTTAATACTAACTTGTGCGCTAATATTACCTTGTCATCTAAGTACTGATGTGAGTAATGTATGTTGGGATTATATATTTATAGTTCTCCTAGTAGTACTATTGCAAGGTTGGTTTAGTGGCTTAAGTGGCTTCCTCGCCATTTAACATTGCGCGTCGTAATGTGGGTCCGAACCTCACACGAGACAAAAAATTGTGTGATCCGTAAATTGTTGGCCTGAGTCTAGGTGGTGTAAAAAAATGGGTTGGCAACACGCTAGTGATACCTCTGGTAATGCCGTCCATAGGCTACGGATACTGCTTAACATTAGGCAGTATGCTTGTTTGCCACCCAAGTAGTATAACAAAGGTGTACTTTGTGTCCGTTAATGTTTGTAAAGTCTTCCGAAATACAGGACTTGTTTCCTAGTGTGGGAGTTGTCTTCAGAAAAAAATAAGTTGTATATGTTGGGGTTATTAGGTACCTACCTACGATTATATTGAGCATTTTAAAAACAAAGTATCCCGACAAATAAAATATCACACAAAATTTCACACATCGGAAAGACATCTAAATGTATCTTCCATCCATCACTCAGCCAAAAGACGTCAACTGCTGAACATAGGCTTCCCCCAAGGTTTTCTACAGTACCTGTCTTGAGCTAACCTTGTCCATCGGTTACTCGCAACCTATTTATACACGAAATATATTTGTATATTGTAAATACAAAATATTTACTATTAACAAAGTATTTTTATCGATAGTGTAAACATTCATTAAATTCAATAAACCAATTGGACGCGTCCGTCACTAGAAGAAAGCGGGATGGACTGCCTGGAGTTGCAGATGTAACTCACGTGCCGTGATATAGACATTTTGCTGACACAAGAATCAGATAATAGGTTAAAGCCTGTAAGAGATTGCTTTTAGCGATAAGGCCGCCCATTGTACATGACCTTTTTAAAATGTTTGTAAAAAAATATGTTTTTTTGGTGTACAATAAAGAGTTATCTATCTATCTATCTAAAGTGTGAACTGACAAGAAACTTGACTTAATAAATAGGTATATCTATACATTACGAAACAGCTCTATTTTGCTTAATTCAGTCTCTAATTTACATTTTAATTCTGATTGTGCTAACAAGTTTAATTAATACCTTTTTTTCAAATCTAGTCAAACTTATGTAAGTTAATTACATCAATACAATTAAGCTGTAATAGGATAATGATGTCTACTTTAAGGTCCAGGATTTCTGCTTAATGATTCTTTATTTGTATGTGTGTTGACGGATAAAGAATACAAATGTCACCACCCTATTCCATTTCAAGGGTGTCGTAAGAGTCGATTAAGAGAGTAAGTTAGGCAGACAATATCCACTGCACGAGAAGGATAACTCGAAACAAATAAACCTATGCCAACACGTCTGGTTAGCGTGGCATAGGAGGCTTATATCCCTCTAAATGTGTGGAAGAGACCTGTGCCTAGTAGTGAGACGTTTATTGATTAAGATGATGAAGATATGATTTAAAATGTATTCAATTATAATCCTACTAATATTATAAACACGAAAGTTTGTAAGAATGTATGGATGTTTGTTACTCATTCACGCAAAAACTACTGAACGGATCTGGATGAAATTTGGCACAGATATAGATTATAGTCTGGAATAGCATATAGGCTATGTCGCAATAACCGACATCTACGCGGGCGGAGCCGTGGGCAACAACTAGTTGAAAAAGTATTAGAAAAGTCGAGGAATATGTATAATAATTTCCCATACTCAATGGTATATCGTACTGAATGGTTTTAACTTTGCAAATATTTAGATTTGTGCGACTTTTATTTAGCTTGAAGCATACCATAGAATCATTTGCATAGAAATTAAATAGACCATAAATCCCTAGTAGCTTCTATATATTAATATACGTCAAGCATACATTGTACCTTTTTGCATAGGCTTCTAACTCTATGCTTAGCACATTGCACACACGGAGGATTGTGAGATTTAGCATAGTTTAAGTATATACGAAGATGGAGTTCAGAAAGCTAAAAGGTCTTATTTTGACCACCAGGCTACCTCTCTAGTAAGTTTCGATATTAGTAACAAAATTTCTTTACACAGTATACTTCAGCAAAGTTTCTAATCTGGTTTTACCGATTCTTATTTTGTCTAAAGTTTCCAGAATCAGTAGATATTCTAATGTAAATAACTCGGCACAAGTATCCTATTCTATCAATATGGCTAAGTAACAAGTATAAGTAGTACACAAGGTAGTCTAATTACATAGGTTTATTCCAATACATGGACGCCTCATATTGCTTTCGATTTAATTGTGTTTCTATACATTTATGATGAATCTTGGAGTTAACGGCAATTTTTTAACCCAAAAAAATGTAATTGGTTTGTCAATACCTCATTACAAAATCCTTGTATTACTTTTTTTGTATATAATGTCTAATATGAGTAATATGGTACCTATAGGTAAATTTGTCTGTAAAACTCTTTCCAAAATAACACAGGAACATAGATACTTTCATCACTGTGTGTACCTGTTAATTTCTGTAACGTTATGGACTGAGGTCCTACCCTATTTAAGGTAGCGTGTTAGTATGCTTATGGTAGTGTTACATGGTAACAGAGATTGTTTGCGATTTTAATAATATAAAAAGATAAACAAAGACTTACTTGAGGCTCTCCATATGCAAGGTAGATAACCCCCTAAATATGTTATCTTTAAATACAACTTTAAAGCCTTGCTTATTAGGAATGTACACAACCATTTCTTCTACATATAAAGGGTCTAGAGTATGAAAGTTCCTTTCAGCATCTCCAAGAGAAAACGTGTGAATTGATTCTCGGGCTGATTTTAAGGCGCAATCGTTTAGATTTGGATCGTTTCTTGAGCATGATGATATGTAAGGTGCTGAAAACAAAATTAAGTAATTTTTTATTTTGCGTTCTGACTTATTAACTGTCTGATTCATTAACTCAGAGGTTCCTTAAATGACGTAAATGAGCAATAAGAAGTGCTTTTCGGAAATAAAATACCTATTTAGTAATTGTATTTCCGAGTCATTTGAGTGAAACATGTATAACGAGGGCCGCTGGTCTTGTTTTTATCGCTACGTTAGTGACCTACTTGATGACAGAGTTATAAAGATCATCTATATTTAGGCCTCTGTCGTGATCTAACGCCTGTTAACAGCTTTTAACATGCCCTTCGAAGGCGCTCAAATGAAATACCTATGCGGCCACCCATCTATAGGGTTACCGCGCCGCTTGGTCGTTTACCGAACAGCGAGTGCACCTGGCTATAAGCGCCTCCGGCGCTAGTGTAACACTTATTTAACTTAGCTACTGGCACTGTCATCCTAGATTATATAACAGATAAAAGACAATAAAACAGGTAACTGTTGTAAAACCTAACTTGATATTACCATGCTAGCTGCAGATGGGTCACACATGGCATAAAACACAACGCCTCACTGAAGTTGAAGCTTTTTATTCTACAAAATAAATAATTATAGTTTGCTTTTTTTTTACATACTACCAAGGTGGCAAACAAACATACGGCCCGCCTAATGGTAAGCAGTTACCGTAGCCTATGGACGTTTGCAACACCAGGGGTATCACTCACGCGTTGCCAACCCTTTAAAAACCTTATAACTACCTATATATACCTATATTCTTGAAGAACTCCATGCTATAGTCTCTTGCTTTAGAATTGTTTTTACAAAATACATATTAAAATACTTAATAGCAAGGAAATATATCCAAAATTTGGTTAAGTAAACTTAAGGAGGTACCTACCTAAATGTTAGCCAGGTAAGTTATAATTTAAAAACAAAATTGTTGGAAATATACATTTTTGTAGGTGATTATTTTTTTCTTAGGATATTCATGAGTGAATATATTATAATTAAACAACTTATTGTTTGAATGTATATTACGGTTTTTAATGTATTCTACCTTAACAATACCCTCATAAAAAATATTAGGTAGCAAAATAATCATACAGAAATAATGAATGCACATACAATTTGACAACAAATAAAATATTTACATGAACATGTTCTTAGATTTGCAAAAGAATTTATGGTTATAAGCCGCTACATACATTCCTTTTCCTGATTCGTTTTTCGAATCGGGCTCTCCGACCGAACGCATCCAATCTTGTCAGCTTATCATACACGTTGTATTTCCGTACGGAACTTTTCTGACCATTTCATTCGAATGATAATAATCCTTGCGATTGAAATTAAGAAAAAATCGAATGTTTATGGTGTTTTTACGGAATTACAAATACGGTTTGGATTTTCGAATCAGGAATACAGTGTATGTGGCGGCATTTGCAAAATGATCGCTGTATTACAATATTATATGATGGCACAAATAACAGCACAATAAAAAGTCGTCATAAATTTACTTTTAAACTTTAACAACGCGAGCTATGAAACAAAATGCACTTGTATAACTAATTAAAACTTACGCAATTCCATAGACAAAACACAACTAAAGGACCCAACAAGCAAAAAGGCCTGCAGCATTTTAAAAAACAACTGAATGACACCAGAGAAAACTTCGTAACTGTACTGAAATAGCCTATTCAGAGGCTTTATAAACAAACTATGAAAAAAATTATACGTTGCAGGGCCTTTATTAGTTATGATAAACATACAACCCTTAATTTAGAAGTGACACGTGAGTAATTCTATGACGCGTGAGTAAGCAACTTCGTGAATGTTATTTTCTAGTTTAATTTCCATCGCTGTTTTTATTCTGATGGATTGAAAAGTTGCCTTACTGACACGCAATGTACTTTAATTTTAATACTTGGCTAGCTGCTATAATACATATAAACAGTAGCATGGTGTTGAATAGTTTTCAAACTAAACAATACTCTATAACGATTTTCATATAGACGAAAATCCTATGTAGACTTTTATATGGTATAATGTTTCATATTACGTGGTATGACGTAAATTACTTTTTTTATTATGAAATAATACCTTACGTCTATATAGATATGACATTATATAATTTAGTTTTGTTTTGCTATTGAGAGTTAGTATGGAATATTTTCTATGTACTTTGTATTATTCCTAAACACGTCATAAGAACACGTGTTCTAGAATATTCGAGCGCAAAGCTAAGGGGTAGGAACTATTGGTCGATGTTTTCATTACGTTTTTAGGGTTCCGAAGTGAACAAGGAACCCATATAGTTTCGCTATGTCCGTCCGCCCGTCCGTCCACCCATCTGTCCGCAGCTTAGCTAAGAGACTCTTAGTCCTAGAAAGCTGTAACTTGGCATAAATATACATTTTTGTCATGCCGACAAAGTGGTAAAATAAAATCTTGAAAAAAAAAATTTTTTTAGGGTATCTCCTTGCATAAAAAGAACCCTACATTGTGCGTAACCCGACATGTACTTAGCCTTAGGCTAATAATAATTCTAGCCAGTTAGTCTAGTTATTACTAGACTAACTGGCTAGAACAAATGTTAGGTTACCACTAATGCTAGACCCTAGTCAAGTGGTTTATAACCCTGACTGCTAAGCCGATCGTGGGTTCTATTCCAGGAATAAAATCTTCGTGTGATAAGTACGATTCCTTGTTCTATGTCTGGGTGTTATTTATTTATAATATTATGTATTACTAGGGGTCGCCCGCGACTTCGTCCGCGTGGTAATTTGGAATATTTTCCCGATATTGCAACATATCTCACTACTGTTCCGCTCCTATTGATCATAGCGTGATGTTATATAGCCTAAATATATCCTGGATATATGCACTATTCAGCAAAAAAAAAATTCTAATCTAACCAGTACTTTCTGAGATTAGCGCGTTCAACCAAACAAACAAACAAACTCTTAAATTCTTTATTGTACACAGTAACAAAGAGAACAAATACATATAAATATAACATGTACAAAGGCGAGCTTAACTCAAGATTGAGTTTTCTACCAGCAAACCAGTGTGGCAGAAGAGAAAGATACAAATGTGAGAGTAAGCGAAGTGTACAACCGAAGAGGAAAAGTGAAAGAATAGAATATGAACTATCTTACTTAGTAATGTATACCTTAATGTATGTATAACACTGTGTACAACTCTTTAGCTTTATAATATTAGTAGGTATAGATAGTATAGACATGTATGTAGTTCCAACATAAATTTTACTAAGTAGAATTAATATGTACGTAGATTTACAATCAGCTAACGGTAAGAAAAAAAAACCGTAAGAAAACACACATGACTTAAATTAACAATAATACTATTTTCAGGACAACTCACACATCGCTATCTGATCTGATATATTTCTAAATACATACATATTATAGACAAATTTCACCCAGACACAGAACAAACATTCGTGCTCATTATAAGTAAAGCTTCTAATCCTTTGGAAGGCGCTCATAGCCAGGTGTACTCGCTGTTCGATAAACGATCTGTGGGTTAAGCGAACAAGGGCGCGGTAACCCCTATAGATGGGTGACCGCATAGTGGTATATCATCTGAGCATCTCTGTGCTTCGGAGAGCACGTTAAAAGTCCGTCCCGGCTGTTAACAGTCGTTAAATCACGACAAAGGCCTAAACATGGGCAATCTAAATAACTCTGTCACCAGACGCTAAAAAGAATAATCCTTTGGAGAGAGCATTTGTGGCATATACAGTCTATCACGGGATCTTGACACTCAAAGTTGCCTTTCGACTGGCATTTTGGTATGTAGCACCAAAGCTGAGCATCTCAAGATAATTACAGATGCCATTTGGATAGGCTGCTTCTCATCTCGGTCGAGATTCAATGACCACACCAGCAGTACAAAACTGTATGAGTGACTGACCAATCAAATCGCAACAACATGCTGGCCAAAAAGCGTCTGTGGAATAAGACCTAAACCCTCTCAGCTATCTTGATAAGGATTGAATACTTGTATCCAGTAGTGAGACTAGTGAGACATTGCTATGATTATAATCCTTACTAATATTATAAACGCGAAAGTTTGTCAGAATCGTTGTGTGGATGTTTGTTACTCTTTCACGCAAAAAGCACTGAACGGATCTAGATGAAATTTGGCACAGAGATAGATTATAGTCTGGAATAGCATATAGGCTACTTTTTATCGCGATAACCGATATCCTCCGCGGGCAACAACTAGTAATAAATATATTTCGAAATATATAAGTTAGTATAACAGATGTCTAGTTGGAATCAAATAGTCGGGTGTACATTCTGAGTTTTTTTTATTATTTATTGTGATTTTCTTCTTTACCGTTTTTTGTCTATTTATTATAATCATTTATTTTAGCACTTAAAAATGAAACCATAGATAATACATAAATTACACAGAAATTAAACACATGTCACAAAACAAAAAACGGGCATGCACTTGCATAAAGCTGCAGCCACCGCTTTAAGAAAGGTGAGTCCCACCGCTCGGACAATACTCCCAGAATCTCATTCGGGCTGCCACGGCTACGACGCAGGAGTGACGCGCTCCTCTTTCGGATAACAGCATAGAAGTCATCAGTCCGCGCCTTAGCAAACATTGCTGACGCACTACAAAACCATGGCAGCCCCAATAAAATCCTGAACGCATTGTTATACTGAACCCGTAACGCATTGTATGCCCTCTGGGTGAAGTTAACCCATATTTATGTAGAGTGCACAGGCCTTTTCAAGGCTTATGCAAAAACATGGGTCCAACACGCAGTGGCCCAATCCATAGCCATATCAAAGTATCACTATAGCAGTATGGATAAACCAGAATGTTAAGAATGTTAGAAGTGATGGCAGTTGCTGATGCATCCTTACTATAATAATATTTTATTTCCAAATATTTCAGTTTTCAAATATTGTTTAATAAATAATAAATGACATTGGACTCACATCAATATAAGTGGGTAACTGAATATTTATAATTAAGTGGCTGATTATAGTTTTGTTTTCCGTTTATGTTATTGTATTTAAATAATATTCTAATATAATAACTTCTCAGTAAAAAAATGTGTTTCCTCTGTTAAAATAACTTAATTTTTGTTAAGTTTATTTTTATACTTCTCTAAACTAAAATAATATAAAAAATCTGTAATACTTAGTCAATCCTTACATAGTATAGAACTAAGTTACAGACAACTCCCGCACTAGGGAACAATCCCAATTTACAAACATACAACCATTTATGGATCACACAAGTTTTTGTTCCTTGTGAGGATCGAACCCACAACACACCACGCAGTGGTAAGTGGCGAGGTAACACCATTGAACCAAACCACCAACCGTACAGTCATTATATCTTTTGCTATTAAAGTTTTAATTGAACCTACAGAAAACCATATTTCATTACGAAAGTCTGTAACAATAGACATGTTTGCAGAAAAAAACTCTACACTCTAAAAGCCAAAGTGTCCACTTGACAAGGACATACATGAAAAGCGTCGCAAATGAAAAATGTACACGACAATATATCACCAAGAGAAATGTAAATAAAATCACTCTCATAAACATAACGAGATGCATCTTTGACGTATGAATAGCATACATACAAAATTCAACCTTAAATCTTATCGCACAGATTACAATTTAAGTTTGAAAACGCATTTTTGTTTCTGACTAATAAAATGGGACCTAAGTTGGTGGGTTTAAGGTTCTATTTTGAATGTTTTTAGTATTTAACGTTCTATTTTTTCTGGTTAAATGTTAACAAAATAGTTTATGTTGGAAGTGACAGGGAACATGCCACTTGAGCTGGAACATTCAGTACTAGATGAATGGCGTTTATATTAACCTCATAAAATATCGTTCTACGATGTAAATTGTTCAGATATTCTTATTTGGTCTTGTTTTTCCACAAAACGTACTAAGTAGTTTTTATTGGGTATTCGAAGTCTTAAAAAAAACATAAATTTGGTTTACACCTTTTTTACAACACTCTGGAAGTTTCTACGTTGAATAAAAATGTGCTTCTAAGGCATATTTATTGTAATTGCGAAGACTGTTATTTTAAAAAATAAAATACCCGCACCAGCCCTCAGACTCGGAACAAATACTTATGAATCACACAAATTTTTATCCTGTGTTTGAATCGAACCCACGACCTCCGGTTTAACAGTCAGGGTCCAACAGGTCACTCACTAATTAAGGTATAGCTATTTTATTGTTTGAGTAACATACTTTGTTGACGATTCAATCGTAAACGACTAATTTGATGAGCACAACAATTACTTACAAACAGTACTTGTTTTCCAAGCCACTGATTTTATACAATTTGAGTAAAGTAACAAGCAATTTACTGAGTTACTCACTTGTATTGACATTCTGATATATTTACATGTACGATACGTAATTGTAGGTACTTAATTACTTAATACTGAACAATCTTAAGTAAGTTATAATGAGGATGGGCGTGGCACACCAATAGAATGCATCCTGACAAATGCACAAAGGTCGTCATGCAGTGGGTGAACTTGAAAACGCTGGCGTGATGAGCTGGACGTCTTTTCTCTAGTACTGTGGTCTGTAGAAGACTATGGAGAATCCTTTGCCTAGCAGAGAGACATAATAAGGGACTGGCCTATTGGTCTAGTGGTTAGTGACTCTGACTGCTACGCCGGAGGTCGTGGGTTCGATTCCCACCCAGGACAATTCTTTGTGTGATGTGCACGAATGTTTGTTCTGTGTCTGGGTGTAATTTATCTATAATATGTAAGTATAATATGTTATTTATCTATAATTATGTTTATCAGTTGTCTGGTTACCATACAGGCTCTGCCTAGTTTGGGATGGGAAAGCGATGTGTGAGTTGTCCCGAAAATATTATTTTTATTACAATGCATTAAAGAAAAAAAAAACAATTTTAGCATATTAATTTGACGGGTGCTCTTATCTTCGCAGCCTGTTTATATCTGCTTATGAACATCAGTTCAGCAGCAATGTTGAATCAGTCATATGTTGTTACAAGTTGCCTTTGAGTGTGGCTATTACAGCCATGATGATCGATAGGTCTGTGAGGTAAGCTTGTCGTGGTCAGATCAGATGGGTGACCATTTTTTTTGAAACCATTTTTCGGAAAGCTTGTTGAACCTGCACCTGATCTCTCTTCGGCCCTATCAGACTATAAGACTTAAGGTAAGCGTTATAAAAATAATAATAGTTCTTTTCGCCTTAGATTTACTGAATTGCTGTCGATTTTCAATCATCGGACTACCTCTAAATAAATATTCATATGACATGATCATAATAATATGGTGGATATGTTCATTGGGCTATTATTTTTGTAATCTTTCGTTAGAATATGGAAAGCGTTCGATGAAGATGACGGGAGTTCCATAATTTTTGTTCACTCAAAAAGTGCTTAACGCGCTTAAAGAAGTTTTCACTTCAAAAAAATCATATTATACATAGAATAGATAGATAGATAGAATATTCTTTATTGTACACCACTTAAGTACTATAACTATTACAAGAAATATGTAAAGTTACAAATATGTAGGCACAATGGGCGGTCTTATCGCTAAAAGCGATCTCTTCCAGACAACCTTAGGATGGACTTATTGAGAGAGAAGATGGTAGCTTATAGCGTACATTATATATAGGTATACTAACTTACATAATTAAAAATAAATATATACTATATAATATACATACTGTATAAATATATTCTTATTAATCATAATATTATATTGTTACATTATAAATAGATAATTATAGTAGATTATGATGAGAAGAAGTGATCTTTAACCATCGATTTGAAGGAATTATCGCACAGATTACAATTTAAGTTTGAAAACGCATTTTTGTTTCTGACTAATAAAATGGGACCTAAGTTGGTGGGTTTAAGGTTCTATTTTGAATGTTTTTAGTATTTAACGTTCTATTTTTTCTGGTTAAATGTTAACAAAATAGTTTATGTTGGAAGTGACAGGGAACATGCCACTTGAGCTGGAACATTCAGTACTAGATGAATGGCGTTTATATTAACCTCATAAAATATCGTTCTACGATGTAAATTGTTCAGATATTCTTATTTGGTCTTGTTTTTCCACAAAACGTACTAAGTAGTTTTTATTGGGTATTCGAAGTCTTAAAAAAAACATAAATTTGGTTTACACCTTTTTTACAACACTCTGGAAGTTTCTACGTTGAATAAAAATGTGCTTCTAAGGCATATTTATTGTAATTGCGAAGACTGTTATTTTAAAAAATAAAATACCCGCACCAGCCCTCAGACTCGGAACAAATACTTATGAATCACACAAATTTTTATCCTGTGTTTGAATCGAACCCACGACCTCCGGTTTAACAGTCAGGGTCCAACAGGTCACTCACTAATTAAGGTATAGCTATTTTATTGTTTGAGTAACATACTTTGTTGACGATTCAATCGTAAACGACTAATTTGATGAGCACAACAATTACTTACAAACAGTACTTGTTTTCCAAGCCACTGATTTTATACAATTTGAGTAAAGTAACAAGCAATTTACTGAGTTACTCACTTGTATTGACATTCTGATATATTTACATGTACGATACGTAATTGTAGGTACTTAATTACTTAATACTGAACAATCTTAAGTAAGTTATAATGAGGATGGGCGTGGCACACCAATAGAATGCATCCTGACAAATGCACAAAGGTCGTCATGCAGTGGGTGAACTTGAAAACGCTGGCGTGATGAGCTGGACGTCTTTTCTCTAGTACTGTGGTCTGTAGAAGACTATGGAGAATCCTTTGCCTAGCAGAGAGACATAATAAGGGACTGGCCTATTGGTCTAGTGGTTAGTGACTCTGACTGCTACGCCGGAGGTCGTGGGTTCGATTCCCACCCAGGACAATTCTTTGTGTGATGTGCACGAATGTTTGTTCTGTGTCTGGGTGTAATTTATCTATAATATGTAAGTATAATATGTTATTTATCTATAATTATGTTTATCAGTTGTCTGGTTACCATACAGGCTCTGCCTAGTTTGGGATGGGAAAGCGATGTGTGAGTTGTCCCGAAAATATTATTTTTATTACAATGCATTAAAGAAAAAAAAAACAATTTTAGCATATTAATTTGACGGGTGCTCTTATCTTCGCAGCCTGTTTATATCTGCTTATGAACATCAGTTCAGCAGCAATGTTGAATCAGTCATATGTTGTTACAAGTTGCCTTTGAGTGTGGCTATTACAGCCATGATGATCGATAGGTCTGTGAGGTAAGCTTGTCGTGGTCAGATCAGATGGGTGACCATTTTTTTTGAAACCATTTTTCGGAAAGCTTGTTGAACCTGCACCTGATCTCTCTTCGGCCCTATCAGACTATAAGACTTAAGGTAAGCGTTATAAAAATAATAATAGTTCTTTTCGCCTTAGATTTACTGAATTGCTGTCGATTTTCAATCATCGGACTACCTCTAAATAAATATTCATATGACATGATCATAATAATATGGTGGATATGTTCATTGGGCTATTATTTTTGTAATCTTTCGTTAGAATATGGAAAGCGTTCGATGAAGATGACGGGAGTTCCATAATTTTTGTTCACTCAAAAAGTGCTTAACGCGCTTAAAGAAGTTTTCACTTCAAAAAAATCATATTATACATAGAATAGATAGATAGATAGAATATTCTTTATTGTACACCACTTAAGTACTATAACTATTACAAGAAATATGTAAAGTTACAAATATGTAGGCACAATGGGCGGTCTTATCGCTAAAAGCGATCTCTTCCAGACAACCTTAGGATGGACTTATTGAGAGAGAAGATGGTAGCTTATAGCGTACATTATATATAGGTATACTAACTTACATAAATAAAAATAAATATATACTATATAATATACATACTGTATAAATATATTCTTATTAATCATAATATTATATTGTTACATTATAAATAGATAATTATAGTAGATTATGATGAGAAGAAGTGATCTTTAACCATCGATTTGAAGGAAGCTAAAGATTGTGCGCGTCTAATATGCAACGGAAGTGCGTTCCACAATCGTACGGCCTGGACTGTAAACGATTTATCATAAAAGATCGTGGTATGCTGTGGTATTTTCAATTTTAGGTTTTCTGACGATCGTAAGAGTTTCGTATGAGTGTTATGAAGGAACTCAAAACGTTCTTTAAGATAGGAAGGTGTTGAAGGGTTAAACAATATATTGTACAACATTGAAAGGATATGAGCATTCCGGCGAAGTCGTATGGGTAACCACTTGAGTTTTTTACGATATTCAGAAACATGATCATATTTGCGTAGACCAAATATAAATCTTATGCACACATTCTGGAGACGCTCAAGTTTGTCTAATTGGTTTTCGGTGAGATCTGGATAGATCTGGAGAATAAGAGATGATCATCATTTTTATCTTAGCCGAAAGACGTCCACTGCTTCGATCATTAACATTTCGCTTATGTACCTAATTTTACTTTTACAAGGGTACATGTCATTCTCATTACATCAACAAAATTTAAATAAAAATGCTTAATGGTGCACAAAATCTGAGCTCACTCATCTTGATATCTAAATACGGTAGCGGTGTTGGATAAACTTTAAAATGTTGGTGTGTAATATAAACTAAGAATTTCCTCGTGTAACGCGAGTGGAGAGGCCTCTAAACCACTTCCTGCTAATAAATTAATATTTCTTCGTTCATGCATCGTGATTTTGACGTCTTGTGGTGAACGAAGCTTGACATTATATTGTTAAATAATGTTGTGAATTTGTTAGGAATTATAACTTCCATTACGTATAGAATATTTTTTGTATGTTTATACGTCTGGCAATTATTTTTTATACGCGTAACAACATTACTTTTTAGTATCCAAAAATAAAGATAATTACGTGTATTTTTAGACAGCTGTCAAGAGTTATGGAAAGAGACGACAACGACAACAAGCTATGGAAAGAGCTATGCTCGGTGTTTCTCTGCGTGATAAAATCCGCAATTAGGAGTTCCGCAGATGAAACAAAGTTACCGACATAACTTTTACAGTAAGCAAGTTCAAGTGGCAATGGGCAGGCCACATCGCTCGATGAACCAACAACCGATGGGAAAGAAAGGTTCTCGAGTGGTGACCACGAAAAGGAAAATGCAGTGTGGGACGACCGCAGCACTGGATGCAGGCAGCTCAAGATCGGCCATTGTGGAGACATATGAGGGAGGCCTACGTTCAGCAGTGGTGATGATGGCACTGAGATAATGATGTTAAGTAGTTATTTAATTATTTTTAATTAGCCATCTGTTTTCAACTGCACAGTTGATTTAATAGCTTAAGTGGTTACCGAAATGCGGAACGATCAATTGTGGATCATACGACATTTTTTTCTCTTGTGGGATCCAAACCCACAACACACTGCACAGCGATAATCGCCATTTGGGTATATTTCATGTCTGAATATTTGTAAAATACTTCACAACATAGAGATTTTTAATGGAACATGCCTTAAAAATCCATTTCGAGAATGTTCGTCTTCATAGTACGTGTCAAATATTATGATGGCGCGGCGCGGCGCGTAGTGTTGTGTAGTGCAACAGCCGTACTGCAATCTAAATTACACATATAACTAAACATGCTCAGTCCTACGATTGAAATAAAAAAAGCTTGCTTCTTATTACATAGAGCCAAAACCAGTCTGGCAAAATGTAAGCGTAATATACGTATGTCAGATATAAAAAAATTAAAAATTTATAGTTTTAGTTAGTAGTAGTTTTTTTTATTTTGAAATTAGGTTAATAACAAAAACAATAGTCAGTAAACGGCCTATATTTCAAACCTTTTAAAGTTCAACTTAAATTCACGTAAACAGACACAGTAAAGGCACCAATATCACGATCTTTCCATAACACTATCAATTTTTGGCATAAGAGGACAGGTCACTAGCTATGTAGTACTTTGCAGGTACCCCATCGACGAATTTTTCAATGAAGTCCGACACATATTGCACAGCTTTATCCATAAAAGGCTTTCCAAATGTAGACATGAGGAATCGCCAGTTTTCATTTAATAGTCCAAGCACGAGTTGGCCTGCAAAAGTCACATATTAAGTCACAAATGGCACTAACAATTTGTTGAAATGAAAAAAAATCACAGTCTAGTCATATAAAAGGATATGATGATACAGAATTTTAGTTAAGTGTTGGTTTTAGGAATACGATATATGATTTGCGCGCAAATCTTTTGAAGTCTTTTTAGCTAAGCGGAAAGATGAAGTTACAGCATGTTGATGGCATCAAACAGATAGAAGACTAACAATGGTCGAGTGACATAACAAAGATAGTCAAAAAGTGGGAGAGCTAAGTACAGAACTGGTATTGAAAATAATGAGAATATTTATAATAAACAGTGGACGGATAAAGTTTAATGATAATGAAGAATATGCTAATAATTGCAAGGTTCCAATTTCATCAACAATGTCAAGTCTGGTTTCAACAGGTAAAGGAGATTTTTTCCTTAAAAATCAGTTGAGAATAAAATAAAAGCTATGAATGTTGCCTGCGTAATGTATACTATTATTTTGTATTTAAAATCATGAGGTTATTACATTATTATTTTAAATATAATTTATGTTATGTACGTTGAAGATACGTTAGCAATTATTATGTAGTCTGTGCTTGTGAATCGTATAACATAAGCAGTATTAGTCTGTTTGTTTGTGCTTCTTTTATGTCAAAATAAATGATTATTTAAGGGATAAAGGGTTACGCAGAGGAAACAAATACTGAAAATAATAGATACTTACTAGATTCTACATCTCCGACGTATAGATTATCGGCCAAGAATGTCATCTTCTTTTTAACATCATATTCGTATTTGGTCTTTTCAGGAATACCTTTAAGGTAATACTCTCCATCTCGTTTTTGAACAAAAAATGCGAAATCAAACTTGAGATTTATTTTTTCTGAAAAGATTACATATTGTTAGTTGTAAGTATATATTAAAAAAACAAAATTTGTTCTTTGCGAAACGAGATTGTCATTAAAATAACAATATTAGGATGCGTGCATAATTATTACACTAACATTACAGTCATGGTGTTATGGTAACTTCTGTCAGATGTATGTATTTTATAGCATTCTGAAGCATTACGATACAAGACAATTAATTAAGAATGACACATTGTCTAGATATTCCTCAACATTACTGTCTACTGGGAACGTGCCACGTTGCATAGCAAGGCTTATTCTCTGTGCGAGAAACAAGCCAGCCCTCTGATCACGCGAAGCGTCAATCAGTCGTTTCGCTAGGTCTCTGTAACGAAACCGAGCACTCGGACCCCATGAACCTACAGTCTCAACCACAAACGGCTCAAAAATGTAGTTTCCAAATAAATTACTGTACTTGCGCCGTTTGTGGGACTCTGGAGCAGCAGCGCTAGCACAACCTGCTGTACTTGGAAGATGTGATGGTGCAATTGTGTCGACGCACCACTAGATAACTGATAAGTATGATTAGTTATAATGTAGAAAATTATACAGTCATCTTATAATAATATAAATTCACTTTACCTAGTTTTACTTCGCCGTTTCCGTCACCTCGCACCGAATCTGCATTTAGTACGTTCCTGAGTAGTGGACTCGCTGAGAATAATTTGTATTTGCCTTTTACTGTTAATGTTTCGCATGTTATGTCTACAAACGCATGTTCGTCTTCAAATATCATCCTATAATAAATACACTGTTTGTAATATGAACTTAAATTATAAGAATTCTTAAATAAAATTTTATTATAAAGCAAATACTTACTCAAATCTATCAATAACGCAACTTTTAACACCTTTAGCTATACCATCTATCAAAGTGATATCGACAATATCCAAAATTTTGACAGTAATATTTTTTAAATCTATGGGATCAATGGGCGGCAAACCAATATCTGGGGCGCCAGATTCTGAAAGATCTTTCAGTACATTTTGTAGTATTTTTTTTCCACATGCTCCGTCATTTACTTGACATTTAGTTAGGGTATCGACTGCAAGGAAGGAGAAAAAATATTTAACAATAAGAATAGAATATCCATCGTTTATATATCTCAGTATCGCGAGTATATTAAGGTACTGGAGTAAAAAAGGAATCCTCATAGTTTCACCATGTCCGTCCCTCCGTTTGTCTGTCCGCAGCTTAGCTCAGAGCTCGAAGCGAGTATGCCGCGACAACGACCGGCGAGTGTCACAATTAAATAACTCTTTACATACGAATGTTAAAAATGTCATATTGCTAATTTGAATTTACCTGGTAAAATTTAAAATCTCCCTCACCCTTCCCATTCCACATCATTTTTAGCGCAACTTTTAAGCAGACTTTAACCAAAAAATTTTATCCTATGTTTTCAAAAGTAATGAGTTGCTGAAACCGTACCTTTTTAATCAGCTATATTGTGTCTGGCTAATAAATAATCACTCGTTTTTTCCGTGAGTGGTAAATAGATATATTATGACACCCACGATTCGCCAGCTATGTTAGGTCCCATGTAATAGGGGCACTATATAATGCCTATTAACGGCAAAATTTGAATTTAATTCCGCGATCTTGGAATATCTAATGGTAATTGAGTGGGAAAGTAACCGACTTGTAACAAAAGAGAACAAAATTTCACTTTGTGGAACTTAATTGTATTAAGCTAGCAGTTGCTAACGATAATGAAAATTATTGTGACAATACTTTCACATGATATATTAGAAATTTTAATAGCATGTTGTATAGGACATTATAATATGATGTTTTGTAGTTCTGTTATTATTTTTAGGTTAGTACCTTACAATTATCACTTCAGTTATAACAGCAACCCATATATGTCCCACTGCTGGGCTCTCTATCCAGAGAGAGGGATGTTTGATTCACTAGGCTACCGCTTAATGCGGGTTAGTGAATCAGACATGTCATGTTAATGTTTTAGAATTTCTTCTAAGATGTTTCCTCACGATGTTTTCTATCACCGTAAGGAGATGATAAATTCCACAAAGTAAAGTTTTTATTGGTACTGCCATCTAGGATTGAACTCACACTCACCATCACTTTAGTTAAAATCATTAATTTTTAGATCATCAGATGATACTTATTAACATTAGAATAAAAAATAATATAAATGAATAAAATAATAAATATAGATAAATTAATTTAAAATAATACTTACTAAAACCAGATTCACAAAACACAAAAACGTTAAACACAAAAAACAAAGTTGAATATTTAGAAAACATTTTAACGGGGCCTAAGTCCTTGTTCGAATAGAATTATTATATATATAACATCGACTGTATAGATTCATTATATATATATTACCCACAAAATCCACACTCGGATGTAATAAGCTATATAAAAAAATAAACAAGGTCAGGCAATTGTACTTCATACTTCAAGAAGTAATAATTAAATTGGTTTAATAGTTTTTCTGCGGAAAACTCAAGACAAACAATGTAGAACAGTTATTACCGATGTACTATTGAACACATTGAGTGATATTCTCTAAGTAATATTTATAATTGTTGTAAAAAAACTCGTAAAACAAGTGAAGTATTAGTGTCATCATCGTCTTCCCATCATGTGTAACACGTAACACCTTTTCTATTGTGTCTGGTTTGCTGCCAAGGTTTAAAACAGATGCATGACCGATAACAAATTAAACAAACGAAAATAGAAATATAAAAGTTTAAGCAATATCTTGACTACTCTCAGTATTCAAGATATATATAGCCATTTGGTTTAAGAACAAACAACAGTAACTTCATTACTATCATAATAAATATAATGTCCGATCAAAAGTACATATGTCTGGATCGAAGCAATTGGCGTACTATACGTCTCTGCCTCAATGCTCTCATTAAGGTAGGCAGAGACGTATAGTAGACAATGATTAGAAATAGTACATTATTAGTGATTGTTACTTTACATTACGAATTTTAGAATATTTTATGTCTGTGTATATTTTCTTACAAACCTAACGAATTTGTCAGAATTGTTGCTGTTTGATGGCGCAATATTACGTATGCAAAACAGCTATACACGAGTGTACATTTTAGTGGCCAGATCACCTGATCTGACAACTGAAATCTTTAGTAGACTTTAATAGACTGTAAGTACTGTCTACTTTTAAATTATGGAAACAAGCGCAGTATTAGCCCAAAAGTTAGAATTGTGTATATGGCAAAGAGTCTCTCCCTAGGGGTCCTTCGCTGTTTGACACCACGGATTATTGGCACCATGGTGTCAATCGCAGAAGGACGTTTTTTGACTTACCTGTTTGGGACCACGGTGTCAATCGACGAATATCTTATTCGTCTTCGTTGATTGACACCATGACGTAAAACAGCAAAGGACGGCCGCATTGGTATTTTATTATAACATAACAATCATGCACAAAAGTGTTTACATGATTTTTATTTAAATTATACATTTTTTCTGAGAGTGCTTGGCAAGGCAAAACTGTTTAGATACCCACAACAGTTTTGCGATAGCAACAACTACTACGTTTTACTGCTACATCTCTTAAAATTTAATTTTAATATATAAGACATCAGCAGGTAAAAATAATTAAATACAAATTATTATTATTACATGCCCTTAAATATATTGGCAAGAACGTTTAAGAAAGGGTAGAAATACCTGAGTTAGAACAAACAAAAACTTAAGTCAAAAAACGAGTGTGTGTTGACCACACGGCAGAAGTGAAAACTTCATTGGACTGTCAATAATGGATGGAGTATTAGCATTCTGTGGTATTAGTCCAACGCGAGCGATGCGATGATACTGGGTTCGAATCCCATATTCAAGTCCACTTTTAGGAATTTGATTTTTGTAGATGGTTTAGATATCAGATAATATTTATTATAAGTTCAAATTCACAAATAGGTAATTTTCTCACAGTACCGTACGAAGGTAGTACCGACCGAACAGGGTTCGAATCCCAACATCGGATACACTTTTTTTTTGTATTTTGTTTTGGTTTAAAGTGGGTCAAAATCGCGCCCAAAGAAGTCGGTTACAAACATACAGGTGAAGCTAATAAAAAGCGTGTAATAAAACGTTTAAACTTCAATAACGCTCAATTCATTGTAAGTAGCTATAAATAATGTATCATCGAATTATAGGTAAAAAAATAAACTATAGACATGTTTATTTAATTTTTTTTAAACATCAACGACTTTAAAGAAATTAATGAATATTGAAATTTGCATGACTAGCACAGTAATATATCATTACACGTTTATTTGTGTAATGATACATAACGAATATAACGCACGGTAATGTTACACTATTATTCGTTAGAAAAAAAAATAGAAATACTTTAACTTTAATAACCTATTTTTATTCAAACTTCCATTTTGTGGGATAAAACATTACTAATAAAATTTGCATACATTTTTCACGAATAAACGTGTAAGATGATTAGAAAACATTACCCAAATTTGAAAACAGTCAGAAATTCTCAAATCGTCTGTAGGTTTTAACATGTTTATTCTTGTATACTTGGTAACTCAAAAAGCATGTAATAAAAGCATAAACTATTATTCCTGTATTTTTTAATTCCTTAATTTCCTATAATAAAGAAATTCACTATTATAATAGGCATGTTTTGAGTCTAAAATTCATAAAAAATATTAGGTAGGTGTAAGATAGGCAAAATGAAAAAAAATCGTGTAAGAACTCTTGCACGTTTATTCGGTGGGGCCATCGAAAATTGCTCACTTCAAAGTGGATGGTAAGTATGGATTTGTTTTCACATTAAAATTATTAGTTTTAATCATAAGGTCTTGGATATAATAGGCCCAGGCAATAATAGTGAAATCAGTTAATTTAAAAGGTGAATCAGGTAAAAGTTTACTTATTCCTATTTCGAAGATAATGTTCATGCATTTTTGACACAATGCAATATTTTGTATTTCTAATACATTCATTTGTATTTCATGTATTATAAAGTGCAAATGCAAATAAATATAAAGGCGATGTTTCAGAAATGTATAGAACCTGGGCTAGGTTTTGTACAATACATTTTTATGTGTTTTTTGTCCGAAAACATTGTTGATGCTAATATCATAAAATTATAATATAATTGACGAACCAAACAAACTTCCCCTCCTCGCCTCTGACGGCTAGCAGTGGGACGTTGTTTGCTCCGTGTTTAAAATTAATTAACCCGGTAAAAAGTCGTTGTCTCGGCTTGTGTATCTGTTTATGTGTTATTTGTAGTGTTTAGGATTATTATTCGTAAGTGATTTAACGTTTGTAAGTGTAATATAGTTCTAATTCTGGATTTATTTCGGTAAGTCATTTCATTTATTTTCTTAACAAAGAGGGTAGCAGGTATATTGTTCTGTCTTTTAATTTTTATCTTTTATTTTTTAAGTTATTCATTGTAATTTGTTTGTTATCGTTAGTTATACATATAAAAATACGTTATATAGGTTTAATAAGATATGTCGAAATTTATAGGCGATCCTCCCGATAGCGGGGGGCCAATTTTTGCAACTCCAACATCTAAGAGATTATTTAGTGACATGTCACCTACTTTTGTGTCGCCTCAGGGAGCTAAACGTATGCAAACTGATAATCTAAGTAATGAGTCAATTATAAGTGATAAGGACTATTGCTCGCTGGTCACTCAGGCGACGGAATACCTCGCGAAAATCAATGAATTAGTGAACGATCAGGGGTCTCGCATTAATGTAGCCAATAAGACGTCTATAATGGACATTACTCAGCGTCTTACTGGCATTGTTTCGTTATTGGCCATTAAATCTTCATGTAATGAAACTAAGTTAGTAAATATGGAAAGGCAGTTAGATAATGTTCAAAATAATCAACAAACATTATCGTGTGGGCAAAAAACATGTGGGTCAAAACCAACTTATGCGGACCAGTTGAAACTTCGTGTACCACCTAAGTCGGCAGCGCCAGTGCAGTCACGACCACCTCTGCCGTGCGTTGTCGCTTACCCGACAACTGAACGATCAGCTGATTTTGCGTCATCTTCCGCCACTAAACAAGCTTTAATGAAAGCAATAAAACCTAGTGACGACGGTTTTCAGATCGTCGGCATTAAGAAGACAGCAAAGTCGGGTGTCGTGTTACGTGTCGCTAACGAAAAGCAACTGCAAAAACTCCAGTCCGTAGATGCAATCAAATCAGCGGGTCTACGTTTGGAGAAACCAAAGGGCCGCAGACCACGTATTCTTATTAAAGATGTGCCAATTTCTATGGAGGAGTCTACTTTTATGACTGCCTTGTATCGCCAGAATATTAAGGATGAAATACCTATTAAAGAGGAGGATTTCATTAAGAGCACAAAGGTTATCCGCAGACGTAAGCTAGATAATGGGCGTAAATGGATAGGATTAGAAGTTGAACCTGTAGTTAGGAAACATCTGGCGACTACTAAAGATAAAGTATTTATAGATTGGGCAACTTGTAGGTTCATTGATGACGTTGAGGTAGTACGTTGCTTGAAATGTCAACAATTCGGCCATGTACATAAGTTTTGCACTAGTACAACACCTGCTTGTGCGAACTGCGCTGGGGAACACGAAACTCGGGCTTGCCCTGATAAGCTTACCCCTAATTTCAAACCTACGTGCGTAGCTTGCAAACGCCTAAAGAAACCCAGCGAGCATAGATGTGGCTCTCAACAGTGTCTGTCATACAAGCTTAAGTTAGAGCAGCTTATTTTAAACACCTCATATTAACTGATAGGTAGGACTCTAACTAGGTAGGTAGGGCCACAATGGCTAATTTAGTGTTAGGTCAATTAAATCTCCACAATGATAGGGTTGCTACATCAGAATTAGACCGATTAGTTATAGAACACAAGTTAGATATCGTTTTAGTTCAGGAACAGTATCAGAATGCGCACTTTCGTAGGCAGGTAGTACAACATAACAACAGAGCACGAGCTGGGATATACGTCGCGAATTCTAATTTTACAATAACGGCACTTTCCGATCTAATGACGTCACACTGTGCCGTTGCAGAAGTTACATCCTTATCCTGCAGGGTTTATGTCGTGAGCTGTTACTTTCAATATTCCGATCCTGTCACTCCTCATCTTCACCATCTTCGCCACGTCTTGCGGTCTCTCGCAGGCCACAAGATTATCATTGGCGCAGACGTCAATGCTTCTTCAGTTCTTTGGTATGGCAAACATAGGTCCAGTGATAGGGACCGTCGCTGTGCGGTCGAGGATTTCATTGCAGAAATGAACCTCTCTATACATAACACCCCCGATGCACCACCAACTTTTTGCAGCCCAATGGGCGAGTCTTCTATTGACGTCACACTTTCTTGTGGAGGCGTTCGCATTGATAGGTGGCGTGTCCTACCGGATGCGTCGTGTAGTGATCATCGTTTAATCGTTTATGGGTTTTCTTCTGGATTTGCACGGGATCCTTATAGTGGTGCCGGCAACTTCAGATATAAGAGTAAAGGTGCTAATTGGGAGTTTTTCGGTTTGCTCTTTGCTGCTCATGTCAGAGACTACACTCGCAACGACTTGACCGCCGAAGAAAGTGCTGTTATTTTGTCAGACACTTTCACTTATTGCGCAGATGTGGCTCTTGGTCGGAGATCTCTTACTAGTACTCGTAGATGTGATTGGTGGAGTGATCACCTAGCTGAACTTCGTAGACGATTTCGTAGAGCGCGTAGGAAATTTAATATTATTAAGAAACGTAATATAGTAGGAGAGGCCCATGTTTCGGCCCTTGTTGCTCTTAGGGTTGCCAGATCTCATTACAGAGCTGCTGTGGAGAAATCTAAGGGTAATTTATTGCGTAGAATAGTCGATAGGCTTGATAAAGAGGGTCCATGGTCTCCAGTATATCATGAATTCAAAGCAAACAGGTCAGTTGAACTTGCATACATACATAACATAAAGTTCAACAATACACATACTGTAGGTTTAGAAGAGACAGCCAATAAGCTACTAGGTTCTCTTGTACCCGATGATCGACAAGATAATGACACGGAATACCACCAACAGATTAGACAATGGGCAGCACAACCGCCTTTATCTTCAATGTCAGATTTACCATCCACTGACGAATTTATCAATATTGTCAGATCTCTACCCATCAATAAAGCTTCAGGTGATGATAAAATTTCAAACAAAATGATTATAGAGGCTTGTAAAATCTCTGGGGAATCAATATTAAATGTTTATAGGCGTTGTATTATAGAGGGTATTTTTCCTAGTATCTGGCGTTCCGGTAACATAAGGTTAATACCAAAAGGTGGTGATAAACCACTAGATGACCCTAAGTCGTATCGACCTATAACCCTATTACCATCTTTAGGGAAGTTGCTAGAACGCCTTATCGTTCCTCGACTTTTGCCGGGTGGGGTTAAATTTCATGAAAAACAATTTGGTTTCACAATAGGTAGGTCCACTGTAGACGCAGTTATATCCGTTAGGGAAACAGTCACTAGATCAGATTGTCAATATGTATTAGGTATTTTCTTAGATATATCTGGCGCCTTTGACAATGCATGGTGGCCGATGTTACTTTTGAAATTAAAAGCTCGTGGTGTGTGTAGTAATATATACTCACTTATCTATACATATTTTTCACATGGAACAGCTAAGCTTAAACTTGGCCACTATGCAGTGTCGAAGCCGCTAACAATGGGCTGTCCCCAGGGATCAGTATTAGGGCCGTATCTTTGGAATTTAGGTTTTGATGATTTCCTGACACTGCCATTACCATCTGGCTGCACTTTGACCGGTTACGCTGATGACGGTCTTTTACTTATACAATCTAACACCAGGGCTGGACTTGAGAGCTTAGCGGAAAAATGTTTGCGCCTGATCTCTGATTGGGGAGTGCGCAACCGCCTATCGTTCGCGCCTCATAAAACATTTCAGCTACTATTGAAAGGGAATTTAAAAACGCCACCTAGAATTAGATTTAATAATATTACTGTTAGAAATAAGGATTCCGTTTGTTATTTAGGTTTGATTTTAGAAAGGAACTTCACTTTTGTAGATCATATTACAACGATAGGAGAAAAATCTAAGAATAGTTTTTACGCCTTGACGAGGATATCGACGTCGACATGGGGTCTGTCTTTTAACACCTTAAAAATTATCTATGCAGCAACTTATTTGGGTTGTATGTGTTACGGTGCACCTGTGTGGGCTGATAGGGCAACCATCGGTGCCGCACGACGCAAGTTGCTTCAGAGTCAACGTCTGGCGTTGATATTTTTGTGCAAGGCGTATAGGACAGTTAGCACTGAAGCTTTACCAGTACTGGCAGGTGTTCTTCCTGTCGATCTAGAGGTACAGAGACGAGCGGCGATTTATTACACCACACGTGACAACATCAATTCCAACTTTTTAATGCCACGTGATCGCCTTAAAATCACCCGATTATTTAAAGAACAAACTGAAGTTTATAGAACCCTCATTAATGAATGGCAACAGCGATGGGATACATCAACCAAGGGACGCCACCTCTACCAGTTTTTTCCTTCCGTTACTGATCGGTTGGCAAAGACATGGCTGGAGGTTGATCACAGTGTCGCTCAGTTCCTTACAGGTCATGGTAACTTTCGGAGCAAGTTATACTCATTTAAGCTAGTTGATTCGCCGAACTGTCAATGCTCAACACCTGGCTCCGATCAGGAGCAGTCTGCTCATCACATACTCTGGGAGTGTAGTCTTTGGCATAATGATCGTACTATTATGTTGAACAGCTTACATATATCATCTGGAGCGGCTTACTATGGGGATTTAGTCTCATCTAGGGGGAATTTCCGTGCATTTAAACGTTTCTGCCATACATATTATAGCAATCAAACTTAGCTCACTTAGGTCCCGTAGTTTAAGGTCCTCCGTGGTGCTCCTTTTCATAGGTTACAAACCTATACAGATTTATTTTGTCTCCCGCTTTGCTATGGAGGGAAGTGGAAACTTTTCTTTCTAACTCCTCCTATTTACTTCTGATTAAATTCGTTGCGGGGTCCAAGACAGTAGGTTTAGTTGTCCACGGGACGCACGAGTGTCAAAACTCGGTGTATCAGTTGGTTACTCCGCTGTTAATCCTGGCTCACAGGAGTCACAGCGGTGGGCATGTGGGTGGGATTGTCCCGAACCAAACAAACTGTAAGACTATTTCACGAAACTCAAAACGAACACTTGACTTTTATTTTGGTCTGTTAAATTGTCAAACTGCATTCGTTCAGTTCTTAATTTTAACTTATTGTTTGTTATTCCCTTTATTTACGGTTTATTAAAATATGATTTGTACTAATAAATATGTATTCCATAACAACCAAGATTCCATTAAACATTTGATTGTAATTGTTTGTTGTAATAACCGTTTTCTTTTCGTCAGTACACAAATCACACTTGACCTTGGTGTCAATCGACGAAAACAAAATAAGATATTCGCCGTTTGACACCACGGTCGATAATTAATATGAAAATGGTGCCAAACAGGTAAGTCAAAAAACGTTTTTCTGCGATTGACACCGTGGTGTCAATAAGTCGTGGTGTCAAACAGCGAAGGACCCCCCTAGTACATGGAGTTTAATATAATCTGCCATTATGTAACTCTTCTGTCATTTCACCCACAAATTAAAACATAAAAAGTTATAATTATAACAAGTAGGTAAATAACAAAAACAATAAATTAGTAAACAGTCTATATTTTAACAATTCAACATATGTATATTTTGCTCACTCAATTCGCGAAAACATACTCAATTTGGCAATGATAAATAATAAAGACTAACTAACACCTTCCACAAGCTTTACATAACATAATCAATCTCTAGCATAAGTTGACAGGTCACCAGAAATAAAATGTTTTGCAGGTATACCATCGAGGTATACCTGAAGTAAATTTAAAAATAATTCCATAGCTTCGTCCACAAATGGCTTTCCGACTGAAGTCAATAGGAATCTCCAGTTTTCATTCAAAAGTCCAAGCACGAGTTTGCCTGCAAAAGTAACAAAATAAGTTACAAATGGCACTAACAAATTTTTGATATAAGGAATGACAAGAATTTATTTAGAGTTTCATCTAGAAATACGAAGTCTTTTGAAATGAAAAGATTATTTTTATGATAATCTTTAATATTTTGTGTCCGTGAGTTGTATGTTTGTAAAGTCCCCCGCGACACAGTGCTTGTTCCCTAGTGCGGGAAGAGTTCTTTTTTTAAACAATCTGATCTGTATGTCTGACAAGGGAAGAGAAGCCGAAGATACAAAATGGTGGCGGCAAACCAAGCAGACCGATGATAATGGCAATGTTCCAATTATCAATATTGTCATAGCTTGCCATAGTCAGAATTCTTTTCAAAAACAGCTTAATGCAATTAGCATTGCCTGCATCATCTATACTATTATTTACAAAGTAATAATTAGGTTTTACAGATAAGCACATATTCCAGATATAATGTGTTCTGTAAGCCTGTGGTAGAGAATCGTATAACGCTAATATCAGCAGTATGTTTAATTGATTGCGCTTTTTTCATATTAAAATAAATAAATACTTGGGGGCTAAAGAGTAACTCAGTCTGCTTTTTATCGACATAACACGAGTAGGTAACAAAATAATAAATACTTACTGGATTCTACATCTCCTACGTATATATTGTCGGCAGAGAATGTGACTTTCTTAATATCAAAGTCGTATGTCGGTTGTTTAGCTATACCTTTTATGTAAAACTCTCCATCTCGTTTTTGAATGAAAAAGTTGATATCAAACTTGAGCTTAGCTTTTTCTGAAAAGAAAACTTTTAGTTTTAAGTCATGTTGCCACTTGATTCTTTGCCATACATACGTAGTTTAACCGTGATTTAGCTTAGTGCAAAATTCATGGATATCGGTAGGTCAACTAGCCGCTCCTGTCAAACGTCTTCTCAATCGAGGTGGTATACGATACGATAATTTAATGTTGCTAATTATACAATACCACTCAGGCACATCACAACACAAGGCAAAGGATTTATTGAACAAGAATAAACCAACTTAAGTTAACCCCGCTCCATCCTGTGGACGACACCTACGGGATGGAACGGGGTGGTGAAATTTGTATTCTCAATCCGTCACCACACGGTTGATTATTTTATACTTATTACTTTATTGTCAAATAATTTGTCAACTTAAGTTGGTTCATTCTTGTTCAATAAAACCATTGCCTTGTGTTGTGAAGTGCCTGAGTGGTACTGTATAATTGTATAATCATCAGTCATAGTAGTCGACTAAAGGAGTAAGTCAGGCAGACAATAACCACTGCAAGACAGGGGAAAACTCGAAACAAACCCCTTTACCAACCCATCTGATCAGCGTGGTATAGTAGACTAACATCCCTCCAAGTGTATGGAGAAGACCTACGGACCTCTGGGTACGCCCAGCAAAGACAAAGACAAAGACAAAGATACTTTATTTGAGAAAACATGTGTAGGTAATAACAGTACATAACTATGATGCATATTATAAGTTGTTAAAATAGAAGTTTGTAACAACATGTTTGACCAACGCTGGTGTACAAATATAATCAATAGAAATTAAAGTATTTATTTAATAATTATGAAATATTGTTAATATAATAGTCATTCTAATTTATGTCAAATATATTTTATATAATACAATTAGGTCAATAATTATGTATGTTAGTGTCATAAACATAATTAATTAGATAATCATGAATTGAGAAAAAAAAACAAAAATTAAAGATAGATAAAATTAGTTGTCACAAAGATTTGTCATTTAGGAAATCGTCAATATTATAATAACACTTATCAATCAAGACCTTTCTTAATGATTTCTTAAAAAGGATGGTATTCATTTCTTTAATATAATTTGGTATTTTATTATAAATTAAAGGAGCTTTACATACTACACTTTTATGTAGAAGTGCTGTTTTAGCAGGGTGAATACGGAGCCTAGTGTTGTCTCGGCGATTTCGTTTTATGTCATCAGATAGACGTGGAAATAGGTGAGAGTTGCTTCTTACAAATACGGCTACTTCTAAAATATAAAGTGACGGTAGGGTAAGGATTTTGTGAGTGATAAATAGCGGCTTACAACTTTCAATACTTTGTATGCCGAACATTCCGCGTATGCATCGCTTTTGCATTTTAAATATCATCTCCTTGTTTGTTGAGTTGGCCCAAAAAATAATGCCATATCTGAGAATAGACTCAACAAGACCATAGTAAGCCGAAATTAGTGCATCAGTATTGATAACTGGTGCAAGTTTATGTAAAGCATATGACAGACTGCTAACTCTTTTACATAATGTATCAATGTGTTCTTTCCAATTAAGCTTATTGTCTATAATTAATCCAAGAAAACGGGCAGTAGTGACTTCTTTAATAGTGTGGTTATCATAAACTAAATTCACACTTAATGAGTTTTGAGATCTTTGTCCGAAATGCATAATATTTGTCTTATTTAAATTGATTTTCAAATTATTATTATCTAGCCATGTAATTATATGAGATAGTGAGTTATTTATGTCAGAATTATAATTATTTATGTCTTTACATTCAATTGTAATAGTGCTGTCGTCAGCAAATAATGTCATAGGTTGAATCGTTACACTTGGTAAGTCGTTAATATAGACAATAAACAAAAGTGGCCCCAATACACTTCCTTGGGGAACACCATATTTAACGTGACGAGTCATAGATGTGAATATATTTTCGTTTTTGGTTTTAAGATTCACTCTTGAAATGACTGTTATTTGTTGGCGGTCAGTTAAATAGGATCGGATCAAATCTAAAACGTTCCCTCTAATGCCGTAAGCTTCAAGTTTATTGACAAGTATATTATGATCCACACAATCAAATGCTTGCGACATATCGCAATAAATAGAGCAAACGGGCGAAGTTTTGTCAACGTTAGCTATTACTTTTTCAATAAATTCGTAAATCGCCATGTTTATGGTTTTATT
This sequence comes from Trisateles emortualis, assembly GCA_947095525.1. Lineage (NCBI taxonomy): Eukaryota > Metazoa > Arthropoda > Insecta > Lepidoptera > Erebidae > Trisateles > Trisateles emortualis. The sequence continues at coordinate 8,022,996 of OX352740.1, read as the reverse complement.
TTGCCGGAAACCCTTTTGTTCGTTGCACAGAATATTATTTTTCTCTAAATAGGTGTTAATTTCACTGTAAATGTACTTTTCAAAAATTTTAGAGAATATTGATAATAGTGCAATGGGTCTATAATTCTCCACTAACTTTTTATTGTCTTTTTTGAACAAAGGCTTAATGATGGTCAATTTAAGATGTGTTGGAAATATTCCTGTTGATACACTTAAATTTATAATGTGACTTAAGTGGTGGCAGATATCATCGTTTACGGCTTTAATTATATTAGTGGCAATGCCATCGTATCCTACACTGTTTGTATTTTTTAGTTTTTTTATTATTTGATTAATCTGAATGGGTGAGCATGGTGCAAGAAATATTGAGTTCATTTGGCGATTTATTAATTTATTTACATCTTTCCCAGCATTTGGAATGGGTTGGATTTTGTCAGTAAAGTAATTATTAAATGCGTTAGCTATTTCTTTAGGATTATGAATGCAATCGTTTTCGCTTATTTGTAAAGTATCTATGGATTCTTTTGGCATATTAAGTCTTGTCTTGTTAATGATTCGCCACGCCGTTTTACATTTGTTGCCAGATTTTTTTATTTTATAGTTGTTTTGTGCTCGTTTTGTTAGTATAATAATTCTTTTTAATAATTTACTGTAATTTACGTATTTAAATCTATTTTCTTTTGTAGGATTTTGTCTAAGTTTCCACAAAAGATCTTTTTTCCTTCTGCTGCAAACTTTAATACCACGAGATATCCATCTTTGTTTATTGTTAACCTTTATTATACATCGTATTTTAGGAAAACATAGATCATAAAATAAACGGAAATCGTCAATAAAACACTTGTACGCTTCGCTTGGTTCAATGGATTGGTAGATGCTAGAAAAGGATAAGCTTTTGATGCACATTTTAAACTTATTAATATTATCTGCACTATAATCGCGTTTTAAAGTGCGCCAGAATTTTAAAGACAGTACTTTTTTAACAGTTAATTTAATTAATTGAGCAGTATGATCTGATAGTCCTAATTCTAAAATTTCACAAATACAATCCTTTTTAAAATTATGTGCAAAGTTGTCAATACAAGTTTGACTAGTTAGTCTTGTGGGTTCGTATAATGCTAATCTAAAGTTATAATTTAAAAGTAAACATTCAAAATCTAGTGTCACATTGTTGCGTTTTAAAACATCAATATTATAATCGCCAGCAATAATAATATTTTTATAATTACATTTTGAAATATGGATCAGTAATTTCTCAAGTTTGTGGAAGAATGTATACAAGTAATTTTGCTTAGGTACTCTATATATACAAATAATAACTATATTAAAGTCAAGAAGTTCGACTGCACAGCATTCGAATACAAGATCCACAGAATATTTATTAATTTCTGAGAGTATTCGGAATTTCAGACTGTTTCTTAATAAGATACATGTTCCTCCTCTTTTACTGTTACTTCGGCTATACGATGAAGCCAGAGTAAAGTTCGGTAGACTAAGATTTAATTCATGGCCTTCCATCATAAAATGCTCGGTTATGCATATAGCATCAACAATTTTATTATTATCTTTAAGTTCTTCTAAATTGACCAGTAGTTCATCTGATTTGTTCAATAGTCCTGCTATGTTCTGATGGAGGACATATATATGTTTTTCAGAGAAAAAACTGCGAATCTGCTTCCTTTGTATCGTTTTCAATAGGTGTTACTGACATGTCAGAATTGTAATTAGTTTGTATGTCAGAATTGTAATTAGTTTGTATGTCAGAATTGTAATTATTGTGTTTGTCAATTTGTTCAAATGTGCATATGTCAATCAAAATATTGTCCATAATTCGGTTATATATATTTTCTATGCCATTTTTATTAATTTTACCAGTGAAGTATGAAAACATGTCCAGTGATAGATCACGGTTACTGTCAAACAGATATGCGTAGTCATTATTTTGTAAATCCAAACAAAGAAGATTGTTAAACATTTCAACTTTGAAATTATAGATTGGTGCTCCTGTTATATATGTAGGTGTACAGATAATTTTATTTGTGTTTGTCACTTTTTTTAGCGTTTCCTTTAACATAGTTATAATGTTGATATGATCGCTTTCTGCTTTGATGTCATTTTCACCGATGAGAATTATGCAATAATCGCTTAATGTGAAATTTTTCAACTTCGTTTCTATATTGTAAAGGAGTTCCTTTATAGTAGCATTTTTGATAACGTAGTGACAAAAGTCGAAGTATTTTGAGAAGACATCTTCAATGGTAGATAAAGACCCTTTGGAGTTGGTACAGCTCAAAATGCATAGTTTATTCTTCTTCTGTTTAGGGTTTATTTTATTTGCCGTGATTTTATTTTTTTGTGTGATAGTACTGTTAGCTATTGGGGTAGCGGTATCTTTCAATTTGTTTGGTGCCTCAGTATAAGTACACATAGTTTGAGTCTCTTTTTCATGTGTGGTAGCTAAGCTTTGAGTGCAGTGTATTTCTGGTTGAAATAGCTTCTTGGGAACAGTATTTTTATTTTGCAATAGTTTGCGTGCTGACAATGCTATACTTTTTCTGTCAGGCGTTTCGCAAATTTTTTTGTACGTTTTAATGGTTTTTATTGAATTTTCAAGATCATATTTGAGACGAAAGTTTTCACAATTTAAATTTTCGATTTCTTGATGAGCGCTAAGTAATTGCATCGATAGTGTTTTAATTTTTTCATTAAGTTCATTTAAGACACCACTGTTGTCGTGTAAGTTATCCGGAATGCTCATCATTGTGCTATCTAAAATAGACCTCTCGGTAGTATTTATTATATTTGTAAGGTCATTCAGGGAACTTGTTCTATTTGGCTTGCGAAATGTGATGTTACTGTTGTCGGTATTCATTTTTATATTTGTATAAGAATAACAGCGCCCTCTGTTGATATTCTGCTGGTAACTCCAAGCGCACGTCTATGGTAATTAAAGCCGTGTAACAGGGGTTTTATGTCAAATGCTGAACAACACAACTACGTCTTCTGTCGAATATGGAACGCGCCCTAAAATATTATTCTTGGTGGGGGCGGTCGTTTGAAATTATGTAAATAAACGGACAGCAACAACAGTTCTAATGTATTTTATGAAATATAGTCACCACAAAATAATGTTTTTGTAAAAGGGATATAAAGAAATGTTACTTTTACTCAATTGCTTATCCACTTTTATATGTAAAATTAGATATTGTGCGTATACGTACAGTTTATTACTCAGTCACTTGTTGGAGTAGTGTACACAAAGTTTTTAGTGTTCTTTCAATTCACTAACACTGTCACTGATTGTTTACTGGTTAAATGATAAGCCTTTCTATTTTACACGCTTTCAGGTGTTATTAAATTATTTTAATTAATTTTTAACGTAAGAGCAGATGTATACAATCCAAGTGTTGCCAGCCGAAGTGGCAGTGGAAGAAGCAGTGGGACATTCATGAGTTGAGATGATGATGATAAATTGAATCAGCTGAAAACTAGAAAGTGGCAAAATTCACCATCTAATCTATAATAATATTATAAATGCGAAAGATGGATTGATAGATGAATGTATGTTACTGAATCACGCCACAATGACTCAACGGATCGAGATGAAATTTTGCACATAGATAGATTATAGTCTGAAATAGCACTTAGGTTTTTTTATCTCGGGAAAATCACTGTTCCCGTGACACTCGCAGACGAAGCTGTGGCCGGAAACAAGGAAATTATAAATTCACTTTACCTACCTAATTTTATTTCGCCGTTGCCTTCACCTCGCACCGAATCTGCATTAAATACGGTCCTGAGTAGTGGACTCGATGAAAAAAATTTGTATTTGCCTTCTCCTGAAATTTTTTCGCATGATATTTCTAAAAATGCACGTTCGTTTTCGAAGGCAATGCTATAATAAATACACTTTGTTATATTACTCACGAAAATGATTAGGATTCTTTTAAATATATTTGACTATGAAATACTTAAGATACGTAGGGCACCATATTAGCGAGCAAATTCGATTGGGGAAGTACCTCCACCTTACAGAAGACCACAACCAAATAACTATACACAGCGTTGTAGTTGTATTTCTGTGTGTGAGTACAAGTCTCCAGCGCTTAAAGCCCTGGTGTAAAAAATGGGTTGGCAAGACACAACTGATACCTCTGGTATTGCAAGCATCCATAGACTACGGTAACTGCTTAACATCGGGCGGGCCGTATGCTTATTTGCCACCCAAGTAATATAAAAAAATACTTACTCAAATTTATTAATAACGCAGGTCTTAACACCTTTAACTGTCCCCTCTATTAAAGTCGCCTCCGCGAGGTCCAAAAATTTGACAGTTACATTTTTTAATTCCAAAGGATCCAGGGGTTGCAAACCCAATTCTGGGGCACCAGATTCTGCAAGATCCTTCACTAAATTTTGTAGCATTTTTTTTGGACATTCTTTGTCATTTATTTCACATTTTGTTAAGTTATCAACTGAAATATATCAAACAAATTATTCAACAATATTAATGTAAATATAAGAATGTAGAATCCACAGAACTCATGAACATGTGTGCTGTTATAGAATCCATTCTTAATTTTTTTGTTCATTTACTTAATATATACTTACGAAAACCACATTCACAAAACACAAAAACATAGAACACAAAAAATAAACTTAAATATTTTGATAACATCCTTAACGTTTTTTAAGTCCTTTTTCGAAAAGAATTGTTTCAGATATAACAATATCAACACTGGATATATTCATTTTATATATAACCCACAAAAGCCGCACTTTGGTATAAAAAGCTATATAAAAAAATTATCAAGGTCAAGCAATTGTATTTTTTTAATTTCAAGAAGTATAAATTAAATTTTGTTATATGTTTCAAGTTTGTATAATATTTTAATAAAGAACACTCAAGACAAACAATGTAGAAAAAAAAAAAATTACTCATGTATTTACTGTTAAACACATTGACAACCAATTGTGTGATATTCCCAATAATCTATAGATATTCTAAGACAAAACAACGAAAGTGCTTTACTACCTTTTCTCGAAACGTTTTGTCGAATTTTGTGTAAAAAATCTTGTAAAACAAATGACGTAAATATTGTGATCGTCTTCACGTCAGATTTAATGACTAACGCCTTTTCTATTATGTCTGGTTTGCTGCTAAGGTTTATTGGCATACTTGGCATAACCTTGGCAGTTATTTAATCAAAGATAGAATATCGAAAATTGACTGCTATCTACCAATTGTAAAACATATTTTCTAAAAACTGCAATATCTTGACTACTAAGAGATACTATATAATATGGCTGAATATACTATCATAATTAGGTACAAGTTGCGTTTCAACCAAGAAATAAATTTTCTGTTGTATCTTAAATATAAATAATAATAAAAAAACCGACTTCATTGCGGCAAGTTGTAGAATTTAATAATAGTCGCCTAACAACATTAATCTAGACTTATCTAATCACCATCCAAAAAATATTTATAAGTGTGAACAGAAAGTGTAATTTGGTGTAGTTAAACTAATGAAGATGAATATAGAAGGCCACCAGAAGGTCTTCTGTGGTCATCTTCATCAGTTTAACTTCACCAAATTACACTTTCTGAATGAAAATGTTTGATTTGTTGTAAAAAATATTGAAATTGCTATATGTCTGCCTATAATTTTTAAGGAGTTATGTCAATTCCTCATGGGTCCAATCATTAAAACTTTCTTTTGATAAAAACGGGACCAAATCGAAAGTATGTTCTCTCAGACATCAAATTGTTTACAGATATACCATGCAAATGAAGCCACAAGTGGAAGCTAGTAAGAATAAAAAATAAGCATACGTCCAAAAACGAAGCACATTGGCTATACTAATAATATTCCATTACTAATACTAACTTTTGAAGTAGTTTAATATTTTAGAACATGTACCTACACCACGGAGGCAATCATCATGTGCCAATGATGGCAGACAAGCTAGCGGACCGACACAAATACTTGTCCACTATAATATCTCCCGCGCAGACCGGCTTCTCAACGATTGCATAAAATTTATTTTCAACCTCCGTAAGTACGATCTCCGTAAGGACGTATCTGCATATCGTTCCCAGTTGCAATGGTTCCCTATTCGTCAACGACGTAGTTGGCATGCGCTGACTAAACTTTACTCTCTTCTAAATTCTCCTAATGCTCCTACGTAATTATCTCCTCACTTTCAATATCTCTGCAGCAGCTATGATAAGAATCTTCGATCTTCTAATAATCTTCTTCTTCTTTGTCCCTCTCATAGTTCTAGTCTTGTTCACTCCTTTTTCAATATTCAGTCTATCCTACTATATAATGCACTTCCTCTCAAAATCAGGAAGTCCACTTACCATGAAACTTTCAAGGCTAAATGGTCTGCTAATAGTTTAAGATAGTGTTTACGTACTTTACGTAAACACTATCTTAAACTATTAGCAGAATACTTATAACAACTATCATTATCTTAGATTTGTATACTGTATATAGTAAATTTATGTAATTTTAATATTACATATATATATATATTAATACCTATTTTATTTAAGTAGCTATATATTCATTAGTATATTATTTACTTGTATATTTGTGAATGCTGTATTATTTTGAATTATCATTTTTAGTATTGCACCGCACCTACTTTATTTTATTCATGCACCCCCAAAAGTTGACTGGTAGATAATGCCTCAGGCAAAAAGTCCGCTGTTGTACAATTGTTTTATGTTTAAAAAGTTTAAATTAATAAATAAATATCGCTAAAGTTCAATATTGGAAAAAAATAGGTTAATAACAAACACAAACAGGTAGTAAACAATCTATATTTCAAAGCTTCAAAAATTCAACATATATATTTTGCCCACTTTTAAAATCACGTAAACAAAAACAATTCGGCAATAATAATATATAATGGCAAAACATACTCGTACCCACCACAAGCTTTACATAACATTATCAGGCATAAGATGACAGATCACCAGAAATAAAATATTTTGCAGGTATACCATCAAGGAATTTCTGAATAAAACCTAAAAACTCTTGCATAGTTTGGTCCATAAAAGGTTTTCCAAATGTAGTCAATAAGAATCTCCAGTTTTCATTCAATAGTCCAAGCACGACTTTGCCTGAAAAAGTCACAAAAGAAATTACAAATAGCACTAACAGATTGTTAAAATGTTTTTGCATTTCAGTCTGGTTATAGGACATGACATACGGATTTTTGTTTAAATGTGCACGCAAATTTTTAAATGAAAATTATATAATAATATGCAGTACAAATTTTGATGCGTTTTGCGCTAGGTGAGAAGACGAATATTCAGAAAGGTGGCGCTGATAATGACAATGTTCTAACCATTAAAATTGTATTTCAGATAATGTGTGCTGTAAATCTGAGTGTGGATAAAAATCGTATAATGTTAATTTTAAAGTTTGTTTGCGCTTCTGTCAAAATAAAAAATACTTAGGGGCTGAAGGGTGAAGCAGATGATTTTTTGTCGATATAACAGAAGTAGATAACATAATAATTAATACTTACTTGATTCTACATCTCCTAAGTATAGACCGTCGCCAAAGATTGCGACTTTCTTAACATCATAATCGTATTTGGGATTTTTAGCTATATCTTTTATGTAATACTCTCCATCTTGTTTTTGAACAGAAAAGTCGAAATCAAACTTGAGACTCGCTTTTTCTGAAAAAAAAAACTTGAGTTTGAAGTCATATTATAAAACAAAATAACTTGCTTCCTTGGTTTCTATTCAATTAAACTAAGCGCAAATTCCAAGAACTGCACGCGGCTTCTAACATATACGACTATTCAACTGAGATGGGCAAACACTTTATTCGTTTTGACTGCATGAAGTGACGCAGCCACGCCACTGACACCACGCCTAGTACCAGTAGTATCAGTAATAATAATAGTCCCACAATACCAAGTCCGAGTGTCTTTTCTGTAGGTACGTCATTACATTTCAGTTTGTCGAGTGTTTAGTGACCAACCTGGTGAAAGTGTCGTTCAAGCCTCTGCCGTGGTGTCACAACTGTTAACAGTTGCGACTGACCTTTAACATGCTTTCTAGCAGGTAGGTAGGGCTGCGATCACTCATCCACAGGTTACCCGCGCCCTTGATAGCTTATCCCGCTGATCTTTCACCGATCACTTTTAAGCAACTCCGTGTCCTCTGGTATCCATAACTTATATGTTTGTAAATAATATGTTACTTCTGACAGATGTACGAAATCAAGTCTACTCTGGCGAAAACATCACGTCATGGCAATTAAAACCTTATACATGGTTGCACAAGAACAAACCAACTTAGCTTGGCAAATTAGTTTGATATACACTAAAAAGTATTAATTTAACCAGCTAAGTACGAATATGTCTTCTAATAAATTATAAATTCACTTTACCTAATTTTATTTTGCCGTTGCCATCACCTCGCAACGAATCTGCATTTAGTATGTTCTTTAGTAGTGGACTCGCTGAGAATAGTTTGTATTTGCCTTTTATTGATAATTTTTCACATGATATTTCTAAAAACGCATGTTTGTTTTCGTAGGCAATGCTATAACAAATACACTGTCATTGTTATTCACGATAATTATAAGAATTATTTATTGAATATATGATTATTAATTACTTACTTAAATTTATCAATAACGCAGCTTTTAATACCCTTAGCTGTGCCTTCTAATAAATTGAGTTCCAAGATGTCCAAAACTTTCACGGTAATATTTTTTAACTCCATAGGATCCAGGGGCTGCAAACCCATCTCTGGGGCACCAGATTCTGAAAGGTCTTTTAACAAATTCTGTAGCATTTTTTTCGGACATCCTTTATCATTTATTTCACATTTTGTTAATTTATCAACTGAAATAAACAAAACAAATTATTCAACAATAATAATAATAATACCCATATATGTGATTATTTATGGTTGGCAGACATGTATGTCAACCATTTTAAAAAGAAAACCTCACAACGTTTTGCCAGACCCGGGAATCGAACTCAGGACAGACGCTAATGCCACAGGATAAACTAGGCAATCGTTAATTATGATCCATGAAAATTGAGTTTTAAAAGAAATTAGCTCGAAATTTAAGTATTCTTTCCCTTTTAGTGTTTGAAGTTAGAGAGAGTAAAAGAACTTACCTAAACCAGATTCACAAAACATAAAAACATTTAATACAGAAAACAAAGTTAAATATTTTGAAAACATCTTTAAATGGTTTTTAAGTCCTTATTCGAACACAATTATTTCAGATGTAACATCAACTGGATAGATTCAATATATATATAACCAACAAAATCCGCAAACCGTATACAAAAAAAATAACAAGGTCATGCAATTGTACCTAGTTAGTTAGGACTTCAAGAAGTATTAATTAAGTTTGCATACTTAATATTTTTTCTAAGGAACACTTATCTTATACAATGTTAAACAGTTATTACTAGAGATCGGATATTCGGATGCATATTTATCTAAAGTTATTTTTTAACTTCAGGTAATTATGCATCTTTTCGTTCATATCGTTTTTTGTTAATTTTTAACAAAAAATTATATGATAACCAAGATATCAAATCCTTCCCTTCCTTCTCATTTCCGGCCAATATCCATCCTCCCTTTCCTATCTAAAGTGCTCGAAGCTTGTGCCCACAGACAGCTGTCCGGGTTTGTTTACCATAATAATATCCTTTCTCCACTCCAATCTGGATTCAGACCTGGACACAGCACTGTAACGGCATTACTCAAAGTGACTGGCGATGTGAGGGCGGGCGTGGAGGACACTAAGATCACGGTCTTGGTTTTGGTAGACTTCTCGAACGCCTTCAACACCGTCAGCCATGACATTCTTCTATCTATCCTATCCCATCTTATGATCTCCTCTAAGGCGCTGGAATGGTTCTCATCTTATCTTCGAGGACGTCAGCAGTCAGTTCGGGTTGAGGATAATACATCGACTTGGCACAACCTAGACTCTGGTGTTCCTCAAGGCGGTATACTTTCACCTCTTCTTTTCTCACTGTTCATCAATCTTCTAAGTCATGAACTTCGCAATGTGTATCACCTATACGCCGATGACTTGCAGCTTTACTCTCAGGCAAGAATCGAAGATCTGAGTACGGCCATTGATAGCGTGAACCAAGACCTAAATGCATTGCTGAAATGGTCTGAACGGTTCGGTTTGGCTGTCAATCCGTCCAAATGCCAGGCTATAATTATAGGCAGTCCTCGAATGATGGCTAGGGTGGATATCACAAGGCTTCCATCCGTGATTTTTAATGGATCTGTGATACCTCTTAGTCCTAGTGTCAAAGATCTCGGGATACACCTTGACGCCAACCTTGATTGGAGGACTCAGACAGCTAACATCAGCCGCAATGTAACCAATACTCTGCGTAATCTTTATCGCCTAAAGAACTTCCTTCAACCAAAGACCAAAACAATGCTGGTGCAGACCTTAATATTCCCTGTTATCGACTATGGTGATGTATGCTACCTCGATCTAAATGCAGATCTACTCGATAAACTGGATCGCCTTCTCAACAATTGCATTAGATTCATTTTTAATCTACGTAAGTATGATCATGTGTCGACATACCGCAGCCAGCTGCAATGGCTCCCTATACGTCAGCGGCGTAGCTGGCGTGCATTATCTATGCTCTACTCTCTACTGAATTCCCCTAATGCTCCTACTTACTTGACTCCCCATTTCCAATATCTTTGTAGTACTCATAACAAAAACTTGCGTTCGTCTAACAATCTCCTTCTTCTTTGTCCTGCTCATAACTCAAGTCTTGTTCATTCTTCTTTCTATATTCAAGCTATTCTTCTTTGGAATGCACTCCCTCTCGAAATCAGAATGTCCACCAACCGTGAAATCTTCAAGGCTAGAGTACGTCACCTTTACATCAAATATTTGGCAGAATCATCACAACATTTATAGTATATTAACTATGTATGTTATTTATTTATGTATTGTATCGTGTTATATATATCATGTATATATTATTTTTATTATGTATATCTATTTAGTATCACAATTATTAAGTATTGTTATTGTTTTATTTTAATTAGATAAAAATTTCTACGTTTCTTTTAAATGCACCTACCAAGTTTTCTCTCTGCATCACCCAAAGGTTGACTGGTAGAGAATGCCTTTGGCATTAAGTCCGCCTTGTACACATTATTTTGTGCTAAAGTTTTAAATAAAAAAATAAAAATAAAAATATATGAACAAGCACTCATTGAGGGATGTGTTTTAAAAGAAATATCAGCTTCTTGTCGCAGGGACTTATACTATTCTATCTAAAAGCCTTGGTATGAAAAAATGGGTTGGCAACACGCAACCTCTGGTATTGCAAGCGTCCATAGGCTAAATTAACTTTAATTCTAAATCTTTGACGTCACATTTTAAAATCCCTCAGGCATGTCAACAAGACAGCTGATAGGGTTTTAATATTTTTATTATTTGTAATATACTCGTACCTTACTAGCGGCCTGCCCCAATTTCAGCACTATATTTTTAAATATCAGCTTTCTAGTTTTGACTGTGCGTTGATAAATCAGTTAGAGCAATCGATTTTATTAAAAATTAAACGATTATTATGATGATTATACTATTCTTCAAGAATACGGTAGTAATGATGTTAAACATTATTACTACCGTATTCTTGAAGAATAGTACAAAAAAGGTCCAGAAATTTTACTTCTGGTCAATTGTGGTACACAACTGAGTTTTGCGATAATACTCTGCAGTATGTCGAGCGGCAACTGTAATATTTTGGTGAGGTGACGCTGTTCAGGGCATACTATCAGGGGTTCTACCACAGAAATAGATCAGGTTAGAACGGCGAAGTAGGCGTGGCACGCGTGCCAAAACTTTGATCGAATGTTCGTACTTAACATATATTTCACATCGAGCATCCTCATTACGCAGTGCGACTCTTATAGCTGCGTTCGGGACGTACAAAATTATTAAGATCTACAAAAATATGCCGTATTGCTCCGTCGCAAATTGTAAAAATTGAAGTAATAAAGTGAACAGGAAGAAAAGAGGCATTTTATTTCATCGGTAAGTGTTTAAATATAACAAAAAACTAAGTTTTACAAGAATCAAAATTATTATTTCACCTTTACCATGTTTGACAAGGACGATCATAAATTATTTACTTTTCGTCAAGCTTAGTATCCATTACTTTCGCTGTACAATCTTCTTACTCATAACCATTAATTGAGCGCGCAACGAACATCGAAACAAATGAGATTTACAATATTTTCAAATCGGTAATGAGACGGCAGTCCTTTGCTGTGATTGGTTGGTCGTCGCATCGAAGATTGACGCAACGTGTCGTCACAGTCATTGTATTTATCGATAAATAAATTATTTATTCAAAGAACACATTACACAGAAATTGTTTTTAAGCATGCATTACATCGATTTTCAATAATAAAGTTATTTTATGACGAAAAACTAATTAGTTAGTTAGTTTAAAATGAAAATCCTTTTAATTTTGACAATGTAAATTAAAGTAGGTATATATATTATAGATACCTGTTTGCCATAGAAACATAACGTAAAAGCGCCCATACTTTTTGGCATAGTCATCATATTAGGAACTATTTTAAAAATTGTTATTTAAAAAATTTAGTTAGTACTTAATGTAACTTCTAAAATATGTAGTTATACCTATTTGTGACTTATAAAAAACATTCAGTTATATTGCACGTTGCATAGATGGCTGTCGATAATTGGGTAAATGTGTCTCCTCAATACTTCGGGCTCGCTAAGAATCGATGACGCGCAAAGTGGGTGTGGCTTGTTGAAATAGTGACACGCGCGAAATATTGTAGAAATGTGTTTATCACCATTCTATCTCGATCTATTTCTGTGGGTTCTGCACTCGCCACTCGTAGTTCTTTAAACAAAAAACAACCGATACATTAAGCCAAATATTTAAAGTTATAAGATATTGACATTATCATCGCTTTATATTTTAGAAATTGCAACATTTTTTAAAACCTTTCCAAATTTATTCACGCACATGAAATATTAATACTCGATACTTTATTGCATCCCACAATGTTTTTATGAAAGGTGGTAAGATAATACTACGGTAAGTATCAATGGTTGACCCTTTCGGGCACAGCACAGTGTGGGAGAGAGCGGGAAGGGCGCATAAATACCTAATTGCCAAATTATAATATACTTTATATACATATAATATAAAGTATATAATAGTAGTTCACCGCAATAGACCCTTTATCTTTATTCAAAATACTGGAAAATAAAAATATAATTTTGTTATTTGATAAGTGTCGACATTGAAGAATATTTTGATAGGTCAAAACATATTTTAATTAGCTTTGTTAAGTAAATTAAGTTTTTTGTTGTGTGAAGATTCTTAAAATTATTCTTAAATGAATAAATAAACAGATTTTAATTAACATTTCATCATCATCAACAGAAAAATACACGAGGATTCTAATGCATAAGACATAATATCATATAAGATAATGGGCTATTATCCGTAAACTTGTGAAGTGTACTTAGCTGTGATAGTTTTCCGTTTAATTTCGTTATTATATACTACTAACGTAAATTTTTTCACATTTCCAAATACCACCTGGCTGGCTGACAGAGGGGGTAGGGCTTAATTAAATTAAATTAAAGCTTAATATTTCACAAACGAATCCCTCAGTCAAAAAAACCGTCTTAACAAACCTGCAATCCTACAGGATGCAGGAGGGTTGGGTGTGGATTAAAATCATGCAAAAAAAGTCCATGTTCAACCTCTGGGGGGACAACATTTAGGGGTTCAACATGGCCGGGGGTAGACATTGTGGGGGTTGAACATGGACTAAACCGAAAATACATACATGTACAGAATTTAACTATAATTATACTTCTTGCTATCAAATGCTCTGATTGACTGACCTGTAGGTACTCAAACCATTCCGTTTCATCAATATACCGTGTGTTAAAGCTATTAATTGGTTTTTGTCCAACCCGATTGAATGGGAATATTTTGATGAGTAAAAATTAATTAATAGCCTTTGTATTTCTCAAGATTATCGTGAGAAAATGCATATAATTATGTAAAAGAATAAATTAATAGCTAGAATTTTGTGAACGTCTCATCTTATATCCATCCAAATATAGTTACTAAATTTTGATGTTTTTGATTTGATTGATAAATGTTTTAGTAAAAGATCCGTTTACCGTTTACGACAATAGTTTTTCTCGTGAATATATAGTTTTTAGATTTCCAAAGTAACGGCAATGCCAGCAACTTTGTCTTTTAGTCTGTAACTATAGGCGCAAATAATTTACTAGCATTATACGCGTACACACACCTGAGTTCGATATAAAAAACCGCCTAGTGGAGTGAGTCCCCTCCCTCTTCCTCATCCACCTCCTACCTCGTGACCCTTTCAATTTCAAGACTTTTACCAAAATTGTTACCATTCTCCTATTTTCTCAGAAGTCATAAATGCTGAAACCATATATACCTTATTCTTAGTCCGCATTATTGGGGATTCAATTTCGGAACCCTCCATTGTGCGTAACCTGACATGCACTTGGTTGGTTTTATATTATATGTTGTCCTGCGATTACCAGCACGTTACATTTATGGTAGAAATAAAAAGTTCAGATGGAAATACGTAAATAATTTACTGGCATTATACGCGTACACAAAGGCCCATCTGAGTGGTCAAGTGCGGAAAACACCCCGTGAAACTAACTAACTAACACGTAACATATTATAATTTATTCTGTTTTCATCATTTCATTTCATCAACGTCATTTATAAGTACATAAAAAAAATACTGTCATAATAGCTATGACTCAGTCTTATCCGGATTAATGAATTTGAATGCGACTATACTATATTCAAATTCATAAAACGTGAGTCCATTAACGACAAAATATTACTGTAGAGACTAAGATTTATGTGGAAATTATTGAAAATAAAATTATCTTCTAATTGATGCCATTTTATATAAAAGCTAATTTACACTTAAGGAATATCTCAGTCTTACATTAAAAGTAGGTATATAGTTTTCACATGTCATTCAAAAGTTATTTAAAATGTTTCAAATTAAAAATATGATAACTATTTACTCTTTTTTAGCCGTTGTTTCGGGTGCGTCGGGTAAGTACTAGTAGGTTCTGTCTTTTTTGAACAATTGTTATTGACGTATATGCTTTTTATTGATACGGTTTTAAATGTTCATAAAAAAAAATTTTTGCACCATCACCATGATGTTTAAGTATTCTGGTTATTGTTGTTCAACCTAGATTTTTCTATTTTTAGCTAGTTTTTGAAGTAAAAACTTCTTTTCGCACTGTACGCATATTTTTAGATGAGATAAAATCTCTGGATGAGATGCAGCTTGAATATCCGAAAAATCTTTTTTCGTCTGTCACGTTATTAAAGCAAAGAGGCGGTATATGCATGAACATATAGCAGACTGCGAACGCGTCTAGATAAATAAAATAAAATTCATAACAACTGTTTTGCCTAGTGTTTTCACTTCTGTTGGCACTCCCGGAGTGCAATTTTTTCCTAGCAGTCGTTATCAAAAAAATATTTAATAACTAGCTGTTGCCCGCGGCTCCGCCTGCGTGTATGTCGGTTATCACTGTAAAAAGTGTTATTCCAGACCATAATCTATCTCTGTGCCAAATTTCATCTAGATCCGTTCAGAAGTTTTTACGTGAAGGAGTAACAAACATCCATCCATCCATACTTACAAACTTTCGCGTTTGTAATATTAGTAGGATAAATGTACCAAAAGTATCTGACGGAAACTGGACCACAATTGACTTGCAACATTTACGACTTCATTAAACACATAAAAGCTTGTAACAGAAATGTATTAAAATAAGCCCATACTTTTAAGTGCTACAATGGCACTGACAGGTACACAGATACTTATTATAACCCTCCTTAATTAATGAATCCTTTTATTACAGTAAAACTACCTAACCAATGCAGTATTACCGATGGTGAATGTAAAAGATTGATGTACCAAGGCATTATCAGACAACTTTTAGAAGGTAATGTGGATAAGAATATTCCACAAGCCGATCCAATGAAATTAACAAATTCCGTTTTTACACTACCTAATTCTGTAAAACTCACATTAGAAGAAGGTGTCGTGACGGGTTTTAAAAATTGCGATTTTGTTAAAATGGAGTAAGTATATTTTTATGCCATGACTTATTTTATTCTTAATTTATTATACCCTATAGGTGACAAACAAGTATACAGGTCGCTTAATAGTAAGCTATGGACGCCTACAAGCCTTTCGATTGACAGAAACACAAACCAAACAATTATATTAACCTGTGGCATTAAAGTAGAGGTACTTTTCCAGTCCAGCCCAGTGCCAGTTCGAGTAAGGAATGTTTCTCTGCCTAGCCTCTTTCGAAACTGCTAGGTAGTAAGAATACCTACAAGTAGAACTGCTACTAAACCAAACAGACACAAATAGAATAAATAAGTCAGTAACCAATACCCATTTATTATTTTACAGGACGTATATGGAAGAAAAATTCCATTCAACATTAAATTTGACATGTGACATTAAAACTGAAGGAAAGTATATGGTTGAAGTGCCTAAAGATGTGATGAAAGAACTTGGAGGAGAGGACATAAATGCTGATATAATCACTGGAAGTGGAAAAGGCAAAGTTACTATGGGTACGTTAATTTAAGATGAATTTATTCTCAAGTTTATACTTGTGCATAATTACAATAAAAACTAATATTACATACAAAGTACTACTTAATTGAATGATAAAATTAACTAAATAAACATATAAATTAATAAAACAATAATATAGAATAGAATTAAATTAATTGGATCAAATATATAAATATTATAAATAAAAATTAAGAAACAAAGAATACATAATTTAATTTTATAATTGGCATTGGGACACACTAAATTCATGCAACAGATTCTTTACGAATGACAAAGCCCAAAAATCCTATATGGATATAGAATGGAATTAAAACCATACAAAGGGCCTTAAAAAAACGTTTTCTTGTTAGATTTTTGGTCAGGACTGTATCTTTCACGATATTTACTCCATATTTTTACTTTCAGAGAGGTTACATTTATTTCTATATATACCCTTTGCCTTGGAATGGCGGAACAATGAAGTTTACATGCATGGAAGAAATCTGAGTATCTTCCATGACGTGCATGAATCTGTTGTTTTCTCCATTGAAGAGCTTGATGTAGGCAATAAAGTCAATGGTAAGTTTTATATAAAGTGGCTTTAGGTAGTTGTTAATAAGATATTATTATGTGAATGTATATGGATACTTTAAATAAAAAATGTCAGTCTGATTGAACAAGTAACCACTAAATATACTATAGTAACGATTAATTAATACCTTTACAAAATGTAGTATTGTTTTTCTAAATAATAAATAATGTATCTTATATTGTTTGGCTTACAGGTGAAAAAATTGCCAACTACCTCAAGGAAAAGGCAATTGAGCTGGACCTGATTGCTCCAATATCAGTAAAGATGCTTGAATTCTTTGAAGCATTTGTAGAGAACTTTTTAGTGAAAATACCAGCCAAAAACTTATTTTCTGGTGATTTAGCGAGATTTATATAAAATTGGGACTTTAAATTTTATTAGTAAAAAAATAATTTTAAATTAATTTATCATTAAAGTTGTTAAACGTTTTATTTATAAAGTTTTTAATAAAAATATTCCTTTTGTGAAAAAAACAAAAAAAAACAACATATCCATAACTTTGATACACCTCTTTAGGCCCTATAATGAAGAGTTTTAATTTGTTACAAAATAAACCCTTGTAGACGGGTTGTGACACAGGTGCCGCAAACGTACAAAAGTATTTACTTTCTTACTTAGTTTTAACTAGAGTAAAGGTCTTGACATTGATCACTTTTAATGGTCAATAATTCAGAAAAGAATGCATGAATTAGCGATAGAGAAATACCTAGAAGTAACTATTATGATAATAATATTATTAAAACTGAGTAAACATAAATACTACCTACATAATAATACAAACATTACAGTGGCTGTAGCATGTAAAACAGCTGTAAATCTAAAAAAGAGAACTAAAGTAAAAACAAAAACACCAGTAACGTAAAAAAACAAGTTTATATTTTTATTAACTAGAAGGAATTGAAGAAATATCATCAGAATTCAAATCTTTAAGTGACACTTCAGTGAAGAATTTGTTAGCGTTTACCACAAACACATCCATAGCTTTATCTAAACGGTCATGCCAAGTGCCTTTCCGACAAACTCCCAGTTTTTAGTTGATTGGTATTTAGAGTATGTATTCTATGTTCTTTTATTAATATTTAGTATTGAATTTTCTTTCATTAAATTGCCTTGATTTTAAGAAAATTAATAATTATTTTAGTTCAAATATACCCACTGATAACTTGGCTTCCTATAAACAAGTTATCAAAGGTAAAAATAATATTGTCCAATACTTGGAATGAGTAAGTGATCCTATCACGATCAATTACCATATGAATTTCACCATCTTCAAGGTTTTTGATATCAAAAGGTATTTCTAAGTTTATTTGAACTTTTTCTGCAAAAAAGATTTAAAAAAACATAATATTGTAATATTTGGTGTACAATTAAGAATTATCTATCTACCAAAACTGTAATAGCTTCAAGTGTAGGTGTCGGTGATATTTCGTACTGGCCTTCGACACTAAATTCCTTACTGGCAAAGTCTAATGTTATAACAAGTTTATCAATATCGGTACTATAAAATTAAGAAAATCACCATGATCAAATATTACACGCCCTAAAACTAAATAAAAACGAAGTTTAGGAAACTTAATTACTAACCGAAAACTGTTGCATCGGCAATTTTTAAAGCCCTTTACAACTCCGTCGTATGCAGCAATTTTAACAAATCCCATACCTACTATATTAAATTTATGTTCCTTATAATAATATATATGGATCAAAAACAGGTATATCCATTTCTGCAACACCTATGGCTGCTGTCTCCTGGATAAAACTTCTGTACACGTCGCTTTTACATTCATTATCGTCCTGAAACTTACATTTTTTATACTATAAAAAATAAAATTAAAATTTATATAATTATAAAAACTCCCGTGTATTAATTCACAAAGAAGCTTCAAATTAAAGAAAAATATAAAATAGCCATATTTTGATAAACAGAAATACATACCTGAAAATGCTGATGGTTTGTATGCAAAAATTGCAAATATTATTAATGTTGCTTTTGTCCAAATAATTTTCTTTTCCAAAACACAACTACAGTTATTTAACCACACACTACCTGCTTGCCATTAAAGGTTCGCTACGTATTCGATTCAAATTATTTAATTTTCTGATGTACCTACAGCTGAATCTGATCTATTATAATATATAGGTATAGGTTCACATAGTTAAATAAAGGTGTTGATGTGATCTCTGGGACGTCTTACATTGACGTCATAACCCGTTTGTATGAGATTATTCAAATGAGTAAAAAAACAATTATTGCCTTTTCAGATACTTAATTTAAAAAAAAACATATAAGTAGAATAATATACATATAAAGAATAAATAGATAATTAAAACTTTGTTGCTATGGCTCATTTAATATCCACCCAAGTTTGGTAATTAAATTCAAATGTATTTTTAACGGACTTCCAAAAAAGCAGTTGGTTCTATTTTCGTCTGTTTTTATTAGTGTTTTTTTTCCTTTATCATATTATGTACCTACACCTATTTCTCGATTAATTGTGAACTGTTTTTTTATCAAATAGGAAATGAATTATTGCTTGTTACGCTTGACTCGTTGCTATTAAAAATCTCTTAGGCGTAAAAATACTTTTTCTCATGTATCATGTAAAATTTTCTGCATTCTTTTTTATTTTTATCTCCTGCATGTTGTGCAGATTTTTTCTTATTAAATCCCAAGTGTTACCAATACCACTTATTAATAAAGGCGTATTACTAGCGCCCTCTGTGTTATAACTCATACAATACTAATGATCTATTGGTTTAATGGCTTTATAGTTCATGTATGTTCTATTAGATGTCACTACTTATGCAACCATAATAATAACATATTACTGACACCCTTTGTATTGTAACTAATACACAACTAATTAGATCATAGCATGATCAGTTAACGTAAGCCCTTTAGACAGTGCGGATGCATCTTTCTAACTTACCTACTATGATCTAATTGGTGTAAATGCGTGGCTAAGCCTCAGGGGTGATCGCGATGAGATGATCTCATCAGATCTGCATGGAAGCACTGTGTGCAAGCAGCTCAAGATTGGCCATTGAGGAAACATAGGCTGAAATAACGTAATATGTTTATCAGTGACTGTTAATAAGCTCAGATGATGACCAATGATGCTTTGTTAGTTGATTGAATTTCTTAATTATTAATATTATTATTATACTGCTCTCATTTTGAATCCTTATTTATAAAGAGTACTTCATGTATACAAATATGAGATTTTTGCATTATTATAACATTGTGGCGTCATCTATCTGGCCAATAGCATTTGCAACATAGAAAACACAGATGTCACTATTTTTAGAAAGACGCCATTGTTTAAAATTACCACGAGAGCCAGAATCTTGTCTTGTTTTAGTCATAGTTTCATATGTAAGCTTTACGTTGGATGATTAGTTTATCCTAATTCTGAAAAACGCCTTTGGGAAAATCCCAAAAATTAATTTCAGTTTCTGCTACTATGTATTTTAGGCAAACCTAAAAGTACCAAACTTTTGAGTCAAACGTTAAAAGTAAAGTAATCTTAGAGGAGCCACTTAGAAAAAATTACAAACATACAATTAACGGACACAAATTACACCCAGACTCAGAACAAAACTTTGTGGGTCGCACTAAGTTTTGTCCTGTGTGGGAATCGAACCCACAACCTCGTGCACAGCAGGCGCCTACTGCGGCCACTGGACCACCAAGGCAGTTAAATTATATAAATTCGTTTTGTTATTCCAAATTTTTCTATAATAGGAAAAATGATTTCGTAAAATGTGCAAAAAAGCGAGTCTTGCAACATAATCCTGTACAAGAAATAGTGAGAACTCACCTAAAATCAAGACAGTTATTCTAATAAGCACCTATTCAACAAATGTCTTCTTAATTATACCTATCAACTTGTAGAGTGAACTTATTAATAATGTTCGACCTAGGACTCGACAATATTATAAAATTATATTATAAACAAATTATCCCGATAGATGTCGGTGTGTCGTAATTCCTGAATCGCGGTATGGTTTCGTTCACACTCGTAGTATATAAGGTGAAAATTGTAATTTGTCAAGCTGGATATTTAGAAACCTCATAATATATGCAATAAAATATTGTTTTGGAGTGAGCCGCGTCCGGACCCTGAACGTAACCGGACTAACGGAGCTAACATGGTCTGGTCCCCCAAACTGGATATGAACCAGCGACCTATGATACCAGTTTTAAGTGTCCTAATTTTCTTCAAGAAAGGAGTTCTAAGGTTTTTAAAGGGTCGGCAACGCGTGAGTGACACCCCTGGTGTTGCAAACGTTCATAGGCTACGGTAACTGCTTACTATCAGGCGGGCCGTATGCTTGTTTGCCGCCTTGGTAGTATAAAAAAAATGACTTTGATAAAATAATATTTCGTGTTTGCTTATTGTATTCAGGCTCTGCGTGCCTCAAGAACCAATTACTCTAATATGTACACGCTTTGTATCCCAGCCGTGACAAACTTAATAATAATATAATTATCATGATTATAATAATCACCTTATCAACAACGAATTTACGCTTACGTGAATTTGTGTATGTGGGTAGTATTACCACAGGCGCTGACATTAGATAAGTGTAAAACTGTAAATTGAAAGCATAAATAAAAATACCAGTTAATGAGGTTTAAAATGAAGTCGATTTTAATTAACTAGAAGGAAGAGAAGAAACGTCATCAGTAGTAAGATCTTTAAGTGGCACGGCAACGAAGAATTTGTTAGTGTACGTCACGAAAACATCCATTATTTTGTCAAAAATTGCCCTGCCAAACGTCCTACTGACAAACTCCCAGTTTTCATTCAAAATATTAACCGCAGGAACACCTGGAAATAAACAGAGTAAATTTATAAGATTGGAACAAGAACTAGAAGAAATAGATGATTTACTAGTCCACTACTACCCCATCTTTTCTTATTCTAGAGATACTCCATCTTAAAGTCTTGGTATAAACAAAAATGGGTCAGCAACACGTAAATGATACCCCTGGTATTTAAAACGGCTATAGGCCACGGTAACTGTAACTGCTTATCATTAGACGAGCCGTATGCTTGTTTGCCACTCAAGTAGCATACGAAAAAATAATTAAGTAACAAAATTTTAGGTTTTGCTAGTTAATGTATCAAAAGTTAATGTAATTTGTCTATATACTCTAGTCGATATCAAACAACGAAACAAAAAGCTAATAAATTTTCTGTCTTTTTAAGGTCAGGTTGTACTAGATTTACAATTATTATTGCTCAAATATACTTACTGATATCTTGGCTTCCTATAGACAAGTTATCACCGGTGAAAATAATTTTATCTAATATTTTATAATCGTAAGTGACCCCATCACGATCAATCACCGCATGAAGTTCACCATCTTCAAGTTTCTTTATTTTATATGGCATTTCTATGTTTAATTGTGTTTTTTCTGCAAAACGTAAATTACACTTATTAGTCTGATTGATTCATTTGCTTTTTTTACAGCTTCTGAACGGATCTGGAGGAAATTCGGCACAGAGATTATGTATATGTAGATTATATTATTTTATAAAGATATAGTCTGGAATAGCACATGAGCATTTTATCCCGATACCGACAACTACGCGAATGGAGCCATGAGCAAAAGCTAGTTAATATTATAAAACTAAAAATAAACATGAATTGATAACCTCTTCGTTTTTGAAATCTGTTAAAAATACAAACGATGGTAACGGTAACGAAAACTTAGTTTTACAATATAATATCTTAGAACGCACGTAACTGAATACAATGAGAAAACAGCAGTATTAAAATATCTATAGTCTAGTAGCCGACAAGTCCATTTGCAAATTTGTGGGTATTTCATCATCATCATCATTATCAACCTATCGCAGCCCACTGTATAACATATGCCTCTCCAAAAGTACTCCACTTGACATGGTCTTCGGCCTCTCGCATCCATCTACTCCCAGCCACCTAGCGAAGATTAATCAGTTTTATATATTTATTTATTAAGTTTTATATTAAGAAATACGTACTCAATACAACGCCCCCTTTTCCTTCTCCATGAAGTTTTATACCTCCTATTATAGCGTCAAGTGCAGGTGTTGTCGAGATTTCGTAATGGCCTTCTAGACTAAATTCTTCACAAGAAAGGTCCACTGATACAATAAGTGTGTCAAAATTGTTTCTGAAAAATTTATAAAACCACCATGACCTAATAATCTACAGCACAGAAACCACCGATTTTCATTTTCCATTTTCACTTTCCATTGACTACTTACCGAAAACTATTGCTTTTACAACTTTTGAAGCCTCTTGCGACTCCTTCCAACATAGCAATTTTTAAAAATCCTAAACCCACTACATCCATGTTCTTAATTTCAAATGGATCATTAGCGGGTATACCCATTTCTGGAATACCCACTTCTGCTGACTCCAAGATCGTCTTCCTGTACAAGTCACTTTGACATTTATCATCCCCTCGAAGTTTACATTTTTTTATGGTATTAACTAAAATAAAGACAAAAACATTAAGTAAAGTAATTGGTTAATTGATTGGGAAATGGATACAACTATGCTCAACAGGTCTGCAACGCTCGTTTAGGGATGCGTTTTGAAAGAAACGTTTTTCTATCCCAGGGATATTCCAAAGATTTTTAAGCTGTAGTGTAAAAAATGGGTCGGCAATGCGCAAGTGCTACCTCTGGTATAGCAAGCGTCCATAATAATAAATAATAAAGGCTTTTATTTCCGAAAAAATTTACATTTTCACATTTTGTGTCTTAAATAGAATTTTGAATAAGAAGTGAACTGTATAAAAGTAGCTTAAAGAGAAATTCACTATTACAAGACAAAAACTGCACTTATACTATAAAAAAGCAATAGCAAGCGTCGATAGGCTACGGTAACTGCTTAGCATCAGGCGAGCCATTATGCTTGTTTGCTACCCAAGTAATATATAAAAAAAACTATGCTAACCATACGTAAGTACATAAGTTTTCTTGGTAGATCACTTTATAGGTAAGACAAGTAAAAGTTATTTTGAAACTATATTCCTAAATTTAAATGACCACTGGTTAATATAAGAATATAAATACGCACAGGATAACAACTACACCTCTCCTATGTATGTCCTATGTATTTAGTTGCGGTCTTTTGTAAGGTCTCCACACTAGGCGGGTTACTGACTGTTTTCAATAAATTACAAAGGATTATTCTACAAGTAACAAATAAATATTTGAATTACGTAAGGATACAAAAGTGATCAATATAGAAATTCAAGGAAAACAGGCATTTATTTATTTAAAAACTTCTTGCACAAAATAAGTGTACAATGTAGGACTTAATGCCAAAGGCATTTTCTACCAGTCAACCTTTGGGTGATGCAGAGAAAAACTAGGTAGATACATTTAGTAGTAATTTTAATAAATTAATTTTAATAAAGAAATATAAATTATACGTAGACAATTAATAACATCATAGATAGATAGATAGATAGATAAATCTTTATTGTACACCAAGTTACAATTTTGTCTTAAAGATAATTTTATAACTATGTACAATGGGCGGCCTTATCGCTAAAAAGCAATCTCTTACAGGCAACCTTAATTTAAGACAATTAATAACATCATAGTACATTACCAATTAATAAATATAATAAAAATACATAAAAAGTATAAAATTATTAAGAAATTTAAGATGAATCTGCACAAAACTATTGCATTATTATTGTTTGTTCAAAACTATTGCATTATATTAATATTATATTAATATTGCTTTGTATAATTTCGAAAGGGAGCATTTGTAACATTACTCACAATAATTGTAACATACCTGCATATGCTGATGCTCTGTATGCGAAAACCGTACTTATTAGGAATACCACTTTTGTCCAAAACATATTCTGCTGTGTTCGATGTTACTTTGGCATCAAATGATGATATAATTGGGAATTCACTTGAATTTATATACAATGCTGCCTGCAAATTTTTGTCAGATATTTTTTGTAGAAGGACATCTTTCCTTCACACCTTGGTTCCGTATACAATGAACGAATTAAGTTTATTATTGCTATAGTAGAAGGTTTTCCCTGTTCGTGTCTCTAGATCAAGATAGACAATAATTGGATAAGTAAATCGATAGATTTGATTAATCGGAATAATTTACGATTTTCTTCGAACGAAACAAATCAGTTTCAGTAAAGAATATTTCAGACGAATGAAATTGTAGGTACTTTACACTAAACGTGCCTAGTAAAATATTAGTCTATTAAAGGTACTATTGTCTATAATTAGCTTTCGAATAGTAAATATATTTTATTACTTTAAACATATTGCACGGAATCATAATATGATTATCATTAAAATAATGTTTTTTTTTGTGTAGGAAATATTTTAAAACAAATAAATATAAACCAATTAAGTGCGTTTTTATGAGTTTATATAACATTTTTATTATAAAATTATGAAGTGTTATTTTTCAGAGCA
Source organism: Trisateles emortualis (assembly GCA_947095525.1). Taxonomy (NCBI): domain Eukaryota; kingdom Metazoa; phylum Arthropoda; class Insecta; order Lepidoptera; family Erebidae; genus Trisateles; species Trisateles emortualis. The sequence goes on along the minus strand of OX352740.1, from coordinate 7,997,234 downwards.
TCCGTTTTACTATTTTGTTTTTGTTTGCGTTTTCCGCTATAGAATGGTGTTTCATGTATAGTAGAGTGATTGAGATCTTTTAGATCTTAGGTAATGCTCATCATATTGCTTATAAAATATATTACTATGTTACTAGCTGTTACTCGCGGCTCTACGTGAAAGTGATTAAGGCGATAAAAAGTAAATTGCCTAAGTTAAAACACCAAATAAGTGCATATCTGATTTGGCATCAGATCTTTTCAACATCACCTCCGGCGACTAGCGTCCCGCAAGGTACCATTTTAGGGCTTATACGTGCATAATTAATTTTTCACAATGTAAATGATTAATTTTAACACAGTAGATGCTTTTTTGTTTTAATCTGATTATCTTAAAATCTTCAATTTTATAAGTACCATAATAAATTGTGGGATAGTTCAAGCTAATTTGGTTCGTTTATTAAGATTTTAATTAAAATTGCCTTTATTTAGCTTGCAATGTATGTTAGTTAATTTTTTGTTTGTCTAGGTCAAATCTTGTAAGCAAGATTAACACTTCCTGGTATTTGATTGAGCTTAAGTTAAAACTAAGTTATTGAATTAACGAACACAAAGTACACCCAGACTCGGGACAAGCATTTATGGATCTTACAAGATTTTGTCCCGTGTATGGATCGAACCTAAAACACGCCACGCAGTAGTAAATGGTGAGGTAACCAATTAAGCCACTGAACTAACCGTGCAATCAATATATATTATTTTATCTTTTTCATTTGTCTTACGAGTAACTGTTTAATATTAGATATTATTTTATAAGGCTTAGTTCCTCTCTATATTAAGTCTCTCTCTCTCATTTATTATTAGTCTTTTTAAATCATTAGATTCGTAAATGATATTGATTCATTTTTACAATTTCTGTCTTATTTTTATAAAGAGAGCTACGGCTTGCTCGCTTGTATACACCCCACAAAGAAGCAAGCCCGTCAGGGGAAGGACCTCTACATTACAAAAGACGATAACCTAATAACCACACACAGCAGTATAGTTTTGTTCCTGTGTGTGAGTACAGGTTTCCAGCGATTTGGGGATGCGTTTTAAATTAAATGTTTTACTATCTCAGGGATACTACAAGGCAACACGTAAGTGATACCTCTTGCATTTCAAGTGTTTATAGGTTACAGTGACCTCTTATCATCAGACAGGTCGTCGTATGCTTGTTTGTTTCCTTAAAAGTGTAAAAAAATAAGGCGACACTAATTATTCGGGAAGCCAGAGTCGTGTACCCAAATCAACTGGTAACTGGTCAAGAATGTTCTCGCACTATTTAGCTATGGAACTCCAAAAATAACATTATGCTCAATGTTTTAATATCTACGTAAACACTAAAATAATTCTCGTATATTCTGCTAAATATCAGGTACATGAAAAAACATTAATTAACATATTAGTTACGTAACTACAATTATGTAAGAAATAAAAAATATTATACCCATCTTAGTGCATTTTTAAGATTGTTGATGTGGCAATTTATAATTTTTGCACAGTAGTGGATCTTAAAGTGGTATAAAAAAATTAAACTTTAAAAAGCAAAAATTGAAGTCGGTCCTAAAGTCATCCTGTCACCTATTAAGCTTGGCATCGACTTCAATCTGTATTCAGTTATTTTTAGCTTTTTGAAGTCAGTTTAATTTTTTTTATTTTTCTACTTTTAGTGATAAAATAAAAGTAAAATATATATGTAAAACATTGTTAATACATATAACATTTGAGGGTTGTCCTCGATTTCTCTGGGATTCTATCATCAGATCCTGACTTGGTGCCAATGGGACCACCTCAAGAGTATACTCTTTTAAATAAAAATAGAATTTTGAGAATCGGTCCACAAATGGGGAGATGTCAATCAGTAAAAAAAACATATAGTCAAACATAGAACTTTCCTCTTTTTTGAAGTCGATTAAAAATGATTTGTATTTAGTATTCAATAAAGTTTCAATTTATTTAATAAAACATAAAGTACACATATAACAACAGTGCAATAGTGAACCTTTCTTTAGTTTTAAAATAAGCTAATACCACTAGCATTAGTTTAGAATTGGATGCCGTTGATTATAATGAATATAGATCAGGTATAATTAAAGAAAAGTAATTAAATGATAATGCGGTGGTGGCCGAGTGGAAAAAAACAGACTTGCACGTAAGAGGTGCGAGTTCGACCCCTGGTGGCAGTACCAAGTTGAATTTTACTTTATGGAGTTTTTAAATGTAGGTACTTATTAAATGATTCCCCATCTGCTAACGGTGAAGGAAAACATCATAAGGAAACTTACATATCTTAGAAGAAATTCTAAAGACATGTTTGTTTCACCAAGCCGCAATAGGCCAGAGAGTGTGAATCAAGGCCTACATCCTCTGTCTCTCTCTTCATAGAGGAGAGGAGACCCGTGTCCAGCAGCAGTGGGATATATGAATATGGGTTGCTATTATAATTATATGTAATATATATGAAATCATAAACCCAATGCTTTTAAATTAATAATTTAATTGTTTCCTTCACAGGCCTATGATACACATTTAGATTAGATTGTGGAATGAACTCCCTGCCGAGGTTTTCCCGAGAGACTATAGCATAGACTACTGCTTATCATCAGGCGGGCCGTCTGCTTGTTTGCCGCCTTGGCAGTATAAAAATAAAGTACCGCTAACATTAGCTTTACCACACCATCCTTAGTATTTTTATTTCAATTTTACTATAGGTGGTTTAACAACAATTTTAAGCACGTTCACAAAATCATAAGGAACACCCAGACTCAGAATTATTATTATTTGTGCTTTTAATACCTATCCAATTTTATGTTCCGTGTGGTCTTTGATCAAATTATATTTGTATATATTATGTAACTAGTGTACAATAGTTTTCTATTCTATTCTATATCGTGGGTATCATAACTATAAGTCGCAGTGGTAAATAGCTTAATAATATATAATTCTTTATTCGCAGGGGCAGTTAATATCATTAAAATTATCAAAATTTTAAAAACTGGATGCTAATTAATTTTATAACAAGTAATTATGTTTATATAGGTATAATATTTTATAAGCATGCACGTAATATTTAAGTTTTCGTATAAAATTGTTATTTTGCAAAATATATTAATTATGTGGTCATTTATATTTAAGAAAATAATTTTTATGCAATCTCATTGTTGTCCAAAAATAATAATATGGTTAGTGACCCTGACTGCTAAATTGGAGGTCAGGGGTTCGATACCGCTTTGTTTTATGTGTGGGTGTCCTTTATCTGTAGTAAACATACATACATATTTTATAAATATATTTATAATATAATATTAGTAAGGATTATTTTATTTAATATTTTAATAATTTTTGCTTTGTAATGAGCTCAAATATACTAAAATATTAAAGCAATGCGGAATAACGAGCCCGGAGTAGGACTCGAACCTGCGCCTCTCGGGTTCCAGCCCAGCGCACTACCAACTGTGCCATACAAGCCGCAGGGGTATTCCGTAAGAGCAAAAACCGAGCCACCGCATAAACCAAACAAAATCTGGGTGTCAGATTGAAAATCGGTGTTCTGTAAGAGCCCTTTTTGACGTTTAGTCAACAGATTGTGCCGTCACCGAGCAATCACAACTGTCAGTTTGCGATCACAACTGTCAGTTTCCCATCGCTGTTTCTTAGAGAATCAGCCGGCCGGAACCCGAGAGGCGCAGGTTCGAGTCCTGCTCCGGGCTCATCTTTTTCCACATTGCTTTAATATTTAAGATTATAATTATGTTTATCAGTTGATTGTCATAGTACAGAGTCTGGATTAAAACCAGGTGCTAGCAGTTATCTCATGATAGGATTAGTATAGTTAAAAGCTCACTAAGGTAATTTCACACCCTACTATCATTCAAATTTTATAGTGAGTAACATTAAACAAAACATTTTCCAACACATTCCTTCTTTTATTTGCTCTACGTATGTACCTGGTTTTTATTAGGTTAGATGTAGATACTTGTAGTTTCAACCTCAGTTTTATCCTACTAATATTATAAACGCGAAAGTTTGTAAGTCTAGATGTATGGTTGGATGGATGGATAGATGGATGTTTGTTGCTCTTTCACGTAAAAACTACTAAACGGATCTAGGTGAAATCTGACACAGAGATAGATTATAGTCTGAAATAACACATAGGCTACTTTTTACAGCGATAACCGACATTCACGCGGGCGGAGCCGCTGGCAACAGCTAGTAGGTAATAAAGATCGAGAATTAAAACAAAGCCGGTAAAATAAAATAAGGAATCCCGTTTTCAGTGACGGTATTCTGCTCAAAACTAGTTGTATTCACTTCACTGCCCAAAAACCGGTGCAATGTACTTATATTTTATTTTATACTAGCTGTTGCCCGCGGCTCCGCCCGCGTGGATGTCGGTTGTCGCTGTAAAAAGTCTAAAAGAGCCTATGTGTTATTCCAGATCATAATCTATCTCTGTCCCAAATTTCATTCAGATCCGTTCAGTAGTATTTACGTGAAAGAGTAACAAACATCCATTCAACCATTTATCCAACCATACTCACAAACTTTCACATAGTATTAATGAGGACTACTGAAAGCTATTCCTATTCATTAAAGTACTGCATTTTTTATACGGTGATGGTAAACAGTTTCCGAAGCCTATGGACACCTTCAATAAATTCCTACTCATTTGCCGTTCCAAAACATTTACACATTAAGGTTTTGTGCTGAAACGCATCCCTAAATGAGCACTAAAGACTTCACGTAAGTTGTTTGAGCGAGAAAGGGGATCGAAGCTATATAACGTATATAGCCCTGTCTCTCTTTCTTTCTCGAACGACTTATAACGGGTCTAGTCTTCAGTAAGGTGGAAGTGTTTTCTCGTTTGGGGTTGATCCTTCATTTAATCATCTCTAAGAGCTCTTATTGGTTCATTTATTGCATACGTAATCCTATAGATTGAATGGTTGTCAATATTGCAGACTGAGTCCACCTTGCAGTCCAATCCGTCCCGGTTTTGCACGGGTGAACATTTATTAAATTTTTATCTTATTTTCACAAGCTTTTATTTAGCTTGCAATATAGATATGTTAGTTGTTAGATTGTATGTGTTAGTTTGTTTAGGTCTAATGTTGTAATCTAGATTTGAAGCACTTCCCGACGTTTGATTGAGTTGAAATTTGGTATACCGACGTAACTTCGGTGACAATGCAATACCATGGAGCTTGTCTGATGGTGCAGTCAGAAGATGGCCATAGTACCTCTTCAACGAAAAAAGATTGAAACGTCGAGTTTCGGTTCGTAGGATTTATCTTGAAGACTACTTTATTTCTACTTATAGATGAACGTGATGATGAAGTCAGAACTACTGACTTCATCATCACGTTCAAGAGAGAGAGGAGGCAACTCAAAACGAAGCATGACGAGTACTGTATTCCTAGGTGGGTGTTCAGGAAGTGTTGACGAAGTCAGAAGGTGGCTATGGCAACTTTTCAACAAACCAAGACAACCGCGTTGTTTTTGTATACGTTGATATATCTTGACTGGTAATATACTTCTAGTCTTCTATTTTTTTTTATATAAACCTATTTTGATTTTATTAATTACACACAAAATTACAAAACTTTTTTATTAATATAATATATTATTAATATTACTAAAGTGAAGATTGTACATTCGACGTGCTATGTGCGTGTTATAATGTGCGAGAGTCCGTGAATAAAAATAATATTAATAATTATAGCTATAAGTAGGTAGGTACATGAAAAGACAATGTATACTTAAATATTAAAGCAATGTGTGTTGGTAGTGCGCTGGGCCGGAACCCGAGAGGCGCAGGTTCGAGTCCTGCTCCGGGCTCGTCTTTTTCCACAATGCTTTAATATTTAAGTATATTTGAGCTGATTGCATAGCAAAAATGCTAAAAATATTTAATAATATTGAGTGGTTTCATTCTTTAATAACATTATTTCCTCAAAATTGGAAGATGTTGTACGTATAGACCTGTAACGGCTAACGTTTGAATGAAACTTACGTCACTCCAAGACGTAAACAAGTGGTGGACAAATTCGAACTCTGGAGTAGGAGCTCGGATGGCACAGTTGGTAGTGCGCTGGGCCGGAACCCGAGAGGCGCAGGTTCGAGTCCTGCTCCGGGCTTGTCTTTTTCCACATTGCTTTAATATTTAAGTATATTTGAGCTGATTGCATAGCAAAAATGTATGTACTGACGATCATCCTCCCTAGTTGGATGTTATGTTATTTAATAACTATAAGATAAACAACGGGCAGATTTACTAAATATTAATTAGCTAAGTACTTCGCCACAAAGAATAATCATATTTATTATAAAAAAACAATTAAACACAGTCAAACACTTAATTAATGTAAATAATTTAGTAGATTTGTTCAACAAAAAATAACGTAAGTTGAAGTTATAAATAAATAATTATCTTGTTATGGTTCCGTGAAAAGATGCAATTCTATTTAAAAGGATTTTTGATACAGGAGCCGTACCACAGTGTCTTAAAATGTGAGTAGTTCAAGCGAGAAAGCGGAGCTATATATAGTATGTATAACTCCGTTCCTCTTTCTCGCTCTAAAGACTAATATAGGATAAATTGATATCAGCTCTCAGACTAACCTAGCGACGGTCATAAGAGCGAGATGAGTAAATAAATCGCTCATAGCCAGTTGCACTCACTATCCAATAAACGATGAGCAGGCTAAGCTACCAAGGGCGCGGTAACCCTATAGTTGGGTGACCACATAGTGATATTTCATCTGAGCGTCTCCGTGCTTCGGAAGGCACGTTAAAAGTAGGTCCCGACTGTTAACAGTCATTAGATCATGACAGGTCGTAAAATATTTTAAGAGAGGTAGGGCACCATGCTTTTAAACCTAAAACTATTTAAAATAACAAGTTATATGGCTACTAACCAAACGATAAGAAAAAGAATAAATCAATTGATTGACATAATATACGGAACCATTTTACGGAAGACATTTTGTAGAATACATAGCACATTTTGTTATTCATATGTACATATATATTAAAGTAACTTCCAAATTATATTTCACATTAGATGAGTGAGTTAACAAATGAAAATGTTCAGGTTTAAAGTGATATTTGTTCTAAGTGTAATTTTAGCGTATTGCAAATCAGCTTCCATAGGTATAAATATGAAACAATATATTTATCTAATTCAGGAAATGTACAGGCAAATATAATAATCAATGTTTTTTTTATTACAAACCGTTTGACGGCAATAATAATGACAATATTATATCAATGTTTACCCATACCAAAACCTTTTAGATAAAATATTTTAAGGGCTAATTAAAAACCTATAAAATCTCAAATAATTTTTTTAATACAGCCTCTAGTATTTTGTAAAGACTATATTTAATATTTTAAGTATTTACATTGTCAATAATAATATTATTTTTTTAGCACATACCTTGATGAAGTCATAAAATTTATACATAATATAAAGTTATTTAAATGCATTTTACTATTGATTTAAATTTGTTTTTATTTAAAATTTATTTTTACGTTTAATGTTTGTGAAAAATACCAACCACATAAAGTGATTCATGAACTACACTAATTTTTTCCGTCACTTCCGAAGCAATTAAGCCACCATTGGTGACGTCAAATGTTGTACTGCAAATAAGCCTAGTTTGTTACACTGTGTTTTCTTTTGTTATAGTCGACAATGTAACAAAATGTGGACTGCTTGACGGAGAATGTCAAAAAAAAATATACTTGGGTATAATCCAGGGTATAGGAGATGCTGGTATTCCAGATATGGGTATACCTGCCATTGATCCATATAAGCTGCACAACGTTGAACTATCAATAATGGGAATGGTTAAAATTACACTCCTAGATGGATGGGCAAAAGGAATCAAGTCATGCCATAGCACCAAATTTCTGTAAGTAACTAAATCGTTTTTAACCAAAAAGTTGGTTTAATTTTGGCTTCGTCTTCTGGTATGTGCCTAGATTATTCATCTAGGCACATACCAGACAGACAAGTCTATTTTGTCTAATTTTTTTTAAATAGTGTAAATATAGTTCTATAAAAGATGATTGAATTGTAAAATATACTTTCCAAATTATTCATTTTAAATTTAGTACGTTTTACTTCAATCAATCAATCAATCAGCCTATCGCAGTCCACTGCTTTTTACTTGATTTTTGGAAATGTTCCATATTTCCAAAATTCAAGCAAAATATAAAATTTACTAAAGATTTTTTTTATTACAGTCCAGATGTAGATAAATTTGTAACATCAGTAGAACTTGAATGTGATGTTTTAAGTGTTGATACTACGTACAACATTAAATCGACACCAACGCTCGAGAGTTTGATTGGAGGTATAAAAATTCACGGAGAAGGAAAGGGAGGCGTTATAATTGGTAAGTAATTGTGATTTAACCTTAATTACTGAATATAAATAAGTATAAAAGGCGTTTCAAACTTTAAATTTATATATAAAACGACTTAATAATGTAAATTAACTCATACTGCTATGTATGAACTTGGATATGTATGTATTAAAGGAAGTTTTACAAAAATCTTTTAACTAAACACAGTCCCACAAAATCATACTTCCAACCAGCTCCAACTCAAAATTCATTTAAATTACAAAATTACATTTACGGAGCTTATAACTTATGAATGAAGCAGATAAGCCAGAAAGATTATGTTAGCCAATTTACCTACGGCTCTTAGTAAAAAATGCTGTTCTAGGTATAGTAAAATACCGAAACACCTCAAATTTGTTCCTAAAAAAATAACAGTACTATTGATTCTGTGAGTGAATACAGATCTTAGGTACACATTTAGGTATGGATTTTTAAGGAATCGTTTTCATATCATAGGTTCTTCTTATCGCAAAACCTTAGTACTTCAAATATTTATTTATTTATTGCTGTATAATAAAACATACAGTACTATAATAACAATAAGAAAGAAACAGTAAAGTTAGCAATATCACCAAACAAGTTTCTAACAATTGGATATTTAGGTCGGCCATAGGCTACGGTAACTTTTTACCGTAGCCTATGTAGTTGTTTTGTTTTATGTAGCCTTTGTAAAATTAAAATATGACCCGTTAAAATATGGGTGTCCAACTTTAAACAAGTTTCATTCATTATTGGGACACAATATAACACGATTTAAAAAAATATTGAATTCGAATCTATTATTATTTGTTATAAAATTTACTACTACTTTTAAGTTTCGGCTATACCAAAAATATTTATTTATAGGGTTATTAATAGAACAGCAATAATACATTAAAAAAGAATAATATAAAATTGGTTTAGCTAACTGCACTTACAAATAGTCAATTAAATTGTGCATTATAATTATGAGCTTATTCTAAAGTCTTGTAAATATAAACGATATTTTTAAAATGAAATTTAAAAAAATAAATATCAAAATAAAATTGTATTAAATGAAATGAAATTAAAGATAAATTTTAATGATATTAAATAAAACGTCACTTGCTTTATTAAGTTTCATAAACTTGGGAGAGCTTTGGAAATGAATGACGAGATTGAACTTTATATTATATATTGAACTTTTACAGAAAAAATGCAAGTAAACGCCGAAATCCCATTCGAAATTAAGAAGCTTGAAGATTGCCAAGCTCATTTTGTAATCATTAATGATAGAGTGTCTTACACATTCAAAATATTGGGAAAAATGCAATTTAATCATGACAACCTTTATATAGGTAGTCAAGAAATCAGTAAGTATACCTATTATTTATATATAAACTAGTGGCCCACCCCGACTTCGCACGGGTTAAACTATTTTCAGCTCAAGTTTCTTAAATTCTTTTACATAAGAACCTTCTCCTGTTAATAATGAACGTATAAAAAAAAAAAATTCAACGATTAATTTTTATATTATAAATATACCTATTTTGGACGACGGTACTACACTTTTAATTGAATGTCTGTTTTCATCTTGTTGTAATTCTAAATAATAGAATTGCTAACTGTTTGTTTAACCAGATCTAAATTTATTAATTACTAGCTGCTGCCCGCGGCTCCGCCCGAATGGATGTTGGTTACACACAAAATAAATTTTCGAATGTTTTTCACACAAATCTAACAAAATAAAGACTATGAAAATCGGTCCAGCCGCGGTTCTCGCGTTATAAGTGTTCGAACAAACCCGACTTTGTTTTATACGAGTATATTAAGATTCGGTTATTATTCTCAATACGTGAATTGACTAGCATATTAGCCTGTTATTATATATATTTATATTGCGCCCACAGGTACTGCTGCTACTAATATTGTGAATGAAAACTGGCAGTTCGTCAGCAGTTCAATGGCAAAGAGTGTACTGGATGTAGTTGTTGATAGAATCATAGTTTACATGAACAAATTGCTAGCTACGATTCCAATCACAGATATAATTTCTGAAGACGTTACTTCGCTCATATCGGTATAATTTGGATTGGAATAAATTTAGTATAGATGAAAAGAGTTATAGGTCGTTTCGCCCTTTTCATGTACAGACAGCATCAAAATCTGTTTGTACATGAAAAGTAATAAAACCTCCATCGGGCGAAACGCCCAATTAAATAGGTATTATAAATTTTGTAATTTGGTCGCTTGGCCCGTTCGGGCGAACAAATGGCGGGCGAAACGACCTATAACTCGATGAAAACTGCATGGTTTAGAATTAATAAAAGGTACTTAATAAAATATTCTGTAAATATTCAGGCGTTATTATTTAACCATTACCTTCATGATCTGCAGATTATGTTACAAACACGTCACAGTATATTTTTTGTGCTCTAAGGTAATTATATGCATACATTTCATCACGTCCGTCTCCCATTAGGGTAGTCAGAGACTATGGTACGCCAATTGCTTCGCTTCAGACATACTTCTTTCGCTTTCTCTAGATTCATTGACCTCTTCATGTATGAACGTCGGTTCTGGGTACTTTTTGAGGTAATTATAATCTCAATAGATAGATACATACATAGATATTGGTATCCAAATATTTGTTCTAGATGGGAATCGAACGAACGACCTCCGGCGTAGCAGTAAGTCATTAACGACTAGACCAACAGGCTAGTCAGTATGTGTGTATTTGTAAGTAAACGCTACAAGTATAGTATCCTTACTAATATTATAAAAGTAGAAGTTTGTGAGAATGGTTAGATGGATGTTTGTTACTCTTTCACGTAAAAACTATTGAAAGGATTTGAATGAAATTTGACACAGAGATAGATTATGGTCTGGAATAACACATAGGCTACTTTTTGCAGCGATAACCGACATCCACGCGGGCGGAGCCGCGGGTAACGGCTAGTATTAGATAAAATTATATATATTTACTAGCTGTTGCCCACGGCTCCGCCCGCGTGGATGTCGGTTATTGCAATAAAAAGTATAAAAGACTATGATCTATCTCTATGCCAAATTTCATCCAGATCCGTTCAGTCGTTTTTACATGAAAGAGTAATAGAAATACATACATCCATCCGTCTTCACAAACAATCACATTTATAATATCAGTAGGTTTAGTAGAAAACACATTATTTTAACAAATACCTACATACTTAAAACTAATTAGGAATAATTAAAGAATAATCTTTTTAGGTAGTCAATTAAATTCATACAAATAATTCATAAATATAATTAAGATAATATATTCATTTAAAATAAAAAATCATTGTTGAAAGATATTAAGACTACTAGAGGTACCTACCACTAATTATTTTATTATGATTCCGTGAAACATTATTAGTCACAAAAAAATCCTTCTTCGTTAAAAGCACTTTTGGCTGTGAAAAAGTGCTGAACATATAAACTTTTTTACACTACTTAGATGGCAAAATAATAATATTTTGCCATTTAAGTAGTGATAATAACGGCCCGCCTGATGCTAAAGCAGTTACCGTAGCCTATAGACGCTTGCAATACCAGAGGTATCAGTTTACGTGCCGCTGACCAAAAAAAAAAAAATATGGTTTCGTTAAAGTGCCACAAATACACTAAGGTGTGTAGTAATTGGCTGTGGTCTTCTGTAAGATGGAAGGCGGGGGCACTTCTTCCAGTTATTATTAAAAACTAGATGCTATGGGCCCACGTGATTTTGTATTAGTAGGTGTATTATTAAAATTCTCATAATTATCTCAACGAATGCGTTAACCATCTACTAGCACGTTGTATAAAAACGAGTTCCTGAGCTAACTAATATTCATTAAAAATAAGAATATTTATTTTCTCGAAACATAGTTACAGGCATAAAATTCCTCCGCATCGACGTCTGCTGGAAACGTGCCCAGAAGACTGGAAATAATAAAGAAATAATTTAATTGACTGGCCTGTTGGTCTAGTGGTTAGTGACTCTGACTGCTACGCCAGAGGTCGTGGGTTCGATTCCCACCCAGGACAAATCTTTGTGTGATGAACACGAATGTTTGTTCTGTGTCTGGGTGTAATTTATCTATATTAATATGTATGTATTTAGAAATATATAAGTATCTTTATCAGTTGTCTGGTTACCTTAGTCACAGATAATATAATACTAGTACAGATACCCCATCCCATACAAAGAAATGGTTCCCCGCTAACTCGGGCTAACCTTCGGGCTAAATTTTAATTATCTATCTATCTGTAGATGTCTGTATCCAACAGATTACGTGCATACACATAAAATCAACAGATGGCGACACTTTATTTAAAATTATATTTTTCACAAGATATAGTAGGCACCTACTTCATCACTCACATAGATCTACCGACCATAAAGGGTAGGTATCACTCATTGTCTCGGGCTCGGGCCACGTTTGCTCGCTCAAGGTCACGCGCTTTACGAAATATACTTATTTTGATTGTTTGCTTCCGTATTTAACTAGCGCTCCGCCCCGGTTTCGCCCGGGCTAAAGATTTTTTTCCCGTTTAGGTATATTAAAATGTTAATATACCTATTGACCTAAGTTTATTTTTTTGTTGATGGCTTATATTAGGTATACCTATAATATAAATTGATTTATTAAAAAGAATATTCGTGAAACTATAATAAGCAATTAATTTATCAGTGCAAATAAACAAATAATCTGTTTGAAGTGATAAGGGTCTGTTTGAATTGTTTCTGTCTTAGTCAAATTAGGTTAATTATAATATTTTGTGACAACTCACACACCATCTAAATCCAAACTTGGCACAGCCTGTATGGTAATCAGACGACAGACAGAGCATATCACACTAAGATTGGTCCTGAATGGGAATCGAACCCTCATGGATTAGATTCACTAACCACTAGTTACGTAGTAACTCTTTAGTAATCTGTGCCACTAGTACAACAGGCCAGTCGATGTCATTAATGGATGGAGTAAATTATAGCATTCTTTGGTATTAGTCCAACAGGCCGATGGTACTGGGTTCGAATCCCAGATTCATGTCCACTTTTTGAAATTTGTTTTTTGTAGATGGTTTTTATATCAGATAATATTTTTTTGAATTATTTGTAAAAATATAGTAAAACAGTAATTATTTAATATCAGTCTGAATTCACAAATAGGTAATTTTCCCACAGTACGATACCGTAGCACCGCTGCACCGTACCGGCCGTAGAACCGGCCGAACCGGGTTCGAATCCCAACCTCGGATACACTTTTTGTATTTAGTTTTTGTTTAGTTTTTAAAATATTTTATTATAAATATTTTATATATCTTGGATGCAATATTTTTGTTGATAACTTTGATAACGTAAAACATTTTTAAAGTTTTTTGTTGAGAGAAAAAAACATATGCCCGTATTATTTATTTTTAACATAAGTCACTGTTTCACATAGCTTTATATATTTTTATACCTACGAGTACTTACTCGTAGGTATAAAAATATATAAAAGTTTAATGTTGGGTCATACTACTTAGTATGACCCAACATTAAACTTCAAAACCAGGTAGGTATTTTAATTTATAAAAATCTGAAAATGCATACAGCGCCAGCGCCATTACTCACAAGTCACTCGCAAGTTTCAACTTCTTAGTAGTACAAAATACTGCCGCCAGGACTACGGCGACATTATTGAAATTTGTAAATATATAATTGTAATTTTGTTTTATGAGCCCTTTATTTCATTTTCCTATGCTAGTAGGATTTCTTAAAATATGTACGTATATGTTTCAGGCTATATTTCTTCCAGGTTTGAATTTTACATAAACGTAAATAACAAATCGATATATGTAACTCCATCTATTGGTATTTATTCGTACTAATTTTGATTTGTTCCTGATGAGACCCCATGCCTTAGTACAGGCTCTGCCTAGTTTGGGATCAGATAGCAATGTGTGAGTTGTCCCGAAAATATTATTATTATTAATTAATAAAAAAAAAGAGAGGTAGGGCACAGGAAGATTTCTCGCCCGAATTGAGCGGTTCGACTGGGAAAGGACCTCCACCTTACAGAAGACCGCAGCTAAGCAGCATCATGTTGTGTTCCTGCGAGTGAGTAAGGTCTCCAGAGCTCATCTAGGGAGGGTTGCTGTAGTGACAGTGGGGGGGCCAGCTAGTGTCGAGTCGCCTTCGGACGGAAGTTTTAAATAAATAAATAAGTCCTTTTAAGTGGTCCCTCTCTTTTTTTCATACATTTTCTATATATTTTTTTCCTTTTTTAATAAGTGTAAATATATTAGGTACCTAAATGGCTTATTAGATCTTGAGATTACCCTCTACAACCTCATAAACTTTACCTCTTTATAATAAAAGTATATATTATTATAGACAACAATAACACCACGTAGTAATTAAACAATTGATTATATTATGATCCCTACTAAGTTTAAACCAATTAAATTAAAATATACTATAGCATTTCTTTTTTTAAGATATCTTCCGCAATAGGAAACAAGTCCTGTGTTGCGAGGCAGTCTTACACAAAGAGCATACATTTTTATATAATACTAACTGTTGCCCGCGGCTCCGCCCGCGTGGATGTCGGTTATCGCTGCAAAAAGCCTATGTGTTATTCCCGACCATAATCTATCTCTGTGCCAAATTTCATCCAGATCCGTTCAGTAGTTTTTACGTGAAAGAGTAACAAACATCCATCCATCCATTCTTACAAACTTTTACATTTATAATATTAGTAAGGATTTAACAATTGTTTTAAATGAAGACCCATAACGAGTTTGAGGAAGTTAAAGGGTATGTCTGGATCGGTAGTGTAAAAATGACTCTTGACAGTTTGTTTAAATTTACAGAAATTTAAACAAACTGTCAAGAGTCATTTTTTAGGAAAGGGATACTATACTATTAATGAATTCTTAAGCGATAAAACGTCATGGGGAAAAGTTGCTAATTGATTGTAGGATTAATATTGTAATTATTAAATTTAAGTGATCATTGTCAATAGAGGTGTTTCGTGATCTTACTATTTTTAACCGACTTCAAAAAGAGGAGGTTATCAATTCGTGTGTTTTTTTTTTTTTTTTTTTTTTTTTTTTTTTTTTTTTTTTTTTTTTAAATGTTTGTTACCGCATATCTCCGTCATTTATGGACCGATTTGAAAAATTCTTTTTTTGTCTGACTGGAAATACTTTCAGTTTGATCCCATTATCATCAAAAGAAAGTTCTGATGATGAGATCCATGAGGAATTCAAAATCTAAAAGTTATAGGCACACATATAGCAATTTCAATATTTTTAACAACTAATCAATCATTTACATTCAGAAAGTGTAATTTGGTGAAGTAAAACTGATGAAGAAGACCACAGATGGCCATCTGAACCTTTCAATAATAAGTATTTTACTGATGGCGATTAGATAAGTTTCGGTTATTGTTGCTAAGCAACTATTAAGGGCCCCTTTTCCCGAAAGTTTAGGCATTTTACGCACGGAGACGGCTTGCGCCCGCGTTGCACAGGAGCCGTTGCGATATGAACTCCGGTGACCTATGGCGGCGGGCGAGCACGCCACAGTATATATAATCAGTAGTTCAAATATTATTGGCGTGCTGGTAATAAGAGCTAGTTTGCATCAAAAACGTATAGCTTGATGTATGTCCACTGCACTATTGACTGTAAACACTAATACACTTATATTGTTATGAATGTATTGACAAAGCAGGCGATGATCTAATATATAAAATTCTCGTGTCACAGTGTTTGTAACAAACAAAACTCCTCGGGAACGGCTTGACCGATACTTATGAAATTTTGAATGTATATTCAGTAGGTCTCGGAAATAGGAGGTCAACTATTTTTTTTTGGTAGTAGGTAGGTAGGTTTATACCTAAATCGATTTATGGCGTATTAGCATCTATGGGAGTGTGAGGTAGCTATTTTTATTTTACCTAATATGCAAATTTAATAAGCATTTTTTTTGTTCTACCACCTTATGATAAGCAAGCATACGGCCCGCTTGATGATAAGCAGTTACCGTAGCCCATGGACGCTTGCAATACCAAAGGTATCACTTGCGTGTTCCCGACCCATTTTTTTAACACCAGGGCTTTATGATGGAGTATCCCTGGGATAGGAAACGTTTCTTCCATAACGCATCTCTAAATGAGCCCTGGAGTACTTATACTACTCACACACAAGACCACAACTACACCGATGTGTGTAGTAATTTAAGTAAAGATTCGGGCTCTTCTCGCTGATAAATCGCCGGAATTAGTACGTCTAACACTTTCATAACAATTTTGTTTATATTTATAAATTTTATTTATGTAAGTAGGTACTTATATTTATTTTATATATTATATATACCACAGCATATATATTCATTATATATTTTTTTAGATATTGTTGAATCTATATCCTTACTATCTTAAATTTGTTTCTTTGTCTTATCCATTTTTTTTTGCTTTTGAGTGCACCTACTACCTATGTTCATCTCTGTATCACCCAAGGTCGACTGGTAGAGAATACCTATGGCATTAAGTCCGCTTGTGTGCGATTGTGCATAAAGTTTTAAATAAATAAATAATTTGGCTGTGGTCTATTAATATTATGATCATTTTTGTTTTTTGTACTTACCTAGCCTACAAAAAAGTAGCCCACAAAAAAGTAGTACCTACTACTTTTTTGTAGGCTAGGTACCATGTTATGGCATTAGTTTCCACCCACGGCTTCACCCGCACCACAGATTACTAAATAGTTACTACGTACACCCTGAAGTACAGTCTGGGTTTAGAAAGGGGCGTAGCACGACAACCGCTCTACTGGACGTAACTGACCATATTCTATCTGCACAGGACTCTGGTATGTGCACACTCTTGGTATTACTGGATTATTCCCGCGCCTTCGATTCAATTAATACTACATTGCTGCTGTCTAAAATGGCCTTTTATGGTTTTGACGTCAACACTATAAAATGGTTTGACAGTTATTTAAGTAATCGTCTTCAATTTGTTGAGATTAAACATGCAGACGGTTTGTCTACTGCTTCTAGTATTCGTAACGTTGAGAGAGGGGTACCGCAGGGCTCTATTCTAGGACCTATTTTATTTATTATGTATTGTGCAGACATATCTAAGCAGATACATCATTGTAAATATCATATATATGCAGACGATACTCAAATATATATATCTTTTAAGCCACAAGATTATGAAGTAGCACTACAACAAATTAACGAGGACTTGAAAAGAGTTGTAGTTTGGTCTATACAAAATTCACTTGTACTGAATCCCGGCAAAACTAAGTTTATCATATTTGGTACCAAGGTTCAGCTACAAAATTTACCCCATACTACTTCCACGGTAACCGTAGGGGGTGAACCTATTGAAAGGGCGCTGGAAGCTAGGAACTTGGGTCTCATTATGGATGCCGGCTTGCGCTTTGAGAAACATATTTCAAATTGCATTAAAAGCTGTTTCTACAAGTTAAAGATCATTTATAGAATGCGTCCCTTTATAAATGAAGATTTACGTGTCCTTCTGGTTGAGTCTTTGGTTCTGTCTAGGCTGAACTACGCAGATATAGTGTATAGTCCCCGTCTGTTATCTAGAACCGAACGACAGATACAAAGACTGCAAAATGCATGCGCTAGGTTTTGTTTCGACATTCCCAGAAGGAGCCACGTCACACCTTTTATTAATGAGAGAAATATGTTAAAAATGAACGCAAGACGCAAACTACATCTGGCTAGTTTATTATTTGAGGTAATTAGGCACAAGACTCCATCCTACTTGTTTGACAAACTGTCATGGGAGACTAAGTATAAAGAAAATAGAGATAGGCAGTGCACCCACCCCCTATCGATACCTCAACATAAAACTGCTGTTTTTAGAGGTTGTTTCAAGTACTCGGCTACGAAATGTTGGAATAATATTCCACCTCCAATAAAACACTGTCTTTATAAAGTTACTTTTATAAATAAACTAAAACAATTTCTCCTACAACATCAAAAAAAATATGAAAATAGTCGAGTGGTTGTGACGTCTCCAATTTAATAATAATTATATTAAATTATTTAGTGGTATATATTTCCTATAATATATATTCAACTTATATATAAATATATTATTTTATTCGAATTTAATAATCTCAATATATAATACTATATGTGAATTGTAATTTAATACTGTATAAATCTAATGCATTAATCTTTTATTTCATTAATTATATTCAATATTAATAATAATCTAATAATTTAACATTTCATATATTTTCAATAATTATTCTATCTTCTAGGTCTAATTTAATTTTAATTTATTAGTCTTCCCCGCGCGCATCACTCCTGGGTTGCAACTGAAAACCAGCGTTAGGAGCTTTTGGCATCCTAACATATGCTGAGCTGTGACCCTATTGGCACATGTAATTACGCATACATCATTATGTTATAATTATTTATTATGTTATAATGGTATTTTATAGAACAAAGATTTGTTTTTTGTATTTGTATGTACTTTGTGCCAATTAAATAATATTCTTTCTTTCTTTCTTTCTTTACGTAACAGATACATCACTCCCATACAAAAGCCAAAATACCTACGCCATAATAGCCTACAAAATCTTAATAATAGTACCTGCTGTTCGCAGCGAAAAGAAATGTACCATAAGTACGCGCACAAAGAGTCGAGATTGTGTTGCCCGCCGTGCGACTCACGTGCAAGCTCATCACCGCACGAATGCGGTAGGGTTGTCTTTCTAACTTTCTCGTAAATTTTTAAGGAAGAGTACCTACACACAAGAACCATTTTAAAATTACTAGGTACTACTAACTGAAGCCAGCTAAAATGCGTCCCTACTTTCAAATAACGTAACGTACCTTTCTTCATCTTTCGGCAATGAAAAAAAGTATTTTTTTTATTTTTCTTTTGACTATGACATCCAACGACTTCACAATAATCAACCATCGTGTCGTTAGTCAAAACTTAATATACCTACGTAGTGTACGTAAATATCGGAATAATGCGTTTTGAGCGGGAAACGTGTTGTGCGCGTGCGGCAGCCCACTAGCGATCGGCTCGGTTACGAGCTACATAGCGATAGGCACATAGCGCGTGACCTTGAGCGAGTGACGGAGGCCTGCCCGCACTTACAACCCCAGGCAGAAACAAGCAAGAAAAAGCTCCATAGGTACTTAGGTACATCAATTCATCCAAACATTCGCATTTATAATAATAATATGTATTAGAATAGATATGGTATGCCAATGTGTTCCTTTACTTCTCTAATAATAACATATTCTACAAATGAACAATAATATTATAACACCAAAAATCTTACCGTAATATAACAATAAAGTTTACGCACCCTGCACTGTGCCGAATATACTTCACGAACAATGTATGTGTGCGAGGATCACGCACACACGCGCACTCCACGGCCGGTCGACCGATAATTACCTAATCTGTAGCTGCGCTATTTTGTGAATACGCTCTTAATACTCTTTCAAATTTCCACGCGAACGAAGTCGAGGACAACAACTAGTCAATAAATAAATATCGTTGGCTTGTATCGTGGACACCAGATAGTTGATATAATACATATATACTTTTTTGTAAATACTTATTATGTATAGGTACTTATTATGTATAAACATTCATGACTCGGAAACAAATGTCCATGCACATTTGCCCCTACCGGGATTCGAACCCGGGACCCTAAGTCCGTAAGGCAGCCTCACTACCGCTGCGCCATTCTGATCCTCAGTTAGTATGTATAAATATGTAAAGGTGAATGTTTTCATTAAAGATATTAAAGATTCAAAATTCTAGTCATACTGACTTCGCTATTCTGTGTAGAGAAAAACATTACAGTATTATATTGTGACGTATTATATTGTGGCGACGATAATGTGGTCGCGAGCAAAAATTGCGTGGGTCCTCCCTCGATCACGTCCGGCAGGACACTGGCGCGAGCAGTTTTTCACGTATTTATTTTATATTAAAAAAAATAAGGGCAATTTTATAAATCTATCCAATAATATCCTTGTCAAACCCGATTAGTAAATGAAATGTTAAATTTTCATAAAAGTTGCGTTCCCCCAAGTCTCATACAACTTGAAATACTTTCAAAATCGACTTAACTTCAGACTTCTTTCTTATCGAGCAAAAAGTAAAATTTTGCGTTTTTAACCAAAAAAGTCACTAGATCAAACATGTATCTGTACTATATATTTTTTTGCGAATTTTAATATATTGATTTATCTGAAAACAACTCGATCTAGAAACGTTAATTTCGGAAAAGGGGCCCTTAATAAGAAATAATGACGTGAATGAATTGAGCGCGGATTGCACAGATTAAATATTGCTTTTAATACCTACTTGACCTGTGTTCAGCCCGACGCTCAGTTGATTTTATTCGATTGTAACAAACAAATATTTGAAAATTTTACAACTTGCCGTACTGAAGTCGGTTTTTTTTTGTTAAAATTATGTTTCTTTTATTGATTTCATGTCAACCTTGGCATGATTCTCTTTCAAATTTAAAATATAGTTTATGTAATTTCACTTAGTGTACAATGTGATCACCTTATGCTTTTATATGTACAAAAAGAGACGATGCCTCAATACCCTACTGATAGATACTAAATTGTGATTGTGTAATTGATACGTTGTTTACTTTAATCTCTTAATTTTAAATTTCTTTTTTTGGTATGGTGTGTTGGTTTCGTACCTTTTTGGTACCTTCTTCAAATTGTAACTCATACGAAATTGTAAATATTATACCTTGGCGATTAAAAAGAGTAGCCAGAGTTTCTTGCCAATTCTTCTCTACCCATGTCAGCGAATTGGCCGTAGGAAAAAATATGCTGACTTTTGTTTATTTTGACGTTCATAAGTATCATGTATTTGATCTAAATGAATAAATGACTTTAAGTTTGAGTTTGAGTTTACCATAGTCTCTGCCTACCCTAGTAGGAGACGGGCGTGATAATATTATGTTTTAAATTTTTTTGTCCCATATGGGTATTGAACCCACAATACGCTACTTATTAGTAAATGAGGATTAGGTGACCACTTAAGCCACTTACCCAACCGTGCAGTCATTAGTCTAGTATGTTTGACGCTCATAGCTAGGTGCACTCGCTGTTCGGTAAACGATCAGCGAGTTAAGCTAACAAAGGCGCGGTAACCCTTATAGATGGGTGACCGTATAGTGGTATTTCATGTGAGCGTCTCAGTGCTTCGGAGGGCACGTTAAAAGTCGGTCCCGATTGTTAACAGTCGTAAGATCACGACAGAGGCCTAAATATGGGCGATCTCAATAACTCTGTCACCAGTTATAATAATAAGTCTGTTTGATTGGAGTTTGTACAGCTACTTATTTTTTTAGTTCATACTTCTTCTTCTCATCATTTGGTTACCGGTCAAGCTGATGACATGTTCAATGTTCATACATTGTATACTAAACCAGTATTCTTATAAAACCTATCTACGTTACCATTGTTATACATATGTTTATCATTTTATTTCGGAAACGGCCTAAACTTTAACTTTGTTCCGAGTCTGGATGTACATATGTTATCCCCATGAATTGTACATAAGTGAAGTCTATTAAAGACTAGGCATCTTTTGTTTTGATAAATAATTTGATCTTCGGACTATCTGTAATTTCTGCCATGGATATTCCAACATAAGCTTTTGTTTATCATGTTTTCTTAGTCTACTACTGTCTTACCGCAACAAATGCAGCTTTGCCTGTGCGATAAGCACCGACCGTTAGACCGACTTCTTAATAACTGCATTCGATTCGTCTACAGTCTTCGTAAGTATGACCATGTGTCTGCTTTTCATTCTGAACTAAAATGGTTGCCTATTTGCCAACGCTGAAGTTTGCGTGCTTTTACTACACTTTGCCTTCCTTTACTCCTCAAATCCTCCTAGTTACTTAAGTCCATATCTACAATATCTTTGTTCCATTCATAATAGAAATCTACGCTCCACTAATAATCGTCTACTTGCATGTCCTACTCATACCTCTGGTTTTGTACATTCTTCCTTTTTTGTCCAATCTATTCTTCTCTGGAATGCGCTTCCTTTCAAAATCAGGATGTTGTCGAACCGACTGACCTTTAAGGTAAAAGTTCGCAAACTACTATTGCGTAATATGGCAGGATCATCATTTATATATAGTGTTACTGTATATATTTATTTATATTTATTATATATTACTGTATGTATTATAATATTATTATATAAGTACTTATTTAGTATATTATTAGAAATCATATTAAGATATTTATCGTATATTGTATACCACTAAATTTTGGAATGCACCTACTATCATGTTCTCTCTGCATTACCCTAGGTTGACTGATAGAGATGCTTTTAGCATTAAGTCGGCCTATGTACAATATATGTGCAAAAATTAAATAAATAAAAAAATAAGCGAAGCTAAGTATAGCTACAAGACCTAGAATAACAATGGAGGCTGTAGACAAACCAAAAAAGCAGTACAATCCGCAACTTGGAAGCTCTCGCAAAACCTCCTGACGTAAAACAGGTCTAACCTCAGAATAATAGTGGGCGTTCTCATCGGACACTGCCCACTCAACAGACACTTTCACAAACTAGGCCTAACCGACAGCCCACTCTGCAGGGGCTGCATGCAGACCGAGGAGACACCGGCTAATGTCCTTTTGGGATGTAGGAGCGTAGAAGACCATAGGGTACAAACTCTTAGAAAATCGGGCACTCTACCGGAAGCCTGCGGCTACTTTGGACGCCTGCTGGCCTTCTGGAAGAACTTAGAGTGGATTGAATAGCCATAAGGAATTTCACGCACCAAGTCTCACTTGGGCGGCCAAGTGCGAAAAATGCCCCGACAAACTAACTAAGCTACGAGACCTTGAAAAGGTACTTAATTAACTATAAATAAATATAGTAACTACTTATCAAAACTATTGTAACTACATACAATACAAATTTACCTATTTATATAAGCCAAAAACAAATTAAAGTGTTATTATTGTGAGAATTAAGACTGAATATTAAGCTAAATGGTGGCATTACACGGACACATACAAATTTGGTAGGTACTTCAAAAGAATGATCGTCGTTTCATAAAGGTCAATTAACTCACACACAAAACACTCATTTACTTAGTTTTTCAAATTAAAAACACATTGTTTACAGCGATGATGACTAGTGCCTACTATTAAATATTATGGTTCCTTAGTAGAAAATCCGCATAGAAAATATAAAACATCTCTTGGTTAAAAATATTTATAATATTTTTGTATACCTATAGATGTATGCTGGGCATGGTTGTACTCTTGTCGATCAAGAAAGTTAATCCACACATGCTGGCTTAATAGTTCGTAGATCATAGTTGCCTTTAGGATTTGTTCTTAGACATGTCATGAGAATTGTAAACATTTCAAAACCTTAGCAGAGAGCTCTTTTGCACAACCTAATCATACGTGGAAGAAAACTCTTCTGAAATTGAACGATTTCAGAAGAGTTTTCTTCCACGTATGGCACAATTGAAGTGCTAAGTAATGTGAGTATGAAGTCTCTGTCGGTAGCAGTCGGTGCGTTGATAAAACGTGGCTGCAGGCATCTATATATGAATAAATTATTTTGATTTAGGTATTATTAATTTAGGGCCACTAGCCTAAAATATAACAAGCCAGCCTTTAAATATTATCTTTACAGTGATCATAATAGTAATTTAACCACCTTCATATCATTGCTTTCATACATATTTACATATCACCCCGCCCATCTCCTATTGGTATATAGAGACTATGGTACGCCAATTGCTTCAGTCCAAAAATATTTTTCTCTTCCTGTACATTCATCAACCTCTTCATGCATGAATGTCAGTTCTGGGTACTTTTTATATACATTATAGCGTTTTTTTCATAAAACTGCGGCTTAACTTAACCTATTTGTATACGGAACTTAAACAATATAATAGTAAAGTTATTTTTCCGGTTTAAAAAATGTATATATACCAAAGTAATTGCATATAAAATGGTCATTGGATGACTAAGTTACACGGTATACAGAAGAAAATGTTTGGGTTCAAAGGGATATTTGTAGTAAGTGCTATTTTCGCGTACTGCGAATCAGCTTCCATAGGTATGTATATTTAACTGTAAGATATAAAAAAATGTTTCCACATGTGGGTGCTTGTAAGGTATATGCTAGCTTACAAAATAAGTATAATTTGTTAAATTAGCCGTAAGCTCCCCGAATAAAATAAAATAAAATAGCAGTTCATGTTCATACATTATGATCTCTGCTAGGCACGGGTATGCTCTTCTGTCAGATCAAGATAGTTGAGAGGGTTTATGCCTTTGTCCACACATGTTGACCTAATGGGGACTACAGGATCAGACATACCGTTAGATTTTCTTCTAAGACGTGGGTTTCTTCACGACACGACAAATATATTGCTTTCATCAGTGCAAAAGGTTAAAATATATATTATACTTTTTGATCGTATACTACAGGCAAGAATGATATATATATCTACCTACGAGTATCTATCTATCTATTAACGCAGCCAAAAGACGTCCAGTGCCTGCTGTGCCAGTCATAAGCCTACCCATAATTTAATAAGTCTAGCATAATATTATGTTTCTCTTACATTTTACATACAAAAGTTCAAATATATTAATGAATATTTAGTCTCTTTACAATATTCATCAGCATTAACAACAAAATATAATAAAGTATATCAGCAATTTATGTTCAGAATAATTATAAATGTTATGTTCAGAATAACAAACCACAGGAATAATTTAATCCAGACGATTAAATTATTCCTGTGGTTTATAAATAATATCTTATTTTTATTAAAAAAAATAAATATAAATGAAGGCTTCAGATTTTTCATAATGTTTAATATTTGAATCAAAAATTGCATGTTTATGTAATCGATCCTTACATTTTGTGTATTGTTGTAGTTGAAAATGAAAAAAAATGTGGACTCGCCGACGATGAATGTCAAAAAACTTTTTACAATAATATTATAAAGAAAATTGGAGACGCAGGAATTCCAGACATTGGCTTACCTTCCATTGATCCATATGCGTTGAAAAACATAGAAATACCTTTCATGGGCATGGTAAAATCTACCATATTGGATGGAGTAGCAAAAGGATTTAAAAATTGTGTCAGCACCAAATTCCAGTAAGTAACTATAAAAATATTTGAACATACAGGTCTATATAACTATCTATTCAGCTGAAGGGAGAATACAAAATCATCAGCTGAAAAGACCTTAATCAAAGAATTCCGTCAGTTCCCCTATATATCGGTTCAATGCAGCCTTCCTCAGGTCGTTGATCTACTTTGGTGAGGGTCTGCATTTAGATTATTTTTATCAAATGGTATATCTACAATTGTATTTATTAACTATTACAGTACAGATGCAGAAAAATTAGTTATATCAATAGAACTTGTATGTGAAGTCTTTAGTATTGACACCACATACAAAGTGGAGTCGACGCCAACACTTGAAGCTTTGATTGGAAGTATTAAAATTTCCGGAGAAGGCAAAGGAGGCGTTATAATTGGTATGTTATTATGAATATTAGCTTTACTTTGCACATATTGTATAAAATACCAAATTATTTAGGAAAAAAAAAACAAGTTATTTTACATTTCAAACAATTTTAAAAGCCTTGAAAAGCCTAATGTTAAGCAGTTACCGTAGCCTGTGGACTTGTTGTGATCCGTAACTTGCGTGTTGCCAACCTATTCTTCTATATATATAGTAAGATGGAGTATACCTGGAACAGGAACAGGTTTATTTCCTAAATGAGCACTGAGGACATATACTCACACACAGGAACACAACTACACCACTGTGTGAAATTATTTGGCTGTGGTCTTATGTAAGGTTGAGGTCCTTCCCCAGTCAGGCTTGCTTGGTACAATTTTGTGCCCTCTCTTTATTTTTATATACTTAAGCAAAATATGAATCACTGACTAATCACGAAATGTCAGAAATTATAAATGTTACCAACTTGAAATTTGCCAAGTATATTCCTCATATGTACCTATTAATTCAAATACAAAATATTAACTTTAAGCGTATTGATATCTTACAGATAAACTGCAACTAAACGTCGATATCCCAGTTGAAATTAAAAAGCTTGCAGATGGTGAACCTCATTTAGTGATAATTAACGATGGATTCACTTACACACATCAAATGTTAGGGAAAATGGTTTTTAGTGGTAATAGTTTTAAAGTCGGAAGCCAAGAAATCAGTAAGTATTTTACAACAATCGTTTTGAAAATTTCAATTTGTAAGTACACTGATGAAGACATGAAAATTATTACCAACTTCAAAGTAAAATTTTCACCTGAAGAATAAATTTTAACTACGTTTCTTGCTACCACGACACTATGCTATTTTTTATTATCAGTAAGGAGTTTCTAATATTTTCATTATTTTTACAGGCACTGTTGTCGTTAACATTTTGAATGAAAACTATGAGTTCGTGGGCAGAACCTTCGGAAGGAGTGTCATAGATAAAGTTGTGGAAGAAGCGATTAAACAATTCAACAAATTCTTCACTGCAATTCCAATAAAAGATTTTATTTCTGATGATGTTTCTTCTCTCGTATCGGCTTAAGTAAAATTAAATGGTTTGTAAAAAATAGTTGAATTTATTTCATTTTAGTGTTTAAATGGTACTAATAACATTGTAATGTAATAGTTAAGGTGGTTGACTCGCAACCGAGACCATGTGTGGGTGAAATCCTCACTGACTATAAATATTTATGTGGCTCACAAATCGTTATGTATGTGGACTGCATTATGATCCTCGTGTTTTATTAGAAACGAGGATGTTTTTGTGTTATATAACTATATATTAGACAAAACAAAAAAAAAATACTATACCTACAGGTACCTACAGTAATGCTTTGAGATGATATTTGTTTATCAAAATTTTAAACATTGTACATATAACCCAAAACCTACACTGAAGCAATGGAAATTCAGTAAAGAAGAAAAACGAAAAGAATATGTACCTCATGTTTATTTAATTATGAATACAAATAATAACCGTAGAACCACAAGTAAGTGACTAAATGTTGTCTCAAGGCTTAGCATAAGGCGACAAGTCGTCAATGATGTAATATCTTGTCGGCACAGCATCGAAGAAGTTGCTAGCATATTTGAAGTAGAACTCTTTCAAAGCTTTATCAATGAAGGGCTGGCCAAATGCGGACATAATCATCCGCGAATTTTCGTTTAACAGAGAAATTATGGTTTGACCTAGAATAAAAAAAAAAAATTAAATGTCATATCAAAGGAAAAACAAACAACTGGGGCACCATTTACCAGGCCAATAGTAGATCAAATCATGATCACTGAGCCTGGTTGTAGCATCTTCCCTTTTCGTTAGAGGTAAAACAAAATTTAATTCATTCAATTTCAATTTAAACAAAAATTAATTTGAGTGTTTAGTTTTGAATTTTTAAATTTTGACTACCTTTTTACATGGCTTCGTCCGCATAAATGTATATATTAAAATTTAAAAACTGCTTGTCTTATTCCAGTATATTTGTTTTATCTTGTTAGCTTAAAAGCTTTAGTTTTATGCTATAATAGTTTTCGTTTTCGGAAACTTTTGAATATTATATCTTATAGTCAAAATTTTCAGAAACCTTGTCCAGTAGTTTTGCGTGAATGAACAACAAACAGTAGTCTCAAAAACTTTGATAATTAGAATATTAGCAGATAGAACAAAATTAACAATGATCAGACTATGAAGATCTTTACTAGAATTAGTACCTAATTACTTACTGATTTCAAAATTGCCCACATAAATACTATCAGCGAAGAAAGATGTTACTCCTCCAATTTTGTAATCGTAGATGATTTGGTCGTAAAGAACTTTTATGTAGAGCTCTCCATCGTTGCGTTTTTGTATGTAAAACGGGAAATCAAATTTCAAATGTATTTTTTCTGGAACATAAAAAAATGTGCTAAGTATTTATAATATTCCTTTATTTAAAAAGTTAATTTGAATATAAAGCTTACTTTTGAAGAAACTTATGACAGGACTGGTAATAAGTATTAGTTTGATAGTTAAAGGTTATTTAAGGCAGCGGTAGCGTGAAAGCCGTTTTCTTGTTTAATATCAAACTAATTATTATTTAAAAAAACTTGGGAAGTAATTGCTGATTTTGAAAATGTTAAGCAAATTGAACATATTAAAAATAGGTGAAAGTGAGAAATCTGTGTTGATGATTAGGATCATCAGGCTTGTAATAACACTCGTACATACCAATCTTAACTTTTCCATTTCCATCGCCGTGAATAGTGTTTTCACCAAAGAGGGTTTTAACTAGGGGACTAGAAGAATCAACTTTATAATGTCCTTTAATTGCAAAATCACATGTGTTTTCTTGATGCCCGATTTCTTTAGTTATATTTATACTGAAAATATAGTATTCGATTAGTAGATATTGAATACATACGTATCACGTTAAATGTCGAGGTTATGTCTACCTACCTAATTAAAATAATTTGAAATTTAAGTAGTCAATAAAAAACTGTTAGTAGGTAATATTTACTATAATTTATTCTTCCTCCAGTTCGGTAATCTTCTCGTTATAATAGTAGTAACTGCTGAGTACGAGTCGCTTTTCTTCTATTAAGAGAACTAAGAGGCCTTAATCTACACATGCAATGTGGATTAAGATCAGAAATACTTTTAGAATTTCTAAATCAAATAACTATGTGTGTTCCTTTAGATGTTCTTCTTCACCGTCAGCAAATGATAATTAATTTGATTTGAGTAAATTTAACCAAGTACAATCCGCATTAGTACTTCCTTATACGTGTAGACGGTAAGTTCCGTTCCCGCTCAGTTACCACCATTCTCAATTCTCTTTGTAGGAACTTATGACTTAGTAATACTTAGGAAATGTTGACTTTTATTGATAAATTTGTTAAGCAGCAGTGCCACGAAGCCATATTATTTGCGGGTTTAGAGGACATTTTGTATAGTCAGCTAATTAATAGTCTAAATGCCTTTGAAATTGGTTTTTATACTTCTTAGGCGGTAAGCAAACATTATTATGGCTCTGTAGGTTAAAATTATGGTAAGGTCACGAGTTATTAATATAGATAGATATCTCAACGCTTTTGTCAAGACTAATGATCTGATATTACAGTCTTTAAAATTATTTCGGGTCTTGACTTTACAAACGAATTGTCAATATTTTTTATAATAACCGGAATCGAGGGTGTGGGCCTATAACATTGATACCTTTTTCCAGAATCCCGGTAACAAATAAAGTGAATTGTTTATAATTAAAATAAAGCAGTCAAAAATATTAGTCATTTTAGGTGGTAAAAATGACGGTGACATAGCAATGGATGAGCTTAGCCCGGAACAAATGGTGCGCAAAAAAGAAAACCTATTTCGGTTATATCGAACAGTGGATGGAATATTATGAAAAAATAAACTCATATTTAACCTATGCTCTGAAATAATTGTGGATTAATGTGGTCATTAGAAGAACAGCCTATGTAACCTCTTAGGTACCTACACACTCACGGTTTCGCGCCAACTTAGTATCCGCTAGACAGCGTCGCGTGGTGGTTGCGTTTAGCCGGTAAGTACTTTTGTTTTTGAGATACCTACTGCATACTCGTTTTTTTGACGAATGGTTAGCTTATGCGTAACTTTTAGCTTACGTGCTTTGAGTTGATTTTTGCTTTGTTTTTTTTAGTTATTTCGTTGATAGTGAAGAATGGCTGCAAGGTTTATCACAGATGACGACATAGTTCGGGCGTTAGATGATGAAGATTATGTCAACACAAATGATGTTTCTTCTGATAGTGAAAATGAGGATAGTTTGTTGGCAGATGACGTTGAAAGTGACTTTCACGACGAACCCTCGGACACTGAAGATGCGCAAGTAAGTCCACCTTTAGATGTTGAACAAGAACAAGAAAGGTCACCTTGCGATACTCATCGTCTCCGTGAGGATTCACCATCTGTTTCCAGCAGCATTATCCACTTGCCTCAACCAAATATTCGTGGCAAAAATCGTCATGTGTGGGCAACTCACAAAGGACATACTTCTTCCCGAACTTCTGCGATGAATGTATTGGTGATGAATCACCATAATGTATTGGTGTCTGGAGGTAAACCACTGGCACGAAGGAGCTATATGAAACAACTGCATGAAAAACTCGTTGAACCTTGGCTAAAACGTCGACTGGAAATATCAACAATGCCTCGTAGAATAAAGGACAAGATAAGAGACGTCTTGGGTTTGAACCATGAGGATCGCGCTGAAAGCCAAGGTCAAAATCTTGAGCAATCTGGTTCTGGAAGTAGTCCAATACTTGAAAATGCCTCAACAAGGAAAAGGAAAAGCTGCAGTTTGTGTTCCTATAAGAAAAGGCGCATGACCAAAAATCACTGCTTTAGTTGCAGAGTTCCCATTTGTGGCGAACATACGGTTGACTTTTGCCCAACTTGTGCCAAAAAAATCTAAGTAATTTGATACTCACGGATAATTTTAATCTTTTTTTTTCATTATACTGTAAATAAAAGTAGAAATTTTTAAATAATAGTTCCTAATTTAGTCGTTGTAAGAAGTTGTGCCTTATTGATCTCAATGAAACATGTGCCATTTAAGATTTGTGATTTAGTACTTAAATATTAAATAAATATTAATTTTTGTTATAATTATCTTTAATTTACATCCCATATTTCCTATAAATATAATAACCCTAATT
Source organism: Trisateles emortualis (assembly GCA_947095525.1). Taxonomy (NCBI): domain Eukaryota; kingdom Metazoa; phylum Arthropoda; class Insecta; order Lepidoptera; family Erebidae; genus Trisateles; species Trisateles emortualis. Next base: position 7,966,060 of record OX352740.1, on the reverse strand, counting down.
AAAATAACATATTTTTAAAATAAAAAACTCTTTTGAAAAATGCTCGTCAAAAAGTCGAATGGTTAGCTTATCATAGAAGTCCAGGAACGTTAGCTATCTAGGGATAATGTTTGTAAAGGCGTTCTAGCCTCACAAACAACCATACTGTGTTTTATTTACATTTAGAATAAGATCATTTGTGAATATTTTGTTACAACTTATGTGATAAATAAAGACCTTGAAAAATCAATCAAATCAATCAATGGTGAAATATTTTTTAAATCGGTTTAGAAGTTTTTGAGTTTAATCGTAACAAAGAAACAAAAAATCAAATCTGTCCCCGTTATTTATAAAAATAATAATTAGATAATCATATTGTATGAAATCGTTTGTCTCGACTGACAATTTGACAATCATCGCACCACCAAAACTACTACCAAAACAATGGAAGCTGATATTAGAAAGAAAGATTTTTTCGATTTTTTTATACTACCAAGGTGCCAAACAAGTAACTTACCATCAGCTCGCCTGATGGTAAGTTACAGTAGCCTATGGACGCTTGCAACACCAGGGGTGTCACTTGCGCGTTGCCGACCCTTTAAAAACCTTATAACTCTTATCTTGAAGAACCTCATGCTATAATCTTTGAGAAAACTTCGGCAGGGCTCATCTTAATACCTTCGTTACAAGATTGGATACGAACCAAACGATAATAAGAAGAAGACACCAAAAAAAAATAAAGCAACAAAATCAAGAAGTTAAGCTTTGTTGCATTCAGATGTTGTTATGTAACTTCCGTAATGAACTTGTTATCTTAATTTTAATCTGTTAATTATCATTATTCGTTATAAAATTAACCGTACCAACATATAATTTATCTACACAAAATGGTAACTAGTTTTTAAATAACTTTGTTTTTCAAGAAATTAGGAATTTAAACAAGTTATTCAATTTGAAATTCAATTAAATTATAACTCAACACGATGTTATTATGACGAACAATAATAAAGCGCTTTTTTTTCTTATTTGGACTGTCGCTGAGCTCTACATCGTCATAAGTGGACAACAATTAAATAAAAACAACACAAAAAAGAAAATAAATCTTACAACTAACTTAAGCCTAAAGCTGCCAAATTGATAAGGATTTGTACTCTCATCACGCTCATTTAGAGTTACGTTTTGAAATGAACGTATTCCTATCCCAGAGATACTCCCATCTTAAAGCATTGGTGTAAAAAAATGGCAACACGCAAGTGATACCTCTGGTATTACAAGCGTCCATAGGCTACGGTAACTGCGCCGTATGCTTGTTTGCCACATAAGTAGTAAAAAAAAACATCCTGTGACCCTGGATTCGCATAAGTTTAAACTTGAAAACTTACATACAAACGAACAAAGAACCTCCTGCTTTATGCAAATCGGTTAAAATAGCAAAGAGTTATCGCACTCAAATAACCATAAATTCAAACAAAAAAATCTTACATTAAAATGTCGGTTCAATCTAGAATTGTAAACAAAAATTTTGAAGATTGCTATCTTACAAAATACCACAACCAAATAACTAGATAAGTACCTGGTTTGGTGGAATATATGATGAAAGGTCTCCAATGTTCATGGAGGGATGAGTTATTACGTATATGTGTCTGCAAAACACAAAAAGTGACGTAAGTTTTTATAGTGTCTTGTGAGGCGCTCATAGCGACGTGCACTCGCTGTTCGGTAAACGATCAGCGGGTTAAGCTACCAAGGGCGCGGTAACCCTATAGATGGGTGACCGCATAGTGGTATTTCATCTGAGCGTCTCCGTGCTTCGGAGGGCACGTTAAAAGTCGGTCCCGACTGTTATCAGTCGTTAGATCACGACAGAGGCTTAAATATGGGCGATCTCAATAACTCTGTCACCAGGTTGGCCACTAACCAAACGATAAGAAGACGAAGAAGATAGTGTCTTGTCTAGTTATCATTTTTAAATCATTCCTATTTCCTGCCGCAGCTTCACCCGCGCGTACGATCCCACGGGACTATTGATTTTCCGGGATAAAAATTATATATGTCTATGTGCCATATTTAATCCAGATGAAGACCAGTAATTGAGTACCAAGCGTCCAAACATCCATTCAAACTTTCACATTCAATCAGCCAAAATGATGCAATGATAGGTACTCGATTAGTAGTAAAAAAATGGCTTATTCCACTAAACCCCAAAGCTATTGTTTTCGAAACGTAAATATCCATAGATTCACGCCACTACAAATAACCCCAAAGTGATAGATAGATAGATAGATAGAATATTCTTTATTGTACACCAAGCAAAAATACAACAGTTTAGAAAACAGATTGATGTAATAGTTAGCTGTACAATGGGCGGTCTTATCACTAAAAGCGATCTCTTCCACAACCTTTGGATGGATTTTGAAGAGTAAGGTAAGGTAGTTTGTGGTGTACTTATTATATAAATACTATACAATACATAATTATATAAGATATCATTATAACACTAATACATACATACTATATAATTTATCGACATATATATATATATAAGTATATGTAAATATATATAAATATATATATATATATATATATATATATATATATATATATATATATATATATATGTAAGTATATGTAAATATATATAAAAATATTATTATATATAAGATATATGAGCATTATTTAAGTAACAGATAGTGCTCTTTAACCATACATTTAAATGTAGTCAGAGATTGAGCGCGTCTTATTTGCAGCGGCAATGCATTCCACAGGCGAATAGCAACCACTGTGAAAGAATTATCATAAAATGACGTGGAATGCGTTGGCATTTTTAACTTCAGGTTTTCCGATGATCGTAAGAATCTCGCATGTGTGTCACAAAGTTTTTTTGACGAATGGTTAGCTTATGCGTAACTTTTAGCTTACGTGCTTTGAGTTGATTTTTGCTTTGTTTTTTTTAGTTATTTCGTTGATAGTGAAGAATGGCTGCAAGGTTTATCACAGATGACGACATAGTTCGGGCGTTAGATGATGAAGATTATGTCAACACAAATGATGTTTCTTCTGATAGTGAAAATGAGGATAGTTTGTTGGCAGATGACGTTGAAAGTGACTTTCACGACGAACCCTCGGACACTGAAGATGCGCAAGTAAGTCCACCTTTAGATGTTGAACAAGAACAAGAAAGGTCACCTTGCGATACTCATCGTCTCCGTGAGGATTCACCATCTGTTTCCAGCAGCATTATCCACTTGCCTCAACCAAATATTCGTGGCAAAAATCGTCATGTGTGGGCAACTCACAAAGGACATACTTCTTCCCGAACTTCTGCGATGAATGTATTGGTGATGAATCACCATAATGTATTGGTGTCTGGAGGTAAACCACTGGCACGAAGGAGCTATATGAAACAACTGCATGAAAAACTCGTTGAACCTTGGCTAAAACGTCGACTGGAAATATCAACAATGCCTCGTAGAATAAAGGACAAGATAAGAGACGTCTTGGGTTTGAACCATGAGGATCGCGCTGAAAGCCAAGGTCAAAATCTTGAGCAATCTGGTTCTGGAAGTAGTCCAATACTTGAAAATGCCTCAACAAGGAAAAGGAAAAGCTGCAGTTTGTGTTCCTATAAGAAAAGGCGCATGACCAAAAATCACTGCTTTAGTTGCAGAGTTCCCATTTGTGGCGAACATACGGTTGACTTTTGCCCAACTTGTGCCAAAAAAATCTAAGTAATTTGATACTCACGGATAATTTTAATCTTTTTTTTTCATTATACTGTAAATAAAAGTAGAAATTTTTAAATAATAGTTCCTAATTTAGTCGTTGTAAGAAGTTGTGCCTTATTGATCTCAATGAAACATGTGCCATTTAAGATTTGTGATTTAGTACTTAAATATTAAATAAATATTAATTTTTGTTATAATTATCTTTAATTTACATCCCATATTTCCTATAAATATAATAACCCTAATTAAAATAACATATTTTTAAAATAAAAAACTCTTTTGAAAAATGCTCGTCAAAAAGTCGAATGGTTAGCTTATCATAGAAGTCCAGGAACGTTAGCTATCTAGGGATAATGTTTGTAAAGGCGTTCTAGCCTCACAAACAACCATACTGTGTTTTATTTACATTTAGAATAAGATCATTTGTGAATATTTTGTTACAACTTATGTGATAAATAAAGACCTTGAAAAATCAATCAAATCAATCAATGGTGAAATATTTTTTAAATCGGTTTAGAAGTTTTTGAGTTTAATCGTAACAAAGAAACAAAAAATCAAATCTGTCCCCGTTATTTATAAAAATAATAATTAGATAATCATATTGTATGAAATCGTTTGTCTCGACTGACAATTTGACAATCATCGCACCACCAAAACTACTACCAAAACAATGGAAGCTGATATTAGAAAGAAAGATTTTTTCGATTTTTTTATACTACCAAGGTGCCAAACAAGTAACTTACCATCAGCTCGCCTGATGGTAAGTTACAGTAGCCTATGGACGCTTGCAACACCAGGGGTGTCACTTGCGCGTTGCCGACCCTTTAAAAACCTTATAACTCTTATCTTGAAGAACCTCATGCTATAATCTTTGAGAAAACTTCGGCAGGGCTCATCTTAATACCTTCGTTACAAGATTGGATACGAACCAAACGATAATAAGAAGAAGACACCAAAAAAAAATAAAGCAACAAAATCAAGAAGTTAAGCTTTGTTGCATTCAGATGTTGTTATGTAACTTCCGTAATGAACTTGTTATCTTAATTTTAATCTGTTAATTATCATTATTCGTTATAAAATTAACCGTACCAACATATAATTTATCTACACAAAATGGTAACTAGTTTTTAAATAACTTTGTTTTTCAAGAAATTAGGAATTTAAACAAGTTATTCAATTTGAAATTCAATTAAATTATAACTCAACACGATGTTATTATGACGAACAATAATAAAGCGCTTTTTTTTCTTATTTGGACTGTCGCTGAGCTCTACATCGTCATAAGTGGACAACAATTAAATAAAAACAACACAAAAAAGAAAATAAATCTTACAACTAACTTAAGCCTAAAGCTGCCAAATTGATAAGGATTTGTACTCTCATCACGCTCATTTAGAGTTACGTTTTGAAATGAACGTATTCCTATCCCAGAGATACTCCCATCTTAAAGCATTGGTGTAAAAAAATGGCAACACGCAAGTGATACCTCTGGTATTACAAGCGTCCATAGGCTACGGTAACTGCGCCGTATGCTTGTTTGCCACATAAGTAGTAAAAAAAAACATCCTGTGACCCTGGATTCGCATAAGTTTAAACTTGAAAACTTACATACAAACGAACAAAGAACCTCCTGCTTTATGCAAATCGGTTAAAATAGCAAAGAGTTATCGCACTCAAATAACCATAAATTCAAACAAAAAAATCTTACATTAAAATGTCGGTTCAATCTAGAATTGTAAACAAAAATTTTGAAGATTGCTATCTTACAAAATACCACAACCAAATAACTAGATAAGTACCTGGTTTGGTGGAATATATGATGAAAGGTCTCCAATGTTCATGGAGGGATGAGTTATTACGTATATGTGTCTGCAAAACACAAAAAGTGACGTAAGTTTTTATAGTGTCTTGTGAGGCGCTCATAGCGACGTGCACTCGCTGTTCGGTAAACGATCAGCGGGTTAAGCTACCAAGGGCGCGGTAACCCTATAGATGGGTGACCGCATAGTGGTATTTCATCTGAGCGTCTCCGTGCTTCGGAGGGCACGTTAAAAGTCGGTCCCGACTGTTATCAGTCGTTAGATCACGACAGAGGCTTAAATATGGGCGATCTCAATAACTCTGTCACCAGGTTGGCCACTAACCAAACGATAAGAAGACGAAGAAGATAGTGTCTTGTCTAGTTATCATTTTTAAATCATTCCTATTTCCTGCCGCAGCTTCACCCGCGCGTACGATCCCACGGGACTATTGATTTTCCGGGATAAAAATTATATATGTCTATGTGCCATATTTAATCCAGATGAAGACCAGTAATTGAGTACCAAGCGTCCAAACATCCATTCAAACTTTCACATTCAATCAGCCAAAATGATGCAATGATAGGTACTCGATTAGTAGTAAAAAAATGGCTTATTCCACTAAACCCCAAAGCTATTGTTTTCGAAACGTAAATATCCATAGATTCACGCCACTACAAATAACCCCAAAGTGATAGATAGATAGATAGATAGAATATTCTTTATTGTACACCAAGCAAAAATACAACAGTTTAGAAAACAGATTGATGTAATAGTTAGCTGTACAATGGGCGGTCTTATCACTAAAAGCGATCTCTTCCACAACCTTTGGATGGATTTTGAAGAGTAAGGTAAGGTAGTTTGTGGTGTACTTATTATATAAATACTATACAATACATAATTATATAAGATATCATTATAACACTAATACATACATACTATATAATTTATCGACATATATATATATATATAAGTATATGTAAATATATATAAATAAATATATATATATATATATATATATATATATATATATATATATATATATATATATATATGTAAGTATATGTAAATATATATAAAAATATTATTATATATAAGATATATGAGCATTATTTAAGTAACAGATAGTGCTCTTTAACCATACATTTAAATGTAGTCAGAGATTGAGCGCGTCTTATTTGCAGCGGCAATGCATTCCACAGGCGAATAGCAACCACTGTGAAAGAATTATCATAAAATGACGTGGAATGCGTTGGCATTTTTAACTTCAGGTTTTCCGATGATCGTAAGAATCTCGCATGTGTGTCACAAAGGAACTCAAAACGTTCCTTAAGATAGGAAGGTGATGAAGGGTTAAATATTATACTGTATAACATTGAAAGGATACGAGCATTCCGGCGAAGTCGTATTGGTAACCATTTGAGCTTTTTACGAAATTCTGAAACATGATCGTACTTACGTAGACCAAATATAAATCGTATGCAAACATTCTGGAGTCACTCAAGTTTATCTAGTTGGTTCTCGGTAAGATCTGGATAGCTGGCGTCGGCATAGTCAAGAATAGGAAGAAGAAGGGAATTCGCAAGCGCAATTTTAGTGGTAGTAGGAAGCAAATTACGCAGTCTTCTTAAAGAACCAGCGGCTGCGAAGATCTTGCGACTAACTTCTTGCAACTGAGGGCCCCAAGATAAGTCAGTATCAACAAATAAGCCTAAGTCTTTGACTTTCTTGGCGAAAGGTACGAAAGCACCGTTCAAGATGACTTGAGGCAGTTGTAACCAGTTTATTTTAGAGACCATCCTGGAGCTACCAACAATAATGACTTGTGTTTTCAATGGATTTAACTTAAGTCCATAGGATCTACTCCAATCACTTAAGCTTACCAAATCTTTGTTAATGTTTTCGATAGCCTCTGGTAATTTTCCTAGCAAAGCCTGGGAGTATATCTGAAGGTCATCTGCATAAAGGTGGTAGGAACAAGTAAGGTGATCTGAGATAGAATTTATAAATATAGCGAAGAGAAGAGGAGACAGAACGCCACCCTGGGGTACTCCGACATATGTATTACACCATGAGGAGGTATTATCCTCAATGCGCACACATTGCCGGCGACCACACAGGTAACTACGAAACCAGTCAATTACCATTGGAGATATGTTAAGTGAGCGAAGTATGTTAATCAAAATAATAGGTACCAAAATTAAATTAAGAAATATTTCTATACTTCAATTCCACTTCAACTGAACTGTTTTGGTAGAGTTTTGTGGTGTGGTGGTTTGTCTTTGAGATCCTAAAAAACCTCTTGTTCTTTTTTTTGTTTTTTTTTTTGTTCTTTTCTAAAAAGTGTAACAATTTTAGGTATCACATTTTTTTTAAATGTAGATCGATAGAATATTCTTTATTGTACACCAAGCAAAAATACAACAGTATAAAAAACAGTTTCATGTAATAGCTGTACAATGGGCGGTCTTATCACTAAAAGCGATCTCTTCCAGACAACCTTTGGATGGATTTTAAAGAGTAAGGTAAAGTAGTTTGTGGTGTACTTACTATATAAATACTATACAATACATAATTATATAAGATATAATTATAACACTAATATTACTTAGGCATATATCTATATTTTTTAATACTTACATTTTTATTTATAAGTAATTTACAACAACAACTATAAATCTAATAATAAAAACAACACAAAAAAAGAGGGGGAGGGCTGCTTAGTAGGCGTCGTAAAATTCCTCCGCGTCGTTGTCTTCTGAAAACGTGCCCAGGAGACTGGCAGCATTGCCACGCTGAATGGCAATGCTTATTCTTTGAGCCAAATATAAGCCAGCCTTCTGGTCACGTGGTCGACTAAACGCTTGGACAAATCTTTAAAAAGACAGCGAGCACTTGCACCCCACGGCCCAAGCGTTTCGACTCCAAACATAATCTCCGATCGGATGAGATTACTGTATCTGCGTCGCTTGATAGTGCTCTTTTACCATACATTTAAATGTATGCAACAATGAAGGTTTTAAAAATACATTTAGACAGATGTTCGGCTTCAAATAACTATCCTGAGGCCTTGCATTTATGGCTATTCATAACTAGTAAGCGTTCATTTTTTAAAACGTATAGGCAATTATGACGCACGCAGATTAAGTCTAATGTTTAAGCAAAAATAAGTTTTATCGGAACTAATCTATATATATTTATACGCAGAGTTTGTATATTTGTTGTTGGAAAGAGTTAATCTCTGAAAGTTCCAGTCGAATATAAAAATAATAAAATATTAGTTTGTAGTGGATAACAAAATGTATAGATTATATTATCTGTAATTATTGAAATTTTATTTTTAATATCAATGAATTACAAAGGCAAACTTTATTAAATAGTATTCTCTGCGAAACCCAATTAAATGTTAATTTATGAAAAGCCACAACTAGTATACTGTATACAGAATGTTCTTGATACAGCCTGATAAACATAATAATTTTATGCTTCATCATCGGCACAAATCGTAACTTCTATAATTGCAAAAAGCGGGGTATTTTTAACCGACATCAAAAACGAGGAGGTTATCAATTCGTGTATATTTTTTTATGTTTTTTACCGCACAACTCAGTCATTTATAGACCGATATGATTTTTTTTTCTGACTGAGAAGACATACTTCCAGTTTGGTCCCTTCTGATGATGGGATCCATGAGGAATTGAGGGAACTCCTAAAAATTATAGTCACACATATAGCAATTTCAATATTTTTAACAACAAATCAAACATTTGCATTCAGAAGTATAATATGATAAAGCCGGTAGCTAAGCAACGGAACTTCATAATTAAACAATTTAATCTAGTCATGTTTGGGCTTATTTAAATGGTCATGTGATGCACTATAACTGTAAATTATCAGATTAAAAGAATCAGAGAGGAAAAGTGAGATTAGAGTTTGCGTCCTGAACGGGGTGCTACTTGGGGTGGCTGGTCAATCTGGGCATGATTTATTTTTACATAATAAAGATATAGTTTTTAATTTTTTACTAAGATCTCAATGTGATCTCGACACGTTTATATCTTATGCATATAAAAGGAAAGGATCCCTCATTAACATACGATGGAAAAATAAATTCATTATGTTTTTTCTTAATTGTTTCCTTATTTATCAAATATTTTTACCTAAATTTAATTTTGTATGGTAGGTACGATTATATTGGTTTCCATCCCTTTTTGTTAACACTAATATTGTAACTCATGTCAAATTGTAAATGTTATACTCTGGCGATTAAAAAATAAAAATAGTCCGAGTTTCTTCCCAATTCTTCTCGAGGCCCTACCCGAGTGGAATTGGCCGTAGGAATAAAATATGCTGGCATTTGTTTTTATGACGTTCATATGTATCATGTATTTGATCTAAATGAATAAATGGAGTTTGACTTTGACTTTGCATGAAAGTTCATCCTGTTTAAATAGGTACCTACGTTAGGAGTTTAAAGATTTTTGAAAATTCTGCTACTTGCCGTACTGAATCCATAGACATAATTTGTCTATCATATCATCAATTAAAATTTTAGCGATCAGTGGGTTAAGCAACCAAGGGCGCGGTAACTCTTTAGGCTGATGGCATAGTGGTATAGATCATGACAGAGACCTAAATATGGGCGATCTAAATAACTCTATCACCAAGTTGGCTACTAACTAAACAACAAGAAGAAGAATTAACTCTTTTAAATAACAATTTAATGATTGACTAGCTTCCGCCCGCTTCTCTGGGATCTCATTGTAAGTGTACTATTTCAAAAGGCAAAAAAATAAATGTGCAGGTGAATGAAAAATAAAAAAAATTAAAGTCTAATTTCTTATGTGTTTTTACTTCTAATTTTATCTTAAATGCTTGATTTATTTCTTGACAGCCTATCTTGATATTATATTGATGAACAACCTGGCAAAATAGATTTACTGGATAGTTTTATAAATAAATAACAATATATTCACGGGCCCTTTCTGAAATGTGCGTAGAATATTATAAATATACCTAATTATTTATGAAATTTAAATGTGAATCAAATGAACTTTGTGTGAATAATTATAAGAGCAATTGCCCACTTCCAAACATTATTGTAAGGCTAAGTTATCTTATTGAACACTTGTTTAGTCAATAACAAGTCTTTTGCTTTTTTTCTTAAACACTAACCTGAGACAATCTTTCTGTCGCCATGTTAATAATTTATAGGGTTTCTGATAAAAGAGTGTCTTATGACTCTTATAAGATAACTTGATCTTATATAAGTCTTCAAATGTGCTTCTGCTCTTTAGAATGACTTAGACAAAACAAATTATACTTAGAGACGTTTGGTTTTACAGCAGTTATATACAAGGTTTTAGTAAGAGTAAAAGTCTAATGACACACTTACTCCAGATGTCACTAAGAACGAATACACTTGTAAGTGTAAATAATGTAAAGACTAATTAGTCTTATAAAATGCACTTGTAAAACCTTCATTCTGACAAATGTTTTATAAAGATTTCTTAGAAATTTCTACAAAAGTACTTACTAAGTATGAATGTTCTTTTAGCACAAAATGTCTTCTAACATGCCTTTATAAGATAAGCCTTCTTAGTCAGGATGGATATAAGTCTTTTATAATGTCTTAATTCTTATAAAGGACTCTTTATAAGGCAATTTTGCTAGTTGGGCACAGCCAAATAACTACACACAGCGGTGTAGTTGTGTTTCTGTGTGTGAGTACAGGTCTCCAGCGCTCATTTAGGAATGCGTTAGAAAGAAACGTATTCCTATCCCAGGGATAGGTACTCCATCTTATAGCCGTGGTGTAAAAAAAACGGGTTAGCAACACTCAAGTGATACCTCTGATATTGCAAGCGTCCATAGGCTACGGTACCTGCTTAACATCAGGCGGGCCTTATGCTTGTTTGCTACCCAAGTAGTATAAAAGAAAAGATCCGTTCAGTAGTTTTTGTGTGAAAGAGTAACAAATATACATCCATACATTTTACAAACTTTCGCGTTTATAATAAAAGTAGTAATGATTTTTAAAAAATGTACAATGAACTAAAGAAAATGAATTAAAGCGCTAGGTATTTAATCTGATAAACATTAAATGTGACACCCTTTCGTTCACCGTTTCGCCAGCTGTCCTATGCCTTATACCGGGAATAATTTCGGACTCCGGGTAGATACTAAGCATATATTATAAGTCACGTCTTATAGATACGAGTACATAAGCTGCTTTGATACTTCACTTAAATGCTCAGGCACAAAATATTGCTTTTACAATAATTCAGGCGCTATGCATTTTTATTATTGGTTAGAAATTATTTTACCTTCCGCTTACTGTAGGCACATAATGTGAATGTTTTTATATCTTATATATAAAAATGAATCCCTATTTCCCTTTGTCATGGCATCACGCGTGAACGGCTGGACCGATTTCAGTTATTCTTTTTTTGTTGTTTTTTATTGTTTTTATGTATAAAAAAAATAAAGTTGCGCTGAAAATAGTTTAACCCGGACGAAGTCGGGGCGGCCATATTATACTATACCCGAAAAAAAGGCATATTATTTATAGACAGTATTATTATGTACAACGCCTAGTCATATTATGTATATTCAATAGTCTATTTGCGTATCTGCGAATCCTATATAAACAAAAACAAAAAATAATTTGTGTCTTTGTTTAGTAAATGGGCTGAGATTTCGGTTTGGTCGGCATTTCGGTGTAAAAGAACAATTTAGATAAATCTCAACTTAAAAAAAGGTCATTTTCCTTGTCAAATTATTTCGTTATTGGTACCTACTTTTGTTTTTACGGTGTTTAGAATTAATTTAAACAAAATTAAAGTGATAGTTGCAACTGCAAATACAGTGTTATACGATAAACACAATAGTATAATCAAAATTTTAGACTTCCACTGCGCGGCGTAGTGTGGGTTTGATCTCCACACGAGCCAAAAAATTGTGTGATCCATAAATGGTTGTCCCGAGTCTGGGTGTACTTTGTTTTGGATATTTGTGTGTTCATAAAGCCCCCTGTGACACATGGGTTTGATCCCTAGTGCGGTAAATGTTATTTAAAAAAATAAAAAAAAGTACCAGTTTCCTATACGCAATAGAGTGTCAGTTGTCGTGGAGAATGTTTGGCATGCGATGTATGTACTGTCAGTTCGAGCCAATCTTAATAGTGACGCAACTCACTCAACACTAATGCCTACATTTCGACACTAAGAAATCTGTTTAAGTATTAGCTATGTACTACTTAGATGGGAAATAATACGGCGCGCATATGGTAAACAGTTAGAGTAAGCCTATGAACGCCTGCAATACCTTTTTCTTTTTCTTTTCTTAAAAAGACAACTCCTACACTAGAGAACAAGCTCTGTGTCGCGGGGGACTTTACAAACATACAATTAACGGACACAAATTACACTCAGACTCAGAACAATTCTTTGTGGGTCACACAAAGTTTTGTCCTGTGTGGGAATTGAACCCACAACCTCGTGCACAGCAGTCGCATACTGCGGCCACTGGACCACCGAGGCAGTCAAATTTTATTATAAAATGATAAAATATTTATTAAAAATTGATAAGGTACAATATATTTGACCTATTCTTCTTGAACTGCACAAAGTGAGTTTTTTTTATACAGGCAGCCTTGTGATGTGAAGCCAATTTGAATGTTGCCTGACTGACAGCCTGCTAAATGCGAGCAACCTCGCGAGGCAAGTCTATACCCGGCTTTTTATTAGTAGACTAGCAACCCACCCTGGCTTTTCACGTGCATGTGTGTGCATTATAAATATTATATAGAACACTATTTTATTTAACGTCAATAGTTTACGCAGCGCACGCAAAATATTTTGATACCTTGGGTTAAATTGTTTCATTTTAGGTAGGGATTTTGTTTTTGAAAATATTTTATAGCCTTTGTTACTCGGTAAAGATAATAACTTTCTAATGGTCAAACTTCTTTTAAAATCGGTCGAGTAGTTTTTTAGTTAAAGACAAACAAACAAACAAGAAATCAAATCATTCCTCTTTATATTAAATTATAAATATAAAAACAATTACTACACGTTATATGTGTAATTATATGCGATGCGAATTATAAACACTCGTATGTCATAACCATTGCATATGTGAATAAAAAATAACAAATACTTAGGCATAGGCTCGGTGGCCTTTACCTGGTCATTGACATTAGAGCGGTATATTTATAACTTGTATATACAAGTTATAAATACAACTTCGTGGCAGTTATTTTATGTTTTAAACACATACTCAAATGAAAACTTTAATTGAAGCGCTCATTTAGGCGTGCGTTTTGAAAGAAACGTATTCCTATCCTAGGGTTACTTCCATCTTAAAGCCCTGGTGTCAAAAAATGGGTTGGCAACACGCAAGTGATACCTCTGGTATTGCAAGCGTCCATAGGCTACGGTTACTGCTTAACATCAGGTGGGCCATATGCTTGTTTGCCACCCAAGTAGTATAAAAAAAAAACATTTGAAGACAGGTATACAATATAAAAGTAAGCAAGTCGAGCTAGGGAAGGTCCTGCAACTTATCACAGCCACATAATTACACACTGCGGTGTAGTAGTTCTTGTGGGTGTACAGGTCTCCTGTGCTCATTTGAAAATAAATTATTGTGATTTTTCTCTACTTCTATAAAGGAGAGTTAAGGCACTATACTAGCGAGTAAGCCAGACTGGGGAAGGATCCTCATTTTACAGAAGACCACAGCCAAATAATTACACACAGCGATGTAGTTGTGTTCCTGTGTGTGAGGTCTCCAGCGCTCATTTAGGAATGCGTTTTGAAATAAAGAAACGTACTCCTATCCCAGGGATACTCCATCGTAAAGCCGGTGTTAAAAAAATTGTATTGCAAGCGTCCATAGGCAAAAATATAAAATAATAGGTAAGTAAGGCGTGCCGTGTGCCGTATGTTTTTTGCCACCCAAGTAGTATACAAAAATAATATCTGCCGGGGATTAGAATTGTGGTACGGCAATAAGTCCGTTCACTCTCCTTCCACCTCGATAACATAGGGTAAGTGGAACGTAAGTGTGATACTCACCCATTGAGAAGAAGGATGTTATGCTATGTTGCGTTATAATATACATATATGTTACTGTAAAAGCCCGAACTACGGTAAATGTTAGGTGACGGTTGGTAAATGTTGGTTTTGGAAATAAAACAATGTTCTTAATCATTTATTTCAATAAATAATTATTCAAATCCTTACATACCAATGAGTAATTATTAACCTTACCTTTTTGAGAGAATTAATAATAAAAAATATAATATGCTTTAAAAATATTATTAACCATTTGTACTTACTAATCAGTCAAATCATAATTAATAAGTTATCTACATCTTTTGGTATTTTTATTGATTAAGTTTTAATAATTCGTAACGTATTGACATGGTTATTCCAACATTTGCCGCGTCTTTGAGGTAAATTCTAAGATTTACCAAGTGAATGGTAGTAAAAGTCCGAAATAAACGATGATCATAGAACGGTTCGGACTTTTACCATTAAGAGTTGGTCAATCTTAGGATTTACTGGAAAATCTTAGGATTTACCGTAGTCCGGGCTTTTACAGTAACTTATATAATTATATAATCATTTATGAAAACCATTATTTGTAGGTAAAAGTTTATAAATGTTTGCTTCATGTTAACTTCAGTATTGTGTATCGGAACCCTGTGAAATTTGATAGTCAAATTCTTTAAATAAAAATATATTTTACAGACACTTAACAACAAAGTGGCCCGAGTTTCTTGCCAATTCTTCGCGAGGCCCTACTCTAGTCAACGAATTGGCCGTAGCTACTAGTATTGTATTATCTGTGCCGTAGCAAAAAAAATATGCTGGCATTTGTTTTTATGAATTACGTTCATAAGTATCATGTATTTTTTTATCTAAATGAATAAATGCGTTAGACTTTTAATTAGCTAGAATTCTATTTATAGTCCACAATTATTGTTTACCTTTTTGAGTAAGAGATAAAGTATATTTTCCCTTTTTCCTGTAATAAACCTATCTAATATAGAAGTTAATGGGCCGTCAACAGTTTTTTTGGTCCAATAATTCCAATATAGTTTATTTTCACGGTTTTATGAAAAAGGGTGGCCTAATTCATAAGTTACTTTGACAATAATAAAAACTGCTGCTGTAACCCAAATATTCTAAAATAAAATATTCAATTGCTGTAACCCTGAGATCAATACGTGATTAATCATATCATATATTATGATAGTAGATACCTTATAACGTTTTCTGCTGGAACACTATTATGATGATCATCGATAAGTGTAATATCTATACATATACGTCCTGACCCTCTAGACAAGCGGCATAAACGGTACGACGACGTACCGATGTACGTTTGCGGCATTCAGTCTTCCACCTACGTCAAATCCCATACATTTGCTTTTTTTGACTTTTCGATTCGACTACCGTTTATGGCACTTGTCTAGAGGGGCTAGGCATGGATCTCCTTTATCAAGAAATTTACACACACTGGCCCTATGCGGGATGGTGAATCAGACATTTTTTTTTAAATTCTTCTAAGACATGTGGGTTTCTTCACGATGTTTTCCTTTACTGTTAGCAGGTGGTAAATCATTTCATTAGTACATAATATAAATTTCACAAACTGCTACCGGGGATCGAACACACACCTCTTGCATGCACGTCGGTTAAAATCCTTCCCCACACAATAAAATGCAAATTGACTGAATTAATATAGGCAAATTGTAGTAATTACATAATATTAAATATTACAATTATTTGCATGCACCCAAAGTTATGCTTGCTTGGGTTTTTAAGTGGCATGTTTGCGTGATTCTATGAATAGATGAATTTACCTAGGATATTAAGATTTTGAACAGGTCGAGGTCAATGTGTTCAGTTCTTGTATAAAATAATTGAAGATATACAAAAAATAAAATCTTGCTAACGCTTGATTTACATATCAAATTGTTAACTTTATAATCTGGAGTATTCCTCGAAGCGCACCCATTTTGAAACGCACCTAAAACGCACCATTCAGGTGCGCTATGATTTCCTTCGCGCACCAGAATGGTGCAAAATGGGATACTCCTATAATCAGACTTTATATTTTTACTTTTAATTTCAATTCAAATTACCTAATTAATTTCTTATATTGATTAATATGTATGACTGCACGGTTGGTTCAGTAAAGTGAACACGCATTTTTATAAATTAGCTATTATAGGAGAGAGAAATTCAAACACAAAACAAGATATTCATGTTTTGGAGAGGTTAGTGGACAAAGTCCAATAACTTCCTAAATGTCTGCCCCACGAACCTCTCAGTATCTTGATAGAGAAAAGAACACCAGTGTCCAGCAGCAGGACACAAAATATAATTTGAGCTGGTATTTATTAAATACTTATTAAAATTTAAAACGTAATAAATACGAAGTTTTTAGTAAAACAGATTGTATTTATTACTAATCCTAATAATATTAAAAATGTTGCGAAAGTACATTTGTTTTGTTTGTCACATTTGCACGACTAAACGACTGAACCGATCGTTACAAAATTTGGCAAGGAGATAGATTGTATCCTCGGGAAGATCATAGGGTACATTTTCCTTTAAAAACCGAAATCAACAAGGTAGTAAGCAACAGCTATTTTAGTATAAAATTTCATTTAACTCATTCACTCAGCTCAACGATTTGTACTAAACGAAGCTAAAACTGTCTCAAATATCTAGACTATTGCAGACTTAAGCAATCACCTTCGAGATATAAAAAATATCACTCATATTTATAACACTAAAAGGCATACTTCGCAGTCTTAATATATTAATTTAAGTACCGATGAATCATAAGTACTAAGTATTTCGACATCATACACTACACTGCTACTGGCTGGATTCCCAACAGTTACCTTGAAATGATTTGATTTAATGCATAAATGCAACGAACACGCACCTTCTACTAAAATAGTGGGGTATTACCTATCTACTTGTATCCCTATTCTGGTAAATCTTGTGTTATTTTATTATTTTTTCTTGCTATTCAATTTTATTCTTTATTTGTTCTATTCTACCTTTCTTATATTTTTAACTTGAACTGGATCGTTGGTCTATAATAAATATTGGTTTTTTCTCAACAAATTCACCATTAAATGCCCAAAATTTAGTTTTTGTCGATGTTTGCACACCCGTAGCTCGGAAAGAAACTAGAACCGATGATCCTGCGCATATTCTCTTTTTGATGCAGTCGTGTCGGATTGCCGTCCCAACGGATTATGAGAGTGAGGGAATAAAGGGTACCTATACCTATGTTTGCGCACACTATTGCACTAAAATATCTCCAGCGCTGATATTTATTCTTCTTCAAGATTAGCCATTGTAACCGAAATTCGGTTATAAGGACATTATTATAAATTTAAATACCCACAGCAGCACAGTCAAATTGAACAGTCCTTACCGTGACTTTACATAATACAGCTGCTAAATAATTTAACCTCAGTAGTATTAAGGGTCTTCTCTTAGAAGAGGTCTCTCTTTTAAAATCTACGACGCCAATCTATTGGACACTTAAAAATCCTGATGAATTAATGAAGAATCCGAAGATTCCTACAATTCTGCTATACTTTTATTTGATTCCTCAAGAACGCCAATGAAACGTGGAAACAAGCACTGCAATAACTAATTGGGTTTAAGGTTGTATTGCATAAAACGTGTTGATAGGTCACCGTGTACGGACACTATGGTAACCCGTTTCGACCAGTTGTCGTACAACTTATGCAACGATGCAGGTA
Organism: Trisateles emortualis; assembly: GCA_947095525.1. Lineage (NCBI taxonomy): Eukaryota > Metazoa > Arthropoda > Insecta > Lepidoptera > Erebidae > Trisateles > Trisateles emortualis. The sequence continues at coordinate 7,947,752 of OX352740.1, read as the reverse complement.
GTTAATACTAGACGCTGTTTCATACCTCCGTGGAAATTCTTTGACGAAATCATACTAGTATTATAAATGTGAAGTTGACAGACTGTATTGATTAAGTAAATACAATAACAAAACTTATATTATGTTCTTAGTTCAAAAACCATCGTTATAATGTACTAATTGGGATGAAAAGCAACAGTAACAAGGTAGAGAATTGAGCAACATTAGCTGTAGTAACTGATGGACACGATCAAGAAGAATCAAATGAGAACAATTCTGTATTATCTTATGACAATAGTAGATAACAAATTTGAAGGCGTGTTACTTACTTTCTCCAAAATGTACTCGCAAAGAAAATATAAATAAAGTTATCAAATAACCAACCAGTTTCTCAAATATAAATATGTACCTACCTATTGATTTAGTTTATTTATTTTTTTATTGAAAATAATGACAACATTTAAGAAAAATTACGGCAAAAATCACTAATTATTCAGATAGGTACCTACCTAATTAAAATCTGACACAGAACAGAATATTAGAAATGAATTACTCAGACTCTGAGGAAATTGACGGAAATATAAACAAACTATTTAGTTAAACTTTACCTAGCGACCTTCGTACTTGAACCGACTTTTCGAAAACATAACGAGTGGCCAACTGCGGTGCAATATCCCAGAATACGATCGCAAGCGCACGCGGGCCAGCGCATTCAACGCGCGAACATTTTGTGGAACGGATTAGCGGGCAGCGTTGCGTGAAAATCAGGCTTCACATTGGCAAAGAGCTAGGCGAATTTATGCAACGAAAATAAGAAAGAACTTGTTTGTATTTACATAAGAATACTGTAAATTTTACAAGGGTCACGCCAGTGAGCTCCTAGCCTGTATTGTCGTCGCATTGTTTACGTTTAGTACTAACGCTTTCGATTGAGTGCCTAACTATAATGTGTGAAAAATATCAAAGATATGTTTTGGTTCTCACCCTGCTGTCGGCGGTTTCGTTCGTCAGTGATTGCTCGGCGAAAAAATTTGCACGTAAGTGTTTATATATGTATTTCTATTTAGTTCGCCAAAACTTGTGTATTGGGAATAATTGGGATTACTTGAATGACTGCTTGTCCATCCATCTGAGACTATATTTTACAGTGTCATATCATAAAAAAGATTTTTCCAAAGACGATTAATTATTGTATCTCAGGTCCCAAAAGGCCTTATTTTTTTTGCACCTGATAAATTATGGTAGGTATACTAACAACATTAAAGAAAAGTTGCAACGTAAGAACCTTGGAATATAGGTTAAAACAAGAGTCTAAAACGAGTTGCAACGTATTCGTTTTGAACTGAAACCTGATAAATTTGTAACTTCCACTAGTGACCTTGGACGAGAGTGAAATTTGTTAAATGAATAAAGTACAATTACCTACGTAATAATAATTATAGCTATAACGGAACTGTGCATCATTAAAAACCGTTTAAACTATTAAACGTTTTTAATTATTGAGTAAATATCTATACTGATACTAGTGGACCTGGCAGACGTCGTCCTGCCGGAAAAAGCTGAAATACCGACAGCAGCGCCACCTACCGGGTCCAATTGTGAATCTAAACCATCCAGGGCCCTACCCGAACACACACACAAAATTTCATCAAAATCGGTCCACCCGTCTAGGAGGAGTTCAGTCACATACACACGCACACAAGAAATATATATATTAAGATTAGAAAGAGGCTGAGTTTGTTTATTATATTTTTTTTGGAACGACCAGTCGGGTTTTAAAAATTCTTTTTGCATTCGATAGCCCAATTCTTAAGGAAGGTTAAAGGCTATTTAATATCACGCTACAATGAAATTTTAATTCATTAAACCAAATTTTAATTTAAAAACCCAGGGCTTTAGGATGGAGTACCCGTGGGATAGGAAAATGTTTCTTTTAAAACGCATGCGTATATCAGCGCTGGACTGGAGATCTAACTAACATACAGGTACACAACTACATCGCTGTGTATACTCGTAGTTATTTGGCTGTGGTCAAATGTAATTTATTCTATACCTACTCTATCCAAATATTGTACTAACTAATTGAACTCATGTAATTTTATTACATAATCGTTAGCAATACTTAGTGAAATCCTACCATAAAATTCGTTTAGCTTGTGTGTATTAGGTATATTATTTTAAAACTATTATTCATATCCTTATGTCATACTTATATTATCAAAATTATGGATATTATTTACTTTATCAATATTAATTTTAACTGGGTTGGACATATTTGCTGCATGTCAGACGAACAATGGCTTTTGACTGCACAGTTGGTTACCTCGCAACTTATCACTGCGCTGCGTTTGTGGGTTTAATCCCCAGCACACGAGACTAAAATTTGATGTGATCCGTAAATGGTGGTCCCAAGTTTAGGTGTACTTTGTGTAAGTTAATTGTACGTTTGTAAAGTCGTATATTATAATACAGCGAAATATTGCTAGGTTCAGAATTTCAAATTGCTTAAGACTTGTCTTTTAATTAGAGAATATCTATACATCTTTATGTATCTTATTATATCTTTGAGCGCATGAAAGAGTGTAAGATTTGGACTAGTTAAAGTTCTTACGAAGAAGGACTGTAGAAAGCAATGCTCACAAACTAGCAAACATAGAACTAGAGGTCTTCTAAGAGAGCTTCTTAGAGTAAGGGTAAGGCCCTATAGGACAGGCTAAAACAGACAGATATCTATAAGTGCATGGCACTCTCGTTTCGCTGTATACATACAACTTTACAAACATACACATAACCGAAATAAAGTACACACAAACCCAGGACAACCATTTATGGATCACACAATTTTTTGTCCTGTGTGAGGATCAAACCACAACACGCGCCGCTTTGGTAAAAATAAAACGAGCGAATAAAAAAAAAGCGACTGATGATGAGATACTGTAAATTGTAGCCGTGCGACTAAATTACTAGGTGAGCGACTAGAAATTCATGCATTTGCTCCCAGAAACGAGATGCTATCAGACAAGTAGGTTAGGTTAGGTTAGAACTGTGACCCCAACAATGCGCGAGGCGAGCGAGCGAAGCGAGCGTGCCGCGGAAGCGACTGGCGAAGCGCTAATTTTGATAGATTAGGTTCGCCCTCAGTTTTTCGCTCACTTAGTATTTCTGTACGCCATATTCAGTATTTCTGTACGCCATGTTCAATATTTCTGTACGCCATATTCGGTATTTCTGTACGCCATATTCAGTAATTTTGACACCCATAAATTGAATTTATATTCGCTCGTTTAAATACTACCCGTAAAAATATAATGTTAAACCAATTATAATGGTTTCCATGGTAGAGGCTCTGCCTATTTTAGAATCCGATTGCCGTATATACAACTCTATACATGGTATATGCGCAACATGAAAGATGTTTGTTCAGAATCAGTAATACATGCGTGTAGAATAATGTATGTGTATTTTCAAACCATGTTATATTTTATCCTACTAATTTCTATGACAATTCTTTTTCTGTCCAAGCCGTACGCTTGTGGAATGAGTTGCCCATGGAAATAAGAAAAGCACAGTCCATTCATATATTTAAAAATATGTTAAAAGATCATTACCTAAAAGCATGAGCATTTCTCTTATTATATGAATATGTATTATTATGTATTTAAATGTGTATGTATTGTATTATAACACTTTATATATGTACTTATGTATATTATTACAATGTAATATTGTATTTTGAATTGTTATATTTTTTTAATTTTAAGCAACAGCCACTACACCATCACATCTTGTTAAACTTCTGGTCATTCATGTCCAATCTAAGGTTGCCTGGAAGAAATCGCGCTTAGCGATAAGGCCGCCCATTGTACTTGTCTATTTTCTGTATATTTCTAACATATGTTTTTTGTTATCATTATGGTGTACAATAAAGAATTATCTATCTATCTTTGATTTAGGATATACTAAAATTGTTTGTATTCTGTTTAAGCTCGTTTCATCATCATGAAATCATCGTATTTTCATTATTTTTTATTTTCTTCTTATAAAAACAAATTTGGGGTGTTTTAGTATATTACTATACTAAAAATAGCATTGTATCTACAAGTTGTCCTAATATATTATTATTAAAATGATAAATTCTCTATATTAGGTACATAATTTTCTTACAAGTGTAGTTTCAATGTTAACTCAACTCAAATTTATAAACTACCTATACTACTAAACTTTAGCGAGAACCCGTGGGATGTTCAAGTTTTCAGTAAATACCTCCGTGTTCATTGCCTTCAACCTAATTGAAGCATGTTTAGATATCTCATTAAAACCTTGAATTAATTTAGAAAGCCTCCTAAACGTTTAAATATTGACTAATAGATTGCTGTATTCCGAATGCCGATGGACATTGTAATAACATCCTTGTACTAAATGAAAAGTGACGATTATATCATGTACCTGTTTTTTGTTCCAAAAAAAAAATGCACAGCATTAGTCGTGGAAAAAAGGCCTTATTGACATTATGTTAAACATGAGTCTTTCGAGGGAGAAAGAGGGACGGAGCTATACGCGGTGTATAGCTCCATCCATCTTGCTCGCTCAAACTACTCACTACGGCCTCAGTGTTCGAATTCGAGATTTTTTAACGGCAGTGTATTGTGCTCATCTAGGCAGCGGTACCGCTCCATTAGCCTTTAAAAGATGTACGAATTAAAATAAGATCAAGTAAATATTATATGAATCAAGGTTCTTCGAAAACAAACTTCTTAATTGTAGAAATACTGTCGCAAAGCTTGTTTAACAGAATTTTTATTGTTTAACCTTGTATTTATTTTTCTCTGTTACGATACTTTCGATATAATGATAATATTGTTATATAAAATAAAAAAAGTTAAGAAGTGTGGCACCCTAAAAGAGAGCAAGGCCGCCGGGGCTCCACCCTGTATGGTGTAGTGATGCTCCTGTGCGACAGTACACTGAGTTCAGGAGCCGTACCATAACGTCCTTGTAGTAGTAATTTATTTTTGATTTAATTTGGATTTCGAACAATATAACCTTCAATCTAAATAAAAAAGTTGAATTCGAACAACATTTTTGATTGACTTAACCAGCGAGTTGTATACCTGTCTGTAAATTGTACGTTTGTAAAGTCTTTTATGATACAAGACTTGTGTTTAATACATCCAAACTACTGCATGAGAGAACTAATAATAAAAAAATAATCTTTCTATATAAAATACTGCCCGCCCCGACTTCGCCCGGATTAAACTATTTTCAGCTCAACTTTTTTAATTTGTTTTTTACATAGAAACCTTTTCCTAACAATAAGAAACATAGTAAAAAAAGAATTAACGAAATTCAGCGGTTCAGCTGTTCTCGAGATTTGCGCTTAGCAACACATTCAGCGATTCATTTTTATATTATAGATAATCTATTTTTCCCTTGGTCACACCATTATTTAAGAATTCATCTCTTTTTTAAGTTAACTTATACTTTGTAGATTACAAAAAAGAAATAAAAAATAGGCAGAAAATAGTTGTACCCCGTCCGAAGTTGGGGCGGGCCGCTTGTCTTTTCTTTTCAGTCCTATTAAACATAATTTAAAAAATTGTAGGTACATTTACCATACCTTGAATATTTTAATTGGAAAGATTGCATTTAATTTTTTTTTAACCGACTTCAAAAACGAGAAGATTATCAATCAATCAGCCTTTCGCAGTCCACTGCTGGACATAGGCCTCTCCCAACACGCGCCATAGCACACGGTCCTCCGCCTTCCGCATCCAGTGCGCCCCAGCGACCTTTTTTAGGTCGTCGGTCCACCTAGCTGGGGGCCGCCCTACCTTACGCTTACCGAGTCGTGGTCTCCACTCCAGGACACGTCTGCTCCATCGGCCGTCGGTCCTTCTGCAGATGTGACCAGCCCATTGCCACTTCAGCTTGCTAATTCTGCGAGCTATGTCGGTAACTTTGGTTCTTTGTCGGATTACCTCGTTGCGAATTTTATCCTTCAAAGAGACGCCGAGCATAGCTCGCTCCATAGCCCGCTGTGTGACTTTCAATTTGTGGACTAGTCCAACTGTGAGCGTCCATGTCTCATGTCCATGAGAAGGTTATCAATTCGTGTGTATTTTTTACACGCTTTTTATTAGCTTCACCTGTATGTTTGTATGTTTCAAACCGACTTCTTTGGGCGCGATTTTGATCCACTTTAAATGGCCAGATTTCGTTCAAACTTTGTAGATTTATCGAGGACCGATGAGAATACACTAATTTAATAAAATTATAAATAATATTACTAAAAAGTAAAAAATAAATAATAGTAAAAAAAAACTAAAAAACACGCTTTTTATAGAAAACTGAACTAAAAAATAGAAAATAAATTTTAATAAATTTAAATTAAGATTACATTAAGAATAAAAAAAATATATTTTATTTTTAAAAAAGCGTGAGGTGCTTTTAAGATATTAAATTTTAAAATGAAAATCACTCTACTTATATCTGTGAATAAAATATTAATAACTATTGACACCATGCACCTCACGCTTTAAAAAAAAAAAAAAAAAAAATTAATTTAATCTTAATTTAAATTTATTTTCTATTTTTTAGTTCGGTTTTCTATAAAATGCGTGTTTTTTAGTTTTTTTTTAACTATTATTTTTTTTACGTAAAATTGTACTGGTGTATCGATAGGTACAAGTAAGTCCTAAAGGTTATTTATACTAATTAACCAGTTAAATGGGCTATTATAAAGAAAACCCTGACCACATTCTGATACTAAATGCCCAAGGAAGTTGAGGATTAAAAAGTCAATACCGAAACAATTTTCATACGCATTTTCCGTTTCCTCCTCAAGTAGTAGAATCTTCAATTCTGATAGTAGATAGATTATGTCTTCTACAACATGCTAATTGCTAATTTATTTCGCTCCCCACCCGTGGTACAACTGCGATGTTCAACAGGTTGTTTTTTAAATATTTTTTATACTACCAAGGTGGCATACAAACATACGGCCCGCCTGATGGTAAGCAGTTACCGTAGCCTATGGCCGCTTGCAACACCAGAGCCTAAAAAAATAAAATGTATGGAATTTGACGTGAGTCTACGTCACGTCAAATTCCATACATTTTATTTTTTGACTTTTCGATTCGACTATCGCTTATGCCACTTGTCTAGAGGCTCAGGGGAGTTACTCGCGCATTGCCAACCCTTTAAAAAAACTATAACTTTTTTTTTATACTACTTGGGTGGCAAACTAGCATACGGCCCACCTGATGTTAAGCAGTTATTATTTGAAATAAATTGGTATTTTTATATGAAAATCTGAATATCACTCAGTGTTGTGGCTCGTGTTAGGAGAGGCTTATGTCCAGCAGTGGACTGCAATAGGTTGATTAATTGATTGAAGCAGAGGTGGTCGCTATTTTAATATACATATTAATATATCAATTAGGGGTCTTTTAAATAAACAATCAAATAAAATCTTAAATATTTATCACATAGTATAAGCTAGTTATGGCAAAACATTAGCAAATTGCATTCATTCGTGAATATATAATTGTTTATAATTAGCTAGATGGTTAGTGTAATCATTATTGCGCAACTTACTACATATGCACGCAATGTAAAATACAGACACACATGCTATCGAATGCGTATGCTTTATACTAAATAATTCCTTGGTACTACGTGAATTAATTTTTAGAGGACTTTAGGACGCTTAATTAGTATTAAGCGTCCTAAAGTCAAATGTCGCGTGACAAATGCCCTAGTGGGCATTTGTCACGCGTCCTTGAACATTTATTTTTAAAGCTGTTATAACTAAGCAAATACGTTATTATTACCATGAAAAACCCTTGTAAAGGGCTACCTTAACAAGGTTAAGTTTTTGGTTTTGGTTTCGTTGGAGGAAAAATGACTCCGTGCCATGTGACGGTAAATTATAAAATCACAATTAATGTAGGTTTACACAAAGCAATTTTTTGAATAGTGATGGATGTATGGATGTTTGTAATTCATATCAAAACGGTTATTCGGATCTGGATAAAATTTGGCGCAGAGATAAAATATAGTTGGTAACTAGTATATTATTAAATAGGTACAATGTAATGCAACAATTGTAACGGTGATACACTGATACAGTCTAAATTATGTACCATTTTAATACAGATTTTAATCTAAAAATAGTAACGCGTAACTCCCTTCCTTTAGCGTTATATAATATTCTTTGCAATTAAAGCTGTTATTCACACGTAATGGCACGTTCATTCAAAAGTACGAAATCTTCATTCATTTCCAAGTTCATGAGCAAACAGAAATAGCTCGAGACATAATTGTGTAATGCTATAATTAGAAGAGCGAAAACAGACAAATATTAATTAAATCACAATAAGCCTGTAAGACTTTCCGCTGTTCAATTATTCTGGAGTATTTTCATTTCGAAATAGGACATTTCATTAGATTTATTTAGTTGATTTAAAACAAAATAGACATAAAAGGAAAACAAACATTAAAATGATTAATAAGGCATACTACTCGTACACTACTTTTTAACAGCGTCACATTCGGCACTCCCGTAATGATAGGTATAGTTAAGAGGTTTCATCTTGAAAAGGAGCAGCAATATCCTGATTGGCAATATTTGAAAGCTTTGACTTTTTTTTAAATGTTATCTAGTGTATGACCAACCTTGAGACTAGAGCTGTTCAGATTGCCCATGTAGGCTTCTGCCATCATCCAACCGTTGTTTACAGACAGGAACGACTTTTAAGTAGCTCTGTATGGCACGAAGAGTCTCAGATAAAATACCTCTATACGGTCATCCATCAATCTTTCAACTGCGCCTCACGCAGTTTACCGATATTTTCAGTTAACTATTTTGTAAACTTGTTTTAGTATTTTATTACTTACAAAGACAAACTTTGTTTAAAAACATGCGTACTAAATAAATATTTTCTTTGTTGTCAAATATCCTACTGGCCATGACCGTACTGTTATGTTTTTGTTTAACTTTACGTAACCATAAAGAACAAAAAGTCTGCGAAGATTGTTTTAAAAATAAAGTTATGTTTAAATTTAATAAGTTGGTCAAGTTCGTCGGTGTAATGTCTACATGACAGCTCGTAAAAATTGTCGAGTTATGAAACAAAGAGATAATAAAGAATAACCGGTGTTGTACCACAGAATACTTAATAGGTTGTACTTATGTGTTCATAGTAAATTTACAATTCATGAGCTGAATTATTATCTGACTTATTGGAGAAAGGTAGGGCACCATACTAGCGACCAAGCCCGAAAGGGAAGGCCTTCCACCTTACAGTTATAGACCACGGGCAAATAACTACACATAGCGGTGTAGTTGTTCCAGTGTGTGTGTAGGTACAGTTTAGCGCTTATTTAGATTTGCGTTTAGAGATACTCCATTTTAAAGCCCTGGTGTCGGTATTGCAAGCGTCCATAGGCTACGGTAACTGCTAAATATCAGGCGGGCAGTATGCTTGTTTGCTACCCAAGTAGTATAAAATAATAAAAACGTTACATACATAATCCAGACGTTACGTTTTTTTATTCCTTATAATTATGACCTACATAGCATTACACTACTTCGATTTATTTTGTTTTCTAAAGATAACTCCAGCACCAGGTAACAGGCCACAAAATACACCCAGGCTCAGAAAAAACATTTAGGTATGAATCATTTAACCGAAGTCGAACCCACAACACAAAATAAATACGAAGCAAAGCGGTTTAACTACTATACAATACGTGCATCATTTCACAAAGTACTATGGTACGCCAATTGCTTCGATCTAGACATACTTCTTTCACTTCCTCTACATTTATTAACCTCTTCATGCTTACTTCATACTTGACAGCCTTGGTGGTCCAGTGGCCGCAGTATGTGCTTGCTCTGCACGAGGTTGTGTGGTTCGATTCCTACACACGACAAAACTTTGTGTGACCCACAAAGGGTTGTTCTGAGTCTGGCTGTAATTTGTGTCCGTTAATTGTATGTCTGTAAAGTTCCCCGCGACACAGAGCTTGTTCTCTTGTGCGGGAGTTATCTTTTAAAAGCAACGTCGCTTCTGGGTACTTTTAATTTGACTGTTTTTAGTACATTATAATTAGAAATATAATAGGTTTACCAGTTATCTTGTCGTCGCTACAGGCCATGTGTGATTTGTCCCAAGTATAAGTACCTACCTAATTAAAATTAATATAGATAGGTATACATTTTATATTATATAATTCATTTGAATAATAAATTACAAGTTTTGTGGGAAAATGTGACATTGTGTAACATTTTGCCATTATATACATAGGTAATTAATTCCTGAGGTACAAAAACTTAAATATTTTTACAATACAAAGGGTTATACAGACCTTTAATTGTGGCCATGGGAACTGTTTTTAATAACAAATATTTTTTATTATTTGGGAAATCGTGTCAGTAGGTAGGCCTGAATAGATTAAAATTATATCCACTTGTCCGCCTATGGACAAGGTCAGCTTAGGATCGACTGTTGTGGAAATCATTGGGGAAGGCAGTGGACGTGTTTTAGCTATGATGAATGGATGGATGGATATCCACTTGATTAATCTTGGTTACGGAGCCGGTCAAATTTAAAGAAGACAAGCCGACTATGCGATAGAAAAGCGTAAACGTAAACACAATTGCACTGAAAATACTTTTAAAGTCAAATCAGTGTAATATGGCAGATTAAATCTTTAATGAACATATTATTTACATTCTCGAGAGCATGGGGTTTTTAATTAAAGAGCAAGGTCGGCAAAACTGTTGATGGAGTGTGTCTGGAACGAGGTAGTATTAGATATTAAGAGCAAGTTATTGTTTTGTGTACAATGGGTTTGGTATGCTTCCATTGAAGGAAAAACCCTAAATTAAATTGAATTAAAAAAAAGATAGGTAAAGCAAGCGTGAGAACCTCTTTAGTGTTGCAAGCGTTCATAGGCTACGATAATTGCTGATCAAGTGGGCCGGCTGTTTGTTTGCTTCCTTAAACATCATTTCGTCTGAAAGGTTAACAATCTGCTGCTGCAATTTTGTGTGAATTATTGTTGAATGAATCAAGGACGACACTGAATCATAGCGTAGTCTTAGATCATGACTGGAACCCTACTTCTTCTTCTTATCGTTTGGTTAGTGGCCAACCTGGTAACAGAGTTATTTAGATCGAACGTATATAAGGCCTCTACTGTTATCTAACGACTGTTAACAGCTGGTCCTGACTGTTAGCAGTCCCTTAAAAGTTTGATGAAAATTAAATTGTCACGCTACTGGAATCAAGTTCCTTTTTTGCCATCGCCGTCAATAGAGTAAAGAGAGTTTAGTCCTTCAACTTCACAGCGCCGGCTCGTTAATATATTCTTACGATGTTTTCCTTCACTGCTTTAGATAGTATATTATTTGACTAGTATATTTGTCCGTGTGGTGACGGATAAGAATACAAATGTCACCACCCCCTTCTATCCCCAGGGGGGCGTAAGAGTCGACTATGGGAGTAAGTCCAACAGACAATATCCATCGGAAGAGAGGAAAAACTCTAAACAAAACCCTTTACCAATCCGTCTGTCCAGCGTGGTATACTAGGCTAATACCGCTCCAAATATTTGGAGGAGACCCGTGCAACCGTAAAAGCATAAAATGAATCTGTACTTATATTATATGTATATGCGAAATTGTGTTCGTTTGTTTGTTACACTTTCACGACTAAATGGCTAAACGGATCTTAATAAAATTTGGCAAGGAGATAGATGGTATTCTAGGCAAAACTTTTTTGTGATAACTGATATCCAAGCGGGCGCAGCCGCGGGCAACAGCTAGTAAATGATACATTCTGACTACCTATTTTATGCTTTTACAGCTGACTTCATCCATCCATGCAACACAACAGAGCCAGCATGTTTAATACAGGCGACACAGGATGCTATACCTGAGTTTTCGAAGGGCATGCCTCATCTTGGAGTACCATCACTGGACCCTTTCGTCATCGATAACCTGCCGATTCAACTGCCGGGCATCAAGGTCACGTTTTACGGAGGAAAAGCGACCGGATTAAAGAAATGTCAAGTTTTGAATGTTGAGTAAGTATTTTATATATACTATATATTTTATTTTATTTATATTATATAGGTTTATACAAGGCAAGGCATCAGATCAGCTAATGCTGTATTAATTCTTATGTGGTGACTTTCAATTCTTTCAAATTTAGAGATGAGATGTCATAGCTACCAACACCGCGCCGAGTGTTATGGATTATCTAACATTTCGTGTGATCCATAATTATATTATATAAATTGTTCTCTATTAGGAATGTTGCGGATTTAAAGCACTCTACCCTATTTATTTCATAAATTGAGAAAACCTTTTATATATAGGTACTTTATTGATATACTTGGAAGACAGAACCTTTAGTCTCAAAGGCATTAGCTTCACTAGGTACTAAATCAACGATACCGTTCATTTATAATGTACAATTTGCTTTTAGTTCTATGAATTTGAAACCCACAAGAATCACCTTTTTTATTAGGCTCATATTCCAAGATTTTTGGAACGTCAGGTGTCTTTGAATTGTTGGTTCTCAGAACAGCCCAAAACTGCCAAATAGACTTAATAAAAATCTCTAAGTCTATGTCCGGCAAGGGTATTCCGTAAGAGCAAAAACCGAGCCACCGTAAAAACCGAGCACAATCTGGCTGTCAGATTGAAAATCGGTATTTCGTAAGAGCCCTTTTTGACGTTTAGTCAATAAATTGTGCCGTCACCGAGCAATCACAACTGTCAGTTTGCGATCACAACTGTCAGTTTGCAATCGCTGTTTCTTAGAGATTCAGCCGGCCGAACCTACTTATCATGATACTAGACTTGGCCTGTTGGTCTAGTGGTTAGTATTCCTATCGTGGATTTGATTTCCACCCAAGACAAATCTTTGTGGGTTCAGCACGACTATTCGTTCTGTATCAGGATGTAATTGGTCCATAAATGTGTGTATTTAGAATAAAGAATATGTAATAAGTATTTTTGCCAAGGTCGGCTCAGTTGTGGAAAACCTTGGGGGAGGCCTATGTCCAGTAGTAGACGTCTTTTGGCTGAGATGATGATGATGATGATTTTTACCAGTTGTTTGGTTGCCATTTGTTCTGTCCCATCTGTTAACAGTCGATAGATTGCGACAGAGGTCTGAATATGGGCAATCTAAATAAGTCTGTCACCACGTTGAACATTAATCAAACGATAAGGAGAAAACGAAAATTCTATCTTTGCTTGTTCATGAATTACCAAGAACCAAACATCTTTAGACGTACGTTTTAAGACGTTTGATCTTCTCCAACATCATTCATAGTAATCCAAGCATAAAGCAGCTTAAATTATACAAAGGACTAGCTAATATACTACTTTTAAGGGTTTTTGGCAATTCTAACAAAAACTATTATATGCTAAATTAAATGCTGTCCTTTTATGAATGTTGAAACCGAATTCTTCTGTATCGACTGACCACAAGTAGCTAAGAAACATATTATTTTCTTTACACATTTTCATATCATTAAAACTAATTTCCCTTTGGCATAAAGCCTCGCAATTCAAACGCAGTTAGTAGCGCTTACATTAAGTAAGCTAGAACGATTACAGGAGCCTTGCCACATCGCAATAATGTGGTTTTATTCTCACGTGCCACTGACGAAACCCTTTGTGTTAAACTGTACTCGAATGTTTGGATAAATGAACTGTACAAGGATTTTCCAAGGATAAGCTTGGTGTGTTAATGCTGTGACAATGCTACAGTAACTTCAATGTCACGGGATTTTGTTGGGTAGAAACTTGGCTTAAAATGTGGCTTTGTTCGTATAATTTTCATTCATTCATGAACATAACTTTACTATAGTCTGTTTAAAATTATCTTTTAATACAGATAAGGTATTGAGATTATTTTCACCAAATTTTGTGTTTATTAACCTCTTCATGTTATGTAAAATTTTATGAATGTACAGTACTTGACATTACTACTCAACTTGTAAATTTTGTACAGTCTTTTGATTTTTATTTGATTTTATTTGCCGATGTATTATGACTTCTATTTAAATCCTTCAAAAAGCTTTCTTATCTGTTAGTACTTTGAACCTATTTCGTGATTAAATTATATGAAAGTTTGATTATTATCATCAACGTCACTTATGACGGTGAGCTTGAGTAGTCTGAGGTTTCGTGAACATGACGCTGGAACCGCACCGGTGCGTGCTAGACCGCATGTTTGTATATACGAATGAATTTTGCGCATGAGCTGCACCCGTCGCTGCACCGGGCGGCGCCGTGCCGGTCCGAAACCGCGTGTACACTGAGATTAGCAGAGAAGACAAAGAAGAATTTCACGTGCTTACTGAACTATGATGCTTTACTATTTATCTCGGTATCAATGCGGTGTACACGCGGTTTTTGCCCGGGTACGGTGCGGCTCATGGGCGATATTCATTTGTATACACAAACATACGACCCGGCGGGGAGCCGGCGCCGCGCCGATGCGGCTCCGGCGTCATTTACACGAAGCCATTTATAGAATCATGATTTGTTTTAAATATGATTTATCTTATTAGAAATGTACTTAACTAAGTTTTTCTTTGGCAATGCCACAGAAAATAGTACAACTTCAATATAAAGATCAAAGATATGAAAATAGATAAAACTTCACCCAAAGATAGATGAGAAAACGCTTATCCCTGTATATAGACCTTAGCTGGGACCAAAAACCGGGCTTATTATGTTGTCGTCGGGTAAAAGGGTATGACATATCTAAATTGTTTTGCCTATTGTTGTATGTCTTTAAGGGCTAAGAAGGGTGGATAAAAAGAAATATGAAAGGCCTGTTGTGATTATTAGAAGTTCATACAAAAGTTCAACTAAAAACACTACATGCGATGAAGACCAAATTTAGATAGTAAGGTATCTTTATTTACGCAATAAGCATGCTTGGTGAATTGGAAGAATTCAAATAAAGTTTGTTTTGTTTAAAACGTAAAGCCAAACCCAATGTATTTTTTCAAAGTTTATTTATTTAGATCAATTGCAGGATCCTAATAAACGTCATAAAAACAAATGCCAGCATTTTTTTCCGCTGACTAGGGTAGGGCCTTGAGAAGAATTGGCAAGAAACTGGGGCCACACTTCTATTATAATATGATAAAATGCTCACATTCTTTATGATGGACACGTTACTATTTCGCATAGAAATGTGGATTTAAGATTGCTGCAAAATTATTTAGACTGCACTGACTCTCAATTGAACGTTCGGGTACTAATGAGTTCTTATACTTCAAGAAAAATCCAATCAGTTATTTATTTCTCTTATAAATTGGTCTTAGTAGGTACCTATACCTATTATTCGTGTTATTTATAAAAGCCTTGTTTTAATTTGTACCTACTTATAATGTAAACTAGCCGCCAGGTCCGGCTTCGCACGGGTATGTCCCAGGGTCCCGTCAATGTGTTTTTAATAAAATATAGCCTATTGGTAAAAGAATTTTCATGTAGGAATGATTAAATCTGATTTAATATGAGACAATGTCTCAGGGTCTGCAACGCTTGAGAGCGTTTGGTATCGCAAGCGTTTATAGACTATGGCAACTATTACTCATTCCGTAGCTTGGGTAACTGCTTGCCATCAGGCGCTTACCAAATTCTCTAACAGTTAAAATATAAAAAACGACATTGCAGTTCATTTGGATGGAAATGACAAGATGAGCTATACTCATTTCGTTCCTAATAGAGAAAGAGTTGGAAGGTCATCGCCTTGTAGTGAAACAATACCAGAAAAATAAACTTTTTTTTAATACCAAGGAGGCAAACAAGTATATGGCCCGCCTGATGGTAAGCAGTTACCGTAGTCTATGGACGCTTGCAACACCAGGGGTATCACTTCAGAAACCTTATAACTCCTTGCTTGAAGAACCCCATGCTATGGTCTCTCGAGAAACCTCGGCAGGGAGCTTATACCATCAAACTACCCTGCTAAGTAAAGAACGGTATAACTGCAATCATCTATGCAACGGGAAAAACACATAAAAAGTATCTGCTCTTAGACCTATTTTTCCCTGAAACTTGCCTTGCAGTTTCTTAACAGGACAGGATAGTGCAGTTGATTTGTAATATCGATGATAGTACATACTTCACAAATATATAATCAACACAATCAATTAACGCATCCACACACCGACCCTACTTAAGTATAGAGCCGGTCATTTTCTACGCCATGAACACCCGTTTGTTCACCGACACGGTTGTTACTCTCTGCTAAGAGCCGTATCGTTAACTAGCGGTATAGGACCCTTCATTTACTTCGGGGCCGATGTTCGCATGATGTCGATATATTGTCAATTGACTACATCCTTTATTTAGAAATGCCTACTTCCTTATGTCTTGGGCACTAGAACATTAATTAAATTTGTACGTACTACATTGTATTTTACGAACCTATTCACAGGTGGTGGCGTCTCTATCTAGTTCTTGTCAATAATATAATTAAAGCCTTTATTCGATATTTTATATAAGCCGACAAATAATATAATCCGCCTTATTGTAATCAGCTTCCGTAGCCTATGGAAAGCTGAGGAACCTTGAAAGAAAGAAAGAAAGAAAGAAAGAAAGAAAGAAAAAACATTTATTTGGTGAAACAAACAAGAAGGCAATAAACAAAAACAAAACAATAGTAACAAATAAAATTAAAATAAAAAGCCGGTTCCTGTGTGTGTTCTGTCACACCAAAAGGGTGTCCAGCTCAGCATGTGCTAAGTTTTTTGGACCTAGCGCTGGTATTCTGCTGAATCCCTAGATATACGTCTGGATGTCAAGCAAACCACAATACCTTGGTGTGTGTGTGTGTGTGTGTGTGTGTGTGTGTGTGCGTGTGTGTGTGTGTTAAAATTATAATATTTAAATTAATTATTTGTATTAAATTAAATAATGGTGATCAAATATTAAATAATTTAATAATAATAATATTATAATTTAAAAAAATGAGATAAAAAAATATTCGCTTATATTAGGGACATATTTGTGATAATAAGATTAATATTTATTTGTTTCTCTATAATATAGTTTCGCAATCGGATTCTAAAAGAGCCTAGGGTGTTAAGGTTTCTGATGGGCGGAGGAATATTGTTCCAGCATTTCGATGCTGGAACTTGCGTGTTGACGACCCGAAAATACACTGAGTTAAATGCATCCCTAAATCAGAACTGGTGACTTATAAAGGATTATAAGTAATAAGTTCTGATTTAGGGATATGCGCTGTGTTCCTGTATTTGTAGAATTGTCGCTGTGGTCTTCTATAAGAAACAAATTGAATACAATACATGATATTAAGCGATGATTTATCATTAATTTTAGAGCTTACTTGGAGCAGAATATATTCACATTAGAAGTCCGGTGTAATATTACAATCAAGGGCAAGTACACTGCTGTTGGAAGGCTACTTCTCTTCCCCATCAACGGTGAGGGTGACTCTAAAATCAAAATTGGTAAGAACAACTGATTAATTACTGAAATAATAATGATCATGTATTTGAATCTACTATTTAGTACACTTTATTTATAAACCATAAAAAGTATGTTTCGGCGGTCCTATCATCGGTATAATAGATACAAATCTATCTCATATACATATAAATATGAAGTCCTATTTCTCTTGGTCACGCCATAACTTTACCAATTCTTTTTTAAATTTTTCTAATACTTTGTAAAAGATTTTTACAGAAAAATAGACATAGATAAATAACATTAATAAATTGAGGCAGATAAGAACAAAACAAAAATAATAATGTACATTCTCGTTCAATGAATAAATGCAATTATAATACTGATTTCAAAACATATTACCTACATTACACAGGTACATACATACGTATCAGTGAAAACTCATTTGATTGGCCAATATTTGTGTAATACATTGCAATAGGAACTGCGATTCACGCAACACTGACTCGTCCTTTATGAAGTACCTACTTTACCTACAAACAAGCCGTTGGAATGTAGACGATGGTACGATGGCACTTTTTAGACTATGAGAGCTCCAGACTCCCTTTGAATAGGTGACATTGCTCTTTGAACTCTGTTCGAATACCGTCGCGACGGAATTACGAAAAAAGTCGTATTTCAATGGTAGCTTGTTGATTTCTGTAATACTGAAAAAGTTTACTGTGTTGTGGCGGTTTACTTTTTTTACTTTAAAAAAATACACTTAAAGAGTCATAATCTTGTGAATTAGATTTAAGTTCTAAGGCGTAGCCACATCAAAACAAAAGAAAAACAGTCATATTTGTTTTACATACTTATTTAATTATTGCGTAGGCGCCTATGCAATAATTAAATAAGGAACTAAATTAAGTTAATTACACCATTTAGAGACTATAGCATGGGGTTCTTCAAGAAAGGAGTTATAAGGTTTTTAAAAGGTCGGCAACGCGTGAGTGACACCCCTGGTGATGCAAACGTCCATAGGCTACGGTAACTGCTTACCATCAGGCGGGCCGTATGCTTGTTTGCCACCTTGGTAGTATAAAAAAAAGACAGTTTTTCTTTTTTTTTAAGTATTTGCTCAATAAATACAAAAATATCTACGTCTGCTAAAATTAAAACATTTTTTAAATTAAAAATACAATTTGCCAAATGTCGGAATAATTAATTATTATGAGAAAAATACGTAGGTGTATAATTTTTTAACTCTGTAGGTACCTACTAAAATTGTATAAAGACTTGGTTAGCGCCTTGATAGAAGCTTTTAGCAATTTTTATAAAGCTGAGAAATTATAGGCACAATAATATTAGATACAAGAGTATAATTATGTATACGTTCCTATTGCATTTATTTAATATCTATAAACTAGAAATTCTTGTGTATGTGTATACTTCATATAGGTACATCATAGGTATAGTACACCACATCCACACTTTTGTAGGTGTTTATATTATAAAATTTTATTTTTAAGTTTATTTATATGGATAATTTCAGCATGGACATCTGGAATTGTACCGAGTATATAGCAATAAGCTGGTTGCATACTACCAGACTTACATAGCTGGTGATTTTATACGCCATTACCAACGCCTTTGTGTATGGCGTTATTATAATGCGTTATGCATTAAATTTGAAGCTTAATTTTTAACGACTCCTGTTTCAGTAAACTCCATCATAAAACTGAACATCAAGACCAAGTACTTCAAAGATGCTGACGGCCGCGACCATTTCGGTATTAAGAGCTACAAGTACACCTTCGACTATGGCGAAAGAATCGTCTATACCATCGCCAACCTCTTTAAGGGAAATCCCGAACTAAGTAAGTATATTTTAAGCTACCTATCAATCTTTAGTTGATTAAAATTTTGGATTGATGATCGACCTCTTACAGATATTTGAACTAAGCTGTTTTGTCCTACGCAAGGAACAAACTTGCTTTAGATTACACAAGTTAGTCAGCTTTGAGTAGGTACCTAGTTTTGTTCAACTCTGGCACAAGGTAAGCCACTAAACGAGTCCCTGTCACTACTTTACCAAATATTAATTCGATTTTAAATGAGCTTTATGAACTAGTTTATTTGTCAAGAATAATTCAAGCCTTGTGTAATTTGGCAAATTTGTTTAGTTTATTGCCTTTATATTTAACTTCATAAAAATTGCAGCTTATTTTTTTTATAGAATCTCTTTTAGGACATGTGGGTTTCCTTGAGAAGTTTTCCTTTACCTTAGCAGATGATAAATAATTTTATTAGTTATCCATCTCAGCTAAAAGACGTCCACTGCTGGACATAAGCCTCCCTCAGGGTCCTCCACAGCACTCGGTCCATAGCTGTCCTTGCCTATTGGTTGCCCGCAAAGTTTATGTAATCGTAGGTGCACCTAGTAAATACAATAAATTGTACTGCCTGCCGGTGGGATCGTAATCTGCTCTTTAATTCTTAATATCAAAATAATCTATACAATAACACACCTAACCACAATTGTCACCAAAAAAAGTATCAAATAAGTTCAAAAGTTAGTATACTAACGCCTAATATTTCTCTGCTCTGTCAATAAAGGAATGAAGACCCTGTGCCTAAATGAGACACAATAACATCGATTGTTATTATTATTTATACTACGTCAATAGAAACTTACTCAATAAATATAGGTATATATTTTTTCCTTTTGCTCCTAATTGGATTGCTTTCAGTTCTATCATTTTTCTATACACCCATATTTCTTCCCGCCAGCACTTTAATAAAAGTTACAGAAATTTCTCCTGCCATACAAATATACGTTCTGACAAGAATAAACGGAAAACGTATCTAACAGATCGTTTACTATTCTCATTGGTATTCCAATCATTTTTCCAGGTAACACAGTATTAAAATTCCTGAATGAAAATTGGAGGATAGTAACAGAAGAATTCGGCCAGCCCGTCGTGGACTATGCTATTAACGTGACTGTTAGCACGGCGAAAAAATTCTTCGATGCAGTACCGTATGATGAGCTTTTACACGTGCCTATACCTAAGTATTAATTAGTATTTCTGATAAGACAAATTTAATGTAAAGTTATAATTTATGTTCTTTGTTCCGGCTACATTTAACTTTAATTCTAGTTATTTTATGAAAAATTTGTTCACGTTCCGTTACTAGAGTACAGATGAGTTCTGATTGAAGGATATTATTGAGTATTACAGCCTTGCCAATAAATTACAGACTAGAGCTCCGAAAAGATTTATTGACAGGCCTTTCGTTTGAAATCTCATTTTTCACAAAGAAAGGATAGTATTAATGGATATTGGTATAAGCAAATTTAGACGGTGCGCGGCGATTACTATTTGGCGTAGTGTTAAATGATTAATATTTCTGGTAGATTTAAAATGTTAATAGGTACTTATGTATTAGAAATATTTGTTAGTAAAAGCAAAGTAAATAGTAAGTTTGCTTTTCTTGTGTTATGGAGAGAGCCAGCGACGTATTTACTTATGTCATTTCATAAGTCATGAAAATTCACAAACTAATTCCTATATACCTGCAGAATAATAAAAAGCTCTTTTGGCAACCGTCTGCGGACGAGTTGTTTACCTCTATAGTAAGAAAAAAGGGTAAGAAATAAAAGGTAAAAATAAAACTTAAATTATAATCATCATCATCATCTCAACCCATAAACGTCCCACTACTGGGCACGGGTCTCCTCCATACAATTGGAGGGATATTAGCCTACTATACCACGCTGGCCAGACGGGTTGGTATAGGACGAGTTTTCCCTCTCTAGCAGTGGATATTGTCTGCCTGACCTACTCCCTTAGTCGACTCTTACGACACCCTTCGGGATGGAAAGGGGTGGTGACATTTGTATTCTTAATCCGTCACCACACGGACTTAAATAAGAAATTATAATAATTAAGTATAATACCAGTACCAATGTGAATTTCACTTTGTGAAAGTTATACGTACCAATGAAATGATTCGTTATAGAAGAAATTCACCAACCCGCATGCCAGCGGGTGTAAATTAAGGCCTAAACCCTCTTTCTCTCTCTCTCTTGATAGAGGAGAGGAGAACCGTACCCAGCAGTGGGACATACATGGGTTGCTATTATAAGTATAATACTTAAGTTGCTGGCTTTCCATTTATTATTTACCAAAAACAAGTACATAATACAGTATATGATTTTTAATTAACTTAAGTTTGCCTGTACTTTGAATGGACTAAGTTTTTTTTAAGTTTTAGTTATTTTATTGTAAATAGCCACTTACCCTGTATAGTAATGTATTTTAGCAATGTTAATTGGTAATTACACATAATAATAAGTATACACAATGTTTTATTTTCAAGAACCAGTCTTTTGCGATCAATATACGAAACGAAAACTATTCTAGCAATTATGCTAGACTATTTTTAGTTTAGTTTTAGTATAGCATATTAATGCTATACTGATGCAGTGGTAGTACCTACTTACAACTACGGAGATGATATTTAAATGATGCTGTTTTTTATCTAAAGCTAAATATCTGCTCGGAGTCTAGAATCATATTCGCCAGCTATATAAGATTCCATTTCGATTCAAGTCGATTGAGATAATTATACTAAGCACAATTCGAGACTTTTGATACTGCACATGACTCATCATTATCACAAAGCAGGAACAAACTACATTATAGTTATAGTCTTTGAAACCGTTTTCAGTTAAAACGGCCAAACTCAACGGACTTTCTATTGCTTCACTCTCATAGTCCTATGGGACGGCATCCGACACGGTCGGAGAGAGATGCTCAAGACTAACGGCTGTAACAAGAGTAATGTGCCTCTGGGATACGAAGGAGTATGGGATATTGCTGTGTTCAGCGACAATGTACATCTATCTATGCAGCGACTTCGACTTAGCTACAAGTCATTAAAAACAATAAACTATCAACATCACAGTCGAAAGAAATTTACTGCTGGAAAAATTTCCACGCTCAAAAGGTTCAAAGCTGACCTTATCCATGGGCTGTTCGACCTTCACCAGGTCTTCGGTCCATCTTGTAAAAGCCCACACTCTCTTCCAGTTGGTGGTCATTATTTCAGAATCTTTCTTCTTTAGTTGCCATTGGTTCTGTAAGCTATGTGTATGATATAGCTCAAAGCTCTGCCACTTAAATTGAGGCAATTCTTTGAATAAAGCCATACAAACTATTATATAATATACTTACGAAAATGAATAATGTGAAGAGTAAACATAACCAGTTATTTTTTGCCAATGAAGTTTTAAACATAATACTTAAAAAGACAATTAAGCCACCTGTATGTATTATATAATATTTTTGAGCATTAGTGATAAAAACTATAAACAAGTTATTTACGTCAATATGTGAAAAAATTGAGATGATTGTCTTCTTATTAAACACTATTTTTAAATGTTTCTTTGTTAATAAGCTAAGGAATATTCCATTACATAATGCATGATGATACCGCAATTAGCGACACATAAAAAAAACTTTAAAAAAACATGCTTTAAACAATCATTCAGTTTATTCTAGGAACCTTGTTACAGAAGCTTAATTATAATAATAGCCAAACTTCAAAAATGAATCATGATTAGGAGATTTAGTGTCTTCTTCTTATCGTTTGGTTAGTGGCCAACCTGGTGACAGAGTTATTTAGATCGCTCATATTTAGGCCTCTGTCGTGATCTAACGACTATTAACAGTCGCCACCGATGTTTAACGTGTCCTCCGAAGCACGGAGACGCTCAGATGAAATACCACTATGCGGTCACCCATCTTAAGGGTTACCGCGCCCTTGGTTGCTTAACCTGCTAATCGTTTACCAAACAGCGAGTGCACTTGGCTATGAGCGCCTTTCATGATTAGGAGATTTAAAGTGTAAAGAGCCTTCATGGCCATAGGAGATCCAAATAGAAGTTTCAAATAAAATACTTTCGGATGCAGTACAACAAAAGAACCCCTATTTCAATCCCCTGAGGGTCCATTCATAATTGGCATGCTCGACTATCGACGCGACTGACAGCTAAATAGCTGAAACGATAGATATATTTTTTGTTATTTCGTTAAATAAATAGTAGGTATCAATAATGGCCGCAGAAATATATTTCAGACTAGCTGACCCGGAAAACTTCGTTCTGCCTCAGAAATCTCAGAATCAATAAATAAAACTTCACTTTTAAATTTAATTGATTTCTTAACGATAGCGACGCACGGGACGAACATCAAATGTTTGGCAAGTAAGAATAAAATAATAGTTTCTAAAGGAAAGCGAAATCATTGATTTTACTATATTCTAAGCATTTTTTTCATATTTACTCACCTTTTAAACCTTTCCGGAGTTTCCACAAATAATTCAAAACCAAAATTACCCAAACCCATCAGTCGGGTAGGGTGGCTTATGGACCCGGGCCCGCGGGCCCCAATGCCATTTTTAAATTTAATAATAATTTTTAAGTAGTCTTTCGGGCCCACGAAAAAAAATAAAAGAGTATGTCTTAGGAAAGTACGGTCAACCAAAAAATATTGAATTTGTATAAATTTCCTTATAATGTATGCACTCTGCTATACAAAAAGTACTAGGGCAGCATAAACTGGCAGAAGTTTGTCATAGTTTTATTTATAATAAGTTGATATTTTAAAAAAATGTTTTTAAATACAAGCTTTTATAGTGTATTTATGTAATACATGGGTGTTTATGCATTAAATATTCTTAAAAGAGCCCAAACACGACACGGCTGTATTGTTTCGTTGAAAAGTTTCTATGACTACCTTTGAACATCATCATCACACATACTGAACTCCACCTAAAAATATATTAGCCATGAAGCTATATCAACAATTCCAAGAACGACGCGGCTATCTTGTTTCATTAAAGAGTTCATCAGAGCCATCTTCCGACTTCATTATCACGTCCTAAACATCCATCTGGGTAAATAATACTCATCAAGATAAATCCAAAACACCCAAAAACGACACCGCTATCTTGTTTTGTTGAAGAGTTGCCGTAGCCACCTTGCGATTTCATCATCACGTTCTGAACACCCATCTACGAATATAGTACTCGTCAAGATAAAACCAAAAAGACCTAAACACGACACGGATATCTTGTTTCATTAAAGAGTTGCCATGACCACCTTCCGACTTCCTCATCACGTCATCACGTCCTAAACACCCATCTAAGAAAATAGTACTTGTCAATATAAATTCAAAACACCCAAACACGACACGGCTATCTTGTTTCGTTGAAGAGTTGCCATGGCCACCTTTCGGCTTCACTATCTTGTCCTGAACACCCATCTAAGAATATAGTTCTCGTCAAGATTAATCCAAAACACCCAAACATGACATGGCTATCTTGTTTCCTTGAAGAGTTGCCATGGCTACCTTCCGGCTTCATCATAACGTTCTGAATACCCATCTAATAGTATAGTTCTCGTCAAGATAAATCCAAAACACTCAAACCCGACGCGGCTATCTTGTTTCGTTGAAGAGTTCCTATGGCCATCCTCCGACTGCATCATCAGACCAGCTCCATGGTACCATATTATTGCATTGTCACCGAAGTTACTTAGGTATACCAAATTTCAGCTCCATCAAACACCGGGAAGTACTTCAAATCTAGCTCACAAGATTTGCTAACATACAAACTAACTAACAAACTAACTAACATACATTGCAAGCTAAATAAAAGCTTGTAAAAATTGACTGCTTTGGTGGTCCAGTGGCCGCGGTATGCGCCTGCTGTGCACGAGGTTGTGGGTTTGATTCCCACAGAGGACAAAACTTTGTGTGACCCACAAAGGTTTGCGTCCGTTAATTGTATGTCTGTAAAGTCCCCCGCGACACAGAGCTTGTTCTCTAGTGCGGGAGTTGTATTTTTGTTTTTTTTAAGAATAAACACAGGGCTTGTTCTCTAGTGCGGGAGTTGTCTTTAAAAAAAAAAGAGACTATTGACTGGTAAAAATACCTGTTCGTTACATGCACATTCTGTGCATCTTTTTTTTGTTTTTTTTTTAATGGTTATGTGGTAGTGTGCGAGATTCCTTTTAACGTCTTTATCAATAAAATATTTATGAATAACCAGGTTACAACATATCAATCAAAATGATTATAGTTATCATTGAAATTTCGTTCCAATGCAGTCAATATTGCAAAATTTTGACAATGACAGCTGTACAGTTAGATGAATTGGATTTTATGCACTTATCGAAGCTTTTCAACGCTTGTAATTGTATTTGGGTTAAGAAAACGCTTTTTTATAGAAGTATTCCTAAATAAGTACTGGAGGCCTGTTACTTACGCACACGCCTTTTGTAAGGGAGAATTCTTTGTCGGCGGATTGCCTCATTCAAATGTTATCAAGCAAATAATAGAAGCAAGTCGAGTAATATTAGGCATAGCTCTCTTTATAGTTCCTCGATCGACTTTTAGCTTGTTTATAAGGCCAATAGTCAGATACCACATTTCTGTACCATCCTACTAATATTATAAACACGAACGTTTGCAAGTATGGATGGATGGATGGATGTTTGTTACTCTTTCACGTAAAAACTACTGAACGGATCTGGATTTTGACCGCCTCGGTGGTCCAGTGGCCGCAGTATGCTCCTGCTGTGCACGAGGTTGTGGGTTCGATTCCCACACAGGACAAAACTTTGTGTGACCCACAAAGAATTGTTCTGAGTCTGGGTGTAATTTGTGTCCGTTAATTGTATGTTTGTTAAGTCCCCCGCGACACAGAGCTTGTTCTCTAGTGCGGGAGTTGTCTTTTAAAAAAAAAAAAAAAAAGGATAAAATTTAGCACAGAGATAAATTATGCTCTGGAATAACACATAGGCTACTTTTTACAGCGATAACCGACATCCACGCGGGCGGAGCCGCGGGTAACAGCTAGTAAGTCATAAATTCTACATTCTCTATAATCTTTTTGAAATTAATCTTAAATAAATAATAAATAATAAATTTATTAGCAAAAAACACATATAATACAATTTTACACAATATTGTACGTATTACAGTTACAGTTAGCTTAGAGTATAATTTCAGATTGTGTGTTGACTCCAACACCTTTGCTAAGTTGTCACAGCAACTTGTATTAAAGGCGTTGGGCCCGACCCTTGGAAAATATATCTATTTTATATTACAATTCGTTTGTTAATTCGTACATATAATCTATATAGTTAATCAGTAAAATTTTTTACTTAGGTATGTCTTACTTATTATGCAAAACAAGAAAGTGTGTGTGTGTGTATATATGTGTGTGTATATGTGTGTGTGTATATATGTGTGTGTGTGTGTGTGTGTGTGTATATATGTGTGTGTGTGTGTGTGTGTGTGTGTGTGTGTGTGTGTATGTTTGTTTGTGTGTGTGTATGAGTAGCAAGATTAAGAGATGAAAATAGAGCGTCAAGTCTGTAATAATTTTTCCGTGTCATTGTAATTAACAGTCCGTAGATAATTTTTTAATGTGTATTTAAGCGACGAGTTTGGAAATGAGTAAAATTTTAGTATTTTGTTTAATTTATTATAGAGATGAGGTCCTTGGAAACATAGTAGTCTTTTTGTAGTGGTGAACCGACTACTGTAGGGTTGGCATACTTTGTCCTTACGTCTTTTGGTTAGTGTCTGATAGGGTGTTTTTTTATGTTGCAGGAGTACTGTATTTAAGATAAACAGTTGTCTGACTGTTAGCACTTCGCAATTTTTATACAGTTCTATAGTCGGGAAGAGAATAGGTCGAAAGGTGGCGACTTTCAGAACCGCTCTTTGTGCTCGTTCGAGTTTTAACATGACCGTTTTGGGTGCCCCACCCCAAACGGAAACACAATAGCTTAAAACGGACTGACAGAGTGCAAAGTATGTACTCCTTATTACTTGAGGTTCTGCGACATGCCGGAGATTCTTGAAGACAAATATTAGTTTTCTAATTCTTTTTGCCAGTAGTTCAACGTGTGGTGCAAAGTTCAATCTGTTGTCAAGTGTCACTCCAAGGTATTTAATTGTATTTGTACGTTCTAGTTTAGGACAGGCACAAGCAACAGAGCCAGGCAAACATAAGTGCGCTACTAAGAAATGTGAGTCTGGAGGTTGATTGAGGCCTCGGAGACTATAGGTGAGTATTTTGGTTTTATCTGTGTTAAGTGTCAGTAGATGGATGTTTAGAACTTGTGTGACTGTGTTAAGTCCTTTTTGAGCTGAGGAGAAGGCATCAGTCCAATCGTTACCCGAGAAAGTAAGAGCGGTGTCGTCAGCAAAAGCTGTGATATTTCCATTTTTAAGTTTCAGATTACAGAGACTGTTCACGTAAATCAAAAAAAGAGTTGGGCCAATCACGCTACCTTGCGGGACGCCAAAAGTGACAGACTGTTCCGTGCTAAAGTAGTTTTGTATTTTTACGGATTGGGTTCGGTCTAGAAGATAATCCTTAAAGATGCTGAGTGAATTACCACGAATTCCCATTGTTTCTAGCTTCGAAATTAGGTCAGGAATATACACCGTATCGAAAGCCTTTTTTAGGTCTAGAAATATGGATAATACTTTTTTTTTATTGTCTACTTCCCTAGAGACATGGTCTATAAGGTTATTCACGGCATTGCACGTCGATAAGTTTTTTCTAAAACCGAACTGGTTGGGAGAGAGAAACTGTTTGTCTTCAAGATATTTTATCAACCTTTTGTTTATTAAGCGTTCTAAGATTTTTGAGATAGAAGGTAAAACTGCAATAGGACGATAGTTATTTACAGAGTTTCTAGTGCCGGATTTATATATTGGGTGAATAATGGCCTTTTTGAAATAGAGGGGGAAAGTGCCCGTGTTTAGGCAGAGGTTAAATATGTACGTTAGTAATGGTATAAGTATCAGTCTGTAGCGCTTGAGAAATTTCGTAGAGATGTTGTCCCAGCCAACGGCGGAATCTGTCTTGAGTGACATCAATATTTCCTCAACCTCTTTATCGTCTGTCTGTAGCATAGCAAAAGATTGTAGAGTAGTGGGTGTACACGAAGAGTCGATTGTTGTTTGTTGACTCGTTTGATGGCGTGTAAATTTGTTTGCAAGTTCTTTGCCTACGTTTACAAAGAACTTATTTACCATGTCGACCGATTTTTGAGGTGATAGAGAGGATGCCAATAAATCGCTATTAGGTATATGAGGCTTGTTGGTGTTTGTAACCCGCTTTATGACCTTCCACAACTTTTTATTGTCGTTTGAGGCCTCACGCATCTCAGTACGGTCAAAGTCTCTTTTAAGTTTTTTTAAAATTTTCGTGCAAAAGTTTAAATGTAAATCTATACATATAATACAATCGTAACCAAGTCGCGTCTGTACATTGAATTTTTTTTTTGAAAAAACAATTTATATACGTTGTATTTATGTTACTGAGGCCAAAAATGTGGTTTTTAGAATTTTTGTCTGTTTGTCTGTTTGTCTGTTTGTCTGTGTGTCTGTTTGTCTGTTTGTGGCCGCGTTTGTGCGCGATAAACTCAGCAACCACGCAACCGATTTGAATGCGGTTTTCACTTATATATTGTGGCAACCTTCCCATAACATATAGGCTTTATTTTATTCCAATCGGTTAACAAAAAAAAAAGTTATGGTCACTTTAATAACACACGTGCTATACAAGAAACACGCTTCGATTTATTTAGCTAAAACTTTTTAAAATGTAGTTTGTAAAACCACGTTTGAAGTGTATATGAAAATAAATTTAAAAAATAATGCGAGGTTTCGGAGATATAGCAATCACCAATTTAAGTTGAACTCTCATCAATATCGGCGACCATATTAAATAGAGATCAGCTGACTGGTACATCACGTGTTAATGGTACTAGGTTAAAAGTGACCATTTTACAACGAAATGTAATAGAAGCAGACATTTTAACAGGATGCGGTGCAGGTGATAATCTTTTATGCCCCGGGTTCTTTTGATTCCAAACAATTTTCCGTTTAGCATCTCCAGGAAACTCTATGTTTTAATCCCTGAAGTCCACGCAAACGAAGTCATAAACACATATCAGCTATACATCTATACACACATAAATAAAATGGAAGTGTCTGTTTCTAATATCAAAATAACAGCTTTCTATTAAATTCATGTGGCTGTTTACATACCACTACTTACAACAGAAATACAATTTTAACAGTTTTATCTCTCTGTCTATCTGTTTGTTGCAGTTAAAATCGTCTTTGATAAAACTAAAACTATATAAATATACTATAAGTACGAATAAAATGCGTTAATCATGCCAAGACCTAAGACAATCACTGACTAAATTAAACGCCTAATAAAACTTAAACACAAACTATAAAATATTACTATAAAATGAATGCTATTTCATTTTGTGTAGGCGCTAACATTTAACAATACCTTAATTTAGGTAATCAGGAAAGCAGCACAGAAAAGAAAACACTCCACTGAATCTGTCTATCTGGTCACGATAAACTCAATAACTACCAAACAAAATTTCATACGATTTTCACCAGTAGACGGCGTGATTCTTTTATTATAGTTTTGCGAGCGTGAATTGGCTGAAATATTACGATGATAGTTGAGCGAGTCGGAAAAATCCTGCCGTTGGAGGCAATGTTATTTGCAAATAGATCTAAAAAACTCCGCGATACTATGTGTCTATCTTCGAACAAAAAAAGCACTCACAGCGAAACGCATGATCGGCCTCTGTCTCATCGGCATACTTAACTGATATATCTTTTTAACTGAATTTTTAAAGATGAGGTTCCATTGCATTGTTTTTTTTATTCCTGAACATCGTCATTTAAGAGCCGATTTGTAATATTTTCTTTTTAAGTGACCGACATAGCTTGAAAAATTGCCTCAATTAAGTGACAATGGGCAGGGCATATAGCTCACAGAACCGATGGCCGTTGGGGCAGAAAGGTTCTAGAGTGGCGACCACGAACTGGAAGACGCAGCGTGGGCCTCCAACAAGATGGACCAACGACCTGGTAAACGCGGGCAACCGATAGACAAGGTCAGCTCAGGACCGAATGATGTGGAAAACCTTGCGGGAGGCCTATGTCGAGCAGTGGACGTTTTATGGCTAAGATGGAACTACTTTTGTGGCAAACAAGCATATGGCCCACCTGATGTTAAGCAGTTACCATAGCCTATAGACGCTTGCAATACCAAAGGTATCACTTGCGTGTTACCAACCCATTTTTTACACCAGGGCTTAGATGGGAGTATCCCTGGGATAGAAATACGTTTCTTTCAAAACGAACCCCTAAGTGAGCGTTGGAGACCTATACTCACACACAGGAACACAACTACACCGCTGTGTGTAGTTATTTGGCTGTGGTCTTCTGTAAAGTGGAGGTCCATCCCTCTCTTTAAAAATTATCTTAAAAATCTTTTTGTAATTGGATGGATAATCTTTAATATTGTTCTCAGTTTTTAAAAAATCCAGTTCTGATGATGGGTTCCGTAGGGAAGTGAGTAACCTCCTCAAATACCATAAGCATACTGCAATGAATCAAACAAATGCATTCAGGAAGCATCAATTCGTTAGTGAAACTAATAAAGAATACTGCAGATGGCCAACTTCTCAATGAAAAAATATTCTTCTCAAATATTTTTCCGATGGAGATCAGACATAATGTATCTCAATTATGGTAATTATATGACAGTAACTAATCACATTCAATGAGCAAATTAAAATGTTACAATTGAACTAATATTATGATACAGCCGGATGTAGGCACGGAAACTTCGTAATTAAACAATGTACAAAGTAAAAAATGCATAGCTTCAGAGATAAAGATAATAATTAACAGATACCTATATACCGAATTTACGTTGAACTCTCACTAATATGGTCGACAATATTAAATAAGGTTTAACTTACTTATTATAAGAACAATGGATTAAAAGGAAAGTTTAATTTCTGAAATCCTTGAGCACTACGACGGATCATTATACCCTTTAAGAATTTAATAATTTTTTAGCCCACATAAACTGTGTAACAGTACCTATCAGGTTAGAAGTGACCAATTTAAAACGAAATGTAATAGATGTAGAGATTTCTACAGGGTATGGCACAGATAATACATAACAATACATAAATTCAAACTATTAGCTAGGCGATGGGCTAATTAAGGTTATTCACGTTTGCGCTAAGACAATTT
This sequence comes from Trisateles emortualis, assembly GCA_947095525.1. Classification (NCBI taxonomy): domain Eukaryota; kingdom Metazoa; phylum Arthropoda; class Insecta; order Lepidoptera; family Erebidae; genus Trisateles; species Trisateles emortualis. The sequence goes on along the minus strand of OX352740.1, from coordinate 7,916,144 downwards.
GAAGAGCAGAACAATCATACAAACAAGGAATATTTCTTCATGAAGTTTATTAATTGCAGAATCCAAATGTTTAAAAGAAAAACGTGACTGACTAATCAACAAACGCACAGTTTAAATCATTAGACACTCAGATAGCTATTATGATATAGGCATCCGCAAAGAAAGGTTTTTTTAAATGTAACCACTAAAGATGAAAATCAGCCGATGAAAGTTTGTATAGGGATAACAGCTGTAGCTTTGAGATTTTCAGTAAAAGACTGAACACGCGAACGAAGTCGCGGGTACAGCTAGTCATGTAATAAAACTCTTGCTTTTCCATTTTTTTCTGGTTGTCTGTCACACAACATAAACTATGTTACCATGTATTATAATAATATGGTAGATTAAATAATATATTTTTTTTATACTACTTGGGTGGTAAAAAAGCATATGGCCTACCTGATGGTAAGCAGTTACCGAAGCTTATAGACGCTTGCAATACCAAAAGTATCGCTTGCTAGTATTTATTTGCACCAGGGCTATAAGATGTAGTATCCCTGCGATAAGAAAACGTTTATTTCAAAACGCACCCCTAAATGAGCGCTGGAGTCCTGTACACAGAAACACAACTACACCGCTGAGTGTAGTTATTTGGCTGTGGTATATTGTAAGGCCTTTTCCCATTCGGGTTTGCTTTTTAGTATTGTGCCTAGGGCTTCCATCCCGGGAGTCTCGGTCTCGAAAATTTCGAGAGTCTCGACGATTATTCGTATTTTCGAGACTCGAGATTGACTAGTGCCAGTCCCGGGAATAACGAGACTTTCGAGACTTCGTCAAATAAATTACCATAATTCAAAGATCCTTCTAATCCAACAGTATTTTAAAGCGAAATTTAGTATAACCTAAGAGTTGGGTCATACAAGGTAAAATACATAACTAGTTATAACAGTGACTATTATATAAAAATACCTGTAAGTACCAAATACAGGAGACACTACGTACAACGTAACTGCTAAGCAAAAAAATAAAGCTCTATGGATTCCAATCCCAGTTTCTGGAAGTTTTTTGTTGCTGATTTTTATATTACTCGTATTTCATAATTTTTGGTTTATTAAAATAACGTTAATTTATAATAAAAATAAAAGTATTATTATAAATTTAAAACTGAGTAATTTTTTTAGTCTGACATCTAGCAATTAATTACGGTATTAGTTAAATTGGCATGGCGTAATGGGTAGAGGTGTACAGGTCTTACAATACGATGGTACAGAGTTCGAATCCTAGTAACGCTTCCACTTTTTGTATATTGTTTTTGTGTTCGTTTTGGAATATTTATAATAATGTATTTTTAACCGACTTCAAAAAGAGGAGGTTATCAATTCGTGTGTATTTTTTTTATTTTTTTTTTTATTTTTTTTATTTTTTTAAATGTTTGTTACCGCATAACTCCGTCATTTATGGACCGATTTGAAAAATTCTTTTTTTGTCTGACTGGACATACTTCCAGTTTGGTCCCATTATCATCAAAAGAAAGTTCCGATGATGGGATCCATGAGGAATTGAGGGAACTCCTCAAAAGTTATAGGCACACATATAGCAATTTCAATATTTTTAACAACTAATCAATCATTTGCATTCAGAAAGTGTAATTTGGTGAAGTAAAACTGATGAAGAAGACCACAGATGGCCATCTGAACTTTTCAATAATAAGTATTTTACTGATGGCGATTAGATAAGTTTCGGTTATTGTTGCTAAGCAACTATTAATAAGAAATAATGACGTGAATGAATTGAGCGTGGATTGCACAGATTAAATATTGCTTTTAATACCTACTTGACCTGTGTTCAGCCCGACGCTCAGTCGCTTTTTTTCGATTGTAACAAACAAATATCTGAAAATTTTACAACTTGCCGTACTGAAGTCGGTTTTTTTTTGTTAAAATTATGGATAAAATGTTTTTGTTGATAATTTTGAGTATATAAGACATTTTGAACGTTTCCTGTGCTGATAAGTCAAAATACCGGTATTATTTTATAACAAATGCTAGGTCACAGTGATGCGGTACCATCGCTAGTATTTCAAATAATAAGCATTTATGATGCAGTAAGTATAGTTACGCCGTATGCCTAGTATTTCTAATAATAAGTATTTCTGTAACAGATATTTCCGACGTCACAGTTACACGGTTCGCTTAGTATTTCAAATAACACATATTTCTGTAAAAGGTATTTCCGAAGTCACAGTTATGCGGTACGCCTAGTATTTCTGTAACAGGTATTTCCACAACAGATATTTCCGTAAAAGGTATTTTCGTAATAGGTATTTCTGACATCTTGTAACAGTGACAGACTGGTATTTTTTTAACCTAGTATTTTACCGGTTACGATAAATACGCCTCAAGTCTATAATTTGTAGAGAGTGCAACGTAACTAATAAATTAAATTAAAATATTTTTTTTTGTCAATGTCCAAACGAGCGAAAATGAATAGCTGTGATTCTCTCTGTCTGAAAGCACGTAAAAAACAAAGAGCATTTAGTGAAATGCTCATTCTTTTTACGTGTCTGTCAATAATCGTGAAATTAACAATTTATTTATAATTGTATTTCATATTAAAAAAAAAACATTTTTGTCAGTATTATTATGAGTAAAAAACCTATTTTTAAAATAGTCTCGAAAGTCTCGTTTTTCCCGGGAATTTCGAGACCGAAGCGAGTCTCGATTTTTTTTCCCGGGAATCGAAAATATAACGAGACTGGAAGCCCTAATTGTGCCCTTCCTCTCTTGATGGATAATAATAATGTTATTTTAATATTAGACATAAAACTATTATAACGTCAAATAACACTAAACCAGTTATTTTTATAGTTAGTTTGTTTTTAATTGTTCTTCTAATCTACAGTTTTTTAAGCAATAGGATATCCTTAACCAAAATAAAATAATAAGATAATAAAACCAAGTTCAAATTTTGTCATAATGTGATTTTTTGCTGTGAATGGCTCTGTTTAAAGATAATCGTAAATAAAAAACATGGGTAACAACGGCAAAAATTTGACTGCATCACAACCTGTATTAATAACTATCATTAAGTTAATAAAACACAAGAAACAAAGCTGTTCTATTGTATGTAGATTAATTTATTTTTGTCTATATAAATTAATCTAGAAGTTTCCGACGTGTCGATTTTAAACTTCCAAAATAGAGAAGAAATTATTCAAAGGCTATTCAAATATACGCTTGTATGTTGTAGTGAAATTATTGTCATCATCATTTTAGTCGAGATGTCTCGTACTTCTAGCTTCCCTAAGGATTTTTCCAGCATTTAGAAAGTGTAAACTGTCGATACAGTCAAAAGGATTTTTTTTTATTCTGCCAAGGTGGCAAACAAGCATACGGCCCACCTGAAAGCAGTTACCGTAGCCTATGGATGTTTGCAACACCAGGTGTCAGTCACGCGTTGCCGACCCTTTTAAAACCTTACAGCTCCTTTCTTAAAGAACCCTATGCCTCTTAGGAAAACTTCAACAACAAGTGTGTGCCTAAACACAGGTGCACTCTTTATTCCTTCACTCTTATAGTCCGATGGGACGACAAATCGAAACAACCGGAGAGAGATCAGGCGTGAGACCAACGGCTTTACGTACTTTTTATTTTTGGCCCAACTTGGGAATCGAAGCTCGTGATCAGCTATCGCACTTAGCCAAGGAGGAGACTTGAACTTCACCACTTTACCTTCCCAGAGGCCTACCCACGCTGCGTTTTCATGTCGTGGTCGGCACACTAGAACCTTTCTACAAATTATTGTTTTCGTTAATTTCAGATCGTTGAGAAAGGCACATCCATACTATCCTTTTCTCAGGGCCATTTTCAACCTTATCCTTTCTTACAAGCAAAGTTCATGCCCACTTACAACAATTTTTGAGATGTGGAAATGTTTGTATGTTTTTATCATTACGACATCAATAATCATGGGGTAGACAGATTATTGCACGCAAATTATTACAAAATCAAACAATATTTCCGTTGCTTCCTTAATATTCACAATCAGCTTGTTAACAGAAGTGTAACAACATTAACCTTGTAACGAATATTGATAAAAACTACTAATTAAGACGCAGCGTTACTTCAGAATCATTAAAAAGAAATTTTCCAAGCTTTATGTGGCGTAACAGATTGATAGAATCGTGTGCGAAAATAATAATAATGTTTTTATGTATATAAATAATTAGGAAGGTAAGTTGTCCAGTTAAAAAATCGCAAACTAGTTTTCGGTGACATGTTCAGTGACAATATAAAGTGCCATGGAGCTGATTCGATGATGTTGTTGGTAGAAGGTAGCTTTAGCTCCTTGTAGTTTGGTCTCGTTGAATTTGACTTGATGAGTACTATATCCCTAGGTACAAAAGTTTGTATTTATATAATATTATCGTTTATTCGGTAAATTTATATCATTTATATATAAATTTACTGCATAAACAATAATTATTATTATTTAAAAATCATGACAGATTAAGTTTGTTATATTACTTTGGTGGCAATCCCGTCTGAGAAAACACAGCTACCGACTACCGTAGTCTATGAAACATCTGATTCTGTTGAAATTGGGAATAAAAAAATATTTGCAGCCTGGGAAAGGGTTGTGTACAAGTACACTCATTATATTATCACATAGACGTACCTGGCTTTAAATTATTCTGTGTTTTTAGTTTATTGCAACATCTAGAATATAATTTAAGTGTTGCTCAACATTTAGGGATTTGTCAAGTTCCAGGAAATCGTAAATACTCGTAGATAAGAAATATTTAGAACGCCTAGGGGATTTTTAATAGCAACAATACAATTGAAAAAATATGAATTGTGATACGAGTATGGCTGCGCCTTTAATCAGAATTTAGCAAACTAAAAACTTTTTTACAAATACAACAACCAGATGGCTGCCACAGAACATTAGTAGACGGCGCGGCAGGCCCAGGAAAAGATGGCGGGATGAGCTTGACTCCTACCGTGTTGACTGGCAAGTGAGAGGTCTCAACCGTGACCAATGGAGGAACGAAAGGGAGGCCTTTGCTCTGCAGTGGGACAGTAATGGCTAATAATAATAAAAACTTTTTTATATCAAGTGGCAGCTAAGCAATCTATTTATAATTAGCGTAAGTAACAACATAATAATATAATAAGCCATTTTACATCGTTAAACAATAATAAGGGGGTCTCAATAATAACATAGTTTTATGGTATTACAATATTCACTTAAACTTATGAAAGAAATAAAGATCGAAGGGCCCTTGAAATACTAAAGGGCCCAAGCAATTTTCTGTTAGGCAATTCTGGTATGATCTGTTATAATCTATACTTATATTATAAAGCTGAAGAGTTTGTTAGTCTGTTTGGTTGAACGCGCTAATCTCAGAAAGTACTGGTTAGATTAGATTTTTTTTTTTGTTGAATAGTGCATTTAACCAGGAAGGCTATAGGCTATATAGCATCGCGCTATGATCAATAGGAGCGGAGCAGTAGTGAGATATGTTGCAAAATCACCAACTTGCATTAGGCCAGCGTGTGTTAAGGCCTCAAATCCTCTCTCTTTCTTTAGGGTAGGATAGGGATAGGGTTGCCACTAGGTATTATAATATATTAAGAGGTTTTTTTTAGAATCATCTAAGATGAAGGACGTAATTATACTTCTGAATAAAGGCCTACCCAAGAATTTCCATAGCATTCGATCTTCAGCTAACCTGGCCCATCATCTGCCTTCACTATGACTGCCGGAGTAACTACTCATCCGTTTTGTCACGAAATTGTCACAGGCAGTCAAACAAACTTGTCTTTGCAGTAAGGTTCAAAAACTACCACAAATATTATTACTATTCTCCTGTAGTGTTAGTCATTACACAGTATAAATACAGAATCAAACAAATCAGATTACACTAGGAGCAATCAGTGTAATGAGATTAGACTAGAAGCCGACGCCAACACGTTTAGGACTAGATATATACTTAGCATTCGTAGAGGACTTAGTGTTTGCCATTTACAGGTATGATTTATCAGGGTCTGGTTGATAATATCGACAGTCACTGCATCGACGATCGCTGTATCAAAAATGTTGTATCAACGGGTTAGTGAATCGACAGTACCCAAATCGATGGTACGGTACTTCGACAGTATATATAATCCATAGTACGCTGTATCGACTGTATAGGTTTATCATATCGATAATACGTTGTATCACAGTACACCCTTTGTGCCCTGGTTCTGGAAGCTGGAGAGCTGGAGACCGGTAACACAGGTCATCCTAGTGTTTGCTCCAGTCTTCACTACATAATTTAAGCTATTTTCCGATGTATGTTTTTTTTATTATTATTACCATATTGATGGTACGCTGCATCGATATATCCGACCCGAGCTAGATGTATATAAGCTAGATATTAATAAGACTACAGCCTAAGGACGCTTGCAATACCTGGAGCTGCTTTAGGCATTGCAGGCGTCAAGAGGTTCCGGGTTCGATTCCAGGTCGGCATGAAAATAGATTAATAGTTTTTTTTTGTCAAGAAATTTAAAAAAAATGTCCTCACGTATTGCCAACCCAAAAGTTTGTAACAGTAATTAGTGGATATCCCTTATAGTATAGTAGATGGAGTATCCCTTATAGAACAACGTTTAATTAAAACGTATCCCTAAATCAGCAATATAAATCCGTAATAGTAAAAGGTGCAGTTGCATATATATAAGTTGTTACATAAGTCATCTATTTCAATAATATTAATCCTTTTAACCTTGACTTAAGTATTTGTACTGCGGAAATCATTAACTATTTGGCAGACATTTATGCAACTTAACACTAACTATGTTACTTAATACTAAAACCTTAGGATTATCTTCTATACCAAATCAAAACAAGGATTACCCACGCGTTAAGTAGGTAATGTTTTTGTTCTAAGGTTATCGAAAAAAAATATACAAAAAATATAGTTACCTAAGACGTGAGATTTTATATATTTTGTTTTGTATAGTTCATGTTTTTTGTAGTACTGCGGTGGATGCTTAGTAACAGGCAGGCTGCATGCTTGTTTTCAACTCATTTAGTATACAAAAATATCGTTGTTTTCATACCACGGAAGAAACATCTAGAATTAGGAAGATGATATAAACATAAATAAAATAATTATTTTACAAGGTATTTTTAGAATCATAGACATCCTCAAAATTACTCTTAATCACTCATATAAATGTAAATTGACTAATATACCTGTCAAGTTTTAATTTTAGTGCGTTGTTTTGACCATGAACAGATTTCATAACTACAAATTATTAAATAGACGATTTAGAAACAGCAGTACAAATGCAAGTACACTGGTAGATTTTTTCGAAAGATTGCTCGTAGGTACACGATAATTACTATGATCAAAACTTTGCACATCAGCAATCATAGTGTATGCTTCATGTGAACCACACAGCATGTATGGTATTTATCGATAAAGTTGGCGCTAGTCCACTCATAGTCTACGACTATTTATTTCTGTTACCTATCAAAATTGTATCTAACCCATTGTACATACTATTCTCTGGAGATCGAAAGAGTACCCAGAGTTTCTTTAAAATTCTTCACGTTACTATTGTCAGCTAATTAGCTGTGGAAATCTTTTGGTCTGTATTCCGCTACTACAAATAGATTTTTATTAATGTTAGTTAATTAAATACCATGCATTTGATCTATTATAAGTGAATTAATGAGTTTGAATTTAAAATCATTACTTGCACGTTGTCAATTATTAATGAAAAAAAGGAAACACAGTAGGGACTTCAGTCAGGTAGATTAGTTGATAGGATAACGTTTCTTTTAAAACGCAACCCTAAGTGACCGGTGGAGATCCGTAAAAAATATGAAGGGGAGTCACTCCCGCAGCGGTGATTTATATGAAATATTAAAATTTTAAAATTTGGCAGTTATAAAATTATATGATACCTAATGTTTTTTTTCTTATTCGTATGTACCTACCATAATATTAGATTCTGACACTTATTTTATAAGTTAATCGGCTATTACTCGTAAACTTGTGAAGTCTACTTAGCTGTGATAGTTTTCCTTTAAATTTCGTTATATATAATACTATACCATGAATTTTTCACATTTCATTCATTTCATTTTGTCATTGTAAACTAGACTATGAGTAAACACCTAATTGTTTTTAAACGACTTCAAAAACGAGGAGGTTATCAATTCGTGTGTATTTTTTTAATGTTTGTTACCGCAGAACTCCGTCATTTATGGACCGATTTGAAAAAATATTTTTTTGACGGAGAGGACATACTGCCATTTTAGTCCCATTTTCCTCAAAAGAAAGTTCTGATGTTGGGATCTATGAGGAATTGAGGGAACTCCTCAAAAATTTTAGGCACACATATAGTTTTTGTATTTCAATCTTTTCAACAACAAATCAAAAATTTGCATTGAAATTTGCATTTGCAAAGAAAGTATAATTTGGTGAAGTAAAACTGATGAAGAAGACCACAGATGGTCTTCTGAACTTCTCAATAATAAGTATTTCACGGATGGCGATTACATAAATTTCGATTATGGTTGTTAAGCATAACTATTGGCTAAGAGCCCGTTCACCCCTCAAGTTTCTCCCCTTCAAAATATGTAGTGCCCGGCACCGGTACCCGTTCACCCTGTTGTTTTAAATGCCAACATAGACATTTTTATTTTTTTTAATTTAATCAGATGTAAATTAAATGTTATAGAAAAATATTTGGAATATATAGAGATACTTGGAATAATCCAAAATGTATTTAATTAATAATGTTGCGAACTGTACTTTTTTGCTTCTCAAATAGTGATGATACGAGTAAGGGGTGAACGGGTTCGTCAACGCGGGGAGAATACATTGATTTTTATTCAAGGGCAAAATCTTGAGGGGTGAACCGGCTCTGAGCCAACTATTACTGACTGAACTGATGATGAAGCCGAATGGAAGGTAGGCAAAGAAACTCCATAATTAAACGTTTGGGCTTGTTTGGATGGTCATGACATGCACTTTAGCTGTAAATTATCATTGTGAGACACTTGGCTCTAACAAAAATTAGCACTTAGAAGCCTAATATTTCACAAACGAATTTCTCAATCAAATAAACTGTCTTAACAAACCTACAATATTTTCAAAAGACCTATTCAACGATACCCAACACCATGGGGAAGTTGAGAAAAAAAAATAAACATCCCCACTTTACATGTACAGGAGATACCCTAAAAAAAATATTTTTCATGATTTTATTTCACCACTTTGTCGGCATGATAAATAGGTATATTCGTGTCAAATAACAGCTTTCTAAGACTAAGGGTCTTTGAGCTAAGCTGCGGACAGACGGACGGACATAGCGAAACTATAAGGGTTCCTTGTTTACTTCGGAACCCTAAAAATGATGAAGTATGCCGATGTCGGCACTTTTATACTTAAACATTAAGTACCTTCTACTCGAGTCCGTATAATTTTAAGATGCAAGATGTCAAACAGATCAAAGGCAGTTTAATATTATAACCAACTATGTCAAGAAACTTACATTAAATGAAAAATTATTTTGCATTTCTGCAAAATGGTGCATCCGAAAAAAAAATTATTGCCATGCTCCTCTTGTATAAACCAATTTTTACAACTGTGCAGTTGGAGCTGTCAATATTGGTAGGTTGGGATGATTGAATTCACCCGCCCGCTTCTCTTCCTAACTTCCCGCTGGCGCCTGTCCCTGTCACTTCAGTCTGCACTTACGTGTCGTCTATGCTATTTAAGTATCCATATAGTTCTTTGTTATAATAAAAATCTTTTTTATTCACCTTCCTGTGCCTATATACCTATCAAATCAAAGTGATTATAAATATCATTAAAATTTTGTTCCGATGCAGCCAACATGGCAATATTTTGACATTGACAGCTGCACAGTTAGAAAAAATATTTATAATTTTTTTAAATATATTTTAATAACTTAGGGCGCGTTATATGCAATCAGACAAATCGTGTATAAAATATTTGTAATCAACTTTTGTATTTTTCTTGTTTAGTAAAACACACACATTTAAGAGAGTTAGGTCACTAGTACTCACCAGGGACAAGCAGGTCACGAGTAGTCACCAGGGACAAGCGAGCAAACCCGACAGGGAAAGCTCCTTTACCTTTCAGAAGATCACAGCTTAATAACTACCCACAGTTGTGTTTCTGTCCGTGAATACAGGTCCTCAGAGCTCAGTTAGGGATGCGTTTTTATGCAAATGTTTCCTTTTCCCAGGGATACGCCATAACCAGATCATGGTGTGACAAGTTTTTGGGTCGACAATAAGCGAGTCATGCACCGTGTATGGCCAAGAGTCCATCTAAGACTACGGTAACTGCTTATCTAATATCAAGTAGGCCGTATACTTCTTTTTCCAACTTATCAACAAAATACACCAAACCAGAATAACGACTAACAAGTAGTAGGTATGTAGGTATTTAATTATAAATCTTTCATGTTTCCGAGATAGACTCAAAATTCCAAATTTTGTTTTGGTAGTTCATTAACCTATAACTGCGACTTAAATACATTTTATTTAATATTTTACGTTACCATGCCAGTCGAGTTTTAGTTTTTTTATATTTATAATATTATTCATTAGGCAAGCATATTTTTATATTCCTACCACTTAAGTGCAATGATAATTACTAGGTATAGCACAAGATATCTTGTTTTATTTTAATTCTACAAAATGTGTTACTCATTGTTAATACCTAATAAATAAACTAAAAATAAAAAACAACAAATACGCCATATGAGATGTATGGGGACCACACCGTAAAACCGACTGGATAGAATACATAATAGACATTGCAAAAAAATAGGCCTAAAAATATTTCGACCCCTCCAAGCAAAAACTCGGTAATGTGCTATTATGGGGTTTATGATGTTATGTCAAATTCGTAATCCGGGGACTGGAATACACCTTAGCATTTTTTTTCAGATTTTTTCTATTAGTATTTACAAAGATATCATGATACACCCTTTTATTGCTGGGAATTTATAAACAAAAATATTTCGGCAAAAAACCTGTTATAGGTCTGTGCAAAAAAAAAATATTATTTTTATTTTGGTAAGTTTCATTTACCGGGTTATTGGCGTAAATATTTTTTATGAAGTTTTTGGTAACCGTCAGCACGGGTTTTTTTTACAAATAATTTAAATATAAACATTCCGTAATATACACTAACAATGTTATTTAAGTTTAGCGTTGGCTCATTAATTTACGCAACATTTCAATACGGTCAATTTATTCCAAATTTCAATTCACCTAGCATGTTTGCAAGCGCATCTATTCTTTTCTTCTGATAGCTGCTAGGCAGTAATATATATACATATATATGCCACGCCACCCGCACGTGCTCTTGCCCATCGTGCCGGTGCGTAAAGTTTAATGGATAACACTCTCTCAACTTTGCAAGAAATAGACAAAATAGAAATAGCAAAATCTCTGGAATCTTCGGTAGAAAACTTCTCCAAAATCACTAACATAAACAATACCGACTTAACAATCATTTCGCAGAACATCTGAAGTGTATAGCAAAATTTCCGATCTACAAATTACGCTGACAAGCCTTTACTCTGAAATCGATCTAATGGTTCTAACTGAACGTAGACTAAACTGTGATAAGCCTATTTCCCAAATCCATAACTACATATCTTACAACAAATCATATTAATCAATGCGATGGAGTCGTCTTATATATAAATAAATCCTATAAAGTTATTGTACAAGAAATAAAACTAAGTCATGCATCAAGTCTACAAGTCTCTATGTACAACCTAATTATCTTAGGTATATACAATCTCTTGCTCTCCATCTAACAATTATGCTACAAGCTTTATAAATTCCCTGATCTCTCACTTAGAATCCATCAAATCATGCTCCAACATAAATATAAATATTACACCTAAAATGAAAGAAAATTCTAGTAAACGCACAAATAGACATATCTGTCTAAATATGTTATCGTTGCATGGTTTACTGCCCAGTCATACATTGCCAACACGAGAACAAAACTGCCTGGATCACTTTATGCTAAAAATAAAAGAAAACAATATAAGTGCCTTCATAACAGTTATACAGACCACTGTTACGGATCATTACATGAATTTTCTGAAATTATCTAAAGTAAAGATCATTTCTACAATCAATTCAATTTAATTATTTTTTTATTCATTCGCAAGGACTAAAACTAAAATTGACAGAAAAAAAAATTTAACATTTGAGCGACTGTTTGCTGCAAAATACCATTACATCACTAGTTCCAAGGAGCCAACGCGCAATTTAGCCTTGGATAACGTTAGGCATTCTACGCTGTGTAAAAAATAGAAATGATATGCAAAAGAAATTGAGGACCGAACCAGACAATCAAATATTAAAAATATCATATAAGAGATACCGTAACTTCTGCAACAGCCTTATTAAAAAACATAAACGCAAATATGATAGAGAACAATTAAATAATGCTTGTAAAAACCCTAAAAAATATAGACTACGATAAATATAACACACAGAAACATAACGCAACGAAAAACAAATAAAACGCAATGTATAGAATTAATAAATATTGAAAACTCTTGGCAACTATTTGCTAATATGGGAAAAACTTTGACTAAAGCGATGGTTTTAAATAGCTCGACACAACAAACCCATACTACAACACAAAAAAAGCAATTGTCATCTTTCCCGCTAATGGATGAGAAGTCGAGAAATCGAGAAGTTTTCTGTACTAAATCAGCTAAAGACAGATAGTGCCCCAGGATACGACAACATCCCCACTAAATTTCTGAAGCTTGCTTCTGAACCAGTTATCCCTGCAATAACTCATTTGGCTAACCTATGCTTCAAGCAATTCAAGCAAGCTATTGTCACGCTTGTGTACAAGGGTGGTGGCAGAGATAAATCCTGTAACTAAAGACCTATCTCTGTATTACCTGCAATATCTAAAATCCTAGAGAAACTTATAAATAATCGATTACTAAATTATCTAGACAAATTTGGCATGCTCTCTGACTCGCAATTTGGTTTTATACGTAAAAGGTCTACAGTAGATGCTGTTAGTGCACTCACGTCTCTTATTGTCAAAGAAGTACACTCAAACAAAAAGTGTCTAACAGTGTCCTTTAAATCTCTCAGACATGTTACTTCAAAAACCTTGTTAAACAAAATATACATCTCGTTGGCACAGTCGATCCTAACTTATTGCATTCCTGTATTATAGGATGGAGCAACAAAATTTAATCGTTGGATCCCTAATTAAGGTCATGTACTTTAAACCGTACAGATTTCCCACCTTTGAACTGTACTCCATTAGTGAACTGCTTTCTGTTAGAAAACTATACATCCTGTAAACTGTCTTGAAACTACACAAATCCATCCCATCAGTTCCTCATCCGTTCGTTCCTATCAGCCGTCAACTCTTCGCTCACTCCTTTCACATACATATTATCATGCTTTACACTATCCATCCACTTTATTTGTCTTCCTCTGTTCTGTAGATTTCTGTGGTTTAATAAATATAACTTTAATAATCGAATAATTGTACTATTTCTTTCATTTATACTTACCTTCTAAAATTACATTTGTTTTTAAAATTATTTAAAATTAACGATATTGAATGGTAACAAAAAAACTGTTATTTAAAATTTCCTTGTAATAATAATGTTACATAACAATACAGTTTCTAAAATTATTTGAGATTACCACAATAACTTCGTAATATAACGTCACGTATCATCCCTACGATAGAAAATAACGCTGTAAAAGTCCATAACATAATGTTACGAAATATATTGTTAAATAAATTTACTACAATAACCCCGTAAGTACTATTCCTGTAATATTTTATGTATAGAATTCTAGGTATTATTTATTATCCCAAATTTCTAGGTTTTTATTAAAAAGAATTTAATATTAATTACACAGTCATATTTCACAAAAAAATAGTTTTCTTATGATACATCAATGACTGCAATAGACTCACTCATTAAAAAGTTATTCCATAAAATCAGTAAATAATTTCTCCTGTAAAATTTAGATTTTTCGATTACCGAGTTATTGTTTGGAGGGGTCGATTTATGCTGTAGGAACAGATGGCTTCTTTCTTCAAAATCTGATTTGGCAAAGAATTTCTGTATTTTGGCACAATTATTTACAAGTAATATTTTCATATAATTTGTTTTAAAATATACAATAAGTTAGTCGGGTCCATGTGGACAAAAATATTCTAATAGAATAACAGATAAAAAGAAGTTTTCTATCTTTACATTAATATTATTTATGAAAACCGTTAGCCATAACACTGGTAGAATAATTTGATAGGCCTTATTTTATAGGTGTAAAAATCCAATCCACCTTAGCTTGTAATCTAAAATTTCTAAACAATCTTTTTAAAACTAATGAAATAGTTAGAAGGTCAATATTTCTTAAATGATTTTGACATGTCTAAAATTATAATAATTGAATTGATTAAGATTTAATGTAGATCACCGGAATAATTTCACGTTGATCGGAAGCAGAATTTAATTATTATAATATTTGCATTTGTTTGTAACATTTCTTGAATACGATTTCGAGATAAACGAATAAAGATTCTTGTTACGACAGTCATCTCGTGCATGGTCAGATATGACTGATAATATTATTCACAACTTTTTACTAATGATTATTTATTTAAAAGTGGTAGGCTTAGGCTTCATAAAAGCTAGCCAGCCCGACTGGGGAAGGAACTCTACAAAAGTCCACAGCGGTGTTGTGTGTTGTGTGAGTACAGGTCTCCGATACTCATTTAGGAATTTGTTTTAAAAGAAACGTTTTCCTATCCCAGGGATATTCTATCTTACATGTGTAAAAAAATGGGTTGGCAATCCGCAAGTGATACCTTCAGCAGGTATTGCAAGCGACCATCATCTACGGTAACTGGTTTCCATTAGGCGAGCCGTATGCTTGTTTGCCGCCTAAGTAGTATATATAAAAATATCCTTGAACTCACAATTAAGAACCAGACGCAATAAAAAAAACAATGCGTGTCAGACGTATCTATCTGTATTAGCCGCTTGCCTTGAATCAATAATAATGTCTTCCTAACAGAATGTTGCTCACGGCGCGGCTCCTAATCTTGACGAAGACTAGCCCGGGAGATAATATAATAATTAAGTGTGTCCGCAAACACAGGTGCACTATATTCCCTCATTTTTATGGTCCAATGAGACGGAAATCCAAAACGACCGAAAAGAGATCAGGCATAGGACCAATGGCTTTACGTACCTACCGCCACCGCCAATTTCCAAACTTCGGCAATCTCAATTGAATTTCTTGTCAGAAAACCCCATTCATTATTTTTCGTGAATCGAATTTTGGACCTCGTGACTAGGAGTTGCACTTATCGACTACTACACCAACACGTAAAGTTTAAACTATTAATCATACTAACAGTAAAGAAGATTAATTAGGAGACCTTAAAGGGCTCGTAGCCAACGGTCAGTCCATAGATGGCTGACCACATTCTAAAAACATAGCAAGACCCCTCCGTGCCTCGGAAAGTACGTAAAGCTGTTGGTCCTGCACCTGATCTCCAGTCGTATCGGATTTCCGCCCCATCAGACTATGAGAGTAAAGAAATAGGGGTGCACCTGTGTTTGCACACACACTTGTGCACTATAAAATGACCTAAGCAGTTGGCTAATCTCAGTTGACGTTAGCCACCGATTGGGGTTTGTAACGAAAAATATCCTCACAATATTAGCTCATCATCTGAAACAACAAGGCATATAAAAGGTTTCTTATTGTCTTCTTATTTTTATTGTATAAACACTGAATTGTCCGTTTCCTTATTTTTATACTGCCTAGGCGGCAATCAAGTTGCAATATCAGGGGTATCACTCGCGCCTTACCGACACTCCGTGATTGAACTCCGTGTTACTACTAAAGATTTCTAACAAAAGAAAAACCAACAACACTTTTCCCAATAGACCGATTAGGCTCAACTTTATGTCGCAAGTGTTGGACTTGCGGCATTGCTAGTATCCATAGGCTTCGGTAACTGCTTACCACTAACAGTACAGGACACTAACAGTATTTTAAACATTTAAAAAAAGACAAACTAAGACTTTCATTTAATGTCAACTACATTCTACAAACAAAAGATAGTCTAAATGACATTGTCGGAATCTCACAATGTGAGATTGATGTCTCGTCATGATGAAAACTAACACAAGGATAAGAACATCATAAGTAGTTTGTAAGAGCTAAACTAATTTTAGCCTTGGAAAAGTATTAAAGACAGGTTGAAATCACCGTGGGACAAGTAAATATTATTAATTTTAAACGACTTCCAAAAATCTCAAAATTTCTGTATCTTGTAATGCTATGCATTTAATATTTAAAAATTCAGTAAGTGAAGTAAAGCCTATACTTTCTCACTCTTGATAGAAAGAGAGGAGACCAGTGTCCAGCAGCGGGACAGACGAGTATATGGATTTTAAAAACTCGATGGGGTGGAATGTTTCTGAAGCGACGAACGCGAACTGGAACGCAGCGTGGGCAGGTTCAAGGCAGCCGATGGTCAGGGTCACAGCTCAAGGCAGCTCTGTACCAAAAGGTCCAGAGCAGACTTGAATTGGACATTACCGAAGGATTTCCACAGCTTTTGCTGTCCATGTCCAGTATTGGACGCTTTTAGGTTGAAATAATGAATCTACATTTTTAAAATTTATATGATTAGTGCGTATAAATTCCAAAAAATAAAATTCACATTGGTACTGCCACATGGGATCGAAAACTGAAATTTTTCCTGAATCATAATGCAATTTATATCAATTATGTAGATTTATATTATTGTATTAATGATGTTACAAAATTGTATAATTTGCACCAAAATATCATAATTTACATTAGCTAATTGACTATAAAAAGTTTGTTAAAATCAACAATTTTAACCCTGACACTCTCTACTCAAATTTCACAATATTTTAAACAACTTCAAAAAAGGAGGTTGTCATGCGTCAATTCCTGTGAATATAATTACTTTAAATGTCTAAATTACTGTCAGTTCGAAGGATACTAGGTGTTAAAGGTAAAAATAACGGTGAATAATTTTCTTTATGGTTTTGTGAGACCGAAATCGTTACAATAATGCTAATCTTATCAATCAAAAGCTTATCTTATTTGAGACTAGCCAACAACGACGAACAACAGATTGATAAGAGACAAATGTATACGCAAACAGAGATACATTCTCTATTCCTCTTATTACTCTGACTTCATCCCATAAGACAACAATCTGACCCGACGAAAAAGTAGGTACTTGCGAGGCTTGGAGAAGTCTCGCTGTGTGAAAAACTGTAAACGCCTAAGTACCTCGAGTAAAGCTTCTCAAACGTTAATGTATCATAGGTTACTTCAAAATAATTAAAGTTAAAGTTAAACTGATCAAGTAATAAGTACTGATGAAGTAATCTAGTAAACGTTACTATATAGTAACGTTTACTAGATTACTTCATCAGTACGATAACTCCGGAATTTTGCAGCATAACACTTGTTTCTTCCAGTTATCCTTTTTAATTCAGGAATTTATGAATAATTTATAGTTTTACAATATAAATATAACATATACTAGACGTACACATTTTAAATAAAACAACAATCGATAAAGGGTACCATTGAGTCATCACAACATTAAATTATCTAGCTTAATCAAGATAGCCTGCCTGAGAAATAAATCAGAGATTCAGTGTATACGTATAAGACTGATCATTAATTTAATAAAAAAAACACTTTCAATTATAGATAATCTATTTCAAGCATACGGAACAGACAACAGGAAGAATGAAAAGGTAAACTTTTATATAAAAAAATATAGTCTTAAATGTAAATATCAATGTTGCTCGTAAAAAATGATTTTCAAATAAATAGCAAATCCATTTATGATAAACTTCCGTATCGCCTAAACAATGAAGATTCGCAACTTTTTGTATGACATAAACTATACACATTAATCAAATTAGAGAAAAGTACTCGTATCTGTGATAATTTGACGTTGTCCCAAGACCGGTCGTCCGCTTACAGTGTCGGCAGTTGAAGGCCTTATAATATTTTTTCCGCTTAGTAGATATATAGCAGTTATACACGGCGGCGCCAATTCAGTTGTAGACGCACCTTTAATTGTTAAGCATAGTAGTATAGTTCCATCAAAATGAATTTGCAAGTGGCGGTCAGCAGTGTTTTGTTATGTTTCATTATAATTTGCTGTAGTACTGGAACCGCAAAATTAGCACGTAAGTTTAATTATATACATCTAATTTAATTTAGCTTATTCGTATTTTGTAATACTACGTTATGGTATAATATCGTTTACAGTCCTTAATTCATCTTTTCCTCTATAACAATATACATACTATCTGCTTCCATTTTTTTGAGAAACTCATGCAAAATTTATCGATGTGAGCCGGCTCTATAAATTATGAGAAAGGAAATTCCACTTATCAAGTTTAATTACTATTACAAAAAATCGACAATAAACCATCAAGAACAGGTAGCATGAACAGGTAGCATAACCCACAAAAATATTTTACTCGTACATGAGTTTAAACTTACATACTTATACTCCGTAATTATACTTATGTATTTTATTTATTTCCCTTATAATTTATAATAATATGCATGTATTATTTATTTCGCCCGGTAGTCAAAATTCGTCGGTAATTGCTTTCTACAGTCCCATTTAAGCAAAAGGCAATTTGGTATAGGGAGAATCTATGCCAAATTTCCTTTTTCTATGCTAAATGTCACACCTCTTCGTGCACGCAATGCTTCAAAGTTACAAAGCTTTTTCTTAATGTATTTATAGCTATATGTAGATTATAAATGAATAAAAATAAATGATGCATACTCATAAAATAATAAACATTTTAATAGAACAACAACTAATACAAAATAAATAGAATTATTCAGTAATTGAAGTGCAATCTTAAAAGCCACTGCGATATTAGTAGAATTTTATATTATATTTAAAGTTTTCATAGGAGAATATAGCGTTATTAATATTTGCTTCGATTTACACTTAGCCTTGTACGTATTCTCCTATTTTGTTACTCTATAACAATTACTAACAATTTGATACCCAATCACATTCGTCTAATCGGATTCAACTAGCGTATGGTGTACAATAAAGAATTTATCTATCTATCTATCGTTAGTTGAATCCGTACTATCCGAATAGTATGCGTTAACAATGTGATTAAAACCAATGAGATTTTCTAATCTGTTGGTTATTGAGTATAATATCAAAATTATATTTAGAATCATCATTTTGAAATGTTATAATATATCATGTCTTGGATTATAGTCCGGCAATTTCGTGCGCGACCGTCCCGCGGGGTGACAGACGTTGGCGAGGGCGAGGTACCCACGATGTCGGCGGGTAGCAGGTGGTTTAGCGGGGAAGGGAAACGCGTGCATCGTGTGTAGCCGTGTACTAAGAATGACGCGCTACCTCGCCCCCGCTACCGTCTGTACCCCGCGGGACGGTCGCGAACGAAGTTGCCGGACTATAGTTTTCAGTGTTCTATTATTAAAATAGTAAACAAAACAAATCTTTTGTCAATGCAAGCGATTGAGGGAACTAGCTCAGTGTATGTGAGTCTTCAAATATACAATTCACGGAAACAAGCATTAGACTAGGAACAAACATATGGATCATAAAAATGTTTGTACCATGTAGTATTCGAAATCAAAACACGCCATGCAGTGATTGCAGTAATAAATGACGAGGTAACACAAATATTTCAAGAGTTAATAAGCTTTTTAGAAAAATGTTACGATCAGGACTGAAACGTTTCGTAAAGCTGTCAAAGTTTTCCTTTATATCAAAAATCTTTAAAGCGTTATTGAGTTTTAATCCACACACGCTAGCCCAATATTAGGATCAGACGTGCTCTTACAATTTCTTTTTATAAGGTTTCCTTACAATGTTTTGATTTCTACATACGAAATTCTCAATGTAAAATTCAAGTTTGTGCTGTGCCAGCCAGGATTCGAAAATCGCATTCGCACCTCATGAATTACAAATCGGTTAGTTGATCACTCGGTTTTTCTTTTTTTTTTTGAGTTATGGCTCCATTCGTTTAGTTATACCGATAATTCGGCCAACGACAAGGTGGAGAAAGAGGGTTAATAAGAACTACTGGTTGGCCGGTATCTATAGCTAATGGTTTCTTTTGAAGGCTGTTTAAAGGACAATACAAGTATGAAGTAGTAAAAAATTTAAAAGAATATACTTATTTAGGAAAACAGAAAAACACGAATGGCAGTTCATATTGTTCATAATATTTTTTCATAAACCATAGCTTAAACTTGAAACTGACAGTGTTTCACAACGAAACATTATTTATGTATTTGGGGTAAGGTTATATTGCATTAATCTAGATAATATAAACCAATGTTGAGCATCAAGCTAATTATTAGAAGAAAACAAGTTCTTAGTAATTAAATCACTATTATTATTTCTAAAATTGTTATACACTTAGTATTTTATTATTTTTCTTTCATTATAAAATGACCTTCATATTAGGAAATAATTTCTGGATTGTGGGGGGTTTTACAAAAAATAAATTGTGAATTGTGAAAATGTGCAATGTGTAGTCTAATTGACATGTTATAATGGTTTCAATGTAAATCCCGGACTTATATCACCAATGCAAAAATAAAATATTTTAATTAATTATTCGGATTTTTTTTGATAACTTTACAACTATAGAAATTTCTCGAATCTACCTAATAAGCCTTGACTTTGACCTTGACGAACATTGTTGATAAGATTAAGTTGAATGTTATATAATTTAAACTTGTCAATGTTTTTTTTATTAATTTAAATCAAGAATATAGTAGATGTAATAAATCAGTGGTAACCGAGTGAGCAATTAACCGACTTATGCATGATCAAGTTTTTTATTTTATTTCAAACCTGGCTGATTGCAGTTATGTCAATTTTACTCTGGTAGAATTCATAATGTAGGTATAGTATAAAAAGCTCATTTATTATACTCTTGGAGAATTCTTTCTCCAAGAGTTCTTTTATGTTATGCATGTATGATTGGGAATTGGGCCAGTGAGTGTAAATTAATGCCTAAATCCTTTAATTTTTTTATAAAGAGAGGTATAAAGCCAAAGTGCGACAGTTATGTAGCAGTTGTTTCCTGACTGAAACTTCTATGTAGTCGTATATAATTTTTTCCATATAGTGTATAGATATATATATATATATTTTATGAATATGCAATTATGTGGATAGCATTTCTTTTTTATTCTTCTTTATTAATATTGTCACCTGTCATGCTTATCTCTGCATCACCCAAAGGTTGACTGGCATAAAATGCCTTGGGCATTAAGTCCGCCTTGTGAAATTTCTTTGCAGGAAGTTAAAATAAATAAATAAGTAATTCGTGAGTGTGATTGAGATTCAATTTCTTAAACATAACATTTCGGTCTGTCAAATTTCATTTTAGTAAATTTCCATATCATCACTTATGACGCGTTTATATTGCTCTTAATTTAGGAATTTAATCTCGACTATGTATAAATATTTATGTATCCTTGAATATAACTATTTGTAGCTCTCCCAAATCGAGTTTTCTGCGTGTTGTTATTGCATATAGGTAATAATACTTGGCTTTTATTAATTGAATAATTATGTTACTAGAGATGTTACAAAAGCTTATGATCTTATTTATTAATTTTAGAACCATCTTACCATTCATAAGTACTTATTTCAATACAGACGTTTCTTCACGAAACTATTTTTATGAAACACGAAATTACAAATATACGAGATACTCGTAGATCTTATATTAGAAATAAGGCTCTTAACTTAGCTCTAGATGTTATCATTAAATATAATTATATTATCATAATAAAACACGATGGTTTTATTTTCAATAGTCGTAACAGTAATACTCAAGTATCAATGACTAAAATATTCGAGTTCATCAGCTTGGAATTTCAAGCAAATGTGATACGGACATCTCCTTTTCACACATCGATATTGGCAATAATATATGACATCACTAAAACGACCCTAAACCATTTGAAATACGTAATTATAAACAAAACAAGGAGATACAGTTATGTATAAGTTTATGTATGCATTTTGTTTTTAAATTAAGGACTGTAATTTTTTTTTACTAAACGCGGACTTATTAATATAAATGTTACCACAGGCATTATAGCACCAATTCTTCTAATGACCTCATGCGACGAATTATTTCAATAACCTGTTTTGGTGGACGGCAAAACCAAGGATTGCGCCAAGTGGTGAACTTGGAGAGGTTTATGTCCAGCAGTGGACGTAAGCCTCTCTTTGATGATGATAAATCAGATTTTGGCAGTAATAACATAATATCATCGCCATGCGTTACAAGTTCTACAATAAATTTTGAGCCAATAATTGACATTTCATTTTTTTCCAGCGGATTTTATCCACCCATGTAACGAGACGTCCAGAGAATGCCTTGTAAAAGCTACACAAGATGCCATACCAATGTTCGTTAAAGGTTTGCCCGAACTTGGTGTTCCAACTTTGGATCCTTTTTTCATAGATAAATTGACTATACCCTTAAACGGATTGACATTTACCTTCTATAATGGCAAAGTCACGGGATTCAAGGATGCTGTCGTGGATGACATTATGTAAGTATATCTTCAATTATTTGTTTTGTTTAACTGCATCAAAATATAAATTTACAATTGATAACCTTATGTCACCTTAATTCTTGACATGACTTTAAAATATATTTTTCAACAGTCATTGCAATCATTTGATGAAACATGTCGTCAGTGATCCAACAAGTTAACAAGTTAATAGAGGTTACATAGACTATTCTGTACAACATCAATAACTGTTTGAGGTTAAAGTCGGGGTCCCTATTAATATTGTGTACATTATTTATTAGATGAATAATGTGTTTGTGTTTTAATCGAAAGATTAAATAATCTTTTAAAATACATTTGAATTGCTATTAGGTATTTAAGTCTATAATAGTAATTGTTTTATATAGGTACATATTTTGATTTACTTTAAAAAATCATTCTCAAAAATTTTAACGAAAATATTATTTAGTTTATTCAAATATTCTGACGGACATGGGTCCGTCAGAATATTTGAATAAACTAAATATCAATCTACGATGATGACGATCATGGGATCGTCATCATCGTAGATTGAAAGACTTTTAAACTTTGCATCAATTAATCTCTCTACAACAGACATCAGACGATTTTTCACTGATGGAAATGTTAGCAGAGTGGATAACTATATTTATTTCTAAGTAATTTAGCCTTAGAAATAAATGCTTTTGCATATGCCTATTATGTTATTATTAAATTATCTTTATTTTATAACAGGAACCTCGAAGTATTATTTGTCAAGGTTTCTTGTATGTTATGATATACTTAGTAGTTGACCTGAGTAGACCTGAGCCTCTAGACAAGTGGCATAAGCGATAGTCGAATCGAAAAGTCAAAAAATAAAATGTATGGAATTTGACGTGAGTCTTCGATTTAATGTCGTAAACTTACGTCAAATCCCATACATTTTATTTTTTGACTTTTCGATTCGACTATCGCTTATGCCACTTGTCTAGAGGCTCTGACATAGTTGAGAAATGTCAATATGTTTGCAATTACAATTTAAATGATAGTTTATTTTAGACTACGCCTTTAGCATTTTGCTTAAAACAAGGTTAAAAAGTAAAATAGAAAGATATAAAGACAATAATAGAAAACTCTCATTCAAGAGAATATTTGTCTACATTATAAAGGTACCTACTATTTAAAATGACCTTAATCCACTTTACGTCATCAATCTGTGCGCTTCATCCGTGAGAATAAATATCATAGAAAAGATAAACTGAGTAGGTTCCATGATCATTGTTACCGATATCTCTAGAAATAATTTTATTGTTACTATGTGCATAATACGGGTGCACTAGTAGTTGTATCAGTATGTTAAATCATTATAGAAACATTGTGATTGTGCAATTGCAGAATCCACCTGCCACGGGTGTTTTATGAAAATGTAAAAAAACCACTAACACTTTTAACGCATTAACACGTTCACTGCGTAAGTTAATTGGCACGACCTGTCAAATTGGCATTAAGAGACCGAAAAGTATTATTTTGCCATTGTAAAGGCTCTACCTAATTTGGGATCAGATGACAGTGTGTGAGTTCACAAGATATTTTTATTATTTATTTTTAAGTTTCACATACTTTATTTTAAAGCAATAGTTTCTTCAACTAGAACATTTTAGTTATAAGATTATGTCCTGCAATATGTTAATTGAACAATTGTAAAATCTAGTATGTAATTGAACCTAACTAGATCTAAATAACGTCTCGAAAAAATACTTAATGGTGTTTTTCTAGCTATATTTATGGCGTCGTTTAAGTTTAACTAATTACTTAAACTTGGAAAGATTCCCAATTCTTATTTAAATGAAGCCTCCATGGTGTCAATAGCTGGCGTAAAGCCAAATATCGATTTCAGTAACATAATGTTTCTATCAAAATCTGTTTCGCTCTGACGCAGTTATTAACAATTCTTATAAGAAATAGAACATCTTAAACATATCTTAGACAAGGATTCTATTAAAATATATATCTAGAGCATTTACGGTCATCATCATGTTTGTCATTGCGACTGCCTGCTTGACATAGGCCCAAGGAATTCCACAGCATGTTATCCTGACATCGATTGATCATGTCGTCAGTCCGCCTTGTTGGAGTTCTAATTAATTTCTAAAGGACTTGGATTTTGTTTGTATACATAATACTTCAAATGCAACAATTTTGTACCTATATAATATTTTCATCGCCCTAGAGAATGCCATAGGCATTAAGTCCGCTTATACTTAATAATTCAAATGAAGTCAGTACTTGGAAATGTTAATTATACAATGCTCCTTTTTTATTTAACTTAGATAAAAAGAGAAATTTAACTTTTTTATATGTCTAAAAAGTGATTATAAATTTTAAGCAGATTATAAGTATACATAATTATAAAATGCAACAAAAATATTTGACTAATTTACAAGTTTTTTAATTGACAGCTTTTATTTGTGATTTTTTTCTGTAATCATCATCATCACAGTCAAAAGACGACCACTGGCTGGACATAATTATGGCTTTTTTCTGTATCTACTTCAAATATTTTCTGAATCTCAAAACATAAATTAAATTATTTCTTCTATTAGATAACTCAGCAAAAATATAATAGTTTACTCAATACATAATTATAAAAATCATTTACGTACCTACCTATATAACATAACCTATAAAATAAGGTGAACGGGATTTAAAATTTAAATAAAGCTTATTAAGTGCAATTCAAGGAGAACTTTGATCATTACACAAAGTAAACAACTTCTATTTAAACAAAAATATGAAGGCCAAAACAAATTAAAAGTACGTTTAAAATTCTCATAAAAATAAACCCGCACTTTGTTTTTGCTCCATAGACCCGTAATTATTTTATTTTTATGTCCTTATAAGCTTTACTTGTTGATGTCCGTTGCTTGTAGGAATATGTAAAACGATAGAAATAATGTTGAAAAAGGTCGATATTCCTGATTATTAGTTCTTTTAACAATTTAAAATATTTTATTTACAGACAAACTTCACATATTCATTCATTTCAGATTTTAATTAGATGTATGCCGATTTACTTAATTAAAATTACTTACAACTCAACGAAATAAACTATCAACCATGAAATGGTTGATAGTTTACTTCGTTTAGTTGTTTCGTTTAGTTGTTTATTTCGTTGTTGTTATAAGACAATATTTAATAAATGGAGGAAACACAAACTTAAAATACGCATTAATATCTTATTCAATAAACGACCACTCATATATTTTAATACCTGTAACATTAACTTGTATTTTAAAAGTTCATCACTTAAAGTCATAATTACGAGTAAAGCATCCAAACTCTGCAAACAAACTTCAATTATTAGGCTAAAACTTTGTTTGAATAATTTAGTCGCAGTACTAAAACCGAAGTGGCTGGTAACATTATCATTATTTTTGTATTAATCCTTACTAATATTATAAATTTGAAAGTCTGTGAGTAAGAATGTATGGATGTTTGTTACTCTTTCACGCAAAAACTACTGAACGGATCTGCATGAAATTTGCCACAGAGATGGATTATAGTCTAGTCTGGAATAGCATACCTATAGATTTTTATCGCGATAACCGACATCCACGCGGGCAAAGCCGCGGGCAACAACTAGTATTATATATTGCAGTTAAACGATTTTAATATTGATAGATAATTCTTTATTGTACACCATAATGATAACAAAAAACATATCTTAGAAACATACAGAAAAAAAGACCAGCCCCTCTAGACAAGTGGCATAAGCGATAGTCGAATCGAAAAGTCAAAAAAGCAAATATATGGGATTTGACGTAAGTTTACGACATTATATCGTTGACTTAAGTCAAATCCTATACATTAAATTTTTTGACTATTCGATTCGACTACCGTCTATGCCACTTGTCTAGAGGCTCAGTACAATGGGCGGCCTTATCGCTAAGCGAAAAATATATAGCAGTAAGTTGGACAAATATTTTTTTCCTTCGTGTGAAATTAACAAAATTTGATCTAGTTTAACAGATTAGCCCCTAGGATTTATGATTCCGATTCTATATTATGATGTTTTGTACGATTCAGTTGTGACGTCAGCCCCCTTATAAGTTTTTTTCAAGAATACTAAATTAACGCGTGGTGTTACTACAAAGTTACTATGATGATGAATTTTTGAAAGCCAGTTAACAGTCGGGACCGACTTTTAACGTGCCCTCCGAAGCACGGAGACGCTCAGATGAAATACCACTATACGGTCACCCATCTATAGGGTTACCGTGCCTTTGGTAGCTTAACCCGCTGATCGTTTACCGAACAGCGAGTGCACCTGGCTATGAGCGCCTCTAAATAAAGCGTCATGCAATAAAAATTACCGAAACGAAAAAATAGGAATCTCGGAAGCACCTTGCTTGTTTCTGTTTTAATTAAGAATTTGTCGATTATCAGCCAAAATACGTCTCCTTTTAGATGTAATCATACTTCTACTTTTACTAATCTAAAAGTAAATGAAACGATAACATTAAATTTTGTTTGCTTCAGATCTCTCCTCGACAAAAGGAAGTTCATTCTAAGCTTCCACTGCAACATGACAATCAAAGGTACCTACGACGCCAAGGGTAGAATCCTCCTGTTTCCCATTGACGGATCTGGTGAAGCTGTAGTGAAGCTAAGTAAGTAACATTGCCATTAAAAATTCAACGGTTTACAATGTCTTCAGTTCTCTCTCTATTTTAAGTTTGGCAACTTAACATTTTAAGTACGCATTTTATAACTTTGCAGTAAAGCCTTCGAGGTATGATCGGCCAAGTTGGCGCACAACTAGTCATAGAATGTATATTGTTTTTTTTTTGTTTTGTTTAAAAAAGACAACTCCCGCACTAGAGAACAAGCTCTGTGTTGCGGGGGACTTTACAAACATACAATTAACGGACACAAATTATACCCAGACTCAGAACAATTCTTTGTGGGTCACACAAAGTTTGAATCAAAGTGCGAATCGCACCCATAACCTCGTGCACAGCAGGCGCATACTGCGGCCACTGGACCACCGAGGCAGTCATTCAACATTTTATGGTATATTTACACTAGATTTAATATAATCTACGGATAAATAAAGTGGCAGTAAAATAATATTATAATTTAGTGAAGAGTTAAAAGTGGTCGAGCGCAATCTCGGCAGATCGTACTCATATTTAGTTGTAGGCTAATGAAAATATACTGTCAACTGGAGTGTTGAGAAACAACAATGACATACGACGCCGTCTAGGACTAAATCTTGTTAACAGAATCAAATGAAAGTAGTTGACCATATTTTTGCATGAAAATGTGCATTAGAAAGAATTACATTTCTACATTTAAAAATATTCAGAATAAGAAATGTAAGTACAATATCAATCCCGTCATCGAAACCAATTTGAATTCGAATTTATTGAATAAAGATTATTTGCTTTTGACGTAAAAAGCCTAACTACTACACTATACGAGGCTTTTGGCTTGCTGACAAAAGCAAAAGGTTCTAAATTTAACCAATTATTTTACAACATTGGAGGCCTCATATTATTATACTAATAAATTGTTTTAGCAAGCACACATTATTTCCATTAACGAATCAAAACAGGAAATAATGTTTGTTTTTTCATAAAAATTTTGCTACTAGTGCTAATTAGGTATACATTATTTTATCTCGTACAAAACATAAACTAAAACATATATTTTGACTGCCTCCGTGGTCCAGTGACAGCATGTGCCGTTGGGGGTTCGATTCCCACACAGGACAAAACTTTGTGTGACCCACAAATATTTTTTCTGAGTCTGGGTGTAATTTGTGTCCTTTAATTGTATGTTTGTAAAGTCCCCCGTGACACAGAGCTTGTTTTCTAGTGCGGGAGTTGTCTTTTTAAAACAAAAAAAAAATATTTTATGACTCCCTCAATGTTTCTGATTCTGGTTTTTAATTATCTATATGAATATAATAACAATTGTTATGAATAGTCGTTGGGTAATTAATATTTAATTATTGAACCACATTTTTGTTACAGCCAACCTCAGAATGAAGGTTGACATAAATACAAAATACATCAAAGACAGCGCAGGCGTCAATCACTTCGCTTTAAGAAATTACAAGTACTCGTTCGACTACGGTGACCGTGTCGCCTTTGAACTCCAGAACCTGTTTAAGGAGAGCAAACAACTCAGTAAGATATTTATTTATACAATTTCATATCAAATGTTATAAAGTTACGTAAATTGTTTTTTTTATAAACAAATCGTAATCGTCAATATAAAACCCAAGCCTGCATATTACCACCTGCAAGCCTGATTTTTGTTCTACTTTACCTGTTGCATTGGAATTAGTAGGCAGCTGTTACAATCGCATGCACAACTAGTCATTAATTTTGTTTGTCTCTCGTACGCTTCATCCTCCAAGGAAATCCTGTTCCGATCGAAGTTTGTGCATATCCGTAGATGCTGAAATGTGTGGCCTGATTATAGATTAGATATGCGTATATAAAAACGTTTCTATCGTGAAATTTTGTGGCATGTACAATCATTTCTTTTTAATGATATAAGAACAGAACTAACTGTAGTAGAAAAAGAGTTTTAAGATCTGTTATAATATATGTATATTTATACCTGCTCAATGAATACATAGGATACTTCTTAACATTTTCAGGTGACGCAGTGCTTCAATTCTTAAATGAAAATTGGAAAACAGTAGCAGAAGAATTCGGAAAACCCATCGTAGATTACGCAGTAGAATTAGCTCTCAAAACTATTGAAAAATTCTTCCTTGCAGTACCTTACGAAGAACTGATTAATGTTCCTCTCCCAAAAAATTAAGATAATGTTACTAATAAGTATTAACTATTTTGTAAAACAATTAGAATATAATATCTTTTAAGAAATTTCGTTGTTTCATTGATTTAATCACACTTTCAATTATGTCTTACCAAAGTTCTTGATGCCAATTTAAGATACATTGTTACACAGAACTGACTATTATTCCCTTTTAATAAGACTGAAGTTTCCAGCCTCTATAATTGATGGTAATATCAATTCATTTGTCTTAGTTAGACGTAAAATAGAGTCCCGCCCTTCCCGCGTTTTTGTCATTGTGACAAGATCCTTTTCTACTGAGTAGGTACTTAAGGCGTCAGATTTTTACGACACATTTATTTTCTTACGAACAGTTAATGTCTTGTTTTAGCCAACAATAGTAATAATATTATATAACCCTACATTTAAATTTTAATGAATCTTGTAAAATCTGACTGGAGGAACTAATGTAAGTAGGTACTAGGTAGCGTTTGTCTGAGTTTTGAGGAAACCCAAAATCCATTATGTTGTTTCGGAGATTTACGTGTACGAGCGTCTCGTGACGCTAGATTTTTACATTGAAATATAATTTATTTCTATCACTTACTATCTTCATTGAACACATTGACATTTATGTCATTGTTATTATCGCTATACTATTACTATTACTCTGTCTACGGTATTCTAGTTCTTGAAATGTAAAATCTTTTTTTTTTTTTTATACTACTTGGGTGGCAAACAAGCATATGGCCCGCCTGATGTTAAGCAGTATCCGTAGCCTATAGACGCTTGCATTTCCAGAGGTATCACTTGCGTGTTGCCAACCCATTTTTTTACACCAGGGCTTTAAGATGGAAGTAACCCTGGGATAGGAATACGTTTGTTTCAAAACGCATTCCTAAATGAGCGCTGGAGACCTGTACTCACACACAGGAACACAACTACACCGCTGTGTGTAGTCATTTGGCTGTGGTCTTCTGTAAGGTGGAGGTCCTTCCCCAGTCGGGCTTGCTCGCCAGTATGGTGCCCTACCTCTCTTAAATTCTCTTAAAATCTTTATTAGGAATTTCAAAAGACTAACCAGACTAACCTCAAATTATAACATAAAAAGTTATTGATACATGTTTTTGTGTCTAGACACAAAAACTTGGTGTCTAGATGTTTTTGTCTATATCTCATTATCTTTATGATTTATATGTACCCAAATTATAAATAAATAACATTGACGTAGGTAAAAAAACCTACATCAAAAGTCATGTCAAATACAGATATTTATCTGAGACTACACATAAAAACGTAAGTAAGTATGGAACAGAAATAATTAAACCCCAGTCGTGGTGACAGCAGACGCGATCTATAACAAATCTGACATCAGGTTGACCACTAACGACTCGGCAGCAAAAATTAGAAAAATTAGAAACTTCCTCAAGCAAATAGTTTGACTTAAATTTTCATGTCAAATATCAAGATTTATCACTAAAAGAAAAACCGGTGGATTTTTTTAATCCAACCATATCAAAATATAATAATTATCTGCATCTTCTCTCTCATCTTATCATACATACACTAATCTAATCACAGTTACCTACCTCTTCGCAAAGTAGGATATTCATAAATATACAAAGTTTCAAAGCACCGTAAAAATATATTTTATAACTCAACTTTGTTAATTTTCCGTGGCTCGTATTTCAACATGTTACCTACGGGCAATCGACGGACAATTTTTTGCTCAACTTATTAATATTATAAAGGACATAATAATTATGCTAATATTTTAACTAACGTTAAGCTAATAACTTAAGTTTTTATCGACAGCGCAACCTTGTCTAGTGGAAATATTTTATTTTATGTTTCCCTGTCCCATTGGGCTTTTTATTTATTTTAGCATTTTAGCTTATAATAAATATTTTTAAAACATGTATCAATAACAACCTATAATGTGAAGTTAAAAACAAATAAAATTGTATGCGTATGGTGCATAAGACGTTTGGAAATATAAAAACAATGTAGGTCGATTTTAGAACTACTAAACTGAGGATTTTTTTAGTCTGTCGATATATTAGTTGATCACACTTCACGGCTTTAAAATTCTAAGCTGGCTATCCACCGGTCAATTGTTTTGTAGATGCTCTAAGGCCCCTATTTACTACAACTCTAGTATTCTTCTAACGCCTTGGAGATAAATAAGTAGTCCAAAGATGTTACAACGTAGTCACAAGTCAGAACTCTTAATTAAATGCCGGGCAACCCAAGAGATAACCAAGTGCAGTGAATTCTATTTTCAGTAACAATGCTAGAGCACAGAGACGTGGAACAAGTCGCAACTAGTCCGCAAGTTAACAAGTTGTTGTGGCAAGTACGTTGAGTGGATTGTCCCGGCTGACCGAACATTATTTTATTGTTCTTCTAACTTTGCTTTTACTGGATTTGAGGATTATTTGATTTGTTCCATGCGACGGTGAGAAAGATTGCTGTAAGTAGTTGTGGAAGAGTTTTGCCCAACTAAAGAGGAAAGTACTTTGTGTTTAGTAGTTTGCATCTCATATATTATTTATCGTTTTATTTCTGATATTCTATCAGGGCTTTTGATGCGTATTGTTTGATTAATGAAACAAGTTTATGATAAATTAAAAAATATTTCTAATCACAAGCTATTAACGTTTGTAAATTCGTATAATAATTTAATATCGTTTAATAATTTAATGGGTTTACTCATCAAGCTTTCTTAATTGATACCAATGTTTACAATACCAATGTGTACCAATGTTGGTGAGCCATCTTCCAACTTCACCATATCACCCTGGACATCGTCTAGAAATATTGCCATCGAGTCCAATCACGACTTTGTAACCTTACTCCATTGTAGAGTTTCTATAGCCACCTTCCGTCTGCATCATCAGACCAGCTCAACAATACCACTAGCACTTCAGGTTATTTAAGACAAACTAATAATATAATTTGTAAATTTATCCAAGATATTAATACATATTGAGTAACACGGTATAGTTCTATTCAACCAATTTAATTTACATAATACGTCAGTTTGAAGATATATGATGTAGATTTACATGTATACTCGCCATTGGTTACAGTTCTAGCCGGTCTGAACAGTCGGGGCAGATGGTTAATAAGTCACAACTCAAAGACAACCCTATGAAGTTGGGTCATGAATACGTAACTTGAGATAATCTCTGCATTAATTGCAAAATCGTAGTGCGTCCAAAGATACCTACCAAGTTGGATCTCTAGGTGTAAAAGTGGTATCTTTCTATTGAAAATTCCAGACTTAACAACTGAGCAAGCTTTGAAATAATATACTTCTGCTAGGAAGGCAGACATGAAGACTTTGGACATACAATTGTAGCGTAACGTTATGTAATGTAATTACTCTATAATATCGTTGTTAGTTTTTTCCTTTATAGCAACCCATATCACTGTTGTGTACGGGTGTACTCAACTTTATCGGGAGACAGAGAGGCTTTAACCACATATTTTTTGCAAATATTTCATTCCATCAAAATTGCACATTTATTTCATAGTCATATAAATTATAAGGCGAGGGGCTTTCTAAAATTGATCTTCTGGAAAACGTTCAAATTCCGTTTCATATCAAGAGATAGGTTTACTATATAATTTCTCATTTTTTTTATACTACTAAGGTGACAAACAAGCATAAGAATAAAAACTATGTTTGGCGGACTCCCTGGTGGGTTCGATTCTTGGCAAATGTAATGGATCTTTCTACCTTTCCTAAATCTATCTACCATTGTACGATAAATTCGAGAGTTCATTTCATGGTAGAATCGAGGAGTACTTTTTTTAATGACCAAATACAAAGATAAATAAGTATACCTGATGACGATGCTTATAATGCCAGGGACCCTAAAAAAGCAATACGATGTATACTTGCAATAAAATTCTTTATTGCTGCCAGTACAGTAATTTCCCAAGAAAATTTAAAAAACCCTACTCATCAGCTGAAATCCAAACCACCCAGATTGCGTAACTATGATTTTTTGGTTAAGTGGAGACATTTTCTGCTCCGAGAAATATCCTTTTGGCCTACCACTTTTAAGACCATGCCATGGATTCATCATCATCATCATCAGCCTATCGCAGTCCACTGCTGGACATAGGCCTCTCCAAGGGCACGCCACCTAGCTTCCCGCATCCAGCTACTCCCAGCCGCTTTGCGAAGATCGTCGCTCCACCTCGCCTGAGGGCCATGGATTGTTTCACATAAATTCAAAATAGTGTTCGAATATTCAAATGAAGTAAATATTCGACTCGCTAACGTGCTCGTCAATTGTTTCTAACTAAACATTCAAATCCAATTGAACTTGGCCGTTAATCACGGCTGATTTATTAATAGATACCGTTCTAACAATGAAATGTGCTGCACGGTCAAAATTACCAGGTAATTCAGTAATGTATTTGAATGGAATGTTTTTATAGCATTTTGCCGGTGCGATTTTTGTGACAGTATTTCTATGATTGTTTCTATACACATAAATTGAATGTAATTTTAAATTACAATATCAGCACGTTTCTCCTGAGACAGATTTAATAGTTACGCGACTTAAATGCCCTATTATACAAGAGGTTAACTCAAAGTGAATTATGGTTTGGTACCTAATTACTTTAAAAAAATATGTTATTTTATTTTATTTGGGGAGCTTACAGCTTTAGTACAATTGGTTAACAAATTAAATACTAAAAATAACAAGCTTCCACAGATAGCAAAAAACCTTATACTAAATTATAATCTATGAGTAACAGTTTACAGTGAACCAGAGAACCTATCGACCTATGTATCTTTTGCCAGTAAAAATCGAACAAATTTATCAGCTTGGATTAACAAGTTTATGAATTGGTTGATAAGGATATGGCAAAAGCCTTTCAACGCATAGTATGCATGAACTTTTAATAGACTCATTGGCTTAATTAAAATGCTCTTTAATTTAATAATTCACTATTTTCTTAATAATATCATACATTATACTGTTATTGACTGAACTAACACAGAGATAACTAGTACTGTATGTTTTCTCAAGTAAAGTAAATTGAATTGCCGCAACTATTCCAAATGTACTAATATTCGCTGCTAACTACATAAATGTCACATTGCTAGTGGTAAGTTTTGTTAGTTAACTAATATTACATCTAATTGTGTTAAAACTTTCTCCATTCGTACATGTATGTTAGTGGTTATGCCTTAATCGAATTCTAGTCGTTATATAACAAAACAAGGATTTTTGGGATCAACGTTCATATTACTGAAGCTTAGTTCTGTTACCAAAATTATGAATACTTCTGTTTATGCCGCCTAATTAGGTACAATATTCAATTAATTATTCATCGGCAATGTTTTGTTATTTTATAATTATATTTCTGGTCTTACCACTGTTTCTTATGTATCCCTTTTCTGACTCAGGGTGGTCGAAATCAGCTCTATGTCTGTTTATGTTTTCACTTCTTTCATTTGGGTCATGTGTGTGATTTTATAATACTTTGTTTATCTTGTGTCGTTTTATCTGTAAAATAATATTGCAATGTGGAATAAATTAAATTATATTATCAACAAGTTTCGATTGTTGATAAACTTCATTAGAAAAAATACTTAGGATAGTGAATTTATTTACGAAAATTATACAGCTTTCGTGTTTTTTTCTGAGGTCATTGACTTGAAATGTGTATAGTACAGCAAGAGAATACGGATAGAGAGAAAAAAGAGATATAATTTAGAAAAAGTTTTACCTTACTATCATGTCAGATCCCACAGATATCCGACATGGTTAATGATAAATGAGACCGAATAACCAACGCCTTCACGTGCTTTCCGAGTCATAAAGGAGTTTCACTATGTTTTTAGAACTGGGTCACCTATCAACGGACTGACCTTACCAAGGTTGCTTAACCTTGGTTGATCTATCGATCTGCTACAAATATAATTATAGTCAAATGCACACATATAGATAATGGTATGTAAATTATATTTTGTTTGTTTAAATTATGAAACTTGATTTGTCCTTGACAAATTGAACGCAACAATATTTTTAAATATTTATAAAGCTGACTTCACATCTGTCGTGACGTGATGTGATTCTGTTAGTAACACATTATAAAAATAATTGTTCCAAGTCTGGATCTACTTTGTACTCCGCGACATCGTTAATATAATAATAAAGTCTATGACACTCACAAATAACGTAGCTTTCTATTGGTAAAAGAATTTTCAAAATCGGTTAAGTAGATCCAAAGATTGCCCTCAACAACCTCACAAACTTTACGTCTCTATATAATCTATACATATATATATATATAATTTTAACAAAAAAAACCGACTTCAGTACGGCAAGTTGTAAAATTTTCAAATATTTGTTTGTTACAATCGAATAAAATCGACTGAGCGTTGGGCTGAACACAGGTCAAGTAGGTATTAAAAGCAATATTTAATCTGTGCAATCCGCGCTCAATTCATTCACGTCATTATTTCTTATTAATAGTTGCTATAGCAACAATAACCGAAACTTATCTAATCGCCATCAGTAAAATACTTATTATTGAAAAGTTCAGATGGCCATCTGTGGTCTTCTTCATCAGTTTTACTTCACCAAATTACACTTTCTGAATGCAAATGATTGATTAGTTGTTAAAAATATTGAAATTGCTATATGTGTGCCTATAACTTTTGAGGAGTTCCCTCAATTCCTCATGTATCCCATCATCGGAACTTTCTTTTGATGATAATGGGATCAAACTGGAAGTATGTCCAGTCAGACAAAAAAAGAATTTTTCAAATCGGTCCATAAATGACGGAGTCATGCGGTAACAAACATTAAAAAAAAAAAAAAAAAAAAAAAACACACGAATTGATAACCTCCTCTTTTAGAAGTCGGTTAAAAAGGAGAAGCTAACTGACTGACTGACATTATTAACGGAGGGCCTAAACTATAAGGGTTAGAACCTTGAAATTTTGCACAAGGGTTCCTTTTATAACATAAGGAAGCACTAAGAAAGGATTTTTGAAAATTCAACCCCTAAGGGGGTGAAAAGTGGTTGCAAAGTTTGTATGAAACAACGTGCTTTCTTGGTCTGATCAACTTCTAATTTACCCGTGCGAAGCCAGGGCGGGCCGTTACTATTAGTATAGTTAACGAAACGTGTTATTTCTAAATTTGTTAAATCTAGCTTATTCTTAAGTAATTTATGTATGTAACATAAACAGGCAAATTAGCATTTTATTTTTTAATGTTAAATTCTCTTATTGCAATCTGTCTCGGAGACATTAAGCAATATTTTCCTGTTATGTATTAATGTACATTATTCAATGATATGTCGACATAAATAGTACTGGTATTATTTTCTTAAGTCCCGTCGCACTTGGAAATATTTTGTCCAAAAGGTGATGAGCCAGTATATTGGGATGTAGCTGTAGTTTGTTTTTATATGTTGTTACTCTCTCTTTTATTTCTTCCTACACTGTTTTGATACCAAGCTCCCGGTGAAGTCCTTCAAGAATCAAAGCGTAATTAAGTTTATAGTTTTGACAATATTAATTCACATTATAATATTAATATTGACTGGTGCCAGTTAATTTTCATTTTTCCTCACACCGATGAAACATTTAATTTATTAACGCACCCCATATAATATAACTTTTAAATAATTATTCATTAAAATATCTTTATATTTAAAAAATATAAATATTTTTGACCTAAAAATGTTTTTATTTTTGACTTAAGTATTATGGTTATTGATGACCGTAGCTACAGACTACAACTTGAAAACGAATGGTGGCAAAACATTTTAAAGTCAAAAATATTTTTGCCATAATTCGTTTTCAAGTTGTAGTCTGTAGAGTGATATAAAAAAACACCTCATCATTATCGTCGGTTTGAAATACTCATTAACAAAATATTATGGTAGCAATTTTTTTCTACAAAAAAACATAATACTTAACGTAATTACTTCATATTATTCAAGCGGCTCGCAACGCGATGTACTTAGGTAGGTACCTACTACATTGATTTTTCGGCGATTTTATGACCATAAAATCTGTTTAATACCACGGTTCTTTTATTTTTTTTCCAGGTTTGTCATAGCGAATACTCTATACTTTTCCCGCTTGATATACCTACTTTGTAAAATCATATCCTTCATTGCACTTGGTCCACCGACGGCGACGTTGTTCAGGTGAAAAGAACGGGTTAGAGTCCCCCCGTTCTTGTTTCCCCTCGAAAATGTATCTGTTTTATAATTGCGTTTTATCAAATAAAATCAAGGTGTCAAGTCAAAGAAAAAAGTACAAGTAGTTATATTTTCGTATATTTATTTCAAATTATCACAGTATTATAATTCAGTATCAGCCCGAAATCTGAAATTTTGTCTTGTATAGTACAATTTAGCCTCCTCCTATTACATGATAGTCATGGAACCTATCATTACAGGCAACGTAACTGCCTTCTTCTTTGAGGCAAAAGGTCTTTAGCGCTCATTTAGGGATTTAGTTTTTTTTTTATTTTTTTTTTATACTACCAAGGTGGCAAACAAGCATACGGCCCGCCTGATGGTAAGGAGTTACCGTAGCCTATGGACGTTTGCAACACCAGGGGTGTCACTCACGCGTTGCCGACCCTTTAAAAACCTTATAACTCCTTTCTTGAAGAACCCCATGCTATAGTCGCTTGAGTTTTGAAAGAAAGGTTTTCCTATTCCAGGGATACTCCATCTTAAAATACTGGTGCAAAAAATGGGTCGGCAACACGCCAATGATACCTCTGATATTGCAAGCGTCTATAGGCTACGGTAATTGGTTATCATTCATCATTCCCCGATTTTGCAACATTAACTCACTACTGCTCCGCTCCTATTGACCACCGTGTGATGCCTTCCTTGATAAATGCACTATAACAAAAAAAGATTTTTTCTAATCGAACTAGTGCCTCCTTTCTAAGATTAGCGCGTTCAACCGAACAAACAAACTCTTC
The DNA here is from genome assembly GCA_947095525.1 of Trisateles emortualis. Lineage (NCBI taxonomy): Eukaryota > Metazoa > Arthropoda > Insecta > Lepidoptera > Erebidae > Trisateles > Trisateles emortualis. The sequence continues at coordinate 7,877,667 of OX352740.1, read as the reverse complement.
AGTTAGTAACTCTTTAGTAGTATAGATGTGAAAGTTTGGATGGATGGATGTTTGTTACTAAATCATGCCAGAGCGGCTGAACGAATCTTTATGAAAATTAGCTACAACTCTACAACTGTCCAGTTTCCGAGGGATGAATGAATGAAAGATTTGTTTTTACTTTCGCGAGTGGAGCCGCGAGCAAGCGTGTAGGTACCTATGTTATAGAAGTATTATTTAAAAAAAAACAACTTTACGTCAAACAATAATAATAATGGTGAACTGTTAATTAAAGATAAGTTTGCCTTGTGAGCATGCCTATCGACCGTAATTTTATACTGGTGTCATAACAATTAAATCAATACAGACCTAGACCTTCTAGACCCTCAATACCTACTAAACAAGGATATTGCTGTAACAATGTAATGTATAAAACTATTATTATAACATTTGTTCTTAGAGTATTCGTGTTCATTGTTTCTGCCATACTCATCTTGGATTGTAGTGACTAATGATGTATAGATACCTACCTTATTAACCTCATTAGTCGCACTTCACTTTAGTGGTGCTCGGAGAGTGTGACTGTTGATCACCAAGTTAATGAGCTTATAAATTTATACTTCCTATCCAATTAATAGTAATGTGAAAGTTTGTGAGGATGGATCGATGTATGTATGAATGTTTGTTACCCTTCTGACCTGGATGAAATTTGGCACAGAGCTAGATATTAGATAGACTTTATCGTCATAACCGACATCCACGCGGGTAGAGCCGCGAGCAACAGCTAGTACATTAATGAGCTAATAAATTTATACTTCCTATCCCACTAATATTATAAATGTGAAAGTTTGTGAGGATGGATGGATGTATGTATGGATGTATGTTACTATTTCACGTAGAAACTACGTAAGGCCCGCCTGAGAGCTTGAAACTTTTTTTTCCTAAAGACGCTTACTATAAGCGTCTTTAAGTAAAAAAAAGTTTTTCTATTTTAGAAAAAAGCAGTGAGCCCTAAAGACCTATACACGCACAGCAACACAACTACTCCGCTGTGTGTAATTATTAGGCTGTTGTCTTCTGCCCTGCCTCTCGCTCTAACTCTTTTAATATATTTTAATTTGGCCAGTTCACTGATCTTTCCTGCTAGACGAGCCAATAAAAAAGAAAAAGTTTACAAGCCAGATTGCAACCACACTTTGCATAGAAATAATCGGAGTGTGCAGTAAACAAAATAATAGAATTGGCAAGCGTTGTCCGCACTCGGACAATTTTAAAATCCTGTTACAACTTTATTTCACAGCTAAATTTAATTTAAGCAAAGTTAGAAAAATAAATGGTACAATGGTACCTTTTATTTACATTTTCACTTTCAACAAATTTTCTGAGTTAATTTATTTTCAAGTTCGTAATACGTGGAGTGTGAGTTCGATTCCTGTCGTCGTCCAAAATCAAACAAGCAGCCTTTTAGCATCAGTGATCAGTGATTTTGAGACTGTATCGATGCTGCATCGCGTTTTGGCGACTTACTGCGTTCGGTCGCGGTATCGGAATAGTGTGATTCTGCGACTGTGTCGACGATGCATCCTGAATCTCTTTGTGATATATGAAACAATGAACCAAATGGATGCGACTGGCATCCAAATGTGTGCGGAGTGTAGTGTCGAGCTTTTGGAAAGCAACTCAATTGCCGTATTTGGCGTATTTAAGTGTGCGGTGTGGAATTGGTTGGCATTTGGCTTCTAAAAAGCGACTTAGTCACTGATGCTAAAAGTAGCATGTCTGCTGTAGCCCTAAGTTCTTATTATTCAAATGATTTACTATCTGCTTACAGCGAATAAGCATTGTGAGGAAATTCACGCCAAATTTTGCAATTTATCTGCTTTAGTCATCCAAATTGGGCGAGCGTGTGTGGACTAGGTACTAAAACCATAGCTGATAGAGAGTAGACCCGTGCTTAGCAGGGGAAAAATATTATAACAGGTCGTTTACTTTTTCTTTAAGGTTTAACATTTAGCCCAGTGTTTTTGCCTAAGATCGACTTCAGTACTATAGGCACTTAAAAATCACACTCAAATTTATTTATGAATGAAAATTACTAAGTATTTAATTTATTATACAGGTAGTATTCAAAGGTATATGTAAGTCCTGAGAAATTCATAAGTTAAAAATTACATGAAAAAACATGTTTTTCAGTTTAGTCACGGGCAACCACCCGTGAGTAAATTCGTGTCGGTGGACTTACTGACACGAGTTAGAACGATGAGAAGAACTGCCAAAAAACTCAGGCAAGTCTTCATAAATTAAACGGCAAACTCTTCAAAGTGCACTACCTACAACAGACCGATTGACTTGATATTTTTTTGTTCGAAGAAAATCTGATAAAATAATAATGTTAAAGTCAAAAAAGTAAAGTATGAAAGTCTTGATAATAACTACAATTATTATGAGTTTAGCTTTAAGATAAGCATCTTACCTATCTTTCTGGGATAACGGTACCTAGCTAAAATTAAATTAATTATTATTATTTTTTACAAAAAGAAATATTAATTAAGCACTTGCTCATTATGTTAAACTACTTAAGTGCAAGTAACTATATTTAAACTAACACTGAAATTTGTTAATTTTAGTTTTGGGACTGATTTTGTCATTATTCTGTGTTTTGAGGTTTTGAGTGCCTTCAACAACTTCTATCGGGTCCTTTCGTATTTTTTTAATACTCTATCACGTCAAAACGAAGGAAAAAATATAAATGTTATTTTGGAAAATTTTGTGTCAAAGGTTTTTTTTTACTTTATTTTTATTGATTACTTTTTAATTACCCGATCATTATTTGCCTAGCGCTTACTTATTGAGACCATTGTTTCCCTAGTGCTTACTTATTGAGACCATTATTTCCCTAGTGCTTACTTATTGAGACTATTCGTTGCCTAGCACTTACCTATTGATACCATTCTAATGAGCCCAAACACGCTATATCTGCTGTAAATTGCTCAAGAGTTGAATATAGCAGGATATTCAACTCTTGAGCAATTTACAGCAGATATAGCGTGTTTGGGCAATTTACAGCAGATATGTCGTACTTGATGCAACAGCATTAGTTTGAAGTTATCATGTCATGGAAATATCATCGAAATAACAGTAAACCAACTTTAATTGAATTAAACTTGCGGAAATGAGTAAAATCATTTCATCATCGTTAATAGTCTTCAAAGCATCACTTCATCATAGCTATGAACCATTTCGATGAGGTAGTACCGACTCGTCACTGTTCCGCTTAGATATCAAATATTTTATTTTATTTTATAAATAAATATTATGCCTATACCACAGAATACTTAATAGTACAAATCCGTTCATTCGTCTGAGAGTTATGGTGACACACAGATAGGCGCGTCAAACGTATAACACCCCTATTTTTGGGTTGGGTGTTAAAAAGAGCACAAACTTTACGGTACTCAGCGGGCTTTTGACCTGTAGTTGATTATTCTTCGCCTAGCGCTCTCAGGTGTGACATATAAAACAAAAAGAACTGCAGGTATCTGTAAAATATAATTAAAAACCGGCTTATGTATTATATATTTATATAATAAAAATACTCGTATTAATACTTTAAAATAAATTAAACGCCTCGTAAACACAATAAACTTTTGCATAATAAAGGATCATAAAATATTATAACTATATAAAATATTTTATTTATTTATTTATTTAAAACTTTATACACAAATTTGGTAAAGGCGGACTTAATGCCAGAGGCAATATCTACCAGTCAACCTTAGGGTGATACAGAGATAAACAAAGTAGGTGCATATTAAGAAATTACTGAATAATCGTAGATAACAGGTACTCATAATTTCAATAAACAAATATATAATATAAACATAGGTACGTGCTAATTATATATTATTATATATATAAATAATAATACATACAATAAATAATAACAAAAATATATAATAAATAATACATATAAGTATAAATGAAACAGAGAATGATGAAAAAACTGCCAAAATATTATTATAATAGTAGTTCCCGAACCCTTACTTTAAACGCATAACGGTTGGTGGACATCCTGATTTCGAGAGGGAGAGCGTTCCAAAGAAGGACAGATTGAATAGGAAAGGAAGAGTGAACAAAATCAGAGGTATGAGAGGTACAAGCAAGGAGAAGATTATTGGAAGAGCGAAGCTTTCTATCATGGATAGAACTGCGATACTGAAAGTAGGGAGTTAAGTAGGGAGAGGGAGAGGGAGACGTAAGGATAGAATAGAGGGTAGTGAGTGCACGCAAACGACGGCGTTGAGAAATAGGTAGCCATTTTAATTGAGTACGAAAAGTAGACACGTGGTCATACTTGCGAAGATTAAAAACGAATCGAATGCAGTTATTAAGAAGACGGTCAATATATATAATAAGTATTTTATAATAAGTAATATTTTATTGTTGATACACAACATAATTTTACAACTAAGTAGTTGTTACATAAGTTTACCAGCTGCAAACTTCGATTTTGGGTGGGATTTCGTAGTCGGGCAAAATGTTATAATTTGTCTCTGTTAGAAAGTTTTCAATAGCTACCATGAAATAAAATTCTGTCTTGTATTATGGCAATAAGCTTGCCTCCTCATTACACATTACATATAACATAGCTGGGGCTAACTTGAGTATCTCTACAATATCTGCCTGGGTAAAAATGCGAGATTCCATATTATACTAGTGGACCTGGCAGACGTCGTCCTGCTTGAAAAAGCTGAAATACCGACAGCAGCGCCACCTACCGGGTCCAATTGTGAATCTAAACCATCCATGGCCCTACCTGAACAAACACACAAAATCTCATCAAAATCGGTCCAGTCGTCTAGGAGGAGTTCAGTGACATACACACACAATAAATATAAAGATATGGTGCAGCCCGCGGATTCGTCCGCTACTGAACCCGTCGATCATTACCTACTTTTTATTATATTTATATTGTTTTCTTTTATATTAATAATTAATATTAATTGCCTACCTATGTCTACATGAGGTTTCCTGGTGCCAGGTCAAATTACTAAACGATTCATAATAACATAAATATTTCTTACTTATTTAAAAAATATTGTTTAAACATTTAGCTTAGATTAATACCTACATTATATTTTATACACGAAATTATGCCTTTCTTCATATGCAGATTATGGAGAGACTTTAATCCTAATAATAACATTGGCAACGTTGTAATTATGATTTAGTTCAGGTTTAGTCCAACATACTACTAAATTTATTGCTCAAAAAATACATAAGGTTTTTTTTAATAAAATTTGGTTTTGTACCTGTCGTTGTACTATGAATATGCATTGTAAAAATCTATTTCCCAATTTAATTTAAATATTGAATTTATTACTATTTAATTCCCCTACCATTAGCTATGACTACAACTGCATTTATTGAACTTATGTCCTTGAAGGTAGCCCAACAAAAATAATTAAAATTTAATTATAATTGATTTATTCAATGGTTCCATTTACAGTTTACTTAAGGCATCTCCAGATTGAAAGTATTCTTATTGGTCCAACTCACAAGCTTGTCGGAGAAAATAGAACAATAAAATAGACAGTCAATGGTCACAAAAGCAACCCAATTGATTTCCTTTCATCCGGCTACGGACTCGCAGATCTATCAAGCCTTTTCAAATAAGATGTACGCAATAAATAAATATATTATTAATGGCACATTGTTCTTTACATTAGAAAGAAAATTTGGTAACCTAAGAAAAACCTCAAGTCAGCGAAAACAAGTGAAATACACGTCTCCGAATAGCAGTTTCGGAAGGCTCCATAATTATCTGGCTAAGCACTTTTGTTACTATCTATCTATAAGATTCTATTTGATACTTTTATAAAGAGTTTTCTTATACTAGTTAGATAGGAGGAAAACAGTCATCCTATCTGATGGTAAGCAGTTACCATGGTCTATGAAGGCTTACAATACCATGCAAAGGCGCAACACTTGCATTTGCTCATCCAATAATTTGTTATTCTGAGATAGACAAAATACCTCATTAAATAGGTATCGGAGACTTATATACGCGTACTGAAACACAACTAGGCTACTTTATGTAGTTATTTGACTGTAATCATCTAATAGATAGAGATCCTTCACCAGTCAAGCTTGCTCATATCGACTTATAAAACGTTGCCATCATTATAATGTTTGAGTGCCTATAAAATGTTAGTAAATAACAGTCTTGGGCTTTAGAGAGTCTCCTTATAACTGTCAATCCATAATCAATTTTGATACTTTACAGTCATCTAAATCAATTCTAAAATCATCTTGATTTCACATGATGTCAACATCATTGCTCATAGCCATATTTATTGATAATAATATACCTATTTGTTAGAAAAACAAAAAGCAATAGTCAAATACATATTTATACTTTTTAAGTAGATAGCTGCCCGGGTGCTGTCAACCCAAACTTGTATTATAAAACTTCTAAATCGGATTCGGACCGCACTTACAGGTGTCCTTGTATATCAGATTACAGCGTCTGACGTAAGTACCTTTTCACACTTGTGTCTTATATAGTTGCTAGCTAGAGTAATAGGTATATTAGTTAAGTAATACTTATTCCTTTCTATAAGCTTAAAGCTAAGTCGGGCCTTGTCCTTCGCTTTTATCATAAATAGGGTTCAATCAATAATATCGGTTGTCGATAGTTTATCTGGCATGAGTTTTGTAGCCTGATTGATTGAGAGTGGACAATGGAAAAGAGAAGCCTGCATTTGCAAAGGATACAGTGTACAAAAATCATAATTACAAATCCCTCCAAACAGTCTGTATAAAAATTCAGCCTAGAAATCTGAAGTGCTCTTAAAACTGAAATATCTGGTACAGCAGTACTATACATACGTGATGGGTGTTATTAGATAGCGTGTCGATGAAAAACGTAATATTTGAAAGTGTCAAGTTAACAAGGATATATTGTGTTTTTGATGTTGGAAATCAGTATACATTTCTTAAGTTAAAAAAGAGTAAGAAGTAGGTACCAAATATGGTTAAGATTTAATACCTACTACTAAAAATATTCTTATAACTTTGACTGCCTTGGTGGTCCAGTATATTTTTGGCCGCAGTATGCGCCTGCTGTTTGAGGTTGTGGGTTCGATTCCTACACAGGACAAAACTTTGTGTGACTCACAAAGAGTTGTTCTGAGTCTGGATGTAATTTGTGTCTGTTAATTTTATTGTATGTTTATGGCTTCTTCTCTAGTGCGGGAGTTAAAATAAATAAAAAAACTGCAATCAATTTAACGATTATATTGTAATATTTATTTCAATATTTGTATTTAAAAGCTTAGAAGTCATTACATAAGATATTCACAAAAAGCACAATGCTTTTCAATTTCTTCGCGCTATCAGTAAATATATTTTGCCTTTACAAAAACACTTGACCTAAATTTGCATTGATTGATGGATGGAATCAGCCGATGCAATCTTGAAAATTAAACCCAGATTCGATTTCAATTCACTGAAGGAAATTGAACATAAATTTTCGGTCATCTTCCTAAAGTATATGGGACTAACTGTGGCTTTCAAATCCCATCGAAACTTCAAGGATAAGATGGGAAAATTAGATAGGAAACTGCATTTCAACTATATTTTTATAAACCCGGTCAAGTGAATTATATCGACCTACAAGTGGATATAATTTACTTTACCGTAGTGTGCTTTGGTGTTCCAAGTTGATTGGATCTATCTTACTGTTGATCAGAGATGAAAAACTAATTTTATGATGATAAAAAGTCTTTTAGAAGAGAAGAAGGTGATCACTCCTAAAGTCCTAAGTTATGTATCTGAACAACTCAATAGAAGGTACCAAGGCACAACAATAGAAACCTTTAAATCAACATGCAGACAATATATCAACAAGAATAATTATACCTACTCCACTATACAAGTAACGACAATATTCCAAGTGTAGGGTTACCAAATAAACAAAACGCAAATAGAGACCATTGAATCTGAGTAGGAACTAAAAAGGGTCTTCTATTTACGTCTAATTAACCGACTTCTTAAACGAGGAGGTTATCAGTTCGTGTGTTTTTTTATGTTCGTTACCGCAGAACTCCGTCATTTATGGACCGATTTGAAAAATTAATTGGAAGCAGACAAGAAAAATTAATTGGAGAACTTCATATACACAACATGTATAATGGCGGACTTAATGTCAGGGGCATTATCTACCAGTCAACCAAATGGGTGATGCAGAGATAATACGTAGTAGGTGCATTTAAGTCTGAACTTAGGGTTATAAAAGTACAAGTACAAGTAAACTTGATTAAAATAAGAAAAAAAAGAGAAAAATATACCAACATCAAAAGTTTAATATGTAGGTACCTAACTACCTACTGCGACTGTAATGTAAAACGTGATTATCGTAATAGGTATAATAATTTAACTTTATATCATTGCATTATCCTCGTTTTGCCTTTGGCTTTTGAGACTATGTTTGCGTACTACCTTTTCATATTAAATTTATGAAATTTACTAATGAAGAAATAATGTCAATGAATATAATTTAAAGTATGTATATTTCTACTCATCTTTATCGTTTAATACAAAAAAGTAATTAAGAATTTTCTTTTAATTTTTCAGTATTGCGAGCATCTATATTCTATCTATCAGGCAGGTCATATATGCTTGTTTGCCACCTTAGTAGTTTAGGAGCTTCGGAGTAATTTGTATTAAAAATAAACATAATATATACACTAGCGGACCCAATATACGTTATCCTACAGCGCCATCTATCGGATGCAATTGTAAATTCAAACCATCGGGAGCCGCCATAAAATTAGAATAAAATCGACCCCGCCATTTAGGTGGAGATCAGTGACATACACACGAATAGCAGAATTTGATATATATACAGATTTTAGTAGCAGCATTATTACTGTCACCCCATCTAAAACGTAAGTAGCGACCGCTAAGGCGACGACTTCTCCAAGGGCAGACGATAATTATTATTGTTAAAGTGGCGGAAAAGGGTTCCCTTTCCGGCTCAAGATCAAAAGGGTACGTACGTTCCTAATTAAATGCCAAAAGACGGTCTTCGTATCCGAACAATATGTCTTGGAGGCAATTCCAAATTCTATTATTGCTGACATCTTTGTTATATGATAGGATTATTTTGGTTATTTTCTATCGCATAATAGTATTTTCGTATAATATTTTAATCAATCCATCAATAAGAAGTTAGAAGTTTTGTTTTTTATAGAAAAGTATTCCTATCCCAGGCATCTTCTTCTTCGTCGTTCCTCACTGCTGAGGATCGCGACCACATACGACACGTCTCCAAGCTATGCGGTCTTTTGAAGTGTGGACCGCGCGGTACATGCTACCTCCAAACGCCTTCTTAATGACGTCTGACCATCTTGCCAGCGCTCTGCCTTGAGCGCGTTTACCTTCCACTCGACCCAGAATCAAAAGCTTTTCCAGACGATGCTTAGGCGAACGCATTATATCTCCGAAAAAGCTAAATGCACGCTCTTTGTAAATCGTTGATAATCTCTTCTGGATGTTGAGTTCTTGTATTTCGATTCATTCGTTCTCATCACATTTCGAAGGCGTCTATTTTATTATTATAACGATTTTTTATGCACCATGTTCCCGCGCCATATAAAAATATAGAGAACACCAGTGCTCTGACTAATCGTATCCCAGGCATACTCCATCAAAAAACAATGGTGTTACATTTTTTTGAGTCAGATCACATGCATTGACTCGCAGCGTGTTGAAGCTAACCTATGACTATAGTTACTGCTTACGTTGGCAAACCGTATGTTTTTATTGTGTAGTTATGCTCCATCCGTTTTGTTATACCGATGATTCTGCCAACGTCAAGGTGGAGAGAGAAAGCTAATAAAGGGTTGTTGTCTGTAGCTACGGTCTCTTTTGTAGGTGTAAAAATATAAAGCAAGTGGTTGTTTGCGTTGTCGTATCTATATTAACTGACCTCCATCCTGTCAGGTTGAAATGTTACTCGAACGTTTATTGACCGTTACCTATTGAATTATATCATAATACCAAACCTTTCAATTTAAAATTCAAGCAATCTAGGAAAAAAATATTGGCCATATCAATTCATCAATAATCGATATAGTCAGTTTATACAAACTCTAAACCTTCGAAGGAAAGCAGTAAAATCCTTACTAATATTATATATGTGAAAGTTTGTAAGAATGGATGGATGAATGGATGGATGGATGGATGGATGTTTGTTACTCTTTCACGTAAAAACTACTGAACGGATCTGGATGAAATTTGGCACACAAATAGATTATGGTCTGGAATAACACATAGGCTACTTTTTGCAGCGATAACCGACATCCACGCGGGCGGAGCTGCGGGCAACACCAAGTCTGTTCATAATTTATCAAATTTAACTATTAAATGATTAGTAACAATTTCTAAGTATACTAATGGATTAACAGATGGTCGAAATGAAATACGTTTGGCGAAGATAATCAATTCTTTTGAATAATTCTTTTAAATAAATTAATTTTCAGGACGCTTAAGTTATCATGCTTAGTTTCGTTTTCAAGTTTGGGATTGATTAAAATATATGTATAATCATGTTTTTTTCATGAGTGATTTTGATTTCTTCAATTTGGTCCTCTTCTTTTAGTTTCTTATTCTTTTATTTGAATAGTTTATTTCTTTGTTAGATAGTAAATGGTTATACACAACATGTAATAAATGTTTGTATTTGGCTACGTTGTAAGCTTTCTGTTATGTAGTTTAATCTTTTGTAACTTCAAGTACCCTTCGAACTTCAGGCAATAAATCATTAATATTGTTAACATTTATTGATCCCATACAACACTAAGTACTTAAATTTAAAAACAAATAATGATCCATTACGTATCATCAGGCGCTAAAAAATAACAAACTAATGTTAATTTGAACGAAAAGCATTTGAAAATGATTTGTGGAGCCGTACTATTAATTAATGCATGTACAGTTAAGTAGTATCTCAAATCTTAATGACTCCCGCACATAAGATGAGAAGGTGTAAGAAAAACACGATGCTACAAGGTGGCCACCTCGTAGATGGAAGGCGCGCCCCAGTTGACGCGGTAATTAATAGAAATATGATGCACCAGGGACGGATTTTGCTGTAAAAATATTCGCAGGCGTATAAAATAATGTTGTCATAATTATAGACCGTTACTTAAATAATATAACTTAACTAATATTATAAATGTGAAAGTTTGTAAGAATGGATGCATGGATGGATGGATGTTTGTTACTCTTTCACGTAACAACTTCTGAACGGATCCGGATGAAATTTGGCACACAGATAGATTATGGTCTGGAATAACACATAGGCTACTTTTTGCAGCGATAACCGATATCCACGCGGGCGGAGCCGCGGGCAACAGCTAGTAAATAATAAATTAAACCTGTTTAAAGATACTGAACCATTTTGAAAAAATAGTGTATATTAAGTAGGTAAACAGTGTATGTAGGTAATAAAGTTATAGTACCTATAATGTTAGGTGAGTAGGTATACTTTATTACATTTATCTACTTACTAAGTTTTTTTTAAATTTTAATTAAATTGTGTAAGACTTAATTGTGCAAAATATTTGCACAATTAAGACTATTAAATATTGGCACGCATCTCACCCACTGTTCACGAATTTACAATAATTTTAACCCTCACTTGAGACCAGTGTGGTAGGTACTGTACAATACACCGAAGGTACACCTTCAAATTTCCACAATTAAAACATTATCGAAATACGTACCACGTATTTGTAAGTAGGTCCTTTGGAAGCACTGCGTATCTCACTTGACTTCTGTCAAAGTATAATGATCACTCTAGACTTCCTACTTAAAGGATGAATGAATGAAGAAGACCTAAAGCTGAAAGGTAGACGTATATTTGATCAAGGCTAGTTATTAGTCTCCCTAGTACTTCACAACGTCTCAAGTGTCAATTCTGTACATTCGTTTCGTACTCTCACAGTATTGTCTAATCAGGAAGTGTGTGTCTTAGTTTTGTTTAGGTTTTGAATTAAGTGAAACAAGAAACTGTAAACACCGTCGACTTTTGTTTTAAAATCTAGTCAAATTTTAAACTACAGCTAAGCACTTATCTCGTACTAGCTGTTGCCCGCGGCTCCGCCCGCGTGGATGTCGGTTATCGCTGCAAAAAGCTAAAGTAGCCTATGTGTTATTCCAGACCATAATCTATCTGTGTGCCAAATTTCATCCAGATCCGTTCAGTAGTTTTTACGTGAAAGAGTGACAAACATCCATCCATCCATCCATTCTTACAAACTTTCACATTTATAATATTAGTAAGGATTTATTTGAATAATTAGAAGTTTGATATATTATGCGCTCAGAGATACAGTTATATTTTCCCGCACTAGAAAAGAAAATCTAAATTGTATTGGAATTTCCACCGTATGAGCTTGCCCATTACTAATAAGTATGCAGGTCATTGCAGGTACTTTCTAAGCGGCTGTAGTATTAACTATTTTAATTATATATGTATAGACTTATAATCCTTACTAATATTATGAATGTGAAAGTTTGTGAGAATGGATGGATGGATGGATGGATGTTTGTTACTCTTTCACGTAAAAACTACTGAATGGATCTGGATGAAATTTGGCACAGAGATAGATTATGGTTTGGAATAACACATAGACTACTTTTTGCAGCAATAACCGACATCCACGCGGGTGGAACCGCGGGCAACAGCTAGTAATAAATATATACACTAATTTAACTTTTGTAATTTTTCTATTATGTTTTTATAAAATCTGTTGAATATTTATATGAAAAAAAAAACCACCGCTACTGCTTACAAAATTAACTAGTATAATTAACTAGTAGCCACGTGCAAAAACAACATTGTTATATAATAATATGTTATTTTATATACTTGATGTAAGTAATAGGTAGGTAATTATGGTGTAACTTCTATCTGATGTGAATTAAACTCAATTAAAATCATTATTTTACAATGTTGCTAATCATTTTCTTCGTATTCAGTAGGTGGGGATCTCAGACTATGTGGATCGATAGAGCTATAAAGTGCGGTCCGACCGTAGATGGTTGACTGATTTCTGAAACATATTGTTACTTTTACGTACATTGGAAAGCCTGAACTGCGGTCGTACTGAATTATCGGTGCTATGTTTATGTTTTGACTATGTTATTTTATACATATACTATTACTGCATCTGTGTTTGACTTCTGTCAATTTAGACATATATTTATACATATTTATAATTAGTTAATTTTAAAAGTATAAAGCAAAGAAAGGATAAGTACTACGTGTTTTGCTTTTTGAAAAATCTGAATCATCGTTTTGTTGAAAAATCATGTCTTTTGCATTGTATCAAGACTGATTAAGTACCTACATGCAATGTTACAAAAAATAATATATTCTTTTGAATAACTGTTTTGATATTGTACCCTTCAAAATAGATTTCTATTTCTATTTTACGCTTACTATTTCAAGTTCCCATGAACCCATTTATATTTATAAGTCTCACTATAAATATCTCCTTCAGTTCAATCATGATATTTAAAAAATATTAACGCATAATCTGACCCTGAATTCGACCCTGGTGATACATGAACATGACACGCCACCGAGACCCGCTGACCCGTTTCCCTTCAACCACCTGCGACCAGTCAATTTACCTTTAAAAAAAATCTCGGGCAAACCTCAGTCCCAAAGAAAAGCAGTCTGTTGACTCAACACACATACATACAGTAAGGGACGCGCGCCCCCATTTCTAACGTCACGGAAAAACTTAGTATACCCTTTTCATACCTTTGCTTTTAAAGTGTATATTGCTGTGAACTTTCAAAAGGTACTTCCTACGTTTTGCAAGGTGATTTTTAGAGGAAGGCTTAGGAATGGTTGAGACCTGAAGCGCAATGTTTACGGTATTCAAATTGCTGTCACACACTGTGCGCTCGGTTAAAGGTCCGATCGCACTTGAGTCGTAAAATATTCTTTTTGTTGGTAACAAATGGATTTCTTGGATGCTTATTGTGAACCATTTGTATTACCTTTTTTTATTAAATGTTACAATGGCAAAAGTTATCTTATGTTCCGATTTGTGAACCCAATGTTGTGAGGTTAAATAATACATATTTTATTAATAAATTTATAACAAATGTGAATCTTTTGCTGACATTTTGGCATTTAATTATTCTCATGGCGAGTATCAGAATTCTACATTTTACAAACGTTTTGTGAATTTTACACTATAATCTATCTATGTGGTAGGTTTCATCCAGATCTGCTAAGCCGTTTTGACGTGAACAAACATCCATTCATCAAAACTTTTATATTTATAATATTAATAAGAACTGGGTCTGAGATAATTAATAATTTTAGCTATTCTAAGTAATCTTTTATTGATCTCAGACGATTGGAGCTCTAAACTTTTAACTATGTCCACATTGGTGCACTTTCAGATTCCACTTACCTATGTCTTCTGTTTTCTATTGGGGTAGGCAGTGATCATAGTATCCCAATTGAACTATTTCAAACAAACCTATTGAACTTCTAAAGTCATCAATTTCTTCATCCATAAACTTCAAGGTAGGAAGTACATGGATTTGGGTAGCTTTTAGCACACGACCTGCTTAAACGTTATTGAAATCTCTACCTTCATTTAGATTTTTTATTGCTTCTCATTACGAGTACCTTATAGTTTTGTCTCAAATTGACAATTGCTTTTGTTATCAACCATTTATTGCTGTCTTTCTTAGACTAGATATGATTGGCCTTTATGTAAATTCTTGTTTAGTGTACTCAATATTTTTTTCCTAATTTTTTGGCCATCAATCCTTCAAACCTTTGATACTACAAATCTTTTTTCAATGCACACAATCCTTATACAATAAATGGTATTAACATTTTCTTTTAAGATGAACATTAGATTGATCCCCTGCTAATGCTTTGAAAACTGTTTTGGTAAGTGTCAAACACTTGCAAACTCGTACATAATGCACGATTGCATCTTAAATATACGTCGGTCCGCGCACAAGTCGCAATGAATAATTCAGTCCAGTCTCAGTATTCAAATGTCGTATATATGGATGCAAAGGGAATCCGATCGGTAACTACTTGGAAATTTGTTTTTGCATAGACAGATTTGCGTGTTGAACTGAAACAAAATGTAGAAGAGTCAAAAGATTATATACAAGTACATGGTACATGTTCGTCAGTAAGCTGCGTGGACAAACACTGGTGCACTTTTAATTTTCTCTCTCATAGTCCGATGATACGGTGACTGGAGTGATATTAAGTGTAGGTCCAGTGGTTTTACGTGCTAACAAGGCATAGGAATGTAAACATCGTCAATTTCAGGCATATAATCGTGAATTTCTTGACAGAACAAACCAATATGTACTTTTGGCCTGACCCTGCAAACAAACCTAGGATCTCATGTGCTACAGTTGCAATCAATGAGGCAATTTATTGAACTGCTTCGTAGCCATTGTTTCTTTTAATGTAAAGTACATTTTAATTAGTTTTTAGTGTCTTTTAACATTCTTAAAATCCACTAGCTAGATACGTACCTACTTTACTGCTACAGAATATTAAAATAATATGTTTTCATATGTACCTATGTACTATTATATGTTTATACTTGTGTTGTAACATGATGCGATAAGCATAAAATACTTAAACTAAAAACTTATTACGGCAAACTAAACTCACGAGGCCTCCAACACAAAAATCAAGGAAAAGTTCGTCGTCGCTGCAAAGAAAAGCAACAACTTTGAACGAATTTTTAGGGGTATTACGTACGTCAAATTTCAAATTAACGTAGGTACATGGTAATAAGGGCAGGCATACCCACTTCACTGGTAATAACGATGTAGGTTAGGAGCCATTGCATGCATTTTATATGAGAGTTTTGTAGACAGCTTCATCGACTGAACATTTATACCTGATGCCGGTGAAAACTTCGCTCGGATTTTTCACTACTGTATTATGTAAATTGCATGCAGGTAACAAGGCAATGTAATAACAGATTTTGCAACTAAGGTTTCGGAGAGAATATTATAAAACGAATCGAAATAGACGTTGCTTGGTAAAAAAAACATTCTTTATTTGAGTTGCGAGAACTGCTGTCTACAGGCAGAGCATATGTAAAACTTACTCCACACATTGGGCCAATGAAGCCAATGATGACCACAGCATACTTAAAGTTAAAATTGGAACTTGTAGTACCGTCACTTTTCGTAAATTGTTCGGTATAATATGGGTTTACTGTGTGGTCACAACAATTTATTGCTGTATATTGGATCAACGTGTAGAGGGAATATAAAATATATATAATAGTGTAGATTAAATCAAACCGCATACCTCTATTAAAACCAAAGATATAGAGACAGATAGCTATAAAAACAAGATCACAGGAGATAATCGCGATTACGTATAACTTGAAAAGGATGAAAAGTATGTGATTTCTAATGCTTAATGACAAATCAGTGCACGCGTTACTTGCGCACATCGGTTATAAACAACAGTAGGCGGATCCATATTTTTTAATAATATATAGATTACCTAGTTACTTGAACATAATATAAAAGCGATAATTGAACAAGACATGGCCTTAATCTTAAGATAATCCCAAACTTTTATTGGGTTTACCATAATCCTATGTAGTTTTAAGTTTTCTTAGTTAAGTTTAGTTGAGCTTAGGTTAAGCCTAAGCTTAGTTTTATCCGATGATTTTGTAAAATATATCGTGTTGCACCCTTGCCTTGGGGAGAACAGTGTGTAGATTCAGAATACTGCTATTGCTAGATTGCAAACAAATCAAGGTAGTAAGAAAGAGTTGGCCTAGTAAGTTCGATCCCAGGTTGTAATGTGGCTTTATGGAATTTTCAGTCATTATCTGTCAATAGATTGTCCACTAACTAAACGATAAAAAGAAGAAAACTAATGCATTGTAACATTTGAAACTCACGAATAAGATAGAAAATTAATCGCTGTAAAGATGTCATGCTATGTCATATTACAGCCGGCAGTGCCAAAAAGGATAAGTACATAAATAAGATGACAAACAAAAAATAAATATTGCCATCCAACGTATCAATGTTGCTAAACACGTAGTTTCATGTATTGTTGATACATTATATTATAACGCCGTCAGATGCAATCATATTTTAATTTTAAATTGTCTTGTTATATGGCTTCTTCTTTTACTGTTTTTAAATCTAGTGAATTCGTTTTATTTACATACATACAGACAATCACGCCTATCTCCCATTGGGGTAGCCAGATACTATGGTACGCCAATGGCTTCGATCCAGATATACTTATTTCGCTTTCTCTACTTTTATCAACTTCTTTATTCATAAACAGTTCTGGGTATTTTGATTTTGGCCCTTTTTAGCACAGAACCTACTTGCTTGACGTATGTCCGCCTATCTTTATCCATTCTCGCACGATATATCTATTCTATTATTTTGCTTTTAAATACATTTGGAATATTATACATTTTATATTATGAATAAATATATAAGTCAAAGATAACCAACTAAAACATGATATCACGTTGAAATCAAAATAATAAACACGAGTATTTCAAATATCGAGTAAAGGTATTACACAATCGGATTGTTAAGTTTGATTTGCTACGTGTTTTTTCACCCTCACAGATACAACCCGAGGTAAATTCAATAGGAGCCACTGTGTACAGGGTAGCGAAACATCCAGATAATACACATAGTAAAAAATCTGAAGATTTGATTTACATACTTTGATTTTTAACATACAAAAGTAAAAACTAGCAAATTAATATTTAAGGCAATACCGTAACACTGAACATCGTAATTGAGAATAAGGAACGCAATACGAACACGTACTTGTAAAATAATAATTATACATCATAATAAATCAATAAACTTTTAAGCTAGGATTCTTCCAGAAAAGAATAAGCATAAGAAAACAACCTTAAAAATTAAATTTACTTTATTGATAAATGTACTTTATCAAACACATTATATGGTAAATTTCGTTATACTATTACTATAATATACTATTCCATCAAAGAGGTGTATGATAATAAAAATAAGGAAATAAGTTGTTAAACTACTCTATGTATAATCCAGTAAAGGTACAAGTAAGAGTGTCGTGATACTATTGTGCAACGTCGCTGTGCAGACTACTAAGTGCTACAAATCCCTCGTCCAATGTCTCGCACCCCACGGCTCAGTCAACCGCCGATACTTATTAAATACAGTCGCCGAACTTCACTTAAAATAAATCAATTTAATAAAATAAATAATAATATGACTTCGTTATGGCAACGTACGCAGTGATTCTTACGTTACTCGTAAATCAAGTAAACACACAAACAAGTGTAACTATATTAAATGAAGGAAACAAAGTAAACAGTTCATCAGAAGATCTAGGATTTACCGCCATTTTGTCAACAAAAATCCAACGAATTCAAACGACATCGGAAGCGGCATCTGCGGCCTCCTCCGGAAACAATCTAAATGTCGTCGACGGTACCCCATCGACGTCCTTAGATGTACCAGAACAGAATTTCCAAGCAATCTCCACAATTTACTCCTTGGAAAACAAGAAATCGAATGATAAAAAACACGATGGCGAAGGAAACGTTGAATCACGAGTAATTTTCGATAAAACAGCGGAGAAATTTTTCGAAAAAGATTTAAGAAACGGTAAAGACAAACAAGTTGTCATTAAACCTGAGCCTCTGGTATGGGACAACTGTTTAGAAACCAATTTTAAAGATAGCCAGGTGAGCCCTGTGGAGACTCAAGGCATACAAAATGATAATTTTGACTATAATTTTCAAAGTAATAGAGAAATAGGTTTGTGGCGAAAAAGAGACGCTGAAAAGTTGAATTTGAATTCGGCTGCTAGGAAAATTTGGTTAGAAAAATATAATAATTTATTGAATGCTAAGTCGGAAGAAAGACGCCAACAGAAGCCAGAATTTACTCCAAGCAAAAAGCCTACTGAGTTGCCTACTACTACTGCCAATATTTCTACCAGTACAGTAGCAACATTACCAAGTACTATTCGCATTATACCAATAACAAGAGAAGTTTTTAGAGAATCAGTAAATGAATCTAAAACTACCCATAAAAATATAGTAACTGAAAGTAACATAGAAGCTAGTTATACAGAGGATTGGTTTGAGGAAAAAGACAGAACTAAAATAAGGTTTGGTGGACTGCCACAAAAAGAAACGTATTTGTTGCCATCGCTGAGACTTGAGGAAGGATTTCACCCTTTTGGATTTATGTCGGAGTTTTTTTATCTGATATACCCGTTTGATTTTCCAGTTGGTAAGCAAACATTATATACAAAAATTCACTTCGATAATACCTACTCATGAGCGCTATAAATAGCTTTTATACTTTTATTTGCACTATTGACGGTCTAAAGGCTTCTCCAAAATAATAAGTCTGTAATATAATATTTATTTATTGTTAATTCAATTAATTATTAGGCAGCCCTATACACTTATATTCACTGTGTAGCTATGGTCACTCGAACTCCTTAAATATTAACAAACTATGCAATTTAATTTTCAGTGACCATTCTTGAAACCTGAAGGTAGATGTAATATAATGTTAACACAACTGACCTAAATTTCAACATGTTTACACGGTTAACATTACCGGAATTAAGTTTAATAACTCCTTTATTCCTATTTTCTAACAAAACTAACCCTGTAGATAAAACTGTAGCTATATAGATAACAGTTCATAGCGTACTTAGTCCTGTTACAATATCAAAAGGCTTCTCATTCCACTCGTTCACAATGAGGTCACCCGATGATCTTATTACGTGGACTGCTAATCGTATGAACTGAAACAATTTAATGTATGATAAACACTTGGTTTGATTGTTTGTAACTGTCAGGAAAAAAAAATATATTCAGTATTTTTATACCTTAAATTTTCATTTGTACTATTTAAGGTCTTATCAAGGATATTGTATGGGGGAGGTTTACATTTCCGTACTCATTTTTACAGGTATGTTATTCATTTAAATAAGGCTTATTTTGATAGCTATTTTTTATTTTTGCTTTTGAAAAACTTTGTACACTTCATGTATATTATTATATAATTATGATTTTTGTGCAAACCTAATTTTAAAAACATCAGGTATAATAAGTAACATGTAGACAACATATCGCCTTAAACAGGCGATTAAAGTAACTTAACACCTCTACTTACCGAATTTACCCCTATGTATGTTCAGTGAGTTTTAGTAGTTCAAAAGGTAATTTGAAATTTTAGTTAAAATATTTTGTTACTAATCATCGACTTGAACTAAATTGTAACCAAATTAGTTGCTGATTTTACAGGTATCGTTAAATCACAGCGTTCAACTTAATAAGTCATCTGATGAGCCGTTCTCCATTTATATACGTATAGTATATTGATGGAAGCATCTAAAGTGGTTGTTGTTTATAAGAAATTATGTAAGCAACAATTATTGAATAATCCTGACTGTACATGAAGCTGTAACTTATTCCTTACCATAAACTCCGCTCCAATTATCACGAAATATGCACGATACTTACAGCATTATAATGTAAGGGTACCAAATCTCCGACTTACCTGTTACCAGTAAATTTTCATCAAAAAAGACTTTCTAAAATAGCACTTAATTTTATTTCAGTCAATAAAAGTGGAATCAACGTTCCTAGCATTTATCATCGCGTTCGCCTGCATTGCCCTCGTGATACCTGTCTACCTCCTCATCTTGGGAATACTGTCCTTATTTTCAAGGTCCAGATGTGACGATGAAATGGAATCTGGAGCCTTATTTCCTGAAGCAGTGAATTCAGATTGCAATGACAGAGCCCTAGTCGTTGTCACGTTATTTGTCGTACTCATCTGCTGGTTAGTATGATATTAAATCTTGTATTTTCTTAAAGAACTCTCAAAGCCTTTGGTACTTTTCTCTTGTATAATATGGCTTAATTAGGCGGAACAGGTTTTTTTTTATCAAATATTTTCTTTCATGTGAGTAAAACATATTAAGGTGCGTGTAAGTAAAATTTAGACTTTGCAAGAATTATTTGAATTATGCACGAGAACGAATTATTGAAATAATCTAGTGTCTTGGGAAATATTAATTCAAAACTGTAGATTGGCGCAATGTGATAAAAAGACAATAACATGTCATTGAAGATAGTAAAGTTTCCATCTTTTTTATTCCAGTGTTCTTATATCAGGCATGGCTGTGAGTAATGAACAAGCTCGAGCAGCCGCGTCTAATGGACGTAACGTGGTCAGCTGTGCATGCGCTGATATAGCATCTTGGCTGTCGGCCGCTGCTCGAGAGCTGCACCACAGTTTGGTACCACCTGTCGATTTAGTACTGCACGCATATAAACAAGATTTAAAGAGTAAGTTATTTTAACATACATAACTGAAAGTAGATATTAGTTATCAAAGGCATTACTAAGTAGGTAGTATATTATTTTGAAATCAAGTAGTAGTAAAAGCTTTTTCTTGAGCATGTGAGACTTGTAAATAAATTTAATATACCCACACATCTAATAGGTTTAACAGATCAAACAAGATAAATAGCGATGGTATAATTATAAAAGCAATTTTACTAATTATAAGGCTTATGGTATTTGTATCTCTTTTATAAGGAATCTTCTACATAATATTGAACAAAATTTAGAGCTATCAAAGTCTATTTTATTTATTATTACACCTATGTAAT
The DNA here is from genome assembly GCA_947095525.1 of Trisateles emortualis. Classification (NCBI taxonomy): domain Eukaryota; kingdom Metazoa; phylum Arthropoda; class Insecta; order Lepidoptera; family Erebidae; genus Trisateles; species Trisateles emortualis. Next base: position 7,855,922 of record OX352740.1, on the reverse strand, counting down.
GAGCCTTGTTTCGATGTCTCTGTTCCAAATTCAATACTCAATCTTATTTTTTCATGGTCTCTCTGATTTATATGAGCTCATTCTACAAAGCGTCAGGGACTCAAAACACCTGAACATATTTATCCCTCAGAACGTAAAATTGGTAAGATTTACGATTATCAATTTGCAAAAGTAGCCTAACAATATTACCCAAATGAAATATTGATCTAGAAATTTAATCTTAAACCTATTGTTTTAGTTAGTTTTATTAATATTTAATACAAAAATATTTTTCTGACTCAAAACTACATAGATACATTGTTAATTTGATTTTAAGAGTGAGTTTTGACTATAATGTATTTATCATCTATAATGTATGCTTTAAATATTTGGAGTACTTTTCTAATAAATGTAGTAAAAACTAAATTAAAATATAGAGGGCAAAACATATAACTGTTTTGAACAAAACTAACTTAACATTAATGCTGATAATATATTTTTTTATATTTCTATTAATTTCAGACGTTGAGACATTGCTAGGTGAACCTATTCAACAGGCAATATCGTCTGAAAGTGGAATTGACTTAGTATTTGACTCTTTGGCAGACATTATTACAGGTATGCATACTGATATTACATAAAATATCTCTTACATTTCAATATTAAATAGTGTTACTGATACAAAAGAATTGATCATAATATTTCGTCAGAACATGACGTGAAGAGTATTTACAAAATCCAGTCCCATCAAATTTGAATAAAAATAGGATGACGAAAGTGTAATGTTGAAATGAATGGCTTCTATTTTTTATCTCTTATTTATTATTCATAAGCGTAATATTTTTGCATATATTTTTGCTTACGTTTCACCGAGTAGTATTTAATTGTATCTAAGAATAATTTTTTTTTGTACTTTACTGATTTTTAAAAATATTTCGTGTACAATAAAGGATTATCTGTCCATTACAGAAAGTGAAGACTTGTCATTAAAAATATCTTCACTTAGAGATATAAGTGTTAGAGCTGGAGCTTTAGCGTCTGCAGCGTCCGATAGAATCAGGGACTTGGCTCGTCAACTAGAGAATTTAAAAAAACATTGCACTTTGAAAGATACGCCCCTTTGCGATACCATCAATACACATTCATTGGAATTAAAAATGAAGTTTGATTTGGTAAATATACTCTTTTTTTATACTACCAAAGAGGCAAACAAGCATACGGTCCGCCTGGTGGTAAGCAGTTACCGTAGCCTATGGACGCTTGCAACACCAAGGGTATCACTTGCGCGTGCCCCTTTAGAAACCTTATAACCCCTTTTTTGAAGAACCCGGGAAAGAATTTCGGGAAAATCTCGGCAGGGACATTTCATTCCACAAATAAGTTTCCAAAATACTCTTTCTAGATTTGAACCACTAAGCTAGATATGCAATATATTGTTTAATTTAACATTTTTGTAGGCATGAGGTGTGCGCTACGTGAAGCAGGGGGCATGGTTTATACCATATTTTTTTGTTACATCATCATATTTATCTAGTTCTTAAATTATCTTAGTTATTGCAATAAGGAAGACGATTGAAGTAGATTAATAAAATTGTGATAATAATATGTTAGGTGTTCGTTACTATATACAGGTAACTTAAAGCTTACAAAAATTGTGGAAAGACTATAATTCCATAAATATATTATTTATTAATATACTACTAAATTAAATATATCAGAATATAATATATTTTTGTAATACGACTTCTATGCAGAGATTCCGCCTTTGATCTACAATCGTTATCGGCCGGTTTCTATAAAACAATAAACGGGAACTGACATTTGGCAACACGTGGAAAACACCTCTGCCTAGCCTGCTAAAAACACGCATGCATGTTATGTTTTAGATAGTATACCCATAAATTTTGTCCATTACTGAATCATTAACCAAACAAATTTGAGATAACTGATATGTGATGAACAGGTATAAAATAATAAGTACTTTATCTATTTCAGATTCTTCACGAGCAGCAGCTATTAGAACTGCGTAGTCTTGGAGTAGAAAACTTGACTCGAGCGATATCAACGGCACGGCAAGAGTTTAGAACTTTGCCTTCAGCTATAATGGTTCAAACAACTGACGTTAGAGATGGTAACGGTCTTCTATATAGGTCTACTAGCTGTTGCCCGCGGCTCCGCCCGCGTGGATATCGGTTATCACTTTTAAAAGTCTATGTGTTATTCCAGAACATAATCTATCTCTGTGCCAAATTTCATCCAGATCCGTTCAGTAGTTTTGACGTAAAAGAATAACAAACATCCAATCATACTTATATTCGCGTTTATAATATTAGTAGGATTAAGCATTTATCTACATATTTGAAGACTTAGTCAGTTTGAAAGGGTGTTTTTCGCAGTTGGTTGCTCAAATAGGCCTTTGTGTGTGATTGTTGCCAATTGGCTAATTCAACCAACTCAAGTTCCTCTAGAAAGACATCGGGCGGCCTAGGTTGGCGCAAGCTTTCGGTATAGTTCTGAGGGTCCGTTCCCTATTTTCTGCTATGCTCCTTTATTCCATTTGAAGACTTATTCGTAATGCAAACGATTTTTTAGTTTTTTTTTTCAGTCATGTTTCTAATCAGTGCATTTAACTAATATTAGTTGCTTCATCCCTAAAACCATTGATCCATTCCCAACAGCATAATATGCACCTTTATTGGATGATAATGCTAATAAAAACGCTTTCAGATATTCTTCGAGACATAGAAATCCGCCGGCAAGAAGTACATATTTCTGCTAAGATCTTAAGCGATATAGCCCGCCATCTTACATCGGGACTGCACACAATTGCGAGACAATTGGAGTTGGGACTCGAGAGAGTACAGAAATATGAGTTCGGACGTTGGACTCTTATGCTAGGTAAAGTTTGTACTATCTATAACTACTTGTAATCTCTTGAGAACATCGAGAAGGTATCTACTAGTAACGACGATAATGGAAACTATTGTGAATAGGTAGTGTTTAGTAACCCTCTCTTTAATAATTCCTTCAGCAAAGACCATTTGGTAAAATGCTGAAATATTTCTTTAAAATTGTATATTGGTCATTGTTTAACAGCAATTGTTTTGAATGAATATTCAATTAGCTTTTATCACTGACTAATATTAATAATAAGTGATGGTAGCCGAGTGGGAAAGTAACCGACTTGCACGCAAGAGGTGCGAGTTTGATCTCGAATGGCAGGACCCATGTGAATCTTACCTTGTTGAGTTTATGTACTAATCACATGATTCTGGTAACGGTGAAGAAAAACATCGTGAGGAACCCCACATGTCTTAGAACAAATTCTAAAAACATGCCTGAATTACCAACCTGCATTAAGGTTGCTATTATATTATTATTTCGTTTATAATTTTGTCCATATTTTTCCAGCATGCATTGTTACTTTTGGTTTCGTTATGATGCTTATACTAATGGCTATGCTTTGTGGTTGTGGTCATGCCAAGAATCATGGAAGAAGAACTTTAAAAGTGTAAGTTAGTTCTAATATTGCTAGATTCAAAACATTTAACAGCTGTGCCTTTATAGCTATTAAAAATAACCAGAAAACCTGTAAGCATCGTTTGGTAGCAATTGCTGTTAATTGTGTGCTAAACAAGGCCATTATGCTTGGTCTAAAGTTTTCACTATCAAAAAATCTGCTTATTTTAGTCCACCGCTGGATGTAGGTATCTTAATTTGCGTCACATCTTAGTCTACCACTATATAATCATAGAAAATGATTTTATATAATTTACAGATCAGCAGTTTGGTTGTGCATCTCATCGTTTCTACTTTGGAGTATAGTATCAGCCGTTTTTCTTATATCAGGGCACGCCGAGGTATGTTTCATAAAAAAGCGAGAATATCCAAAGTAAATTACACATACGATAATCAAAGGGGAAAAGTCAGCTCGGAAACGCCTTTGTTCCTTGAGTTGTGTAAACGGCTCCCGTTTATATCGCTAAACATTTCTTTGAAGATGTTTTACAGAGCGTTGTGAATAACTTGTACGGAGAACATGTAGCTATGTTATGGGGTACAAACTTCGAACTTCATGTATTATTTATCAAGATTGTTATTTGTTTGTAGATATTTGTGTAGCTTGTGATATCACTTTAATAAGTTTTACCGACATTACGATTTTGACCGATTGGTATCTGGGCATTTATACTATTTGGTTCATATATTTATCATGAAATTATATTGTTAATGTTTAAATTATTTCAGGTTTATGTATGTCATGCGTTATGGGACTCGCCGCAGTATGATACTCTTACAGCGTTACTGGACAAACCATCGCCACTTCTGACTAACAATGAAGGTATCTTTGATGCAATGTTCAGGGAACTTGAAAATGTAACCATTGATGTTTCTGTAAAGGATGTGTTAAGGTAATTATTTTTCCATTAAAAATAACAATTAAGTTCTAGTTTAAACACAATCGCAAAATCACAGATAAATTGAAAGAATGTTGTAAAAGCCAAAGTAAGATCCAGGATAAGGTAAAATTTAAAAAATTGAATAAAGTTAATTAATTAAATAAACTGGCTCCTATGAGCTTTAATATCATGTTTTAAATAACTTAATTAGTATTTAGCTATCTAACCAACCTAATTATATATTCTTGAAACACAGGGACTGTGAAAAAGATCGACCAGCCTACACTGTATTCCAATTAGACAAAATACTGGATGTTAACAAGGAAACCTCTTACTTTGAATGGGAAGAATTGCAGACAGATTTTGAAAAACTAGCATCATCCATAGATGTGGGACTTTTAAAAACAATAACAGTAAATTTCAATAAGCTATTGAACGAAATGCTACTTGTTTCCGATGTTAATTTAGCTAAATACAGGTAAGAAGACATTATTATCTTAGTGAAACACTAATCAAGAAGTACTTTACAAATCCATAAGCTTCTGCTATGAAATATTTTATTGCAAGTCAAAATGACATAGTATGCCGAAAGGATTTGAACTATTTGATGGTACAAAGTTGCCTGGACCAGCAGTAGATAAGAAAAATCGTATATTGAAATATATGTACATTATTAAAATTATTGTTCTAGAATGGACTACAATGTTCCTGTAGTTGGTAAAGACCTGCCGTCTCTTGTGGACCAATTAGAAAATATAGCAGCTCAAGTCACAGACTTGACTACTGCAGGCAGGTTGGAAACTCTAGGTAACAATAACTTACTAATAGCATAAGATAGCCTTTTATCTGGTATATTTCGAATTGTATAATATCATAGATAATAGGCATTTTTTAAAAAGATTTGCAATTTTTAATGTAACTAAGTACTTAGTAACTCATCAAAACAACATTGCTTCAAATTCAACTTCAACAACAGTAGCACATTATATAATTACAATAGTTACAAAAACGAAATTTGATATCAAAGAATCTAAAATGCAGTAATAAAAATGTAAGGTGGTTGTTAAATTTAATTATTTTTATTGTTTATGACAGCTACAAGAACTCAACGGCTATATCTTACAAATATCAAACCTTTGGAGCAATTGAGAGCAGACGTGGTGTTTAAACTAACAGAACTAGAACTTCAACTGTCACCATTTAGAAGGAAATTGAATATTTCACTCAGCCACATTCATACTGCTCAATTTTATATTGATAATCAAGGAGACGTAATTGCTCAAAAGGTAAGTTATAAATAATATACGTTTTTAAAAAAGATTGTATTGTAATGGTAATTCATAACGTACTAAATAAATGAATTGAAAGAACAACAATTGACTTAAGGTAAGTAACGAGCCCAAAAATAATATAAATTATCCCTCAATTACTGACAAATTTAATATCCAAGTTATCGTTTAATAATAACCAACTTTTATAATGTCACACAGCTGGGCACGTGGGTTTTTCTCCTTTGTGAAGAAAGCTGTGAGAAGTAAGACATGTGGATTTCTTCACGATGTTTACCTTCACCGTTAGTAGATCTTAAATCATTTGATTGGGGCGTACAGATTCCACAGAGTGAAATCAACATTGGAATCGCCAGCCGAGAGTCAATCGTCAGCCAGGCTCAAAGTCCAAGCTGTGTTACAAGACAGTTACTTCCTCACTCGGCTACTATCGCTTATTACCTTTTTGAAATAAAGTGGTTCTACCATGTGTGTGTTGACATAAAAATGTTCATAATTTTATTTATTTTTATTTAAAGTTTATGTTTTTATAGCTTAATCCCAGGCACTCTATAATTTTAATTATAGTATTTTGTTGAATAACAATTTTAGTATTTTGTTATTTAACTAATACCATTATGGAGCTTTTGGGAATCAATGTATGGCGAAAAATTGTTTGGAAACGATAAATTTGGAGCTCCTAAGAATAAGCTGTTTTGATTTTACAGAAAGTGTCCATATACATATCACGTTTGATCTCGCATGCGGCTGGATGGCGGACACACGTGCTAATTTCAACAGGAAAGTACGCTGCTCGCTGCCGACCCCTGTACTCAGTATATGCTGCTGCAAGATCTTTGTTGTGTTCTAAATATGTTGCATCCTTGGTAAGGTTCTAAATATGATGCTGCAAAAGATTAAATATTGATTTGTCATCCACATCCACCGTATCATAACATAACGATATGAACTAAACAATTAGATATAATTACTTTCTGCTCTTTCAATTTAATTACTGCTGTGAATATCAGTTCTAAAACATTTATTATATCAGCAGTTTAATTAGTAATACATATGACAAATTAAAATTAATAAATCAAATTACTTACTAAAATCAAAAATATATAATTATATTGACCACAATCGTACCTACCACCCACAGGAAGGTAACGCAATACCTCATGAACCCTTTTAGGTATGTGTACTCTTAAGGAACACCTATCAACAATAAATACATCCAAATATTTTAACCAATACTACTAAATACAGAGAAAAGCTAGGTTGTTTTTCTATCTAGTATCATAGACTTTTAGCACAAAATAAGTGCACAATGACGGACTTAATGCCAGCGGCATTCTCTACCAGTCAACCTTTGAGTGATGTCTGCATCACACAAAGGTTGACTGGTAGAGAATGCCATGCCGCTGGCATTAAGTCCGTCATTGTACACTTATTTTGTGCAAAAAGTTTACAAATAAATAAACCCAGCAGGAACGATATCAACAATCTTGGTCAGACTATACTATAATAAAAACAATTTATAATTTCCAGCATGGTTGGTGGGTATGTGGTTTTTTCCTCGGTATATCATGGTGCACAGCGCTCACACCACTCTGTGTCAAACTTTGGCGTGCATACGGAAGGAAAATTAGAGCACACGAAGCTATGACACTCGCAAACTTGGGCTCTGGGTAAGTTTAGTTATACTCGCAAACATATCGAAAGCTATTTATACTGTTGTGTAAGGCAATGCATATACAAAAGAGCATTTAATGTTACGATGGCTGGTTATGTCGGCAAAGATCGTTGTATGATACAGTTTATATGATATTAATGGCTGGTTCAGTGGATTAAGTGGTTACCTCGTCATTTAGCACTACGCAGCGCGTTATGGGTTCGGTACCCATACGGGATATTTTTTTTAAAGACTAAGTAGGCAAACAAGCATACGGCCCACCTGATGATAAGCAATTGCCGTAGCCTAATGGACGCTTGCAACACTAGGGGTAGCATGTTGTATGATCCTCAAACGGTTGTTCCGTATCTGGGTGTACTTTGTGTGTTTGTAAAGCTCCTGTGACGTAGGGCTTGGCAGGGTTTTTAAAGCGGGAGTTAATCTTTTTAAAAAAACAATCGTTCAATATGTACAGAATAAAACTTTGATTTAAGTTCGTTTATTAATATATGAGCCAAACTCACGACTCAGAGTTTACTTCTGAATGGCAAGCGACATCGTGGCAGATAAAGACGGAAATGGAGGGATGGATTGGACTCATTTATCGAAGACTGGTCCTTAGCGGCTATAGACCTCTGTCTATAGCTGCTAAGGACCATATTGTAATAATAAATATTACTTCTCTCTAGAAGTAATATTTATTATTACAATAATTAATATATCAGTTGATTTTTAGGCAACAAGAAACTCCTACAACAGCTTTGTGTGACGGTAGCAATTGGAATACACCTGGGTAAGTTTGAAAACAAATTAAAACCCCGTTAGTTAAACATACAATCAGAATTAAAAGAGATAAGGCAAGCGAACAAGCCTGACTGGGGAAGTACCGCCACCTTACAAGTGACCACAGCCAAATAACTACACACAGCGCGGCTGTCTTAGATAAAAACCCAGTAACGGTCATTTTTTCATATTTTTTTTGCATATTTTGATTTTTAAAGTATGTTTCACCAAATTGTGAAAACACCAGCTTTAATGTCTTATAAACCAAGTAAGTGTTCTATATATCCTTCATAAACAATTTAACAAAAACCTAGTAGTAAAGTTAGTAAGGGGCATAAAACATGCATTTTATATTATTTTCCAAAAAAATCTCGTAATATGTATTCAATAGTTAGTATTCCTTTCAGTAAATATCAATTTTGCAGTTTAACACATACTTCTGTGAGACTACTCCGATTTATGTTTTTGCGCTCTCCTGTAAAAAATTTTAAAAAGCACTTACTGTGTTTTGATCTAGGACAGCCGAGCGGTGTGTAATTATTTGGCCGAGAATTGTAGCAAAAGATGTGAATGTATACCCAACTTTTTTACAATTTTATTACTATTTCAATGTAATAATATTTCAATATGAGACTGACATAATAATATCACTAGCTACAAGCTTTCATAAATTAAATATGTGTTGCATGCATGCATATTTAATTTATGAAACCTGTCAATCATGCAATCAAATCTGTCAATTTTAAATTATGCAGTGTTGCGTTATTAGTTGTTAATATGACGCAAGCTTTATCAGAAGTTAGCCCGAGGGTAATTTATAAATAAGTACTTCTTTCTGTTTTTATTTTGCAGCCCACCAGCGCCTCCGCCAAGGAGTGACAGTTGGTGAAACAGTTGATAACAAACGAGGACTGAAGGATTCATAAAAAATCTTTATCAGCACAAATTCTATCGCTCGTTATAAAGTTTGGAGCTTTTTCCTTCAAGAGTCCATCTTTTGTAATTAAAATCACTTTAGCGTTATATTTTCAAGAATTAACCATAATTTACTTAAGTTTATAGAAACTAGGTATAAGTCATTAAAATACTTCTATTATGCTTATTTTGTTATTTACAAAGTAGAGTGAAAATAATCGTATCTATTACTCGAATAATATAGTTTAATATTATTGTATTTAACTATTGTCAAACTACTGAAATAATAATGTATGCTATTTAAGTTACGCAAAGCAATTTTCGTATTATATTATTTTATTAAAGTCATTAATATAGAAACGTGTCAAACAATTAGTATTTTTTTATTTAACTAAGTGAAAAACTAAAATGACTTTACTCGTATATTTAATAAAATTCTACTAGCCGCCTACTGCGGCGTTGCAGGGGTGGTATTAATATCGGGTCCTGTAATGTGTTGTCAATAGCATTATTATGCCAATCACAAATAACGTGGCTTTCATTTGGTAAAATTTTTTTCAAAATAGGTTCAGTAGATCCAGAGAGTACAACGTCACAGAGTCACAAACTTTACCTTTTGATAATAAAGTATAGATATCGAGAACTAATACTAGAGTAATAGAGGAAATATGAAAATGTTAAGAATAAATAAGTATTCATTTGTAATCTAAATTAATAAAAATACTTTTTAGCAAGTTTGAGTCAAAGAACAGAATATTAAAGGTAATATTAATACATAGTTTTAATAATAAATGTTATCAAGTAATTGTATGGAATAAATCCAAAATTCTGCAATATATTGTGTATGTGGCCATATTTTATAAATAACAACAATCTTTATACTTAATTATTGTATTGTTTTTTCTTATATAGGTAACATTATTCTTATTTCTATACTTATGTTTAAATATTATTCTTATCAAGCAACATTCAACAACGACTAGTAGGTTAAAGGCAAAATGTTATTTGCCTTCTCAAAAAATATCAAGCATACAACCAGTTATAACAAATCAAACTTACAGATACAAAACAAACAAACAAAATTATTATTCCATTGCGTGGTAAACGTAGTTTAAGACCCCCTTATTTAGGCTAGGCAGAGCGACGATCTCCGTAAAGAGTCTTCAAGCAGCTGGATGTGAAAAATCAAACATCGTGCTAAGTATAATACATTTGGCGAGGCTTATTTCCAGCAATAGATAGCAATAGGCTGATGAAGATAGTTATAAAACGATTACTATGCTAACTTAATCAATAAACAATTCATCTTTAGGAACGACTTGAAAGAACTTCTTTATAGTGCTAAAAACTAAGGAAATAAGCCTATCAACTAAAGGCTCGCCGAATTCCTCAGCTATTTGCTTCCAGTTTTGATTCAGGAATTGTAGAACAGCTTCACCTAAAATAATAATTACATGTTTAATTTACGTTATCAAAAAATAACACTGAAAGTCTTAGGAATCGATGACGCTCGATTTGGCCCGAGTTTCTTGCCAATTCTTCTCGAGGCCCAACCCTAGTCAGCGAATTGGCCGTAGGTAAAAGTATGCTGGCATTTGTTTTTATGACGTTCATAAGTATCATGTATTTGATCTAAATGAATAAATGAGTTTGACTTTGACTTTGCTCTTAACGCTTATTGCAATGTTATTTCACTGGATAAAAACACTTTTGACGTAATTAATACACTAGTAATGAATCAGGTTATTGACTAACGATTCATCATAATTTTAACTCATGAATCTAGATTCATGAGTTAAAATTATGATGAATCTCATTTATATTAATTATAAGTAATTATAAGTTTATAAATTAGTAATAAGTTTATAAATATAGTGTTTTGATTCTAAAATCAAAACACTATATAATTTATAAACTTATAATTAATATCAGACTGTGCCTCAGGGAATAGTAACTAAATAATAAAAGTTGTCTGATCCGGGTTTTGAAAGCACGTACCTACTGGTATCGTGTATAGCTGCAAATTATTTAATTAAATGATGATGACTAGCTACCTATGCAAAATGGAATCAACAAATTGAATCATAATCAAATTTTACTTACTTAATTCAGGGCTTCCATTGAACAAGTTCGTAAGATTGAACGTAACTTTGTCTCCATATGAAAATTTAGTCTTAAAATCTTTTACTTCATAGTAAACTACTCCATCACGAACTTTGTCTTCGAACTTAATTTTGGCTTGAATTGAAGCGTTTTCTGTAAAATAAAATATTATTTAATTAAAAACTTTTCCAAGGTCGTCCACATGAATGTTTAAAGGCCTGTTTGTTTCAACTCGTTTAGTTATTGGTTAATTAAGTGTCGATCAATGTTGATCGATTAAATAAATTGTTGATCGCAAATATATTTCTAACTAAATAGTTATATCCAAATGAAGTCCAAGGCCTAGCTTAATTTGCGATCCATCATATTTTTGAATAAAGATTTTGATGCAAAAACCTTGCAAATTTAACGATTCTTACAGCTATGAAACCGCCAGATTTACCTCATGCATATACTTGAAACTGCTTCCTTTTGGTTTTACAAATAAGATTGTCACGTGCCATCAAACCATCCTAATTGACACGGTTAATTCTCATCCACCTCCTCAACACCACAACATAATTATTTAGCTTATTAAAAGACAAAAGCTTAAAAGTTATTACTCACTTATCTTAACTTTGGCATTTCCGTCACCGTTGATGGAAACTATTAATATTCTGCCGTACGCTTTGTATAATCCCTTGATAGTTAAATCGCAACGTATTTTTATATCACTTTCTCCATTTACAAATCTGAAAACATACAAATTATTATATTATGCATTATATTTCGTTATATGCACGGGAGATATTATATGTATAGCACAAAAAAGTCTCTCCCTATTCCTTAATTTTTCTCTCATTTTCATAGTCTTGCTTTGGGTGATATCTGAGGCATGAGGTGGAAACACTGCTAATTTCGAAACATTGGGCATCTGTTGAGAATTTTTTGACCTGACCTGGGAATCGAACCCGGGATCTCAAGATAAGCAATTGCACTCAACGACCTCTAGACTAGACTAATGAGGCTGTCCCAAGTGTAGTTCGTATAATTTCAGGATAAAGTTAAATCTAGCTAAAATTCAATCAAGTCAAGGAATTGAGCAACAAAACATTGAAATTTGCAATACCTACTGTGGTATTACGAACATTATGATTCAATAGACTCTCAAATTTATTCAATATGATTGGGATATACTTTATTTCATAACTAACGATTTGTAATGGGTGGCATAATAATTATACTTGTATTGCCTGTGGACGAAATTCGAATATGACATGATTACGATATGACCAATTAGACATGGCTCCATTTGAAACTTTTAATCTGTTATATTTTGCAACATTTTTATTTATATCTATGGCAGTAACATTTAACTGCCTCGTTTGTCTAGTGGTCATTGAGTGTGATTGCTATAAGGTCCCGGGTTTGAATCCCGGGTCGAGGTAAAAATAGTTTATTTTATTTTAATTTATACTTCTTAGATTGTGAAACAAGCCAGGCCGTATGCCTGGCCTTTCTTGTTCAAAAAATCACAAGACATCCCCTCAGTTTCGAGATTTGCAATATTTACACCCCTGTCTCCGGTCGTTTTGGATTGCCGTCCCATCGGTCTTGTATTTCTTATTAGTGCACTTGTATTTGTACTGTAATATCTCCCACGCAGAAGGCTAGACGTAGTAGTTTATTTCTCTATTGTTTTGTTTGCTGATGAATGAAAGATGATTTTGTCGGAATTCATCAGGTTTTGTGAGATGACAGAGTGAAAGGTTTGTGTCATTCCGATTATAAATGAATAAATTAGCCCTTTTTATCTATACTCATTAAATAAAGCTAGAGTTTGTTTGTTTCCTTTGTAAGAATGTATAAATCTCTAAAACTACCAGTCGGATTTAGAACATATTTTTTGCAATTGATAACCCATTTCTTGAGAAAGTTTATATACCATATGTAATAAGACCCAAAGGACATGGCAATACCAGTAAACGAGACACGTGACGATGAAAAAGCCACAGATAATTGCTGGTAAGATTAATATTTAAATAACAATACTATAGGTTTCGATATACACGTTATTTGAAGGATTGATATAGGTACCCAAAGCTAATATTTACAGAAGTAAGGTAGTAGGTATAATAATAATATTAAATTAATATTCAAAGAATGTTATGAGTACTCAAAGGTTTATTTGATTAAACATGGAACTATGTTTGTACATTGGATGTCCACAATTATATAACACCTTCTGAGTAATTCGCCAACTAGAAAAATATACCTACGTACGTTTCTAGAAAACATACCTTAAATATTTGCCGCCTTGTTATGTTACTATCCGACTGAAGATCGTACTCCAGGATCTCTTATAAAATAAATCATGGCCACGCGCGGGCCCTTATTTCAAAAGAGACCGACTATCTACGCGGCAGGGAAAATAGTGCACAAATGTGTGAGCAAACACAGGTACTCACACTTTTTTCCCTTACTCTCATATTCCGATGGGACGGCTATGCGACATGACCGGGGAGACAAGGCATGGGATCAACGTGCTTTCATTCCATCATTCATCGAACAAAACTTTTTGATCTACTCTTGACGACCACTAGTTGAACGAAGCTCAAGCTCTTTGAGTTTGAGTTTATATCGTAAACTTATCTTAAATCTGATACTTCTGCTCTCTATTCTTTTCGATTTGACTGCCGTTAATACCACTTGTGTAGAGAAGCAGGGGCTTTACATAATAATCATTCTCAAATAAGATCACAGTTCAACCTCTAGTGGTTCGCCCTGAACTGATATCGCGACCCACCCATGACTCATTTGGCTCATGTTCGAAATTAAAAATATTTTTGTTTCATTATTAAATTTCACGACCTTCCGATCAACAACAATGAGTTATCATTGAACAAACATTTATGCATACATACAAATGCCGGATTATTCCAGTAGACATGATTTTTTTAAACGTTTAAGTTAATTAAAAATGTATTTAAAAGAAGTACCACGGAGGCACCATCCTAGCGAGCAAGCCTGACTGGAGAAAGACCTCTACTTTACTGAAGACCACTACCAAATAACTACAAACAGTGGTGTAGTTAAGTTCCTGTGTGTGAGTTCAAGCCTACAGTTAGGGAAGCGTTTTGAAAGAAACGTTATCCTATCTCAGGTATACTACATCTTAAAGCCCTGTATGTTAAAAAGAAATGGGTCGGCAACACTCAAGTAAAACCTTTGGGATTACAAACGTCCATAGGCTACGGTAACTGCTTAACATCAAGCAATCCATAAGCTTGTATGCCACATAAGTAATCAAAAAAAGTATATATACTCACGTTGCTGAATCAATGTTACATTTCCTCAGTCCAGTCATACTTCCATTATTAAATTCCACTTTAAATCCACCAGGAAGATCCAAGGCAACTTGATCTTCCCTTAAAGGGTCAATAGGCGATATTCCTAATTCAGGTATACCCTTCGAGAATAATGGAAGCACATCTTGCATTGTCTTCTTTAGGCAAGCTGAGTCTAGTCCAGGACATGGTGTTATGTAGGAAGCTGTGGAAATACATAAAATTAATATAATATCAATTATTCTGAAATTATCAAGAAAGGAGTTATAAGGTTTTTAAAGGGTCGGCAACGCGTGAGTGACACCCCTGGTGTTGCAAACGTCCATAGGCTACGGTAACTGCTTACCATCAGGCGGGCCGTATGCTTGTTTGTCACCTTGGCAGTATAAAAAAAAAAATCTAAAGGAAGAACAGGTAGTGGTAGTCAATAAGGAAAGTAACCAACTTGAAACACTTGAGAATTGAATTTGATTCTAAATGGTTATATCAATGAGAATTTCGCTTTGTGGAAAATACGTAGATTCTAATCAAGTGATAACGGTGAATAAAAAGAAGGTAACTAAATTTAGTAAGGAAACCGACATATTATATCTTAAAAGAAATTCTAAAAGCATGACTGATTCATCAATCCTTGTTGAGCATAATATAAACACTATCAGCTTGGCAAGAGAAACCTCTCGTCCAGCAGTAGAACATTATTATATTAACACTTTTAACATTTGAAGAATATAAAAATTTAAACAGAACATTAAAAGGTACTATAATTCCATCTATAACTATGAAGTTAAAATCAAATAAAAAATGAAAAGGAAAGTTTATTATTAAAAGAAGACAGCCTAAAATTACATCATATATATAGGCTTTATATAATGTCGACTATAATTGATTCTATTTATTACATCACAATGATGACAAAATAATTACGGTTATTGATATAATTATGAAATACTACTCACGCGCTGATTTCGCTGAACAGCTACTTATAAATAAAATTACAACACAGTACGAGGTGATCAACTTGAATATTTTCTCATTCATTTTTATCGAAGGAACTTGCCCAAAGTCGTTTACTACTGATAGACTCTTGATTTACACTGATCAATACACGGAAGGTGCACAAGTGTTAAATCTGTCCGCGGCTCAATTGTTAATGCCGCGGATAGCACCAAATCTCGTATAACCGGTCGAATGGATGGATAATTTTATGTGTCGAAAAAAAAATATAGCGAAGTTTTTGATTAACAATACATATACAAAAATAGAACAAAATGTTCTATTTATGTAGCTGTTGAGAAACTATTATTAAATTCACGTTAAAACGTTTTTATAAGAAATAATATTGTTGTTTTTAAGTAATATATTATTTCTTATTAAGTATCTAAAATTATAAGTGTTTCTTTAATTTTTAAATATAAAGCTTAGTTGGTACAAAGCTTTAAATTAATTTAAACAAAAAGAGATGTTAAGTTATGTTTTTCAGAAAGGTTTTTTAAATGACGTAAGTGGGCATTAGGAAGGGATTTTTGGAAATTTTACCCCAAGAGGTTAAAATTAACTGAACGTCTGTATTAAAGTCCCGTCAATTTTAAAGTGACAAGCTTAAAATAAAAAATAATTCGAATACAGAGATTCTGAAATGTGGATTGGCTAAATGATGAATTATTTGTGTTTCTATCTACAGTTTTATACGTGAAGTAAACTAGCGGCCCACCCTGGCTTCGCAAGGGTTTTTAATTTTATTTTAGGTGCTAAATTTCAAATTTGTTGGAGTCAATCAGCGAGACAGTCAGGACAAGCAATTAAACATGTATAGTCAAAGTCAAATTCATTTATTCATTTAAATCAAATACATGATACTTATGAACGTCATAAAAACAAATGCCAGCATATTTTTTTCCTACGGCCAATTCGCTGACTAGGGCTGGGCTTCGAGAAGAATTGGCAAGAAACTCGAGCCACTCTTTTTAATCGCCAGATAAATATATATTATAAAATATAGATCAAATATCTATACATATATAATTCCCTGTCACAGATATACATATGTCACAGATAATTGAATCTATATTTTTTTATCTGTTTTATATATGGCGGTATGAACTCAAGGAATGGATCTCAGTGGCACTAAATAGAGAGCTGTAAAAGGAGAATAGGAAATCTTTTTTACTCTTCTCCAGTGGGACAAAACGAGCTCATATCAAATATTCGTAAAAAAAACTAATATTAGACACTCAAAACAAAGTTTAAAATAAAAACAGAAAATAAAACTACATAAACATTTTAGCACGTAAAATCCTACGTCATTCATATAGACATTATGTCTCAATGTTCACAGATAAGACATTGACATTTTAAAAGGATCGTTTCCTGCAACACGATAGCTCTTGGACGCTCAACTTCTAACAAAGGCGATAATGCGTCGTCTAACAATACCGCTTTTCAATATTTACTTTCTCAATACACTTATTATGGCAATCGATATTAAAAGCATTTTATTAGTACGTTGTAAAACTTCCACATCTACTTAAATGACTTTTCCAAATTTAATAAGCACGACTCTGACAAACTGTAGTCGGGTTCTGGGAAGAATTTTTAGATAGCAAACCAATACTGTCTGGCTCAAAAAGGTTACTTAGCGTGCTTCGAAAATAATATCTGTCTGTTGGTCTCGGCTGTCATAAACACCTATAATAATCGGTTGAAGAATTAGCACTCTATAGGTGACTTTAATAACTCACCAGGTTTGCTGCCACCAACTATATTTTTTATATCTTGAATCGGCTAAAACTTTACGAAAAACTTTATTGTCTTTAATATTACTATAGTGTGTGTAGAAGTCCAAGGAAGTATACAAAAAAAAAAATTGTACCAGCAAAGTCGTCAAACAAATATACCGACTGCCTAATGGTAATCGGTATAAACGGTAAGCGTAGCTAAGAGATATTTCACCCTCGCACAGGTACTCCACCCTAATTAAAAACTTTCATTTTGTTGATTAGAAGAGAATCAAGCAAATATCTGGATATATCTTACTCCAAGAACTCGAGGTAATTGTAACTTAATCTCTTCATTTAGATTTCAGCATTCAGACGTCTCGTATGTTTATGCTTCAACTAAATACCTAATTACTGGTATCTACGTTGGTTGGCATGAGTTAAAATTTAGTCTTAATTCTTAATTGTATACACAAGAGAACTTTACAATATGCTTAAAAATATAATGTACAAAGGCAAGATTAACTTATTATAATGAGTTTTCTACCAGCAAACCTTAATGTGGTGGGTATATAAATTTTGTTGCTATGTGATTTTGTTTTGGCTGTTATGTTAAACAGGTACTCTGCTAAATACGCAAAAATGTTTGTATGTAATGATTTATGATTTGGTTCGTTAATTGTTTTATTCTAATGAGATGCAATTATAGTGTCGACAATCCTAAAGTTATTAACCTCAATGCTATTCACGCAACATGTGCTCCACTGCCCATACTATCGCAAATTTTGTAACAGCTTACGCGTCAAATAGAGTGGCATAATAATATTATGTTTCTTCAGTTCTTTTCTTGTGACCCTATCTATTTCTGTTGTCAGCAAAACAGGTTTGTAAATTGGCTATTTCGCGCGCCGTTTGTTGGTATTTTTAACCAACTTCACAAAAAATGAATTTATCAATTCGTGTGTATAATGGACATGAGATGCACCGTGGTTGTAAATGATCAGATTTTTAAAAATTGCGTCTTTAACGTGTTTCTGCTATTGCTTAGCTTATTTAAAATCGGTTTTATTTTTGTTTAAATTATTTATTACATTCATCAATGTGTTAGTTTTGATTCTATCGTATTATATAAATATATTAAGTTCAGGTTTAAATTCAGAGAAAATAAAGCTAATTTTTGCCCCACGTCTGTCATGTTCTTGGATCCAAATTATGTATTAGTTTAGCTGTTTAGCTATAAAAAATAATCAAATAAACAGATTTATACGGAGAGTTTCAACCATTTATAATAATCGAATAGATTATCAACTCTTAGCATTAATATAAAATATTAGAGAACTTTTTGGTTTGTTTTTGAGTAAGTATAATATCGGATCCATTAAACAACGATTACGCCTGGAATTCTCTTTTCTCATCTACGCAAGAGCACATTTTTCTTGCTGACAAAACACATTGGTCAATCTTAATTACGTAAGCACTTTGGCGTAGATTGTGTTTGTATTTTATGTCCTTTGAATAATATTTGGAAAAATGATGTCATAATAACCAACGGGTATTTTGTGATTTTGAAATAGTATTCGCATGTTTCTTACTAGGTTTCTTCTCGTCGTAGTATTTACTATATGAAGCTATTTACTAACTTGAGATCCTAATATAATATGTATAAGAGCTAGTTATTTTTTAACTTTGCCTTATTAAATTCATCCTGTTTTTTAATGACAGCGAGACTGAGCAGTGTTTTACCTCTCTATATAAGAGAGGTAGATACCCGCATTAGCAAGAAAGCCTGACTGGTGACCTCCACCTTACAGAAGACCACAACCAAATAACTACACATAGTAGTTCTGTTCCTGTCTGTGAGTACAGGTCTTCAGCGCTCATTTAGGAAAGCGTTTTGAAAGAAACGTATACGTAGTAACGTTTCTATCCCAGGGATATTTAATCTGAAAACCTAGGTGTAATAAAATGGATCGTTAACACGCATGTGATACCTCTGGTATTGCATGCGTCCATAGTCTACGGCTACTGCTTTACATCAAGCGCCGTATGCTTGTTTGCCACTCAAGTAGTTTATAAAAAAAACAAAGCAAAGATCCTACTGTGTAGTTAGTTGTCTCTCTCTCTCTTGTGGAGTAGTTGTCTTTCATTTGATTTCGTATATTATATATGCAGTATTTGTTTTGTGATATTGAAGAAGTATACAAATATTTTATTGATGATGAGACTCTTCAATCATATGTGCTACTTGAAATTACACATGCCTACAAAAACTATGTTAAGTTTTAACGCCAAGTCAATTTATTATAACCAAAATTATCCTATCATTAGGAAGTAATTTTGATTTGTGTTTATACACGACTTGAGAGTCGCTATTTTTAGAACCATCTTATTAATCTTGAAGCATACCTCGAAACAGTAAACTTCCCTGCAATTAATACTCAAGTTTATCAAAGTTAAATTAAACATCAGACTTAAGCGTCTTCAATCAAATGTATACAGGCAAATCTATAATTAATTTCAAATGCGGTTCACTTTTTTTAATGTATAATAATATTGAAACTAAATATTTAAACGTGTTGATTTTCGGCTCGACTAAAACAAAAAGCGAAGACTTTAGGTATGGTATTTCCTCATTCTCTCTCCCTCCTTCTTCCTTTCACAATCTAAATATTTTTTACATTTGCAGGCACTTTCTTCTTCTTTGTATCGTTTAGTTAGTGGCCAACCTAGTGACAGAGTTATTTAGATCGCTCATTTTTAGGCCTTTGTCGTGATCGGTCTGTGACGACTGTCGGGGTTAACTTTTAACATGCCTTCCGAAGCACAGAGACGCTTAGATGAAATACCACTATGCGATTACCTATCTACAAAGTTACCGCGCCTTTGGCACCTTAACCCGCTGATCGTCTACTGAACAGCGAGTGCTGGCTATGAACGCCTGTGGAAAATATTAATTATTAGTATTAAGAAGACAAGTTACTAAACATTCATGAGCCACGGACTGTAGTAACCAAGCAGCTTATTTACGAGTAAGTCTCGTACAAGGCTATCCACTAAACAGTAAACATACAAAATCAGATTGCAATATTTTTACATAATAAATATGTTTATTATTGATAAACATAATATTTACAAATATTAAAATACAATTCCGTATCCTGTGAATATAATTATAATAATTTAAGGTAGCTTGCTGGTCGAAATTCGACAGTAGGTTATTATTTTCTGCAGTTCTTCTCCGTATGACTTTCAATGGCTAAGAGCCCGTTCACCCCTCAAGTTTCTCCCCTTCAAAATATGTAGTGCCCGTTCACCCCGTGAACTGGCACCGGTATCCGTTGTTCCCTTACTGCAAGTACGTAAAAAGTATGTACAGTCCACGGAAAAAAAAATGAAATTTTAAAGGCTGCACTAATAAGACATTTGAATATAATTTTTTGGCATTAAAATAAAAAAGAAACAAGTATAGTTATGTACTTAGGTTTATTTAAATATTTCAAAAAAGGTTTACCTACATTTATTAAAACCAACGCCTAGTCTAAGAATTCTTAGCTTCACTTAGAAGTTTTAACTTTTTTATTGTTAATTTGTTTTAAAAGCTAACATTACCTTTTTTTTAATTAGCTGTAAATTAAATGTTATTGATAAATATTTGGAATATATAGAGATAGTTGGAATAATCCAAAATGTATTTAATTATTTTGCGAACTGTACTTTTTTGCTTCTCAAATAGTGATGATACGAGTAAGTGGTGAACGGACACTCCAAAAAATATTAAAATATTATTTTCTCGATTCTCCCTTTGAACAAGGGTGAACGGGCTCGTCAACGCGGGGAGAATACATAATTTTTTATTCAAGGGGAAAATCTTGAGGGGTGAACCGGCTCTGAGCCTTTCAATTATGCCAAATCTCATACCTCTCAATGGGCGTAATATGGGCATAAAAGGCGTACCTACAAGCCTATTCATTCGCGTATATAGATAAATAGATAACTAGTCACCGCCGGCGGCTCCACCTACAATCACACCAAATTTTATTGATTATATTGACTGCACGGTTGGTTCAGTGGCTTAAGTGGTTACCTCGCCATTTACTACCTGCGCGGCGTGTTGTGGGTTCGATCCCAACACGGGACAAACATTTGTGTGATCCAGAAATGGTTGTCCGGAGTCTGGGTGTACTTTGTGTCCGTTAATTGTATGTTTGTTAAGTCCCCCGTGGCACAGGGCTGTGCCCTAGTGCGGGAGTTGTCTTTTAAAAATAAATAATAAATTAACAATACCAGGGTTTTGAGATTTTTTGTTTATATTATTTGGTTGACAAACAAGCAGATGCTAAGTAGTTACCGTAGCTTATGGACGCTTGCAATACCAGAGGTGATACCTCTGGTATTGCAAGCGTCATTGCGTGTTGCCAACCCATTTTTTACACAAGGCCATTAAGATGGCAGTATTCCTGGGATAGGAACACGATTCTTCAAAAACGCATCCCTAAAGGAACGCCGATAACCTGTACTCACTCACAAGAACACAACTACACGCTGTGTGTAGTTATTTGGCTGTCTTCTGTAAGGTGGATCCTATCCCACCACGTATTCAATTGTATGGTCCCCTACCTCTCTTAAAATGATATGCCGTTTGCTTCTAACAACTTATCAACATCACTTCATCAATAATCAAATTGCATGCTTTTTCATCAATTGCTGAAGGCTGCATGTGATTTCCTTGTATATTGATGACTTTGATCTTTGCACGTACTTCCTCGTTCTATTCGTTTTTATTTTTAGGCATTTTGTTTATAAAAACGATATATTTTATACTTCTTATCCTATTTAATATTATTTTGTGAGAATTGATGGATGTATGTATAGATGTTTGTTACCCTATCACGTAAAAACTACTGAACGGATCTGGTTGAAATTTAACATAGAGATAGATATAGTCTATAGTAATAGCGAATAGCTACTTTTATTACGATAACCGACATCCACGCGGGCGGAGCCGTGGGCAACAGCTAGTGTTCTATAAGTATAGGTATTCTTTGCAGATTTACCCGCGTTAAATTTGGATTTCGCCCCGCGTCACGTTTGTACTAACTAACATGTTTTCCTTGGGTCGTAGCGTGTATTAAATCTTCTTCAATGATTTGGCTATGAAATGCAAAAATAATTTTCAAATCTGATTCGTAGTTTCATAGATAGCGATTCAAACAAACACATCAGCTTCATTATATTATTATAGATCATCTTTGGAACCTTCTAGAGTTTTTTTGTCTACAAAATACATTAAACATAAATAATAATATTTAAGCAATAAAACCACCCACTCATATTTTTTTACTTTTAAGACTATAGCGTTCATTAAAACTGTACTACTACTAACGAGAACAGAAGGAAAACGAGTAAAAAGCAATACCGCTTCAAGATTTCATTTCAATTAATTAAATTGATGGTAGAAAAAATGATCAGATTCAGGTAGATATTATATTGGTTTCAAAATACATAGTTGTATAATATTAAACCCACTATGTATTCAATTATATGAACAATGATTATTTTCTAAGAGAGGTTCGCATAGACGATGGATTTCTATTTACTATATCCTTGATACTGAATCCACACCCAGAATATTAATTTATGTATTTAGAACTTTATGCACATAATGAACATTGAAGGGCTTAATGTCAAAGGCATTCTCTACCAGCCAACCTTAGGGTGACGCAGAGCTAAATCAACAACAAAAATCATGTGCAAGATACCAAAAAGGGAAAACAATATTGAACTAACACAGAATATTATAAAACTAGGAGTCGTTCGCGACTTCGTCCGCATGGTAATT
The DNA here is from genome assembly GCA_947095525.1 of Trisateles emortualis. Taxonomy (NCBI): domain Eukaryota; kingdom Metazoa; phylum Arthropoda; class Insecta; order Lepidoptera; family Erebidae; genus Trisateles; species Trisateles emortualis. The sequence goes on along the minus strand of OX352740.1, from coordinate 7,832,920 downwards.
TGGAATATTTTCCCCGATTTTGCAACATATCTCACTACTGCTCCGCTCCTATTGATCATAGCGTGATGTTATATAGCCTCGAGTCTTCCAGGATAAATGCACTATTCAACAAAAAAAGTTTTTTTCGAATCGAACCAGTTCTTTCTGAGATATACCGTATTACTAATGTAAATATTGATCCTGCCAGCTAGTCGAAGAGGTCTCGAACGATCATTTTAAACATACATATATTATGTATTTGCTAGTTGACTAGTTGCTATCCTAACTTCAAGTATAAAACAGGAAAAGTGCAGAAAATCAGAAGTGTGAGAAGGACAAGCTAGAAGTAAATTATTAGAAGAACGTTCCGATCATGCATTGAGCATCGGTATTTGAAATAGGTAAGTAAGTTACTAGAAGTAAATAAAAATATGCTTTATGCATGCCCTCGTATATAGGTACTAAAGCTTCACAAGTAATTTCACGACATAAATTATAATAAATATACCGATGTCATGCTGGACATATTATCTATAGTGCATAAATGTGTGCACAGGCACAGTGACTCTAGTCCAATGGGATGGCAATCTGAAACGATAGGAGCGAGATCAGGCGCAGTATCAATAGCTTTCCTTCCTTTCCGAGGAATGCCGCATGCATCCCGCTGTATTTTAGAAAATGATATATCGATTCACGCGGTTTTATAGCTATGGTAGATTAAATAAAGCACATCAACTTTACCTTTGTAATGAAATTTGTAAAAAAATAAATACGTTAGATATTTCCATTTTTTGCAAATTTCATTAGAAAGATAAAGTTGATGATAGGTATTCATTACAAATTTTATTGGGTGATAATTTAAATACTTTTGGAATGTAATTTTCCAAATTAGACCAACCAGTATTTCATAAAGTTGTTGTCCAAGGTTACAAGAACCAGATTCGTTCCTTATTACGAGTACCTTAACGGGTACATTTTTAAAAGTTGTGATTTGCATTCTTTGATGCAAATTATCATTATGAATTGGCTACAAGGCTGTTAATCGGTAATTAAGTAAATAAAAAACAAACAGGGATTATTAAAATCATTATTAAGGCGTAAGATACCTTAATCATTTCTTTTAATTTTAATCCTTATGACTTAATTCGTAAAATTGAAATTTAAACAAACGATTTTTAATATGACTAGATAATAAATTATTTTTTCTTTAACATGACTTGTGAATGTATTAGCTCAGTAAAGATTTCCGTAGTCTAAATATAACTGAATATATTTTTAACTAACCTGTTTTATTATTAACGTTTTTTGAAGTGAAAACTTGTTAAGGCCCGTTGAGCACTTTTTAGGTTTACAAAAAACATGATAAACTGATAAACTTTTTTATTCATAATTTGTTAAAATTATGAATAAATAATGGAACTCGAGTCATCGTCATCAAACGCTTTCCATATTTAAAAATAATAGTTAACGACGATACAATTCACAGGTTACTTAGGTTTCACTTCTATCAGTCCCCAAAGAATGCTCCGCGTGTTTTATTTTTTTCAATGAATGCTTTCCATAACAATATAATGATGCCTTCTAGTAATTATTTATTAAAATAAAAATGTTGACGTTATCGTTAAGTATGATTTGGATATTATCTTTTACTACCCAACGTGAGTTTCGATTTAATGCACCGACTAGCTGTTTGACGTCTCATTTGACATTTTGATTGACCTGCGTAAGTGTCACGGTGTAACCTTGGTATATGAATAAATCTTGATTTTCATTATATGTATATATTATGATATTTAATTAATTATCACGAGCACAATACCTTCCTTTGAATAAAAAAATCATATTAATTTAATAAATTTATCAATTTATTAAATTATTATGACTATGCAATATATACACAAGAATAATATTTAAATAATACTGATTGATCGATCAGACATGCCTTAAGAATATTTTATGGGTATTTCCTTTAAAGTAACGCGATGGTGTAAACTTTGTGATGAGTAAATTTCACAAATTGAAATTGGAACTGGCGCCGCCGCGCCCTCTACGAAAGGTTTTACACCTCATGTATGTATTGGTTACTTTCCCATACCGCTGTAATATAATATCTACCTACTTTTCCATTTTAAAATCATTACATAATAAATATATCTTCTTACTAATACTACTAATGCTAATACTATTAATGCAAATATTTTGGATAGATGGATGGATGTTTGTTACTCAATAACGCCAAAACGACTAAAAGGATCCGGATGAAATTTAGCATAGAGATAGATTATGGTCTGGCATAGCATATAGTCAACTTTGTATTTAAGAAAAGTCACTATTCCCGTTAAATTGCTCGCGCGGGCGTGTAGTTAAGTATAAAATTTACACTAAGTTCGTGGCGCCTTCTCATTTATAAATGCAAAGAGTTTGTTAGTTGAGTGTTGCTCTATCCATTTCAGATTGATTTATCCAGATAACGGGTACGCGGTTTGGTTAGGTTTTGTAGGTTTATTCGTATACTTCTACTTTGTATATGTGTTACAAAGACCAATATGGATGGACCGATTGCCTTAAGAAAGTTGCTTGGGTAGGCTGGATATGGCTGAATTAGGGGAGGCATATGTCCAGCAGTGGACTGAAACGGGCTGATAGATTGAATTATATATATATATTTTTTATTCTACTGAGGTGGCAAACAAGCATACGTCCCGCCTGATCTTAAGCTGTTACCGTAGCCTATGGATGCTTGCAGTACCAGAAGTATCACTTGCGTGTTGCCAACCAATTCTTTTTACACTAGGACTTTATGATGGGAGTATCCTGATAGGAATACGTTTCTTTCATAACGCATCCCTAAATGAGCGCTAGAGACCTGTACTCACACACAGGAATACAACTATACCACTGTGTGTAGTTATTTGGTTGTGGTCTTCTGTAAGGTGGAGGTCCTTCCCCAGTGGGATTTGCTCGCTAGGATGGTGCCCTACCTCTCTTGAGTGAGAGAATATATGACCTTTCTGTCCTATATTACCTATATTTAACCTTTTCCCTAAAGGGGTAAGTGAGGTATATGACACCCACCTTTTGCGTTGCATGTTAGATACATGTACGGTGCGATTCCAGATTCCGGTAGAAAATTTAAAAAATAACTAATAACACTTTATCTGACCCGGAATTTGAAACCAGGCTTTTAATTTAATTTTTAATCTCAAACATAAGCGAGACCAACGTTTTTTTCTTTTATAATGTGCTTTGGGCTAGGCGCGGATCCAGGAGGGAGAGGGGGGGTAGCAATTGCCCTCCCTAGCTTGCAACCTATTCTCCCAAACTGTTTATACATTATTTTTCTGAAAGATTAAGTTAGTGAAATGAGCGAAGATTGCCTCCTCCCTTAACCAAATCCTGGATCCGCATCTGCTCTGGGCTCATGGGATTTTGCCCGCAAGGCCACTCTTTTTTGGTACGCCCATTATACTGAGGTACTACTAAATGAAGTTTAAGTAAGGAAGTGAGTTAACAAATCGGCAGTGCTGCAATTATCATACTATATCATGGTTGCAGCTTTAGGAATCCAGGCGCATCACTTGTGTAATTTCCCTGACATCAGTATAGCACTTCTATAACTTGAATGGTCTGTTGGTGTAGTTTACCCTGGTAACAAAGCCGGAGAACGTGGGTACGCACGATTCTTAGCTTTGTTTGGGACCAGAAAGAAATAAAGAATATTTTATTGGACAGGAACTTATAAACCACCAGTAAATTACAAAATTGATAAATCTACCTATTATTTACATGTGTTTCGTGTTTACGCTAAATGGCATTTAGCTGACCTATACCTAATGCCGGGCATAGTAATGCTAGGCGCAGATTCTCAGCTGGAAACATTGAAGCCACGGATGTCAATCAGCACTTATATATATATGTAGGATTAGATGGCCGTGTTTGTATGTTATTCCAAGATATTATAGAATACTTTGTAACTTGGAATATTTTCGTCGATTTTGCAACATATCTCACTACTGCTCCGCTCCTAATGATCAAAGCGTGATGTTATATAGCCTTTCTGGATAAATGCACTATTCAACAAAAAAAGATTTTTTCTAATCGAACCAGTATTTTCTGAGATTAGCGCGTTCAACCAAACAAACGAACAAACTCTTCAACTTTATAATATTAATATAGATTTGAAAAGTTTAGCCCCTCTTGATAAGTGGCATAAACGGTAATCGAATAGAATAGCTGGTAATCTTACTCATGAATAGAACACGACACTAATAATATTAACTCACAGCTAATAATATTTATATGCCACACAGCATATCCAAAAAAATGCGTATATAGACTACGTTAACTACTTACCATCAGACGGGCCATATCTTTATTTGCCATCAAAGTAGTACAAAAATGTATATGCATAGAACGCCTGTGTAAATGAGTTTGCTACGTTGGTGTATATTCCTAATAATTTCTTTGAAGGCGCTTTTAAACTGATTCAAAGTTCGAAATTTTTTAAACTTTACTGTTTGTTCTTATTATTTGGTAAACTGATATTTAAAGCATTTTGTAAACTAGGTTTCCTTTCTTACTCGTACGTAATAGATGTTCTATTCCAAAGCCAAAAAATATATTATCTAATACTAATTTAGCTAGCTGCTTTACCGAATTTAAAATGAAATCTAACATTATTGTACCTCTTTATTTTACTATGCGGCATTTTTTATATTTTTAAATATAAAACATTATTTGTTTATATTACTTGGTATTGAGATCAGGAACCAATCTACAATGAATTGGTTGGTATAGGGTTTTATTTCGACTTTTCCGTATCTTGCAGTGGATATTGTCTGCCTAGCTTAGTCTCTTAGTCGACTCTTACGACACCCTCAGGATGGAAGGGCGTTATGAAATTTGTATTCTTAATCCATCACCACATGGACAACAACTTAATTCTAATTTTGCTATCTACCTTTTTTTTATACTACCAAGGTGACAAACAAGCATACGGCCTAGTATGGCAAGTTTTTGGAGCTTAATCTATATAGATATGTTTTTTTAAATTTATATAAACGCTGCAGCACCAGAATCGCCTACAAACCTTTTATTGTATAAAATCTTAATTATCTCAGAGGAAATGAGTGGAAAAAATAATGTAAGATCCAATAAAACTTTAAAGTTTGCAGAGGGATTCAGCTCTTAAATTAGTCTTTCTTGTTGACGATGGAAAAGTAATCGAGTACTTTTACTTTACCGACTGAAGTTTTTGAATAAAGTAGTTCCTGTAAGCTTTGTAATAATCAAGTAGGTACCTACCTTTCTATGAGTAAAATCCTAAATTTCCTGTGTCTGACCTGTTGGTCTAGTGGTTGTTGGATGCGACTAGTGATCTCGACCTTGGGTTCAATTCACAGGTTCGACCAAAAATGAATATTTAAGTCGAAGTCGAACAAATTTCAAATTAACAAATCTTGACCTTTTTTTTGTGGCAAACAAGCATACGGCCCGCCTGATGGTAAGCAAGCAGTTACCGTAACCTATGGACGTTTGCAACACCAGGGGTGTCACTCACGCGTTGCCGACCCTTTAAAAACCTTATAACTCCTTTCTTGAAGAACCCCATGCTATAGTCTCTTGGGAAAACCTCTGCAGGTACCTTCAAATACGTAGAGTGAGTAAAAGTATTGCTAAATTCGTGTTTATAAGCAACAGTTCCTGTGGTTTTATTGAATTGAAAAATAATTTAGGTGCGTTGAACACTTTTTGGGGGAACAAAAATCGTGGAACTCGCGTCATCGTCACCGAACGCTTTCCATTAGACAAACCAAAAACAATCAAATAATAATAATCTGTGTAATTGAGTTTGCTATGTTGGTGTATATTGCTAATCATTTCCTTAAAGGCGCTTTTATACTGTTTCAAAGTTCGAGATTTTTGAAACTTTACTGTTTGTTCTTATTATTTGGTAAACTGATATTTGAAGCATTTTTGTAGACTAGATTTTTATATTTTTAAATATAAAACAAAAAATATACTTACCTGCATTTAAAAGAGAAGAGAAGAAAATATGAAAACTCATCGTATCAACCCATAAACGGTGAACAAAAATCGTGAAACGCGTCATCGTCACCGAACGCTTTCCATTAGACAAACCAAAAATAATCAAATAATAATCTAATAGCTCGACGATACAATTTCACATCTATTAGAAGTCTCCAAAGACATCCCCGCATGTTTTTTTTGCTCTATTTGTTCTATACGCTGTCAAAACGAGGAAGGTATCTAATTCGAACAAACATTTTCTTTTCCTTTGTAGTTTCTAATCTTATTCATAGAAATTGGTATCTAAAGGTTTTCCTTACTAGAATGTTTTAATATTTACTGTGTAAGTCTTATAAGCATCAAAGTCCCTTTCCTCACAATTTATAGCAAGGGTAAAACTATCACAAATTACAGGTAAGTCTTCTATTTTTAAGATCATTTAATAACACCGTGAGGAAACCCAGATGTCTTAGAAGATATTCTGAAGACATTATGTCTGATTCACCAACCCGTATGAGACCTGCGTGTTAAGAGACGGTTTAGGCCTTAATTCACATTAAGGCCTAAACCTTCTCTCTCTCTCTCTCTTGATAGAGGAGAGGAGGTTCGTGCCCAGCAATGGGACATACTACATAGGTTGCTATTATTATTATTCTTTTATAATATTGCTTCGAATGCAAAACTAAATAAACTCTATTACAAATAAAAAATCAATCACGATAATATGAATTGAAACAAATATCATAGTTTTAGCGTATTTTACATAGCATGGGTACTGTGACGTTTAACATTTTACGATGAATCAATCATCAATCAATCATCTAACCAATAGGCTTAAAATGATCTTTTGATCATTCAAGAAGCCTATTGGTAATAAGAATACTGAGTTTAATTTAATCATCTTTCATTTTCATATCATCATATTCATATTTATCGTTAAATTTCAAACGTCACAGTACCCATGCTATGTGAAAACCTTACTAGTATTATAAAGGTGAAAGTCTGTAAGAATGGATGGATGGATGGATGGATGTTTGTTACTCTTTCACGTAAAAACTACTGAACGGATCTGGATGAAATTTGGCACAGAGATAGCTTATGGTTTGGAATAACACATAGGCTATTTTTTTACAGCGACAGCCGACATCCACGCGGGCGGAGCCGCGGGCAGCAGCTAGTATACTATAAATTGTTTATATTCACAATAGTTATACCATAAGTAAAGCAGTTCTGTGCAAGCTAATTAGGTATGTGTGACCTAAAATACCTGATTTCCATATATTTTATAACTCACAATAATATTAACGTCAATATTCCAACTTAATTAAAACTGCTGGCTCTATTAGCGATAGTAGAGCAATTAAAATACTATGAACAGGTTGTACCTTTAGGTGTTATTAGGTATATTGAGTGTTTAATTGATCGGGATATAGAAAAAGAAAATGTTCTTTTCTTACCACGTCACTTTACGGTGTAAATAATAATCGTCGATTTACATAATATAATGACAACGACTAAATCCTATCCTACTAATATTATAAACGTGAAAGTTTGTATGTATGGATTGATGTATGGATGTTTGTTACTCTTTCACGTAAAAACTACTGAACGGATCTGGATGAAATTTGGCACAGAGATAGATTATGGTCTGGAATAACACATAGGCTTTTTACAGCGATAACCGACATCCACGCGGGCATAGCCGCGGGCAACAGCTAGTAATTTATTAAAAATTAAAGAAGGCGCTCGGATCGTCTCTGTAAGGCCAACCAGAGAGAGATTCTGCTCTCGAGGATAGGATGGAGCTCAGTATGAGGTCACGACTAACATTATAAAAATGGCAAAACACATTATTTTTGAGTATATTTAGCAGAGCCAAACAACCAATATTGCAAATTTTAAAGATAAATCATTAAATTTTTTGCTATTTTTGAAATGCAACACGTAAGTAATACCACTGGTATTGCAAGCGTCCATAAGCTGCGGTGGTTGCTGCATAAGGTGGGCCGTATGCTTGTTTGCCAACCAAGTAGTTCCCTCGGCTATAAGGAAAGTGTCCTTCACGAGTATTGATGCACTATTCATAGACCAGACAAGGTAGAAAATACCGAAACACATCTCTAAACTTAAGTAACTAAAACCCCCTTGAAAAAATAAAATCAACCAAAGAAACAATCACTATCCGGATACATATATTTATAAAAAAAACCGGAACTTAAAAAAACTAAAGGCCTTACTGATTAATAACTACATATGTATATTTACCAAACATAGCAAGTCAAAGCATACAACTTCATTAAATAAGGTTATCGAAAATATTGCAAGGTTGAAAACATACTTCCGAAAATATTTTACTCGTAATGATATCAATCGCCAGCACAGTTTTACAAATTTATAATTAGGTTTTGGTGTTCTAGTGCGTCTAGAAAAGAATTGAATATTTTTTTATTCTTCTTTGTCGGTATCACTCTTGACAGAATGGTCGTGGTCATCACTTTAGGTGTTGGCGGCAAGCTTCACAACACGCCGCTACTCTTCTCTGATGGCCACCTTCCTCGTACATTCATGTAGTGAAGTTGAGCCATTTACTGCCGCTTTAATCTGGTCAGTCCACCTCAGGCGATCTTTCTCGTGTCAGACTCTCAACTTTTCGCTGGGCCATAAGTCGCTCAATAGCCACCTCCTCTCGGCGGTATACGTAACCAAAAAAGGTGAGGATACAAGCCTGTACCAAAGATGATAAACGCTGCTTGATGCTGAGTTCACGAAGCATTTCAATTAATGTTTTACAGTTGTATCTGATGATGAAATTGTACAGATAATAAAATCTATACTAATAAATGCGAAAGTTTGGATGGATGTACGGATGTTTACTACTCAAGCTCGCCAAAATGGCAGAACGGATTTGTAGAAAATTTGACTCTGAGACAGAACATATTCTGGAATAGCCCATTGGCTTCTTTTTTCGCGATAACCGACATTCACGCGGGCGGAGCTGCGGGCAACATCTAGTGTTTATATCAACTAGATGTTGACTAACTAACAAGCGAATTAGCTGATGGTGAGCAGATTATCAGATCCTATAAACGTTTGAAATACTAGGTGCATTACTAACGAGTGGCCGACCCTACATTGTGTAACATCATACCTTGGTATAACCTAGGTACAAGTAACCCTGGGATAAAGAAAACGTTCTTTTAAAATTTGTTTCTCCATGCACAATTGAGACCTGTACTGTAAGAATGTGTCGTCACGAGAAGTATTTTTAAGCATGGTATGATGCTGAGGCCTAAAATGAGAAGCGTAAAATAAAATTGAGATACACCATTCTTCGTACATGATTTAAATCACTACCGGTGTTTGTTTACGCCCAATATATACCAAATTGATGACAGGGAGAAATATATAAATAATTGCGCTCATATATCAGATTCAAATAAAAGAAGTTTTCTAACACGAAACGATGGCGATACGACATTAAATTGAGTTTTTTACTCTACTTACGTGGCAAACAAGCATACGGCCTATCGAAGGTTTTACCGCGGCATGTGGCGCCGGCAATTCCTGGAGCAACTCAGGCGTTGCCTACTATATATCAGGTTACATCAGAGGTTTTATTAAAACATGTTTCCCTTGAGAGTACTGGAAACTTATTAGTCTTCTCTAAGGACGTTCTTCTATAATCGAGTTAGGTCGCTTAAATGGTGCCCTCTCTTTTTTTATTAGCCTGGATCTTCTCTCTGCTTAGCGAAGACCTCCTCCATTGGCTTTCAATCCTGTATGCCATTGCCTTATATCACTAATCTTTCTCATAGGCATCTAGGTCATCACGCCAGCTGCAGCTTTCAATTGCAGTCAAAATAATATTTATTTTCTTTTTCGTTACCATTGTCTTCTTACTATCATAAGCCCTTCCATATTTATTACTTTTCTTGGAATCACATGTCGACACAACGAGAAATTATTGTTACACAACTTTTCTATCACTCGTGAAATCTAACTTTACTGACATGACGGGGGAATAAGAACGCGGTATTCATTCGTATCATAAAATGTTACATCTGCCAATATCGTGTCGGAATCGTATCGTTTAATATGAAAAGTTTCCAAAGGGTGCGGTTGTTTTTATTCGTAAATCATTGGGGTCGGAACATTTTCGCTTCTCGTTCAATGAACTGTGCAATCACCTGTGTAATACATAGCTTTGTTTTGTAAAGGGTGGATTATGAATGCTTTCGTATATATATCATATTTGGGATAAAGATTTTTCTATTTTATAGGAAAAACTCATTTTTATCTTCGAGTTTTTAGCAAGATATATTATAATAGCGGCCCGTCCCAGATTCACACAGGTAAACAGTTACTTAATTTTCAAAAGGAGTTTTTTTTTTATCCATTACAAACAAACATACAAAAAATCTAATCTTTCTCATAAATGCGGAAGTAACTGTTTGTTTGCTCGTTTGTAAGCTTATTAGTTTGCTTATTTGTTACCTTTTCACGACTAAATTGCTGATCAAATCTTATTGAAATGTGGCAAGAAATAGATGGTGTCTTAGGACAAGACATAAGGTACTTTTTACCGCGATTACCGACATCAGCCGAGCATAAGGCATCAGCTTAGTACGGTCGGAAACGGTTAGCTATACAGGGCCGCTATATGAAGATTAGTTTTTTAAGAAAACCAAAGAAGAATATATAATTATATAATTATAAAGATAAAAATATATAATTCTATATAAGTCTAATTGTACACTGTTACCAAATTCCACAGAAATATATACAATGGTTTTATAATATATTATATTATAATATATACAATAGCGGCCCTGTACAGCTAACTCCGTTGTTGCGTGTACCTATATTCTTTTTAGTTTTTATAAGAAAGAAACATATTTGTTTTGTGCTTAAACAAAATTACAAATAACAAACAATATAACTTATAAGTAATTAATATATTTAACCATGATTAAGTTTAATTTAAGCTCAGCCTTGTAGCTGCTAAGCCGAATGGCGACGCAGCACTGATATTCTGCTAATACCAACAGTGACATACACGGGCAAAAAGCTATCCAAAAAAATTATAAAAAGTATAATTTATCGAGGCAAATTAGATTTAAAACTGTTATAGATACTTATTATGTATTCGTTATTGGCGGAGGCGGACTGGGGTGAACTGTATGGTACAAGCAGCGTCGACGAGGCATACGGTATTTTTTATAATATATTCTATAGGATAATAGATAATAGCACTCCGAGAAAAATGCCTAAAGCCGGTAATTCACGATACAATTATCCTGAATGGTATACGGCGGACTTAATAGGCGACATAAAGTGTAAGGCACAGTATCATAAAGCTTACAAAATAAGTAGGTCACAGGATGATTACGAAAAGTTCTCCCACTATCGTTCAATAGTTAAAACTAAAATTCATAATGCGTATAGGACTTACCAGAACCGTATTGAGGAGCAATTTTTTAAAGAACCAGGATCTTTCTGGAATTTTATAAGTCGAAAACGCGCAAAACGAAATAAAAACCGAATTATTAGTAATAGTATACCGGTCTTGGAGAGTGAGTGCGCGCAAGTGTTTGCTGATTATTTTCAGACTGTTTATGGCAATGTTAAGCCTTGTTTAGACGCAGCTTTGGCAGCCCGTGCGGTGCCCGAACGTGGGGCGCGCATTCATTTGGGGCAGTTGTCAAAGAAGGATGTAGACAGTGCTCTAGCACGTCTTAAGCCCAAGCGGTCGGTAGGACCGGATGGTATACCTCCGTATATTATAAAAGACTGCCGGAAGGTACTAGCTCGTCCGCTACAACACTTATTTAATGTTTGTTTAAAAGGGCAGTCGTACCCAAACGGCTGGAAACTGACTAGGGTAATACCTGTCCCAAAGGGTGTTGCTGGTTCGGATGTAAAAGGATACAGACCTGTTGCGGTATTGTCAACATTCGCGAAAGTCTTCGAAACGGCACTATACTCTAGCATAAGTTCTCAAATTAGTAGTCAGCTTAGCGACGCTCAACATGGGTTCAGATCGGGCCGTAGTACAAACTCAAACCTCATGTGCTTCATGAATCAAGCTGCCCCGGTACTTGATTCTGAGGCTGGAGCTCAGCTGGACGTAGCTTATTTTGATTTCCAGAAGGCCTTTGACAGCGTAGACAATGACATCTTGTTGAGGAAATTTGCACTAGCTGGATTCACTCCAGAACTGCTAAATTTTTTTGCAGACTATTTAGGAAACCGGCGGCAGTACGTGCAATACGCAGGGTACAACTCAACCCCTTATCCTACGTATACAGGTGTGAGTCAGGGCAGTAATCTCGGCCCTTTAGAATTCCTGATCATGATTAATGATTTACCCGAAGTGATCAAACATGCAAGTTGCTTTTTATTCGCGGACGATTTAAAGCTGTCACTTCAAGTTGATAACATACAACACTGTGAACGGCTTCAGGAAGATATCACTCGCGTTGTAGATTGGAGCATTGAAAATAGGTTACTTTTCAATGTTTCAAAATGCAACGTAGTATCCTTCACGCGTGCTTTAGTACCGTTACGTTATCAATACCACATGGAGGGGGTAATCATTCCGCGAGTTACAATGGTGCGAGATCTCGGTGTCTTGTTTTCTGCCGAATTATTGTTTCGACAACACATAATTAATATTTGTAAAAAGGCTTATAGAAATTTAGGATTTGTAATTAGAGAAACGAAAGACTTTAGGAACACAAATGCAGTGAGATCCTTATATAATGCATTAGTTAGGAGTAGGTTAGAAACGAGTGCCATTATCTGGAATCCCCATGAAACTAAATATAGTTTAATGGTGGAAAAAATACAAAATAAATTTACTCGGTACCTCTATATGAAATTGTACAGTGTTTATCCCTTCTATCCACTTATGTATCCAACACTCTTTGTCATAGGGATGGTTGGGTACTATAAGCTGGAAGTAAGGAGAAATTTTGCCTTAGCTAAATACGTACTGTTAGTGTTTCGTGGTAAGGTAAATAATCCTCAAGTATTGGAATCGTTGAAGTTGCTTGTCCCAAACACAAGACTGCGGCAGGTGCCACGGATGAAGGTGTTTGAGGTGCCCACATCCCGCACTAATATCCAAAAGTTTGCTCCAATAACTCGGGCTTTACATTTTTTAAATCTCGTCTCGAAGCGGTTGGATATTTTTGCCTGTACTTTGCCTGAATTTGAGAGGGTGGCATTGGATTGCCTCACTCATCTTTAATTTAGGATGATATTGTTGTTTTTGTTATTATATTTTTTGTGATTGTTATTCTTATTTCTACATTGTTGTTTTAGGTTTTAAGTAGCCTGTAATATCAGTGTATGTGGATAAATAAATAAATAAATAAATAAATTATTAGAGAAAAAACGTCAAGGCTCTTTACCTTTACAAGCTCCAATTTTACCGTCGTAATAAATAAAATGGAATAGCAATTTGAATTGACTGCTATAATTTCGGATTTAAGGACGCTATAATTTTGCAAATTGGATTTAACGCTTTCATAAAACACATAATTTACTCTAACGGTATCAACGTATCATTGTTACAAATTTAAAATCTCGCTAGAATAAAATTTAATTTATCGAGAATAACAAATATTAAAAAAAGAATAGCAAAAACTATGACTCCCGTATGTATAAAAACCATCATCTCAACCAATAAATGTCACACTGCTGGGCACGGCTCTTTCATACATCTGGAGGGTTATTAACCTTCTAAGTATACCACGCTGGTCAGACGAGTTGATAAAGGGTTTTGTTTTGAGTTTTCCATCTCTTGCAGTAGATATTGTATATAAATATTGAAAGAAATTTGTTACTAACACTATACTAATACCATCTAGGTTTATTGGCGAAAAAACGATGCAGGTTAACACATAAGCTATTTGGTATATCTGTTTTATATAAATTATACCTATGTATTATGATAATATGTTCATCACAAAAATGGCGACATCCAGTAGCTATTCAAACTCAAACTCAAAATTCATTTAGGTTACAAAGTAACACTTATGAGGGTCACAAATTATAAATAAGCCAGAAAGATGACGTCAGCTAAATTTTTCTACGACTAGTTTGCTAACGTGGAACCATGAAAAGAACTAAAAACTCAGGCCACTCTTTTAATCAACAGATAGTTACAATTTTTTGTGTAAAATACAAGTATGGTAGCATGCAAGCTGATGCAGTCAAAACACGATACTTATTTATTTAAAGGGCATCAATTAAATATCAAAACATTATTAATAATGTCACATAGAAGTGTTTGTCCTTATTAGGCTGTGGTCTTCTGTAGGAGAGTTAGTCTTTTACCTCCTCTCCTTTCTTAAAACCGATTCTCGTGTCCATAAGCCACAGTTACTTGTTTGCCACCTTCAAGTTATGCAAAAACTTCAAGTGCAGGTTTATTTAGCATTAGAGGCGTCATATGCCCTTCTACTTAATAATGAGGTCAGCTTTAGTAGTTAATTCAAGCTGTGGCTGATTAGTCACATCCTCTAGTAACTATTGCGCAATTTAAAAATCATTTAGTTAGTAGGTTTTACTTTTAGATTGCTAGCAAACTAATAAAACACTAGCTGCAGCACGCGACTTCGTTCGGGTGTTCACTCTTTTTTGAAATTACTCGAACGCCACCTGTTTGCCTCTTCTACAAATTATATTTGGAAACCTCAGTTATTTGCAATTTTTGCTGTTAGGAGTTATATTTTATAAAAACCTTAGCGGACACCTACATTTTAGCCATGCTATTCCCACTACACTTTACTCAGTGCTATCATAATGAGCTTTGCTAGAGTTTTCTTGATTGTGTCATTTTCTTGTCCCGAACCCACAACACGCCACGCAGTGGTAAATGGCGAAGTAAACCACTGAACCAACCGTGCTGTCAGAAATGAATACTGGAGACCTGTACTCACACACAGGCACACAAATACACCGCCTGAGATTGTGGTTTTTTTCAGTCGACGTGCTCGCTTGTATATCTCCAAACTGCACTGAGTACGATGTTTTATCTGCGTAAGGAAATACACTACATAGCAGTTGTTTTAAAATTGCATCCTTCACCCACCTGTTCTAAAACTAACTAACCACAAAATAATGACTATAATAGTCCAACTATTACAAACAGAAGCCAATCAACTAAAACCAGTACACTTAAGGATTATATTCAACATGCAAATATCTACAATTAGGTATGTTTCGCAAGCGACAAGCCGCTTGGATGTAATGATCCATCGGGCCACTGTCGACCGATTAACATTTAGTATGGCCTCAAATGTTGCGACATTCAGTAGGATAGAGATCACATCTCAACATATTGTTGGGGAGATTATAGATGGCATTCGATTTGAGATAGAGAAGGGTTTTGTAATGTATGTGTAGTTTCAAGGGCTTCACGTGAGAAAAACCTACTGTATTATCAATCAGTATGAAATGTTAACTAGCCGTAAGTATCTTAACGCAACATACTCGTAAGTAAGTAGTATAAATCCCACTGCTGTCTCCTATCCTCTATTAAGAGCGCTAAGATGGTAATATCCTAATTTGCATACGCTATCGTGCAGTACCATAAGCATACTGCGAGTACCTACTCATATTTATTTATAGAAATCATTTAATTTAATATGCTAGGGTACGTTCAGCAAAGCGGACCGTCATCTTATATCTCATACTATCGTGACACGGTGTGATTTTTATGAATAATGGTTTTGATTTTGCTGAACCAAATTGGTTTGATGGATTATATAGTTTTTAAGAGTACTTAAGACATGTGGGGCTATTTGATAAATCCGTATAAATACCACCTATCCTTCTTGGTCTGCCGTCCTGAACACGCCGGCTAATTCTCCAAGATACAGCGATCGCAAACTGACAGTTGTGATTGTTCGGTGACGGCACTCACGATTGCTAAACGTCAAAAAGGCTCGGTTTTCGCTCTTACGGAATATCGATTTTCAATCTGACGGCCAGATTTTGCTCCGTTTTCGCGGTCGCTCGGTTTTTGCTCTTACGGAATACCCCAGCCGTGTCGTTTCGGGCCACCATTTTATTCTATTAGGAATTTAGCTTTTTTTATAGTAGTACTTACATTGTGGCCGCATACGGGCCACAGGGAATAGCCACAAAACGCAACTTTTCTTTCTAACTCTTCTTCTCAAATTCGTTGCGGGGTCCAAGACAGTAGGTTTGGTTGTCCACGGGATGCACGAGTGTCAAAGCTCGGTTTATCAGTTAGCTACTCCGCTGGAGTCACAGCGGTGAGCATGTAAGTGGAGTTTTCCCGATTAGCCACAAAACGCAGTCACCGACCTGTTTTTATACAATTATTTGTAGCGTGTGGCGGCCACCGGGGCGTCCACCCTGTGCGGCAAGTCCATATAAAATGTATGAAAACTGGACAACACCGCCGCCGTGGCAGCGGTGTTGTTTTTGTGGTTGTTTTGGCCCGTGTGTGGCGACCGACGCTTACTACTACATACATATATTATTGTGTTTGCCTTATGTCTTTAACCCTTTCGCAACATTATGTCAATCAACATGTTATTTAGTTTGTCATGTTACATACGGTTAATTTATATAGAATGTCGTAGTACATAACAATTATCAAGCCGTCGACATATTTCATGGTCGGTTACACGCATGATTTTATTAATATTATAATTATGTTTGCTAATGCTAACTAATCATGGAGGTAGAACCAGTGAACTGAATGAGTACTTTGTAACTTTGTCAATCATAATCGTATGCTAATTCTGATGCTAGATTCACATAACTCTAAGACCCTGTGTCGTGATGCGTCAATATGGTATTGAATTTTTATTTTACGATGACAATCAAGCGTACGGCTAACTTGGTGGTATGCAATAGATGTAGGGCACCATACTAGCGAGCATGCCCGACTGGGGAAAGATCTCGATCTTATAGAAGACCACAGCCAAATAACTACACACAGCAGTGTAGCTTTGTTCCTGTGTGTGAGTATAGGTCTTCAGCGCTCATTAAAGATGCGTTTTGAAAGAAACGTTTTCCTATCCTAGGGAAGTATATCTGGGCTTTATGATGGAGTACCATCATAAAGCCCAGATATACTTCCCTAGCATTATCCGTGTGGTGACGGATTAAGAATACAAATGTCACCATCCCGTTCCATCCGAGGGTGTCGTAAGAGTCGACTAAGGAACTAAATGAAGCAGACAAGAGAACTGCAAGAGAAGGGAAAACTCAAAACAAAACCCTATACCAACCCGTCTGGCCAGCGTGGTATAGTAGGCTAATCCCTCCAAATTTATGGAGGAGACCCGTGCCCAGCAGTGGGACGTTTATGGGTTGAGATGATACCATCATAAAGCCCAGGTTTAAAAATATGGGTTGGCAACACGCAAGTGATACTTTTGGTGTTGCGGGCGTTCATAGGCTATGGTAACAGTTTAACACCAGGCGGGCCGGGTCTGCTTGTTTGCCACCCAAGTAGTATAAAAAAGTGCAGTTATAGAACTTATAAAGTAAAGTTTTAGGAAAAGGATAAAGAATTTTTTTTTTTCAAATGTGCACAAGAAACCTAAAAACTATCGCGTTGCATGATATACAATAATATATACTTCGGGTATTAACACGATCATAAATAAAATTAAAGGTAAATAAAGCATGATCGTGTTAATACCCGAAGTATATATTATTGCATAAGAGACCTATACTTAAGCACAGGAACACAGATACACTTCTTTATATAGTAATATGGTCTCTAAAAGGTGCAAGTCCTTGGGCTTGATCGCTTGGATGGTACAATACCTTTTAAACAAAAGACCAACAGTTCCGAAGCACGTAGTCCCTTTCATTCGGTGTGTCTTTATAAAATAACCATCAATCAGATATAGATTAACCCTTCAGATCTATTGATATATTGCTTAGATACATTGAAGTTACGAAATCTATGAATAAGTTTAAATGTTAATCGCCTAACCATATTCGAATAATTTACATAATGTCCTCCTAACCGAATTTTCTCGGCAGCTACTCTTAACGGAGATTAGACATCTGCGTGACAGATTACAGTGCACAAGTATGTGCACTAATACAAGTGCATACTTTATTCCTTCACTCTCATTGTCCAATGAAATGGCAAACGGCAAGAGAGCTCAAGGTATTACCAACTGCTTTACGTATTTCCCGAGAAAAACCCAATATCAATTTTTGACCCAAACCGGGAATCAAACACAGAAAACTCGTGATCAGTAGTTACAAACATGGAACACTGAGCCATCGAGACAGTTAAAATGAATTATTTACTTTTTTCTTTAAAAAAGACAACTCCCGCACAACTCCCGAACAAGCTCTGTGTCGAGGGGGACTTTACAAACATACAATTAACGGACACAAATTACACCCAGACTCAGAACAATTCTTTGTGGGTCACACAAAGTTTTGTCCTGTGTGGGAATCGAACCCACAACCTCGTGCACTGCAGGCGTATACAGCGGCCACTGGACCACCGAGGCAGTCGATATTTCATACATACATACATATCATCACGCCCATCTTCCATTGGGGTAGGCAGATAAATAAATAAAATATTAATTTTAATAATTTTCATTATAAGATCATACACACACTAATTGACATACATCTAGGATGTCCAGACACCTGTCTCTGAATATCATAACAAACTTTACCAAATATCTTAAAATGCAATTTGCTATGACGACATTTTTTATTTACTTGAAGTAGAATAATGAGATATCTTGCTAGCATTTCGTATTGTAATTAACAAGTACTAGGCTTTATGAAGATTATTACATAAAGGCCATTTTGAAGTATTTCCTTCTTCTTCATACATTCTTTCTTTAAAAGAAAATATCTGTGTTAGATATTGACATTTATGTTTTGTTATATAATTTTGAGTTTGTCTTATATTCGAGAATGTGTATCTTGGGATTTTTATATATCAATGGGCATGCTTTTACCTACTTGTCAAGTATAGATGACATCGTCATCAAAAGTATGAATATCAATCAAATTAGAAGTAATGTCCAACGTTTTAATACAAAAAGGCCTACCCACATAAACTATAAAGTTCTATATTTCACAACGTTATCTACAAAATTCACAGGCAATCTAATATCCAACGATGACTAATACCTATTGTGCTTGGTTATAACAAGAGCCAAATTACCACTTCACACCCACATGCGATCGGTATCGAGTCCTGGCCTGTATTTAGACATATAATACGAGCAATTACTGTACCAAATTGTCTCAAAAGGTAAATCTACAGTTTTAATATAATATAATATTATAAATGCGAATGTTTGGATGGATTAATTGACTGCACGGTTGGATCAGTGCCTTAAGTGGTTACCTCGCCATTTACCACTGCGCGGCGTGTTGTGGGTTCGATCCCCACACGGGAAAAAAATGTGCGACCCATAAAAAATTGTCCCGAGTCTGGGTGTAGTTTACGTCCGTTAATTGTATGTTTGTAAAGTCCCCCGCGACACTGGGCTTTTTCCTAGTGCGGGAAAAGACTAAAAAGAATTAATCTATAAATGTTTGTCACTCAATCACGTCAAAACGGTTGAACGGATGTGGATAAAATTTGGCATAGAGATAGATTTTAATCTGGAATAACACATAAGCTAAAAACACTATTTTCATTATAAGGGGAACACATCAGAAGCCACCAGCACCAGAGATTTTTTTATAACAACACTAGTGCAACTGACTGCACATGTGGTCTAGTAGTTACCCCGCAACTTCGCGCCGAGTATTGTGGGTTCGATTCCCACACGGGACAAAACTCTGCGTGATCCATAAATTATTGTTCCGAGTCTGGGTGTACTTTGTATGTACGTGTTTGTAAAATCCCCTGCGTCAGGTATTCTATAGGGCAGTAGTTGTCTCTACAAAAAAACATACATAAACTATCGCCTTCTGCTCAAACGGGTAGGCAGAGACTACGGATTTCCTCTTAACGCGACGGATGAATAATGCTAAAAAAGTAGATTTCATTTTGCTTGTGTTACTTTTTATCATAACGCAAAATATCAGTTTTTTCTTTTAAGAGCCTCGACATTATTAATTTATTAATAATGATTGTAAATGTAATCTACAAGCGAGACAGATATGGACACGTCTGGCTAAAGCCCACCTGGCTCAATCTCATCTCGGCAATATGTCACTTTTATAATTTCGTCGTTGCGCAATAATAAAAAGTTCAAGTTTTCGCAATAGGCCGGCCATCTTGCCTTGGCACAGAATGTTTACAATAGTTAATTAGAATGCACTACACGTTGTCGTTCTTATAAACACAGTATTATATACTTCAATATTGTCTTAATAATATAATTTTAAAAGAGGTACGGCACCATATTAGTAAGCAAGCCCGACTGGAGACGGCCCTTACAGAAGCACTTAGTCACAGTCAAATGACACAGCAGTGTTTGTGTTCCTGTTTAAGCGTCTAGAGCTCATTTAGGGATGCGTTTTTAACGACACGTTTTTCTATCCTAGGAAAATTCCATCATAAAACCCTGGGGTTTATTTTTGGGTTGGCAACACGCAAATTATACCTCTGATGTTGCAAGCGTCCATAGACTACGAATACCAATGCTTATCATCAGGCGGACCGTATGCTTGTTTTCTACTTAAGTAGTATACAAAATACATAGGTACTTACTTTTTTATACTCTGTAAGTAGACAAAAAAGTATGTGGATTTATTATATGGGGTATTTTGCTGGTCTGAAAATGGACAAATATTCCTAGAATATTAAAACGTTTCTATAAAAACGGTAACGGATGCAAATGTTAAAGACTGTAGAAAAAAGAAAAATTGTGTGTGTACCAGAGTACACAGGTAAGAAGTGAAACTTCTTTATCTTAATTCTTCTTAATTATCTTTTCAAAGTAATACAATTATATGATGACAGTTAATCTTGTAGAAATGCAACGGTTTTATAAAATTAAAAATGAATAAATAAATCATTAAAAACGAATAATAATTAAAAAAGATGTACGTATACATATTTTTATTTTCTAATCGTGTTTTGTTTTATTTTTAAATTATTATTTAATTTATATTTTTATTGTTTTTAGAATTAATAATGTTCACTAGATTTACAGTCATATTTATTAATACTTGCTAATTTTAACAGAATTATATACATTCACTGATACTTACAATCAAAAAGTGAGGTTAACCTCAAATAAATATTAAAATCATGCTCATACGTGTTGAATTTATAAAACGAAATATAATAATCACTCTCACTTTTCTTGTAAATTCACCTAAATTTGAATAAGTCTTTTTATTTTATCACTTTCAAATTAATATATTGTTATTCTTATTTCAAACCAAACTTCAAAACTAATATATTGTTGTTATTATTATAATATATTACATTATATTCTTTACGTCTCTATACTAAACTTTGATAAAAAAGGCAACATGGCGCGTAACCGAAAAACGTGACGATTTTTTTACACTGCTACAAAATTTCTCCCATACGTCAATAATTATTTTCGTTTCTTCATTCTCCTACCCCTCCAAGTTATTTAACCTCTTACTTCCAATACTTATGTTCAGTACATGATAGAGAACTTCGCTCATCCCATAATCTTCTTCTTACATGTCCCTCACATACAACTGATTTTGTTCATTCTTCTTTCTTTATACAAACTGTCCTACTCTGGAATGCGCTCCCTCGTGAAGTTAGGATGGCCACCAACCGCTACACTTTCAAATTGAAAGTGCGAGACCTCCTTTTTGATAAACTGGCAAAATCATCACTTCAGATACGTTAGTATGTATATATATATTTATTTATGAATATCTATTTAGTAATATTTATATATATATAGTATTAAGATTGTATTAGCACTTTTATTCATTATAATGTAAAGTATATTGTTTCTGATCTTCTGTTGATTTTTACATCTTGCACCTACTACGTTCATCTCTGCATCACCCAATGGTTGGCTGGTAGAGAATGCCTATGGCATTAAGCCTTCCTTTGCACATTACTATGCATAAATTATTAAATAAATAAAAAAAAATAAAAATAAAGAAGTTTCACTTCAAAAATTAACAAAATGTTTACACAATATTTATGACTCAAGTCAAGGTGTATAGTATCGGCAATCGAAATACAGACCTAAGTTTATGACAATAGAATAAGATTGCGAATTATTAAGAGCGATAGTTCTTAGTAACGTAACTTGCATTTGAGTAAATTGATGTCAATCAAAATAAAGTGAACATTCACCTCTGAGCGTGTTACAACACTATTTTCTCTTGCAAATAGGTTTATTAATGCCCCTAAGACACAAGTAGAACACTTATACTATCATTATCTTTAGCTAAACATTTATAAAGGCTTGCACAAATTAATACGGGCTATAAAACAGAGAATTCTCTAGTAAAAGTTATCATAGCACTATATTGCGTAAACTACATACCGTCGTTTTCAAACCAAAATCTGCTATGTAAACTTTTTTCAGTTTTTGACCGCTGCCTAAATAATGTTAAGTGCCTATGAGCACTGTACGAGATCTACGACCTCCTTTTAAAATATATGCACACTGGCTGTTTCACATAGCACGTGTAACAGCCAGATTTTTGTCAAATAAAAAAAATATCTCAAAAGTATGTTTTTTACACGTAGCAGATTTTGGTTTGACAACAACGACACCCAATTTAGGTTCATTAATATAGGTTAATAGGATCTCTTTATTCCTTATCTAACCACACTTGTTATATTGCAGAGAAAATCTTAAAATTGTTATCTAGCGATTTTGAATATAACGGACCAAATTACCTCAAACATGCCATACAATTCCAGAGAAATTTCTTAACACGTACGATTAGGTTGTGGAATATGCTCCGAAGCCAAAGTTTTCCCAAGGGAATATATTATTATAATGGGATTCTTCAAGAAAGGAGTTATAAGATTTTTTAAGCGTCGGCAACGCGCGAGTGATACCCCTGGTGTTTCAAACGTCCATAAGCTACGGTAACTGCTTACCATCAGGCGGGCCGTATGCTTGTTTGCCACCTTGGTAGTGTAAAAAAATAATATAGAAAAAACATAATTAAAATATTTAATGATTTTACTGTTTGACTTTATTTATCCGTAGACCATGTTAAATCTTGCGTAGGTTTACCATAATTGTGTATAATAAATAAATAAACTCTATAGGTAGTTAAGCACCAATTTGGTCGATAGTACATCCAAATAAAACACTACTTCCTGGTTACACAAATAAACACGTGCATATAAAATAAGGACACGTAACAAAGGCAGTTCAATAAAATCATGTAATAAAATATAAGACCAATGACCGACACAAATAAAAAACAATAATAAAGATGATTCAAAATCCTTGAACTAATACCTTATTGACTCGCTTGAGAGCTTACGACCAGACTCGTCTGCCGTACGTAGGTATACATCGAATAAATAAGCGTGCTTTATCATGAAGCGAATTAAATGTAGATATGGCATTTACCCAAATAAGTTAAGTGTTCTAAAAAGTAACTAAAAAAATAGCCATAGGAATAATGTAGCTTAGGTAGGTACTGTTAGTGTAAGTTTTTTTTTTATTATTAGTTCTAGAGATTATTCCCTACATTCAAACTAAACCATAAAATTAAAAAACACATGCTGGTGTAATTTTGTTCCGAATAATATTATAAGTAAGTAAAGTTAGTGAGTTTACTCACTGATGGAACTGTGTTTTTGTGCATGAGTACAGCCATTTTTAAATCAGTTTATCCAAGCGTTACCTATGCATAAAACATAGTGTTTAAAGTACGATATACTACAGTAACAATTTACCATCATGTGGTCCGTATCCAGTCTGCCATATAGTAAAATTTCAAAAAAATGTTTTCTAGTAGATAAGTACTCACAGACCAAGTTTTAAAAACAGAATTCTACTCTAAGAATTTGGTAATCCGGTAAAATAGATGAGAAAACAAATGCTTTGAAATTAAATTCAATGCCGCATCTACTTGCTTCATCGATCAACGTCTGTCACGACTATTTTAATGTAAACTAAATGAAGACGAGTAGGTTGTTCAGAGAAGCGAACAAGGTCAAGTCTAGTGTTACACTCGTGTCTCGAACTCACGTGACCGACTCAAGCGCATCTCGTTGCAATGCTTACGTCATTATATGTAACTGAGGTTGATGAACTTTACCATCATAAAAGGTTATAAATAAAATGAATGGATGAAAGATTAGAATGTTATAGCCATAAGTCATCACTTGTTGTTGTTGTCTGAGAGAATAACCTTCATAGATGTTTGTTTTTGTTAGAAGAAAAGTACTATTTTCTTTGAAAAAAGAATTTTAATCAATGCTGTTTTTGGTATACCGAAACACTCTAATATTTTTGTTATTAGAAGAGTTAGTATAAAAATATAGATTTCATGGTGTAGTTTTTCCTGAACAAATACATATAGTCACCTAGCGGAAAGTGCCGTTAGGGCCGCGTATACTAGAGTACAGACCATTTCAATGTATTGTGCATTTGCAAAATTAAATTATCTACCTACGTAAAATAATTTACCTTTTTTGACCAATTCTATATAGTTCTGACATTATTAAATGGGTTAAGAAAGTATTAGGCAATCGCATATTCAACACAAACAGCACATTCACATACCTAGAATAGCCAAGAAATCCCAATACAACTTCTGCAAATGGCCCATAAATTTCACTGCATGCGTTGCCCAACTTCGTCTGACCTTTCACCACAAAAGTAACTAGTCTAGAATCTAGATTTGCTACTAGATAAACACATGTTCGTTTAAATCTTGCGAAATTTTATATCGATGTTTAGTCTCGTTTTATCAAGCACCGGCAGACAGTTTGGAGTAATTCTTCGATAATTGCATATGATTTGTTCAAAGAGAATGTTCGGATTAAAACCAATTGTGTAGTTTATAGCAAGTGACAAGCTGTAGATAAGTTCATTCAACTTAACGTTGCAATTGATACAATGCTGATACTGGTGCGTCGATTGCCGAATTATGTTTAAAGCTAAAAGTTTGCATGTGGGTGAGACCATAAAATAAATAATGGGTGTTTTACTATGGCATAAAACTTATTTATATTATGTTATTGAGGGCGAGCTACCAGGCAGAATGCCAGACATACATATACTAAGTATAAAATTTGTCGACAGATAAACCAAATGATTATCACTTTATATTCATATATCAAACTTGACTGTATGGCGGGCACACCAAGGAATTGATAACAGTTCCTAAGGAGTGGGAAAGTAACGGACTTGCACGCAAAAGGTGTGAGTATCGAACTCACACCACCTGGGCAGTATCAATGTGAATTTCACTTTGTGAAGTTTATATGTACTAATCAAATGATTCGCCATCTGCTAACGGTGAAGGAAAACATCGTGAGGCAACCCACATGTCTTAGAAGAAATTCTAAAGACATAATATGTCTGATTCACCAACCCGCATTAGGCCAGCATGTGTGAATTAAGGCCTGAACCCTCTCTTTCTCTTTATAAAAGAGAGGAAACCCGTGCCCAGCAGTGGGACATATATATGTGTTGCTATCAGGTATAACACTATGTAAAGTTTGTTAACCTTATTATAGTCTTTAGAGAATTAATTACACTAAAAAAGCTGTATCAGTATTCTGCGTTAGTGTTCGGGTTATGAAGCGATATAACATACCTTTTACATATTTGGATTTTATCTGTTATTTATGTGCATTATAATTTAATATTATACTGTTTTTTAATATAAATGGTAAATTAGTATTTTTCAATTAGGTTCCAATTAAATACACATATATATTTCATTTAAGGTAATATTCATTAATAATATTATAAAAACTACATATTACCATAGGTTATATACGCTTGCAATAAAAGAGCTTACTGAGTCCGTCCCTGTAAGAATAAGTTATTTTAAAACACATTTCCCCTAAATGAGCATAATTATGAAATCTGTACTACGAGTACCACTATGCGTATTATTTAGCTGGGGTCTTGTTTAAGATGGTGGGTCCTTCCCCAGTCGGGCTTCCTCACTTATATGTTGCCCTACCTCTCTTAGGTAGGTACTTAATTTATTCATTCAATTTATTTAATAATCACATACGAAGTGTATCTATTATGTATCATTAAATTAACAGTAGCCTAAAGAAATAGATTAAATATATTCATAAAGCTATACAGTGGTAAAGTAATTTTAGTCTATCTATAGATACTAATATTCAAAATGTGTGCATAAAATTTATATTGGGGTTACGCAAATATGATATTTTTTTCCGAATTTCGTAAAAAGCTCAAGTGGTTAACCCTTCAACTCCTTCCTATCTTAAAGGACGTTTCGAGTTCCTTCATAACACCATACGAAACTCTTACGATCGTCAGAAAACCTAAAGTTGAAGGTGCCACACTTATTGACTTAAGTGGTTTAAAAAAAACCCTAAAAATAACCCATCATACGTATTACCTTACGACCGAGGCAGTCTACTAATTACCTACTAAAAATAATAGAGTAGGTACTAAATTAAAACAATTTAGAAATAGTCTACACGTTACCATATCACGTTCAAATCATTGAGAGTCATATCTCACAGCTATTTGATCCAGATAGATAATTAATACGGTATTTGAAATACATATAAACTCACTGCATTGGTTTCGTAATGTATGTTAACTAAATGGCCCAGTCATAGGTGAAATGATTTATCGCGTGTGATATGCGATAGATATATTATATCCTTTTCAGTGTAGTAAGTAATATTATTGGGCGTTAGTATTTTATATTGCAATAGTGTGAAATATACATACATAGATATAATATATGTTTCACTAGATGATCAACAACAGCGAAAACGTGATACCAAAATAATGTAAGACCCCGGTCATATGCCCGAGCGTCTTTTGTTTTTTTATAAGGTATGCAGTACCTTTGACTGCCTTGGTGGTCCAGTGGCCGCAGTATGCGCCTGCTGTGCACAAGGTTGTGGGTTCGATTCCCACACAGGACAAAACTTTGTGTGATCCACAAAGAGTTGTTCTGAGTCTGGATGTAATTTGTGTCCGTCAATTGTATGTTTGTAAAGTCCCCCGCGACACAGAGATTGTTCTCTAGTGCGGAAGTTGTCTTTTAAAAAAACAAAAAAATATAATACTAGCCTCAGTAAAAATATAGGTAATTGATCGCAACAAAGCTCAAGCAACCAAGGAGCTCATCCAATGGATGGGGGACCACATAGTGCAATACCAGTTAAATAAAAGGAACTTATCCGGAGATGCCTAGATGAATAATCTAAGCATCTCCGGATAAGGTACTTTTATTTTTATTTTAACAATAATATTATTAATTCAACTTTTTCTACTTTTAAACTACTCCTATAAAGCACGTTAACTCGCTGTTCAGTCTCTAAAAATGGCAAACGAAATTTATTAGTACCTAGATGCTAGCTTTGCTCTTTTTTTTTGGAAATTATTTTTTTCTAAAAATGAAACCTAGCTAGATCGATTAATCGCCTCCGAAACCTCCTGCATTCTAAATTTCATGAAAATCGTTGGAGCCGTTTCCGAGATTTAGATTTGCAGAATTGCTTGTTTAAAGGTGTTAGATGTTTTATCCTTACTAATATTATAAATGTGAAAGTTTGTGAGTATGGATGGATGGATGGATGTTTGTTACTCTTTTACGTAAAAACTACTGAACGGATCTGGATAAAATTTCGCACAGAGATAGATTATGGTCTGGAATAACACATAGGCTACTTTCTACAGCGATAACGATAGCGACATCCACGCGGGCGGAGCCGCGGGCAACAGCTATATTTAATAATATTAGTTAATGTTACCTATTCACAATGTTTGGCCTCTACACAAGGCTCTTCAAGACGTGTTGGCAGAACGCAAGTGAAGGTGGAAATAAAGTTTAGTAATAGCCCATAAAAGACAGGCTGGACCGATCAGAGCATGCCTATAAGAGTCCACTGTACTCACCTTCAACTCGATTGGACATCCTGTTTTTGATAAACTCAACTAATATAAGTACCTAATACTTATTGAACGCTCAATAGCGGTATTTATAAACTATTTTTTAACTATGTCTAAGACAACGTCAGCTAGTTTTGGAATGCGGATTCGAGCTATTTTCAATGGCAATCAATCTTAACTCATTAATTAGAGTACCTAAACATTTTTTTACCCGATAGGTTCGATTCCCACACGAGACACAAAATTATGTCATCCACTATTATTATTCTGAGCTCTGATTACCCCTTGGAGCAAAAGGCTATTATTAGCTTTATATCTCTAAAGTATAACTTATACAATTATAATTAATATAATGACGGCTCCAAAACGTAGTTTCCAACTAAAATACTGTACTTGCGCCGTTTGAGGGAGTGTAAATATAGTGTTAATTGTGCACACATACAAATTACTTTAATGAATTTACGTGCCACAAATTTATAAATACCATAAAACTCGAGATTCATGTAATACACATGAGTTATTTATCATTATGTAAACCTTATACGGTAAGAAACAGCATTTAGAATGACTCAGGCAATTTAATGTACACAATTCGCGTAGAACGCCTAAAGAGGGCACTTCGTAACGACTTAGACCAAAAATGGATCTCGTTTATTAAACATTTTGCACGTTTTGAAAGTGCTAAAGTCCTTCTTTTGTAATTTAAGAACGATTTGGTAATGAAGCGTGGAAATGAGGGAGGTTAGACTATAATAGATAGCCATGATTTGCAGGTGTCTCTTTGGTTATTGTTATGCAGTGATAATGGCGGATCATGGATGTCCTTATTCTGATTGACCAGGTCACTTGGGATGTTATTGATATGTTTACAACCTTAGACACAAAATTTATGAATAGGTAACTCGTCTAGGTCATAGAAATTCTCTGTGTGAGTGCTACACGTTTATGTAGATTACTTAATTGTATCTTTAATTTTTAAGCTATTTCTTTAAGAAATAGCTTAAAATTTGAAGATACAATTATTGGTCTCCACGCCCAAGGCCCGCGATAGAAGCTATTTCTATCGCGGGCCTTGGGAGTGGAGACCGAATCCAGAAATTCCGATACTTTTTTTAATGACGAATTCTCTAAACGGCCAATAATAATATGTCAAATTTGTATAAGGAGGTTTTGATCTAAGAGAATATTAATGTAAAAAAGATTATAGTATAAGGAGTCTTAAGGAATTATTACAAGTATTCATTTTTATTGTTATATATTTTTATGAATCATTGAGAATAAAATAAAATGATTTAGATAATTCTGTAAAGTAATTTGTTATTTGTTTCGATAAAAAAATCATACTCAAAAATATGCAATAGCTTTACCGCGGCAGTCCCCGAGTGCCACACGTCTTTTTTTTAACTGCAGACGGAGTACAAGCGCGGAGCTTTCTCTAGGTACTCTGGTGACTAATTACTGACAACAATAAGTAGTTTTACTATTAGAAGGTACCGGATTTTGCAGTTTAATGTAAGAGTAATCCTTCAATTCAAATTTAAACAAATCAGTTTGCAATCTATATAACTTGTACCTTAGAAAAATCCACTAAGGCCAGTTTTAATTTTAAAGACGACTCGTTCACTAAGAAACTAGCTGTGTAACATGGGACCTAATGAACACACAATTCAAGGAAACAACAGTAAACCCAGACACGAAATAATCATTTGCGGATCTAACAATACGTTGACTCAATGTGACGATCGAATCCACAACATGGCGCCTGGCGCACCATAGTAAATGACGAGCTAACTCAAGTCACTCAAACAGACTTGCAATATATATTTTTAAATAATACAGTGATCTATCTAAAACGTCTGAAAATAATTTCTTGACACACACAATCTAATTCATAGTCAGCTGTTTCTCACAGTCGCGAGTTACAAAAATTAATCGTCGAGTGAATTGTGGAGTTAATTGCCGTAATTTTTCTTACTAATTGTACAGAGATTTTGTAATAATGACGAGCGACGGTGAAACTAGGCATTCATGCGCTTAAAGGACGAAATGCTTGATAAAAACGATGTATAATAATATCATTAAGATTTACGCAAGATGACTAAATGATATCTTGTGAAATAAAATGGCTGTTGCAGTAATTAGTAACTTAGTTTTATCTCTGACTACCTTGGTGGTCCAGTATTCGTAGTATGCGCCTGCTGTGCATGAAGGTTCGATTCCTACACAGGAAAAAACTTTTTGTGTCCCACAGAGAGTTGTTCTGAGTCTGGGTGTAATTTGTGTCCGTTAAATGTATGTTTGTAAAGTCTTCCGCGACACAGAGCTTGTTCTCTAGTGCAGGAGTTGTCTTTTATAAAGAATCTTGATTAGGCGTTGTTCGGTAAACGACAAGCGGTTTAAGCAATCAAGGGCGCGGTAACACTGTTATAGATGGGTGACCGTATTTCATCTGAGCGTCTCCGTGCTCGGATATGTTAAAAGTCGGTCCTGACTGATAACAGTCGTTAGATCACGACAGAGGCCTTAATGCCATGGGCGATCTCAATAACTCTGTCACCAGCCCCTCTAGACATAAGCGATAGTCAAATAGAAAAGTCAAAAAAATGTATGGGATTTGACGTAAGTTTACGACATAATGTCGTAAACTTACGTCAAATCCCATACATTCGCTTTATTGATTTTTCGATTCGACTACCATTTTTGCCACTTGTCTAGAGGGTCAGGTTGGCCACTAACTAAACGATAAGAAGAAGAAGCGTGCTGAATAATAATGTTTATTTAAAAGCAACTCTGAATCCTGATCCGTGTGGTGACGGATTAAGAATACAAATGTCACCACCCCGTTCCATGTCATAGGTGTCGTAAGATTCGACTAAGGGAGTAAGAAAACTCGAAACAAAACCCTATACCAACCCGTCTGGCCAGCGTGGTGTAGTAGGCTAATATCCCTCCAAATTTATGGAGGAGACCCGTGCCCAGCAGTGGGACGATTATGGGTTGAGATGATGAAAGGCGCACTCACCCTTTTAGTCCAGTAGTTAGTTGCCCTCACTGCTAAGCCAGAGGTCGTGGGTTTGATTCCCACACAGGAAAAACTTAGTTTTACATCATACACTTTTGTTCTGGTTCTGAGTGTAATTTGTGTTCGTAAATTGTATGCTAGTAAAGTCCCCTGCAATACAAGGCTTGTTCGTACAGGAGTCGTCTTTTTAAACAAACAAACAAAACCCAGACAACATACAATTTGTCTGAACCGAATCAACCACCTGTGACCGTTACATAATACATTATCCGTATTAACCTTTTCCTTGACAACTTACAACAGAAGTTTAACCATTATCAAAAATAAACTGGTCACGGGCAATGCCCAAACTTGCTTTAAGCCCCTCTATAAATTACTTACAAAGCTATTGCAGAAAATCAGATTGCACTCATACCCATATTTTAATTTGCCTTAAAAATACACCTACTTCCTCAACCTTTTTTCCATTATATGCATGAATAATCTTCAATTTCGTAGGTGCTTACAGCCCACTGAGTGAGTATATTATGGTAGATTTAGCTTTTGATGCAAATTATCCAGTTTGCTTTATCACGATCGCTTTGGCAAACCATGGTTTATACATTACTAGCTGTTGCCCGTGGCTCCGCCAGCGTGGATGTCGGTTATCGCTGTAAAAAGCAGCCTATGTGTTATTCCAGACCATAATCAATCTCTGTGTCAAATTTCATCCAGATCCGTTCGGTAGATTTACGTGAAAGAGTAACAAACATCCATCCATCCATCCATCAATCCATACTTACAAAGATTCGCGTTTATAATATTAGTAGGATGAAAAAAAAAACGAGATTACTTTTGCTGTTATCGACTTACCTATACATACTTCATTAGAATTTTCTCTGTACTTAAGTCTTGTCTGTAGCTAGTTTTATATTGCGCTGAAATGAAATAATTAATATCTCTCACCGTTGCACCGGGAGACCACGGGTCTCCTCTCCAGAGTTTAGGCTAGCTGATCTAATGCGGGTTGGTGTAAAATAAATACCTTACCAATCCGTTTCTGTGTATAATCTATCCAACTCCTTCTATATAGTATATAAGCTTTATAAAATGTTATATATCTATATCTAATTGACTGGCCTGTTGGTCCAGAGGTTAGTGACCCTGACTGCTAAGCCGGAGGATTTCCACACAGGACAAAACTTTATGTGATCCATATAATATGTTTGTTCCAAGTCCGCTGTCCGTAAATTGTATGTTGCCTTGTTTTCTACACGAGACGTGGACGCTCACAGTGAGACTAGTCTACAAACTGATGGTCGCACAGCGGGCTATGGAGCGAGCTATGCTCGGTGTTTCTTTGAAGGATAAAAGTCGCAACGAGGTAATCCGACGAAGAACCAAAGACGAAAAACCAACGACATAGCTCACAGACTTAGCAAGCTGAAGTGGCAATCGGCTGGTCACATCTGCAGAAGGACCGACGGCCGATGGAGCAGACGTGTCCTAGAGTGGAGACCGCGACTCGGTAAACGTAAGGTAGGGTGGCCCCCAGCTAGGTGGACCGACGACCTAAAAAAAGTCACTGGGACGGCCTGGATGCGGAAGGCGGAGGACCGTGTGCTGTGGCGCGTGTTAGGAGAGGCCTATGTCTAGCAGTGGACTGCGATAGGCTGATTAATTGATTGATTGATTGTTTCCTAGAGCGGGAGCTGTTTTAAAAAATACATCGTAAGCAATTATTTCAAATGTGTGGCAATCTAAACGATTGTTTTGATCCGAATCAAGGTCCTTAATATATCACATATGCACATCAACACGACGAACTATTAATATCGCCCACCTAAAGAGCTTATTTTTAAACGAATATAGACCAAGGTAACAAACTCGTCAGAAGTTCAACCACATTGTAGGTACTAGATGTACAAAGTACACTTGAGTACAGATGTGTTTACACTTGTAAATGAATGTTAATTGAATAAATTTATGTAAGTTACACGTTGTTTTAATTTATTCATATTTATCTATTCATTTATTCAACTAGTAGCTGTAGTTTGTGTGATGATACAAAGTGTATCGTTTATGTCTTAGTTACATATTAAGTTGTAAAATAAGTCCATACTTTTGTAGGATAAGGAAAACTTCTTAGCTAATAGGATGTATTTAAATAAGTTTATTAAATTAGATATTGAAGATTAGACGGTGACCTTGTCTACAATTCGTGTAGTTTTTTAAAGCTTGGTCAGTGCTGTACTTATTGACAAAAAAATCAAATTTAAACACTCAATATATAGAAGGGCATACTATCAATTATTGTTTTTATCTGATAACTCATAACTAAAAAAAAAAATAAGTATAGTGGTCTGAAGTTGTAATCTATAATAATGTATATTGAATTGCAGATTCCAAGGACTTTATCTAATTGTCTATATAAAAACGATGTAATGGACATTAAAAAAAGTGACGGTCATAATACTAAAATCATTTTAAAAAACTTAGAACTCTGTCTCACATCTTTTTCACTCTAATCCTTATCCTAACAAATCGACAAATCATTACAAATACTGTCACCATCATCATCAACCCATTAAAATCACTGCTGGGCACGGGTCTCCTCTATACACTTGGAGCGAAATTAGCCTACTACACCACACTGGCCAGACGGGTTGGTATAGAGTTTTGTTTCGAGGTTTCCCTCTCTTGCAGTGGTTATTGTCTGCCTGACTTACTTACTTAGTAGACTCTTACGACACCCTCGATATGGAATGGGATGGTGACATTTGTATTATTAATCCGTCGCCATGCAGATAAAAATATACATATTATAATATTTTATTCGTTTGTTCTGTGTCTGGGTGTAATTTATCTATAATATATATGTATTTAGAAATATATAAGTATGTTTATCAGTTGTCTGGTTGCCATAGTACAGACTCTGCCTAGTTTGGGATTAGATGGCGGTGTGAGTTGCCCGAAAAATATTATTATATAAAAAAATACTCAATCGCTTTTGTATTCAGTAGTACTACCACACAACGAGCACAGAACATAACAAATGATGTGTGTACAAACTGATTTTGTAACGCACAAACAGACAATCGACTGTTATTTCATTCAATGCAGTCATTGCTACTCGTACATTATGACAAATTAATCAATTCTCTATTAATGTTCTTGAACTTCAATTGGATTACACATGGAATATTTACTTTGGAATCCGAATGATTTATTTTCAATGGTATTTCAAGGACTTTGTATTACGAGAACTACATTACTTATTTAGGATATTGACAGCCGGACACGGTGCTATGATAAGCTTTTTTTTACCTAAACTTTAGCAACAGTCATTTTATAAATGCATCGGTTTAACAATTAAAATTTAATTAAAACATGCAGAATATGTAGTAAAAAATAAAGACAGTAGACTTCTGGATTCCAGGCTTTACTTAAATGCTCGTAAATTAAGTCTCTGCCTCCACATTTAGTACATTAATGTCTATCTACAAACCTACTGCCGTCCAGCAATGTTTTTTAAAATTAAACCCCGTTTTGTACTTTCTTAATTGCACTATTTTCTGTAAAAAGAATGTATTGTGCACCCGCCTGTACACACGCCACTTCACATTTGTCTACGATATTAATTCAGGTATAGAATATATGAAAATACTAGCTGTTGCCCGCGGCTCCGCCCGCGTGGATGTCGGTTATCGCTGTAAAATGTAGCCTATGTGTTATTCCAGACCATAATCATCAGGCGGGCCGTATGCTTGTTTGCCACCTTGGAAGTATAAAAACAAAAAAAAATCTCAGTGCCAAATTTCATCCAGATCCGTTCAGTAGTTTTTACGTGAAAAAGTAACAAACATCCATC
This sequence comes from Trisateles emortualis, assembly GCA_947095525.1. NCBI lineage: Eukaryota > Metazoa > Arthropoda > Insecta > Lepidoptera > Erebidae > Trisateles > Trisateles emortualis. Next base: position 7,798,008 of record OX352740.1, on the reverse strand, counting down.
CATCCATCTATCCATCCATCCACATTTATAATATTAGTAAGGATCAACAAATTTGTTTTAACATACCCACAAAATTACAATAATAAATATGAAAATAAATAATAATAAAACAATCTTTGTGTTAGAAACAAAATAATATTTGACAAAATTACCAAGAAACGGTGTACATTGACCAAATTCGCATTTAGCATACGCTAACGATTGATTGCAAGTGTAAAGTTTTTACCAGATGCTGTTATAGGTATCCAATAAAGTTCCTTGTAATATTACCTGTATCTCCTTAAATAGAAAGATATACAGATAAACATAATACTATCTTTATTCCACTTAGAGCACCAATAAGTAAAAACGCTTGGTGTTCAAAGTGGAACCAATACTCCACTTTGAGCCCCAAGCTATTTTACCTTACTAAAAACTATAACTATAACTAGCTGTTGCCCGCGGCTCTGCCTGCGTGGATGTCGGTTATCGCTGTAAAAAGTAGCCTATGTGTTATTTCAGACCATAATTTATCTCTGTGCCAAATTTTATCCAGATCCGTTCAGTAGTTTTTACGTGAAAGAGTAACAAACATCCATCCATCCATCCACCCATACTTACAAACTTTCGCGTTTATAATAGTAGTAGGATAATTTTTTTTACTTAATTTTTAAATTAATGATAATTTAGGTTTAGAAAGTTTAAATAAGTTTTAAATATTATTCTTGCATAATAAAAAAAAACATTCAAATTCAAATCATCATTTCACAGAACAACTGATACCGTACCATCACAACGTTTACGCTTCTCTTAAGTAATTCATTTAATTAAATAACCTCGTTTATTACAACAAAACCGGTCAAGTACAAGTTTAATTGCGAATTCCAACAACAGTACTCCTGTACCTTGAAAATTTTGACCTCAGTTACATAAGAGACTCGGTTGTGATATACCTACGTACAGACAGGCTACTGAATGGATTCACGTGTACCCTGTATGTCAATGTGGTTAGTAACTTGTGTTCTTATTGCATCAGCATTCATTATGATTAAATGGAAAGTATTTTTGCAGCATGAACTTGCAAAAATCTAATTGATTCAACTATACCTACTACGGTTGGTTCATTGTTTACTTCGCCATATATCACTTATATTTTCTTTCTTCGTTTCTTTTTGACACATAAATCTCGCCCTGTGTCGCGAGGACTTTACGGACATACAATTCAAGGACACAAATTCCACCCAGACTTGGAACTTGGCATGTGTAGGTACATATACTCGTAAGGCACTGTAAAGTGTAAAGTAATTACCTATAACCTTTTTATGTCGACAATTATTTACCACTTATGTAGGATTATGTAATCTTATTAACCGACTTCAAAAAGAGGAGGTTATCAATTCGTGTGTATTTTTTTTTTAATGTTTGTTACCGCATAACTCCGTCATTTATGGACCGATTTGAAATATTATTTTTTTGTCTGACTGGACATACTTCCAGTTTGGTCCCATTATCATCAAAAGAAAGTTCTGATGATGGGATCCATGAGGAATTGAGGGAACTCCTCAAAAGTTATAGGCACACATATAGCAATTTCAATATTTTTAACAATAAATCAATCATTTGCATTCAGAAAGTGTAATTTGGTGAAGTAAAACTGATGAAGAAGACCACAGTTGGCCATCTGAACTTCTCAATAATAAGTATTTTACTGATGGCGATTAGATAAGTTTCGGTTATTGTTGCTAAGCAACTATTAATAAGAAATAATGACGTGAATTAATTGAGCGCGGATTGCACAGATTAAATATAGCTTTTAATACCTACTTGACCTGTGTTCAGCCCGACGCTCAGTCGATTTTATTCGATTGTAACAAACAAATATTTGAAAATTTTACAACTTGCCGTACTGAAGTCGGTTTTTTTTTGTTAAAATTATTATATATAAAATTGTCGTGTCGTGGTGTTTGTAGTTAAACTCCTTCGAAACGGCTCGACCGATTCTCAGGAAATTTTGTGTGCATATTGGGTAGGTCTGAGAATCGGACAACATCTATTTTTCATCCCCCTAAATGTTGTAACCCCTAATTTTTTTTATTTTTATTTTAAGAAAAAATACATACAAACCTTAATTTTAACCCCTCTACGATCAACTCATTAGTAGCAAAACAACGTTTGTTGGGTTAGCTAGTATTTTATATTATATAAGCTTCAGAATTTATATTTATTATTTTTATACGAAGTTATGACAAATTTGTTGTACTTACATTTGATTTATAGCCAAAGTATAAAGCTACAAATTTAACTAAGAAACAGACTATAGAAAAGTATTATTACTCGCCATACCAAGACATCCTTATAGCGATGTATTTTCGATCCTAATTTTGAATTTCGATTAATGACATGATCTAGCTAGGCTTGACAGCTGACAAATTTCAGACCAAGATCGAAATTGAATTGGTATAAAGACAGCATGGCAGCGACTCTTGGGATACATTATAACCCATTCGTTGCCAACTTCTTTAAATATCGATAAACTCTTCATTAGACTATTTTAGCACAGGTTTTATACTCATATTGGACAGAAAAACATTTCAGTTTATTTTATTTAATAGCTCCTTCGAGTAAAAACGGTTACTATTATTTTTGTATTTTTATTATAGAACAAAATACCTACACATAAAATGTTTATATTAGGCTTAAAAAGTACCGTAAGTTTTTTAATATTAATAATTAGGAGACACTGATGTTTTATGACGTCAGGCTCCACTTACAATATATGCCGAAAAGTGACAGCAATATTCCGTTTCACAAGTTTAACCTCGCAATAGCAAATTTGAGAAGTTGTACTATGTAACCTCTTTTAACCTAACAAGATTGATAGATAAATCAAATCACTCAAAGTTACACCCATCATTCATATATTTATTTTATACAACCATACCTCAATCATATTACAATTAAGACGTCACGCATGCACACACGTTCCACCACACCTTCCATATTACCATAATTAGGCTATAATAACATTTGGCACTGGAAATAGTTTGCTCGAGTTCAAAAATATAAAATTACTCGCTCAATTTACATTGACCTACTAGTTGGAAGGCCGGACAAATGTCAACAGGACCTTTGCGATGAGAACCAGAGCACCTGTGCTCAGTGCAAAATTATAAAACTCGATTTTATACATCGATTTCATCTTATAGGATTACGTAATCGATTAAAGAGTTAAATTAATCGGGTAGATTTTGGGATTGGAATTAACTTTGGTATAGTATTTTATATACATTGCTCCGAGATTTTAAAAACTAGGCTTGTTATCCAACGCTTGAAATGGACTGACTAGTTTGAATCGATTCGGGATTAAAATCTTTGTAATAATGGCCTCACGGCTCACACACGGCGATCAGAACTCAAACTAAGCAGAATGTATTATGGTAACCAAAACACTGAAAAACTTAAGGTTATAAGTTATTCTTGGTATATTAAAATGCCAAATCACCCGACATTAGTTTTTTATAATAAAAACAGTAAGAAAAAAAACAACTCATGATTATCTGATTTTACTGTGTTAGCGGAGAGTGCCGCTAGCGCCGCGCGAACCGAGTACCTACTAACATTGCAGTGTATAGTGCATTTGTTAAATTCAAATATGTGTCCAACTTTAAACAACTTTCAAATTATTGGAACAAAAATTATTGTACTCAAATCTGAACAAACTTTTTTGAGGTATCACCTATACTAATAGCATTGTATATTTCTTATAGATAGAATGCATAAGACATAGCTAGGTGCACTCGCTGTTCGGTAAACGATCAGCGGGTTAAGCTACCAAGGGCGCGGTTACGCTATAGATGGGTGACCGCATAGTGGTATTTCATCTGAGCGTCTCCGTGCTTCGGAGGGCACGTTATCAGTCGTTAGATCACGACAGAGGCCTAAATATGGGCGATCTAAATAACTCTGTCACAAGGTTGGCCACTAACCAAACGATTTAAAAAAAATAAGACAAATATATTAGCTCTTAGGAAAATTATGTGTATATAATTCCAAAGAGTAGAAACTTTTACGCTTATGTTGATAGAACCATGTAAAACAACTCATCTTTTCCTTAATCTCATATATCATTACGACGAGAACTATCACAATCGTCCCTCCGTGCCCATCGAGTGTGTCGCTAAGTTTTCCCATCGTTATAACTTATGGCCACCACCGGTCATTACAACGCCCACATAAAGTTACGGCCTTTTGATAAAACTTCCCTTTATTTGGGTCGTATGTGTACTATGAAGGTTAAGCATCTATTAACAAAGAAACGCTGTGGTTTTTAGATAAAGTTTTGGGATAAAAAGGGAGAGTAATGTTTGAGTTAACTAAACAGGAAAAGCGTCTTCACAAGAGAACAATTTGAAACTTCTGAAACTTCAGAATTTCCTGAAGGAAATAGTCTTTTTGCACTTATTTTTCAACACCACATTGCTGCAGTACATTAGTAACGCAGCAATGTGACGTTGTAAAACAATTAGAAGTTGCAATTATGCAACGTGTAATAGTTCTACAGTTTATAGCTTTGATTAACCAAATTTTTTTTTATTCATAAATGCTACAATGTAGCTTTTATGGAGATCTTATGTTTGTAGCTTAACCCTCGAATCATTTACCAAACGGGAAAAATACCACGCTATGAGTGTCATTGAATCAATAACGCGAATCAATCAGTGTTTCGTGACTCTGACTGCTATGCTGGAGGTCGTGGGATCGATTCCAACACGGGACAAATCGTTGTGTGATGCCCATAAAAGTTTGTTCCGAGTCTGAGTGTCATTTATGTCCGTGAATTGTATGTTTGTATATTCCCTGCGACATACAGCTTAATCCCAGTCTGAGAGCTGTCTTAAAAAAATACATTTTTTTTTTATTATTTACTTATTCATTCTATCTTCCACAAAGCCTACTTACAACAAGGGTTACATTTTTACTTATATCATATGTAGGTATTAAACATTACGTTGTGGAAGACTGGTATCTGCACAAGGAACCCTGTCGCACACATAACCAGGCCCCCTCAGAACAGTGTAAGTATAGCTAGATTACACGAAAAATCTTTTGTTTTCAAGCGGATATATACTCGAATTTTCTATTTAAGTGTGTGTGTGTGTGTGTAAAGAGCACACACCGTATCTTTAAAAATAAATCCCAACAATACATTCCTCAAACGTTTTGCTTCACCTCGCAAATATAATCTCTTTATCTTCTCATTCAATTAAATAATAAACATAACATTTTATTTATGCTATTAATCTCGTGTTAATTACTTTAATGCCTTTAAGCCGAGCACCGTGATGTAATACCATTCAATGAGTTTATTCAAAGAATGTAACGCTCAATAACTGTATAATCGTTAATGGTATAATTAATTGTACCATATAAAGCCATGTATAGATTTGGGTAGACTCGATTTGTGATGCCAATTGGTTTTTTTAATACTGGCATTAATTATGGTGGCAAGAAAGCGTAAGCTCGCCTGATAGGATGCAGTTACCGTAGCTTATGGACGCCAGTATTTAACACCAGTGTTATATGCTAGAATATCTCTGGGATAGGCAAACGTTTCGTTAAAAATGTATCCCTAAATGAGCGCTGGAAATCTGTACACACACAGGAACACAACTAAATCGCTGTGTGTCAAAATTCGTCTGTGGAGATATTTTATTTTTCGCTTTTACTCATTGCCAAATGAGATTTGGAGTTATGCTCTTTATAGTGAAAGGGGCGATATTATAAGACATATTAATAATATTAACTAACTAACTTAGTTTTTATGTATGTTTGTTTATTACCTTTTCACGACTAAATGCCTGAACAGATCTTAATAAAATTTAGCTAGGAGGTAGACGGCATCCTAGGAAAGGATATAAGATACATTTTATTGCGATAACCGACATCCACGCAGACGGAGCCGCGAACAGCAACAACAACTAGTATATTATAAATTACTAGCTTTTGCCCGCGGCTCTGCCCACGTGGATGTCGGTTATCGCTGTAAAAAGTAGCCCATGTGTTATTCCAGACCATAATCTATCTCTGTGCCAAATTTCATCCAGATTCGTTCCGTAGTTTTTACGTGAAAGAGTAACAAACATCCATCCATCCATCCATACTCACAAACTTTCACATTTATAATAAAGTAAGGATTTTGTTTTTAATATAGACACAAGACTATAGCATGGGGTTCTTCAAGAAAGGAGTTATAAGGTTTTTAAAGGGTCGGCAACGCGTGAGTGACACCCCTGGTGTTGCAAACGTCCATAGGCTACGGTAACTGCTTACCATCAGGTGGGCCGTATGCTTGTTTGTCACCTTGGTAGTATAAAAAAAAAAATATATTAATTAATTGTTTAGTTTAAGGTCTAATCATCATTTCATACATGCTTACATCTAATCTTTATCGCCTATTCTTAAAGAAAACGTTCAATTAGACATTCTGGTGTCGTTATCAACCACAAAAATTACCCCTGGCTTGTCTCCAAGTAACATCTGAGCTTGAGAGGCCAATTATTGTGGTTAAATGACACCTACTACCGTAACATTGGCATACCCTATACACAGGTTAGGCTGTGTGCCAAATATCTTTAGGTAATTACTATCTATCTTTAGATTATTGCTTTAGATAATTACTAGGCGCCCGCTCCGGCTTCGCACGGATGGTAATTCCCGGGGTCCCGTAATGTTTTTGGCAATAAAATATAGCCATATATACTCACAAATAACGTGGCTTTCTATTGGTAAAAGAATTTTTAAAATCGGTCCAGAGATTATTCCCTGCAACGTCACACACTCACAAACCTTACCTCTTTATAATATAGTAAACAATAATTTTCTTCTTGAAATGTCTTGTGAGAGCACCGCTGGGTAGTCCACTGATGCAATATCAGGTGCCGTTTAGACGAACGGTGCCTGATATTACATCAGTGGACTACCCTCGCGGCGGCTAGCATACCGACTCGCGGGCAGACATCCGCAAGTCGGTATGCTAGCCGCCTACCATCTCCAGGCCATAGAGCCCGATATCATCATGCTTAAGGAGGATTTCCTACATCCGAAAATAAAACTTAACGAGACCAAGTGAAAATATAAGGTTTACAAGTTTAAATGTCCCGATGAACTCGAATGCTGTCACAGGAGTAGATGATCGTTACTTAGGCGACTGCTGTGTGGGTTAATGATGATATATTCAGTTCTGACGGCCCATCTGTCAAATCGAATAAGGGGATTTTAGTTAGTATGCCAGACGCCTACTATCTCAAGGCCAAAGAGCTCGACATAACAGTCTCCAGAGCCCATTTAGGAATTTGTTTTTAAAGAAACGTTTTCCTATCCCAGGGATATACCATCTTAAAGCACTAGTGTAAAAAAGTGGGGTCGGCAACACGCAAGTGATACGTCTGGTATTGCAAGCATCCATAGGCTACGGTAACTGCTTAACATCAGGGCCCCAATTCTGCTAATTTACGGATGGCTCAATTGAATCTCAATTGAATCTAAGTAGCATTATTGGTATTCTGCTAATAAATTTAAGCCCAATAGTTCGAAAACCAATGATCTTAAATTATTAGAATTTTTGGTATTACATTATTGGTATTCTGTTTAATAATTTAAGACCAATGGTTATCCAAATATTGGTCTTAAATTTATTTGCATAATACCAAAAATGCTACTGAGATTCAATTGAGATTCAATAGAGCCATCCGTAAATTAGCAGAATTGGGGCCCAGGTGAGCCGTAAGCTTGTTTGCCATCCAAGTAGTATAAAAAGCACATGCTGGCCTAATGGTGGATCAGATATGTGTTTAGAATTTCTTCTTAGACATGTGGGTTTTAAGACAGGAATGTTTCTCAAAAACTACATCTTGTTTTAAGACACGTATGTGTCTTAGAACAAGATGTCTTAGAAGAAATTCTAAAGACATGTCTGATCCACCAACCCGCATTAGGCCAGCGTTTGCGTTTTTTCATACTACTTGTGTGGCAAACAAGCATACGACCCGCCTGATATTAAGAGACCTACGCCTAAATCACCATACAAAAACAATTGACTTACTTTAGACATAAGTAAGTATATTACACATATCTCGAAGGACTGCAACGTCGTTAACATTTCAAAACAAAGTTGTACTTGGTACGCAACAACAACACATACAACATGTACTAAGACTTCGTTTCGAAACATGTACTTAGCTATAGTAGTAGATAGTAGAAGTAATTGTAACAGTAGGTAAGTAGGTACTTTTTATACTACTGGCTGACCCAGCAAACGTTGTTTTGCTATATAAAGTAAATATAATATCTCTCTCAAAAAATAGCGGTTGGTGGTAAAAGGATGAAAATTTAATGTTACATGTATTTTTTAATGCCATATAAAAATAAAAATTTTGGGTGGACCACCCTTATCACTTAGGGGTATAAAAAATGAATACCAACCTATTCTCAGACCTACTGAATATACATTATAAAATTTCCTTCCAACAACAGAGGAACTACATAACGTCTATCTAGCGATTTATTTTGGATCTTAATTTTATATTCATGAGATGTCTACTTTAAGGTTTATTTGTACGAATTGCAAATGATGATCAAAAATAAATCGCTATAAACTTATCATGGTATGATGAGGCAAACTCGCGTGTTACCGACACAGTTTTTTTATACTACTTGGGTGGCAAACAAGCATACGGCCCGCCTGATGTTAGACAGTTACCGGTTACCGTAGCCTATGGACGCTTGCAATACCAGAGTTATTTGCGGCCCATTTTAACTCAGTCTTAAGACTATTGAAGTAAAACTAAATTACTACATCGATGAAAATATAAAAACCTTCATTGTTGTGCTTATGAATAAAATAATCAAAATACACTTATTAATTAACTGTTTTGTATAATTAAATTAGACTAGAACTTTATAATTAGTATTTTAATATGGTAATAATGATTAATGTATATATAACTTATATTAATATTCATAGAAACTATTAGTCAATGCTAAGGCTGTTTATTTATTATTTTTTTAAATTAAAAAATAACTAGGTACACATTTTACGATGAAAGTCATTTATTTAAAGATTAGAAACTAAAATAAATTGTATTTCTGTTCGCTGTTCCTACCCCTTCTATGAAATAAGCGTTAAAAAGATTAGTTACGCCGCTAGAATAATTTAGAAAACGAACAAGAATAACACTAGGAAACGGGATAACGCGAGGTAACAGAATAATATACGGAAATGGGTTAATGCACAGAAAAGTCGCGGCAATATATATTAGTTATATTTAAGTTTAAATAAAAAAAAAAAAAAATATCCGTGTGGTGACGGATTAAGAATACAAATGTCACCACCCCCTTCGATCCCGAGGGTGTCGTAAGGATCGACTAAGGTAGTAAGTCTAGCAGACAATATTCACCGCAAGAGAAGGAAATCTCGAAATAAAACCCTATACCAACCCGTCTGGCCAGCGTGGTATAGTAGGCTAATATCCCTCCATATGTTTGGAGGAGACCCGTGCCCAGCAGTGGGACGTTAATGGGTTGAGATGAAGTTTAAATACTTTTACGTATCCATTGCATATATGTTTGGTTATGTTTGTATTATCATAATAATATCAGCTGAAAGACGTCCACTGCTGGACATAGGCCTCCCGCAAAGATTTCCACTGCATTCGGTCCTGAGCCGACCTAATCCATCGGTTACCCGCGATCTTTACCAGGTCGCCAGTCCACCTTGTTGGAGGCCTGCCTACGCTGCGTCTTCGTTGTCCCCACTTTTGTATATGTATTAAGTTTTAATTAAATACTTTTACTAAAGCAATTAGGTATATATGTCATGCATATTTAGCATTGCAAGTTAATTTGACTTTAACTACATTTCCCATGCCCTTTAAACGACACACAAAGCATTTAACCTTGTGCAAATCACCAACAAACTTGTATAATGTTATCTCACATTTATAATAGTTCACATACTTAATATGTGAATAAGAGATATAATACGTTATGAAGTAGGTTACGTTTATTTCATTTTAATCTTATATTTTTTTGCGATTCGCAAGTACTTCATCATCTCAACCCATAAACGTCCCACTGCTGGGCACGGGTCTCCTCCATTCATTGAGGGGAGAGGGATATTAGTCTACAATACCACGCTGGCCAGACGGCTTGGTATAGGATTTGTTTCGAGTTTTCCCTGTGAATATTGTCTGCCTGACTTAATCCCTTAGTCGACTCTTACGACACCCACGGGATGAAATGAGTTGGTGACATTTGTATTCTTTATCCGTCACCACACGGATATACTTAATAGAAATAACATAGGTACCATAGCATCGAACCTTTTTCTATCTAAAAGTATGCAGAAGTTTGTGACGCATTCATGTCACCTGATGGATAACTTATGATATTTTTAATGTTTAAAGTTTTAAATACTTATTAATTCATAAATCACTTATTACTTATTAACTTTTTTAGTAATGATTAAATAAAAATAACCCATGTTAGAAATTTCCAAATACTGCACTGTGACGGGTACTGAATTTTTAACTGTAACATCTAGCGAAATAAGTGTGTAAAGATCAAGAATGAAACTACCGATCCAATTATAGACATTCTCTCACCATTGGATTGGCACCATTGGAAAGCCGCTTTTCATTTACATACCATACGAGTGACGCCGCCAAGAAATAAAAACCTGCCTTATATCTGATGAAGTTGGAAAATTCTAGAAGTTAGCATATTTTTTAATATTCAGTAAACCTACTTTATATAAGGTTCCGCCACTTCCGATTAATCCTTTACTTCGCCGCAAAACAGAATGTAGGCCACATCTCAAGGTTAAAGCTTAACATATTATTAATAATCTAGCCGTCGAATTACTAACAGAAAATGGCGACCAAACCCACTCGACACTAATACACATGTGTTGTAAACCAGTCCACTGGGAAAACGGAACTTAAAAGTACAGATAGAAACAAAATAATTATTAATTTTAAAAAGGTTTAATAATAGTCGTTCAGACGTTCGAGCGAGAAAGAGGGACAGAGCCTCTAGACAAGTGGCATAAGCGATAGTCGAATCGAAAAGTCAAAAAATAAAAAATGTATGGAATTCGACGTGACTCTACGATTTAATGTCGTAAACTTACGTCAAATCCCATACATTTTCTTTTTTGACTTTTCGATTCGACTATCGCTTATGCCACTTGTCTAGAGGGACAGAGCTATACACGCTATATAACTCCGTCTCTCTCTTTCTCGCTCGAACGACCCACGTTTCAGCACGTCATGGTAAGCCCCCTGTACTCACGCACATTAACATAACTACACCATTGTGTACTTATTTGGCTGTGGTTTTCTGTAAGGTTTGTATAGTGGTGGTGGCTCTACCTCTCTTAAATACTTTAAAATTATAATAAATTATCGCCCAAATTTAAGTATTAATATATACCAGTATAAGATTATGAATTTTCAAATGAGATTGTAAATGTTAGTTGATCAGTATACATACATTACTGATCAAGTAACATTATACGATATATAATTAGAATGGTGTGCTAATTAGAATTTTTAAAGTTAAAGTATTAATTTATTTATAGCAATTAAAATAATGGCGCGATCGTTTACATATTTATAACCGTTTTTTATAGATTAAAATTATATTATTTGTGTAATAAGTTATCACTTCCTAATACTTAGGCTACAACGCGATATCTGTACTTACATTATAAAGCTGAAAACTTTGTTAAGCAAAACTACCAGTCAATTTCTGTAATCTCTGCCTATCCATTTGGGAAACAGGCGTGTGTCATATTTCATAAAACAGAAATAATGTTTGTCAATCAAGAACTGCTGTACTGATTTGGCTAATTTTTCGTTTTAAAATGTTCTTACCCTAATTTTCGGGCACCATTTCAGGGCAATTTGACGTTGACTTTGAAAAAGCTGACCGAAATGAAAATCGATAATCACCGAAAATATTGTTTGCGATGAATTGGGAATAAAATGTATTTAAAATAAAGTGAAACATCGTGAGGAAACCCATATGGCTTGGAAGAAATTCTAAAGGCAAGTCTGATCCACCAACCCCTATTTAGGTTAGCGTGTACGAATTAAGGCCAATACCCTATGAGCTTTCTTGATACACGACTGGAGGCCCGTGTTCAGCAGTGGGACGTAAATTTGGATATTATTATTTTATTTTCTAACTGTAAATGTTATTCTGCTAACTGTACCTACTACTAAATTATGTCCGACATATGCATGCAAGGCCGGTGTTAGAGTTTTAATGTCTTAAATTATAAAGCAAATAGGCACTACATGCAAAGCAAATAGGCACTATATGAAAATATACTTAGGTACTAGTTTCTATACAATCAAATAAAAGTACAATATTTATTAAATTCAACAAAATAGATCTACAAAACTTTAGTTTTTACAATTCGAAAAGTAGACGTTTCTCTGTTCTCTGCTTTTTATTTACTTGTATTTCACATTTCATCTATATTATAATACTAGATAATATTATAAGTAAAGAAGATGTTTGCAGGTTAGACTCAATTTACGTTACTACTAATCCGATAAGAAAAAATGTTACCAATAGAAAAAGCTACGTTATCCCTGGGTGTTATAAAATTATTTTTATTAACAAACGAGCAAAATCCTTAAATAGCTTGTTAGTTTGAAAACATTTCTTAAATCGTTAAATAATTATATATTAATCGTTAATCTTCTAACTAAATGCTTGTTATGTTTGTTGTTGTCGATTATATTTAAATAACTCTTTTAGATCAAATCAAAAACTAACGGATGGGTGAACTACGGGCATAGTATCTGTGGTATACTGGTCTACTGTATCTCTTGGTATCTGTAGACTATAGAGAGACGAGTTTTTCGTTACGAGGAAATGTTAGTGCTTAATAAAATATTTTTTTTTTTTCATGCACCTAGCAAATAGGCATATTCTTAGAAGTCATAACTTAGGCCTTGATCTATCTGCAGGCATGTAATCATAAAAAAAACATAACGTTAATCTATGTAACTGTACATTTTAAATTCCGAAACGAATTTCAAAACGACACACGTTTAAAAATCCGTACCAAATGTTAAACAATTGAATAAATTTATTTATAAACTTTATCGTTTTCAACTGTTTTAGATCACGATTGACGGATGATATACCGCCATTTTTTGGTTCCAACGCAAATGTTACATTTAAGCCTGTAAGCATAGAATATCTGTAAGTGCCTATTCTCATAATATGCCCTTTTTTGGTATGATGTGTTGGTTTCGTACCTTTTTGTTACCTACCTCACATTGTATTGTATATTATACTCTGGCGATTGAAAAGAGTAGCCAGAGTTTCTTGCCAATTCTTCTTTACCCTTGTCAGGGAGTTGGCTGTAGGAAAAAATTCGCTGACTTTTGTTAATTTTGACGTTCATAAGTATCATGCATTTGATCTAAATGAATAAATGACTTTAAGTTGGGGTTTATCTTACTGACTTTTTATTTGATGTTATAGCAGCAATAGAAATAGACAATTTATGAAAAATTCAACTGTCTACCTAATGTACATAGTTGATACAGCCCGTTAGCTGACCAACGCGATGCTGCGCTGCGCCGCAGGACAGCGGAGGCTTAGTAAGTAACACCTTCTTCATGTACGGAACACTAAAAATATTACCAATGTATTGTGTGATTATTCATATATTTTATTTTAAAAAAGACAACTCCCGCACTCCTGTAGAGAACAAGCTCTGTGTCGCGGGGGACTTTACAAACATACAAGTAACGGACACAAATAACACTCAGATTCAGAACAATTCTTCGTGGGTCACACAAAGTTTTGTCCTGTGTGGGAATCGAACCCACAACCTCGTGCACAGAAGGCGCATACTGCGGCCACTGGACCACCGAGGCAGTTAAATTACACATACCATATACATAACCTATTACACACTGTATATCTAGAACTTTTGTAGCACTTTAGAATATGGTATCAGATTATTATTAAACAGCATCATACAAGGCTATCAGTACGATCAATGATTGTAAGTATTGATGGAAGTCATTGTTTAATAATAACCTTCGATAATCTATTAAGTTTGAATGCTTCATTATTTAAGTACCGGATAGATATTTATTAAGCATGCGAAAATCAATTTTAGAATGCTTTATATAGAGGTTTTATTTATTTAACGACTACATCGAGAGGAAAATGAGTCAGTCTACATTTCTCAAAATTGAGAATAAAATTATTTTATATATTTCAAACTTTATGCCCATCATGTACAATGGAGGTCGTGATACCAAAGGCATTCTCTATCAGCCAATTTTAGAGTAATGCAGAGATAAATGAAGTAGGTGCAAGAATTCAAATAGGGAAAATAAAATATAACTAAAACAGAATATCCTAAAATGTAACTTATATTAATACTCAAAATACTGCATTACTCGTGAATTGCCGATTTTAAAACATAAATATTCATAAAAGCAACAATAGACTTACATACCAATATTTTACGATGAAGACAATTAAAATACTGTCACTATACGAAGATGTTAATCATTTGACAACCTATCGTAAGTTTTAATTAAAATTTGTTCAACACAATGGTGTTTTGGAAGCTTAATTATTACTAAACAAAATGTTACAAAATCATTAATCATTATTTCAAGTAAGCTATTATAAAATGTATTAAAACTTTTAAGTTGAGGTAAACATAGCATTGACTAAATAATAATATAATTATATTGTTAAATTTACTTTGTTAAATCAGAGCGTAGGAATATTTAATTTCGGTTTTAACAAGCACTGCACATGTCTTTCTATGAGAAATGTGTTAGATATTTATATTCGTGGATAAAGGCGAAATTTTACTTATCTCTTTAACAAAATACTGAAATAATACAAAGACTAGTTATTTTATGTCTTTGAATTTAACAAAAAGCCTAAGATTTAAAAAGAATCCGCTTCTGAAGCTGAAAACACACATACACATATAGACAAAATACGCTTGGTAACATCAGAAGTTAAAACCAGTAAAATTAACTACCCACGAATTGCTAAAGCTAATAAACCACCACCCAGATATTATTATTAGGCCTCATATGTCAGGCCTTGTCTTAATGGATATTATAGCAGTATTAGACAGACTCATTGTACCCTACTATATTGCGGTACTAATGCTATTGCTAGTAAAATTTCAGTGCCTATGAGAATTGAAAATAAAATTACTTCAAGGCATTCTGTTAGTGATAATGTCCTCCGAATTGATGTCAAGCAGGACACCGGCCTATTTTACTGGAGGCTAGTAAACTGCGCAGAACGTATAAACTATCAGGTTGCAACCGTCGGTAGTTTAAGGACTTTGTTCAGACCACACCCTAATAACTACAAACTGAGTGTAGTTATAGTTTTGTACATGAGTACTGGTCTTCAAAGTCATTTAGGGATTCATGGAAACATTTACCTATCCCAGGGTTGCCTATTACACAAAATTCTGGTGTCAAATTGGGTGTTTCCGTTTTCTTCCCACATTTTTCATCCCACGAGCTAAAATAATAATAATAATTCCGTTTTCATCCTACGGCAAAAATCGATTCCGTTTTCATTCCAGAAGCAATGTACCTACGTACTTATTTGTAATGTACTTGAAGGTTGGATCAGTATGTAACGTCAGCAAAGGAATAGAAATACTTTGTTTCTTGTTAAACATATTTATTTATATGCTTTTTTTATGTGTAATATCAGGGACGAGTTAGAAAATTAACTAATAACTTAAACTTACTATTGTAGTAGATTAGAAACAATATAATCACTACATCATATGAAACAAAGTCGCTTCCCGCTGTCTGTCGGCCCCGATGTATGCTTAGTTCTTTAAAACTACCGAACGGGATTTGATGGTATTTTAATAGATAGATTAATCCAAGAAGAAGGTTTATAATATATATGTATAATACATCCATTAAACAATATTTTGTATTTTTAAGTTTTCCAGTAGTTTAAGTTTAATTTTCTGTCTGTACAAAGTTAGTGGTAAATTGAAGTAGAATGAAACCGGAATACTTTTTGGGAAAAAAACGGAAAAAATATTTATTTCTGTGGGAAGAAAACGGAACACTTTTTGCGTTGAAACCGGAAAAAGTAGTCGTGGGATGAAAAACGTAGGATGAAAACGGACACACCCGTCAAATTTTATTGGA
Organism: Trisateles emortualis; assembly: GCA_947095525.1. Classification (NCBI taxonomy): domain Eukaryota; kingdom Metazoa; phylum Arthropoda; class Insecta; order Lepidoptera; family Erebidae; genus Trisateles; species Trisateles emortualis. The sequence continues at coordinate 7,781,779 of OX352740.1, read as the reverse complement.
TCGGCCACACGCATGTGATGACCCAGGTAATGCAAGCGTCCACAAGCTGCGATGACTGCTAAATCAGTCGGAACATTTTCTTGTTCGCCATTCATAGATAGTATAAAAAAGAACTCACACGACTTTAAAGCAGGCTCTGTACCTTTTAGTATTAAAAAGGTTTTGAAAAAAGATCGAAGGGCGTGTTCCTCATACATAGTGGTTCGACAGGGGTTCCCACTTACCATCCTATGTTTTATTGATGTGCCACCCAAGGCCTTGCCATTAAATTTTCATTGCTTTATCACCCGACATCCGAGTTATGTATGGGAACAGTAATTGCTTCATGCATGACGGTTAAGCCGCATTGAAATCGCGGGGGATTTGTTTTACTTCTTCGCAGCAATTAAAAGTAGGTACATAAGTAGGCAGCTTAGTAGGTAGCTGGCGTCCCATGCCCAGCAGTGGGACGTTTATGGGTTAAGATGATGACGATGAGATGATGAAGTAGGCAGCTTAAAAATATTAATAATATTTTACATTAAAAATAAATTGTATCGATTGGGTTTGGGATTGTAAGTATTTTTTTTTTCGCCACACACCTTGAAATCTCATGAGAAGAAGTTTAGTCAGAATCGAGTTCCGACTATAGTAATGGCTCTAAATTGTAAAATATTGAATTCTAGAACATTTTACATACAATGTCTCTTCATGTAATCTATACATGTCATGTATAATTATTATTGGCAACCAAACTATCTTCTACTTCGAGACACTGGTCTCCTCTTTTGTTTCAAATAAGCTGAGGAGAGCTCAGGTTTCGATCAGCCTCACATGCTAACTCAATGGGTAGGCATCACTTAAGAATTTCTTATAAGACATGTGGTACCATAATGGTATTCACCATTGGCAAGTGAAAAGTTCTTGATATTATGAATTTTACAATGAGATATCCAATTTGTTACTGCTAGCCAGTTCTGAAATCATACTAAGTTAGTTACAAGTCGGTTACTTGCCAACTCGGAAATCCTTTCCTTTAAAATACATTATAATAATTTGTCTGTGATTTTATTAAACATAGCCGCCGGCTTTGCACGGGTGGTATTTCCCGGGATCCCGTAATGTTTTTGTCTATAAAGCCTATGACACTCACATATAACGTGGATTTCTATTGGTAAAAGAATTTTCAAAATCAATTTAGTAGATCCAGATATTATTCCCTACAACCTCATGAATTCTACCTCTTTATAATATAGTATAGATGTAATAAATTTTTTCACCACACAATTTTCTCATGAATTTTGTTTTTGTACATCAAATAAAAGAAATAATAATATGGCTAAACTTAAGATGAAATCAAGTGTGTATACTTTATATATTCGACAGTTCATGCTACCCATAACGACTGCCATAAAATTAAATGACCAACATGTCAATTGACATATTCGTATTTGGCAATGTACCAATCTTGATACTTGTAAATTTTATTTAAATCCGCGATCACTGAAATTGTGAAACATCAACGTGAGCTGCTAAGTTAAAGTTCATAAGTATTAATTATATCATGAGTCACACTGTACGAAGGTTGAATGGGAAGAACGCTTCAAAAACAAAAACTGATACACATGTTCGTGGTCACCGACCGCGGTGCTGCTAAGACGTCAAGCTCGCTCAGCTGGCGGACGCCCTTGACCGTTGACCCTGTCATGCCTTCAGGTAATTTATTTTTAGCAATTCAAAATGATTTCCACTTCCATAGAAACTAGGTTTGTTTTTTCTTAAATCAAAAATAATATTTTATATATCTCTTTGTGTTGTATAGTGTACTATTAAACCGTCTTAGAGGAAAATAGCTTAATAAAATATTAGGTAGGTACAACACATAATATTTGTTCGAATGTCTACGTAGAATAAAGCGATATCACAGAGCTACGACTTTTTGTAACTTCGGCTCTTTATTTGAACAATACTTCCACCCGAATCACCCTGAGTTCTATCCATAACTAAATCAATAGACACAATCTGAGCCCCTATATCGAGAATTGGGGTCACACCTACGCATTAATCCGATATGTATACTTGCTAACTAATGCTAATATCTTAAAACAGTTCATTGACTGGCATGCAATTGCAATCGCTTCGAGGATTGTAGTTATGTTACCTACAATCCTCCAGGCGATTATGCAACAAATCGAGTGTGTACAATTTGATATATCGATTCTTAGACTTACGGGCGACATGTCGACAGTAACGAACGAGATCAACAGCAAGACCCACCCGTCTGAACACTCGATTATTCATATTTATCGATAATAATCGCTAACGTGCGTAAATTTGTTTGCGTATTATGAATAAAACATCGATTGTTTATAATTTGCCTATACACAATCGTGACCTCTCGTAATTACAAGATGAATTATTTTGTTAACGAAAATCAACGGTGATTTTAATTAAACAAATTTCTTCGAATAATTTGCACGGTTTTGTTTATATAGAGTTATTAATTTAATATAATGGAAAACGACATAACATTTGTACAAAAATAAACATTTCGTCTATTTAGTCATCAATTTCTTCAATTTCGTTTTATTTTCCCATCTAAAAGTACATACCTATATTTAGAAATATCTAAGTATGTTTAGGTACTAGTTGTCTGGTTGCCACAGTTGTTTGAGATCAGGTGGCTATGTGTAAATTTTCCGACGATAGGTTATATTATTATTTATTTCATTTAAATTCTATTCTATTATAATGAATATTGCAAATTCTTTTACAAATTCTAATTAAAAATTATGTAATCCAACTCACAAACAAGTGTGATCCATAAATCGTTGTAAAGTCTGGAAGAACTTTATTTGTGTTAATTGTATGTTTATAAAAGTCCCCCGCGACAAAGGGCATGTTCCCTAGTGCGGGAGTTGTTTTTATAATGGAAAGAAAAAGAATATATAAATCCTGATCGTACGCAAAATTAAACCAACTTCAAAAAGCTAAAAATAACTGAATGCAGATTGAAGTCGATGCTTTGTCATCCTGTCATCTAATATTTAGCATGGCTTGGCTTGTTTAATTTTTTTTCTAAAATAAAATATTTATCTATTTTTAGTGATAAAATTAAAGTAAAAATATATGAAATAAAAACATTAATAATACCTATAACATTTGAGGGTTGCCCTCGATTTTCCTGGGATTCCATCATCGGATCCTGACTTGGTACCAATGGGACAACCTAAAGAATATCTTTAAAATAAAAAATAGAATTTTGAGAATCCGTCCACAAATGTCGAAGAAATCGGTGAACATACATTTTTAAAAATTCATACAGTCGAACATAGAACCTTTTTTTAAGTCTGTTAAAAAGAACAAGATTTATAGTATATTTATGGAATTACCTTTTTATGCCCGACTATTTAAACCCATGACGATAATCGTCAGATATATCTTTAAGTACCTATGCATTATACATCGATTCTTAAATAATCTATGAAGTCTCTTCATAATTTAACATAGTTAAATCTATATTAAGATATAGCCATCCATGTGAACGCCTTAATATTTTAATTATTCTGCTAGACTACATAACGAAATGATAATATGTTTAAGTTTCTGAACTCAATTTGAATTAAAATTCATAGTAATATAAGGTGAAACCCTAAAAGAGATACGGTTACTATAAATGGGAGTCGTAGGTAGGACACATGAATAAACATAGATCAATCTAGATAGTGTATAATTTTATTTTCCTTTTGCTTATATGAGCCTAGGTCATAGTCCAGTGATAAGCATACAGTATAAAATTAGAATAGAAAAATCAAACCTTCATGTGTTTTTAATTGTATGAAAAACTTAAGTAAAACAAAGTCGCTTGCCGCGTCTGTTTGTTTATCCGTTTACTCCTCCTAAACCACGCAACGGATTTTGATGCGGTTTTCACAATTCTCATTAACTAATGCCATTTAGTCATTTTTATGTACCTACATTTATTATATATTAATTAATAATATTAAACACTAAAACTATATTTACACAAATTAAAAATATTTTTTTATAAATTAGCAATTTAGTTATTTGACCACTTGCTCTCTAAATACAGGCCATTATAGCCTATATAGTTTGGAAAAGAGGCATCATCATATAGTATGATAATACATAATGCTATTTGTAAAGTAGTACATAAGTCAAGTAAATGTATTTTTACTTGTGACAAATAAACATTTTATTTTATTGTTTCCTTCAAGGATAATAAGACAATTCATCAAAATCTCACAAATTATTGTCCCGAATTAAATACAATGAAAGTATGGTCATTCTACTTATTGAATAGGGTATTATTCCATGTTAACGGCTCACTATTAAAGTCAAAGGTGAACTTCGGTTTAAGGTCGTGGACTGGTTCTGCAGCTGTTATGCAGTGATGCATAACACTCGTTAAGCTGTTCAACAAGGGAGAAATTATTAAATCATTGGACATATAAAAGCTTGCAACTTTCGGTCAAATGTCACTCGTTGTCCAAAGTTTGCACTGAAAACGAAAATATGTGGCAAAAGGTGAGCTTTAATTTTATAAAAAATTGTGTACTTACATTAACAATATTTTTATTTATTGTCATTAAACTAAACAACATATAACATTATTCAGTCTGCCGACCCTAATGTATAAATCTCGAAGATGTTTGATAATTTTTTTTGAGTTAAACCTATAATTACTGTACTCATTTATTATCATTTGCTTGTTCCCTATTGTTAGCTCAACCTTCTAATTAAGCGTATATAATTATAGGACTACACACAAAAATAATGACAAGACTACTAAATTCACTGCAGTTTGGTCACCTCACTATCAACATCGCACTAAGTATTGTGAGCGCAATTCCTACTCGAGACGAAACTATTTGTACCGAGTCTAGGTCTACTTTATTTTCGTATTTTATTGTATGTTCGTAAAGTGGGAACAGGTGAAAAAAGACCAGTTCCTTTATGCAGAACTTCTTATTTCAAAAAATAGACTCGAGATCTTTGATTCATGATGTCATCAATGTGTATTGTTTTCCAGGTACTCTTAATGCTGTGCTTTTCAGCACTCGCTAGTGCTGGAATCATTGGAACTGACTACTCGCCAGCTACATCGGTCTCTTATTCTTCAGTATCAACACCTGCCGTCGTCAAGACCGTCACCAATCCCTTCATTGAAAAATCCTTCGCTGCACCAATAGGATATACCAAAATTATACAAACCCCCCCAGTTTATGAATCAGTGCTTACTACAAAAGAAAGCAAATTTCAAACCCCAGATGGCACTCAACATTCATCATTTTCAAAGTCCTTTGATACAGGCTATTCAAGCTTAAAAAATGGTAGTGATTTAGGAAATACTATTCCTGGTATTTACTTTACTTCTGTTCATTCTCCAATTGTTTACCATCCACATACATCCTATACTTACTCTTCTCCTCTATCCCATACGATCAACACTCCAGTATTCTCAAAGTCCATATCAGTGCCAGTAGCTTATGCTACTCATAACGTTCCTTTAACCAAAACACTTGTTACTCCATCAATCTATCAATCAGCTCCTCTTGTTTCAAATACTAAAGTTATCACTTCAGATTTCTCTTCATATTCTTCCCCATTAGTTCATAACATTAACGCCCCAGCGTATACAAAATCTGTTTCTTTGCCTTCTGTAACATACACTGCCCACGGCATTCCTTCAACCAAAACTATCGTATCCCCTTCACTTACATCATATACAACTCCTGTGATTTCAAAATCTAAAGTTATAACTCCGGGTTTATCGTCGTACTCTTCATATGCACCTGACATCGAGGCTCAACCAATTAAAACTACTTTGACATACTCTGAGGCTCCCATAGTGTCTCACATGTCATTCAGTGGCCTAGGAACAAATTACTCTTGGTAAATAATTGAGATTTTCCCATCACATGGTATGCGCGACTGACTGCTTGATTAACTTAAATTTATGTTTAATGTTAAGTTATGTAAGTTTAAGTTCTATGTAATAAATTATTCTGCATCATTTTTATGATTCATTTACGTTCACCTGTTAAGCTTTTTGGGTAAGTATATACAATACACCTCAATATCTTTAATATTTTAGTAGGAACTCAATTCTAAAATAAATATGGTTTTTCCTTAAAGATACGGTAAACAAACATTGTCTTTCAGTGGGTGGAGTTAGCAACATGCAATTTCTTCATCCATCATTCTAATAGGCGATAATTATGAAGCAATGTTAACTTTGATTCACGTCATCGAAAATCTCGTCGTATTAAGGTTACCACGATCTAGACTGAATCAACATTCTAAGAATCAATTAAAAGCTTGAATAAATGAATAAGGTGGTACTTCTTTATAGACAGAAATAGTCCTGATTGTGATTTAAAACTTATACATACCTATTATCAAAATAGCCTACGAGGTGTTCACAGCCAGATGCACTGATTAGCAAAACTGAGGTTACCGAAGGCGCACTTACCAAATGGTATTTTATCAGACCGTCTTCGTGCTTGGGAGGGCACGCTCATAGTCAGACCCGGTTGTAAATTACGGCAGAGGTCTATGGGAAATCAAAAAGCTGTGGCACCAGCTTGGCCAATAATAATTTTCTTAATACAGGTACAATATTATTGCTAAATCGGAATAAAAAATAGTAAAAACAATAATAATACAATAGTAATGATTCAACTAATAGCTAAATTCGTGGTCCACGTCTTGGCCGCTAGGCATTTTTTTTTGTATAGTGCTGTTAACATTTATGTGTATAATAAAATCTAATCTATCAATCAGCTAATAAATTATTTGCAATTTAAAATTACGATAATCCAAGAAAGGGTTATAAAGTTTTGGGATTCATACTCTAGATATTGAAGGCTTCGACAGGTAACTGCTTAACATCATATCTATTGTTTTATAATTTTATTACGTAAATAATTTAAAATAAAAACAGCAAATACAAAATGTAAGCAACAGGCTTGGCTGTCTATATATAATTATTCCGCATGAATTATGCTAACGGATCCTTATATGTATTTAAAAAATATAGACATTGCGCTATTCTGGAAAGCATATAAGCTATAATATATAAAGTTTCATAAAAATCTGTTTAGTAGTATTTACGTATAGGAGTAACAAATATAATATATACGAGTATATACATCCTTACAAACGTTCCCATTTATAATAATAAGTAATAGGATGTTATTATCACGTAGAAAAAGTTTGAAATAAAGGAGTCTAGATTGGAATTGACAAAGTTTCTTCGTTCCTTTAGAAAACAATATGGAGTTAGATCTTTGATAAAGTTTTGTTATAACAAACTTGGAATAGTTTTTTGTTACATAACCAATATACACATATCATCCACATCCATACATGATGGTAAGCAGTTTCCGTAGCCAATTTTTTTGCACCAGGACTTTAAGATGGAATATCTTGGATAGAAAATCGTTTCTTGCAAAACGCATCGCTAAATGAGGTTGATTAATGATTACTAAGGCTGATAGTTGCAGCCTATTTCTATTTTGATGCAGTTTGATTGCCTTGGTGGTCCAGTGGCCTGCTGTGCACGAGATGGTTCGATTCCCACACAGGACAAAACTTTATGTGACCCATGAAGAGTTAATCTGAGTCTAGGTGTAATTTGTGTCCGTTAATTGTATTATGTTTATAAAGTCCCCCACGACACTGAGCTTGTTCTCTTGTAGAATTTTATAGGCCGACAGTCGTTTTTAGTAGTAATAACATCGAGTTTTAATCTTGTTTTGATACTATGCCTCTCCTACAAAACCCATTAGGTGATATAATTCATTGAACAAATCCCTCAAAAATAACAAATAATTTAATCATAAACCAAAAACCACATGTCTTAGTAACCCACACCGAAGTCCCAAGTATACTGTTACATTTCCACACGTGTGCAATGTTGCCACATGTTAGGCGGCTCCAATCGCTGACCGATCACAATACGCGGCTGATAAAGATGTATTGTGTACTTAAGTTGCATAGTCGACTGGTTCCAGCTCGCACGATTGACCTGCCTGTCCGACACACGTTGCGACATTACTTTAGCTTTGTTAGGTACTGTGTACATGGCTGTTATGCGTTTTATATCCAAAATGTTGACTAGGTCAAGGTTTAAGATGACTTACCACGATGTTCACTCATTGCTCGGAGCAGTGGCGGCCGTAGCAGGGTAGTAATTTTTGTAACTGTGCAGTTGGAGCTGTCAAAATCGTTAGGTTGTCTGAACTCGGTAAAATGGAGCGGATTGCCTGGATTTTTTTTATAACACGTGGCAGGGTAGTAATTTTTGTAACTGTGCAGTTGAAACTGTCAAAATCGTTAGGTTGTCTGAACTCGGTAAAATGGAGCGGATTGCCTGGATATTTTTTATAACACATGACATTAAAGTAAGCAGATAAACTACTGTAGTCTATAAGCACTTGCAATACAGGTATCACTTGCGTATTACCGACTTAACCTAACGCCAAGTTTTCTTGATGAAGTCCCTGAGATAGTATAACCATTTTCTTAAAACGCATCACAATTGAGCACTGAAACAGGTACCTGTTAAAATAGTCTGAAAAAAGACCAGGTTATATAAAAGAGAGATAAGCCTAAGTCGAAAAACCAGGCAGATAAAGTAGATACTTACAAATTGTAACGGTGATCGGCAACATACGAAGGAGATATTACTGCAAAACTAAATTTTAAAAACTTCGTCATTTATTAGATAGTCTGGTTAGTTCAGTGGCTTAGGGCTCGTACACATAAACAGGTTACGACGACGTAACGAGACATGGCACGTCACCGTAATGTAAAATTTGTAATAATGTTATGTGTGCCTATCACGTTACGTCGTTTATGTGTACGAGCCCTTAGGCGGTTACCTCATAAAATATGCCAGTACATGTCTATTATTACATTGTTTTTGTCGTCAGAAATTAAAAATAGCCATACAGCTTATACCAGTGCCATTAATCTTCCTTTTGTCATAAAACTCGCAAATTTAATCAGAGCCATTTAAATTGGTGCTCAAAGTGGAATGTCTTTTTTGTCCAAATAAAGCATTAATATTACACAAAACCTTTTTTGGGAATTGTAATGTATTAACATAACTTTAAAACCAGTGAGTGCATTTTCTGTCGTATAAATGCACTCACTGCATCATAAATGGAAAGGTCGTAATGAAATAGCATTATGTTTTTAAATATCACTATCGCCTTGTCAAGTGCAACGACGAATATATCAGTGCTGCCTTTAGATTAATATAAGCAGATATAACATGATTTAAATCATGACATAGGAATATTGCAATAAAATATACTAGCTATTGCCCGCGGTTCCGCCCGCGTAAATGTCGGTTATCGCTGTAAAAAGCCTGTAGCCTATGTGTTATTCCAGACCATAATCTATCTCTGCGCCAAATTTCATCCAGATCCGTTCATAGATTTTACATGAAAAAGTAACAAACATCCATCCATCCATCCATCTATACTTACAAACTTTCGCGTTTATAATATTAGTAGGATACCAATATAATGCATTAATTTACCGAAATAATAATAATAATTTTTTTACACTATATACATAAAACTAATTTTAAACTTACAAGGTAAGAAACATACAAATTATGTAGGAAACCAAAAAAACTGTTGTGTAGGCGTCAAAATATTCTTCAACATAACTATCTGTCGGGAACGTGTCCAGAAGGCTAGCAGCATTGCCACGTTGGATAGCATGATCTTAGGCTGTTTTTCTTTGTGGCAAGTGGCGTACACTTGACGATACCTATGTCCTGCAGTGGACTGCAATAGGCTGGTGATGATATGTGCACACCTCAGAACACCCGTACTGAAGGTAGCTGGCTTAGCATTAATTAAATTTGACCTACAAGAAATATAAAAACAATATCAAATTTGACGACTAAAATATTCGTTGAGTCGCTAGCTATCGTTGCCATTCAGCTGTTTATGTAATTCATCGTTTTATGAAGAATATAAATAATATGGTATCTCTATGTAACCCAATGACCTGAGTACTGACAGCTGAAATGAGACAGGCCGTATATTTACCCTCTTCTACCTGCGTGTACCTATGTCAACCCTTTGTTGGAAATTTGGAATGCATAACTTCTTCCACATGACAGATGCTTTAAGGTGCAAATTAAATCTAGAGAACAATTTAAGTTACAGAAGATACATTAGCTTAACGTATACTAATAATATAGCAATAATGTACATTTATACTAATATTATAAAGCTCAAGAGTTTATTTGTTTGGTTGAACGCGCTAATCTCAGAAAGTACTGGTTCGATTAGAAAAAAACTTTTTGTTGAATAGTGTGGCCGTAGGAAAAAAAGTATGCGGGCATTTGTTTATATGACGTTCATAAGTATCATGTATTTGATCTAAATTAATAAATGAGTTTGACTTTGACTTTGACTTTAGTGCATTTATCTAGAAGGGCTATAGGCTATATAACATCACGCTTTGATCAATAGGAGCAGAGCAGTAGTGAGATATGTTGCAAAATCGGGGAAAAGTCTGTATAATGTACGGTTCAAATTACCACGCGGACGAAGTCGCGGGCTACCCCTAGTGTTTGATAAGGGAGAAGAGCTGGTGTTGCAAGCGTCCATAGGCTACGGTAACTGCTTAACATCAGGCGGGCCATATGCTTGTTTGCCTCCTTGGTAGTATAAAACTAAGGTTGCCACTCATCTCAAGTAATACAGAACATACTTACAATGAAAGAGAAAGAAAAAGACCTTGAGGCTAATAAGCAGATTATTAAAAATAACACCATAGCATATAAGAATGAAGTAAGCGCGCTAGTGCTCTAAAAACATTAGTCAAATAGTTTTGTCTATTGTGATTTCAGCAACACAATAGTATCGACCTGACAAAATTCCGGTAATGCAATTGAGCAATCGAAAGCTAGAAGACTAAACGATTTGCAAACATGCGTAGGCGGAACAGTGAGGCTGTCTGCTAACTGCTAATTGGAGCCTTTAATTATCTAGTGTGTGTCACGACCGAAAACTCAGGATAGTATTGTATCACTACTGGGTATTTTAGAATTTGTGCAATAAAGTAATCGTCCAAAATTACTCAGTGCGAAATGTAGGAGTGCTATACACATATTCGTGTTAGTATTAATCGGCAAAAGCACGTATCCGTCCACCACGGTCTAGATTTTAAGGTGCGACCAAAAAGTCGCTATTACAGCTTTGATTTCAATTTGAGCAACATGCCTAAGCCGATGAAAAACTGAGCGAAACTCGGACCAACAGGAGCAGGTGTTTTTTTTAAATTCTACTACGATGACGCGGCCCGTTTGATGATAATTAGATACTATAGCCTATGGCCAATCCTACAACTCGTAATGCTAGAGATTTGTGATATAAGAAAAACTATATTCAAAAGCACTAGATACTGAAACTGTAACAAAATCGGCAAAATTGCCGGACGAAAAATTTACGAATGCCGAGACTATGTATATGTGTATCACCCTTGAGAGTTCACACTCGTTCGAGAAAATTATGGGGAATTCTCAGTTTGAAAATTTCTTCACATGTTTGCATTAACTATTCTGGAAATTCAGAGGCGTCATATTAGAAAAACCAAACTACGCACCACTGAAAAATAACCTCAATCTTCCTCCCTAAGTACTAAATCATCTTGCTTATATGAAATTATTGATGATGTCCTTAAGACTAGTGCACTTCGACCCTTAAGGATGTTTTGTGTTCCCTTTTCGTATTGCTCCTACTTTTAGGTTCTTTAGTATCTTTAACGTGTGTGCCAGTGCACGTTTGATGGAGATGCAGTTAAAGGTACGAGTGATAAGGACTCTCTTTATTTTTGCAGCCAATACCTAGCGTGCGCATATAAGGTAGAGTATTTATGTCATCTTCTTTCTCACAGGTTCTGCATTCGGTAGTCCCATTCTGAGTACTTAATGTTTAATAACAATGCAATTGAATGTACACGTATGAAAAAAAGTGTACGCGTACGAAAGCGTACAATATTATTTATATTAATAATTTAATACTAAGTAAATGTTTAACAGTTTTCCAGTAATAATTTTGTATCTTACATGAAATATTAAAAAAGAATACATTATGCAAAATCATTATATGAGTACTTTAATAAAATCCATACATATGGCGGATGTACGAAGTATAACGGACGGAACTAAAGTAATGAATTAATTAACATACTTAAAAAAATATGTACTTATACTACTAATTACTTCTATCACGTAATTGAAACAATTTCAGCGGATGTTATACCAAGATTTAAAAGAATTTAAATAAATAGGGTTTAATTTAAATACTTTTTTTTAATAGTATGTCCTAAGAAAAAAAAGCTATCTATACTGACATATATTATAAATGCAAAAGTGTGTTTTTTTGTAAGTTTGTTTGTTAAGCTTTCATTACCAAACGGCTCAACGGATCTTAATGAAATTTGGCAAATATATAGATTTTATTTTAAGGAAGAACATAGAATACTTTTTATCGCGATAACCGATATCCACGCAGGCAAAGCTGCAGGCAACTGGTAGTGATATCTATAATATAAAAATCGCTGAATTAGTTATTAAGCCCAAATCTCGAGATCAGCGGAACCGATTTCGCTAATATTTTTTTTAGAATATTCCTTGAAGTACGAGGATGGTTCTTACACAGAGAAAAAATCCCTAAAAGGGCAAAAAATACTTTACCCGGGTGAAGTCGGATATATACGGTTCATTGATTCCAAACAAAGCAGAGCCTGTACTAGAGTAACCAAACAGTACTGGGTGAGGATTGAACCCACCTCAGAACTCCTAACTGCTAGACCAACAGACACTCAAAAAAAATTTCAGTGACACGCAAAATTAGTGGACAATTAAAGCTATTGCGACTATTCATTTTGCCAACATAGTATGTTTTTGGGGTTGTTCCCAGACAACCACAACGCATTTTTTTCGAAAAATAAACTTTCATACATTAGTTCCCCCGATCTCCACGAAAATTGAGGTCGTTCATACATTGGTTCATACATTAGTGGTAAACGGCTGCAGTTATCTATGGACAAAAACAGGGTTGTTCCCCCGACTTCCACGACAATGGAGGTCGGGGGAACTAATGTATGAAAGTTTATTTTTCGAAAACAATGGGTTGTGGATGTCAGGGAACAACCCTATTTTTGTCCATAGATAACTGCAGCCGTTTACCAACAGGATTCATATACTTGTTTATAACCTTATTGCTATAAAATAATAATAAAATACCTGATAGTCAAACTCGCGGGCAACAAGTTTTCTAATTAGGTAAGAATAATAACATTACTTATTAATAATATACACAAGACAGTATAATATTTAAATTCTAATCAAGGACTATCCATTTAGGTGATCTAGAAATGCCAGACATATTCGAGTATGTACTAGTCTTACAAACTAGCATATTAAAAAGAGGTAGGGCAACATACTAGCAAGCAGGCCCGACTGGGGAAGGACCTCCACTTTACAGAAGACCACAGCCAAATAAATACACACAGCGTTGTAGTTATGTCCCTGTGTGTGAGTAAAAGTCTCCAGCGCTCATTTAGGGATTCGTTTTAAAAGAAACGTTTTCCTTTCCCAGGGATAGTCCATCTCAAAGCCCTGGTGCGAAAAACCCTTTTTTTTGCACCTCTGCTCTGGCATTGCGCATCTGCTCATAGACTATGGTTAACTGCTTACCATCGGGCGGGCCGTATGCTTCTTTGCCACCCAAGTAGTATAAAAAAAAACTTATACAAATCAAATATAGGGCGAACCTATGGCTATAACTAAGTATCAATAAGAAATGTTCCTTGTACAGTCAACAGAAAAACTAGATGATAGAATAAAATTTTAACTAAAGCAAGTTTTTTTGACGTAAATTTTAATAATAACACATACACGTTTTGCATGTTTGACAAAAATGGAATAACTTCTGGTTTCATACCAGTTTTAGAGTTATTCCATTTTTGACAAAAAAATTTGTAAAGCAAAGTCAAAATCAAAGTCATACTCATGTATTAATAATTTAGATCACGAAATGATACTCATGAACGACAGAAATAAGCGTTACAATTTTTGACAGCAGTAGACGTTTTTCCGCACTATTCAACAAAAAAAGATTTTTCTAATCGATCCAGTACTTTCTGAGATTAGCGCGTTCAACCAAACAAACAAACTCTTCAGCGTTATAATATTAAAATATATTGATAGTATAGATTCAAATCGAGCATTTTGTAAATATCAGCTTAAACTATTCAATCAGCCTATTTCAGTTCACTACTAAACATAGGCCTCTTCTTATTCATGCCTCAACACCCATTCCTCTGCCTTTCGCAGCCAGTCTACCCCAGCAACCTTCCTTTGGTCATCGGTTCACCAGGCCATACAGCATCGTATGCTATCAAATATTTACGACGTGAAGTGTCTATAGCGTAAGCGGTGGTGGCCGAGTGGGAACGTAACCGATTTGCATGCAAGAGGTGCGAGTTCGATCCCGGGTGGCAGTACCAATATGAATTTCACTTTGTGGAGTTTACACGTACTAATCAAACGATTTGCCATCTGCTAACGGTGAAGGAAAACATGGTGAGGAAACCCACATGTCCTAGAAGAAATTTTAAAGACATTTATTTATTTAATATAAAATAGATATCTCCTAAGGGTCGGGCCCAACGCCTTTAATACAAGTTGCTGTGACAACTTAGCAAAGGTGTTGGAGTCAACACACAATCTGAAATTATATCCTAAGTTAACTGTAACTGTAATACGTACAATATTGTGTAAAATTGTATGTGTTTTTTTTGCTAATAAGTGTATTATTATTATTATTTCTGATTCACCAACCCGCATTAGGCCAGCGTGTGTTATTTAAGGCCTAAGCCGTCTCTATCTCTCTCTTGATAGAGGACAGGAGACTCGTGCCCAGCAGTGGGACATATTTAGGTTGCTACAAGCATCGATAAAACGGAAAAAAACCATAAAGAAAATCTTTATAGCAACAATAGACGTAAATGTTATTATTTATTAACAAACCGAGTACTTATTACAAAAGCTTTTAGCGTGAACCGTAACAATCTGAAAATTGAATGAAAGCGGCCTGTGAGGTTTCAGTGTCTCAAAGCTCCGCTGAAACCCGTAACACCGTATTTTAAAAGGCTATTAATTGAGAAATAAATCTATTTCATAAATAGGATTAAGCTAGGTGGTGTGCACATGAAGAGGTCTATGTCCAGCAGTGGACTGCGATAGGCCGATAAAACGTATTTACGCACACACTTACGCATTGTCCGTGTAGAAATAAGAATACAAATGTCACCACCCCATTCCATCCCGTGGGTGTCGTAAGAGTCAACTAAGAGAGTAAGTCAGGCAGACAATATCTACTGCAAGAGAGGGAAAACTCTAAACAAAACCCTATACCAACCCGTCTAGCCAGCGTGGTATATAGTAGGCTAATATCCCTCCAAATTTATGGAGAAGACCCATGAGATGATTACGATGAGATGATTACGCATTTTAATATCTCCTGCGCAGATAGCTAGTCTCCATTGAAATTAGTTGCTATCACCGAAATTTGGCTTTAGCTTAAACTAATAACATTAAATTTTTAATGTATAGGAAGTTTATGTGACAACACATCCTACGGAGCCTAATATAACAAAACCGATAATTATTACGAAAACCAACACTCAGCTTTTACCAACGATTTCATCACTTAGGAAACTGTATCTAATCGAACATGACATTATTAAAATCACTATCTTAATCTATCTCGCACTAATTAGACTTTGTTGTAAGAGGCTGTTGCATTATGACAAGATTAAAGATTAGGATTATTATTGATTGGCCTGTTGGTGTAGGTCGTGGGTTCGATTATTGAGCTTCACCCGCACCTTTCCGCGGAGGGACAGCGTCTCCTGTGCACCCGGACGCTGTCACTGGTGATGGTGTTCGCGTAGCGCGGGCAGCAGCTGGGTGGACCACTGATGTAATATCAGGTTCCGGTGGTCCACCCGTGAAGGCGGGTGTAGTTGCACAGGAGGGTTTTAGTCGGCATGCCGGCCGCCTTTAGGCTGGAGAGTCCGACATAACTGCCTCGCTTCCCCAGGCGGGACGGTATGCGTAAAGCATTTCCCCTCTAAAAAAAAAAAATTCGTAGGTGCGAGTGACTACTGATGTTCTGGTGGTCCACTCACATTCGTAGGTGCACAGGGGGGTTTTAGTCGGTATACCCCGCCCCCCCTATCTTTAGGCCGGAGAGCCTGACATAACCGTCCCTAGGCGGGGCGGTATGGGTGATGCATTTTCCCAAAGAAAAAAATAGGTCGTTGGTGCGATCCCACCTAGGACAAATCTTTGAGTGACGAGCGCGATTTTTTTTTGTGCCTGATCGTATTTAGAAATATATAAGTACGTTTACCAGTTTTTTAATTGTTCGGCATCAGATAGTAAAGTTAACCTAAGTTGTTCCAAGCTATAAACCTATATTAATAAGATATAGCTTATTAATATAGGTGGTGTCGCGACTCGCGAGTGAATAGTTAATCAAATCAAATCAAATCATTTATTTCTTTGCAAACATGGGTAAATGGTACATAGGTGTTATCAATAATAAACAAAGGTTCTCCATATTTTGCCGTTACATGGGCATGAAAATTTTTAAATAACATTTATTGGAAATTATTACAAACGGATCTCTGATTGTTAATTACAATTTTGGAAAATATTAATCTATAATATAAATTGTAAAAATTGATCAGTTATTTATGTCTAGCATTAGTAATGTCAAGAGTCAAGGAATAGCAAATGTCATCAAGAAAATATAAAAATTATTTAAATATATGTCAAACTTGAGATTTTATGTCAAAATGTAATAGAAAAATGGATTCTTTCGAATCTAATATAACTGATGACAGAATGAGATATCATATGGTAAAATTACACCTATTCCAATCCACATTTATTAATAAGGCTGGATAAGTATTATGTATACTTACTTTTCCTATTGACTGACTGATTCATCAACACAGACCCTAGACCTTGGGCTACGAACTTAAAATTTTGCGCAATGGTTCCTTAAGTGAGCACTAAGAAAGGAATTTTTAAAATTTTATCCTTATACATGTAAAATTGTTTAACTCGAGCGATGTTGGGGTGTTCCGCTCGTTATTACATAATAATATATTATTATTATTGGTAGCCTAAGCAGTCATGTCGAGTTATAAGTCGTTTCGCCCGCCATTTGTTACTGTTCATGTAGATTTTGATGTTGTCTGTACATGAACAGTAATACAACCTCTATCGGGCGAAACGCCCAATCAAATATTACATTTTTTTGTAATTTGGTCGTTTGGCCCGTTCGGGCGAACAAATAGCGGGCGAAACGACCTATAACTCGTCATGTCTTTCAAAAATGTTAAATTGACAAATTAATTAAGCGTAAAATAGATGGCTCTGAGTAAATACTGCTAAGGTGGAAACGTGTAAATGACGTATCAGGAAGAGTGAGACAAGAGAATGTATAAAACCTTGCACTCGGATGTCTTTTACACTGACAAAGAAGTCAATTACTCCATAAGTCTGCGTAAGTACTTATTCTGCATAAATAGCATTGATGATTCAGTGTTTAAAATGGTAATCTCGCAATTTACCACTGTCTTTCTTTATTACTTAAGTGGTAACCAAATAATAATAATAGTAGTATTTTAGGACAACTCACACACCGCCATCTGATCCTAAACTAGGCAAAGCCGGACTATGGCAACCACACGACTGATAAACGTACTTATATACATATTTCTAAATACATACATATTACAGATAAATAACACCCAGACACAGAACAAACATTTATTTATTTACTAGTTGTTGCCCGCGGCTCCACCCGCGTGGTTGTCGGTTATCGCTGTAGCAGCTTAAGTGTTATTCCAAACCATAATCTATGTATCTCTGTGCCAAATTTCATCCAGATCCGTTCAGTAGTTTTTACGTGAAAGAGTAACAAACATCCATCCATCCATCTATCCATCCATCCATACTTACAAACTTTCGCATTTATAATATTAGTAGGATTAATATACTTGGTGGTAAGCAGTTATCTATAAAGAGCCACATTTCAGCTTGACTGAGTAATTGACTGACCTGTTGGTCTAGAGGTTAGTGACTCAGACTGCTAAACCGATGTGATGTGTAATTCATGTTTGTGCAGATAGATTCTGGGAGTAATTTGTGTTCGTTAATTGTATGTTTGTAAAGTCCACAGGGGACTTTACAAACGTACAATTAACATGCACGGGACTTGTTCCCTAGTGCGAGAGTTGCATAAAAACCATAAAAACCTACCTACTTGTGAGTTATTGAACGATCATATTATATGAACTTATAATTATTAAATATCTCAATATAGTTAACAATAAAATTATAATTTGAAATATAAAAATCCTTACTAATATTATAAATGTGAAAGTTTGTAAGAATGGATGGATGGATGGATGTTTGTTACTCTTTCACGTAAAAACTACTGAACGGATCTGGATGAAATTTGGCACAGAGATAGATTATGGTCTGGAATAACACATAGGCTTTTTTGCAGCGATAACCGACATCCACGCGGGCGGAGCCGCGGTCAACAGCTAGTATTTTTATAATTATACAATGTTCAAAAATAGAAATTACGTAACATTTTCTTAGAAAATAATCGGATAGAAAATAATAACCCTATATCATACTTATTTCTTTGCCGACAGCAAATCTGTAAATTTCATTTTTATTTTTCTGTTTTTTCCATAGTCAGCAAAAAACAAACACAATTTTTATGTAGAAATTAATTTTATCTTTAGGCAAACGACTTAACGACTAAAGTACCAACATTTCTTACCAGCCTAGATTACAATTTCTGATCAAATCTTCCACTTTTATACTTATTTATCTAACATTTAATGTTCTACTATCAATTAGCCCAGTTTCCGACAAAATTCCCGATTCTTCCATTGTTATCCAGAACCCCTATTTTAATAATAAGTTACTTTTAAAAAACTTTGTTAATATATTTTTTTATGGTTGTAATGGCTGACCTGTTGGTGTAGTGGTGGGACTGGACCCCGACTGGTACCCGGTGTGGTCCTCCTCGGGTTTGAATTTCACCCAGAAGAAATATTTTTATAAGTCTGGATGTAATTATCTGTAATATGTATGTATTTAGAAATGAATAAAAATGTAGTATATTTCGTTGCTATAGTAAAGGCTCTACCAAATTCCGGATCAGATATCGTACCAACCTACCAAGCTACTCGTAATGACAGAAAATGACAGAATTGTTCATAACATTCTTACGATTTAAAACCCGAATATAACACAAGCCAAGGCTCATCCGTACTTTAAATAAATAATAATAAACAGTTTTATTATACTTTAAAACAAATGACGTAGGTATATAATGAACTTGAAACTGGTCGCATAGAAAAACGGTTTTTTTTTTACTTTCTTAAATTTCGTAATATGTCGTTCTTCTTTTAAAAGTTTGAATTCGCAATATGTTGCTAATTATAGTTTCTCAAAAGGTATGTAACATGACTTACATGTCTATGGCTATGCACTGTATATGTTTTGGGCGGACACTATGACAGGGTCCTAACAAGTTGAACTACATTTAGTACTTAAGCCTTAAGGCTGGCGCGGGGGTAACGAGTATAGTATAAAAGTGCTAGTGTGCACTCAAACAGTATCACTTGCCGTGGTGAATTTTATATATCAAAATGGCAGCTAAGGTACTTGTTTTATAGTGATTCAGTGCGAGTTTATTATTTATGAATATAATAATATGTGTAGTATTTATAAAAATGAATATAAATGTGTAAAATTTAAAGTAGGCCAATGAAAAATTAAAGAAGGATTTATCTTTAAATTTTAAAAGCATATCTGATCCACCAATCCGCATTGGGACAGTGTAAATGGATTGAAACCTTCTCAAATCTCTTGTTAAAGAGGAGACTTATGCCCAGCAGTGGGATATACATCGGTTGCTACTTAATAATGTTTGATAAAACGATAGAAAAAATAATATTTGTAAGGATTTGTTTAAAAATAGCCTGATGGGAATCGGGCCCTTATTTATTCTCCTTAGGGGACGAATTTCTTATATCATTTTTGTGTTTTCTTACGTTATGTAAGAAAATCATGTGCAAAATCTGATGCCTTGAAACCCACAGGTGTGCTTAGCCAGTCTAATGTTTCATGGTAGGCAGCGGCATAGCTATGTATACTTAGCTCTGTCGATATTCGTGAACGGTGTTTGCTGTTCTAGTTCGTAAGCCAATAAAGGCAAAATAATGTGCCTAGGTTTATTCAAAACAAGCGGCCTGTCCAGGTTACGCACGGGTGGGCATTTGTTTAGTATCGATATCTATTTTTATAAATTGAATAATATTCTATATTACTTGATAATACAGCATTCTGCTAGTAAAATATTTAGTTCTTGAGTGTACCTATATACATTACAAACAAAGATGCAATGTATCTAAATCTATTCTATTTATAATATTTGTGTAGATTAATTCAAATATACAGAGTATTAGAAGACTACTAGAAAAAAAATAGCATATAAAATTAGAATTGTAGCATCTGTCACCGTGTTTTTGTAAATCAAGCTCAAATATTTAATTCAATGTTTTTTCTATTACAGTTTCTAGTCTTCCTGTGTGCCGTGGCAGCAGCCCGTGCTGGTGGTTTATACTCCGCCGCGCCCCTGGCCACATACGCTTCAGCTCCAGTGTACAAGAGCTACGCAGCACCCGCGTACTCAGCATACGCAGCGCCAGCGTACTCAACCTACGCCGCCGCCCCAGCCTACTCAGCGTACTCCGCCGGCCCAGCCTACTCAGCGTACGCCGCCGGCCCAGCCTACTCAGCGTACTCCGCGCCCGCATATTCAGCGTACGCTGCTCCAGCGTACTCAGCGTACTCTGCGCCCGTAGTAAAGACCGTTGCTCCTGCGGTGTCTTCCGTCTCTTCCTACTCAACACACACAGCTCACGGTGCACCTTTGGTAGCTAAAACGATCGCACCTGTCGCGACATACGCCCATGCTCCCGTAGCGACTTATGCCGCGGCTGCTCCCATCGCGACATACGCTGCGCACGCACCCGTAGCCACCTACGCCGCGCACGCTGCTCCTTTGACCTACGCGCAATCTGCTCCTCTTGTAACCAAAACTTATGCCTCATACGCCGCTCCCGTCGCCACTTATGCTGCCCATGCCGCTCCTTATGCTACATACGCCTCAGCCCCAGTACTCAAGTCTGCCCTGACCTACTCCGCGGCCCCCGCCGTCTCTCACGTGGCATACAACGGTCTTGCGGCCAACTACGGCTGGTGATCACTTAACGACTTTACAAATCTAGTTGTTTATGTTTTGTATATATTTAAGTTTTATACAACGCGAATAAAAATGAATTAAAAAATATTGAATTGTGTTTTTGTTACTTCTTTGAAAGTGATTGAATATAATAAGAAGGAATTCAATATAAAAGAATTGTATTGTCTGTAGATACAAAATATCTTGGAATAGATATAGATACAAGTTACATTTGATCCTAATATTTGTTTGCACAAAAGAATGTGAAGTATTCCTATCTTAGTTTCTCATTACATTGGCGGAAGGGTTGATTTACGGTGTCCCTTCTTATCTGAGAACATCTTATATATTTCTTTTTGCTAAATAAAAAGGGATATATTGTTCATAGATACTTTATAAAGATATTGATATACTTTGAAACTTAGTGATCAAAGATCTAACTTGTAGGCGTTGCTCAATTGTAAGTAAAATATAACCTTACTCCTTATATTATATAATAATATATGGATCTTTAATTCCTTGCTTCATGTTTCCACTGAGTACTTATTACTTAAAAAATATATCTTGAGACGACAGACACGGCCAAACTATAGTATCTTTCACATATCACTTATGGTATATATATTTGAATACTCTAGGCTCTTGACCATTCAATTAGACAGTTGGTTAGCGATTAATTTAATAATTTTCTTACATCTTCATCGTAAAATGTTAAACGTCACAGTACCCATATAATGTGAAATACACTATAGGCAGAACCTGTACTAAGGTAAACATACATATTTCTAAATGCATACATAATAATTCAAAAACGTATAGTTATATATAACTTATACTAGTCACACTTTACTAGAAGTAGAACTATTACCCTCACGAGAATGATGGCTACTAAAAAAACGAGCTAGATAGCTAAATTATTAACTACTAGCTTCCATCCGCGGCTTCGCCCGCGCATACATTCCCTTGGGAACAAAAGTAGCCTATGTATTATTCCAGACTATAATCTCTCTCTATGTCAAATTTTATTCAGATCCGTTTAGTAGCTTTTTGCGTGAAAGAGTAACAAACATCCATACATTATAATATTAGTTAATTAATATACTTTACCTTTCGTTTAAATTAATTACTAGTTGTTGCCAGCGGCTCTGCCCGCGTGGATGTTGGTTATCGCTGCAAAAAGTAGCCTATGTGTTATTCCAGACCATAATCTATCTGTGTGCCAAATTTCATCCAGATCCGTTCAGTAGTTTTTACGTGAAAGAGTAACAAACATCCATCCATCCATCCATTCTTACAAACTTTCGCATTTATAATATTAGTAGGATCGTACCTATTTTATTTTAATTTGAATCTAAGCACAATAAAGAAGGGCGATTCAGCTAAGCTGACACAAATAGACATCGCCATCACGAGTACCAAAACCTATACTCGAAGTTAAGTATCATTATACATAATTTTAATTAATGTATTGAAGCTTTACACTTAAACACGCTAAACTTACGTGGAGTAATTTGTAATACGAAATAGATGTATGTACGTCGACTTCCCTTTTTAATCAAAACGGGAATATAATAATTTAACAAAAAAAACCGACTTCATACGGCAAGTTGTAAAATTTTCAAATATTTGTTTGTTACAATCAAATGAAATCGACTGAGCGTCGGGCTGAACACAGGTCAAGTAGGTATTAAAAGCAATATTTAATCTGTGCAATCCGCGCTCAATTCATTCACGTCATTATTTCTTATTAATAGTTGCTTAGCAACAATAACCGAAACTTATCTAATCGCCATCAGTAAAATACTTATTATTGAAAAGTTCAGATGGCCATCTGTGGTCTTCTTCATCAGTTTTACTTCACCAAATTACACTTTCTGAATGCAATTGATTGATTAATTGTTAAAAATATTGAAATTGCTATATGTGTGCCTATAACTTTTGAGGAGTTCCCTCAATTCCTCATGGATCCCATCATCAGAACTTTCTTTTGATGATAATGGGACCAAACTGGAAGTAATTTTTTTTTGTCTAAAAATTTTTTTTCAAATCTATCCATAAATGACGGAGTTATGCGGTAACAAACATAAAAAAATAAAATAAAAAAATAAAAAATACACACGAATTGATAACCTCCTCTTTTTTGAAGTCGGTTAATAATAGAAAACAAATGATTAAGGATTTGAAGTAAGTTTACGACATTATACATAATAATAATGGTTTATTTATCTCCACAAATTACATAATGAAGAACTTGTACATAGGTAAGAGTTGTAAATTTTTGGCTTAATTCGTAATTTGTGGGAGATCTGCCGGTTGATTCTCTAAGAAACAGCGAACGCAAACTGACAGTTGTGATTGCTTGATGATGGCACACACGATTGCTAATCGTCAAAAAGGCTCGGCTTTCGCACTACGGAATAACGATTTTTAATCTGACAGCCAGATTTTGCTCTGTTTTCGCGGTCGCGTCGCTCGGTTTTGCTCTCTTACGGAATACGCCTGCGGGAGTCTAAACTAAGTCTAAGCCTGTATTTTAGAACTCCAGGCCCTCCATTACATTGTATCGGGTTTTATTGACGTTGTCAACATTATGATACGTTGAAGCCTTTAGTGTGGATATGAGAATGTGCACATGCGTATGTATGTATTTGACACGCGTGTGTGAGCATGTCTGTGTATTATATCTTAAAATTATGTCAAATCCTATACATTTGGTTTCTATTCTATTCGATTACCGTTTATGCCACTTGTCTAAATGGGCTGTTGTTGTACTCGTAATATTCTTCTTTTCTTATCGTTTGGTTAGAGGCCAACCTGGTGACAGAGTTATTTAGATCGCTCATATTTAGGCCTCTGTCGTGATCTAACAACTGATAACAGTCGGGACCGTCTTTTAACGTGCCCTCCGAAGCACGGAGACGCTCAGATGAAATACCACTATGTGGTCACCCATCTATAGGGTTACCGCGCCCTTGGGCGCTTAACCCGCTGATCGTTTACCGAACAGCGAGTGCACCTAGCTATGTGCGCCTCATCGTAATATTGACCAATTCAGTACTGAACCACGTATAGAATACTGAATGGTTAATTAAACACAATTGGGTATATCAATGCAAAATTTCACATTGTGTATGGGTAAATAAAGAGACATTATTTTCTACTTAAGCATTTTTAACCGCTAAGGTCAAAGTCAAAAGTGGATAAGCGTCAACTTTATCAATAGTATATTTAAGTATTAATTATAATAATTGTACGTCAGCTAACGATATTGTTCTAACTCGAAGATAACCATCATAAAGTCATCAGACAAGGTCATATTCATGTCGAAAGTATGGTAACACCTTGACTCATGTCACGCAATGAAGCCTAGTTCTTAGTAATGACGTCACCGTCCCGAACTAGGATCAAAATTATAAGTTGTGCAACGTTACTTGACATAGATTAGATTTTAATAGGGTCTTGTCTGTACAATATATTTCTCGAGAGACTATAGTGTGGGATTCTTCAAGAAGGGAGTTATAAGGTTTCTAAAGGTTCGGCTACAAACAGTGATACCCCAGGTGTTGCAATCGTCCATAGGGTACGGTAACTGCTTACCATTAGGTGGTCCGTATGCTTGTTTGTCTCCTTGGTAGTATAAAAAAATATTAATAAATTATTTTTGATTTGTTCCGCATTCGCCTCACGAAATTTCGCGCACGTAAAAAAGTTCGTATTCATCCTACATGTTATTCTTTTTTAGCCTCAAATGTAATATTTATTCTGAATTAAATATTTAAATCCCGTTTCGTCCCATTTTTCGTTTCTGATTTTGTTAGGGAACATTTTAAAATAAATCATTTTTCGTTCATTATGAAAACATTAGGGTAAATTATTTATTACTTGTTTCTTGGCATCTTTGTCCGCGTGGTCAATCCCATGGGAAAATTATTTTTCCAGGATAAAAAGTAGCCTACGTGCTATTTCAGACTGTAACCTATCTATGTTTTAAATTTCATTCAGATGCGTTCAGCTATTTTGGCGTAATTGAGTAAGAAACATCCTTATGTTCATCCAAACTTTCCCTTTTATAATATTAATATACCTAGATAATAATAATTATGTCATGTGATTTCAAACTGGGTACAGCCTGTGGTATGGCATATGTCACGTGATATTAAATACATACATAATATAGATAAATTACACCCAGACTCAGAACAAACAATCGTGATCACTCAAAAAGGTTTGTCGTTGGGTGAATATCGAATTCACGAGCTCTGGTTTAGCAGTCAGAGTCACTATACTATAGGACTGTCACAAATAAACAAACTTACAAATATTAAGCAAGTAAATACCCAGAATCGACTTTTAGATAGATAGATAGAATATTCTTTATTGTACAGCACTTACATATATAACTAACTAGGGGTCGCCCGCGACTTTGTCCACGTGGTCATTTGGAATATTTTCCCCGATTTTGCAACATAGTTCATTACTGCTCCGCTCCTATTGATCATAGCGTGATATTATATAGCCTAAAGCCTTCCTGAATAAATACACTATTCAACAAAAAAAGTTTTTTTCTAATCGAACCAGTTTCTAGATTAGCGCGTTCAACCAAACAAACAAACTCTACAGCTTTATAATATTAGTATAGATACAAGGGACAGTATAATTATGTAGAAATAAGGAGGCCTATGTCCAGCAGTGGACGTCTTATGGCTGAGATGAAAGGAGGCACAATGGGTGGTCTTATCGCTAAAAGCGACCTCTTCCAGATAATCTTAGGATGGAGTTATTGCTAGAGGAGATAATAGCGTACATTACGACGTTGTCGTTTTTGACGTTTTTTGTATGAATACGTTGATTAATGTAGAGGCAACGAAGAAAGTATGTCTGTATCGAAGCAATTGGCGTACCATAGTTTCTGCCTACCCCAATGGGAAACGGGCGTGATGATATGTACGTATTAAGTAAAAACATTTATTCTAATTTCTAACTTTTCTTTTCTAAAAATAAATAAAAGTAAATCTATGAAATAAATCAATGTTTGTTGACAAATAGTAAATATCATTTCCAGTTTTGTTTATTTATTACTAACATTGAATGTTTCCGCAATGAATACAAAACTTATACAATGTTGATACTATTCATGTAGAAAAAATGTCATTGGAACATTGCCAAGAGTTTCCCGGCTATTACGTATAAGAAAAGGGAGACTTTATATATCTGTATTGTAAATAAACGGTTAGGAAGTTCGCTAGTGGACCTTGACACAACAGCTAAGGAATAAATAATTATGTCCCTGGTACTTTTGACACAAGAGAAAAATTTAGGAGAGGCAGGGAACGAGGTAGGGACGGTAGCGAGCAAGCCCGACTGGGAAAGGACCTTCACTTTACACATGACCGCCAAATAACTACCCACAGAGGTATAGTTGTGTTCCCTGCCTCTCTAGCTCTATCTCTCTAAATATGCGTTGTTATAATTTATTATTTTAATGCTACAATATAATATAATAGATATGGCAACCAGACAACTTATAAACATAGGACTTCTATATTTCTAAATAAATACATATTATAGATAAATTACACCCAGATTGTGTCTGGGTGTTGTTTATCTATAATATGTATGTATTTAACAAAAGGTCGTGGTCATCCCACAAACATTTGTCCTGGATGGGAATCGAACCCACGACGGCTTAGCAATCAGAGTCACTAACCAAGACCAACAAAACAAAGGCCACTAAGTCAATTTCGCCTAGGCACAAATCATAATAACTATATTTACTATCTGCAGAAGCGATCTATTAAATTAAATAATCATAAAATGCACCATAACATAAATTCTACAAAATTTCTGCCGTTGTAATTAACACCATATACGTCTAATTAGCGTTTATGATCATTAGTCATGTAGAATTAATTGTATAAAATACAGATGTCGCCGCGGGGTATACTGAGAACTTAACAAGTTACATTACGAAATAACAAAATACAATCTACTAGTTTGGCGATTTGTCGTGACCCGACACCTAGCAGCCGACAGTACCGACTAACTTTACGGTCAACGAACTTAGCTACCTTTGACCTTATGATACTAACTTTTTATATTATACTAGCTGACCCAGCAAACGTTGTTTTGCTACTAAAATAGTAATATCGCTATTAAAAAATGGTGTTGATCGTAGAGGGGTGAAAATTAAGAATTGTATGTATTTTTTACTGCTGAATCACAAAAATATAAAAACAAAAAATGTTGTCTAAAAAATTAAATAAAAAAATTAGGGGTGGACCTTAACAACCCTTAACATTTAGGGCGATGAAAAATAGATGTTGTCCGATTCTTAGACCTACCCAATATGCACACAAAATTTCACGAAAATCGGTCGATTCGTTTCAGAGGAGTTCAATAACGTACACCGTGACACGAGAATTTTATATATATTAGATTAATAATAAAAATATGTAAAAATAAAAGCGGTGTTTAATCAAGTGGGAAAATAATCGACTTGTAACAAATTAAGTATGACTTTGATCGCAACTGGTAGTACTTACCAATGTGAATTTCAATTTGTGGAATTCTTTCTTATCGTTTGGTTAGTGGCCAACCTGGTGACAGAGTTATTTAGATCGCCCATATTTAGGCCTCTGTCGTGATTTAACGACTGATAACAGTCGGGACCGACTTTTAACGTGCCCTCCGAAGCACGGAGACGCTCAGATGAAATACCACTATGCGGTCACCCATCTATAGGTTTACTGTGCCCTTGGTAGCTTAACCCGCTGATCGTTCACCGAACAGTGAATGCACCTAGCTATGAGCGCCTCTGGAATTATCTTTGTAGAATTATTAATACCTGCGGACTATATAATCAAATGATTGACTATCTGCTGATTTAGTAACCAACTCGTCAAATAAAAAAAAAGTTCCAATTGGTCAATCGTGTACTGACATTTTGGTTTTGATTTGTCAATGCAAAATTATTAATTACTTAGTCAAATCTTAATTTTGTTTCAGTTTCAATCAGAATCAGTTCAATAACGACTTTAAATGGACTTGACCAGTTGGAACAAAAAATTAGGTAAGGCAAACCGAATCAAAATGAGTGGATATGACTAATTAATAGATACTTTTGTATTGATTGACAAAACTGAACCAAAATGTGCGGATAAAACACGCTTGACCAATTAGGACCTTGGTTAAGTACCTATTAAATCCATCTAGCGGTGAGGTAAAACATCGTGAGATAACTAAACTCTTGAGCTAGTGTCAAAAAACACTTGGTAGGGGAATCGCGATTATTATTATGTAAAAGTAAAAATAATAATAGTACTGGCCGAACACAAATAAAGCATTACCGATTATAATTTAGAACTCATCAATACAAATAAATATGCAACGTATAATTTAGCAATTAGGATGTATAGATTCTAGAATCGAACCTAGAATACAGAATATCTTGTGCATTTTAAATATTATTATATAATAAGTGTAACCTTGATATATAAATTTAAGTATTATTTTTCTTTTATTCTACTTGGATGGCAAACAAGGGTACGGCCCATACCTTTGTACGCTTGCAATACCAGAAGTATCACTTGAGACTTTACAAACATACAATACACTGGCACGAATTACACCCAGAATCGGAACAAACCCGTGTGGAAATCGAACCCACGATCCCCGGCTTAGCAGTCAGAGTCACTAACCAATAGACCAACAGGCCAGTCATTATAATAATAAATAAAATAGCGTCGCGGCGTCGCTTTAAAAGTTCACCATGTTTCCTCCAATACTAAACTGGTTGAAAATTGATTTCTAATAAACACATTAGAGATCTTAAAAGGCCAAAGGTGACTGCACGGTTGGTGCAGTGGCTACCTCGCCATTTACCACTGCGCGGTGTGTTATGGGTTCGGTCGCCGCACAGGACAAAAATTTGTGTGTTCCATAAATGGTTGTCCCGAGTCTGGGCTACTGAGTACTTTGTGTCCGTTAATTGTATGTTTGTTAAGGCCCCTCGACTCAGGGCTTATTTCCTAGTGCCAGAGCTGTCTTTATAAAAAGAAAAGCGAAAGGTGCAACTCATTAACTTAACAAGAAGTCGAAATAATTGCGTTCTACTGTCCTTCTCCGTATGAACTTTAACACTGCCAAATCTCCTACAGAGATTTTTCTTCACATAACAATACTAATATAATAAAGCTGAAGAGTTTGTTTGTTTGGTTGAACGCGCTAATCTCAGAAAGTACTCTAAGTTCGATTTGGAAAAATCTTTTTTTGTTGAATAGTGCATTTATCCAGGAAGGCTATAGGCTATATAACATCACGCTATCATCAATAGGAGCGGAGTAGTAGTGAGATATGTTGCAAAATCGGAGAAATGTACGTTCCAAATTACCACGCGGACGAATATCATATACAATATGTTTATATGTTGTTGTGTATGTTTATACACACACACATAAAGTCACCAACATAGCTCATATAATAAGCAAGTCGAAGTGGCAATGGGTAGGCCACATCGCTCGAAGAACCCAAAACCGTCATCGGTTATCGGTTCTTCTCCTCATGGAAGAACGATTCTCGAGGGACGACCTCCCACAGGGTGGACAGATGACTTGGTCAGAGCTGCAGGCAGCCACTGGATGCAGGCCGCTCAAGACCGGCCTTGGGGGAAGCCTACGTTTAGTATTGGACATTAACAAGCTGTGAAGAACAAGAAGAGGAAGGTATAAATATATTTTAAGAGAGGTAGGACACCATACTAGCGAGCAAGCCCGTCTGGGGAAGGACCTCCACCTTACAGAAGACCACAGCCAAATGACTACACACAGCGGTGTAGTTGTGTTCCTGTGTGTGAGTACAGGTCTCCAGCGCTCATTTAGGAATGCGTTTTGAAACAAACGTATTCCTATCCCAGGGTTACTTCCATCTTAAAGCCCTGGTGTAAAAAAATGGGTTGGCAACACGCAAGTGATACCTCTGGTAATGCAAGCGTCTATAGGCTACGGATACTGCTTAACATCAGGCGGGCCATATGCTTGTTTGCCACCCAAGTAGTATAAAAAAAAAAAGAAATATAAATACTTACTCCAACGTTTCCCAAATAATTTTATCACAGACAAAACATAATAATATAACGCAAACATGATCATGAATTTATATTACCGTCTTACAACATAGACTATATTATTATTACTGCTAAGTTATGTGGCTTCCGTGTTACTGCCCTAAAATTATAATAAACCCAAATAACTGCTCGTGTATACCGTCATTAACATTACTCAAATACCTACCGACTTAATAACGAGATGGTATGTCACTAAGATATGAACTTGGAACGGATTATTACTAGCTATTATTATCTGTTGAAACACTAATATGAAGAAACCTTATTTAAGAAATTTATAAAGTTAAATTTAGAATATATAGAAATTTAATTAAGAGAGATAGAGCACCATACATGTGAGTAAGCCTGTCTAGGGAAAGACCTCCAACTTACCAAAGACCATAGCATAATAACTACACACAGTGGTGCCGTTCCTGTGCATAAGCTACTAATGTCTGTTTGTTTAGCTTAGGTATTCTCTCCTCTATCGAAAGAGCTTCGAGCTTCTTAATACGGGTAAATCAGACATACCATTTAAGTATAATCTGCGACGTGTGTTTCTCATAAAGTTTTTCTTCACTGTAAGCTAACGGTAATACATTTGATTAATACGTATAAATTCTACTAAGTGAAATTAACAATGCTGTCAACAAGAATTGAATTCGCACCTTATGTGTTACAAATCAATTAATTTTACACTCCACACCAACTTCTTTTACTTAATTTAAAAGACAAGACTTTGTTAAATTTAGTTGATTCGGGGATACATTTTCGACATTACCCACAAAAAACACGACTTCAAAGCATCCTGTATACTCCAAAGTCATGGTTGAAGTCATGTTTGAAAATAAGTAACTCTTCTTTAAATTGCAATGGGGAAAAAAATAGTATTTCAAACTGACTCAGTGGGAATACATCTTGATGACAGATCCAGTATTTTCGAATTCATCCAGGTCAGCCCACCAGATTATCTAATCCTACCTCGTTCACGATACCTATCCTACACCTCCGGTGAAGATTTTTAATTTCGGAAAAAAATACATTGTTTTAAAACACGTGATAACAGTTAGTAAATGTTTGAAATTAAGTCACTCTTCTTTAAATTACAATGGGGATAAAAAGAGTATTTCAAACTGACTCTGTGGGAATACATCTCGATGACAGATCCAGTATTTTCGAAATCATCCAGGTCAACCCACCAGATTATCTAATCCTACCTCGTTCACGATACCTATCCTCACTGGCCGAGATCCTACACCTCCGGTGAAGCTTTTTATTTCGGAAAAAAAATACATTGTTTTAAAACACGTGATAACAGTTAGTAAACAAAATTATGAATGATATCAAAAACAAAATGGAAAACCGTTACAACGAGGCCTGTTGCACAAAAAACTCATCCACATATCCACTTCCTTATTAACATTTAAGTGAAAACAAATTAGTTCACCTTCAGCTCACCTTTATTATTATAATGTTTGTTGTAAAAATATTATATTAATTTTAAAAAAGACCTTATGAACAACATTAGTGATACAATTATATGCAATTTTACTAAAAACAACTAGAAACTTGACAATGGCGAGGCCGCTTTGTTTCCTGAGATTTCGTAAACTATATAAGCTGACAATTTTGTTTTTTCCTAACATTCGACACATTAAATCCAAACAATCTACATCAAGATGATCGCTAAGGTAAGAATAGTGACATTCATTTCAATAGTGAATTAGCATAATGTTCACAGTATCATCACAATCTTTTTATAGTGCACAAGGCATCAGTGATTCATTTAGTGATTTACTTTAATGTTGTGTGTTGTGGATGAACATAGGCTTATCTGGGATAAAGGGAAACGTTTCTCCCTGCAAAGTAAGTGTCCTAGAAAATACTCATTAATAATAATTATTATAATATTTTCGGGATAACTCACATATCGCTATCGGATCCCAAATTAGGCAGAGCCTGTACTATAGTAACCAGTATGTATAGTAAACATATTTATGCAACCACTTGAGAATTCTTGAGATAGTTAAATTTTGTTACATTGCAGTAGAACTATAATTACATAAAATTTAATGTGGAATTTATTTAAAGTAATCAAACGATTATCACTCTGCTAACGGGAAAGAAAACACCGTGAGATAATCCACATGTCTAAGTTGGAAAAGTAATAAACATTATGAAAATAAATAAATAATTAGAAAAAAATACGCGACATCAACGTGGAGTTGTGGAGAACAGTCCGACATACCAATACTAATAATTAGAAGAAATTCTAAAGGTATGTCTGGTCCACCAACCCGCATTTCGGCATGTGTGGTTTGAGCCTGAATCCCCTAAATCCCTCCTCTTAATAGACACTGTGCCCAGCAGTGTGACATAATATGGGTTGCTATTATAGTGGTACCATCATTTTTATATTTGACTAGCTGTTGCTATTATCGCTGCAAAAAGCCTATATGTTATTCCAAACTATAATCTATCTCTGTGCCAAATTTCATCCAGATCCGTTCAGTAGTTTTTACGTGAAAGAGTAACAAACATCCACCCATCCATCCATTCTTACAAACTTTCATATTTATTTATTAGCTGTGCATTTGTGTTGGTTAGGTACCTAATTTTGTTAGCTATAATAGTTTCAGTGTTTTACACGTAAATTTTGCCTATAGCTACCATTACTTATGGCAATGCAATCAACCATATAATTGGATCTGGTTCGAATACACGTTGCTAAATCCTTTTACCGAATAAAAAAAAGTGAATCATGCCTAAATTTAAAAATATTTCTTTTCTATTGACGTCCACTGCTAGACATAGGCGTCCCCAAAAGCTTGCTACATCACTCGGTCTCGAGGTAACCTTGTCCATCCTTGTCTATTCTATATCTATATTAATATTATAAATGCGAAAGTAACTCTGTTTGTATGTATATTTGTTTGTTACCTTTTTACGACTAAATGGCTCAAGGATCTTAATAAAATTTGGCAAGGAGATAGATAGCATAATGGGGAATGATACAGGATTTTATTGCGATATCCGACATTGACGCGAGTGGAGTAACAGCTAGTTATTTATATTTATTTTGATAAATTGAGGCTTACGTTCAAACCTATTCCCATATACTGGATATACCACTCTATCCGATCCAGAATTTGAATCCTGGATCGGATAAAGTAGTATATTAAATCATAAGGTCCCTATGATCGGTAGAAAGCCTCTTACTGCACCACTATAGACACGATTGAATTGTAAAAATAAATTTATTTTGATCCTTTTTCTCAAAATATGCATGCCTTTATACACTTTTAACATGTAATATTGTATTTTAAATTGAGTAGCTTTTTGCTTACTACTCTGCTTTAAATTTATTATAAGTATCACTATATTTATCAGTAGTTTTCTCTCTTTTACTAATTTAAACATTCCCCAAAATGCTTCATAGTTTCGTTTATCTATTTAACCAAAAGACGTTAACAATCCATTTAGTGATATCGGTCACTTTAGTCGTTCCAATGTTCAAATTTATTTTGATTACTTAAATGTACTACTATGCATACAATTAGGGAGCTAAAACATTACCGGTTATACAAAAAAATCTATTATTCTATGCAACACAAAATTTGTCATTCTTTTGTTACGCGGCAACGTAACAAAAGATATCATAGTATCATGGTAGTGTATGTACGAGTACGTGAGTAGTTCAAGCGAGAAAAAGGGACGGAGCTATATAACGTGTATCCATCTCTCTATCTCTCTCGAAAGACTCTCATTTAACATGTCGTGGTACGGCGCCAGGTCTATGTTGTGCATTGCCATTGCTTTTTTGTTTTTCGTTGCCACAGCTTTAGAATATTCCAAAAAGAAATAGAGTTCTCTATGTCCTATTGTTGCATAATTTTCATTTTCATTTGTACTAATGTTTGTTTTGAAGAGATGTATTTTCTTTGTAACTTGTGTGATGTTTTGCAGTCATTTTTATGTCCTCTTTTGCATATTTCACGAAGGCTGTTTAGAGTCCTGTTGTACTATATGAATGACTTAGCTATATCTGAGAAGAAATTTGTATGTAAAGAAGATTTTTTTCTTCTTTCTTTCTCTTTTCTTGAGATTTCAACCACTAGGTTAAGAACCATACATTGTTTATGCAAATAAAGTTATTATTATTATTATTTTTTAGGAATCGCGATTCAAAATAATCTTAGAAAGAAAGTTACTTTTTATTTTAAAGTAGTGTAAAATATTAAAGTTATAATCTAAAATCAAGATTTAATTGTAAAGCCCAGGTTCTTTTAATTTATAGAAATTTTATTTTGATTTATCTACAATGGTAGGATTATCACGGGTGTCATATATTCTACTTCACAAAACATTCGCAACGTGAATTGCACTTGACCGGTTCTAGAATCTCAACTAGACCAACCAATCAGCTATTATTCTAAATCTAGCCGATGACTTGCCTAACCCTGTTCTCATTAAGTAACATACGGCCTTTAGACGAATCAATCAATACTGGTTTTAAATCTCTACCATCAAAGACAGCTTTCATAATGTCTGTCATTTGTATGCAATCAACTTGATCGTTAATCACAAAACGTATTGGATTAATAAGTTAAATATTTTCTTTAATACACTGTTCTGAATCGATGCAAAGGTTGTCATTTGTTAATAACTATATAGCTGTGCTCGCGACTATGTTATCGATGTTTATTTCTGCGGTACAGAAAACAGTATTAAATATTACTTAAAGTGAATGAAACATAATTTAAACTTTCACCAGTAAAGTTTTCAATATCATTTGAATAATTCATCGGTAGCATTGCAAAAAAATATTAAATAATAATAAAGTAGTAATAAAGTTCCATATTCGAATCAGATTTTGTTTAAAATTTTAAAGGGTTTCATTTTTCAAATTCTAGAACAAGTGTCCATAGTTACTCAGGGCTCGGATCCTATGTTGCTGAACAACTTACCAAAGTTTCATCGCATTCGGATGAATAGTTAGTTAGTTAGTTAGCAATAGATGTATTTTTATATAGATACTAGCCTCTGCCCGTGGCTCCACCCGCGTGTACAATCCACGGGGACAGAGATTTTAGCCTGGATTGAAATAAACCTATGTCCTATTCCAGATCCATCTCTGATCTATTACATTTAGATATATTCAGCGTGATTGAATAACAAACATACATCAAACCATCCAAACTTTCACATTTCTAATATAATTACGAGTATAGATATTATAATCACAACAAAATTTGATTCTTGAATAGTACACGGCAACAGAGATGGCTGTACAGGGATGGCTATATGAAGATTAGTTTTTTAATAAAAACCATTTTATATATTTCTGTGGAATTTTGTAACAGTGTACAATTAGACTAAACCTACAGATAAATATATATTTTACTCAAATTCACACATTGGTTTGCCTAAAAAACTAATCTTTATAGCGGCTCTTTACAGTCATCTCGTGTTACATGGGTAATCGTTATTATCCTACTAATATTATAAACGCGAAAGTTTTTAAGTAAGTATGGATGGATGGATGTTTGTTACTCTTTCACGTAAAAGCTACTGGACGGATTTGGATGAAATTTGGCACAGAGGTAGATTATGGTCTGGAATAACACATAGGCTTTTTACAGCAATAACCGACATCCACGCGGGCGAAGCCGCAGGCAACAGCTAGTTTAAAATACAGATGAACATCCTTAATTTGCAACAATGATAAATATAAATAAGTTGAGGTACTCACAGCTAAATTTTCGTCACACAGAACAATAAAGTTATAATTACCTCACTTATCATTTACTCACATTTCACATCACCCCCGTGGGAAGCGAACCGTAGAAACAAAGGTACAAATAATGTGATGATAGTATTTATTTAAGCATTTGCATTTATAAATTTACAATAGGTTGAAAATATACGTCTGAGCACCTCAGTCGTGCCGTACTGTACGCTTTCAGAGGATTTTTCTCCCACGTACGTTAAGGTTGTGCAATGAGCTCCTTGCCATGGATTTCCCGAGACACAATGGCATGGGGTTCTTCAAGAAAGGTGTTATAAGGTTTTTAAAGGGTCGACTATGTGCGAGTTATACCCTATCCGTATGCTTGTTTGCTTTCTTGGTAATAAAAAAAACGTATTTTTAAAGTATTTTTTATGTATCAGTTCTGTCCACCAAAATTTTTATCCTAATTGCCTTTAAGAAGATTTTTATTTAAGCGATACGACCGCACTTTGCGCGTTCCTTACTATTTAAATTTATTAGTTCCTGGGCTTTAAGCTTTACTTGGCATTAATTTTATTTTTGTAAAATCTCATTTTTCAGCCAGCTATATTAATAAATTACAAATGCAAAACCTTATTTAATCATGTTATTTTTTTTATCATGTCCAAATCATTAGTGCTGTTTCTGAGATACATAAAATAATGCTTATTTAAAGTTACTAGATAGATAAATATGTAGTTTGGTATACAAAAAATGTTTATTTATCATTCAATATATTATTATTTGCTAGCTGTTGTCCACGGCTCCACCCGCGTTGAGGTTATTTATCACGATAAAAAGTATTTTCCTCCCCAGAATACCATCTATCTCCTTGCCCAATTTCATTATGATTCGTCGAGCCGTTGATTGAGACGCGGAAGCGTAACCAAAAAAAAACTTTGTAAATTACTTTTTAAAATATTTTATACGTGTTTGTCACTCGAATAACTTCAAAAACGGCAAAGTTTCATACTAATTTTGCACTCCCGTTTTACCCCTTAGGAGGTGAATTTTCAAAAATCCTTTCTTAGTGCTTCCCTACATTATAAAAGGAACCCCTGTGCAAAATTTCAAGTTTCTAACCTTTATAGTTTAGGCCCTTGCGTTGGTATGTCAGTCAATCAGTCAGTCAGCTTGTCCTTTTATACATTTTATATAGATCTGATGCGTTACAAAGACAAAAAGGCTTTAGAAAAGATTAAAATACTATTCAAAATGAACATAGGTTTAGACTTTTAGAGAAGCAACAAGAAATAGCTTTTAACAATCACCCGTACATAATATCATGTGTTGAAATTGTCAAGGTACCGGCCTCGAATGTACCTAACGACATTGTCATTGACATCACACGGACCAACACATCTACTCACTTTTTAAAGTATGTAGAAAAAGTTTTGAATCACGCGATGTCTTTAAAAGTTTTAAGGCAAATGTGAAACCTCCGAGTGGTCTTTATTATATTCATACCTAAGGAATATCTAAACTAATGTTATAAAGAGGAAAGATTAGTTCTTTTGTTTGTTAGTATTTTGTTACGATTAAACTCGAGCAGTTTTTTGATTGAAACCGATTTAAAAATTTTTTCACTATTAAAAAAGTGACTTTATCCAAGGGTAATCTATGAAAGGAACATCAAAACTTACATAAATATAAAGAAAAAATATAACAAACTTGATTATATGCGAATATGGTAAAATTAATTCATATTGTACCTTTCGGAGTGCAAATTTGAACTTTGTGTTAGATACAATAACATATTTAAATTATTATAATCATCAAATAACATTAAAAATATGTGTTTCTTTCGTTTTCAGTTCGCTGCCCTTATCTGCCTATTCGGCGCCGTCCGCGCTAGTGGCTGGCACGGTGACTACTCCAACCTCGGCTACGCATCAGGCATTGGCTATGGTCTAGGAGGCTACTCACCCTACGTCTCTCCTTCATACGTTGCTCCTATTGTCACCAAAGCTGTTTACGCCGAACCCGTAGTTACCAAAGCCGTAGTACCTACTTACTCATATGCTGCGTACGCTCCAGCAGTCTCTACTGTATCTCGTTACCAGGTTCACTCAGCACCAATTGTGAAATCTTATGTGGCTGCTCCTATAGTTAAGTCTTACGTTGCCCCCGTTTCTGCTTACTCGTCGTACACTTCTCCTTACCCTGTGGCTTATGGAAACGGTTATACAGCTGGATACCCTACCTACGCTGGCAGTTACTCCGGTTACGGTTATGGTGGTTACGGCTCCAAATACCTGTGGTAAATGGAAAAGGTATCGTGAAAGTAGTAACTCAAAATTTTAAAATTTTCAAAAATATTGTAAATATTTTATGTTATTTATATGTCGGCTGTTTTTTAATTTATAATTTATTTTGAGTTGATACTCTTTATTATGTATTTAATAATAAAAATGTACCTGTTTCCTAAAAAAGTTTTTTTTTAAATTATATTCCTATATTTGCCTATTAAACGTACCAAAGATTATGTTAACATTTACAATTACTACAAAATTTGATTATAGAACAACCCGGTTCTGTTCTAACCAATCTTTCTTTTGGGCCAATCCAATTCATGTACAATAATGACTCTAAGATCTGATAACTTCTTAGCCTCATGGTATTGTAGTGGAATCAACCATCCGTGTATCTCTTTTTCACTTCACTTTACCCTTGACATCGTCTTCATAGGCATTATTCTGTTTTAACTAAACCAAATCTTAAAATTGAGCATCCTTCAACTTCTAGGCCTTATATCCTCTGAATATGTAAATGTTGCACTACCAAATCAACAGGATTATCTAGTTTTGAAATATCATGTTTGTTTTTATTACCATCTCATTAATAAAATCATTCAGTAAATATTGCATTACCCGCAAAGCTCTAATTGGCTTCAACGCTCATCAATCAAAATAACACATCTGATATTGGTCTATTAGATCGTAAATATGGTACAATAAATATTATTGCCGAAGAGTAGTATTTTACCGTATAAAATATTTAACAGGGTTTGGCGAATACTTGAAATTAGGATAAATATGATATCATCATCTTAGCTGAAAAAAGGTTTACTGCTCAACATATGGCTGTATTATTCAGGTCCCGAACTGACCGTGTTCACAAGCTACCCGCAACCATTACTAGGTCATTGAATATTTTTAGCATTTTTGCCATGCAAGTAGCTCAAATATATTTAAATAATACATAGATGACGTCACACCAAGACGTAAAAAGTGGTTAGCAAATTCGAACTCGGGAGTAGCAGCTCGGATGGCACAATTGGTAGTGCGGTGGGCCGAAACCCGAGACGCGCAAGTTCAAATCCTGCTCCGGATTCGTCTTATTCCACATTGCTTTACTAGGTCATCTGTGCTCCTTGATAGTGGATTTTCCACGCGACGGTTTCCAGATCATCCATATCACCATTTCAGAACCTAAACATACAATATATAAAACACACTACATCATATTTTATGGCGATCACCGAAGAATATTTTTTAAAGATACAAATACGCTTATAAAATTACCCGCTTCTGATCCATTATTTTTTCTTTCGGTCCGATCCATATATCAGACTGAGGACTAATTTCGGATATAGCCAGTAGACCAATATGCGATTATAATAATTAAGATAAATTAGATGCAACTATAAACTCAAGTGATAATTTCTAAGAATTAGACCTTAAACAAAAGTAATACTAAATAGTTGAGGTAATATCTCAATAACGTTATACAGGTATCAAGTAAAAATGACATGACTAACTTTATCTGAGACTTCTATCGACACACTAGGGACTTTACTTGCTGGTAAGAGTATATACCCAAAGGGCCAGACAACAACCTTCACAGTTCTTAATTATAACAATTAAATAATTGATTATTTAATTGATATACAATTACAAGTATTGAAAAAAATAACATATTCATCCATTATTCACTTATTCACAATTGTAATTAATTACTTCATGTTTTGTAGTTTACACTAATGCCAACCCTTGTACAACAATTCTTGAGATAATAACATGAATTATAGATAAAAATCTGACTCATCAAACAAAGCATAATAAGTCTTAATGCCAAGGTGATAAGGTTATTGTTCTCATACTCATTTTCTGTAATATATTCGTTTAATACTGCATTTTAACGTGAGTCTAATTAAATCTCGTCACGCTCCGTTTTTTCTCAAAATCTAATAGAACCTTGAAAAAAAAATCTTATTTCCTACAAATTTAATATAAAAGCGTGTAACAATGCCTCCTAAAACATTCAACTCATCAGACTTGAAGACATACCAGCAACATGTTCACCAAAGTGAGTAATTGTTAATTATACACCTACTAGTTAGGTACAAATTGTTCTCTTTAACACACTCTATTTTTTATATCAATAAAATTTCAAATATGCAATTGCTCACCCGATGCTTTGACGCTTAAAATGTCAAGGGTAGAACTTACCTGTTAGCATCCCGTTAAAAACTTCAGAACAACGCTTTTTGAAGAGCAGGAGAATCAACTGAAGGTGCATAAATAAGAGGAAGCAAAGGGATGTAAACACCACCAATTTCCAAGTTTCGGGCATCTTTTGTGAACTTCTTGACAGAGAAACCCTATTTGACTATTTTTTGACCTGGCTTAAATTTCGTGCCCGGGACTTCCAATTGCCATTAGACCAAGAAGTTAAACTACTCAATTTAAACAATAAATCTCACAGTAACTTTAGTAAAAATTATTTTAATCAACAGATCTTCGCTCTCGCTGCTTGCCTCTTTGGCCTGGCTCATGCAGGAGGCCTCTACAGTGGAGCTGCGAACTATGGTGGATATGGTGCCGGCTATGGTGGTTACGGCAGCGGCTATGGTGGTTATGCCAACGGCTATAGCGGCTATGGCGGAAATGGTGGATATGGTGGATACGGTGGATATGGCGGATACGGTGGATATGGTGCCCAGGGCCCTGCCACCTCATACACCTCTGTCACTAAAGTAGTCCCTGCCAGTTCTGGCTACCATGGTGGATACTCCGGTGCTCTCGGAGGATACTCTGGTGCCTTAGGTGGTTATAACGGCGCCCTTGGTGGTTATAACGGCTATGGTGCTCATGGCTACAACGGAGTTGGCTATGGATCCAATGGTTACAACAATGGTTATGGCGGATACGGCTATGGCGGTTACGGCAACGGTGCCTATGGCGGTTACAACAATGGTGCCTATGGCGGTTACAACAACGGTGCCTATGGCGGTTACGGCAACAACCTTGCTTGGTGATTCATCAACTAAATTTTTCGTGAATTTCGATTGATGTCTGTATTTAATAAAGTGCTATGAAAATGTATATTAATATTTTATTTAAATCACCTTAAAGGGTGCAGTCAACAATTTATTCTATCGCAGTCTACAGAACTCTCTAATTTTATTGATTTGATCACTGTGTATATTAATGCAGTTATCTGTCAAATAGATTGTTTTAATATAATATCAGTTTGGGGAAAATATCTATAATTTCACTAATAAAATAAATTATTAAATTATACCTACATTCAAAAGAATGATTTTAAAATTATTTTGCCTATAATAGTAATTTTTAAGACAGCTCCTGCCGTAAGAAACTATCCCTGTGTCGCGGTGGGCTTTACAATCATACCTACAATTCATGGTCACAAATTACACCCAGACTCGGTACCAATGTTCCAACTATTAATCGTTACAAAGTTCAATAAATAAATAATGCATAGGCTTAACACAAAGAGTGGAGTCACTGAAATAGGTAAAGGAATTAATACCTATAGATTTCTTAATCTATTAAAATAATATTTTTTTAGAAATTGAAATTCCAGCTACACAAAGATACATATACATATATGACGAAGGACTAGGTTCTTCCATATATGACAAAGTCTTCATATAAAAACAAATAAACATCGAACTTAAGAATAATGAAGCGCCATTAACATAAAAGGAATAAGCGAGACCTTTTTTAAAATCGATTTATATACTTAAACAAATATTTAATTAAAAAAAGAACATTCATTTTTGGTTGCGTGTGTCTATTTCGTAGGTAATACTTTACCAAATAATTTATATAGGTACATTAACAAGCTAACCTTCAACAAATGCAGCCTCTTAAAAATGTATTAAAAGCTCATTCCTACCTACTATAAAGGGACAGATTTTCATGACACATAGGTTATTCGAATAAAAAGACAGCAAGAGTCCCCCGCAACACGCTTAAGGTATTGCGATAAAGATGTTAAGTGACACCGTGACGAGTAGGCAACCGTGACTTATTCCTTGCAGGGTAAAAAGTTATCAGATCAGAAAAAAAAATGAGTTATTATCATTAGAATGAATAATCAATTGTCTGAATGAATGAATAATAATATGTCAAATTTGTGTAAGGAGGTTTTGATCTAAAATAATAAAAAATAAGTAAAAAATAAATTAATGGTCAAATAATAGCCTAAAATTTAATGTATTATGGTTGAATTTCGACCACGGTCGATCACTATAATCAATTTCACATACACACATGGGTACGGTGACGTTTAGCATTTAAAATACATAGAGATGTAGTATTGATAATATCGAATTCAAAAATATCGATGATAAAAAAAACATACTAAAAAATATGCAATAGCTTTACCGCGGCAGTCCCCGAGTGCCACACATCTTTTTTTTTAAAGACAACCCCCTTACTTGAGAACAAGCTCTGTGTCGCGGGGGACTTTACAAACATACAATTAACGGACACAAATTACACCCAGAGACAGAACAACTCTTTGTGGGTTTTAAAGTTTTGCCCTGTGTGGAAATCGAACCCACAACCTCGTGCACAGCAGGCGCATACTGCGGCCACTGGACTACCAAGGCAGTCATTACATTCACAATATCAAAAAAATAAAATAAAGCAAAAAAATTAATCAAATTGTTGTCCTCCTCCATTTTTTAAGTCGGTTAAAACACAAGGTACTCAATCTACACTTGAAAGGGAACCCCAGCAAAACAAAACACCCGAGAGGCGCGAGACAGTTATTCGAATACCTGTCAAAACTTGACTTCTTTTAATGATGCGAAGTTAGACGAATTTTTAAATTATGTCAAATGGGTCTTGAAGTTTTTTGTTTCAGTTATGTAGCACTTTTTAGGGTTCGAAAGTAAACAAGGAACCCTTATAGTTTCGCTATGTCCGTCCGTCCGTCTGTCCGCAGCTTAAAGCAGACCCGTAGTCCTAGAAAGCTGTAATTTGACACGAATTTACATATTAGTCATGCCGACAAAGTGGTGAAATAAAATCATGTTTTTTTTTAGGGTATCTGCTAGGGTACATGTAAAGTGGGTAGGTATGTTTATTTTTTTCTTAACCACCCTATGGTGTTGGGCATTGCAGGTTTGTTAAGATTCGTTTGTGAAATATTAAGCTTTTAAGTGCTAATTTTTGTTAGAGTCAAGTCACCACTTAATGCGACTTATTTAAAGACTTTAACCAAATTGTTACCATTGTCCTATGTTCTCAGAAGTCATTAATGTTGAAACCATAGATACGTTATTTTTAGTCCGCATTATTGGGAATGGCAATTTCAGAACCCTTTGTGCGTGACCCGACGTGCACTTGGCCGGTTTTATTATACTACTACAGTCATTAATAATCATACCACCTAATGGTAAGCATCCTATGGACGCTTAAAATACCAGGAGCATCACTGGCGTGTCGCCGAACCTATATTTTGTAACACCACCATGTACTATTAAGTATTCTGTGCAATTTATTTATTTATGTTAAAACGGTTTTAAAATACCAATTACAATAACATAGATACAACAGATAGAAAATTAAGTACAAAATAATTATAGAAAACTAAAATAACAATTAATTTCTAAAACAAAATAATACAAAATGACAAACATAAAATACAACTAGTAAGTATTGAAATGTGAGGCAAAATTTATATACTATTGCTTTCCATTGCCATGGATGACCCTGAGTAAAATAAAACTTTTTATTTTAAAAATGTATCTGACTTCAATGAAAGTTGAATCAATTTTAGATTTTTGTTGATTTTTCAAAAACTCCTTGACCAATTTCGACAAAATTTAACAAGACCTAGGAAGTTATTTTTGTAACAAAAAAAAAGAATCTTCTCCTTTTTTTGATGCGTTTTCTAACCGAAATAAAAACGGTTGAAGTTCTCGATTCATAGGAATCTTTTTTTTATGTATGTTCACCGATTACTCCAAGACGCCTGAACTGATTAAGAAAATTAAAATGTGAGTAATGTAGAAAACTAGAAACCTATACTCACTCAAGAGAACAGAACTATACTATGTATAATATTATGTGCAATTAGCTATTTGGCTATGGTCTTGTGGTCTTCTATAATAAACACATAAAGCCGATGTTCCTAAGACCGATTTCTCTCTGTTTGTGTCGAAATGTCATCCCATCGGATTATTAGAGTGAGGGAATAAACACCCGTTTTTGGGCCACACATTTGCGCAGTATAGTAAATATTTCTTT
Organism: Trisateles emortualis; assembly: GCA_947095525.1. Lineage (NCBI taxonomy): Eukaryota > Metazoa > Arthropoda > Insecta > Lepidoptera > Erebidae > Trisateles > Trisateles emortualis. The sequence goes on along the minus strand of OX352740.1, from coordinate 7,737,013 downwards.
TTTAATGAGGAAGTATTAATTTAATTATATTTCCGTAACCTTTAAATAGTAGGTTCTAATTAAAGTATGTGACATCAAAGACTCAGTTCCTGATTTATTAATTGAGAAGTTCCGAAATCAACTTCCTTATTATTAAATTATAATCAATACTTAAGTTCCCGAGATCGTATGAGCCTAAAGCAGATTACACAATTTTATTGCTCGGGTGGAGACCAGCCTTGACATTGAAACCGAAAGCGCCCGCGGCTGATCCGCTACAGAGATTCAATACCAATACCAGTTTGCAGACGCCGATATAAAAAGCGAAAGCAAGTGCTCCAAAAATTATTACACACGACAACAACGTTCAATACAAACATGTACTCCAAGGTACAGAATAATTTTAATATACTTAATTCAGTTTAAAAATAATATTTTTTTAATTTGGCATAATAAGTGGCTACGCACCAAATATGTATTTTGTACCAGTGTTCTATTTAGGCCTCTTTAGAATATGGATCAGTGAATCTTAAGAGTGCAATAATAACTAAGCTAGACAACTAGAAGAAAACAGTTCAGAGTTTACAAAAGGAAAAATTATCTTCAGTTTATATTACATGTGGATTCGTAGTAGTTCCTGACAAATAGAAGCGAGATCAAATTCTCAGAGACATGGTTTTGAACTGTACAATTTAAGGGAAGAAATCTTTGGCTAAGTATTAACCTATTTGTGATTTTCAGATTGTTATCTTCATGTGCGCGGCTGGCATCGCCTCCGCCGGCAACCTGCTCGCCGCTGCGCCTGTGGCATACAGCGCACCGCACGTTGCGTACAGCTCTGCACCCGCCGTCTCATCTGTGTCCTTCTCCTCTCACACCGCGCACGCACCCGTAGCCACATACGCTGCTGCCCCAGTCGTCGCCAAGACCTACGCCGCACCTGCTCTCACCACATACGCCGCCGCTCCCGCTGTGTCCTACTCTTCCTACGCTCACGGAGCGCCTGTTGCGTACGCTGCTGCCCCCGTTGTAGCCAAGTCCTACGCTCCCGCTGTCTCCTACCAGTCCATATCCTCCCACTCTGCTCCCGTCGCGTACGCTAAGACTTATGCCGCCCCCGCCCTTGCCACATACTCCGCTGGTCCTGTGATCACCAAGTCCATCGCCCCCGCTGTGTCTTACTCATCCTACTCTCACGCCGCTCCCCTGGCTTACGCCGCGGCCGCTCCCGTCGTCACTAAGACCTACGCCGCTCCCGCTGTGTCCTACTCTTCTTACGCTCACGCTGCTCCCGTCGCGTACGCCGCGAGCCCTGTTGTCACCAAGACCTACGCTGCTCCCGCGGTCGCCACATACGCCGCTGCTCCAGTCCTGAAATCCGCCATCACATACTCTGCTGCGCCTGCCGTCTCTCACGTCTCATACGCCGGTCTTGGCGCCAACTACGGCTGGTAAACAGTAATTGTCTATTGATATTTATTGCTAGAAATAAATCAAGTGTACATAATGGTTAAACCTTTGAAAAAACAAACTAAATAAAAAACTGAAAATATATTTTGACTTTATTACTTACCTACCTCCTTAAATTACTTTAAACTAAAATATAAATATATGTAGTATTCAGTGATATGCAAATTGTATTATATTTATTTATAAGGCCTGGAAGGAAGTGACATCATATACTTACATTATATATGTATATATATACCTGCGTTAACAAAAAATAAAAATAAAACAAATCCTGCACAGTACCAGTATCTCGGGGGACTTTACAAATTTACAGATTTACGGGCATAAACACCACCCAGACTCGAAACAAACATTAATTTATTAAGTGTGGGAATCGATCTTACAACATTCGTCACGTGCCACTAGACCACACGTGCAGTCAAAAATATCTTTATACAATAGTAAACCTTATTATACCAATGTCAGGTATGGACTTGGATATTATGTCTAATTCCTTGTAAAGTCCATTATTTGGGTGTGGTCTTCTGTAAGACGAAGAACAATATCTAGAGAAGGACCTTCTTTCTCTAGTCGGGTTTGCTCACCTGCATATTTTAACTTATACTAATTAGAATATATGAATTAGGTTAGAAATTAAAACCGCTCGCACCAAGCGACGCATATAATAATATTTTTTTAACATCAAAACGTCTCTGTTGGGTCTACACTAAAGAGCAGAATCTTGCGTAGATTCTACTCTCTAGTGCAGATCTAACACGAGTTGGTGGCATGCCTTTAGAATTTCTTTTAAGACATTTTATTTCTATTGTAACGTCGACTCCCGCACTAGAGAACAAGTCTTGTGTCACGGGGGACTTTTTAAACTTACAATTCATGGACACAAATTACATCCAGACTTGGAATAAACATTTATGAATCACACAATGTTTTGTCCCGTGTAGGAATCGTACCTATGATCTCCGGCTTAGCAGACAGGGTCACTAACCACCAACAAGGCAGTCAAAATTCCATATTACGTAGGCCTTCGCCGTTTTTAGTGTTGTAAACACTGACAAAGTACACCCAGATTAATTGTACACATTACACAAAGTTTTTTCCCGTGTGGGAGTCGAACCCAGAGCACTCGGCGCGGTGTTGTTTTTAAACCACCTTCACTACTAGTTGACCTGAACCACACCACGTTTGATATGAATTCCACAAAGTGAAATTTACATTGGTAACTAAACAACGCATGTCCTACTGTTCCTACTACCATAATATATGTCTATAAAGTTTGACTTAACATATATATAGATACAGTATCTAAGATATAAATTACTACATAGCGTTATTTATAAAATAATAAATAAAAAGCAACCCATGTTATGTCCCACTGGGTACGGGTCTCCTCTCTTCTAACAATAGAGAGAAAAGTCTTCCTTACACTTTGATTACAAACATTTAATTTATAATATGATAATAGGAACATATATGACCCACTGCTGAGCTCGTATCTCCTCTCCACTATTAAAAGAGAAAGAGAGAGAATCAGATATGTCCTTATAATTTTTTTTAAGACATGTGGGTTTCCCTACGATGTTTCTCTTCACCGTTAGCAGATGGTAAACCATTTGATCAGTACCTACATATAAATTACTTATACATAAAGTAAAATTCACATTGATACTGTCATTGGATCGAACTCACACCTCTTGCATGCAAGTCGGTTACTTTCCCACTCGGTTACCAGCGCTACTCGGCTACCACCGCGCGACAATTAATTGATTTAGGCATAATTAATTATACCGAAATAAACTAATTATGCCTACGGTAAATTAAGCGCTCAATGTCAGCTACGATGTTTTGATAAGTCCCTTGGTTGTATTAACATAATATTTAGATATAGCCAGAATATTAAGTAGGTTCTACTTTAAATTGATAAATCGTCCGCTAGAGCAAACATTATCTGGAGTGGTGATATTGAGCTGAAAGACCCTTTAAAAAGGTCGCCCGATGAATGTTGCGGGGAGCCAACGGACAAGGTCAGGAAGGAATGCAATGAAAATCTTTGGGGGAGGCTGTTGTCCAGTGGACGTCGGTAAGTTATAACAATCAAAATCGAATCAAACGTTACGACTTAGAAAAGGTTGCGGGCAACCTATAGTCAAGGTCAGCTCAAAACCAAATGCTGTGGAAATCCTTGAGGGCGGCCTTATCTACAGCAGTGGGCGTCGTTTAGCTAGGATGATGATGATTATGATGTGTATTAAATAAATTTTACTAATGAGAAAAAATATGCCAGCTTGTTAGGTATATACTTAATTATATTTTGATAACTGACCTGTGTCCACTTCGTTGGGCATTTTTCGGGTTTATAATAATAATGATGTCCTCCTAACCGAATTTCGGTCACGGCGCATCTCAACGGAGACTAGCCATCTGCACCGGAGATATTATAGTGCTCAAGTGTGTGCGCAAACACAAGTGCACACCGTATTCCCTCACTCTCATAGTCCGATGGGACGGCAATCCGACACGACCGGAGAGAGATCAGGCTTAGGACCAACGGCTTAACGTGCTTTCCGAGGCACGGGGGTGTAAACACCACCAATTCCAAACTCCGGGCATCTATTGTGAATTTCTTGACCAAAAACCCAATATCAATTTTTGGCCCGACCCGGGAATCGAACCCGGGACCTCGTAATCAGCAGTCACACACATCGACCACTGAGCCACCGAGGCAGTTAATATATAACCTCGGGTTAATATGTATATAGCCTATGGCACTCAAAAATAACGTGGCTTTCTGCTGGTAAAATAACTTTCAAAATCGGTTCAATGGATCCAGAGATTACCTCCTACAACGTCACAGACTTTACCTCAATATAATATTAGAATAGATTCACAATGAAATTAATAGATGTCATGGTGCGCTGTTTTCCGCAGCTCTAGATTACCCAAATGACTGCCTGGTGGCAAGGGTCTACAAGCTACGGTAACTGCTTACCATCAGGTGGGCCGTATGCTTATTTGCCTCATTGGTAGTATAGTAAAGAACTAAACAATCCTATCATCACCAGTTACTTTCAGATTACTGGATAAAGTACTAAAAGAAGACAGGCCTTTAGTACGTCTTCACTACAATTAGGTTTTCTTTAGTTTATCGACTCGACAGTTACCAATTTTAGGCTTATACTTACTATCATTGCTAGCTAAATTAACGCTACGTTTTGTCACGTGAGTTGAACTTGTCCTAGGCCGGTTTTAGCTTCACCGAACAAAATCGCTTTAGGCGTTATCGTTCAAAGATTCAATGCTAATACCAGTTTGCTTGTACTGATATAAAAGCGAAAGCAAATGTTTCAAAAAAATATTACACACTACAACATCATTCAAAACAAACATGTACTCCAAGGTACGGAAGCTAAATAATATTTTGTCGATATTCCTAGTGAATTACTTTAATCATTATACGTAGATGATATTATTATAATTCATAGATTTTTTACTTTACCAATTTTTTATTTGTTTTAATTTATTATTATATTACAGGTAGTAATCTTCCTGTGCGCGGCTGGCATCGCCTCCGCCGGCAACCTGCTCGCCGCTGCGCCTGTGGCATACAGTGCGCCCATTGCGTACAGCTCTGCACCCGCCGTCTCCTCCGTATCGTACTCTTCACACAGTGCGCCCGTCGCCACATACGCTGCTGCCCCCGTAATCACCAAGACCTACGCCGCGCCAGCTCTGACCACATACGCCGCCGCTCCCGTTGTGGCTAAGACCTACGCCGCTCCTGCCTACGCCACTTATGCTGCTGCTCCCGTCGTAGCCAAGTCCTACGCTCCCTCCGTCTCTTACCAGTCCAGCTCCTCTTACCAATCTATCTCACACTCTGCTCCCGTCGCGTACGCTAAGACTTATGCCGCGCCTGCCCTCACCACATACTCAGCTGCTCCCGTAATTACCAAGACCATTGCTCCCGCTGTGTCTTACTCGTCTGTCTCCCACTCCGCTCCTCTGGCTTACGCTGCGGCAGCTCCCGTCGTCACTAAGACCTACGCCGCTCCCGCTGTGTCCTACTCTTCTTACGCTCACGCTGCTCCCGTCGCGTACGCCGCGAGCCCTGTTGTCACCAAGACCTACGCTGCTCCCGCGGTCGCCACATACGCCGCTGCTCCAGTTCTGAAATCCGCCGTCACATACTCCGCCGCGCCTGCCGTCTCTCACGTCACATACGCCGGTCTTGGTGTCAACTACGGCTGGTGAACACTCGACAGTTAATATTTATTACTAGTCATTAATCGACTGTATATAGTAAAAAATAATTTATGTCGATAAAATAAAAATAAAGTTTGAAAAAACAAATAATTTTACAGTGGTTATTAATTCTCCATACATACATTTTTTACTCATTCCAATATTTGAATATTCCATTAATTTAGGTTATATACATCTAACTACCATTATCTCATTGTAATGGCTCTACTCCAAATTTTACTATAGGTATGAATATAAAACTGATTTCTATATTAATTATAATATTAATTAGACACACTAAATTATAATAATACTTTTATTTTTGCGTTACCAATAATGTATGTTCGTCTCTAAACGATTTTAATTACGGAAAGTCCCTGGTAAACGATTTTTTCTGAAGTTTCTGAACTGCCAGTATTATCTACTGCATACTATTTATAGTGGAAGATAGTCTCAAAGGAGAGAAAGATTTGTATTTTTGATATTTTATGTTTTTGTTTTGTCTAAACTATTATAATAAAGAGAAAAGATTAGATTTTTGTTTTAATAAATAAACTTAAAAACTACTGGACTGATTTAAAAATATCTTTAACATATAAAAAGCTACATTATCAGCGAGAAACAAAGGCTATGCTTTTTTTAAAATTAAGGTACTATTTATTAAGGTATTTATCTATGCGGTTATCATGGTTACCTTAGAGACGAACATACATTATTAAACATACACCTACTACCATTGATATACAACCAGCGCGACGATACCACATTCTATGCGAGACTTAACTTATAGCGCATAATTATGTTATTTTTCGAGTTATTAATGTATCTTTGCGCTTGTGCGTTCATGTGGCACTTTGAGTGCGGAAGTAACGAAACACCACACCCTGTAACTAAAAGTTCTACTCCATGAAAAGGTACAGCCCCTCTAGACAAGAGGCATTTAACGATAGTCGAAACGAAAAGTCAAAAAAGTTAATGTATGGCATTTGACGTAAGTTATATCGAACATCGACATTATATCGTAGACTTACGTAAAATCCCATACATTAGTTTTTTTGACTTTTCGCTTCGACTACGGTTTATGCCACTTGTCTAGAGGCTCAGGTACAGGAACGACTTAAAAACGACATTGCGGTGCGAGAAACTAGCTTTAAAAGAAGCACAAACTTTATCGTAGGCAGCCAGCGGCTTTGCTGTGTCCCTGGCATTCTTCTTCGTCTTATCATTTGGTTATTGGCCAACCTAGTGACAGAATTATTGAGATTGCCTATATTTAAGCCTGTCATGATCTAACAACTGTAACAGCCGGGACCGACTTTTATGAGTAACGTGCCTTCCGAAGCACGGAGACGCTCAGGTAAAATATCACTATGCGGTCATCCATCTATAGGAGCACATCGCCCTTGCTAGCTTAACCCGCATTGCTTAATTCCATTAGCGGCAGTGACTACTTACCATCAGGTGGGCTACTGGCTCGTAGGCTATCTTTAGTAATAAAAATAAGATCTCAGAATGAAGACAGAATAAATAAAGATATTCAGCTGAAATACCTTACACAATAATTCAATAACGCTACTACAACGACTAAGATTAAAAAAACTAAATTAAACATAAAATGCTATACTCTGGTGATTAAAAAGGGTGGTCCGAGTTTCTTGCCAATTCTTCTCGAGGCTTTACTACTGTTTTTATAACGTTCATAAAGTATCATGCATTTGATTGAACTGAATAAATGAGTTTGTCTTCGACTTACCCAGATCTAAGAAACCGTAACAACAAGTAGGCAGACTGATATGTATGCGCCGACGAAAACCGCAATACTTAATTTGGCAATATACCCTTTTAAAAGTAAAATCCATAAATATTATTTTTACACATATTATTTAAAATTCGCTACGGTTTGTTTTTTTTATGTATCTGTAAATATTTTTATTTTCGTCAAAAAAATATGTTTTTTTTTAAATATCTGAAATGACAAGTCTAGGATTTAGGTACTAATAACTAGTGGTTTGTCCCGAACTTTGAACTCGCTACTAACTCTTGACTGATTTATTCATTTTTTGGGTTATGGGTAACCGTAATACAAATAAAACCTCGTTAATTTATTAAAAATGTGTTATTTGGTGGTCTTCTGTAAGGTAGAAATTTATTTCGAGTCAAGTTTGCTTGTTTGTAAGGTGTCCTACCTCCATTTAAACCTTTAGAAAAAAAACTTAACTACGAGTACAACTTTTTGTTTCAGAAACAAAAAGTAGGTACTATAAATCAAATTCTGCATGTTTGATTTATAGTTCATAATATAGCGTTGGTAATCAATCAATCAATCAGCCTATCGCAGTCCATTGCTGGACATAGGCCTCTCCCAACACGTGCCATAGCACACGGTTCTCCGCCTTCCGCATCAAGTGCGTTAGCGTTGCCGCGTTGGTAAGATTTATTGAAATTAAGGATTATTAAAAAATCATCCCTCAAGATGGTTGAATAACGGTCCCATGCCCTGTTGCACACAGCTATATAGATAAAAATCCTATATTATAACTGTTTTCCGTAATAGTACGATCAAGATGCGGTGGCGTAAGAGCTGCGAGGGCGCGCGCGGGTGAGCGCTCGGTAGGTACCTATATAGAAATTTCAAAAATCCATTATTCTTACCGAAAAATAATTATTTCCGGTAAAAATAATGTTGATTTGTGTTATGATTTTTTTCTAAATATTAGTTTTAACTAATAATTAAAATGATTATTTCTATAGACGTACAGAACTTCCGAACTGCTCATTCCTGCTTTCTCTTCTTATCTATGATGTGGTGCTTGGCTAGGGCGCTCTGGCGATAATTAATCCGCTTCTGACCGAGATGGACAGTATGAAACAACGCTGAACGTTTTCTTTGTTCTAAGGTTAAGTTTAACATAAAATCCTGTTGCTAATAGCGTTTATAGCTTATCTTTTTAAGTCAACGCACGAGGGTTCGGCAAAATTTTAGCATTAAGCGCGATATCGTCCATTATAATTTATAAGTATAACACTTACAATGTTTGTTTTATAAATAGTATGTATTACACAAAAACACAAATAGGACCATAATTAGAATGTATATCATATTATGTACTACTTATATATGCTAAGTGATGATTTACATACCTTGTGTGAGTCACATCACATTACGTTTGCACTTGACCGGTTTTGGATTGACAGAACAAAACGGCTCTAGGCGATGTCGTACTGTAGTTCAATGCTAATACCAGTTTGCAGGCTCGATATAAAAGCGGCAGTAACAGCTCCAAAAAATATTACACGATAATCATTCGCAATATCAACATGTACTCCAAGGTACGCAGTGATTTTATACTATAAGTTCAGTGATAGTGCAGCGAAGCCAAGTTTAAGAACTCATAATCAACATGAGTTACGCAGCCATCAGCAATTTATTTAGGATATAGAATTGGCTGAATTCAGTACTTTGAGTACTTACTCTGATGTGTTGAGTGACAATGACATCGAGTGATCACTTGAATTCGATTTGATCCCTTTTGACGGATCACGATTGAAATATGTCATAGCAAAATGTTTTCTTATTCTAGGTGGTAATCTTCATGTGCGCGGCTGGCATCGCCTCCGCCGGCAACCTGCTTGCTGCTGGTCCAGTGGCATATAGCGCGCCCGTTGCGTACAGCTCTGCGCCGGCCGTCTCCTCCGTGTCTTTCTCTTCTCAAACCGCGCACTCACCGATTGCCACATACGCTGCTGCCCCAGTCGTCGCCAAGACCTACGCCGCACCTGCTTACGCCACATACGCAGCTGGACCCGTTGTGGCTAAGTCCTATGCCGCTCCTGCCTACACAACCTATGCCGCCGCTCCCGTCGTAACCAAGTCCTACGCTCCAGCCCTCTCTTACCAGTCCGCGTACTCTGCTCCCGTCGCATACGCTAAGACTTATGCCGCTCCTGCCCTCACTGCATACTCCACTGGTCCCGTGATCACCAAGTCCATCGCTCCTGCTGTGTCTTACTCGTCCTACTCTCACTCTGCTCCTCTGGCTTACGCTGCGGCCGCTCCCGTCGTTACTAAGACCTACGCCGCTCCCGCTGTGTCCTACTCTTCTTACGCCCACGCAGCGCCCGTCGCGTATGCCGCGAGCCCTGTAGTCACCAAGACCTACGCTGCTCCCGCGGTCGCCACATACTCTGCTGGTTCCGTCCTCAAGTCTGCCGTCACCTACTCCGCCGCTCCCGCCGTCTCTCACGTCACATACGCCGGTCTTGGCGCCAACTACGGCTGGTGAACACTTGGTTGTTGATGTTGATAACTAGTCACAAAATTACCAAACAGATGTTTGAATATGTATATATATTTAAAAAGTACAAAATAAAATTGAACTAAATAATTTAATCTTTTAAATTTAATACCTCAATATTTTCGTTTCTTTAAGATCATGCACAAAAATATATGTAGATAGAATTAGACTAATATAAAGTTAAAATTCTTGGAAAAGATTATTCTTTGACAATAAAGCATAATTAAAAAAATTGACTGCCTTGGTGGACCAGTGGGTACAGTATTTGCCTGCTGTGCACGAGGTTGTGGGTTCGATTCCCACACAGGGACAAAACTTTGTGTGATCCGCAAAGAGTTGTTCTGAGTCTGGGTGTAATTTGTGTCCGTTAAATGTATGTTTGTAAAATCCCCCGCAACACAGAGCTTGTTCTCTAGTACGGAAGTTGTCGTTTTAAAAAAAAAAACGGCCTTGGCCTGACAAACTAAACAAGTCCAAATATTATTTTAATACAGTATGACAAAAAAAAACTAGACAATTAGGAAAAATAAGTACTTACTAATTTTCATTATCAATTAGTGAATAGTAGGTACCTAATATTCACTATGACACAATCTACCTACAAGACTTATGGTTCATGATTATGCGTATTTCGCAACCTTTAAACTCGTCCTGAGGCTAACATTTAACTATAGTTGAAGTAACACAACCTAATGCATTTGTAGGCAGCGGAAGTTCGATACTAACCTACATACGAGTACAGCTGTCGCGTCGGCTAACAATGTTGTGGGATGTGGGAGTTACGAGTATGACAATGTCGATAGGTAGCTAGAATAGATACTCTTCGTGAATTAAATGTTCCAATAAGTGAGGCTTGGAATATATACTAATAAGTATTATATATTTATATATCTATACTAATATTATAAAGCTGAAGAGTTTATTGGTTAAACGCGCTAATCTCAGAAAGTATTGGTTCGATTAAAAAAATCTTTTTTGATTGAATAGTTCATTAATCCAGGGAGGCTTTAGGCTATATAACATCACGCTATGATGAATAGGAGCGGAGCAGTAGTGAGATATGTTGCAAAATCGGGGAAAATTTTCCAAAGTTTTGAAGAATGGATTATTCCATCTATATAAATTTGGCGCAGAGATAGATAGATTTTCAGCGGTGCGCCACCCGACTTACTTATTTGTATTATTTGCTTCTCTTTATTACTATGCAAATCGATAGCGACCAAATGCTCAAGGTTTGTTGGCAGGTATTAGCGACTCAACAGATTTCGCAAAGCCTAAATTAATTTAATTAACAAATTATGCAGCAGCATTTGCTAGGTTGTTGATTTTAAGTACCTAAAAAACTCATCACAAAAGTGTCAAACTTTCGTTTCATGAAAGAATATCAACTTCGTGGAAACCACGTCATGCACAGCTAACGAGCACAGGCCAAATAACTGATATTTAAGCGAAAGGTCAGGGTATAAACCGATGAGAAGAAGAAGAAGTCAATATTTGGACCCACTTTGTCATGCCAGTCTTACAACTACACACAGCGGTGTAGTTGTATTCCTGTGTGCAGTACAGGATTCCAGAGCTCATTTAGGTCCGCAACACGCAAGTGATACCAGTAGTTATTGCCAGTGCCGGGGGGCAGACTGCGAGTTGGCCGCCCTTTAGGCAAAATGGTTGTCATTGTTTGTTGACATTTTTAATTGTTTAGAATAAAAAACAACACCTAGACTAGCTGGGTCTAGTGACTGCCGCCCCCGAGTCTTTGTCGCCCAGGGCGACTGCCCCCTCCCGCCTCCTCCTAGATCCAGGCCTGGTTATTGCAATCGGCCATTGGCTACGGTAACTGTTTACCATCAGGCGGGCCGTATGTTTGTTGCCATCCAAGTAGTATAAAAAAATAAAAACAGGGGAAATCTGTATTCTCTTGATAACTGGTGTAAGATTGTGTGTATGAATTAAAATTCATTTCGACTCTCATTGTATGCCAGATTTCATTATTTTATTATTATCATAATGATTGGTCGCTATTTTGATGAGAGTAATATTATTATTATTTGCAGCCGTTATTGTCACACTGCAGGGCAAAAGCCTCCCTTTCTTTCTTTCATAGGTCACGAACAAGACCGCTGAGTATTTAGTCAGTGCAGTAAGCGTCAAACTTATGACGCCATATTTTTCCAGGCCTGTCACGAAATATAGGTAAAATTTTTAGCTCGTAATAATTGCATTATAACTGCTATCAATTGCAATGCCAACCACTGTCCAAAGTATATGGAATACTTTGTTATATACAAAAAATAACTATTCCATATACTTTGCGACGAAAACTTTGTTATTTACAAAAAAAAACACTTAGGTTACCTAGTATAACACATTTTCAGAGTAAATATTACAGGACAGTGAAAAAGACGATGTCAGACAATTTACCAACGAGCATCCATCAATCAATTTAAATACATTATATTATTAAAATGTATGTCTGATGTACCTACTAAACAATCGCTACACGCACACAACGCTATATTGTTTTTCTAGGTTTTTTTTTCATGAACAAAATATCTAATTGAGATCGTGGTGCAAATAAGTAATTGTGATTGACCCAGATCATGTCCAGCTTGATGACTCAAGCGACCGCAACATATTCCGTAAAGATAAAATATGGATAAATAGTAGTTATTTAAGTATGCTTAAAAGGTGGGTGGTAAAGAAAAAAATAAGTTTTATTACATCATTTTATTTTTTTAATATTAAGAAGGTACATGTTTCTTTATATTATTTTCTTCTATATAATGTCAAATAAATAAGTTTATCAACAAATATCAACAACCAAGCGTTTACCAGCCGTAGTTGGCGCCAAGACCGGCGTATGTGACGTGAGAGACGGTGGGTGCAGCGGAGTAGGTGAGACCTGGGGCGCCGTAAGTCTTGGTGACGATGGGAGCGCCCGCTGCGTAGGTCAGGGGAGCGGAGTAAGACTTAGTGTAGGTGGTGAGGGCAGGAGCGGCATAAGTCTTAGCGTACGTGACGGGAGCAGAGTACGCAGACTGGTAAGATAGAGCTGGAGCGTAAGACTTGGCTACAATGGGGCCAGCAGCATAGGTGGTGTACGCAGGAGCGGCATAAGTCTTAGCGTACGCGACGGGAGCAGAGTATGCGGACTGGTAAGAGAGGGCTGGAGCGTAGGACTTAGCCACAACGGGACCAGCGGCGTATGTGGTATAGGCTGGTGCGGCGTAAGTCTTAGTGACTACTGGAGATGCAGCGTATGTGGCAATAGGTGCGTGTGCGGTGTGAGAAGAGTACGATACGGAGGAGACAGCAGGTGCAGAGCTGTATGCAATTGGTGCGCCGTATGCCACAGGCCCAGCGGCATAAATGTTGCCGGCGGAGGCGATGCCAGCCGCGCAAAGGAAGATTAATACCTGAAATTACACAATATTATTTTATACAAATTTAAACAACAAGAAGTTAAACAAGCATAATCCGTCTGATGTAGCGTGCTTAAGTGAAGCATCACTTGCAGATATTCGACTCAAAACGTACAATGTTTTGAATACTTGTTAACAAGAAAACACACTTAAAACACTAGATATTTGTTTTAAATAAACCCTGGGATAGGAAACATTTTTCATTAAAAGCAAACTGAAATGACGACTAGGAGACCAGAGCTGTACCAAGACGTTGCGATTCACTGTTCATCTTAATTCGAAGATATCATTAATCGAAATTTAATTTATACTTGTTTGGCAATGGTCTTTTGAAAGTCGAAATTCCTACAGCAATCAGTGCCCTCTAAAACTACCCTTAAGCAATTTAACCGGGTGTTGTGCCATGAATTCTTAGAGGTCTATGTCCAGCAGTAGACTGAATCAAAACAGGCTGTTTAATTGATTGAATTATTTTGATCCGTAAATAAATTACAATCCCAAGATTCATTATCACTTTCAGCCGTAATGGTAAGCTTATGGCCTACCGCACTTTCACAATCACATATATTATTTAATACTAATATTAATATATAGATATACCTTGGTGTACATGTTGATACTACAATTTAATACTGTGTAATGATTTTTGAAACACTTATTGTAGCTTATATAGTAATATTTAAACTGGTATTTAACATTGAATATCAGGATATCGCCTCAAGCGCTTGATACTCGTAAATTCCGCCAGGACAAAACCAGTCGAAACGCATGTGACATCGGAGTGTTACCTGCGAGGTTCTTTTTATTTACGGTAATTGTAAAGTTTAATTAATAGCTTATTGAGCAATGAAGAGTTTTATATAAAGATAAATACTTTTTTGGTAGTAAAGCCCGATTGGGGATGGACCACCTTACAGTAAACCACAGCTAAATACCTACACTGACTGTGAAGTTGGGTTCCTTTGCGTGAGTATAGTTTCCAGTGTTTAACGTAACGTTTAAGGGTTACTCATAATACAAAACTCCGGTGTTACAAAATGTAGGGTTGGTCCTAGTAGTACTTATGGTATTGCTAACCTCTATAGACTAACGCGGAAGGCGCGCAAAAGCGTAACTACTTACCTATAGTAAGCAATTACCACCAGTAAGCAGTTTACAGTAGTAAACAGGCAGGCCGTACGATTTTTGTCACCATGGTAGTATAAAACATATAAATGATTATGCATCTATAAATTAACATCACTGTATACACTCGAATGAACGGTTCATTCGAGTGTGATGTTTTCTTTGGCTAAAAAAACATAATTACACCCATGCAAAGCTGGGAATGAAAGCAAGGGGTCAGGTATATTATTCTTCCATTCCAAACGTGTACCTTGTTTTTACATTTTACAAAAAATGCTAAATTTTTATTGCAAAATGAAATAACAATAAAATATAATTTTTAATTTCATTCGAACTTTCTCAATACAAGGGTTACTATGCACTTATGCAGTAATTTAAAAAAGCCTTCAAATGTAGTTACACGCCCGTTTGTTTTCACAGGCCTTGTGTTTAATTCTTTGTAACCCTAACTCATTAATTGAGTCTTACCTACTTAAATACAATTAAACTAGCGAACCTCCCTCACTTTGCTTCGGGGTTTTTCTGAATTTCTCTATTATAACATGCATGTCCTACTAACATAACAAATTTGAAAATTTGTGAGGATGTATGGATGTATGTGTATCGATGTTATTTACTCTTTCACGTAAATTATGTTTCAAAGTAAACCAATATAAGCACCTTATATTAATTTAGTTATTTCATTTACTACCTGCTCGAAATATTCACAAGCGTTTACATTGAGCGTCTAATTAATATAAAACAGATTTTTATCAGGCGTTCGATGCCTCAGCAAAGACATTTTTACAGAACATTGTGACTGCTACTGCGTACTTTATTGTCACCTCGCGATATGCTATTACGTGACGTGATGTAGGTTCAATGCCTATAAAATGTATGATATTATTATATCTAACACGATGCAAAGTGTCGTGGATTCAATCTTTACAAAATGGTCAAAATTGGCGGCCTAAAGAGCCGAATCTGTATAGTCTTGATATTGTATTTTATTTTGATAAAGTATGAATACACTCGTTATCGCATAACCTGGTATTATTACTGAATACTCTCGTGACCAATTGGTGTCAGCGATAGCAAGTAACAGTAAGTGTCAGAAGCAGAATGTCATTTATACTACGCGACGTAGACGAGGTAAAGTGAGTGAGTGAGTTAGCTGTACAGAGCCTCTAGACAAGTGGCATACACGGTAGTCGAAACGAATACTCAAAAATTTACGTCATACATTTGCTTTTTTGACTTCTTTTCTTTCTTTTTAAAAAGACAACTCCCGCACTAGGGAACAAGCCCTGTGTTGCGGGGGACTTTACAAACATACAATTAACGGACACAAAGTACACCCAGACTCCGGACAATCATTTGTGGATCACACAATTTTTTGTCCCGTGTGGGGATCGAACCCACAACACGCCACGCAGTAGTAAATGGCGAGGTAACCACTTAAGCCACTGAACCAACCGTGCAGTCAAGAGAGGTCAAGACAAGTCTTGTCTAGAGGGGCAGGGCCGTTATATGAAGATTCATTTTTTACTAACAAACTATGGAAATCTGGAAGTCTGAAATTAAGTTATTATATAAGTATGTATAGAAAACCTTATTTCAGACAACTGAATTGATTTAAATAAAGTACGCCAACAACTACCATTCAATCCTACCAACATGTGTCCATCCAAAGGTTGCCTGGCAGAAATCGCTATTAGCGATAAGGCCGCCTATTGTACTATCTACTTTATATTGTAAATCCTAAAATGTATTTTTATGGTGTACAATAAAGCATTTAATAAATAAATAAATAAAATAAATATGGATTGGTATCTGATAATAAATTATATTATTTTTATTTATTTATTTTAAGAAAACCGTTGTATATATATTTCTGTGGAATTTCGTAACATTGTACAATTAGACTAGAGCTACAGATAAAAATATATTTCACACAAAATTGATACATTGGTTTTCCTAAAAAACTAATCTTCATATTGCGGCCCTGTACAGCTAACTCCGTTGCCGACCATACGAATGGCAGTCAGACCGCGAGATAGTGATGAGATGATGCATTCTTCGAGTCTGCATAGCCTCGTCTCCGTAGATAGATCACACAAATTTGACAATAAAGTAATAAACAGACTCAAAAGAAATATACCTATGAATAGGTATTCATAGGTATATTTCTTTTGAGTCTGTCTGTTTTGAGGTCTGTACTTATGTCATATTGTGATTTTTAATACTATTTGGGTGGCTAACAAGCATACAGCCCGCCTGATGTTAAGCAAAACGCATCCCCAAATGAGAGCTGGATACCTGTACTCACATATGTGTAGTTTTTTTGCTGTGGTCTTTTGTAGGGAGGAGGTCCTTCCCCAGTCGGGCTTGTTCGCTAGTATGATGCCCTAACTCTCTTAAAATGAATGCTTGTATGATGGATATTCAATAATACAGGGATTCTTATTGAGGGAATCGTCTTTAGAGATGATAACAGGAACTTTTTCCATTTCGTCTTCATTCCACAACCATCTGTTCTCATAATGTTCACTAATTCCATTCCATATTCTATCTTTCATCATTAATTAACAATAAGACGCGAATAAATAAATACAAAATCTATGTCATCAAATTATAATAATGTCCTCCTAACCGAATTTCGGTCACGGTAATATCGATTGAGACTAGTCATCTGCGCGAAAGATATTATAGCGACAAACGTGTGCGCAAACACTGGTGCACTATTTGTTTCTTCTCTCTCTTTCCCTCTTTCTTCCTTAGTTCTATCGATGAGGTTGATAATATGGGTAAGATTACTTCAATAAAGATTCTTAAAATTAAAAATGAAAAACGAAGTCTTACCGTACTTTACCTTTAAGTTATTATGTATTATTTTGTACTAGCTGTTACCCGCGGCTCCGCCCACGTTGATGTCGGTTATCACGATAAAAAGTAGCTAATTCCAGACTATAATCTATCTCTGTGCTAAATTTCATCCAGATCCATTAAATAGTTTTTACGTGAAAGAGTACAAACAAACATACATCCATACATTCTTTCAACCTTTCGCGTTTATAGTATTAATAGGATAAAATTATCAATTAAGTGTGAAGATAATGTGGATTTGATCCAAAGGACATTTTAAAATAATATAACATAATTTTACCTACTAGAAAACTGTTATAATATTATGATCTTGACTTTATATTTATAATAATATATGATCAAGGCTAGCAATATTGAGAAACTAGTCTACATAAATAAGTTATTTTAATTTAGGCTGGTATATTATGTCATACTTGTTATAAATAAATATTTTTTTCGTTGTAACAAATATGCAAAAATGCTTTAATTATGTTAAACCACATTTACCCAATTTAAAAAAAGAATAAAATGACCCCGATTTACACAAATAAAATGTTTCAATATGCGACTTAGAGAATTGAAATAAAACAAAAAATATATTATGTAAAGTATTTATTTACAACCAAATAAACATAAATAAATAACTAAAATAAATCTATCCAGTCTATTAAAATCACATATTTTTTACCAATTATAGCTGACTCCTAAACCATTAAAATTGACACTAGTAACTGCCGAAGCAGGAGAATACACCGCCGCTCTCGCGTAACCAGCATTACCTGGGCGAACTTGAGTAGCAGTTGCAACTTTGTGGTTGTACCTACTATGTGCTTCACTCTGTGGATACAATACTGGTACTGGGATAGGTTGTGCAACTGCAGCTGGAACTTGCTTAACAATAACCAGGGCTTGAGCATTATTGGGAATTGTAAGATACTGTTGCTCTTGAGGTTCTTCTGCAGAATAATAAACTGGGATAGGAATTGGTTTACGAGGTTCTTCTGCAGAATAGAAAACAGTTATTGGTTTATTTACTTTAGGAGGTGGAGAATATTGTACATGAGGGGCAGGAGGCTGAACCGTATGTCTAACAGAAGCGGAGACCAATTGAACTGCATGACGGTTTACGGCATGTGTAACCACGGGAGGCGGAGTGACATAAGCAGCTGATGGAGGATGTGCTGTGACTGATTGGTGGGACTCAATAGTTACTTTTTTTTGAGGAACTCTAGATACAATGTTCACTAGTTCAGAATGGACACCATGATCGACAGGAGCAGAGATGTAATGCACTGCTGGTGGTTGAGCAACATTCTGCACGTACTGGATATGTGGATTATGAGCAGCTACTCTCTTGTAGACTGCTTTTGATGCATATTGATCTGCAGAATAAACTGCGTGCGAGTTTCCGACAGGAATAGTCACATATTGAACTGCAGGATGGTTGACCTGGGCATGATATTGTACTGGCTGTAGAGCTACAGGCACAGCCACATAAGTAGCTGCTGGAGGTGCTACTTGTTGTTGAGCTTCAACAGCCACTTTATTTCCACCAGAAGGAAGAGTTTTCACAACCGCTGGGTTAATGCTAACCGTTGCACTTGGATTCTTGACATATGCTGCTCCTTGAAACTGCGACTGGTGTTTCTGATTACTGTACACACCCTGTAACACTTTTGCTTCAAGAGGAATTTTGTAATATTGCTGCAGTCTTGAAACATCTAGGGATGGCTCTGGATTGGAAAGTGAAACTGAAGACTGTGCTGCCGCATTGTATAAAGGAGGTGGCTCATATTGGTAACCGCCAGCAGATACAATGCCTACAAGCCACAAATACACCACCCACTGAAATTAATTCAAAAAATTAGTTTTCAAATAATTTACAACAAAAATAAAACACAAATATATTGAATTATACCTTTCTCAGCATCCTCAATCGGATTGTTGTGTTGACAAAATAACTTTAAGAACAGAATACATTCACTTTTATACCATCTTCGTAAACTGGTATCTTATCCTAGAAGATGTTTTATGCAATTCAAATTATATGTAGAAGTAAGTCATTGAGAAAATGACCTTTTGAACGTTGCATTAAGGCGCATATTTATAAGTATGAATAAGTTTAAAGTAGTAGGTCGGTGTAGCCAAGGTATTACACTATCACATGTAGCCTATTATTTACCTATTACGTATAAGAAATAGTGTATGTGTTACAGTCAAAACTCTCTAACCAGTCAATAGTAAATTTGACCAAAAATACCGTCAAAAGTACTTTTAACTAAAGACGTCAGTTAGCTTTTGACCGTTTAATATGAGTCAAAATAACTTATTATTATACTTAAATAATGTTTTTTTTTATTTGTTGTTCGTATGTAAATATTAGATTCTTCGTAGGGGGTCGCAGTTTTAACTTAATCTAACCTACTTTTAACAGACCGTTTTAGTTAAAAGTACTAAGTACTGACCGATAGTTCTCAGTCAAAAGTACTTTTAACCGACCGTCTTTAGTTAAAAGTACTTTTGACTGTTTTTCCCAGTCAAAAGTACTTTTAATCGGATAAGAGTTTTGACTGTAACATACTCGTATGTATTTAAGGTCTGTAATTTAAGTTTACATTCTCGTAAGATGTAATTATGCACCTACTTAATAAATAGATGACAAAGCAACAATACTTAACTTTATTAGTTTAAAATCTTTTTTTTTTGAGAAATAAATATCGCGAAAAAAATATTTACGACTAGCTATTGGTCGCGGCTCCGCCCGCGTGGATGTCGGTTATCGCTGTAAAAAGCCTTTGTGTTATTCCAGACCATAATCTATCTCTGTGCCAAATTTCATCCAGATCCATTCAGTAGTTTTTACGTGAATGAGTAACAAACATCCATCCATCGATACATACATCCATCCATACTCACAAACTTTCACATTTATAATATTAGTAAGGAATCATTTATTTACGATAGAAAAATGACAATATGTTATCCCACTTAGCTACTTGCTGTCATAAAAACTTATACCACAGCACTGGTTTTCAACGGGATATCCTTAGAAAAGTTTGTTGTCTGATCCCTACACCATATATGTTTTTGAGAATAATATTTTTTTATTTTTATAGAATACCAAAGTCGTTATGTGAAACACGGTACCACATAGGTTATTTATTAGAAAATTAAAAGAATGGTATATTTAAACTGATATTTTCTACAAGAATTCTGAAATTAGACCACAAAGCAGGTACATACGACAACGGTGATAGCGGTGATAGCTGTACAGGGCC
Source organism: Trisateles emortualis (assembly GCA_947095525.1). Classification (NCBI taxonomy): domain Eukaryota; kingdom Metazoa; phylum Arthropoda; class Insecta; order Lepidoptera; family Erebidae; genus Trisateles; species Trisateles emortualis. The sequence continues at coordinate 7,716,361 of OX352740.1, read as the reverse complement.
GCTATATGACGATTCGTTTTTAAAAAAACTATTGTGTATATTTCTATGGAATTTTGTAACAGTGTACAATAAGACTAAACCTACAGATAAAAATATATTTCAAACTAATTTATACATACAATTTCCTCAAAAATAATCTTCATATAGCGGCCCTGTACAGCTATCTCCGCTGCCCACCGTACCTACCCGTTATATCAGACTTTGATCAAATATTATCATTGTAAAGTATTTATTATTGACATTCTCTATCGACATAATAATTTTATTCTGATGAAATCTGTTTTGGTTTGCTATTCGTTAATCATTATTATACAACTAGCTGACCCCGCAAACTTCGTACCGCCATTTTTTTTCTTTTAATTTTCTTCTATACAAACCTTGTCCTGACAATAACAAACACAATAAGAAGAATTATCTAATTTGGTACAGTCGATCGGAAGTTATGCGCGTACATATAATATATTTGGGGTGGTTTCATTTTTATTTATATATATAGATAGATATCGTAAAACTAAGGTACCTTAATTCTGCATAGCAATAAATTTAACAGAAGTTGAATGAACCTAAATGTTTTAAAATCCATACGGTACCTACCATTTTTTATGAACATAAATTATTCCGTAAATAAAAGCCTTATTATTATGAACATAAATTATATAAATTTGACCATATTGGAAGATATTGGTGCCCGTAAAACTGATATAGCGTTAAGTATGATAAGATGTGATCAGAGCCTCTAGACAAGTGGCATAAGCGATAGTCGAATCGAAAAGTCAAAAAAGAAAATGTATGGGATTTGACGTAAGTTTACGACATTAAATCGTAAACTCACGTCAAATTCCATACATTTAATTTTTTGACTTTTCGATTCGACTATCGCTTATGCCACTTGTCTAGAGGCTCAGGCAAGATGTGGTGACGAAAAGTGGTGTAGATAACTAAAAGAGTGGCTATCGAGACTAAGAGAGTTGTATACTTTCGTAGGGTAGGATGGCAATAGTAAGGTAGTCAAAGTCAAAGCCAAACTCATTTATTCATTTAGATCAAATACATGAAACTTATGAACGTCATAACAACAAATGTCAGCTTACTTTTTTCCTACGGCCAATTCGCTGGTAGGGCCTCGAAAAAAATTAGCAAGAAACTCGGGTCATTCTTTTTAATCGCCAGAATATAACATTTACAATTTGGTATAAGTTACAATATTAGTGGTAACGAAAAGGAACGGTAGGTACCAGGTATGTCAATTGACATCGTTTAGTCACGAAAGGTTTAAGCCTATAAAAAAACATCAACAAGATGAGCACAGAATAAATAAGGCAGACTAAGAAATATGCTGCGTTTTACATAAATAGGTACGTAAATTCAAAATTTCTATATCCTTACTAATATTATAAATGTGAAAGTTTGTGAGTATGAATGAATGGATGTTTGTTACTCACGCAAAAACTACTGAACGGATCTGGATTAAATTTGGCACAGAGATAGATTATAGTCTGGAATAGCATACCTATAGGCACTTTTTATCGCGATGACCGACATCTACGCGAGCGGAGCCGCGGGCAACAACTTTACTAATATTATAAAAAGAAAAGATTTCTATTTTTGTTTGTAACAAATAAACTCAAAAACTACTGGATTAATTTAGAAAATTAATGATGTTTAATTTAAAAAAAAAATAACTATACCCGTCTACCCGTGCTAGACTGGGACGTGCCGTTATTAGTTAGTTACAATTAGGTGATATAAGAATGCTAAGAATCACCAACAAAGTAAATACGAGTAGGTATAATATAACTTGAAGGAGCCTCTATATCGATCAAGATCAGCTTAGCTCATGATAATTAAATACCATCATCTTTCAGGTTTATTCATAATTTATGACCTTCATAAGTGTTACTTTGTAACCTAAATGAATAAATGAATTTTGAGTTTGAGTTTGAGTATAATTAAATACCTATATATTAATTATAGCGGCACATCCCGGCTTCGAACGGGTAGACAATTAGTAACTAGTTTTCGTAGGGATCCCGTATTTTTTTAAATAAAATATAGCCTATGTTACCCGCCGATAATGTAGCTTTCCAATGGTGAAAGTATTTTTTGAATCGGTCAAGTAGTTTTTGATTTAAATCGTAACAAACAAACAAAAAGCAAATATTTCCTGTTTATAATACGAGTATTAGTGTAGATTATACATATATATTTTAGTAATAATGCAACCTCAAAGGTTACACAATTTTGCATTACCATTAAAATGTTATTTGTCTGTAAACTTAATACAAAATGAATTAATCATGAACAAGAAATGTGTCAACCTTTTCTTGTATCCTTTGATCATTTTACTTAGTATTTCTCAACTTGGCATTTTCTTTTTCAACGCCCTTATACATAAGTCATTGGAAATGTCAAAGTTGTAATAATAACTATGTAGGTAGGTGTACTATCGACAAAGGCGTTCGATAACTCTAAGAGTAGCCGCGCACGGCACAAAACGCCGCCACCATGTTTCCATATTTTATTTGTAGCGTGTGGCAGCCACCCGCGTTGTCTGTGTGCAGCGGGTATAGTATAAAATGTATTAAAACTACAGGAAATATGCCGGAGGTGGCGTTTTGTGGTTGTGGTCGGTGTCCCGTGTGCGGCGACCTTTATACCAAGTTAGATTTTGATATTGTACAATGAATATATCGATTTTATATTGATATACATATTTTTTGTAGCGTAAGGTTTATATGAATTTTATGAGTTTAGTGACAACTGCCGACTTTATTAAAACTGAATTAATAATTATCGCAACGATAGTTTTTGTTTCTTTCAGTCTAGACAGTTCCTAGGTATTAATTTGTAATTGTGACATACATTATTCATCTTATAAATGTCTATTGATGAAATAAAGTGGTATATACATAGATATGTTATATAAGTTTCAAGTGAATGTATTACTTATATTTGTAGGAGGTTCTGCAATAATGTCTCGATGTTGATATATATTATGTATCCGAGGTTGAAAGCCCTCACCTTGAAATATTTGACTTAGCAGGAAATAATCAAAACAAACATAATAATTTATGGCGATTCGTTTATTTTTTACATTGTCTATTTACAAAAACAATTTGATTCAGTTTACCAACCGTAGTTAGATCCGTGAGCGCTGTAAGCGACAGCGGGGGCAGCGGCGTAGGTCTTAGTCACCAAGGGTGCGGAGTACGCAGCCACAGCGGGAGCGGCGTACGCGGCAACGGCGGGAGCGGCGTATGCAGCGATGGCGGGCGCGGCGTATGCGGCACCGTGAGCGGTTTGTGTGGAGTAGGCAGACACGGAGGACACAGCGGGAGTGATGGTCTTGGTCACGGCAACGGCGGGAGCGGCGTACGCAGCGGGAGCGGCGTATGCGGCGGGAGCAGCGTATGCGGCGGGAGCAGCGTATGCGGCGTATGAGGCATACGCGGGAGCGGCATAAGCGGCCTTAGCCACAACGGGGGCGGCGGCATAGGTGGCCACAGGGGAACCATGGGCGGTGTGGGTCGAGTAAGAAGAGATGGAGCTCACGGCGGGGCTGATGGTCTTGGTGACGACAGCGGGGGCAGCGGCATAGGTAGCGACGGCAGGGGCGGCATACGCATGGGCGGCATACGCAGCAGGGGCGGCATACGCAGCAGGGGCGGCGTACGCGGCATAGGCGGGAGCAGCAGCATAAGTGGCGACGGGGCTACCGTGAGCCTGGTGGGTGGAGTAGGCCGAGACGGAGGAGACCGCGGGAGTGATGGTCTTGGTCACGACAGCGGGGGCAGCGATGGCGTGCGCGCTGTACGCAAGAGGAGCAGCGCCATACAGGCCACTGGCATGGGTCAGACCCAAAGCGCAAAGAGCGACGATCAACTGGAATATTACAATTTATTACATTATTTTTACGTAATAACAAAAACAATTTAGGCACGTAATCAAAGTTTATAATTATTATGGTAGTGTTAAATAAAAAACAAAAGACAGTAATGACAAATTGCATAAATCTAGGATAGATAGGTAGGTATAAAATTGAAGCTTTTAGAATTATTTAGGAATGTGATTTCCTCTTTCCTGTGCCTTGCCGAATACACATAAAATGTCTTAAGAAATACTGTTTCTCCTAGAAATTAAACTGAATTGTAAGTAATTAAGGATAAGTAATTAAAGTTTGTTGTAACACACCTTGGCGTACATGTTTATGCTGCAAATGTTGGCAACTGAATAATTTCAAAAAGGAGTGCTCCGGTTTTTATACGAATAGATCGCGTACACATTGTCCAATTCACTTTCATTGCCAAGGTGATCGAGCGTACTAAGCTAGTAAGTGAACCTACGCCTGTGACTCAGAGATAGCCTTTCAATTTCATTTGTTCCGTGCACTTACTTACAGAAGCACAGGGCGGAGGCAGCCTTGAATAAGCTTGGACGTCCTCGTTTTTGATATATCGTAACTCGAATATTGAGGTATAATATTTTTGATTATAATAAAGGTCAGTGTAACCTAAGTACGCATAGTTTTAACGAGTGCCCTCGATTTTTGCAACGATTTAATTGTAGTGAATATTGTTATTGTTATATTTTGCGAAGCTATTGTATCTAATTTTATTACATAACTAGCTGTTGCCCGCGGCTCCGCCCGTGTGGATGTCGGTTATCGCTGTAAAAAGTAGCCTATGTGTTATTCCAGATCTATCTCTACGCCAAATTTCATCCAGATCCGTTCAGTAGTTTTTACGTGAAAGAGTAACAAACATGCATCCATTCTTACAAACTTTCACATTTATAATATTATATTAGTAAGGATATTATTACAGAATTTTTTTTTGTGTAGTAATCGGGTCCCTAAATATGTAGATGTAGTGTTCAAACTCAAACTCAAGTGAGCTTACGGCTCGGGTCAAAAATAGATATAGTGTTGTTAAATTATAAATTCACAATAGATACCTGAAGTTTATAAGTTGGCGGTATTTACTTTGTGTGTTGGGTGTACCCTTGCCGTAAAAGCACATAAAGCCGTTAGTCCTAGGCCTAATCTATATGCACGGTCGTGTCGGATTGCCGTCCCATCGGACTATAAGAGTGAGGAAATAAAAAGGACATCTGTGTTTGCACACACTTATGAACAATAATACCTTCTGCCATATCCTAAATTCGGTTCGTTCAGATAGTGAGGCAGTTTGATTGAATAACATACGGTGTATCGATATGGAAAATACCTATGCCTATAACTTTTTCATCTGATAAATATAACTTATACTTACCCTGACTATTTTAATTCAATTGCCACAGTGAGAAACATTTACTTTATTGCAAACGGGGAGTAAATTTAAAATAATTGCTTATTAATGTTTCTTCTACCACAAATATTGTAACTCTATTAGACTCTGACTGTGTTTCTTGCCAATTCTTCTCGAGAATGCTATGAATTCCTACCGATGTCAGTGAATTGGCTATAAAAAAATGCTTAAATTTTGTTAATTTTTGACGTTTATACATATGTGTCATGCATTTATATCTATCTAAGTAAATAATAGAATCACTAACTCAAAATACCCACTTACTTATAGCTAGTTAGACTCCAGTGTATTAATGTATGACATACATTTACAATAGAATATAAAAAACTTTTGTCTACCCGTGCGAAACTGGAGTAGGTCGCTATTATTACATAATAATAATAATATATCCTTACTAATATTATAAATGTGAAAGTTTGTGAGTATGGATGGATGGAAGGATGTTTGTTACTATTTCACGTAAAAACTACTGAACGGATCTGGATGAAATTTGCCACTGAAATAGATTATGGTCTGGAATAACACATAGGCTATCCACGCGGGCGGAGCTGCGGGAAACAGCTAGTTATAAAATAAAATAAAAAATATGAAGTTAATTCATGCCTGATTCACCAACCCGCATTAGGCCAGTGAATGTGTGAATTAAGGCCTAAACCCTCTATTTCTCTCGCTTGATAGAGGAGAGGAGACCCGTTCCCAGCAGTGGGAAATATATGGGTTGCTATAATTCTTATTATTATGAAGTTAATTAACTTTTCTTTAAACCTAGCGCCGCCATACCATCGGTAAGGAGTTACCGTAACTTATAGATGCTTGCAATACCTGGGCACTATTCAGGTGTTGCCATAAACATGTTCTGGATAACCCTAGGATAGGAAAACGTTTAAATCCTGCGAAGGCGGGTGCAGAGGAGGAACAAAACTATCCCGCTGTATATAGGTATTTAGCTGTGGTGTATTGTAGTTCTTTAGAGCCCAATCGAGTCGCGCTTGCTCACTATCCGAGCTTTTCTATGATGCGCTTCGCTATCGAGGGAAGTGGAAACTTTTCTTTCTAAATCCACCTATTTACTTCTGATTGAATTTGTTACGGGGTCCAAGACAGTAGGTTTAGTTGTCCACGGGACGCACGAGTATCAAAACTCAGTGTATCAATTGGTTATTCTGCTGTTAATCCTGGCTAACAGGAGTCACAGCGGTGAGCATGTGGGTGCGATTGTCCTACCTTTTTCAGTTAATATTAGCTTTTTGTGATACATTCTCCCACTCAATATGAATTACTTTATGTAGCGGAAATATTCGTGACAATAAATTCGTGCACATTGAAATTGGCGAGCCACATTCATGTTGACATATCAAGGACATATTCAAGTTTCATTTCCTTATTTATGTGTAATGAAATATATATAATATGGATGGTAGGTAAGTAGGTCTTGACTAAATCAGATTGTGACATACTACGAATTAGGGAAGTTATAATTACGTGGGTATTTGCATCTGCATACACCAAAAATTACATCTAATTTAGATTCCTTTTTTTATAATTGTTCTATTTAAGTGCCAAATAAAAATGCATGATTATGATGTGATGGTAAGCAGTTACCGTAAACTAAGGACGCTTGCAATACCATAGGTGTCACTTGCATGTTGCCGAACCAAAAATTAATACCTGCGTTTTATGATGGAATTTCCCTGGGATAAGAAAACGTATCCCTAAATCCCTAAGTGGTCTTCTGTAAGGGGAAGACTGACTGAGGAAGGACCTTCAGTTTTTTGTTTCCAGTCCTTCCCCAGTCAGTATTGCTCACTTATAATATCCTGCCTTTCTTGAATCGCCTCAGACTATTTTACAATTTTAGAAAGTAAGTTTTTAACTTTGCATTGAATGCTTCCTGTCGTATCTACTAGTACTGCGTGTAGTTCTTTTTTGCTGTGGTCTTTTGTAAGGCTGAGGCTTGTTTGTGGTATAAGCTACCCGTGTAGTGACGGATTCAAAATACAAATGTTTAGCACCCCGTTTTGTAAGTGTCGTAAGAATCGAATAGGGGAGTAAGTCAGGCAGACAATATTCACTGCTAGAGATGGAAAACTTGAAACAAAGCCCCATACCAACCCGTTTGGCTAGCGTGGTATAGTAGGCTTATGTGCTCCATGTGATTGGAGGAGACCCTTGCCCAGCAGTGGGACATTTATAGGATGAGATGAATGAATGAATGGAAAAATCAGGTACCCTACCACCTCTCTCTCTACAAGAAGCTCCAAAAGCTTCGCTATTTAATGCTATACTAAGTACAGTAAAATACCGAAACACCCCAAAGTTTTTATTAGCAAAGTAAGAATAAAAAATAAAAATCGCGGTGTTATTAGCTGATTTCATTGTATAGTTTTTTACTTCACAATTATAGTCACCTAGAAAAAGTGCCGCTATTTTCATATATTATTGAGACAAATTATAAGATGGTTTAAAAATATTGTTCTCGATTGGAATAGATTCGAGTACCTACAATATTATTTCAACTGGATTCTGAACAAATACTTTCAGGTTTTACATATAAAAAGAATCATCATCATCATTTCAGCCTGATGACGTTCACTGTTGAACTTCTGGAGCGGCCTACTATGGGGATTTAGTCTCATCTGGAGTGAATTTCTGTGCGTTTAACAATCAAACTTAGCTCACATAGGTCCCGTAGTTTAAGGTCCTCCGTGGTCCTCATAATATGCAGAAAAACTCATATGGCTACCACGTGCAGGAAAAAGCAACGTGGGACGACCTCCCACTAGGTGGACAGATGATATCATCAGAGCTGCAGGAAAGCACTGGATGCAGGCAGCTCAGGATCGGCCATTGTGGAGGCATATACAAAGAAGTCCAGGCCACAACATTAGAGCTGACGCAGGAACCTTATTTGCTTTTTTGTATTAAGTTTTATTAAATGTAGTAAAGTTTTTTTTTCTTTCTTTCTTTAAATAATTTAACATTATTTATGTTGTAATTCGCCTGCAATATTTAAACTAAACCTGGAAGGAGTACCTACCTATAATGAATCATGCTGCCGACATCTCTTAGTTCAGTTGGTAGGTATTTAAAATTTAGTTTTTATTGAATTGATCGAGTTCAATGAACATGTAAAAAACCAGTGTCATTCGCATCCGTAATCCCTAAATAGGTATTGAAAAAAATAGATTCTATTATAATAAGTTCCTGTGTGTTAGTCCAGCGCTCATTTAGTTTAGGGATCCGCAGGGGTATTCCGTAAGAGCAAAAACCGAGCAAAATCTGGCTGTCAGATTGAAAATCGGTATTCCGTAAGAGCCCTGTTTGACGTTTAGTCAATAGATTGTGCCGTCACCGAGCAATCACAACTGTCAGTTTTGCGATCACAACTGTCAGTTTGCCATCGCTGTTTCTTAGAGAATCAGCCGGCCGTTTTGTAATTTTCGCACTCGGCTACCATAACATTAGGGAAGTAATTCGTGTGGAGGTAAATATTATGTGTGGTTTGATTATGCACATCTGAGAAAGTGGTTTGATGTTTATCTATCTATACTAATATTATAAAGCTGAAGAGTATGTTTGTTTGTTTGGTTGAACACGCTAATCTCAGAAACTACTGGATCGATTTAAAAAAAAAACTTTTTTGTTGAATATTGCATTTATCCAGGAAGGCTATAGGATATATAACATCACGCTATTATCAAAAGGAGCGGAGCAGTAGTGAGATATGTTGCAAAATCGGGGAAAATATTCCAAATTACCACGCGGACGAAGTCGCGGGCGACCCCTAGTGTATGTATAAAAATGAATCCCTATTTCCCTTGGCCACGACATAACTTAAAAAGGATTTGAAATTTTTTTTAGATGAATTTTCGACGTTCTTACGAAAATAAAAATTTGAAAATTGCAGCGGTTCTAATAATACCTCGGCAGATAAGTAGCGTTCTAAATTCTTTGTAAGTTTCCTATGATCTGGTGTTTCGCGATCGTACTAAGGCTTTCGCATAAAACCGTTTCATCTGATTCTCCTGTGACATTATACCTATTAACGAAGCAGTAGGTCTAACTACGGATTTATTATAACTAGCTTTTGGCCGCGGCTTTGCCGGCATGAATTTTTTTGCAATAAAATATAGCTCGTATGCTATTCTAAGCTACTTATAACATTGTAAAAAATCATAAAAATCCGTCCAGTAGATTTTACGTGAATTAGTAACAAATATTTTTATGTATTTCCAAGCTTTCATGATTATATTAAATCAAAGTCTCAAGTGAACCCATACAGCTAAAATGTTTTACAGACGCCATTTTTTAACTGTCAACATAAAGCCAAGGACATATTTGCGTACCTACCTTACTTTGACAAACGAGGTTTGGCGAGTGAAAGAAGCCACTGGACGAGGCAAACCAGATCAGTTAAGTTCCTACTGCCGATACCCTATTAATGTTGGTTTATTAAAATTGATTACGAAGGTTGTACCGAAGTATAAAGAGTAGGTAGTAAAGAATGTTCTTTATAGTTTCGCAAAATCCGACCAATAAAATACCTAGAGGGTGTCTTACCACACAGGCCCCCTCATAGCGCATACGCATTGTAACAGCTCAATAATATAACTATTAGAAAAGTATAATATGGTTTTATTTGACTGGCCTGTTGGTCTAGTGGTTAGTGACTCTGACTGCAACGCCGGAGATCGTGGGTTCGATTCCCACCCAGGACAAATCTTTGTGTGATGAGCATAAATGTTTGTTCTGTGTCTGGGTGTTATTTATCTATAATATGTAAGTATTTAGAAATATATAAGTATGTTTATCATTTGTCTGGTTACCATAGTACAGGCTCTGCCTAGTTTGGGATCAGATGGCGGTGTTTGAGTTGTCCCAAATAATAAAAAAAATCCTACTATAATTATTATTATTTGGTTATATAAATCAACATTCATGCATGAAACATACTAAGTACTTTCGCTTCCTCTACTTTTATCAACATTGAATGAAGAGGAAGCGAAAGAAGAATGTTTAGATCGAAGCAAATGGCGTACCATAGTCTCTGCCTACCCCAGTGGGGGCTTGATGATATGATATATGTATATATGTATAAAATAGGTATTATTATGTACCTACCATTATTGTGAGTATATAAATTTATATCGAATTATATATACCAATACAAGTTGCTATAAGTCGATGAGATGCCGACAGATCGAACGCGCGTCGTCACGACATGCAAACTGTCATAGGTGTGAAACATTCCAAGTACTTGGCAGCCGATCAAATCGGCGCTAAGCAGTAGGTATTTCATTTAATATTATGGCTCAGTGTCTATACTACTTACTTATTTATACTAAGGCCGTAACAGCCGGACGTATGACGTAAATGCAAGTAATCACTGAACACTTACTTATGCGTCATTTTAGTCCTTATACTGATCGATGCGGATCCAGTGACCGTTTTATTGTAGCGAACTTTACACAAAGAATTTACCTAGATTCATTTGCGTGGCACAATTTGCAGTAGGATATGGAAAGTAGTGTCTGAATGTTTAGAATATCTAATATAGCAGCCTATATATGTCCCACTGCTGGGATCTTCTCTTTTTTATTAAGAGAGAGAGGGTTTAGTTAGACCTTAATTCACACACGCCTGTCCTAATGCGGGTTGGTGAATCAGACACGTATTTAGAATTTCTTCTAAGACATGTAGGTTTCCTCACGATGTTTTCCTTCACCGTTAGCAGATGGCAAATCATTTGATTAGTACATACCTAATTATAAACTCCAAAAAATTAAGTTCACTGAGGATCAAACTCATTAAACACATTGTGTGCAAGTCCTTAATTTTTCTACTCGGTCATCAACGACATCGACGCTTATTTCTCATTTAACTTGAATCTAAGTAGTATAATTCTACTCACTTCTTCTTACCATTTGGTTAGTGGCCAACGTAGTAATAAATTTATTTAGATTGCCCATACAAAGGCCTATGTCGTGTTCTAACGACTGTTAACGTGCCCTCCGAAGCACGCTCTGATGAAATAATACTATGCGGTCACCCATCTTTAGAGTTACTGCGCCCTTAGTAACTTAACTTGCTGATCATTTACCGTACAGCGAGCGTATACTAATGTATTAGACATAAACTATATAATACGACCGTCTTCTTAATAACTGCATTCGATTCATTTTTAATCTTCGTAAATACGATCATGTCTCGTCCTATCGCTCTGAGTTAAAATGGCTACCCATTCGGCAGCGACGAAAGCTGCGAGCTCTAACTACGCTGTATTCCTTTTTACACTCACCTTCCCCTCCTAATTACTTACTTTCTTTTATCCAATATCGATGTTCAGTGCATGATCGTAATTTACGTTCGTCTAATAATCTACTTCTCGCATATCCCTCTCATTCAACTGATTTTCTTCACTCTTCCTTCTTCATTCAGTCTGTTTTGCTCTGGAATGCGCTCCCTCTTGAAGTCAGGATGGCAACTAGCAAAAATACGTTTAAGGTAAAAGTTCGAGACCTCCTCTTCGACGAGCTGGCAGGATCAACACATCAGTAATTTGGTATAAATATATATATATAATATGTATAAATATATATTTATTTAGTATAAGTATTAAGTTTTACATGTAGTTTATGTAATAGTATTTTGAGTATTTATATAAGTTAAATTTTATTGTTTTGTTTTAGTTCAATTTTATTTTCGCAATTTGAAATCTTGCACCTACTTCATTTATCTCTCCCTACGGTTGGCTGGTAGAGAATGCCTTTGGCATTAAGCCCACCATTGTACACGATGTGCATAAAGATCTAAATAAAATAAAAATAAAATAAACGCGACACTTTTTGAAGAAGGGTAGATGTTAATTACTCCTTAGAAACTACTGAATGTGTTTTGATGAAACTTAAAATTATAGGTAGAAACATCAGAACAGCACATAGGCCATATTTTATTTAAAAAAACGAAACCCACACAAGCGAAACCCCGGGCAAAAGCTATGTATTGTTTAGTAGTTTTTACGTAAAACAGTAATACCCATTCATACATTCTCACAAATTTATAATAGATACTAGGGGTCTGGAATAATTTTCCCGATTTTACAACATATTATTATCTGACTACTGCTCCGCTCCTATTGACCATAGTGTGATGAATGCACTATTCAACAAAAAAAGATTTTTTCAAATCGAACCAGTACTTTCTGAGATTAGCGCGTTCAACCAAACAAACAAACTCTTTTTTAGCTTTATAATATTATTATAGATTAGTAAGTAGGATGATAAACTGGGCACTTATTCAAATTACGAATACTATTAAAGAGGAATTTCTTACCGCGTACGATTACGTTGTGAAATGAGCTCCCTGCTTGACTTTTCCCAAGTGACTATACCATGGGGTTCTTCAAGAAAGGAGTTATAAGGCTTTTAAAGGATCGGCAACGCACGAGTGACACCTCTGGTGTTGCAAGCTTCCATAGACTACGGTAACTGCTTACTATCAGGCGGGCCGTATGCTTATTTACCACCTTGGTAGTATAAAAACAAAATAATACCCCACAGTTTCAGGTCTAGTTAACCTTCAGCTATGACCTAAGGTCGTTGACCATAACTTGTCAAAAACATGCATGCGAAATGTCACGACATAATGACACGACTAATTTACATGTTGCAATTTAAAATATCAACAAGTGTAGGTATTACATGGGTCATGTATGACTCGATGACCGGTTTTTCATGTGTTTCATTAACATTAGAATTAATTCAAAAACTTGATTTATATCACTTGTCTAAGAGAGGTAGGGCATGCAAACGAGCAAGTCTGACTGGGGAAAGACCACAGCCAAATACTACGTAATAAGTACACACAGCGGTGTAATTGTTTTTTTTTTTTTTTCTTTAAAAAGACAACTCCCGCACTAGAGAACAAGCTCTGTGTCGCGGGGGATTTTACAAACATACAATTAACGGACACAAATTACACCCAGACTCAGAACAATTCTTCGTGGGTCACACAAAGTTTTGTCCTGCGTGGGAATCAAACCCACAACCTCGTGCACTGCAGGCGCATACTGCGGCCACTGGACCACCGAGGCAGTCAGAAGTTCCTGTTTATGAGTACACGTTTTCGTATCCCAAGGATACTCCATCTTAACCCCTGTAAAAAATGGGTCGGCAACACGCGAGTGATACCTACGCTATTGCAAGCGTCCATAGGCTACGGTGACTGCTTAACATCATTCAGGCGGGCCGTATGCTTGTTTGCCATCTTTGTAGTATAAAAGCTGTATATTACCTGGGTAGTATTATATTATCATGGTTCATGTATGACACGATGACTGGTTTATTGATCATGTTTTTCATAATTAATATTAGAATTAATTCAAAAACTGGCTGGCTTATATTTGGCTCAAAGAATAAGCATTGCCATTCAGCGTGGCAATGCTGCCAGTCTCCTGGGCACGTTTTCAGTAGACGTCGATGCGGAGAAATTTTACGACGCCTATTAAGCAGTCCCCCCCTTTTTGTGTTTTTTTTATTTCTAATTTGTGTAAATATAGTTTTAGTTGTAAATTACTTGTATTATATATTCTTTTAGAATGATTTAAAAACTTGATTTATATCACTTGTCTAAGAGAGGTAGATCAACATGTAAGCGAGCAAGCTTGACTGAGGAACTACCCTCCGTCTCCACAACCAAATAAATACACACAGCGGTGTAGACTAAACCTAAGTACTTAGACTACAGATTCATCAGTATTCTGTGTTTTGTCAGTTCTGTGGTATAGAAAACGCACTTACCGTAAGTTCTTACAACTTATGGGAACAGCGCGGTAAGTGCGTATCGGAAAACATACGTTACGTTAAACATACGTTATACGTTGGGAAAATGACTATGCACTGGACATGAGAATCGTTAGCTGCAAAAGAACCCACAAATTGCGTGACTTGCCGTGGCAGCTATAGTCTTAACTACAGCTGCCACAGCCTACCTATTTGGGTAAAAAACGTATTTTTTTTACGAATTTAAGGTATATAAATTATAATTAAATATTATAATGAATAATAATAATAATTTCATTAGTAACAGCAATTAAATTATAAATGTAATAATTGCAACACCTAAATTTACAATTTACTTGGCTACTTCATAAATAAAAAAGGCCTTTTCGTTTATTATTCCATGGAACTTTTATTTTTAACGCAATTGGACACGTAAATAATAAAGAATATTTTTCATAATTAGGTCTTTGCCAAACCAACTGTACTGAATGAACTAATCTAGTTTACACCGTTCCGCATTCATTCCGTCAATTTGTAGGTAGGTATCTAACGAACTATTGGCGGTTCTGATTTATTTTTTGTAAGAAAGAAATCTTTCACCCTAATAACAAGACCTGTGTCGTAGCAGACTTTACTATAATACAATTCACGGACACAAATTACACTCAGACGGAACAAAGTTTATAAATCACATAATTTTTTTTCCCGTGTGGGAATCGAACCTATGACCTCAGGCTTAGCAGTCAGAGTCACTAACCACTAGGCCAGTCGTTTATTAGTGGGACTGTGCCATGGCGGCCTTATAGCTTATATTTATTTTCTTAATTTGAAATTCGGTCAATGATCTTAAAACTAGGTATCTAATAAATTTGTTATTTTACGAATTTCCGTATATATCCAATGTATGTAATGATAGGATGATGATGTAATAAATTGTAATGTTACTTTTGTGAAAGGAAGCAGAATGTATTGCAATCCAGACAAACCTTAGTGGTTTTTGGATTGCTCATGTGTATTCGTTATATTTTTTATGTAATTAAATAAATAAATAAATAATAATAAAAAAGGTAGGTAATATTATGAAGAGAAAAGATTTGATTTTTTGTATGTTATTTTTGTTACGATTTAACTTAAAAACTACTCGACCAATTTAAAAAAATCGTTCAACATTAGAAAGCTATATTATCAGCGGGTAACATAGGCTATATTTTATTTTAAAAAATATATAGGATCCCTATGAAAACTTAATAAATATCATTTCGTGCAAAGTCGAGACGTCCCGCTAGTAGGTAGATACCTACCTAATAAAACCAAAATCCCAAAATTTGAAATAAGGACCGGGATTGAATTCTCTTAGATTAAGCATGAGGCACATAGGTGCCTTATGCAATTTGGCTCTTTAATAATTATAATAGCAACAAACACATATATGTCTCACTGCTGGGTACATGAAGAGCGAGAACCAAAATGGAAAACCTATTTTTTATACTACTTATACAAAGCAAACAAGCCCGCCTGGTGGCAAGTAGTTAGCCTATGGACGCTTGCAATACCAGGGGTATAACTCGCGCGTTGCCGACCCTTTCCTTTCTTGAAGAACCTATGCTATTATAATTAAAACTTCGTTCCTAACAATAGTGACATCTGTGGCTTCTATGTTGAAACTTTTTATCATCATAGATCTCTAGCAGTGTCACATACACGCAGAACAATGCGTGTATGTGACACTGCATTGTCTGATAGATGGCGCCACAGACTTAAATATACATTCTAGACTATCCTTACTAATATTATAAATGTGAAAGTTTGTAAGAATGGATGGATGTTTTTGCAGCGATAACCGACATCCACGCGGGCGGAGCCGCGGGCAACAGCTAGTAATTAATAAGAACTTGTTACGTAGAAGGCAAGGCGTTGTCTCCTATTAACATTTAGCTTTTGTATTAGGGGCATGATGCATTAAGGCTGTTTGTGTACCGTAGATACCTACCATCATCATCTCAGCCTGACAATGTCCACTGCTGAACATAGGTCTCCCTCATATGTCTCCACAATGGCCGATCTTGGGCTGCCCGCATCCAGTGCTTTCCTGCAGCTCTGATATCATCTGTCCACCTAGTGGGAGGTCGTCCCACGCTGCGTTTTCCTGTACGTGGTCGCGTATGTATGTAATTTAGCAAATAAGAACTTACTATAACGACCTGAGAAGGTTCTCCTTACAGCTAAAGCCCAGAAGCCATTGTTATAAACTAATGCATAATTATTATTACGAGTCTGTTATTTATGTTTAGTAAATTTGCGAAAATTGTAATGAATGAATGAGTACCCAAAAATTCGTGTTTTTTTTTTGAGTTATGGCTCCATCCGCTAGTTATACCGATGATTCTGCCAACGACAAGGTGGAGAGAGGGTTAATAAGGACTACTGGTTGGCCGCTATCTATAGCAAATGGTTTCTTTTGAAGGCTGTATAAAGGACAATACAAGTATAAATTTGAAATTAATAGTCTGGTGTTTTATCGCAGTATTGGATTGGATAAAAATAAAACAATATTGACACATCAATAGATTTTATTTGTCTTTTAATTGACAGAACATTGACTTAAACTAAAGCCGGGGCCACAGCCTTCATTCAAACATCCAACAAAGATACAACTAGACCTGTTTTTCTTCTAAATTCGGTTTAAAAGTTGTCCATCATAGAAGAATGTAAGACATATATTTTTTGATGATTTAAATAGAATGTTGGACGTTTTTAATAGATCGTTGTGGCCACGGCTTAAATATACTTATATGTATTATAATGACAATGTTGTTCGTAAAAATGGGATCAAAAATAAAAATATCTAACAAAATTAACTCAATCGTAGAATCAAATCAAAAAATATAAAAACAAATACAAAAACCATGACCAAAGATTTAAATATACATGAGTACAACGTTCCGAAGAAAAGCGTACGTCACGATTTTGTCGAATTAATCGGTAAGTTGTTAATATATCGATTTCAATAATCAATAATCGAGCAATCGTGGACACCCTTACAGTTACTTTGGATTTCAAACATTCACACAGACCCACATGACGACCCGTTTTCACTAAGGCAGTGTCAAAAGCTGTGCGATTTACATAAAGCTGTAACATTTAGATTATAGATAAAGAGGGATATGCCACACAGTGCGTGAGACGCTTTGTGCCGCCATGATTGTTCTTTATTCGATGCAGTTTGCATCGAATAAACATAATGTTTTTGCATGTGAACTATTTATTTGTATCATATAGTATCTATCAAGTCTAGACTAATAAGTCATCTCCCAAGGGAGGACTAGGACTGGGTTTTTTTTTTATTTGTTCTTACTATAGTAAACAAGCATACGGTCCGCCTTATAGTAACAAGTACCGTAGCTTATGGACCCTCACTATATTTTTAATTTGGAAAACCTGTTTTGTGGTAGCATATCCCTAGGATACCCTAAGGACTGAAGATCTGTAGACACACAAGAACCCTACCTCCCTATCGAGTAATAAAAACACAATTTTGGCATGTGTGAGTAAATTACGAAAAAATAAAAAGATGGCGACACTTTTACTGATGGCATATCTTTCAATTATCTACAATTTAAACAGATGTATTAAACAGACTAACAGTCAGAGTGAAAACGGACCTTAAGATACCCTGTACCCGTAAAGGCCGTGCTTACTTTTTTAATCTAGAAATCGTTCCTGTGACTTTTAACAGGTGCTTTACCATCTCTACTATACAAGTCATCGATATAAAAACTTCACTTTCCCTTACACTTTTTCTTTGTAAACTTCCATCAAAAATGGTACTACACCAATAAGATGTGTACCCATTATATTAATTTTGATACTTACAAAATTAAGCAAAAATAAAAATATTATATTTCCAATTTTAGCACCTACAATTAGGCGATTGTTATTATATTAAACTGGTTTGATACATTTCAATCGTTATCGTTGCACGATATATACATATTATAAGCAGCTTCTAGGAGTGTATTGTTCAATATTTGGTGTTAGAACTAGTGAGCATATATGCGTCTCTTTTTACTTATATTAAAAATAGCCGGCGGGAGACCGACGACATGTCCACACTCATTTCGTCTTTGTCCCGCCAGCTATCTACTGAGCTGAGTGACTGGGTTGACACATGTCAATAAATCTCGCTCTAGCATTCTAATTAAACAATCAAAATTTATAAACTATGACATTATTATATTACAATAACATTCAGAAATACGGAGAAATATTCAGAAAAGTATTATTTACATAGGTACGGCAATACACTCCTTTATATATAATTACAATGGCACATGATATTAAAGCAAAAAAAAAGCAGACATTTTCAATGTCCTAAGTTTACAAACGTTTCATATCGGTTAGATACGATTATCGACAATTCCAAAGCACCTCTAAAATAAGTTTACTTTTCCGACAATCTATCAAGCCAAAAGGCTGCACCCTTTTCATATTTAAAAGCTTATCGACATATTTTAAAAATAGTCAATCATAGTGAAGAAATTGTCTTTGGTTTCATTGTTTACACGTTCATTAGGCCTGAGAACAAAACTTACTACACCTTATAAAACTGTATTCAGTAAAAAAGGACCAAGAATGGCCTCGAGGACAGGACGTTGGCTCGTCATTAGGTACTTATTAGATATATGAATGGTGCGCTTAAATTATATTTCAATTTATAGGCCTTGTCCAGATATAATTGTCTTTGTCTTCTTCTTCTTCTGTAAATTATTGTGTGAAAGTCTATAGTCTATTCATTTTAGGAAATCGTGACTCATCGTTGTTAGCTCAGCTTTACCATGCCCCTTAAGCAATTACTCGTCCGTACAGTCTGAAGGACGTACTTCTTGTCATTCTAAGATCTGATTGGTCAAGGGGCTTGGCTTGGCTGAGTGACAACGATAAGTCCCTATGTTTTAACGCAAATACGTCTGTCATAAATTAATTGTTAATAAGTCTGTCAGGCAATTAGATACGAAAGTATAACTTAAAATTTTATAGTATACCGCAGGCCCAATGAAAGTATAACTACAGTATCTCACATACAAAACAATTTTAAATAAATTATTAATAAGACAACTTAGACACTAACTTAAATAATTTTCTTTTGAATCCAAATAAAGATCAATTTGTTAACATAAGAAGGAATACGAGGCAAGAAAGTAATCACTGTCTACATTATTGCGCACTGGTAATTAAGTCCAAGCACTCTAGCACTTTTCTTCCCCTTATTTAGATTATGAGCCACTGCTTAAACTAAGCTAACGAACCAAGCTAGCTTAAGTGCAGCAGCACGACTTCGTGCGGCAGCGGCGGCGGCGACAACAAATGTACTAAATCCGCACGACACCGTGCGCGGCGCCTCGTGGCGTCATAGAACTTTTTAGTACATTTGTGCTGCAGCGGCATGTTCGCTTTTTCATTAGCGTCCGTAAGCTCCTCTAACGTGCAACGCTTGTGATGAAAGTTAGCTGCTCTCAATACGGCAAAGGAAAACTTAAGGCCTTTTTCTTATTGCAACATACTGCATGCAGTACAATCAATTCCTAAAAGTACTAGTCGCAAACGTATTCGTGATTTATCACGCAAAGGTTTATATTGGTTTGTTAAGTTTTCTGCCACCTCACGAAGCAACTCGCTGTGGCCGTGAAACATAATATCGTGAGGCCCGCATGTCTCCATTTAGTCTGACAAGTGATATTGAAAATGTTTATATATTGCACATCATACAACGCGGTGTAAAAGTTAGGACCAATATTCTAGTTGGACTTTATTACCAGTACGAAATATTTAAGGAATGAGTCAATAAGTGACTATGACAACAGCAATAATCTTAACTACAAGAGATACGATAGAAAGACGTTTATACCACTACCATCTACGTTAACATAGACACTTAGTTTCACTACAATCTACTACGTACTACGTGATGTCATAAGGACATTAATACTGAGATCTGTCAGTGACAGAAGAAAATATAGAATAGGTAAAGTTTACACACATAGAAAAGTGAGATACAATATCATATATATCGCCATACGGCTACCTTACATTACATTATGATATATACTTAAAATTATAGCTGAATTTCCAAATAATAGTACATCCAAGCCATGGATGACAGCTGTAATGAAATCTGATAGCTATTTAGATTAAGGAGATCACGTGCATCGATCAGCGGATAATCGATGGCGTTTTGCTGCGATCAATATCTAATAAATGTCAATTGCAATTTACGTGCATCTATGTATATACTGTTCTTAAAATTACCATGATAGATTGGCATATCGCCAGAAAAAAGTACACGCTAATTATATTACTTTAAAAATGTGTATGAAATGTATTAACTTAATACATATATAATAAATCGATAGGTCGTACATATAAGGTTCAAATAGCATTTTCTACAACAGAATATGTAGCAATCTTGGAAGATAATTTACCAAATGACTAGTTTAATCATTCTATTGCTCATTTTACAAATTGAGTCATGAAAAAAAACGTTAAGGTGTACTCCATATAAATAGGGCCCATCGATTTGGTTCCGAAAATAGTTACGTATTTGCACTTATCCTAACATTTAATTATATAATATTTAGATGCCATAATTCTAAGTCTTTTGAAAGCAACAATGACTATAACTACGTATACCTAAATTACGCACGTAAGCATGTAGCATGCACGCACACGTGTAGCATGCATGCACACATGTAGCAAGCACGCACACTTGTAGCAAGCATTTTAGTAAGCTCTTACCTAAACATATCAAATAGTTATAACTATAAGATGAAATGATGGAAGCAAGCATCTTAACCTAAAGAGATTAATGAATCTCATAGTGACGTCAGAATATTAAAAATACACAGATTCGATCCACCGATATGCAATAATGAATTAACATTAAGTTGTGCACTCGAGATAAGCACAAACAACTACAATCACAGCGAAATACTGCTCATACTCGTAGAAAATATACAATAGAAATTGACAGCGAGTAAATCTTGTGCGCAAATTCTACGTTTATTATTATAATTTTATTATAAATGAGCTTTTTATAATATTGTCGTTAGTATACATAGGTGCTTTTGATGAGCATTGCAAATAACCATAAAAACGTGTGTGCTATATATGTAACCAAGTTATCTTGGTAATATTTCGCAGTCCTTACCACCATACCACTCATAGAATGTTTTTTTATCTATTAAAAATGGTCTTTGGGTATATAAAGTATACAGTAAAGATATTTTTGTTAAGCAATTTTGTCCGTTGAGGTTACAATCGCTAGATGAAAGTGGTTGAAATTGTACTTTGCCGCAGATAATGCTATAGCACAAAACCTACGCTCACGAGGTTTATATACCAGCATAGTGTACTTTATAACCAACAGATGGCGCACATATCTGCAGACTATAATGTCCTGTAACGATATGACAACAGTGAAGACAGCTATTTGAATACATAACATTTCTGCCTGCCATAAGACATAATGCCTTTTACCCGACAGGTCCATTTTCAAATTGTGTTACCACCTAATTAGGGAAGAACTCTTATCAGTCTATCGATAAAGTATTTTTCTCGCTGTAATAGTAAGAAGAACTTTATAGACTGACTAATAGTTTTAAACCTTTTGCATCGCTGATATTCGTTCTGATGTCGAATAACAGCATTATAGTTTATGAAAAGAGGATTTGTTTCAATTACACCCAGATATAAATATGAAAGCTTAGTAATATTCATATAAATCTAAACACCACTTATGCTAGTAATATTATAGACACATCAGTTCATAATTTAAAACTACACGTTTAAAACACCCATAGACAAAAATGGCTGATGCCACAAAAACGACAAGAAGTCACTGACATAGAAACATGCAATACACATACTACAAGAAATATATTATAATTTGATCGACTTTCTCTTTTCAGAATCTTTGCGGTTTTACCTTTCAAGCATGGCTTTCAACTGCCAAAATGATGTTGCGACATTTAAAATTGCTTCAATCGTTTCAAAACTCGTCCCTTTAAGCATTATAGAATATAACATTCTAAACATTTTACAAAATGTCGGCCAAAAAGCCCCAAAATAGTTTATTGATAAGATGAATATCAATTTTTAAAAACTAACGTCAGCCTTTTCAGATATCATCCTAGGCTATGTCGGGCTGTATTTTAATACAATATTGTTTATTTGCAGCTTTTTTAACAACAGAATATAGAATATGTTTATTTTGAATAATGGAAAATATCAACTGGGTAGATGTACTATAAAAGAAGAGTTGGAATCAGTTTCAAAGAAGTTAAATAATTATATGCTTTCCAATTTTAGACGAAAGTAAAACTAATGACAACTGAGAGAGGTAGACCATCACGCAAGCGAGAAAATTCGACTGGGGTAATACCTCTACCTTACAGAAGACCACTGCTAAATAACAGCACACTGTGGTAGAATTGTGCTCCTGTGCGTAAGTACAGGTCACCAGTGTCTAACCTATACCTACTTAAGTACAAGCACACAACTACACCATAGTGTCTAGTTATTTCAATGTGGTATTCTGTAATGTACAGTCTTTACCCAGGTACAAACTGCTCCCTTGATTGCGGTTAGTCAAAGTAAGAAGCAAAGTAATAGCCACCTGAGAATCCCCTTGCGTATGGGTCATTCAAGTTATTAATAAGTTTCTATTGTTAAAAAAGCTGCATTTTTATTGTCATCTCAAAGATGACATCGAGTCTATTTTGTCAATTGTTTGGTACATAGCTCTTTTTGTAAGAGCTATAGCATTCAGAACTTCCTACGTTTCATCGGTATTTTCGAGATAATCATCTACGCCTTAAAGAGACGTTTCACGCCTAAACCAGTCTCGTAAACTTCCGTGCTTCTTTGGCACATTTATTATCATACTGCTAACTCACTTCTTGATTCTTCTAAAGATTAATCTCACTTTTCCCATAATTTTACGACATTACATCAATTTTAATATCAAAACATTTAACATCAACATAAAACGTCCAACAGACAGGGACCAAGTATTTTTGGAAATGGGGATTGGGTCAAACCCTTTTGTTTCTGATGTTTATTTTTTTCATAAGTACGAGCCAATTTAGTCAATTAAACAATTCTTCTTGATGCACCAAAGTGTCTGTAGGCCGCTTTAGGACACGTTAAACTACATTAGTACTTATAGAAACCTTTGTACGTGAAATACTTAAAAGATTATTTTGTAGAAGAATGGTCCTCGAACATTGACAAAAACTAGTCGTGTGAAAAAACGTATAGGTTTGGAATCTTAAAAAAATATGTTATTCCCGTTTGTACAAATCTAAAAACTGAGTGTAATCTCAGGGTTATAATACATTTTCACAATATAGTTACACATTCCAAAATAGTTTGACTATTGTTGAAGATTTTAAATAATTTTTGGACGGTTTATAATGGGGAAAAACGATAGAAAAAAAGCAAATTAGGTAACGTATACATGACGAATGATGTCAGGATTCATAAACCTTTTGTATTATAACGACCCTGTAACGATCACAGACAATCAAACTTATATTAGAAAAAAATATTTATAAACTAATCAAGGGGAATTATAAACTTTATTACAATAGGTTGGCCTTAAATTCGGTTTAATTATACTTTAAATTGCGGTGGGGATATTTAATGTAATATTTGGTTCTTAGCACAGCCAAATAACCTAAAATATACAGTTGTTAGATAGTTGACGACTAATTCTGATAGGCTACTTTAAGAATGATATTAGATATGTTCTTGAATGAACCAATAACAAACTCGGAAAAGTTTGCATGAATCGAATATGTAGGTACCAGCTTTTTTAGTATAGCAGAGCAAATATGGCATATTTTAGGATTATCTTTCTGTGACTTTTGGTAACTTTTCACCCGACTAAAAATTAAGGGGTTATGTTTGGTGATTATTTGTATTTTATATTAATCCCTGAGGAATATTAGAAAAAATATATGTAAATTGGTTAATTTGTACACAATATGATGAAAATATATGCGTTAAAAATGTAATTGTGCTCAATGTACTAGACGTCTAACTGAGTAGAATGTAATTCAGTGACGCTGTGAAAGCCAAGTATCATACAAATGAAAAAATAAACGATAATATAACTATAAGAGTGATGTCTATCACGATGATATACAGATACGTTTTAGGTTTCTATCAAAATACCTAAATCTAGAAGTACTTACAGTATAAATTGCCAAATTTGGTACCAAATATAAAATGAGCATTATAATAAGCTGAAAAAACAATTTCATTATGACACAAACTAACATTGAGTGATAATACAACTAAGAATAATAAAAAAATAATATGTGTTTTGAGCAAATATGTACAATATAAACTTATTTCTTGAGAAACATGTCATGTCTCTAATAACACAAAATGACATTGTGCAAACTATAATAATGTGCTTCGCTAACACCAATTGTACTTATTCGTAAAGCTAAACATTGAATCCATACAGAAAACCGTCTAGTTATATGATAAGACGGTTATTTTACTTAAGAGCTATAAATGTCTTTCACACCTCTCGCTTTCAATATCATGAGTAGGTACGTCACTTATTTCGCTTAAGGTAACTTCGGGTGACCGTTAGGACGGGGTACAGGAGTAGGTGGGGGAGGCGGAGGAGGGAGGGAGAGAGGAGGGATTGTGGGAGGAGGGAGTGAAGGAAGAGGGAGTGAAGGAGGTAGAGGGATTGGGGAAGGAGAGAGTGAAGGAGGTAGAGGGATTGGAGAAAGGGGAGGAGTACACGGGGCAGAGGGAGGTGGGGGCAGAGAAGGAAAAGGATATACCCAATGACCTGTCATGCCATTGTTAGCAGGGTACAATGCCCTGTTATACAATATCGCAGCGGTATTCAGTGGCCTGTACTTCACCATTTGAGGGTTTATTGGTTCAATTAGCATATCCGTGGCCACCATTAGACTTTCGCGGCAAACGGTATCGTAAGTCGTATTTCCGACTCTCGTCTTTATTGGCGTGTACCAAACGTATTCCCTGGGATGTGACATGACGAAGCTTCCAGGGGGAGGGTAAATAGGGTGCGCTGGGTTAAATCCGGTGACTATGTTTAGGGCACTGCAATCGTTAGTCGAAGGCGGGACTTGCGGTTCACAAGGAACAGGCACATCACCGCCTCCGACTAAATTCTATGACAACTCAAATGTAAGCTTATTTTCCTTGGTGACGCGGGAGCGCAGCAGGCCGGGGTTGGACTCAGAATAGCTGGAAATAAAAATAAAGCTTTGCTGAAAGATTACATTACACAATGCACAGCAAAATGATCCGAATCGAATAAATTAAACATTAACATTGACCTCGGGTAGCCTACGGATCGATTCAGCCTTTAGTTTATTCCAGTTTGTGAATTTTACATATCCGAATATTGATTTACAAAATGTCCTCTCAATAATACAAAAACAACTGCTGGTAACAGTTACTTGTTTAAAAACAACAAAGAATATAAAATAGGACTCATTTTACTAGATAAATATTTATTATTATATTTATTAAAGCGGTGGTAGCCGAGTGGGAAAGTAACAGACTTCCACGCAAGAGGTGTAAGTTCAATCCCGGGTGGCAGTACCAATGTAAATTTCACTTTGTAGAGTTTATATGTACTAATCAAATGATTGCCCATCCGCTAAAGGTGAAGAAAAACATCGTGAGTAAAATCCACATGTCTAAGAAGAAATTCTGATGTACCAACCCGGATTAGGTCAGCCTGTATAAATTAAGGCCTAAACCCCGTCTCTCTCTTGATAGAGGAGAGGAGACCCGTGCCCAGCAGAGGGACAATGGGTTGCTATTATATTATAAGATTTTTTTACTGTATAAGCTTAGCTTAGGACCGGTACAGCATGTTAAAGAGGAAACGTATTATCCAAGTGCTGCCTCGCTGGTCGTTTTTTTTTTTAAATCAACTCCCGCACTAGAGAACAAGCTCTGTATCGGGGCACTTTACAAACATTCAATTAACGGACACAAATTACACCCAGACTCAGAACAATTTTTTGTGGGTCACAAAGTTTTGACCAGTGTGGGAATCGAACCCACAACCTCGTGCACAGCAGGCGCATACTGCGGCCACTGGCCCACCAAGGCAGTCTGCTGATCATGAGGTCCCGGGTTCGAACTTTGGAAATTGGCCGAGTTACATCGTGTGCTTTGAAAAGAGCGTAAGGCGCGTTGGTCGTACACCTGATCTCTCTCGTCCCTTAGGCCTATAAGAGTAAAGGAATAAAGAGTGCAGCAGTGTTTGCACACACACTTGTGTACCTACTATCATTTCTATCGCAAAAATGGCTAGTCTCCATCGAGATTAGTCGCTGTGATCGAAATTCGGTTAGTACTTTTTTTTCTTTTTTTTTATACTACTTGGGTAGCAAACAAGCATACGAACCGCCTGATGTTAAGCAGTTACCGTAGCCTATGGACGCTTGCAATACCAAAGGTATCACTTATTAAATGAAGCTGTTTCAAAATACAAAAAATAATTATACTTCTATTATTTCTTGTGGCTATAGTATGACCATTAGTGCTGTGCACTCCCTGAGGTATGCGCGCGGTGAGACGGGGGGGTTAGAATCGGCTGCTGCGCTGTCAGTGCGCCGTCAACGCTTGTGACGGCAGGTAGTGTTATTTGTATCGGACTGTCTATGTCAGACGCACACGAGATAAATATTCAAAGATGGGTCGTGCGTTATCTCGTGATATGAAGACTGTCATTTTTAAGGTGGCTGAATATTTTAAGAAAAGAAAAGCAGACAAAGAAAGCTTTGAATTTAAAAATGACGTGAATATTGCTAAAATCGTTGCGGAGGCTACGGGATACAGCAAAAGAACCGTACATAATGTGATTTCTGCGGGTTATTTATCAATTGAAAATTCAAGCCAATTAAAATTTCAATCGCAAAAAAAACCAAAAGTTCTAAAGAAAAAACACGTTGTGGATGATTTTGACCTTGGAGTTATCAGAAGAAAAATTCATCAGTTTTACGAAGTTGAAAAAAAAATACCAAGTGTCCGTAAGTTACTATCAAGTTTGAGACAGGATGGCATATTGAATTGTGGACGGGAATATTTAAGACAGCTTTTACACAAAATGGGCTACCGTTACAAAAAATGCAAATCAAAGAGACATCTCCTTATAGAGCAGCCTAATATTACAGTGTGGCGGAAAAAATATCTTACACAAATCAGAAATTACAGAACGGAAAACCGAAACATATATTTTCTTGATGAAACATACATCAACGCCAGTCACCATGCCAGCAAATGTTGGCAATCATCGTCAGAACCCGGTATTCATGCTGATATTGGGAAAGGACGGCGACTAGTAATACTCCACGCTGGGTGTCGAAATGGCTTAGTGGATGATACATTGACTATATTCAAATCCGATGCTAGAACCGGTGACTATCATGGAGATAGGAGCGGACCTACTTTTTATAAGTGGGTAGATGAAAAGTTAAAAGATAAGTTGCTGCCGAATTCTGTGGTTGTAATGGACAACGCGTCTTACCACAGCGTTCAGATTGAGAAGAAACCAACTATATCAAGCCTCAAAAGTAAAATGCAGAACTGGTTGCTACGCCATAATGTAGAATTTTCAGGAACCATGTCAAAGGCTCAACTGCTACTTCTTATCAAAAATACACAAAAAGAACCCGTGTATAGAATTGACGAACTCCTGAAAGCCAGTGGACACACTGTTCTGCGTTTACCTCCGTACCATCCAGATTTAAATCCAATCGAGTTGGTCTGGGCTGATATTAAAAACAACATAGCCCAAAACTATATTAATTCTTCTCTAGACGAAAAGATAATCTTATTGGATAAATTGTTTTCGGAATTCACGGCGGAAAAATGGCAGAAATGCGACGATCATGTCCAGAAAAATGAAAATGATTACTGGAGTCGCGATAGTAGGTTCGATAATGTTATCGATTCATTCATAATAAATTTGTAAGACTCTGATTCAAGTTCCGGTGGCGAAGAGGAAGATGAAGATGATGACGAAATGGAAGATGAAGTTGAAATAACTTTCGTTAGAATATATAATTGTTTGTAAATATAAAAAATGTTTAATAAAACAAGTCCTGTTGTGAATTATAACTTTCAATTCTTATTTATCACCTGCATATTTTTAATAAAATATGAGTATATTTGGGTTACATTTTAATCAACAAAGTAAGTATATATTACAGATAGATAGCCTCCGACCAACGCAACGTCCCGCCACAAGTCTTGCCTTAGAAATGCAAACTGATATCGTAAGATCTGTCCGACATGTATCGACCTCATGTGAACTCATGCACTTTTTTCTTCACCCCCCACCTCGCCGTGCATACCTCAGGGAGTGCACAGCACTAATGGCCACACTATATCACAAACATTGGATATCAAATCATTTTTGTTTACCACAAAGTTTAGGTATAATGATATAAGTCTTACCGTCAAATTACTAACACGCGAAGGTCAATGTCAACGAAGCGAAAACAATGCAACATTTAGTGTGCAATTTTTATAGATGCGCATTGAGTGCAAACGACCGAAAATATCGTAACATTTTCGTTATATTATGTTGCTAGTTTACGGGTTTGGACCGGTTTTAGTTTTAATAAGAGATGTAGAGCACCATAATAGCGAGCAAGCCCGACTGGGGAAGAACCGCCACCACCTTACAGAAGACCACAGCCAAATAACTACACACAGTGGTATAGTTGTGTGAGTACAGGTCTCCAGCGCTCATTTAGGGATGCGTTTTGAAAGAAACGTATTCCTATCCCAGGGATACTCCCATCCTAAAGCCGTGGTGTAAAAAAATGGGTTGGCAACACGCAAGTGATACTTCTGGTATTGCAAGCGTCCATAGGCTACGGTAACTGCTTAACATCAGTCGGGCCGTATGCTTATTTGCCACCAAGTAGTATAAAAAAATTCTAGACCGGTCAAAGTGCACCCGATTATTGGCCTCATCAATTGTTATATAACTTTAAATTTCCAAAGTAAAATAGACGGCGCTCATTGCCAGGTGCACTCGCTGTTCGATAAACGATCAGCGGGTTAAGCTACCAAGGGCGCAGTAACCTTATAGATGGGTGACCACAAAGTGGTATTTCATCTGAGCGTCTCCGTGCTTTCAATGGCACGATAAAAGTCGGTCCCGACTGGTAACAGTCGTTAGATCATGACAGAGAAATTAATATGAGCGATCTAAATAACTCTTTCATCAGATTGACCACTAACTAAACGATGAGGAGGTAAATTTTAATATCATCATCTACGCTAAAAGACGTCCACTGCTGGCTAAGGCCTTCCCCAAGGATTTCCATAACAATTGTATACCTAATAGTAAATGATGACTCATTGGTTTGCATGAGTGAAGGACGGCTACCCCGAGAACACGTGACGGAAAACCCATGGCCTCCTTAGCAACGCCCTTAGTGTTAACTGAATATTATATTGTTTCGGAGCGAGGGCGAGGGAGTCTATTCAAACCCCTACTTATTGTAATTAAATATTTTAAATATCAATGCTTTAGCCATCATGACGGTCACAAAGAATTATTGAAACTGCGCTTTATCATTTAAAAATACTTTATAAGTATTCTGAACGATATTTGTTTATAAAAAAAGGTATTTTACTTGATTATAGATGAAATAAAATACATTCATCTGTTAAAAGAAATAATAAAATACTTAGTTTACTGTATGTAAGCATGGGTCTGTATCACTGATTAGTAAATAACCGACGCCATGACACATATTCACGTTATGGTTATGACACTAAATTCAAATTTGGTACCCATCGAAAATGTAAAAATTTGCTATTGAATGTTTATTTTATATAGGTAAATAGTAATTATATTACATCGCATAATAAAAAATAAAAAAAGAGTAGAGCACTATACAAACCAGCCCAATTGGGAAGGTTTTACACCTTACAGAAGACCACAGCCAAATGAGTACACACAGCGGTGTAGTTGTGCCCTGGTGTAAAAAAAATTGGGTCGGCAACACGTAAGTGATACCTCTAATAATGGTAATGCAAGCAACTATAGGCTACGGGTAAATGCTTAAAATCAGGCGACCCATAATTATGCTTGTTTGCTACCTAGGTAGTAAAAAAAGGCAAGCGCAAAAATAATACTTACGTTAAACCACGTTCCTGTAGACGCTTGATGACAGCTGGTTTAACTTTGGGGCGTCCAGGACTGTGCAAGCCGCGTCCAGTAATGAAGAACAAAATCATTCCACGTTTTTGAGTCTGACGCAATTTGTATATGTGGAAGTCTAGGAATATATCCATAGACTCTCTAGCTTCTTTTACGCGAAAGTAATGGAGATCCACGGTTTCACCATTCGGATTGTTATTGGCGTGATACTGAAACATGATAAAATGCATGATTTTGTTTGGGCGGGGCCCAAAGGTTTGGTGCTTTAGTCGCAGCTGTCACACTCGCCCAGAAATAAAATCACTGGGCGTGTGAGCGTAATACTGACGCTTACATTCTTTATATTAGAATTTGCTTAAAATAAAGCAATTATTAAAAATAATGTGTCACATAAGAAGCGTATTTTATTTAGTTCAGTTTATATACAACGTCTCATTGTTATATGTTGTAGTAATTATGTTAGCACATCATAATATAATAATACTTACTCTAACTCTCTGATTATATTATTTATTAGTTTTCGCCCGCAGCTTGTATAGAGGACAAAGATATATTCATTTTTATTTATAAAGATTAAGAGATTGATTCAATATATTTGACTCTTAACTGTTACACTATAAATTCAAGTCCTAACTCATTATATTAAAATAGAAAACCTTTAAAAGAAAAACATACCTGCATAAGGGTAACTACGGCCATGCTGCTTGCGTGTTCGTACTTTGTTGTATGGTATGTTGCAATTTCCGAATAGTAATTTGCAACTTGTGGAATACCTCTGCGAATATACTCCTCAGCACGTTGTATGTATCTGTGATTAAAAGTTAACATAAGAATTGTAAAAGAAAATATAAATTAAGAACGGAATACGGCCACATTTTATCAACGCACCTCCCGCCACTCACCGTCAAGGAGTTCTTCCTAATATCTTAGAACCTCTACCGTGCTGTACATATGTATGTACGGTTTTAAAGAAATTTCGTCCCACATACGATAAGGTTGTAAAATGAGACTCGAACGAGGTTTACCCGGGAGACTGAAGAGGAATGAAGGAAGGAGTTTTAAGGTTTCTAAAGGATCGGAAACGTGCGAGTGATACCCCGGCGTTGCAGACGTCCATAGTTAACGGTAACTGCTTACCATCAGTTGGGCCGCATGATTGTTTGCCTCCTTGGTAGTATAAAAAAATAAATTGAAAGCGGGAAATCAAATGAATGGTGCCCTAAACTCGACCCGGCAAGCAACAAATTAGAAATCGAGCAAAGCTCGCTTTGTCATCATTCAGAGACAGCCAATATTCGAATGTTGCTACATTGCGTGCGGAAGAAACGAAAGCTCAGAAGAATATTTGTGGGATCAAATTAATGAGAAATAGTAGGAAAAAGTAAAAGACGTAGGGACAAAAGATCAAACGGGAATGTTAAGATAGTTTGGAATAATTGGAAAGGATTGATGAAGAAGAATAACAAAAGTGTTACACCGAGCGAAAAAGTAGATATCGATAGGGACTACTCTATGCGAACATATAATACATCGACAAAGTAGACGTCTAAAACGTCCCAATTAAGTCTTGCTACTGTAATCGGGCGAGGGGGAGGACAGAGAAAGGGATACATATACACAGGGACATAGTAGTGTGCGGTATTGATAGCTCTAGAAGCCAGTTGCGTATCTGAATCACGTGTGTCACTTTAAAATCGACCGAGTGTTAAATATTGTTGTGTATGGTAAATTCATTGCATGTTACTTGAAATCAAATTATGAACCAGGTACTAAGCTGTATTAAACTACATTAGACAAGGTATAATAGAAAAAAGTTTTCTCTCTGCATCACCCAAAGGTTGACTGGTAGAGAATGCCTTTGGCATTAAGTCCGCCTTGTACATATTATTTTGTGCTTAAGTTTTAAATAATAGCTATTTAAAAACAATCTTACGTATTCCTTCTTTGTAAATGTTGCTCCGCTTCATCACGATAGGCGTCTACGGTTGCCATGTCTACTGGTTCACCTTTTGACAATAGTGGCCATTCCACTTTCGATAGCGCCTGAAATATAACTTATTTATTAACCAACCATTTTTTACAAGCTACACATAATAATATTAATTTACCACAATATAAAAATGTGGTATTACTTAGTCACAATGTATTATTACCTCTCGTTTTTCTTCGAGCACTTTCTCGGTTCGTTCTAATTCTTTAGCCATAACGAACTTGTTTAAACCATTTTCTTCTGCAAGAATATCATTTCTACCCATTGACATTAAAAGAACCTAAAACAATAACATTAAGTACATTAAAACTTAAGACCATGCAGCATTATAGGTACCTATGCAGATTTTTTTCCTCACATTCTTGCACCTCAAACATGCCGTACCGTAAGATTCCAGAGGAATTTCTTACCACGTACGATTAGGCTGTGGAAAGAGCTCCCGCCGAGGTTTTCCCAAGAGACTATAGCATGGGGTTCTTCAAGAAAGGAGTTATAAGGTTTTTAAAGGGTCGGCAACGCGTGAGTAACACCTCTGGTGTTGCAAACGTCCATAGGCTACAGTAACTGCTTACCATCAGGTGGGCCGTATGCTTGTTTGCCACCTTGGTAATATAAAAAAAAACCTACTTTAAACATTCCAAGTTTGAACAAAACATCCAACAGATTCAAGCAACAACAAATCAACAATACATATATTTGCCAAAAGGCATAAACACAAACAAATAGAGATAACAATTATGTAATAGAACACAACAATGAATTACCGTGCAAGCTACGTGTGTAGTTATATTTTATTGATAGGGAGAAAATCCTGTTAAAAGATTCTAGTATGTTGTTCAACACTAACTTATAGAAGCAAATTGTGGGCTGGGGAACTAACCACGCATTGTAACATTTTACATAATATTATTAGTTACCTCAACAGTAGCCTGGAAATTATTATCATGTGCCATTAGCATTTCTAAAAGTGTATCCTTTTCGATCTCAGGAAATAAATTAAAAAGTTTATCATGAGTCAGTTTGGCGGCAAAATCTTTTGGTACGTTGTTTTTCCATTGCGACATATCTTTTAAATGAAGGGAAATAGCCAATTCCAAGTCCATGATTTCTTTAAAGTCTGGCACGCCAGGCTCTTTGCCTGTAAGCAATAGCTCTTCTTCTTTTAATGCAATTTGCCTACAAAAGAAAAAATAATTTAAAAGGGACGTTTATTTAAAAAATATATATTTGATAT
The DNA here is from genome assembly GCA_947095525.1 of Trisateles emortualis. NCBI lineage: Eukaryota > Metazoa > Arthropoda > Insecta > Lepidoptera > Erebidae > Trisateles > Trisateles emortualis. The sequence goes on along the minus strand of OX352740.1, from coordinate 7,682,802 downwards.
AAAACACAAACTCCGTATAAAAAATTTACCTTGCAAATTCTTCATCTTGTTTAATCATTGCTGCAGATTTTTTTGCGTATTCATCAAGTTGGAACATCATCGATTCCATCCAAAGCGCGTTAATTTCATTTAGTAAAGAAGTGGGAATGCTGATATTGAACGCAATATTATCTGGATACTCCATATCTTTTCTGCCAAACATATTGTCCAAGGTTTTTACAAAAGCTTCACCCACTGCAATATTAACTATCTTATCGCTATCACTAACGTTGCTACAAGTACCATCTTCATCTTCACTAGAGTCAATGTTAGGCGCAGTAGTATTGTTTGAATCCGGAACGGTACCTAAATTGGCTGTTCCTGACGTACCAGGCTGTTCGGGTATATCGTCTCCTGTTTTGTATTCTCCATGACGTATTTTTCTTATTTTAAGACAGTGTTCCGAATAATGACTATCAGAAATCACAAAGTTTTGTTCCATCTGTTTCTTTAGTTGCATGGTTTTGTCCGAAACTGTAACTGTATCTCTTTTTTTCCTTTCAGGGACAGGCACTGGCACAGAATCCCCTCCAGTTACTTCTACTTTTGGCACAAATTGTGCTACATCATATTTAGAAGCATTCGGTATGATTTCGTACTTAGCCAAACAGGTGCAAGGCTCCTCGTTATCCTCGTCATATTCTTCTTTTCTCTCTTTATCTGACTCATCATCATCTTCATTTTTCTTTAGTTCATATTCTGCTCCTCCACCTAGAATATTCTCCACAGCCCAGTTGACATCGCCGCAACAATTATCAAATATGTATCTTAATGAATCTCGCTCTATATGTTTAAAAAGCTTTCTAAAAGCAATGAAGTGTCTTTCTTTTTGTGGGCAGTGAATTGTCATAATTATTCCTTCATTAGTCATGGTGCTTTTATCTAGCATTCGTTTTTCGGGAATTTTTTCTCGAGCTGGTGGTACATAAAATTCGTTTATATCCCGTGAAGTAGCATTAATTATTTTATAATAACCTGACAGGTCTTTGTCACCAATTTCTACGCAAGTACTGCTAGTTGTAGTTTCAATGGGAATTTCTTCTGAAGGAGCAATATTTTGCTGTTCTTCGGGCGAAACCCATGGTGGCATGAATAATGATATATGACGCCAATCTTGACAATCATTAACAGATTGCATCAAATCATCAGCAGAATCAGATTTACATTCTAATACTGTATCATTTATTTCCTTCCTCGGAGGCTTCGATTCTAAGTTAGATATAAGTGCAGGGGTGTTCTGAGTAATTGAAGCATTGACAATAGTATTCGTAGCAGAGGCTGTAGTGATATCAGTGATAATTGTAGTATCAGGTTGTCCTGATATAGCAACAGCTGCGTTACTTTCATCCCACTTCTCACCATTATCCCATTCTTGTTCAAATTTTTCTAACTCTTCCAGCCTTTTCTGCGCTTCTTGAAAAAAATTTTGCTTTGCTAGTTCTTCTTGTGTCAGATCATCAACTTCGTCATTGGTAACATTTTGTTCCGGTTGAGTTTCTTTGGGTTCATTGTCAGTTAATTCTTTTTCTTCTTGCTCAGCTGACTGAATATTACTGACATTCAATAGTTGTGGCTGAATGTTTTCAACTGAAGCATCTGACGGCACCGAGATCTCACTACACGATGTACCTAGCGGTGCATTGGCAGGTTCAGCTACAGATATAGATATATTTTCTTCGTCTTTTATTATTGGTGGAATAGATCTTTTAACTGGCGGTACCATATTGGAAGGATAAGATAGTCTAAACAACTGCTTCAAGCTTTCACCAGTTACGCCTTCAGTATAATTATCTAACATTCTTTTAATTGTAGCCAAGGGTACATTGTGTGTATTTTTGTTCATCAACTGATTGGCTTTTTTAGCCCATGGCGTAGTTGGCTCTACAACCTCAATAATATATCCATTTTTAACTCCCTGTGTAACATATGACTGCATTTCCCAAACCTCGATATTAGTGTTGTCTATGATAATAGGGCTTAATCCCTGCTCAGCTGACTGTTTTGCTCTGCCTTGATTCCATGCATGAGCATAAGATAACTTAAGTCTGTCGTACACATATTGGCCTCTAACCATAAAATAATCGTCCGAACTTAAGATATGATTTTTGTAGTTCATAAATGTAGGGCCAATCATACTTTCTATAAGCAGCTTTGCTAAATAGGACTTCCCGCTTCCAGGCACACCTCTCAAAATAATCATAACGCGGGAGCCTTGATTGTGATGCATAATGATTTCACGAATCTGATCTGTCCAAAAGTCTTGTGTTGATTTTGTTCTTTGGACTGGGTGATGTCCGGTTGTGGGTGTAAGTTTAGAAATAACTCTTTTTTTTTGAGCCGCATTTGTTGCATAAGGAACAAATGGTCGAGTTTGTTGTGATGATAATGGATAAGCGTTAGTGCTGTTGCTTGGTGAAGGTTCATTATGTATTGGTTCTGTGTTATCATCATTTGTGATTTTCATGATGGCATCAACAGACAGGTTCACTGTTAAATAACAAAAAAAACTGAATTTGGTTCTTCCCCAACAGTAGACATTAATAAATAATTAAAAAATGTTACAACTTTGATGTTACACGTCTAACGGAAGCATTTGAGCTAGCACGCCCAAACGAAGCACGCCTGCAGTATTCCACCAAGCACGCCCGTAGGAGTACTTCAAATAAAAAAATAAATTTATTCATTTTCTATTCCACAAATCACACATACAAATAAGACTCGCATAGTGCGGGGACTAAAAATAATAATAATTTTGACGAAAAAAAAAATTCCTACATCATTTTTTTAAAGTTTATTTCATTATTATAAAAATATAGTTACTTGTCATAAACATGAAAGTATTGGATTACATTATAATAATGAAACTGATCGATATCAAAAATAAAAGTTAGTCTTAGTATTTTTTTCTGTCCATATTTTTATTATTTAGTCCCCGCACTATGCGAGCCATATTCGTAAGTATGCTTGCTATGCTCGTGGAATAGAAAATTAATTAATTTAAACTTTTATTTGAAGAACTCCTACAGGTGTGCTACATGGACTAGGTACTTTAGGCGTGCTTCGTTAGGGCGTGCTAGCTGAAATGCTGCGTCTAACGATGTATGTACCTAAATAAAATATTACATGAAGCAACACGATTATTTATGTATTACTTAATTAACATAACCTATTGAATCCTTAATGAGTTGCCTTATACACACACTGATTGGCTTACGAAGTTATAAATACCTTAACAACGGTTTACGGAAATCAATATTACAGAAAACATTGAAAGGATTGAATTTTTATATTATAAACAGTCCAAACAAATAGGTGGCGCTCCAAAGAGAACTCTGTACCCAAAATTATCTGTGTAACATTGGCCATATATTTTATTATTTATTCTTGTCATCAAAACAATTAGCTGTAAGATTTCCTTAAAGAATAAAATAAAAGTACATAGGTGGATATATGTCGATCATGATGGAGTCGTTCATAGGCTAAAAAAATAACGCAGTACCTACATACAATATCGAGAAGACAATTTAGTACATAATCGCTAATTTAATATTATCTAACGCAATAGTGACTATCATATCAATAATAAAATAAATATCTCCCTTCATTGCCTAGGTTTACTTGTAAAATATTTCAGAAAGTACCTGTTATCATAATTTATCTTCCGATCTGTCTGATTACGTATCGTGGACACGGAATGTGTACTACTGGAATACATTTTTGATGACATTTATGTTAACTAATTTTCCAGATGCATGCAGCATGCCCCTGACGCATATCAATGAGTAAATTAAAGTATTACTTCTCCATAATATATAGAGAAGCGGTCACGAGCAATATTTTTGCGTCATAAGTAATGGTCTAAGCACCTTAATAAAAGTCGATCTTGTCGTCATAGCAAAACTTTATTCATAAAACAAAGTTCAAGATGTTTTCTTGTCTTCTATTCAATCAAGAGAAAGCCCGACTTTAAATAATAAATGATCTAACCATTACTTTAACTGATTTGATCTTGTCTAAGGACAGGCTTACAGTAGCCGTACGGAGAGGTCACGAGCAATATTTGTGCGTCACAAGTAATGGTCTAAGCACCTTAATAGAAGTCGATCTTGTCGTCATAGCAAAACTTTATTCATAAAACATAGTTCAAGATATTTTCTTGTCTCTATTCTTTATAATCAAAAGATAATAACTTTAAATAATAAATGGTCTAACCATTACTTTAACTGATTTGAACTTGTCTAGGGACAGGCTTACATAAGCCGTACGCAGATTTGCCGATGAGAACCGCTCCCACTTCCACAGACCGCGTCCCGCGCTCGTTTGACTTTAGCAACCCTCCCTGTTACACGTGACGTAATGACGCCATCGGCAAACCTGCGCGCAATTTATTGCCGTGTGCAAAAACTAGAAATAATATGATTTAAATTTAAAAGTATTGTTATGCGAAACTGGGCCAGTTTTAACTTTTTATTTTATTGCCGAAAGTAGCAAATGCGATGGATATCTTTAAATGTTGAAGAACGACATAATCATACCCCTTGGCTAAAACGCTAAAACACAGCAAGTAGTTCATACCAAAGCTACAAGAACGCAAAGAGACAAAAACACAGGACCGGACGAAATCGTTTCCAGACAAACCTACGAGAAACTTCTGTCGCTGATTTGAGTGGTTTTTAAGTAGAAATGTGGTAGAAACAGATTTTCATAACATCCCTATTGGATAAAACACGAATAAAAACCCAACGTCTCCCCACAGCTCTAAGGTTCCCCTCACTCAAATCCAATTATACCACCTGCAGGCAAAATACGCGTCTAGACGTGGAGATGCGGAAAACAGCCCGCCATGCCACCTACCAGACACCTACTATAACAACCTACCAGTCTGCTCCCAATTTCATGAAATTACAAAGAATATTCTGATAAACAGTAAATTATGTGTGATTTGATAATGACAATACATACAAGGTAGTAATTTGGCACAATTTCAATAGATATCTCAGTGATTTTATCAGCTCCATATTATTATTAGCAATATCGGACGACTAGTATGTTTATTCGCCGTCTAAAATCGATTTCAATTCAGGCTTCAGCAAAGAAACATTACCTGTATTTTGTTTCAAATTATGTTAACGATGGTTAGAATAATTTAACAAAGAGTAGACTAATATTTTTCGAATGCAGTAATCTACAACAGCCGTTCAATCCATGTAACGGTATTTCCCCGTCTTTATATTTCAAAACTCATGTTGCATATTGCCATTGCCATGAATATTTTTAGAATAAGTTATAATAAATTTAAATAGTATTTTTTTATACAAGTAAATATACTAAATGTAAATAAATAATTATTAAGTAACGCTTTCTTTCATTTTTTAAAAGGCGCTGTCAAGATTGGATTATTTTACTCTCGAAACTGGTAGAAATAGCCAACATTCGTCGGCTCAGTTATCAAACGAAAAGAAGAAAAGGAGAATTAAAGTTCAGTAAATAATTGTATTGTTTTATACCTATCACACAAGTAACTATTATTTCTTCTACCATAAAATATTCCTCACATAATTTCCAGGAATAGAAAAACCTTGATGGTAAAATTTCAACGGAAAACTTCGTTAAAAGAAATGTTTAATAAACTTATGTAGCGCGCGTTATCTACAAATTTTGTGAACCCACTCGAAAACGCCATTTTCACGTTGGTCATACCGTGCAGTTGGCGACGCTGCTACCTAGTTATTATAAAGATTGAACGCAAGGGAAATCCCCAATAATCGAGCCCATTACATATTTATAAGCTGGGAGCCGGACACGTGTATTGTAAGGTCATCAGACGGACACGTCTGCTACGTGCAATACAGCGCAGCCCGCCCGACCGTTTATAGCCACTTATAGCATCAGACATGTTCGCTTTTATTGATTTTTAGTGCGAGAGGTAGATATCACGGCGTTATTTCATCGCAGACGTTTTATATGCATATATAATAGACTACCTACCTTTAGTTACTCATACCCTGGCGGATAACGATCCATTTTTCGATGATGTCCATTTTCTAAATTGTTTATTTTCTTATTTTAACCCTTTCGCGGACAATAATGTAGACACAATAGATGGTTTATGGTTATACTTATAAAGTATGTAGACATTAACGTTCCTACAAAGTGTTAACTACTCCTGATATTATGTCTAAATAAATAGTTGTAGACGTTTAGACTGCATTAATGGAAAGCGAAAACATATAATATATATTACATTAAATTTAAAATCCAAGCAGGGGCCGTACCAACATGTTAAAACGTCATTAGTTCGAGCGAGAAAGAGGGACGGAGCTATATAGCGTGTATGCTTTGTCTCTCTTTCTCGCTCGAAAGACTCACGTTGAACACGTCGTCGTACGGTAGTTATTATACTTGCGAGGGACATTGCAATTACCGAACATAAAATACACCCAGACTCGGACGAGCATTAATGGATCACACATTCTTTTGTCTCGTTTGGCGATCGAACCCACAACACGCCGCACAAAGGTAAATGGCGAGGTAACCACTTAAGCCACTGAACCAACCGTGCAGTCTTTAATAGTACCTATATTTTTTTATATCGCCAATGGTGGTAGACGCCCGTGATCAGATTGTGTGCATTTTCCATTATTTTTTTAAAAGCTTAGAGAAATATAGTTATTTTTAAAAGTGGCAACATTATTATATATTTCGGGGAATACCCGTACTTTTAACTACTTTATTATATGATTTTTTTAAGTAATTAACGAACTATTATTAACGAGTTTTAACATTTTGTGAAGTAAAAGATAATGCTGATGCTGTGATATCAATTTATAAACTTTGCAAAAGGGGAATCCCTCAACTTTAAAATGTAAATGACTTAATAACTTGTTTGGTTTTTAACAGTCAAACTGATGTGCAATTTATAAATAACTAGTTTCTGCCTGCGAGTGCTATTCCACAGTAACAGTAATTTTAAGGTATAAGAAGCCCTATGTGCTATTGCAGACTATATTCCATCTCTGTGCCAAATTTCATCCAGATCCGTTCAATTCAGACATTTTGTTTAAATAAAATACATCAATACACACTTTCGCATTTATAATATTAGTATAGACTCGACGTAGCCCGCAGCTCCACCCGTGAAGGTCGGTTGTCACGATCAAGAAAAGTAAATGGTATCATGAGCAAGAAATAATTAGTTATTCCCCATAATAATATAGCCAAAATTCAAAAAGATCCGTTCAGTTGTTTTGCCGTGTGTGACAGACCAAGTTACTTCTGCATTAATAATATTAGTAGGGACTGCTATGTCTATCACACATTTTTTAAAAATCCAAAAAATATATTTCTTCACGTTACAAAATTGTTATAGCCGAGCGGTAAAGTAACAGACTTGCGCAAGAGGTCAGAGTAAAACTAAGAATCACTAATATATTTTAACTAAAAACTCTTATACTAAGGAAGCCCTGTGTTGCAGGGAACTTTGCAAACATTTTTCAATCACAATTCACAAACATAAAAGTGGGCTATTGGCGGGCTAGCAACTATATGTTATGCTAAAAGTCCGTATCAGTATTCAAAATTTTAATTTCCCTTCCTGTTTAGCTTTACAGTTACTGCCTCCCCTGCTTGTATGTATTCCTGCATCTTAAGTATTGTTTTACTGGCGGCAGTGTTATTCAAATCACCCATATAGGCTTTAGGCGAGCTCTAACAACAATCAGAATTTAGCGTACCCTCTGAAGCATGGAGCTGCTCAGGTGAAATAACATTATATGGTTCTTGCTAGCTTAGTTAAGCTACCAAGAATGTTAAGTTAGTTAAGCTACCAAGAAGCAACATAAGTATGTACTTATTTTAAATTACCACATAATTGTTGATTTATTAACACATAATTGTAAAATAGATGAATAAAGAGTATAAAGAATTAAGTAGGTACCTGTTTTATTTCAAAGGAAAAATCTATCCTATCCTATAGATGCAACATATCTATCTATTTGAGCATTTATATTATTTAAATATAACCACACATGTATTAAGGACAAGTGCAATTTAGTTACAAATACTACCACACAATATCAAATCTAATAACTAACAACAACACAACCAGTACCCAAACAAAGGAATACGTACCAAAAACAAGATGGATGGTCCCACAGGAATTATTTATTAACAAAATGTCTTTTACACTTTACATAATCTATATTTCAACACAAGAACGTCACAAAGTCACCAAAACTGTATTTTAAGAGAGAATACTAGTTTTAACAAGAGCTTTAAAAAAAGTGATTCTTTTGTCCAATAGCGGGCATTGAAATTAACCTGAATAGGCAGCCCCTTCAAATACGAATAAACCCCTCAGACATTCAAAAGGTAAAATTGAATACACACAGAAATAAGCTGTGTTATTGATTTTATCACAGGTAGAGGGGACGAACGGGGGAGGTGTAAAGGGAAGGTAATTGGACGGCAACCCTATTTGTACCCCACCACCATCGCTATGATATTAATAACTTTCTAATCAATACTGCTGCTAGCAACCAAATAAATACATATAGATATAAAAATATATTAACTGACTATGTATACTGTATATTCTTGTACATTTTTTAAAGAAATTATAACACAGTCTATTTATTAGGTATTTATATTTCTTATCAGCTTTACTAACAAAGATCATGCAGAATTATAAATAGATTTAAACAGTAGTCTTACTATTCTTCAACTAGTCTCCTTTTGTTATCAAGTTTACACACAAAACTAACACTATCATAATAACAAAACAATGACTAATGTTTTGGCTCAAAACATAACGCGATACTGATAAAGGAGTTGGTTAAACGCCGACTAATACAAGCAGAGTCCCTAGACATAAGTAATGATTTTATGAATAGTACGAAAACATTCGTTATCCCTGTTTCGCATAGGTAGGTACCAACATCCTGCAGATGTATCCTACCTAGACACAACATAGGTAGCTAACATTTTATTGACCGATAGCATGAAACGCAGATTGGAGAATTGCAATATTGACAAACTTCGCTAGCCAATCAGTGTTCGCAAAGGTGTAGTTCTATTGCAGCATGTGTATGAATATTAAATAACAGCGTATATTTCACTTACAATCACCCTCGCAACTCTCCACTAATGTTGAAATCGCCTCCCTCGTCACGATGTGTCCAAACATTATGACTAGATTGTCAATAACACTTGTAAAGTCAGTATCTGCGTTTTCGTGAGACTCCATGGCTCAACGGATAAAAACTACTTAGCACGAAACAAATCTTTATAAAAAAAACAGCTATTACATATCTGTTCACATCACATAATGTAGAACAGATCTTCGTTTCTCCATTTGATAATTGCAATATTTTTCAACAAAATCTAACGAGATACGTGATACGTCCACCATGTCGCTTCGCACAGGTAAAGTAAAATATTTTTTATTCAAGGAGGACCCACTGACATTTGTGGTTAGAATTACCAACTTCGAAAATTGTTACCCAATAGTAGAATATGGCACACGGCAACATCTACAAAATCTAATGTACTCTAATACAAGCAAATCAAAAACGAAAACTTAAGGCATAATAACGGCCACTTTTTATTAATCACTTGTACATATAATAAACTATATTTGTGGGTTATAAACTTCGATAGATAGTAGTCTAAATGTCGCACCCACCTCGAAGTTGTTGACGAGTATGTTTACATACAATCCAGTTAGGTAGGTCCAACTTCGAGAAAGAGGTCACTCGTCGAATCCGACTCGGCTGGACAGCGTTTGGGAAGCTTAACCATAATTATCTTCTCGTCCCAAATACCGCAGTTTTGACGAGTTTGTGTTGCCAGTGATGACCTATGGATCCGAGATATGGTCGTTCACTATGGGCCTAATGCGAAGGCTCAAAGTCACCCAAAGAGCAATGGAGAGAGCTATGCTTGGAGTTTCCCTGCGAGACCAATTCAGAAACGAGGAGATCCATAGGAGAACTTAAGTGACCGACATAGCTCGAAGAATTGCCTCAATTAAGTGGCAATGGGCAGGGCATATAGCTCGCAGAACCGATGGCCGTTGGGGCAGAAGGGTTCTAAAGTGGCTACCACGACCTGATAAAGGTCGCGGGCAACCAATGGACAAGGTCAGCTCAGCAGTGCCGTAAATAGCCCTTTTTGCGCCCTGTGCGAGCTTCTATAACTGCGCCCTTGTTTTTTTTTTATACTACCAAGGTGGCAAACAAGCATACGGCCCGCCTGATGGTAAGCAGTTACCTTAGCCTATGGACGTTTGCAACACCAGGGATGTCACTCACGCGTTGCCGACCCTTTAAAAACCTTATAACTCCTTTCTTGAAGAACCCCATGCTATAGTCTCTTAAGAAAACCTCGGCAGGGAGCTCATTCCACAGCGTAATCAGTAATCGTATGTGGTAAGAAATTCCTCTGGAATCTTACGTTACAGCATGTTTGAGGTGCTAGGATGTGAGAATGAACTCCCTGTCGGTGGCGAGAGGTGCGTTGATAAAATGTGGCCGTGGGCATCATCTCGATATTATAAGTACCCTAGAGCGATACTATGTAGGTATAGGCCATTTCTTTCATGGTGATAAAATAAAGCACAACAAACTTAGTGATGGTGGTGGACCAATTATCTAATATTTTGGAAGATTTTTTTTTTTTTAAAGAACTGATGTGGTCAAACAAGCAGACAAGCCATCTCATGTTAAGTGGACCCTTCACCTATTATACCACCCACTGTGTCTCACTCACTAAAACACAAACGCAAGGTCACTAGTGCAAATGCGTTGCCCACCCTGATGCTTAAGATTTAATTTTTGGGCCACTATGGTCTTCATACTTCTATAATAAAATAACACCCTGCAAAGTTTCAGTAAACTGTAAATTAATTTAATTTTAAATACCTACTTGGTATGGTAGAGTTTTGAATAAGGAAGGTAGCATATTATAAATTGCGTTTAAGTATGAATTGGTGCAAAACGTTCATTCGAAAATATTTGCAAGATTATTCACAACTAACCAATACACAAATGAATGAGACCACAACGAGCGACTACTACATTTAGTCTAGTCAACAAGTGCCTTTTTGGTCAACTTTATTCAGCAGTCTCCAAAAATTATGATTGAGGTGTCATTCGATTCGTAATGGCATGTAGATGATTTTTGAAAGAAATGAAGTTTCGCTTGCAAAATTTTTAGAACTTATTAACAATTAACTAAAAAAAAAGGGGGTTTAGTTTTTTGCAAATATCTCAAAACCTAATAAAGATTTTTCAAATTTGAAACAAGATTCAAAAAGAGGCAGAAATTTCCTAAAAAAAGTCTTGTCTCCCGGAATTGTAGGACTAATATTTCTAATTTTCCCAGAGGGTTGAAAATACGGACCTTTATTGAATAAAATAGTATTTAAACTTATTAAATATGAAAATAAAAAAATTCAGACGCCTACAGGACAGATCAATAAACAATAATCCGTTGTCTGAAAATTTTTATCGCGATTTACTAACAATTTTTCATCTTAGTAACAATTTACTAAGATGAAAAATTATAAAGCTTTATAATATGACTTTCTATAATATTAGTATTAATCCGTTTTCTTGTGATCAGAAGCTACTTAAAAATGATTTTTCATATTTTTTATCTCCAATTGTTTAAATAATTGTTATAAACAAATGCGTTGTTTATAAAATAATTTAAAATTTTCTTTTTAATGTTTAGCTTTATAATTTTTCATCTTAGTAAATTGTTAATAAAAAAACGAAAATTATCATTTTTTTAATTTTTCCAACGGGAATTAATCGTAAGACCTTTGAGAAATAGCTCTACGAAAGGAAAAAAAATCTCATATTAATAGTTTAACAATTATCGCACTTGCAATGTTAATGTTCATGCTACAAAAAAATGATAATTAATTAATGGATAACTTATTGAAAAATCGCGATAAAAATTTTTTGACCATGGATTATTGTTCATTGATCTGTATTGTAGGCGCCTGAATTTTTTCATTTTTTTATTTTCATATTTAATAAGTTTAAATACTATTTATTCATTAAAGGTCCGAAGGGGGCGTGGCTTGTGCAAGCCGGAGTACTCGTTTTCGGGCGTATTTCAACCCTCTGGGAAAATTAGAAATATTGGTCCTACAATTACGGGAATCAAGACTTCTTTTAGGAAATTTCTTCCACTTTTTGAATCTTTGAATTTCAAATTTGAAAAATCTTCCATTCGTTTTTGAGATATTTGCAAAAAACGAAACCCCCCTTTTTTTAATTGTTAATAACTTTTGCAATTTTTGCAAGCGGAACTTTATTTTTTTCAAAAATCATCTAGATGCCATTCCGAATCGAATGATACCTCAACCATGAAAAAAGTTGATCAAAAAGGCACTTGTTGACTAGACTAATTGGGAAACATCTCTTTTAAATCTAGTTCGACTATAGCTTTAAGAAGACCCAGACTTGAATTATGGTCACATTTATCAAATAATATAGTCGTTTCACCTTGACTCTTTAAAGTGTCTAATTCAGCCCAAAATTCAGTAGCAATAGCGGCATGTTTTTTTAGTACATAAATACACCCGTGCGCTGCAAAAAAATGAGCGCAATGTTTGGTCTAATTTAATAGACTTTTTTGATGATACTGGGATGTAGGTACGTATGTGTTGGAATCGAGCACTAGGGGCGCAGCGGGAACTTATCAGGAGCTAACCGAAAAAATAATAGTCCTGTCTGGTCTGGCCATTCTTGCGCCCTGCAGAGTCTACGCCCTGTGCCTGGGCACCGGTGGCACCGCCCTATTTACGGCACTGCAGCTCAGGACTGAACGATGTGGAAAACTTTGGGGGAGGCCTATGTCCAGCAGTGGATGTCTCATGACTGAGATGGAAGAATTCCTACTACTGAATACGAAAAAGTATTGCTGCGGTTTTATTCTAGCGTCCGAATTATCAATTACCGAGATTAGCGGCCGTGATCCTCTACTACAGAGTTTTCCTAAAAGCCTAGCACATTTTGGTAGTTTTATAACCAACACTTGGAATTTCAAAATAGTACAACTATTTTGAAATTCCAAGTGTTGGCTTCAGAGTATTTGTATTTTTTACATTTTGTATTGCTTATAAATCACGTTATTTATAAAATAAACCTTTAGAAATATAGAAAATTTTAAATATACTCGCTAAAATATAAATTTCACACTATATTTTAAATGCATCAACAAAAAATATTAATTTTTCACTCTTTATTTTTACATCCATATCAATATACGTTTTTCAAGAAAAATATATCTGTAAAGGGTTTTTTTGAGGATTTTGGCTTATCCTTATGATAAGCCAACTCAAAAAAACCCTACTTGTCGTTTTTTTCGCTTATTATCATATAAGATCCTTGTACTTATCTATTAGATACATGTGTATCTAATAGATAATAACAAGGAAATAGTATAATAGTAGTAGTAGGTAGTATGTGTATGTACACATAGGTACTACCTACTATTTATGACGTACGTGTAATTGTCTAATAGATACCTAGATCTAAAATAAAGAATATAATATTCCATCTCATAATAACCATCCTTCCTTAATGTACTTCCATCGACTTTTAGAAAACCTTTTATCTTCTTGTGTATGGATCATAGTGTAACCATTTACCACAGCCAAAACGTAGTGATTAGTTACTCTGTGGCACAGCCTAGCAATAGAAGAGTTGTGACTAGTTGTCAGGGCAGGTTCTGAGCAAAGATAAATGATTCCTTAGATCAAATATATTTAAAATGAACTTTAAACATCGTATTTCTCTTTTCACGTGAACGAAATGTCATATGAAAAAAAGAGACAGACTTTTAACCATGTCATTTTCTGTCACTGAGTCAAAATTCGAACAAAATCGGTACTTAGGTATGTGTATTTATCAAGGATCTTATATTATTTATACTTACAAGTGTCGCTCCTAACATATCGACAATAACGTATCGATTAAATCTATTGCATAAAAAAGTAATTGAAAATGCATGGTAATGTTTTCGAGTATCGTATTTTTGTATTCTAACGACAATAATAAACCTAACACCCCCCACTCCGACCGGCACAACGGTGATACTTTTTTTAATGACGAATTCTCTAAACGGCCAATAATAATATATCAAATTTGTGTAAGAAGGTTTTGATCTTAGAAAATAAAAAATAAGTAAAGAATAAATTAAAGGTCAAATAGTAGCCTAAAATTTAATGAATTATGGTTGAATTTCGACCACGGGCGATCACTATAACCAATTTCACTTATCATGGGTATGGTGACGTTTAGCATTTAAAATATCTAGAGATGTAGTATTGATAATATCGAATTCAAAAATATCGATGATAAAAAAATCATACTAAAAAATATGCAATAGCTTTACCGTGGCAGTTCCCAAGTGCCACACGTATTTTTTTAATGATTTCAGCTTTCCGCAATCCTACCTTCCATTTTAAGTATAAAAATAAAAAATAAAATAAAATAAGCCTTTATTACTGTAACATTATATAACAATATCATTTTTAAACTATTATTTTAGTTTTTTGTAACAATTCAACTTTGTGTCGGCAACCGGTTTTCCACTTCCAGCTTGTCCTGTCGGACAAAGGCCTCCTCTAGTGCTTTCCATTTTATCCTGTCCTTAGCAGTGCGAGTCCATTCTGGACCAGCTATCTTTTTCAATTCGTCCTCCCAACGTTTAGTTGGTCTACCTTTATTTCTCTTACTATCTCGGGGGTACCATTCTGTCACTAGTCTCGTCCACTTCTCATTTCCTTCCCTTAGCATATGCCCTGTCCATCTCCATTTTAGGTGTTTATATACCGTATTTATATTTTTAAATTTTGTTTTGTTTTTTATATTTTGTAATCTGACTTTGTCTCTTCTTTTAACTTCAGTTACGCTTCTTTCGATTCCATTTTGACATACTTGGATCTTTTTGAGTTGTTGCTTAGTTAGTGCCCATGTTTGGCATCCGTACGATAAGCACGGAAGAATACATGTACAATTTTAAGTATATCCGTGAAAAAGAAACTACACGGGTAGTTTAATAGTGCACACTATATACAGAAAACTTCTCTTCGCATATTTTATATAGATGCTAGGGCATATTTTTTACATTTATCGATAAAATATTTTGAACCAATTCCAACTCTATACTAGCAAAAAATATGAACATTTATAATTTTCGTTAATAAACAAGCTGTAAATGAAACTCCTTTTAAATGTAGTTTTCACAATGTAAAGAACATTAGTCATAATGATTTATTATAATCATTAACCGAGGTTCTGAGTAGTTAATGAAAATAAAACAAAATTAAATAAAGAATAAATAAATACATCAGTGGCGGATTTACAAATTCGCCGCTAGTAGGCTATTTAATTTTTGCCGCCCCTACTGATCTTTGAAATTCATTACGCTAGATTAGCTCACAATCATATTAATTACATTAATTCTGAAATTGCAACTTTATGATGTGTGTGTTCTATCGTCCTCATTACATCGGCTTTTTTCCCATTATTAATATGATTGTGAACTATGGGATAGTTGTGTCAGTTTCTAGATTATTTTTGCAACCCACGATTTAGTCTCTTTCCATGGTCAACACTTTGCTCCTGGCTTTTCCCATCATGACCTAATTTTCCTGTCTTACATCCTGAAACCTCCTATAAACTCCGACCGAAAGTGCTGCACATAATGCGTTGTTTTGCGCGTATGGATGAAGATAAGCTATCCTCTGATGCTTCATCAATAGATTGGAAACCTCTAATGATAGCTGACACTTTCGATGACAAATAATATATTTAGTATCTATCTATTGTCTAAAGATATTTAGTTAAATTAGTTTTCCTAAATTGTTACTGAATGCACCTACCTAGTTTTGTCTCTGCATCACCCAAAGGTTGACTGGTAGAGAATGCCTTTGGCATTAAGTCCGCCATTGTACCATTATGTTGTGCAAGAAGTTTTAAATTAAAAAAAAATAAAAGGTAGCAAAATTTAACAATATTGTTTGATACACATGCTCCTATTAGAAAGGTAAGATTAAGGCGTCTCCTTGCTCTGTGGATGTCTAGAGGTATTCAGATGGCGATGAGACGCAGGGATCGAGCATTTCGGAAATATAAAAGGGATCAGTGTGAGGATAACTGGACCTTTTATGAAGCTGCAAGGAATCGGTTTAACCATCTGGTTACACCGATTACGAATCATCTGATTCGTAACGCTAAGAAACGCCATATTCTCAATAAATAATATATTATTTTTAACACCTGCGAATGTTTACAAATACACACACTTGGTATCGGCAGGGTGATCTTCCAGGGACACTGGGGCTGGACGATTTTAATCGCCATTTCAGCTCTTCTTTAAATCGCCTAGTGACGTGTCAAACGGTTGATTACATTGCTAGTTTACCAAGCCCTAACAATTAAACTTAAAATTTTTCTCCAGTTGCTTCTGATGAAATAAAAAAAATACTATCCTTTCTATTAAGTGTGATCTTCCAAGGACACTGGAGCTGGATGATTGTAATCGCCATTTCGTCACCACTTCTTCTTTAAATCGCCTAGTGACGTGTCAAACAGTTGATTACATTGCTAGTTTACCAAGCCCTAACAATTACACTTTAAATTTTTCTCCAGTTGCTTCTGATGAAATAAAAAGAACTATCCTTTTGTGATCTTCCAAGGACACTGGGGCTGGATTATTGTAATCACCATTTCGTCACCACCTCTTCTTTAAATCGCCTAGTAAACAACATTAGTCGTAGTATGATTACCACTATCCTCAACCCACTCCTTCCCGTGATTGTCCATATCATAAACTTTTCTCTTTACACTGATCAATTTCCTAGTGTATGGAGAAAAGCCTATGATCGTCCGCTGCCTAAAATTTCCAATCCTTCACTTCCTTGATCACTATCGTCCCATTTCCATCCTACCCATCCTATCCAAAATCCTTGAGGCATGTGTTCGTAAATCACAACAATATCCTCTCACCACTCCAATCCGGTTTCAGACCTGGGCATAGCACTGTTTCGGCCTTACTCAAAGTGACTGGCGATATTAGAGCAGGCATGGAGGACACTAAAGTTACTGTGTTGGCTTTGGTGGACTTCTTAAATGCTTTCATACTGTCAGTCACGATATCCTTTTACGAGTTTTTATTAAATCCACCATATTTCTGAATGCACCTACTAATTAATATCTCTGCACCACCTTAGGTCGACTGTCAGAGAATGCTTATTAGCATTAAGTCCACCTATGTACATAAATGTATTGTGAAAAAGTTAAATAATTAAATAAATAAATATCCTTTAAGTTATCCTTTCCTATCTTAAGGTTTCATAGGAAGCACTTGGATTGGTTCTCTTTCTATCTTCGTGGACGCCAGCATCAGTACGCGTCAATAAGACTATGTCAAGTTGGTGTGAAGTTGACTGTGGGGTACCACAAGGCGGTATTCTTTCACCTCTTCTTTTCTCTTTTTTCATTAATCCTATCTGTCATGAACTTCAATGTTCGTATCATCTTTATGCCGATGACTTGCAGCTATATTAACGGGCTGGGTTTGATGGGCTGCATGTAGCTATAGACAAAATAAACGGAGATTTAGCAGCGATGAAGGATTGGTCTCGTAAGTTTGGCTTATGTGTCGATCCTGCTAAGTGTGGGGGGTGGTGTTCTCGAATTGACGGGTACATTATATCGTATAGCCCACATGTCAAAGCCTTTTTGGAAATGAACGTTGGAAATTAAAACTTCTCGTTAAATCTGTTGTAGGCTTCTTGTCGTTTTTCTAACTCGGACATGAGTCTATCTATGAGGACGAGAAACGTGTTAAATCTGAAAGTTTCACTCGCAGTCATTGTAATAAGTTCTTCAGATGTTTCATCAAGTTTTTTTTGTATTTTGCTTCGATACGCTTAATTCCATCACGTTTTCTTCGAAATCGGGTAAAAGTTACTAAATTTAAATTGTAATTATTATTGAAACGCTATTGGAATCCTTTCTAATATTATAAATGTGAAAGTTTGTAAGAATGGATGGATAGATGGATGTTTGTCACTCTTTCACATAAAAACTACTTAACGGATCTGGATGAAATTTGGCACAGAGATAGATTATGGTCTGGAATAACACATACTACTACTGCTGCTACTTTTTGCAGCGATAACCGACATCTACGCTGGCGGAGCCGCGGGCAACAGCTAGTATTTTATGAATTCATGATCGCATAAGTACCTAAATTTTACAGTGCATGAATAATATAATAATAGTAATCTTTTATAAACGGATTACGGATGTAAGAGTGTTCAGTATACTGTGCATGTATAATAAGGTTTTTTTTTATTTCTGTACGATAAACATCCATTTTTAGGCCAAATTTGCCGCCCCCTGAAATCTGCCGCCCTAGGCTTCAGCCTACTCAGCCTATTGGTAAATCCGCCACTGAAATACATAAGAATAATAATAATAAATACCGCAGAGCAGCTTGTGGCGGGCTGAATGTGAGTGGCGACACTACGGTCTCGAATGCCCCAGAAAGGCGGTCAGGGCCTCGTCTCTGGCTTGCCTTTATTGGCTGTCCGGAGTGGACTGATAAGAGCGCCCGCAGGACTCTCAGCTCTGGCTTGCCTTAATTGGCTGATCAGAGACCCTTATGCCTGTGGGCATACAATGGCCAACAATGGCTTTACAACCGACATGGGCAACAGCCCATGTCGGTTGTTTCTTCCATCTAGTGTATAGTGTATCCCAACTTTTAAATGATGGCAGGCGACGTTTTATCCCATAATCATTATAAATCAGTCCACCGAACACCCAATCCCATAGCCCAAAATTATTTGATTTCACATGTTGCAATAGCTCTACACTTACCATAGGCATGTCATGGCTGTACTGCAATAGTGCAGCTGTGGCATGACTATGGTAAGCGTCTCATCCCATTTTAAATTAAAATTCTCTAAGGTCCTCTGCGTGTTGGATGTATGTCCCCGCGTAAGCCGTCCAAAGGCCCCGGGCCTTTGCCTTGAGCCAATAAAATTCATTTAAGAAGAATACCCGGTATTCTTCTTGAATGAATTTTATTGGCTCAAAAAAAAAACTTTTACATTCACAATCTTAAAAGTATGTATTTATAAGCTGAACAATGTACAATTGTATCAATTAGTAGCCTCCGTATCCGAACTAGGTGTGAACCTGTGCTTCAGCATACGGCGCTCTCTACTCCTCGGGTTGGGTTACATTTAATTTAGCTCACATCACAGAAATGCAAATAAAATCAGTGAACTTTATGTGAAAATAATTAAATTTTAATTTAAATACACATAAAGGAAAACAAAAGCCAATATAGTAAATTAATTTTATTATTAATTAATTAAATTAATAATAAAATACAGATGTCGATATTTTACCAGTGGTATGATATTCTTTAGTTATTTTCAGATAATACACCCATTTTACACTGACAACCAATAGCTACACAATTCATAGTTCATAGAAACATACATTCAACAAAATTTGTCAACAAGGTTGTTGATAGCAATATGGCTACCTACGATGACTTCAAAAATCGGAACACTGTATGTATAAACAACACTGTATGTTATCTCCAGCTATTCAACAGTGACAATGACAACTGGCAAGGCATTGAATTTGGCTGATTTGATTGGCATCGACAAAAAGACTCAAGAGACTCGTAGACTCAGTGAAGCCGTACTATTTTTTTATTTCAATAATTTTATGCTTGACTGTATGGGAATGTAAAGGATTTTTAAGTAACGTAATTTAAAAATAATAGACAGTAAATAGTTATAAAAATTAGTTAGTTAATAATTTCAGAAAAATGGGTGATAATTTTCAAAATAAAACCATGGCTCCTGTCATGATGGACTATGATTTCAAAGTGAAAACACAAAATGAACGTTCAAAAGTAGAAGATTTGTTTGATTTTGAAGGGTGTAAAGTTGGTCGTGGCACTTACGGTCATGTTTACAAAGCTAGACGTAAAGATGGATCAGATACTAAAGACTATGCCCTGAAACAAATTGAAGGTACGGGTCTGTCCATGTCAGCTTGCAGGGAGATAGCGGTAAGTTAAAATCGTCCTATATTGATGGTTGTAAATACATACATTTATTGAGTATTGTGGGAAACGCAAATTACTATATTTATATACGTAAACTTACAGTATGTTTGTGCAGAAAAATGCTAATTGCTTTTAACTGTTTATGCAACTGGCTTATAGTTTTGGTTATGAGGAACAATGTTAACAAGAAAAACTGCCAGTTGCACACCTCAATCTGACTGGCTTCATAATTCTTATATAAACTTATATTTATTAGATCTATAAGAAACACTTGTGTACCCATTGGCACTGTAAATGAGGCAATATTCTTGCTTGCATTATATTCTACAAAATACAGAAAATATGCACTAAATTAGTAGCATACAGCAAATTAGCCACTATTACTTAGAGTTCATGGCAATGTTTTTTTTAACAATAATAAGAGCAACCTATATTACGTCCCACTGCTTGGCATTGGTTGCCTCTCTCTTGGCATCGGTCTACTCTCTCTTGGCATCAGTCTATCTCAGCTCTCTCCCTAGCAAGAGAGCAGAGATAGTAAAGGCCATGATCCACACATACGAGCCTAATAAATATTTGCTTTATCTATACTTCTATACTAATATTGTAAAGATAAAAGATTTGTATTTTCAATTTTTGTTTGTAATGAATACATTAAAAACCTACTGACCCATTCAAAAAATTCTTTAGCCTATAGAAAGCTACATTATTAGCAAGTACCATAGAATATATGTTTGCTACAAAAAGTTAACATATGCCCACTCAAGTGCAGCCGAGACATGCCACTAGTTTTTATTAAAAAAATACTTTTTTTTTCAGTTACTCCGAGAGCTAAAACATTCAAATGTAATCAACTTAATCCGTGTATTCCTATCACACACTGACCGTAAAGTTTGGCTTCTATTTGACTACGCTGAACATGATCTTTGGCACATAATAAAGTTTCATCGAGCTGCCAAAGCTAACAAAAAGTCTGTAATGGTGCCCAAAGGTATGGTGAAGAGTCTTCTTTATCAGATATTGGATGGGATACATTATTTACACTCAAATTGGGTTTTACATAGAGATTTGGTGAGTTTTCTTCATATTTTTCTGTTGTTTTGCGGTTAGTTTTTAATTAGCTATTGTAACCTGCAACCACTTGTTAACGCTAGTAGTTTCCAAGACATGTTATAATATTTTTTTGTTATAGTTAGCATACTTTCAGTATGACATTGTCTACTGCTGAATATAGGCCTTCGCTTAGGATTTCCATAGCATTCAAATCAGCACTGCTCTTATATATCAGTTACCCGCAACTTTCACCAGATTGTTAAAACTTATTAAAAATATTTCAGGTAAAACACATTGTCCACTGCTGGATATAGGTGTTTCCTGTAGATTTCTACAGCATTCAGTCCAGAACTGCTTCTCATACATCAGTTTTCATAGATTTCATGAATATAAGATTCTATTAATGTCAGATTTTCTATATAACCGCAACCTATGACCACTTTAAGACAAAAGGGTATAATATCTAGTAGAGGTATTATAAAGTAGATCAACACCTTATAATCCCTCTACCAAATATTATATAGATATTATATCTGGTATTCATGTAATCTGTGGTTTTATATTCAAACTAGCTGTTGCCTGCAGCTCCGCCCACATGGATGTCGGTTATCACGATAAAATGTAACCTATGTGCTATTCCGGACTATAATCTGTCTCTGTGCCAAAATTTCATCCAGATCTGTTCAGTACTTTTTTTGTGAAAGAGAAACAAACATCCATACTCATAAACTTTCATGTTTATCATAGTAGGACTTATTATATGACTATTGTAATAGGATTTAATGTATGTTGCATATTCATTAATGTTACAAGAATCCTATGAAACCTATTTTTTGTTTTCTTTGTTTTGTCTATCGGATTTTTCTATTATAGAAACCAGCTAACATCTTAGTGATGGGTGAAGGACCAGAAAGAGGTAGAGTGAAGATAGCGGACATGGGTTTTGCTAGGCTGTTCAATGCACCCCTAAAGCCATTGGCTGACTTAGATCCAGTGGTTGTCACGTTTTGGTACAGAGCTCCTGAACTATTACTGGGCGCAAGGCATTATACAAAAGCTATAGGTAATATATATTTGTTAGATTTATATGTAAGTACAATATGCATAGCAGATAAAGTACTAGGATCGCTCATACAATATACTTTCTCGAGACCTTACGTTCTGTAAGGTCTCATAAAAATTAATAAGTATTTCCTGAAAAAAATAAAGCAACCCTGGTGCCGTATCTGCTTTGCATAGTGTACTTTTTATTGAATGATTTACCATCTACTAACAGTCTCTGAAACAGAAACATATATCTTAATATAAATTGTGTTTAATTGAATTTGTAATTGTTGTAGAATTCTGACCCTTATGACCTTATACCCTGATATTATGTTTTGCAGATATATGGGCGATAGGATGTATATTTGCTGAGCTATTAACCTCTGAGCCAATATTTCACTGTCGTCAAGAGGATATAAAGACCAGCAATCCATACCATCATGATCAATTGGACAGGATATTTAATGTCATGGGATTCCCACTAGAGAAAGATTGGGAAGATATTAGAAAAATGCCTGAACATGCCACTTTAGTGAAAGATTTTAAAAGATCAAAGTAAGATTTTATTTTTAATCAATTATCTTGTTCAAAATATTCAAAAACCTTTACAAGATGTTTTGGTAGGTAGTTTATTTTTGAGGAATACATACATAGTTATAATACACTTAAAAGCATTTACAGGGTAAAGTCCCATATATTTATTTATATGTCGCCTATTGAGCCTTCTCCCTTTTACGGCCTGGCCACAGCAATAATTCGCGCGGTGCGACCGGCGGAGCGTCTTGCCAATAAAACAAATGTATGGAAAAGTATTGGGGCATGCCAAGCATAGTGGCCACCGGCGGGTTGTCCCGCCGGTCGCTAAAATTGTCAAGCGAATCGTACTAGCGTCGGCTAGTGAGTCTTGCGACTAAACGAATGTATGCCACGATGTCGAACGGCAGACGCAGTGACGACGCCGCCCATTCCTGTGGCCAGGCTATTAGTGGTGTGAAGTGCTGTGAAGTGCTGTGGCAAGACTGTTTATATTTTTGTTTACCAACCAAAATCCTCAGATAGGAAAACGTAAAAGAGAGGTATGATGAACACAACAACGCTACTATGTGTAGTTGTTTGGCTGTAGTCTTCTGTAGGGTGCGGTCCTTTCCTAGTTGAGTTGACTGTTCTTCCATGGATACTGTCAACTAATACTACATTATAATTTTCTGTTTCAGCTACCAAAATTGTTCTCTTAGCAAGTATATGGATAGGCATAAAATAAAGCCCGACAGTAAAGCCTTTAGTTTATTACAGCGACTTCTATTGATGGATCCTAACAGGCGAATAACTTCTGAACAGGCTATGCAGGATCCTTACTTTACAGAAGATCCATTGCCGACACAGGTAAAATATGCTAGAAATGAGACATAGGCACACTTAAAGAATACTCAGGGTGTAGGTTCTAGGCACAAAATTCGTTGAGGGCCTGCTGAGTAATAAGTACTTAACTAGCCGGCGATGCGCAGGAGAAAGCGGAGCAACGTCTGTGCCCGCATACCTTTATATAGACTTAGGTTAGCCGCCTCGAGTGAGCGCGTCGTGAAAGGACAGTTGGTGGTGGACGACATCACAATCTATTTAAAAGGACAGAACCTCGACAATTGTCAAAATTGGTTATGATTTTATTACTACAAATACAGACACACTAGCCTATGCCCAGACTATACCTAATCTATCTCTATGCCAAATTTAATCCAGATCCATTTAGGCGTTCTGGCATCAATATGCCAGAACGCCTACATCATCACAATATCCATACATTACATTTATAATAAAGATTCATCTTTAGTATGTTTGATATGCTCATAGCTAAATACTAGCCGCGTGAACCCATAGAGGTCACCCATCTACAGTCTGCAACCTGACATTACCTGCTTGCAGTCTAGATTGGTGTGACCTTTTTATAAAAACACAGTGAGACATGTGACTTGACCTAACTGGGGTGCCCTTAAGCAACGTTGTTTAGTATATTTACGGTTAAGAGCCGAGAGAGCTCGATTCGTGGAAGTAGCTGTTAGTTGCGATAGCCATCGGCAGCTAACAGCTACTTCCACAAAAAAAAAAATTACCCTAAGCGAAGTTTAGAGGGAGAAGAACATTTAAGGCGCCTTAAAAATTGCTGCAAATCTTTGCTCCGCGAAAGCGCGGCTGCAGCGCTGTAGTCGCGCGTTTTTGATTTATAAGGATTTAAGAAACAACGCGGCCGCAGCGCTGCAGCCGCGCTGCCAAGGAGCGACAGATTTGAAGGCGACTTACATTTACAATTTTAAATTAATTTAACAGTGAGTATCTAAAAATAATTTTTCAGGATGTTTTTGCTGGTTGTCCCATTCCTTATCCGAAGAGGGAATTCTTGACTGATGATGACCAAGACGATAAGAGTGACTCCAAGGCACGACAAAATCAACAACAGCAGCAACAACAACAACAACAACAAAATAATGTAAGAGTTGCATGTAATTGCGTAAAATAAATAGAAAGTCGTATAAACTACGGAATTTGCGGTTACATAGCTTTTTAAATATAATTTTCTATACTTTATTTTTTTTTTGTTTTCATATTATTTTGAGCATTTAATTTGTTTTCGGCGAAATAGAGTCAGACCATCAACTCTATAAATATGCAAAGTTTGACATTTTTAGGTTACACGGTTTAGATTTTAGAAGGCTGCGGGCAGACAAACAGACGATGGCACGGATAACGGGGTGAGATTTAAACGCCTATATCAAATTGCATCGAAAACGGAGTAATACCGAAATGTTAGCGAATAGTGAATACTGTTTGTCATGCGAATAGGACGAGCAAGCATACAAAAAGGCAGCGAAACGAAACCAAAAACGTAACACAGGTTTCTATACACTAATGTTTGGGCACAATTTGTTTTTGATGTATCGTGATATGGGTGTGAGTGTTACATTATAAATTGGGTACGGAATACGAAAAAAACAACATTATTTCCGTCTTTTATCTTTTTATTATTAACATTAAAAATTACAAAAGAAATCTTATTCATATTATTTTTTAGTTGTTTTTTCAAAATTAATCACTCAGTTATCGGTTGACTTTAACAACCAAGATTTCAGGATATTTTTTTTAACTTTCATTTCGCTATTTAAATTTATTGGGCGCGGCATCTACAATCATTGAATAGTTCGATAAATCAGATAAATAATTTATTTTGAATGTGGTTATTACCCAAAAAGCTTCATTATTATGTTGATACAATTTTTGCAGACACAACAAAATCAAGTACAAGCTAATAGTCATGACCATGGAGCAAATAATGCGAAGAGGATGAGAATGACAGGTAATTATTTATTGAATTTTGGACAGGTAATGTTTTCGAAACTTTAAGAAACTTTTTTGCCGTGCAATGGAATAGTCAACAGGCTAATATTATAATAATAATTTAAGAAACATGCGTTTTTTCGTTACGCATTGTCGTTGTGTCCTTTATGCTTCTATAGACTGACTGGTACATATTTGTAAATGTTGCTTTGATAATTTTACATCCTCTCACAGCTATAGAAAGAAAAGTGGCCAAATGTTAATCCTATACTTACGCCAAATTTTAGTTATGTCGGATTGTCGTTTCATCGGACATCGGAATGAGGGGAATAAAGAGTGCACCTGTGTATGCGCATGCGCATAATTTTACATCCTCTCACAGCTACAGAAAGAAAAGTGGCCGAATGTTAATCCTATACTTACGCCAAATTTTAGTTATGTCGGATTGTCGTCTCATCGGACATCGGAATGTGGGGAATAAAGAGTGCACCTGTGTATGCGCATGCGCACACACTTGTGCGATTTACAAAAGATTGTAACTATCTGGCGATTAAAAAGAGTGGTCTGAGTTTCTTGCTAGTTCTTCTCAAGGCTTCACGTCAGCGAACTAGCCGTAGGAAAATTTAGCTGACATCATCTTTCTGGCTTATTCATAATTTATGACCTTCATAAGTGTTACTTTGTAACCTAAATGAATTTTGAGTTTGAGTTTAAATTTCG
Source organism: Trisateles emortualis (assembly GCA_947095525.1). Classification (NCBI taxonomy): domain Eukaryota; kingdom Metazoa; phylum Arthropoda; class Insecta; order Lepidoptera; family Erebidae; genus Trisateles; species Trisateles emortualis. Next base: position 7,656,501 of record OX352740.1, on the reverse strand, counting down.
AGGATCTTGTTATTAGTAATTTGTTTAGGTATTTGCAGATTTTGTTTTTAACAATTACAGGTCCGAACCCAGGCAACAATGCTACAGGCGGACAACAACAGGAATTCCATCAACAACAACAGATGATGTTCGGCGGTCAACAACAGGGTGCCAGCTCTCAACAACAAGGCAACTTTCAACAACGATTCTAAATTTTCTTTCAAATTTATTATGCATTTAATATAAAATAATGGATTCTCATCTATGGGCGTTTTATAGTCGTACGTGTTTCGCTGTGCATGCGGGCTAGTCTCACTAAAGACGCTCAATAGACAATTACTTAATTAAATTCAAATATGAAATATTTTAAAACGAATCAATTAATTTAGAACTCTTTATATTAAAAGATGGATTTAATTAGGCTGTGGCAATGAAATTCTTATATAGCATAGGATTAATAAAACAAGCCTTGCATTGTCCCCTATAAAGACACCTGCATTTACTTTAGTAAATGCAGGTGTCTTGGTAAGGGTTTTACTATGACCGAAAAAACATTTTTTACTAGCTGACCCAGCAAACGTTAGTTTTGCTACTAAAAAAAGTAATATCGCGATTAAAAAATAGGGGTTTATCGTAGAGGGGTGAAAATTAAGGGTTGTAAGTATTTTTTAATGCTGAATCTCAAAAACAAAAAACAATGCCTAAAAAGTTTAATAATTTAGGGGTGGACCACCCTTAACATTTAGGGGTATGAAAAATAGATGTTGTCCGATTCTCAGACCCACCCAATATGCACACAAAATTTCACGAAAATCGGTCGAGCCGTTTCAGAGGAGTTCAAAGTTGAACACTATGACACGAGAATTTTATATATTAGATGTATCTTCTTTTCTTAAAATAAAATAAACATAGTAAAGAAGTCGTATACTAAAGTTTGCGACTTGGGATATCGCTGTCTCTTTTCCACAAAACAGATGTGATTTCGTAACAGATGTGACGTCATAATACAGCAATGTATTTCTCGACTTTTTATAATATTTCCGTTTATTTTATCAAATAAATAATAATAGCCAAATAGCCTGTTCTATTGATCTTTTAATATGAAAAAATCTAAATAATTTATTTGTATTTTTGACCTTGACTGAGTGTTACTTAACGTAAAAATATATTTGTTATGTACCAAATAGGGATTATTTAATTTGTTTCTTGTATTAGTAAAGAGCTGGATTCGAATCTTAGAAAATGTAAGAGGAAGTTTGTATAAGACTGACTTTTTAAACTGTTTAAGAACTGACATGTTGCCATACCATGACGTCCTTATAACGATTTATTTTCAATCTTAAATTTACATTTGTAAGATGTGAACCTCATTATTTAATTTTTTATTGTATATTTGAAATTAAAATTAAGATCACTATAAATCGCTATAAGGACGCCTTAGTACGGCCTTGTACTATAGCCATCTCGCTCTTGTTTAAAAGAAAGAGATAGGTATAGAGTTATTCAGTATCAATAAATAGTTCCTACAACAGTTGTTTGTAATTCGTGTTATGTTCTCGTGTATTTTATAATGGTGCTAACATTAAACTATAACGCGCCTTTTTCGTGTCATTAAAGTTATTAAGGCCTATTTATGCAGGTTTTGCAATGCTATTTTCCTGCTGTCTTTGTCATACTTGTCGAGAAGAACAGAGACAGCATGAGATTTGCCTTGTGAGAGTTCATTGTTTAAGTGGCGTTTTAGAGCTCCTTACTGTACCTTCTATCGGCCAATATTTTGTAATTCAGGTTCATAATCAGTTGTCTTTCAAGTCGTATCTTTCTATTAGTACTACGGTCAGAATGGACACTGCGCCCGCCAATTTAAGATATTGTGCTCGCACCTCTGCTTACAGCCATAGACTGACGACGCAGAAAGGAGAAGTTCTGTATTTTGTTTGATGAAGTTGTGTTGAAATTGAAAGTGGTAATGTATTGTGCTCTGTACATGAATGTTTAGAAACTGGGATTTTATTAAATTAGAGGCCAAAACAGTCACTACATTCGCGCGATTGAACCCTTGACGACACAGTTATAAGACATTCTGTAATTACAAACAGCCTTAACTGCGTTCATGCTTGTGTATGCGTTCGCATACTGTTATAAATTGCTTATATAGTATTTTAAACGCGCTCAAGAAAGAGCGCCGGCAAAATGGGCAGACGTCATTAAGAAGGCGTACGAAGCGTACGAAACAACATTAGAAATCCAAATAGACTTGATACCTAGGACTAGTCGGTTTCAAAAAAATTGTTATTCAATGTGCGTTAAAATATATAATAAAATACCTGATCGCTTTAAAGAATTACCGCTCAGTAAATTTATACCAAGTGTAAAAACATGGCTCATTCAACATGCTTTTTATTCAATTAAAGAATTTTTGAACTTCACTGAATAACAGAAAAATAATCAATGCACAACTGACACTTACCTATTTAAATTTGCATGCTATCTTTAATGGCTAAATGGGCTTGCACCTAATATTGTATTGTAACTATGTTATGTTATGCTATTATGTACCTACCCCACTTACAGAAAATAAATAATTTGAATTTAAGGAAGCATGTACCGCGGTCCACACTTCGGATGGCCACATAGCTTGGAGACGCGTCGTGTGTGATCGCGATCCTCAGTATTATGTTCTTATATGGTGAACGCTGTCCAAGATGTAATACGAATCAAAAAACCGACTCAATTATCGGCCGATTAAAGTGTGTAGTTTGCGTTTGGTCTTATTTTATCATAAACATTTTTTATTTTTAAATGAAGTGTTATTATGTTCATTTAATAGATTTTGTGTAATGAACTTATAATTGGTTAACGTTTAAGTATTATTTTTGTAAATGATTTTAGGGTTATAAATTATAATGGGTTAAATGTGACTAAATATAGTGGGTGGAAGGAAACGCTCTCGAAACCGAAAACTGGTGATTCCTGATTTAATGACTTTGCTCAATGAAGTTGGTAGTAGTGCTCGACGTCGCTTTCAGGGCGTTGAAATCTTAGCTACGGTAGGCGGCCTTTACTGTATACCTATTTGGCTGTGGTCTTCTGTGAGGTGGAGTTCCTTCATTAAGCAGACTGCTCACTCGTATAAAGTTTAAATCTTTAAATATTTAGCGTTGTAATGTGTCTCATTCTAAGTTATCGCTTTATTTTTCTGTGGCAAGTGCATCACATGGATTGCAAAAACTGATTTTTAAAACTTGTTTTTATAATCAGCAGCCTAGTGGAGACTGATTCCCGCCCTTTTTTATCTACCAGCAATATTTAGAGTTGCACCAACACCTGATCTGACTTATTCAATGTTGTATGTTTTACCAATTTTTAATTTAGATAGCGTTTTCCTTCCAGCCAGTATTATATGTACATGTACTTGACATTTAGAGCGACTAACTCTTTTTCACCAGGGCTTATAATTCAGGTGGAGTTTACACCTCTATTTGTCTTTGTTCCGACTGTAAATTTTACACTGGTTTACCTAATGCATTTGAGCAAAGCGATGTAATGCATGCCTGATGTTAAAGCAGTTACCGTAGCCTATGGACGCTTGCAACACCAGGATGTTACTAGCGCGTTGCCGACCTTGTAAAACCTATTTCTTTTTTTGAATAATCTCATGCTATAGTCTCTCGCGAATACCTCGACAACCTAATGGGAGTGGAGTGGGAGAAAATTCCTCTGAAACAGTACAGTCCAGGACGACTGTAACAATGTAATAATTCTCTTACAACTCCGGCAATAAGTACATTTTTTATTATTTTGACACGTCCTATGTCTATATTGTATGTAATAACTGTTTTGTAAATATTATTATACATAAGCATACATTGTAAAAAAATAAATTTATAAAATATATCTACAAGGATTATTATTTAAAACAAGTTCTTACTTAAATGTTTTATTAAAAACAAAATATAATATATTTACATGAGTGGACGGATACATAATTTTTATAAATTAGATTCCATATTTGAAATTGGTTCCTCTCACAGATATAAAACAGTTTAAAATCACTTAATATCTAAAATCATCAGTCGAGCGTAGGCGTTAAGGTCGTTATTTCTAAAAAGTTCGTCTAAAATAAACGTTCCTCGTTTGGAGTGCGTAAAGATTTAATATTATTTTAAATTAAATGAAACTTATAATATTATTTTCCAAACAACCCAGTCCCGTTTTATCTTATATTATACTCATTAGTTAAATTAAAATAACACGCATATTCCAATTTAAAGATCTAAGACTCAATTTATAAAACATATAATTTTAAATAAAAAAATATTTACTACACCTCTTACAAATTTTTGCAAATTATTACCTTATGACATGTTTCAAAAGACAAAAATGCAATTATTTTAACCGACTTTAGAAAATGTGGATAGATGTTCTTAATTTGGTCGATTTTTAATAAAATAGTTTTTTAAAGAAACTTTCGTTCTTCCTTTGCTTTTTTCGCTGAGAACAAGATAGATGGCACGAAAGTTGTTTTGTAAAACACGCTTTGGTTGCAAACCGAACTTTTACTTTTGAACATAGTATAAAAGTCTTTTAACCACTTGGCAGCCTTATATCTCAGTGACCAGCACCATTCCTGGCATTAATTTTATAAAGTTAGATATAAAGACAATGCTGTAGCTATTTTGTCTAATTTTAGACAAAAGAGTTCACAAGTCAAGAGGACTTTACCGCGAGTGCGCTACATAGAAAACGTAATTTGATCTTTGTAGAAAATATAATATACAATTTATAATATCAATTATATGTAGATAGATAGTAAAAGAAGCTTATTTCTAAACTTATGGTTAATTAGCTAATAATTAGCTTCCCGTAAAATGTTTTCTTTTAATTACCTAAAAGGTTTAATTCTAAGCTCTGGTAAATTTTTGGTTAAATGTCTTAAAAATGAGCTTAACCAAAAATTAAGCAAAACAAGTAAAATATGTTTTTTAGCATAATAATGATTTCTTTAAATTTAACTTCTTAACATATTGAATGAGTACCTACTTACTATTACAAAATATTACGAACCAAACATTCCAATATTAGGTAATGCTGTCTTGCACAGAGCGTAGTTACACGCCTCGCGAGCGATAGAGAAAGCAAATTATCTTATATATAATAGCTTCTGTGGTCTACCAATAAAGTCCTCTTACTATAAAATACCCTAAGTGTACCCATAGCTTAAATAACTCATTTATGACGTAAAGTTTCCACTTCAACGATGGTCTGGTCTCCATTGTCAACGACGTATTGTGCTTTGTTCAGTTCTTTCCGTGTCAGCTTGGTGTCAGAGTCGATGGTTTGTATACGTGTCTTCAGTCTGCCGCATCGTCCATCCAAGAGCTTTTCATATGCTGGAATGTTAAATAATGTGTTAATTTGGAAGTCTTAACAACTATTACTATATATTAAGATAAAGGGAAACCATGTGGGAGAGGGAGTGAAGAATTTTCCGCACTAGAGAACAAGCCTTGTGTCGCAGGGGACTTTACAAACATACAATTTACAGACACAAATTTCACCCAGACTCATACAAAGTTTTGGTCCGTGTGGGAATCGAAATCGACTTCGACGCAGTCAGGGTTACCTACTAGCAACTAGTCCAAAAGGGCAGGTACACCAGTTAAGTGTAACTGCTTACTATCAGGCGGGCTGTGTTTGTTTTTTTCCTTGGTAGTCAATTAAAAAATATATAGACATACCTATCACTACATGTCATGGTTCTGAAGGTGGAGTTTTAGAAAGAATTTTAAGTATCTATACTGCGGTTCGTCACCATGTTGTCACCACTCACGATGGCATACCAAGAATATGGGACTTGTACTACGATAGTTCTGCATATTAGGTATGCGTAAAGCAGAGTTATTAACACTTTGTGGACCGCCTTTAGACGTTATTGTGACAATAAAAGTTCTATTGTGTCTACATTACTGTCCGCAAAAGGGTTAATGTCGTGATTTTGGGCCTATAAGAGGAGAGAGAGCTGATCCTTTCTGGATCCGACCGGTATTATTAATGTTACGCTTGACCTGCATTTCCTTCAGACAGAACAGAATTTCTGATCAGCCTGTTCTTATACCAAAAACTTCGATTTTCAAATTTTCGCGTGCAAAGACGTCTTCAGAATTTTCTTGAAGGTCTCTATTTGTTAATGATGCCTAAATACCTACTGTGCTATTGCTATCAGCAACGTCATAACTAGATACATAACTTAGATAGGTATCTACAGTTGTTTCTAGACGCCTAAAAGCACAATATGTAGATAAGAATGTAGAAACTCGTCACTGTTAAAAAACATAGTGCATAGTTTTTACTTACGTAGTGTGAACTGAATTATACGCACTGTTTACTCTGTTAAAGATTGATTGCTCATTCGTTACGAACTTGGATATTATAGCACAACTATAATTCCTAATAGCTGTGTCCGACCACAGAGAAACCGATTACGTAGGTACCTAAAGTCTATTTCACATAGCATGGGTACTGTGACGTTTGAAATTTGAAGATAAATATCAATGAAAATGAAAGACAATTAAATTAAAACCTATCGATTAAATATTCTGGGCTCATGATCATTCAATAATTCTATTGGTTCAAGATTGATTCAATCGTTTTCTTTCATCGTCATCGTAAAATGTTAAACGTCACAGTACTGTGACGTTTAATGGGTACCCATGTTATGTGAAATAGACTATACTAATGAATATGGCTGTAGGTACTCTGTATAATATAGTGGGTAGCGAAAACAGGTTTGAAGTTTTGATTAATTTTGGTTTAATTTGAAGGCTAAAAACCAACCATCGCGCTCGTGTATTTGTTGCATCTTTCATCGATGCAAAAAGTATAAGTACGAGTAGTACCTACCTAAATCCAGTAGGTACGGTATTGCAATATCCTTTGTAAATTCTTTTGTAGGATAACCTTTGTGAGATTCTCATGTTAACCTTTATTAATTTACCAGTAGACAGGTATAGTCAGTATAGGTACTGAATAATATGTAGCAACAATAGAAAAATCACTTACGTTCTTTCTTATAGGAATTGAAGCAAGCCATGTGACAGATTGATGGGAATCCCTTCAACTTGTTCGGGTTAATCCATGAAGATGACAATGGAATTGCACAAATTGGGTTTCTTCTTGCTTTGCAGCCGGATAAGCACGCTTCATAAGTGTTTGGCTTAGGTTTAGGTGTTTTTCGAGTTCTTGTAGTAGTTGGTCTTCTTGTAGTCGTAGTAGGAGCAAGAACTATAGGTATAGGTGGGTTTATATTAACATGAGTGATTGAGCCTCTTCCCACTACACGAACTCTTATAGGTAGCGGATATCGTGTATAATTATTCTCATTTGGTCGTATAAATTGTGTCGCTAATCCACCAGTTGGTTTTGCAGTTGTCAATTCCCCTGTTGTTGGTCGCCCAGTTTCTAGTTGCCCAGTGGTTGGTCGCCCAGTTGCTGGTCGCCCAGTTGTTGGATCTCGAGATGTTCGTGTTGGTCTTTCAGGTGTCGAAACCGGTTCACTTGACGTTATTCGACTTGTTTGGGGAGATGCTGTAGAAGTAGGTTGGATGAGTACAGTCGTACCCGGCGAAGAGGAACTTTGTTGGGGCACAGCTGCTCCGAATAGGCCTCCTTGAAGAGAGCCTGGCATTGATATTCCTTGAGGGTTTTGTGGAGCTTGTTGATACAGTACAATGTAGTTAGGCAACGGTCCTTGTGTTGATAATGTCGATTGTTGAATTGTGGTCGGAAATTCAGTTTCATCTTTTAATGGAACTACAAATCGGCCAGTTGATGAAGACGGCGTATCCTGCAGCAGTGTTGTTTGTTGTTCCAAATTATTAGGTGGGATTGATGGTGATGTCTGACGCAGAGTCGTTTGTTGTTCTAAATTATATGGTGGTATTGATGGCGATGTTTGTCGTAAATCCGGCTGTGTTTCAAATAGTGATTCTGAAGGTGGTTGGGTTTGTTCCGTATACTGAGTAATTTCTACCTGAGGTATTTGTAACGGAAATCTGGATGAAAAATCTGTTTGAAACTGCGGTGGTACTGTTGATATCGTATTAGGTGAAGGTGTTGTTGAATATAACGGTATTATAGACGTCTTTGTAAAGTCTCCAGATATTGAACTAGGTGGTGGCAAAGTGGATGATAGTACTTTGTCCGGCATGGGAGTTAATTTCGGCAAAACAACAATAGGGTTTGTCGATGAAAACGGTGATTCAGTTGAAAATATTTCCGATATCGATTTGGGTTGGAAGCCATCATTTATCACGTTTGCCGAATACCATTCCGGTAAGTTGTCACTGTTTTTGTTGTCAGATATTTCAGCTCGGCATAGTTGTAACACTGGAAGTAAAAAAAAAAGATAATTTAGATACGTAACAAGCAAGAAAGTATGGTTATTGATACAAGTAGGTATCGTTATCAAGTGCCTTGATTCTCAATGATCGCAACGTTAGGCCAATGCAGAGGTGGGCACTACTAGGGTTATTATTCTCACGTAGGTAAACAGGCTAACTTTTTTTTCTATTTACTTTGATTACGTGGGCTAACGTGGGTACCTAATTACAAAAAAATATTTATATTTAAGTAAGCTAAGTTAGTAAAGTAAAAGTAAAGTAAGTTAAGGGTTTATAGGGGATAGATCAGATAATATGGTTATGGAACAAATTTTGAGGCATTTGGGTTTTCTCACGATGTTTCCTTTGACTGTTATGAGTTGACACATGGCAACGTAGATATATCAAAAACTAATAAATTTAGGCAGGAAATTTCAATAGAGCAAGGTCAGTTATGGTTTAAAACGTAATTTCGATAAAAAAAGCATTTTTGAAAAATGTCGCTTACGATAAGTCGGCGGTAATGGCTCGATATATTGTATACAGGGCCGCTATATAAAGAGTAGTTTTTGAAGAAAACTATTGTAGGTATTTCTGTGGAATTTGGCAACAGTCTACAATTACAATAAACCTACAAGTGAAAATATATATCACACAAATTCATAGAATGGTTTTCCTAAAAAACTAATCTTTATATAGCTTATATAGGATATCGTTGCCATGTGTACATATAGGTAATCAATCAAGCGGGGGAGGTCCAATGGAAAAGAGAGTAACAGAGGTATGAGTGGGATCCCGAACGATAGTATTAATCAATCTGATTGTTTTATTTATAAACTTAGTTTTATTTATAAGACAACTCCCGCACTAGCAACAAGCTTTGTGTCGCAGGGGACTTTACAAACATACAATAATTCCCTGACACAAATTACCCCTAGATTCAGAACAAACATTTATGAATCACACGAAGTTTTGTCCCATGTGGGGGAATTGAACCTTTTTTAACGTTATGCTTGTCTTGTAAAGTACCTACGTTTCTTTCTTAGAAATAATTGACTATTTTGTAGAAAATCCTACAAAACTCTGATTGTGTACATAAATATGACTGACTGCTCAGCTGATTTAGTCTCGATTTAATTTTTGTAGTTGAACATGGCATAAATGTTATCTTAACAAGACTCAATAATTTTTAATTGACATAAAAACAATATAAAACCGTCATGGCCTTAAGTTATTTATTAACATAGATGCAGCTGCAACGAAGTGAAATTATCCGTTTCAGATGTTTCGATTTTGACTTCCTTGGCCAAGCAACACAAACACAAGTTAAAGTTGATTTACGCATTTTCTGCATCACATCCCGTCGTTTGGAACCAGTTTTCAAGGTCCGCTTTTTGTAACTTCCAGACTCCAGAGAGGTCAAATACCTCTTGGGGACGGAACCCTTGCCGTTTCATTGAGTAAATCGCATGCTCTATATATATTATACAATGATTGTGTTGTGTGCGCGTTAGGTGAGGCGGACTTTCACCGGTGCGCGGTGTTTAGTGAGCCGTGGGTTTATAGCTATGCCAAAATATTAGATTTATGTAATGAAATGTATCTATGTAACAGCTTTTATATAGGCTTTTTTTTATAAACTTATTACACAAAATATGTGTACAATTTATACAGGAGATATAATAGGTAGGTAGGTATACATAGGCAGCCATCTTCTAAATACCTTTCTAGGTACCTTTATACCTATTTACTATCCTTCTGTCCTGGCTTGATTCTAAATCTAATGAAATGGTGTGTGTCAGTCCCTGGATGATTTAGATTCACAATTTTTGGACTGTGGGGCTATAGAACAAAATCTGTTAGGTTCATTAGTCTAACAATATAAAATAAATAAGAAAGTTAAGATGATTCCGTCAAGTATTTGCCATAGAACTTATACTTGCCTTAATGTCACAATTTGTGGACGTTCTGATTTTGAGAAGGAGCGCATTCTAAAGAAGAATAGATGGAATGTTAAACTACGTCGTACTAGAACTCACGCCTCTTGTGTCCACTTGGCTACCACCGCAATAAGCATAAATATTATCTAATATTAATAACAGCATCTAGGTACGTATTGACAGAACTATAACAATGTGCAACTCATGCTACTAAAATGTAAATTATCTGCATTGTAAATCTCCGTTAGGTAGCTATGATATGAGGTAGTTACATTTTAGACTTATAGCTATTGTATTAAGGTATATTATGGATAATTTTACTTCGATCTCTTAAGCGTTGCAGCTGCGTCCAAATGAATAACTTAAATTACGTCTTTATACTATTTTTATATCAATTAAAGATTATTGAGTGTTATTGAGATAACATTAGTTAATGCCGTATTTAATTACAAAAATTATATCTTTGTTTTTGTTTTGTTTTTTAAAAGATAACTCCCGCACTAGAGAACAAGCTCTATGTCTGGGAAGGCACAGCAACTTCATATTTGAAACAATTAGAGCAATCACAGCGTTTTTTTAAAGACAACTTCCGCACTAGAGAACAAGCTCTGTGTCGCGGGAGACTTTACAAACATACAATTAACGGACACAAATTGCACCTAGACTCGGAACAACTCTTTGCGGGTCACAGAAAGTTTTGTCCTGTGTGGGAATCGAACCTAAAACCTTATGCACAGCAGGCGTATACTGCGGCCACTGGACCACCAAGGCAGTCTAAAATTGAGAATAAATCTGATTCTTTCTTCACACGAACCTCCTTTGTTGATGAATCAGTCAATCTGTCAGTCGGGACAAGCAATTATATATGTATAGATATTTATTATCAAAATAATAAATAAGTGCTGCCTGTCTCTGTTTCATTTTGCCACTGTATGGCCCTCACCTACAAAAAAGGTTGTCGAGCGCTGCTTCAAAGTGAAATGAGCTTATGAGGAATTACAATCACACTCAACTGGTAATAAGAATCGGAAGGAGGTGTAACGTAATCAATTGCCACCTACGTGACCATTGTTCGCATCGAAAAATAAATCTTAATTTAAGATTCGTAAATATCAACTTTGTTCACAGTATGTTCGAGTAGATTCTGTAATCAGAAGTTACTACCGGTAACTATAGGTCTACCACAAGGCAGCGTTTTAGGCCCAACTCTATTCCTTATCTACTTAAACAGATTACTTGTGCGCTAATAAGGGGATGAGAAGATAATAAGATGTTGTTTATTATGTTCTCCTCCCCTTATTAGCGAACAAGTAATTTGTTACACTGATGATAAAGCGCATATTCTCCCAAACAGGAATGACACAGGTATAAAAATAGTTCAACTCAAATTTTGGTATCTCTCAATATTTCCAAACCAAAAATTGTATGCCAAAACTGTTCCCATGAAAAAGAAAATAATGTTTGCTGCTGCTTACATCTTTAAAGGTGATTCTTGTAAAGATCCCCACGATATAGGCTACAAGAATCTTCTGCTCTGAATTCAAATAAAGATCAAATATAAATCTCTTTAAGAACTACAGATTATATATTATTATTGTAAGTACTAAGGGCATAAAATTCCTATAACGGCTGTAGACTTGTAGCACAAAATGGAATAATTTTAGATAATTCCGTAGACATTGGTAGGCTACGATGTAGACAAAATGCATACCTTTCAAAATTTTACACAGACCCGCAGGCGTATTCCGTAAGAGCAAAAACCGAGCCACCGCGAAAACCGAGCAAAATCTGGCTGTCAGATTGAAAATCGGTATTCCGTAAGAGCAAAAACAAAGCCTTTTGACGTTTAGTCAATAGATTGTGCCGTCACCGAGCAATCACAACTGTCAGTTTGCGATCACAACTGTCAGTTTGCCATCGCTGTTTCTTAGAGAATCAGCCGGCGGTTCTCCATTACAGTAATAAAAAACATAGGTTAACACTTTTAGTGCCAAGAACCCGGCTCCCGGGTTCTTGGATACGCTATAGATACGCCGAGAAGCCGGCTACCGATTCCATCTATAGATAGTAATTAATTACCTGCCCTCGTGCCTAGCACTCGGCTACCAATAATAGTAATAGTCGATACCTTTCTCGGCACTGAAAGTTTAAGCAGCTAAGTTTTTTTTTATATTACACTTATTAGATGATGGCAAACAAGCATACGGCTAATAGTCGCGTAATAGTAATAAGTTACCGCAGCCTATGGATGTTTGCAATAACAGAGTATCACTTACGTGTTGCCTAGCCAAAAAAAATAACACCAGGGTTTTGCGATGGAGTATCCCTGGGATAGGAAAAAGTTTCGTTGAAAAAGCATCTCTATAAGCGCTAATAATCGGTAGAATATGTTAAAGTGTAAACCGTAAAATATCAGGTAGGTTACATGACCCAAAAAATTATACAGATCACGTAATTTTCCACATAATTGCAATTACAACATTTCTTGCCAATAAAAATGTAAATAACATTTTTACGATCGTTTTTAAATGCGTGAACGGTAACGCTGTCAATTTTTTAGATAGTACTATCGGCCAAGTTTGCGTTCGACCCCTTTAAAATGTTTATTTATTTATTAAACATTATATGGTATACATACGTGAGATTTAACATTCTGAACGAATAAACAAGTGACACAGTAAAACCATAAAATATTTTAGTTCAGCAGTTTAAATCGTTAGATTGAAGGTGCTTCCTTATCTGGAAGCATTCGCTTGTAATGAAACATTTCAGATTCGATTTTGAGCTTTTAGTTGATTCCACAATGTCAGACGAAGCGGTCGTTTGTCACATTTCTATTATAAGTTGTATTAAAATATTACACATTGTATCATCAAGTTGAGCACTAATTAAAAGTATACCGATAATATGAGGTAGATTCCCCACTGGGGGAATGGACCTCACCTGTAATTCTAAATCAAAACATCTGCTAATGGTTATAAAAACCGATCGCAAGATAAAAAAAAAAGTTGAGCACTGTAATGCTCCGTTCTCTGCCCTCACCTATATAATACTCGAATCTGTACTATTACATTACAAGCGCATGCTCCAGGTGAGAGAGCACCTTAAAATGTTAAGAGTATTCGAATGCCAACTTGGCCGATAGTACATGACATGTATTGTAGGTGTCGTATGTAGCCAACTGGATATGTACTTACTACATTATTTATTACGTATGTAGTTGCGTTATTTTTAAAGTAGCTAGGTACCTACCTAGTGTGGTGTTGGTTAACGTAATTAGGATTAGGTTGCCTGTTTATATTAACTTGTTTGCAATACTGTTTTTTAAATATTTATTAGACAGTTTTGATTGATTACTCGTGGAAACAATTAATGTTTTTTGTACTGCTTTGGCGGGAAACAAGCATACATATGTCCTGTATTAAAGACTATCAGACGCGCGTTGCCGCCTTTAAATATACAAGCATTTCAATGCTTGTATTACCAGTGTGAGTTATGGCCATTCTTAAATTAAAAAGAAAAGAAAATTATAAAATTTTGACAGCTATTCGAAAATTGAAGAAGACTAACGCCGCAAGTGGCTGAATTAAGAAACAATATCGTTTAGAAATTATGTCCACATTTTAATGCTCATGCACTGGAGACGGGTCGTACCTTGACGTGTTTATAGCGATTCGTTTTCGATCTTTATTTGAAATTTGTATTATGCCAACTTTATTATTTAACACTTTAAAGGACAGTGAACGTCTATAGACGTCATGACAATAAAACATCTATTGTGTCTACGTTACTGTCCGCGAAAGTGTTAACTAGTATAGGTAATAGAGTAGCCAACATCCATCATCCATCCAAACTTTTGCACTTATAATATAAGTATGATTATGTAAATTTGTAGACGTTGTTTATTCAGATCCGATCTGGGGATCGAATTCAATCTACTGCAACAAATACAACTTATGCCACGGGCTAATGCCATGCCACGATAAGTTTGTTACACCACTTATAGGTCAGAGAGGGCACTATAAAGCGAATAAGCGCACCTGGGGAAGAATCTCCACCTCAGAAGACCACACCCGTTGTGTTTCTGTGTTCTCGTAAATTTCTAGCGCTCACCACAGCCAAATGACACACAGCGGTATAGTTGTGTTCCTGTGTACACGTAGATTTCCAGCGCTCATTTTGGTATGCGATTTTAACAAAACGTTTTCCTATTTCAAGGATAGCAACACCCAAGATTGAGTATTGCAAGCATCCATAGGCAGGCCGTATGCTTGTTTGCCACCGAAGTAGTATCAAAGTTATATTACGATTTCGATTCGTCATAATAACGACAGACGAACAGACCAATCATGCGTAGAGATAGAGAGTGATCGACTATAATTAAATTTATGTATACGATTGTAATGTCTTCTACGAATTTCACTTAATTCATACATATAAAGTTGAAGAGTTTGTTTGTTTGAAAACGCTATTCTCTGAAACTTCCAGTCGGAGTTGAAACAAATTCTAGATCTGTAAAATCTTGCTAAAAACCTTGAGGAGCATGGCCGTATCAATAAACATGGCGGGTGAAACTGCTGGGTACACCTAAGAGTGGTTGGGCACCATATAAGTACAGCACCATACTAGCGAGCAAACCGACTGAGGAAGGACCTTACAGAAGACCATAGCCAAATAAAAACACAACGGTGTAGTTGTGTTCCTTAATTTTACGAAACATTTTCCTATCCCAGGAAGTCAAATAATTTCGAAAAAATGCGCAAGTGATACGTTTAGTGTTGCAAGCGTCCATAGGCTACGGTCACAGCTACGGTCGTATGCTTGCCACCTAAGAAGTATAAAAAATAATTACCGTGTTTATTTTGATATTAAGATGCTCATCTCGTCTCGCAGAATTGTAAGTAGGTACATCTCTAATGTCCCTTGCGACATAGGGCTTTCAAAAATATTAAGGCGGCTTAACTTAACTATCTTTGGGGCTTATGTGTAGTGTCTCGAAGAAACTTGTAAATTGAACAAACCCATTGCGAAACCTTGCATAAATACGGCAAATGCATTGAAATTTGTATTTAAGTGGGTTTGATAGCTGCAGGATACGGTACTTATTATGTATTGCATATCCCGCTGATTGTATCTACCTAACGACTTTGCTATATGTTTTTTTTATACTACTTGGGTGGCAAACAAGCATACGGCCCACCTGATGTTAAGCAGCTACCGTAGCCTATGGACGCTTGCAATACCAGAGATATCACTTTCATGTTGCCAACCCATTGTTTTACAACAGGACTTTAAGATGAGAGTATCCCTGACAGTCTCGGTGGTCCAGTGGCCGCAGTATGCGCCTGCTGTGCACGAGGTTGTGGGTTCGATTTCCATACAGGACAAAACTTTGTGTGACCCACGAAGAATTGTCTTGAGTCTGGGTGTAATTTGTGTCCGTTAATTGTATGTTTGTAAAGTCCTCCGCGACACAGAGCTTGTTCTCTAGTGCGGGAGTTGTCTTTTAAAGAAAACAAAAAAAGATAAAAAAAAAAAAAAAGATAGGAATACGTTTCTTTCAAAACGCATCCCTATATATGCGCTCGAGACCTATACCACACACAGGAACATAACTACACCGCTGTGTGTAGTTATTCGGCTGTGGTCTTCTGTAAGGTGCAGGTCCTTCCCCAGTCGGGCTTGCTTGCTTATATGGTGCCCTACCTCTCTATGTATCTACCTATGTGAAGAATACTAGCAGATTCCCGCGGCTTCAACCGCAAGGATGTCTTTTATTGTGGTACTGTCTTTTCCTACGATACCATCTATCTCTGCCAAATTTCATTAAGATCATAAGGTAAAGTTTCGTGAAATCCTAATCATTTGCTGGCCGGTATTGCAAGCGTACATAGGCTACGGTAACGGGCCGTATGCTTGTTTGCTACATTGTTTGCTACCCAAGAAGTAAGTATATATATATTTCTAACTAATAGGTATATAAACTCTTAAAAGTTATACATTAGATAGGTATTTAATTTAACACTTTGAAGGACAGTGAACGCCTATATACGTTATGACATTAAAACATCTATTGTGTTTGTACTGTCCGCGAAAGTGTTAAACTCATTTATTTTCTTTCCCATTACTTCAATGTTATGATTTTCAACGCTTTTCAATAGAAAAATTATAAAACAATGTACCTAGGTAATAATTGTGGGAAAATATGTGAATGGATGTCCGATGGGGTTTTAGATAAATACACCCATTTGTTTTTATTGTAATAAGTCTTTTCACACGGACAGATTGTTCTATAAAAAAATTGTGACACAATATCTAATATATAAAATTCTCGTGTCATAGTGTTCAACTTTGAACTCCTCTGAAACGGCTCGACCGATTTTCGTGAAATTTTGTGTGCATATTGGGTAGGTCTGAGAATCGGACAACATCTATTTTTCATCCCCCTAAATGTTAAGGGTGGTCCACCCCTAAATTTTTTAGGCATTGTTTTTTGTTTTTATTTTTTTGTGATTCTGCATTAAAAAATACATACAACCCTTAATTTTCACCTCTTTACGATCAACCCCTATTTTTTAATAGCGATATTACTATTTTAGTAGCAATACAACGTTTGCTGGGTCAGCTAGGTATCTATGAATAGGTACCTATTTACTTCTATAAGCACTCGGGCCTTCTAGACAAGTGTCATAAACGGTAGTCGAATCGAATAGAATAGAAAGCAGATGTATGGAAAAATATTCGATCCGACTTCCGTTTATGCCACTTGTCTACAAGGCCCGATTGCTTATAGAAGTAAATTAGTATATATTTAATTCATCTATAATAATATTATAAATCTGAAGAGTTTGTTTGGTTGAACGCGCTAATCTCAGAAAGATCTGTTATGATCAATAGGAGCGGAGCACGAGCAGTAGTGAGATATGTTGCAAAATCGGGGAAATCTATACTTATTTATTTTTATTAATATTATAAAGCTGAAGAGTTTGTTTGTTTGGTTGAACGCGCTAATCTCAGAAAGTACTAGGTTGATTTGAAAAAATCTTTTTTTGTTGAATAGTGCATTTCTCCAGTAAGGCTATAGGCTATATAACATCACGCTATGACAATAGAAGCGAAGCAGTAGTTAGATATGTTGCAAAATCGGGGAAAATATTCCAAATTACTACGCGGACGAAGTCGCGGGCGACCCCTAGTAGATAATATGTGTCACAACATTTTTATTATCAGGTGTGCACGATAAAACGACGTCATTCAGTCCACCTAACGTGACTTAACATTCGTGAGCAATGTTCGTGTTCAAAAAATGCGTAATAACACGAAATATTGTGCACGTCACTATGATTATACCGTTAAACCATTCAAGTAAGACTCGGAATCACACGATAACGCCTCGTATTTACCTACCTATGTAGGTTTATAGAAACACATTCTTATTTACCTAAGTATCTATGACCATACCTACTTATTAAAAACTAGACAGGTTCGTAGCTAAACAATACCACGCGGATCAATGGCTTATTCCCGTGCGCTCCAAATCTATTGTTCTCTAAAATTCATGTTTTCATACATTGATTACCAGGAGCTCCAAGGATTTTTGTATTAAAATAATAAATAAAGCCACATGTACCACTTTCATTCCCTAGAGCTCCAAAACATTGTCTAGGTACTTTGAGATTTTATTCCCAGCAGCTCCAAGAAAAAAGTCAATTGGATCAATACATCAACGTGGTTAGGCAAGATAGATAGAAAACTCTTTATTGAACACCAATTACATTTATTATACAGATATTATTTCACACATTTATGTAGTGGCGGCCTTATCGCTAAAAGCAATTTCTGCCAAGCAACCTTTGGATGGACAGAAGAGAAAATTAAATATAATAAATCAAAAGTAGTGGGAGGTCAGTCAGATGGGCGACCCTATTCTAATAACACTTTCTAAATAGGTCTCTTGTTTATCAGTTACATTTAAGGGAAACTGTTTCTTTATGCCAAGGTTATCTATAATACATAACTGGTATTACAATATATAGGTATTTATATGGTTGACAACGCATGAGTGCTTGGAGAGTGCTCCTGGTTTTTGCAAGCATCCATGTCCGGCCGTATTCTTTTTTTATCACCGTGATAGTTTAAAATAATACAGTGAAGCTTCTGTGACGTGGAGGCGTCCAAGACTGACGCCGCCAAGGGCTCTTTTTTCGATCTGCGATCTCTGGATGGGCTCTTAATAAACCTTGTTCCGAAGTAACCTACGCCTGAGTCTAGATTAGTATAATTTTGTTATTGTGATTTTTAATCAATGGGTGTTTCTTTTTTTGTTATCTACCTTGACCGACAATGAGGGCGATCTAGTCTATGTGGTCTCTAACTGGGTTAAATTAATCAACCGGGTTACACCCCTCCGTTCCTCGGAAAGTACATAAAGTCGTCATATTAGTTCTGCGCCATATCTCTCACAACAGCACACACAAATAGGACTATAAAAGTGAAGAAATAGAGAGTGCAATTCGAAGTAGCGTCAGTATCAGATTCACACGTGTAGAATAATATTGAAAGCTTTTTATTACCAGTGTTTTCTAACACACGTACGAACAACGGTATTGAACGTACGTTATAAACATAACAATACCGCTAAACTGTTATTCAATCAATACAGGACAAAGTATAACATTGTCATGACAATGACTATCACTCTGAGAAAAATCAGGTCTGTTGATGCGAAGTTTAGTTTTGGTTTATTCATAAACTTTCTTAATGAATGTTAAAGCTAAGATTTTTGGCGCTAGATAGTAAGATTTTTTTAAAGGATCGGCAACACGCGAGTGATACCCCTGGTGTTGCAAGCGTTCATGGCTACGGTAACTACTTACAATCAGGCGGGACGTATGCTTGTTTGCCTTTTTAGTAGAACGCGTATAAAGCGATTACCGTACCTATCTTATGGATGCTTGTAATTCCAAAAGCATTATTAAAAAACGGCGAGTGCTGTTCCCACTGCGTGTAGGGCCGCGGACAAGAAGCCAGTTGTCCCCTAACCCGAAATCTGTCCGTACCACGTAAAGCACAATAAGCCATCGGAGCTGCGCTGATCTTTCTTCGGTCGTATCGAATTACCGTTCAATCAGACTATAATCATAAAGTTATAGAGAGTGCACCTGTGTTTGACACATATTTGTACTGAATTATACGTCCTGCGCAGTTGGCTAATCTCCGTGGAGATTATGACGAGTCCAAATCGGTTTAGCGGACTATTATTACTATAGTTGTTATACAAATTGTGTGTGTGTGTTGTGTTAGTTGTATATACAAATTGTGTTTAAGCTAAAAGGTAGAAACAGGCATTAAATTCCTTAGCTCACACGTGCTGCCATATGTGAACTAAGGTGGTTACGTAACTTAAGTAACGACAGATGGACAGCTTGTACGTCTGCCACCAGCAGGAATTAAACAAATAATAATATCTCTTACTCTTTCGATTGATGGTAAATCATTGAGGGAGAAAACTCTAGTTTGACTGCCTTGGTGGTCCAGTGGGTGTAGTATGCGCCTGCTGTGCACGAGGTTGTGGGTTCGATTCCCGCACAGGGACAAAACTTTGTGTGACCCACAAAGAGTTGTTCTGAGTCTGGGTGTAATTTGTGTCCGTTAATGGTATGTTTGTAAAGTCAACAGCAACACAGAGCTTGTTCTCTAGTGCGGGAGTTGTCTTTTTTAAATAAAGAAATAAAAATAAAAATAAAGTTACAGTTTACCTTATTGTTAACTGTTATTGTCCTAACACGTTTTTCCACAATCCACGTAGGTAATAACAGATTTCCTTCGAACAATCTTAAAAGAAACCAGCCTTTCAGTCTAGTCAACTCTAATAGCACTTTAATTTCCTTCTAATGGGATATTTTCACTATAAATGGCAGCTAATAAAGATAAACCTAGGCAATCATATTTTTTCTAGATTCTTCGCAAAAGGAACTTGTCGTAAAATGTAACTAATGTTCTGGAATACAAACGAAGAATGATAACTACCATGGAGGATGTATTTTACCATTGAGGAGGGTTAGAAATTGTCATAGACTGTCCCTGCTAAATGAAATATCAGCTAATATCAGGTAAAAAAAAAATTGGTTGGCAACACGCAAGTGATACTTTTGGTATTTCAAGCGTCCATAGGCTTCGGTAACTGCTTAACATCAAGCGGGTTGCTTATGCTTGTTTGCCACCTAAGTAGTATAAAAAAATAGACATCAACGCTATTATGCAACGTAATATACATACATCAAAAATTCACACACGGCTATACACATTTCAAACGAAACATCGTACTCGTAACAGCACATGCATAATGAAGTAGAACGAACAATATCTGCACTATACGTTCTAGTTAGTATCATAATGATATTATACTTAATTGTCTAATAACACGTTCATGTAATTCTTGTATCGGAAGGAAAGGTTTTCTAACTTCACGCAATCAAGTGCGAACTACGAACCCACTAATTTCAATGGCGGAAAAATGATTAACCAAAAAGTTATGTAACGTTTTTGTGAATAAATAAACAAGTAGGTAAGTATACTATGTTTTTTTTAAGACTGCAGGGGCTATATGCTGTATCATGACATGCTTTATAGCGATTTGTTTTCGATCTTAATCTGAATTTCGAAAGATTACATCGTACGAATTTTAAATTAAGAGGGAAAATAAATTTGCAACACATTTATTTAGTTTTTGTAGAACTGCAAGAGAGGGAAAACTTGAAACAAATCACTATACCAACCCGTCTGGCCAGCGTGGTATAGTAGGCTAATATGCCTATAAGTGTATGGAGGAGACCTGTGTCCAGCAGTGGGACGTTTATGGGTTGAGATAAGAAACAAATATCAAAAAATCTAATCTTTGCATTGTTATCTGCACGTTTGATTCAGTGGCTTAAGTGGTGACCTCGCTATTTAACACTGCGGGGCGTGTTGTGGGTTCGATCCTCACACAGGACCAAAATTTGTTTGATCCATAAATGGTTGTCTGGGCGTACTTTGTGTCCGTTAATTATTATTATTATTTATCTAGTAAAATATGTAACACAGGGTTCTACACAGGATTTAACATGGTCTACAGTAGACCATATTAACACTTTGACGGACAGTGAACGCCTATAGACGTCATGATAATAAAACATCTATTGTGTCTACGTTACTGTCCGTGAAACTGTTAAATCCTGCGTAGATACATCATATTGAACGTCGACACATTGTCAAGTCATTATATTTACGAACATTTTTATTCTATTGTTTAAAACTTGTCTTGTTCCGATTGATGTATTGACTGTAAACACCTTATACTCCTTATTATCATTCCGGTTACACAACCAACAGGTTGATCGACTCTGTCACGGCTTCAATGAATTGCTAATGAGCAACCATTGCTTGCATTCATAGGAGTTCACAGAAATATGCACTATAAAAAATACTTTAAGAATCGTTTTGTTGGAAGAGCATGACGCAATCATTAGAGAGGTAAGGCACCATACAAACGAGCAAACCCGACTAAGAAAGGTCCTTTACCTTACGAAAGACCACCGCGAAATAACTACATACAGCGGTGTAGTTGTATGAGTACAGGTTTCCAGACCTTATTTAGGGATGCGTTTTAAAACAAAGTGTTCCTATCCCAAGGATATTCTATCACAAATGCCTGGTGTTTAAAAGTTTTGGGTCGGTAATACGCAAGTGATATCCCTGATATTGCAAGTGTTCATAGGTGGTGACTGCTTACCATCAGGCAGGCCATATGCTAGTATAAATATATTTTTATACCCCTCCCCTTACCCTTTAACCGATGGGTTATTTGATGGACCATTTCACCGTAAAACCAAATATTTGAAATTCCATTTTACCGATACTATTACTAAGGATTGAAGCATATCTGCATATCGAAAGATACGGGAGAATGCGTCTTAGATATCTAACTTTAGAAGCCTTTATCCCTAAACTTCTGTCATGTACTTGTGTCGTTCTTCCTAAGCAGGGCAGGATAGTACATTTAATTTTCTACTAATGACATAATATGATCGAAGGTTTCCACTTTGCACATAGATACTTTCTTTAAAGAAAGTGTTTTTTTCGAAACTCCGTTAAACAAATAAAATACTAGTAGACACGAATGAAGGGCAAAGGCATGATATTTTAATAAATTACGGATCAAGTATCGTTTTGACCCAGTTGCAGGACAACTTTTACTTACTCTTCAAATATTTAATTGTGGAGCTGAAACGTGGGGATTAAAAACTAATATTTCAAAATAAACTTGTTCCATGAGCCACGTGTTGCACTGGTGTGACGAAGAGAAATGCCTGAAGTGTATTTCTTATAGCATGGGTACTGTGACATTTAATATTTTACGAGCAAACCTGACTAAAAAAGGTCCTTTACCTTACGAAAGACCACAGCGAAATAACTACTTACAGCGGTGTAGTTGTATGAGTACAGGGTCCCAATTCTGCTTAATTACGGATGGCTCAATCGAATCTAAATTGATTCTCAATTGAATCTCAGTAGCATTTTTGGTATTCTGCTAATTAATTTAAGACCAATAACTGGAAAACCATTGGTCATGAATTATTTAGCAGAATACTAATAATGTAATACCAAAAATGCTTATCATTCAAGACCAATGGTTTTCCAATTATTGGTCTTAAATTTATTAGCAGAATACCAAAATGCTATTGAGATTCAATTGAGGATCAATTCAGATTCAATTGAGCCATCTGTAAATTTGCAGAATTGGGGCCCAGGTTTCCAGACCTCATTTAGGGATGCGTTTTAAAAAAAAGTGTTTCTATCCCAAGGATATTCTATCACAAATCCCAGGTGTTTCCACTTTGCACATACATACGAAATTTCGTTTATGAAGATTTTTTAAATTTGTTTAAAAAGACAACTACCATACTAAGTCTCAGGCCATGTGTCGTGGGGGACTTAATAAAGATACAATTCACTAACATAAATTACACCCAGATTAGGAACAAACATTTATGAATCACACAAAGTTTTATCCCATATGGGAATCGAACAGCAGTCAGGTTCGCTAACCAGTAGACCAGCAGGCCAGTCTAAGATTAAAGAAAATATTGAATCAATCTCTAACCAATTTGCTAATTGAACGATAGATAGATGATACAAAGACATAGGGCATACAAGTGAGCACAGACATCTCACAGATGACCAAAGCCAAATAACTACACACAGTAGTGTAGTGTTCTTCCTTTGCGTAAGTCTCCAGTGCTCATTTAAGGATGCCTTTAAAAAAAACTAAGTAATTTACTATCCCAGGTATACACGACAAATCCCTTATATTACAAATGGTATTGCAAGGATCCATAGGCTACGCTAATTGTCTCTCAAGACAAGTGGCATAAACGGTAGTTGAATCGAATAGAATAGAAAGCAAATGTATTGGATTTTACGTAAGTTTACGATATCCTTACTAATATTATAAATGTGAAAGTTTGTAAGAATGGATGGATTGATGGATGGATGTTTGTTACTCTTTCACGTTAAAACTACAGAACGGATCTGGATGAAATTTGGCACACAGATAGATTATGGTCTGGGATAACACATAGGCTACTTTTTGCAGCGATAACCGACATCCACGTGGGCGGAGCCGCGGGCAACAGCTAGTTATATCATAAACATATGTCATATCCCATACATTTAATGCTATTTTATTTGATTTGTCTACCGTTTATGTCACTCAGTCTAGTGGGGCCGTTAAATTTTACGCCGACCATGTTTGTTTGTCACCTTATTTATATACTCGTACAAAAGAAAGATGAATTAAAGTCTATAACTAAAAAAAGGAAATATATTTCTTTTGTGTTTATAAAATCTAAGTATATACAGTAATCTACAAGAAAATCTACCTAGCAGACGCTGCAGCGCTGATATTCTGCTAGACCCACTTTGGGAAGGTATTCGATACCAAGCAGTTATATTTAAAATATACATAAATAAATAATAATATTCGTATAATTGAATAAATTGTGTGAATGTAAAGACAATTCTGAAGTTGATACATAAATAATAAGAAAGAACGCTAAGTACACACAGTCAGTTCGATTCCCGGTACTCACAGACTCACGGGACTAAATATTTGTATGGCTAACAGACGGAGATAATTATCCTAAGTATACCTTGTGTTAGTAATGAATTGGTAAGTCTACTAAGAAATGTTGTAGTATATCTACTTTATTATTTTAGGTATTTACAAATACTTCTGAACAAGATGGACTTAATTCTACATTCAGTCCACCTTTGGAGTGCAGAGATAAAATATGGAAGGTGCAATTTATGTTATAAATGAAATATATACTAATTTACAACATAAGTATTAATATATAAAAAATGTCAAATGGGTACGATAAAATTATACAATATTACTTACATAATATAAACTGAAAAATGTTAAGATTATTCTGGTAATCTTGAGATATCGTTTACGGACTTTAGCCTTAAAAGTATCACGGTTGATGGATATCCTTATTTCGAGAGGGAGAAAAATCTAAATTTGCTATTCTATAAACACAAAACCCTTTTTATATCACAAACAACGCAACAAAACAATCTTTTCACTGTACATTGACATATCATAATACATGATAATACACTCACATAAAAGTGTAGCATATAAGTAAGTATTTCGAAAGTAAAAATAATATTTCTGTGGATTTTATAGATAACTAGCTGCTTGCCCCGACTTCATCTGGGTTAAAATATTTTTATTCTTCATTTTTTTCCCATAATAAACTTCTCCAAAGTATTAGGAAACTTTCACAAAATATGAATGAAATTGGTATAGTCGTTATCAAGTTATGGCGCCTGACCAATGAAAATAGGGATTCTTTTATGTATTGATTTTAATTTGAATACAACCATGAAGCTAAGCAATAAGGTTTAAGTTTAAAAAAATAAATTTAGATATACATTATTTGCTACTGGCTGACCCGTGCCATTTTTGGGTTTATATGTAGCCTATGACACTCACAAACAACGTAGCTTTCTATTGGAAAAAGAATTTTCAAAATCTGTTCAGTAGATCCAGAGAATAACCCTTATAACCTTACAAACTTTACCTCCATAATATTAGTATAAATAAGGCCGCTATGTTACGGCTAATTAAATTGCAATAAAAGTAAAATGTATGTTTGTACTTACGAGTTAGAACGAAGAGCAATATCACACGCGTGTTCGCCATGCCGGCTACTGAGTCGATATGCCGTAAAGACTGGCAACTCACCGTTAGCACCACGGGCACCACGCACCTTGTTTTGGTTTGATGTTATAGTCGAGGAGTAAGCTAACTACAACGAAATAATTATACCAGATTACCAATGATATCTACCGATTATAATTTTTGTCGAAAAAAAGAAATCCTTTGACATAAGTTCAATGTTATTTTCAAGGAAACTAAGCTTCTTTCACAGAGAGCGGTGTTCAGTTTCGTTGCAATATACGCGTACAAGTATTTATAAATGTGAATAAAAGATACGGAACTTAAACAAAGCAAATGACAACATTTTATACCTCTTACTTATTAGGTATATTATCATTGCAAAGAATTTTTAAAGTCGTACGCGATTTAGAAATCTTACGTACGAGACCGCACCATATTTTTATTCGCAATGGTCACATCTAGTGTTACTAATGTTTAATAATTATTGTTTATTATTTTCAACCTGTACTGTCTCAGTGCAGTTTCCTTTTTCAACTCAACCCGATATTGTGCTAAAATAGACCAGTCCTTACTGTAAGCTCAACCGGCCATCTGATTCTAGGCCCACCACGAAACCGATGTACATTTTCTGAGACCCACATAGTGGTAATTTTAGCCCACAACTCGTCTGACATGCGGCAAACATGCCCGGCCCAGTCCCACTTGAGCTTAACTGATATTTGATTAAATTTTAAATTAAGATCTCAAAATAAATCACTGTATCATGTTGCGGTTTCTGGTATAGATTGAAACTCCGAGATTCACAGATGGTACCAATATGGTGGACACCGCACACTGGTACCACACACATTGTTATTGAGATAATTTTTGACTGCCTTGGTGGTTCAGTGGAAGCTGTATGCGCCTGCTGTGCACGAGGTTGTGGGTTCGATTCCCACACAGGACAAAACTTTGTGTGACCCACAAAGAGTTGTTCTGAGTCTGGGTGTAATTTGTGTCCGTTAATTGTATGTTTGTAAAGTCCCCCGCGACACAGAGCTTGTTCTCTAGTTCGGGAGTTGTCTTTTTTTTAAAGAAGAAGAAAGAATTCTAACAATTATACTTATGCAAAAATTATTATACTAAACGTAAGAGTATAACTAAAGCTGCGTCATACATATAATTAGGTATATTAAAATTTGGATGCAACTAGTTAGCTCTTGGACTATTCGTTAAATGCGGTTTGTAGATTGTCGAAATGCAGGTTTTGAGTGAGAGTAAGTTATACATGCATCTGATGTGTATATGAAATTTGTATGTATCTATTTATTTAAAAAGTATTTAATAATAAACACGAAATTAAAGCTGTTGTCCGCGGCTTCACCCGCGTGGTTGTCGGTTATCGCGATAAAAAATAGACCCTGTGTCCTTTCCGAGGATATAGATCTATCTTCTTGCCAAATTTCATTACGATCAGTTCAGCTGTTTAGTCGTTAAGGTAAAAAATAAACAGTTTCATTTGCATATATAGACAGCCTCGGTGGCTCAGTGGTCGGTGTGTGTGACTACTGATCATGAGGTTCCGGGTTCGACTCCCGGGTCGGGCCAAAAAAATGATATTGGGTTTTTCTGTCAAGAAATTCACAATAGATGCCTGGAGTTTGGAAATTGGTGGTGTTTACACTACCGTGCCTTGGAAAGCACGTAAAGCCGTTGGTCCTGCGCCTGACCTCTCTCCGGTCGTGTCGGATTGCCGTCCCACCGGACTATGAGAGTGAAGGAATAGTGCACCTGTGTTTGCGCACACACTTGTGCACCATAATATATTTTGCGCAGTTGGCTAATCTCCGTTGAGATTGGCCGCCGTGACCAACATTCGGTTAGGACGACATTATTATTAATAAGCACTTATGGATATTGGATAACACTTAAGCTTCGCTAGCCGATTAGGGTTCGATTTCCATCCGGGACAAATCTTTGGGTTTTGAGCACATTTAATTTTCTTTGTTTCTGTGTCTGGGTGTAATTTACCTGCCCTTTAGACAAGTGGGATAAACGGTAGTTGAATCGAAATATCAAATAAGCAAATATATGGAATTTGATGTAAGTTTACGACATTACATCTTAAACTTGCGCCAAATCCCATACATTTTCTTTTTTGACTTTTCGATTCGACAACCGTTTATGCCACTCGTCTTGAGGGGCTGGAATGTTGTCTGGTTACGTTCGGTTTTATTTGTGACAAGCAAATTTCTGTACAAAATGTTGTTTTTTTATACTACTAAGAAGGCAAACAAGCCGTATGCTTGTTTGCCCGCCTGATGGTTAATAGTTACCGTAGGTCGCTGTCACTGGTAATGGAGCCCGGGCGTAGCGCGGGCCGCTGCTGGGTGGACCACTATATCAGGTTCCGCTAGTCCATCCGCGAAGGTGTTTATAAAAAAAAGACGCTTGAATATATTTATACTTCAATATTTCTGAGCTTAAAATTATTTTGTCTTTCATTCTACAAGAGGGTAAGGCAGGAAATTAATTCCATCTTGCTACGTACTTAGTAGAAGTAGGTACCTAATAAAAATACAAAGTACTGATTGCAGTTGTTGTATTTGTATACAAAAAATAGGTACATTTATAATGTTTTTTTAATAAAAAATATAATTTAATTACAAAAACAATAAACGAGGGCCGCCATCTTGCCACCTCTCGAGGTGGAGGCCGCGAGGAAGGAAACCTCTATAAAAAATTACCTATGTGACCTGTCCCCTCCGGCAGTAGTCGGAGACTTTCAGCTGGACGGGGCAGCAGAAACACGAATCTACTACTAGCGATTGAATAGTGTAGATATAAGGGTGGCAGCCACAGCCACAAAACGCCACCACTGACCTATTTCTTGTAGTTTTCATACATTTAATATTATTTATGGACTCACCGTACACGGTTAGATATAGGCGGTGGTCGCCACTCGCCACAAATAAAATGTATGAAAACATTTTATTCAAATGTATTTATTCACACCTTCCAATATTCAAAGTCACAGTAACACACAGCTTAGAAAGGATTTTTGGAAATACAATCCATAAACAAGTAATTTAAAAAATTGATAAACTAGAAGCCGAGGTGAGTTGCTAGTAAAATATACGAGTATATCACATCCAATCCGAACAATAGGTATTTACTCCTCTCTTGACTATTTGAGAGAATAACACAACATAGCCCAATATTTTGATATCGACATAGTAAAAACTATCATAAATAATTAATATATGTATATATTAAATAATAATATTTGGTAAAAATTTGCTAAAGCTACAATTTGAAATTGAAGATGATTGTATCTGATTTTGACTGAACGACACGCGCCAAATGGTACCGGCGTACCGTCAGTGTAGGCTCCTACATGCGTATAGACACCTGGGTATAGACCACAATTTTCAGTACCATATGATACCAAACCAACCAAGTAACCATCGCATACCAAAGGACCACCAGAGTCACCCTGCAATAAAAATAAAGATGAAAAAGAGTCGGTGCAGGCGAATGGAGAATGACGATTTGAATGGCCTTTATTATTTTCAGCGGCCCCAAAATTTACTTCTTTTTCTGGGCACTTTACCGACACCAGCCGGCTTCGGATTTAGAGAAAGACTGGTGTACTGGTTAGTGACCCTGACTGCTAAGCCGGAGGTTGTAGATTGAGTTTCCAGCCAAAACTTCCAGAATCCATTTATGCAACAACAAAAAAAATCAGGTTCGATAAGCTATTTAAATAAAAAAAAAAAAACAATATTTGAGTATGTACGGATCGATACCCGCAGCTACTCTTATATTGCTTGTTTAGAATGATCAAATAATGTACTAAAAAATTAAATAAATACCTCGCAGCTGCTTTTCTTTATTCCGCCAGCACATATTTGGGTATATTGTGAAGGCAGTGGAAAAATCATTTTGCAGAAATTATACGGAATAACATGTACACACACACGGCGAAGTGTTGGAGCACCTGTTCCCTGAAATTAAAAAAGATAACACTGAGTGGCCGCAACACGCCACCGGTGGCGACACTTTAGCAGGAGAGTGATATAAATTGTAGCGGCCACCGACCACCTTCGTTTGCGCTAGCCACAGGTGGATGCAGTCGATGGCCCGTTTGCGCGAAGCCTTTAGTCGCGTATTGTGCAAGTACAGCGCTTAATGTGTTTTGTAAGTGATATTGTTATGTATTGCCCTGAAGTGCAAATATACTCGTTATCGTGTAACCTGGCATTTCAATCGAAAACTATCCTGATGGAAAACTCATTTAAACGTAATAATTTGTATCAGCAGTAACATATAATTGTGGCTAAAATAAAAACATTGTCAATACCTATAACATTTGAGGGTAGCCCTCGATTTCTCTGGGATTCCATCATTAGATCATGACTTTGTGCCAATGGGACCACCTCATGAATATACTCTTTCAAATAAAAAAAAAGAATTTTGAGAATCGGTCCACAAATGACGGAGATCTCGGTGAACATACATAAAATAATTTTAACAAAAAAAAACCGACTTCAGTACGGCAAGTTGTAAAATTTTCAGATATTTGTTTGTTACAATCGAATAAAATCGACTGAGCGTTGGGCTGAACACAGGTCGAGTAGGTATTAAAAGCAATATTTAATCTGTGCAATCCGCGCTCAATTCATTCACGTCATTATTTCTTATTAATAGTTGCTTAGCAACAATAACCAAAACTTATCTAATCGCCATCAGTAAAATACTTATTATTGAAAAGTTCAGATGGCCATCTGTGGTCTTCTCCATCAGTTTCACTTCACCAAATTACACTTTCTGAATGCAAATGATTGATTAGTTGTTAAAAATATTGAAATTTGCTATATGTGTGCCTATAACTTTTGAGGAGTTCCCTCAATTCCTCATGGATCCCATCATCGGAACTTTCTTTTGATGATAATGGGACCAAACTGGAAGTATGTCCAGTCAGACAAAAAAAGAATTTTTCAAATCGGTCCATAAATGACGAATTGATAACCTCCTCTTTTTGAAGTCGGTTAAAAATACATACAGTCGAACATAGAACCTCCTCCTTTTTTGAAGTCGGTTAAAAATCTCAGTACAATCAGTACTGGGATCGGTATATTATCACGGACAGGACTGTTAAAGACAAGAACCTTGTGAAGGCTAAGAAAGATAAACAAATAAAATAAATATCTTGACATTTCCCGTGAGACCCGTCTGTATGATATGGATTCTACTGTCATTGTACCGATAGTCACAAAAAAGAACGGTTAAATAGCCAAAAGCCTTGTGATGTGTGTCAAAAGTAAAGAGTAGGCAGTGCTCCTCAATATGGTACGTATTGTGAGGATGCTGTTCCTGTATTTGGAGCTTGGACTTTGTTCCGATACCGATGAAGAAATTTCTTAATTTGAGTTGAACGGCGCATGTCTATGAACCATTCATCGCTTCTTATTTATTTGTAACTAATAATTTTGCTTTTCCGTTTGTGCCTATTTATCGTGCCTATTTATCGTGCCTGCTATCTATCTATATTCTACTAATATTATAAATGCGAAAGTTTGTTATGTACTCATTACACCAGAACAGTTGAAGGGATCTTTATGAAATTTGGCACAGAGAAAGATTATAGATCACTAGAATCTTTCTCTGTAACAACTGTCAAGTTTAAATAAATGTTGTCTGCCTTTCTTTCTAACGAGCGATTCACTTTGAATGGATTTTTTTTTATAAATAAAAAAGACAACTCCCACACTAGAGAATAAGCTCTGTGTCGCGGGGGACTTTACAAACATACAATTAACGGACAAAAATTACACCCAGACTCAGAACAACTCTTTGTGGGTCACACAGTTTTGTCCTGTGTGGGAATCGAACCTACAACTTCGTGCATAGCAGGCGCATACTGCGGCCACTGGGCCACCAAGGCAGTGTAATTGACTTATGAGTAACTTTAATAGTTATACGGTGGTGCTAGCTGAATGGGCAAGAAACCGACTTGCTCGCAAGTGGTGTGAGTTTGATATCAGGCGGCAGTACCAATGTAGATCTCATTTTGTGGAATTGACTATTTGACAGTTTTTGAAAAAGTATTTTAAAGTTTACTGCTGTTTATCTTATACCTCTTACAAATATATTTTTCTTGAAAAACGTTATTTAATACAATAAAAAAAAGATTTTGTTCATTTATTTGAAATGTAGCGCGAAAACAGTCGCTCACGTCAATTTACGTAATGTTTGAAATGTGACGATTTATTTAGGTTCTTATTCCAACGTTTTTGCATTTTAAAACTCTGCACATCAATCAAAATGTTAAAGTTATTATAACTCAGGTTATTTTCTTAATAAATATTAATTTAATAAAACAGAGATGCTAAATGTTTTGTGCAATGTAGCGTCATAAGATACTCAAACATGGCCGCCCGCGTTTCGGTTCTTGTAATCTACAGATAAAATATCGCAAGTTTTACTAATGGGGAAGGAAGACATCGTGAGTAAACGCACATGTCTTAGAAGAAATTCTAAAGACATGTCTGATTAGCAACCCGTCTTAGGCCAGCATGTGTGAATTGCCTAACTCTCTCTCTCATTAATCTCATTATAGAGGAGAGAGAAAGAAAGAGAGCGGGACCTCACACACGGTCATCTGATCCCAAACTAGATAGAGCCTGTACTATGGCACCATACAATTATATTGCATAATACATACATATAGATAAATTACGCTTAGACGTAGCGCCAATAATCGTGTTCATCACACAAAGATTTATCCCGAGAGAAAATCGAACTCGGCTTAGCAGTCAGAATCACCAATATAACCAATAGACTAGTCGAATGTTTCGAGGGGACACTACCGTGATTCTGTAGCGATGCTACAGAACAGGGCACCACCTACCTTTTCTGTCGTTAAAAAGTACTCGGATAATCATGAAAAAATTACTTCTCAAGGAGAGTCAAGCTCCTAACTCTACATGCCATATTATACTATCAACTATAACAATTTAACATCGTAACCCAAATCATAGCGTACAGAATTCTACATGAATCCTACTTTTAATTTCTCTACAAACTCTACACCTTAGTCAAAATGTGTGGCTTGTCCGTTTAATTAAGTCCTCGATAATTTGATTCATATACATTTACTATGCAGTGTATAAAAATATTCGATTCTCTCACGATGCAAAAAAAAAAATTGTAATCCACAAAACATATTGATTTCCGAATATTGAAATCACCGATAGATGTCCATTGTGTTTGAGGAGGTATTCTCTAATCATCAATAGTCCTTTCAGCTAAAAAACCAAGTGATCATTACGAAAATTCATCTGCTAGCAATATAGATGAATTTTATTCAGATTAGTGGAACATCTAGAACGTGAGTCGTGAACCACTTGAGGGCACTACTTTGTCCTGGCCTTGTGTATTTTATAGAATAACTAGCTGTACCCGCGACTTCGTTCGCGTGTTCAGTCTTTTACTGTAAATCTGAAAACTACAAACTTTCATCGGCTGATTGTCATCTTTAGCGGTTACATTTTAAAAAACCTTTCTTAGCGGATGCCTATATCGTAATAGCTATCTGAGTATCTAGTGATTTAAACTGTGCGTTTGTTGATTTGTCAATTACTTTTTTCTTTTGAACATTAAGGTTCTGCAATTAATAAACTTCATAAAGAAATATTCCTTGTTTGTACGATTGTCCTGCTCTTCAAATTGTCTTAGCGCAAAACGTGAACGTGAACGTGAACAATCTTATGGCCTATCGCATAGCTTATCTGTGCATAGCTTATGCACTGTAGAAATTTTTGCATCCATACATTTCGTTTTAAATTGGTCACTTCTAACCTGATAGGATTCCGTGTGGTGACGGATTAAGAATTCAAAATATCACCAACCCTATCTATCCTAAGGGTGTCCTAAGAGTCGACTAAAGGAGTAATTCAGGCAGACAATATCCACTGCAAGAGAAGGAAAATTCAAAATAAAACCCTATACCAATCCGTCTGGCCAGCGTGGTGTAGTAGGCTAATATTCCTCTAAGTGTATGGGGGAGACCCGTGCCCAGCAGTGGGACATTTATGGGTTGATATGATGAACCTGATAGATACTGTTACACAGTTTGGGTGAGCTAAAAATGTATTAAATTCCTAAAAGGCATAATGGTCCACCGTAGTGCTCAAGGATTTCAGAAATTGAACTGCATAGTTATTAGATTCTTTTTGATTCATCATTCTATTAATAGAGATATAGTACTCTACATAAGCTCCCGGAACAAAACTGAATAAAAAACCAGTAAACTGAACCCTATTTATTATAGTCGACCATATTGGTGAGAGTTCAACGTAAATTCGATATATATGTAGGTATCTATTACTATGTATATCTCTGAAACCATGCATTTTTTTGTACATTGTTTAATTACGAAGTTTCGGTGCCTATATCCAGCTGTATAATCATATTAGTTTAATTGTACCATTTTAATTTGCTCATTGAATGTGATTAGTTACAGTCATTTAATTACACATTATGTCTGATCTCTATCGACTAATTATTTATCATTGAGAAGTTGGCCATCTGCAGTATACTTTATTAGTTTCACTAACGAATTGATGCTTCCTGAATGCATTTGTTTGATTCATTGCAGTTGTGTGGTGTGAGAATGAGAACAATATGAAAAACTATCCATTCAATTGCAAAATGTTTTTTAAGAGATTTTTTTCAGATAGGGGAGGAATTCCACCTTACAAGAGAACCAACACCTTAGAAGACGACAGCCAAATAACTATACACAGCGGTGTAGTTCTGCTCCTGTGTGTGAGTATAGGACTCCAACGCTCACTTATCAATTTTGAAAGAAACGTATTCCTATGGATACTCTGCTCCCATCTTATGGCCCTGGTGTAAAAAATGGGTTGGTAACACGCAAGTGATACCTTTGGTACTGCAAGCGTCTATAGGCTACGGTAACTGCTTAACATCAGCTGGGCCGTATGCTTGTTTGCCACAAAAGTAGTTCTATCTCAGCCATAAGATATCCACTGCTCGACATAGGCTTCCCGCAAGGTTTTCCACATCAGTCGGTCCTGAGCTGACCTTGTCCATCGGTTGGCTGCGACCTTTACCAGGTCTTCGGTCCACCTTGTTGGAGGCCTGCCCACGCTGCGTCTTCCAGTTCGTGGTCGCCACTCTAGAACCTTTCTGCCCCAACGGCCATTGGTTCTGCGAGCTATATGCCCTACCCATTGCCACTTAATTGAGGCAATTTTTCGAGCTTTGTCGATCACTTAAAAAATGCAAATGCAATTATTTTAGGGAACCTCATCTTTTAAAAGTCAGTTAAAAATATATATCAGTTAAATATTCCGATGAGACAGAGGCCGATCACGCGTTTCGCTGTATGTAATTTTTGTGGTCGCAGATAGACACATAGTATCATGGACTTTTTTTTTAGATCTATTTAGGAATAACATTGCCTCCTACGGCAAGATTTTGCCTAGTCGTTTAACTATCATCGTAATACTTCAGCCAATTCACACTCACAAAACTATAATGGAAGAATTACGCCAGCACCTGGTGAAAATCGTATTAAATTTTATTGGGTAGTTATTGAGTTTATCTTGACCAGACAGATTCGGTGGAGTGTGTTCTTTTCTTTGCTGCTTTCCTGATTACCTAAATTAAAGTATTGTTAAATGTTAGCGCCTACAAAAAATGAAATAGCAATTATTTTATAGGCGTTTATTAGGCGTTACTAATTTAGTCAGTGATTGTCTGAGGTCTTGGCATTATTTACCCCTATTTTTTTAAAATAAAATATAGCCTATGTTACTGGCAGATAATGTAGCTTTTTAATGGTGAAGGAATTTTTAAAATCGGTCCAGTAGTCTTTGAATTTATCCATTACATACAAACAAACAAACAAACAAAAATACACATCTTTCCTCTTTATAATATTATTATATATATATATATATATATATATATAGTATAGATAATAATTTCAACAAATAAAAACCGACTTCAGTACGGATATTTGTAGTATTTTCAAAAACCCTAAAATCCCAAGTCTTATTTAAACAGGATAAACTTTCATACAAAGTCTAATCCTACATTTCCTCCGTTAAAGACGGCTTTTTTTAAATCTGATCATTTACACCTAAAGTGCATCTTATGACCATTCAAATAAGTCTAAACACGGCTAGATTACATTGTTTAATTATGTAGTTATGTTGCCTACCTTTCGGCTTTACCATCAGCAGGCTTACTATGGAATCCAATACCAATCTCAATCCCGTTCCAATCCCGAACCAGTTTCAATCCTACAGGCCAACGATTTCGTTTGAAATTTGACATTAGCTCAATCCTAATAACATTTTGGTACTCTTGACACGATTTTGACATAACAGATCAAGTTTGGAATCGAGTTTGCGATCGACGTTATACGATTACAAAAAGCTAACTTTTTTTGGGATCGAGTAAACTCGATCCCAAAAATCACACACAATAATAAATTATTCTGTGTAATTTATTAAGAGATGGTCATCAATAATGGCACGTTTAGCACTTATATATAATATTTTGAATAATGCGCATGCATTGGATGTGTGACAAAGGCAGAATTTAAACCAAATGGCGCGTTATGCCGACAACGCCTTTTCTATGGGTGACAATAAAATTGAAAACAATAAAACATTATCTAATACTTAATAGAGAATTTCGACGTAATTAGAACTTTTGATACTATATACTAATATGTAATTATATATTGGAGTTGCTAACTTATTTGCCCTGATTTATGAATTTATTACTAGCGAGTGTGGTGTGTGCTGAAGTATTTAAAGTTTTCGTATTACGATATTTCATAAAATAGGTAATCATTTAAATTGTGTGGTGTAAAATGCAACTATTATGTAAGGTGGGCAACGGATATGGCTGTACAGGGCCGCAGTGTATGAATTTGTGTGAAATATATTTTAATTTGTAGGTTTAGGCTAATTGTACACTGTTACCAAATTCCACAGAAATATATAAAATGGTTTTCTTTAAAAACTAATCTTCATATAGCGGCCCTGTACAGCTATCTTCGTTGCTGCGTGTATCTACCTTCATGAGTGCATAAGGTAACTAAAGTATTTAATTTGATAAGGACAAATAAGTCGTACTGTCTTATAAGCGTTCCGAACTCCACATAGGTACCTAGTTTGTATAATTTTTTTAAACATAAAAATGGTTAGGTTTGGAAAGCTATTCGTATAGGTAATATAGACATATGCCGTCGCTGACTATTTTGTAGTTCTAATAAAGCGAAACATGTCCATTATACATTATTATGTTAAATTAAAAATAAGACAGCACTTTCTATGAAACCTTGAGGGCTTGATTTCTTCCGACATCATCATGAACAATCATCGTTATATTTCAACAAATTAACACAAAACGTAAATCATAGTACCTATGTATCATCTAAAATTACATAAAAATCTATATCTACGTCTTCTATACTTATAAAAGTAAGATATAGTCCATAAAATACATTAAAAATATAGGTATTGTATTGTATTGGTTATTGTTTGTTGACAAGTTGAAGTAGCGGGATCTTTTTTTTTAATGGAGGGTTGCCATTGTAATCATATAATGTATAAAATGTATTTATTTATTAATTAAATATTAATATTTAACCAGCTGAAATATATGTGAAATATATTTTTAATGGTTATTCATGCCATAATAAATATGAAAAGCAATAATTAATAAATATTTCACTTTATTTAATAATATTTTATTTGTTAGTTTAATTTTTTTATTTGTATGGCAGCCCAGTATAGTCGATCGTGAACTCGATTTCAATTTCAATTACGATCGTGTTCAAGAGTGCCAATTTTATCACACACAGCTCGCAGTACAAAATGACATTCTAATGTCAATTTTTAAACGGAATCGAGTGTCAAGGGTAGACCTGCAGTTCAGTTCAATTGTACCATTTTCATTTGCTACATTCCATTTGCTTAGTAATGGGTGCTAAACAAATTTAATCGAGACTTATCTAATCGCCATCCGCGATATACTTATCATTGAGAATTTCAGGTGGCTATTTTTGGTTTTCTTCATCAGTTTCACTTCACCAAATTACACTTTCTGAATGCAAATGTTTAATTTGTTGTAAAAAATATTGAAAAAGTGTGCCTATAATTTTTGAGGATTTCCCTCAATTCCTTATGGATCCATCATCAAAACTTTCTAGAATGGGACCAAACTAAAAGTATGTCCTCTCAGACAAAAAAGCAATTTTCAAATCGGTCCATAAATGACGGAGTTCTGCGGTAAGAAACATAAAAAAAAATTGATAACCTCTTTTTTGAAGTCGGTTAAAAAAGCACTTACATTATCCATTCTTCCAAATCCGCTAGCTTGGCAAATTTTTTCACTTTGACTCGACCATCCTTTTAGCATCCGAATAGGTTTTATTACATTTGAAAATTGTAAGGGATTATCCAGCTATATGACAAAAATAGAAAAGAAAATAGTGAGATAATGAATGAGTAAATACCTCACTCAATTTTGGCCGGGCCCGGGACCTCGCGATCTGTAGTCACATACTTTAACCACTGAGGCAGTGACGCTTGCAATACTAGAGTGTACCTCTGGTATTGCAAGCGTGACTGGCGTTGACTCACTTACAGGTAAATAACATATCTTATTTACCACATAGCCTCGATCTTACCTCAACTTTGTAGCCGCTACGAGTGCTACGACTTAAGACTTAGCTGCGCTGGTATTCTGCTACAGCCTACAACCCAATTTTAAAACAGCCCCGCTAGACAAGTGGCATAAACGGTAATCGAATCAAAAAGTCAACAAAGCTTATGTATAGGATTTGACGTAACTATACGACATTGTATCGTATACTTACGTCAAATCCTATACATTTGCTTTTTTGACTTTTCGATTCGAGTAACGTTTTTACCACTTGTCTAGAGGGTCTGTGCAGTTGGAGCTGTCAGAATCGTTAGGTTGAATTTACCCACCCGCTTCCATTCCTACACCTCCGCAGGCGCCTGTCAGTACGGTCTGCACTTTCGAGTCGTCAGCGCTATTTAAATATCCATATCCCTCTTTGATATTATAAAAAATGATATTTATTCACATTACTGTACGTACCTATCAATCAAAATGATTAAAATGATCGTTGAAATTTTCTTTTCATAAATATTTCTGTAGAGTCTGTGTGTAATTTGTGTCCGTGAATTGTATGTTTGTAAAGTAAGAAAAACAAAGTTTTACCTCTATTACACCGATGTCATTATTAAAGTCGTTTTCGTTGTAGTTTTCGTGACAGTGTGCGTTAGCAATTTTCCTCCATGTTTCTTTATTTTCGAGTTTGTCCATCTCATTTAATCTCGCCGATTCATTTTCCCCCTTCACCCATAGATTCGTTGATGATGAAGTACCAGCTACTACCGTAATGGAACTTATATCCCTGATAAATAGTTATATTATATTAGGCAAATATTTATAAAACATCATTGAACAAAAACAGTAAATAACAATGAAAACTAAAAAAAATGAATATATAAGTACATATAATAATAGTAAACATAAATAATCTATTCTTATACTATATTAATATTATAAAGAGGAAAGATTTGTATTTTTGTTTGTTTGCAATGGATAAACTCAAAAACGATTGGACCGTTTTTAAAAATTCTTTCACCATTAGAAAGCTACATTATCTGCGAGTAACAAAGGTTATATTTTATTTAAAAAAAAATAATACCGATTCGAAATTTCGTTACCCGGTGACCTACGTAATAATTATAGTACGTAATAAGTATAGTTTATTACCGATTATTGTAACGTTTAAACAAAATAACTTAATATTATGAAAATTCAAAAATAATTGTAAAATGAATTACAAGAGATTTTAGTAGAAGAGTTATTTAGCTGTGGTCTTCTTCCCTAGTCAGGGGGGAAGACCACAGCCAAATAATTCGAGGATCTCAGCCGGCTGGTAGCGCGCGACTGGTGTCGGCGACGCCATCCTGTGTACGAACCTTTATGAATTTGTATTGCGATATTCGTTGCGTACGAAGGACCTAAGACATTCGGGGTTCTAACAAGAAACAGAGAAACACCCATGCTAACAGAGTTGGGAACAAGAACGTATTACCGGCAAAGATTTTAAAGGTAAACGCTCACTTACCTACATACTAGACAATGTACTGTTGTCAAGACATGTTTTTCAGTTACAATTACTCCACCACAAAACGTGTGTAAAAGTCTGCTTTCAAAAAGTTTTATTCTTAGAGCTACCTAGAATAAGAATATACGTATATTTATTGGAAACTATAATAACAATACCTTTTGACAAAGCAAAATCAGAAATATTATCAAGCTGCTGAAAGAGACCTCAAATAAAGATATTTCAGAACATAATAACACAGATTTTGCATGAAGAAGAAACAACGAGCAAAGATTTATTTTGATAACTAGCCGTTGCCCGCGGCTCCGCCCGCGTGGATGTCGGTTATCGCTACAAAAAGTAGCCTATGTGTTATTCCAGACCATAATCTATCTGTGTGCCAAATTTCATCCAGATCCATTCAGTAGTTTTTACGTGAAAGAGTAACAAACATCCATCCATCCATCCATTCTTACAAACTTTCACATTTATAATATTAGTAAGGATGAGTATGAAACTATTTTTTTATCCTACTTTGGTGGCAAACTAAATTAATTACTATTATTATTATAATTACTGGCAATATTTAATAAGGACTTTTGGATTATAATCATTTTAGCAATGCTGTCAAGAAGAGATAAAGACAAGTAGGTACCTGGTAAGGCGCGTCCGCAATATTTGCCTCTACTCCGCCGACTATTCGTAGATTATTCGCGCAATTATTTGGCACACGATTATATTGTCTATTTGATTTAATAACTTTCTGAAACATATATTTTTATAATGTATAGCTACCACACAACTGGTACCTATTAATAAAAATAACGGACATGGAGACCAGCCAAAAGAATTAAAAAAAGGAAAAATTAATAAATAAATTTTAGTGTAAATCTTAGTTTAAATGTTCCTGTTACAATAATAATATTTTGGGACAACTCACACATCTTCGTCTGATCCCAAACTACCGTACCGGCAGAGCCTGTACTATGGCAACCCGACAACTGATAAACATACTTATATATTTATAAGTACATACATCATCATCATCATCAACCCATAAACGTCCCACTGCTGGGCACGGGTCTCCTCCATACATTTGGCATATTAGCCTACTACACCACGCTGGCCAGGCGGGTTGGTATAGGGTTTTGTCTCGAGATTTCCCTCTCTTGCAGTGGACGACACCCACGGGATAGAATGGGGTGGTCACATTTGTATTCTTAATCAGTCACCACACGGAATACATATATAATTACACCAAGACACAGAAGAAAAAATTATGCTTATCACACAAAGATTAGTATGTTAGTAAAACTTCTTGAATAAAAAAGCAATCGGATAAAAACGCATTACACTCAGTCTTTTCGTTAGAACACTAGGTTACTACCATTAAATACGTAAGTAGGTAAGAGACGCTTTTGAATGTAACACATTTTTGAATATAAGACAAGGTTGATGGATGTTTACCAAGAAATCCAATGTTATGTGCGGCTCATCGTTTTGTTTTGGTTTCACAAAAGTATGTTTTTTTCGTCCAGTTAGCAGCAGTGGACGTCTTGCGCCTAACAGACGATTTTTTCGTCCAGATATTTCAACAATCAGTAAGTCACATATAATCAAAGCAGCAATAAGATTTGTTATTGCTATCATTGGAAATTTTGATAAAAAATAATAAATAACCTACAAAATATGTATATAGTAGGTACCCACAGACTACATAGAGATCTAATCTAACAGTCAAATTATTCTAAAAAGTTAGAATTTAGTCTTTCTTCTTGACAGAAGGTGTGTGATAAAGGTCAGTATAATTAAATTCGAATTATATGTACAATGATTTCAAATCGACCTTATTCTTGAAAACAGAGATATCATCTTTATATAGTACTAGTGGACCTGGCAGACGTCGTCCTGCCTGAAAAAGCTGAAATACCGACAGCAGCGCCACCTACCGGGTCCAATTGTAAATCTAAACCACCCAGGGCCCTACCCGAACACACACACAAAATTTCATCAAAATCGGTCCAGTCGTCTAGGAGGAGTTCAGTGACATACACACGCACACGACAAATATATAGATATATAAAGATAAAATAAAGTCACCTCCCACTGTCTGTACGCTTAGATCTTCTCAACCACTAGACGAATTTTGATGAGGTTTTCACTATCATAGGGATTTTCTTTGGGAAAGTTAATATGCATAATAAAGACTGGGAAATCTAGAAAAACCGAAGCGAAGCGAGAACGGTTTGCTTGTTATTAATCTCTGTCTCTGACAGAATTTGGTCTCAGGGTTAGGTATGAATAAAAAATATGAATGGTAAAATTTTTCATAAAAATGTCCTGACTTCATGTATAGGTATGTATTATGAAAAAGAACTCTGTTAACGATAGATAATCAATGATTCTCGTATTATACACAGAAGTAAGAAAGAGATATCTCCTTAGTGCGGGTTGTCCTCATTAGTGTACTCGAAGTGCAACGCACCACTGATATCTCTTTCTGTATCATAAGAGGGCCTTCACACTAGCGTTAGTTCAGCGTAGGCGTTCGACAAGCGTATGCGCCACGTTACTGCAATGTCATGTACAATCCTATTCGCATCCGAACTCTCCTCGACACCTGTGCCCCTGTACACCCTTTGATTTGTTCATTTGTAGTTAAGCGCCTGAAGTAAAAACGAAAATAATTTATTGTCCGTGTGGTGACGGATTAAGAATTCAAATGTTACCAACCCGTTCCATCCCGAGGGTGTCGTAAGAGTCGACTAAGGGAGTAAGTCAAGCCTACAACATCCACTGCAAGAGAGGGAAAACTCGAAACAAAACACTATACCAGCCCATCTGGCTAGCGTGGTATAGTAGGCTAATATCCCTCCAAATGTATAGAGGAGATCCTTGCCCAGCAGTGGGACGATTATGGGTTGAGATGATGAAGAATGTTCATGCAATAATAAATAATTGTTCTGAGTATTACTTTGTGTCGCTTATTTGTATGTTTGTAATGTCCCTCGCGGTACAGGGTTTGTTCCCTAGTGCGGGAGATGTCTTTAAAAACCTAGGTAAGGGACTTCGGTATCACATTGTTACACTTTCTTTTCACATTCATGGCTCCTTAAAGGAATAGATAATATATTGGCAAAATGATGTTTAGCTGTTACCACAGCCTATGAACGCTTGCAATTCCAGAGTATCTCTGGGATAGAACAACGTTTCGTTAAAGACGCATCCCTAAATGAGCGCTGTTAACCTGCATTCACACACAGGAACACTATACCATAGCCAAATAACAACGCACAGCCTGTTATTTGGCTGTGGTCTTCTGTGAGGTCTTTTCCCAGTCGGGCTGCTCGCTTGTATGGTGCTCTACAAATTTCATACAAGTTTATTCATGTCCTCTACACAATTATGCCAAAACAAACAATTGCTAAACAAAACACAGTAGGCGCT
Source organism: Trisateles emortualis (assembly GCA_947095525.1). Classification (NCBI taxonomy): domain Eukaryota; kingdom Metazoa; phylum Arthropoda; class Insecta; order Lepidoptera; family Erebidae; genus Trisateles; species Trisateles emortualis. The sequence goes on along the minus strand of OX352740.1, from coordinate 7,613,346 downwards.
TAAAACAAAATAGTACGAGTAGGTGTTTACAAAATTGCGTCCATACTCGATCCTGAGCTAAGTGTAAGCGAGTTCTTACTACGAGTACTTTGTGCGGCTGGAATTCTATTTGGTATACAGGGGCCGTATACAGCCAAGCATGGACTGGAAAAGCAAGAGATAGAAAAGAATAATAATAATAATCATTTATTCATTTTAATATACAGTTGCAAATTTACACATATAGGTCTTATAAAATAATAACTGTGCTCAACGAATTCTGGTGCCTTGCCTGTACTAAGTAAAAACTTGTATTACAGGCTATATGTGCATTAACATTTTTGTAACTGGCAATGTGCAGTTATGTAACTGGGTAAAAACTAATATTACAATAAACACGTTCAAAACTACACAATTGTTTATTTACTTTGCAGTAATTAGAACATTGCCGCGGTCATTTGTAGATGGATGAGTTAGCAAAAAGTACGGAAGTCTGGCCTTGAGCATGGCACATTCCAAGCAATGTCACCCAGCTATAATTACTATTGCAAAATAAATATAATATCAACTCCAATTTGAATGATAAGGACGCTAGGCGCCCTCATAATCAATAGACAACGATGGTATCGTCTCGGCTACATTCTGCTTGAAGATACTATTAAATAGTTCGTTTTCTGAAACAGAAGCGGGCACCCCTATAACCACAATGCGAGGTTTGCGTTTATGGGGTTCGTCAGCGGTAAAGCCGGTAGTGGAGTGCTGGACTGCGTGTTTCAGTTTTTCTGCGTCCTGTTTTGTCTCCGTACTGATTATGCAACTCTTCAACGAAACAAGATAGCCGTGTCGTGTTTGGGTGTTTTGAATTTATATTGACGAGTACCATTTTCTTAGATGGGTGTTCAGGACGTGATGACATGATGATGAAGTCGAAAGGTGGTCATGGCAACTCTTCAACGAAAAAACATAGCCGTGTCGTGTTTGGGTCTTTTGGATTTATCTTGACGAGTACTATATTCGTAGGTGAGTGTTGAGGACATGATGATGAAGTTGGAAGGTGGCCATGGCAAATCTTCAATGAAACAAGGTAGCCGTGTCGTGTTTGAGTATTTTGAATTTATCTTGACGAGTACTATTTTCTTAGATGGGCGTTCAGAAAGTGATAAAGAAGTCGAAAGGTGGTCATGGCAACTCTTCAATGAAACAAGATAGCCGTATCGTGTTTGGGTCTTTTGGATTTATCTTGACGAGTACTATATTCGTAGGTGGGTGTTCAGGACGTGATGATGAAGTCAACAACAAGGTGGCTACGGCAACTCTTCAACAAAACAAGATAGCGGTGTCGTGTTTGGGTGTTTTGGATTTATCTTGATGAGTATTATATTCCTATATGGGTGTTTAGGACGTGATGATGAAGGCGGAAGATGGTTCTGATGAACTCTTTAATGAAACAAGATAGCCGCGTCGTTTTTGGATTTGTTGATATAGGTTCACGTCTAATATATTTTTAGCTGGAGTTCAGTGTGTGATCATGATGTTCAAAGGTAGTCATAGAAACTTTTTAGCGAAACAAGACAGCACTGTCGTGTTTGGGCTCTTTTAAGAATATTTAATGCAAAAACATCCATGTATGATGATGATCCATGATAAAAAAACTATAAAAGCTTGTATTAAAAATATATATTTAAAAAATAATATAAACTTATTTTATATGTAATATCCCGGATATCACTTGATATGAGTTTAGCAAATTGTTAGTTATTTTGTTGTTTTTAAATCAACTATTTCTGAATCCTGCTGTGAAATCTCTAACAAATTCACTCTCTTTTGTTCTACTCTTTTGGTGATTTTTCCGAAGGTAGTTGATTTCAAGATAGGAAATCTACGTGTGACATTTTACTTCCGGATGGATTCTGGGTGTTAGATGAAGCTTATTACGTGACGCTTATAAAGAATTACAGTCTGTAATTACCGTGAATGTCCTACGACGCGACGGCTAAAGTTTTGAGTTCATACGAATGATATCGTGACTCTACATCACTCGTCTTTTTGGTATAGTAGGCAACAACGTGTTGTTTCTTTTCCATAAGTATCGCACCGTAGCGCTCCATACTGGCATCTGTATGTAGCTCGATCGAAAAATTGGGATCAAATAACATAAGAACAGGTGTAGTGGTCAATTGAGTAATAATTTTCTGATGAATTATTTCATGGTTCCATTAGTCGTATATCTATTTTGCCAACAGTGGCACGTCCATCGTCCAGACGGGGTCCCTTAGACAAAAGACGTTGAATATTGGCCTAGTATATATATTTCACGATGCTCTCCGTTTACATCAGTATCAATTAGATTGAAACGAATCAACAACGTTTACAAAAGCGCGTAGATTGTTTCTACACAATAATGCGCAAGAGAGGCATTTCGCTGGTGCGGGGGGTTGCGGGGAGCACCAAGCATGCTGGCTACACTTGCAGAAAGGCTGGATTGTAATATTATTAGGCACTGTCGTGGACTACATATTTCACGCAATGACTAAAACAACTAATTTTAATATTTATTTTAATTAGTTAATTTATTGACAAATTTTATAGTCATAAGACTATGTGAATATAATGTGTAATGTGAATGTGACTGTGGGCTCAGCAGTAATGAGTATTTAGATAATATCACGTAGTTACTTCCACGTACTCCCCACCAATATGTATCGGAGATATTGCCGATACATCATTTATTATTGTATAAATATACGTACATTTATGTTAATAAATAACTTATATTGTGTGGAACTTATGGCTCTCATTTATCCACCTCTATACGTTCACATTGGTGACCCCGACCCTGACTAGCAACGGACCTGGTTTCTGCCTGCCGGCTAAGAAGATTGAAGAACATCATCAACGAGATATCCAGTGATCGCACATTTCAATTGGCTTCCCACAAGCGGGTCCCACCAATTGGAATTTCAAGAGGCAATATTCACGGTTATTATCGCCGGCACGTAACGTCAAGAAAATGGCAACATGTCCTAAGCAGAACGCAGCCGGTACGAACTACGTACCAGTTGCACAACACCAGATCGCTCCGCCAGTTGAAGACAGAGCGTTGATAGAAACGCTCTCCATACAGTCTCGTATATCAGACTTCTGGCCGGCGTACCCTACGTTATGGTTCGCCCATTTTGAAGCAGTGATGGCCCCGCAGAAAAAAGGTGACGATGCGCAATTCCAAGCGCCCGTTGCCCGACTCGGCTTAGATGCGTTGCAGCAAGTAAGCGATATAATCGCGGCTCCGCCTGAGTCTGACAAATACAAGGCGTTAAAAACACGTCTCATTAGCGCCTACGAAGAGTCAGAGGCTCGCAAGCTTCAGAAATTGATGGAAGAAATGGAACTCGGCGATCAAAAGCCATCTCAATTATTACGCAAGATGCGTGAATTAGCCGGAAGCAAGATTCCCGACGATACGCTACGCATAATGTGGACAAAACTTTTGCCACCGTCAGCACGAGCCGTTTTGAGCGTCGCCGACCCAAAGGACTTAAATAGTCTATCAAAAATTGCTGACAAGATAATTGAAAACGTCATGCCGCAAAACCAGATCGCACAAGTTTCAAGTAGCAATGACATGAGCTATCTTCGCGCGAAATTAGACAGTATGGCTATGGAGATAGCAGAATTAAAGAGAGGCCAAGGACGAATAGGAAGATCACCGCACCGCGAAAAGTCACGTTCAAGGTCAAGATCAAATTCCCGGAAAGCAGCATGGATATGCCGTCCACATATGAAGTATGGCGTAAATGCGTTTAGATGTTGGAACGAACAAAAATGCGCATTCCGAAAGCCGTCGGAAAACTAACATTGACTCCGACTGTGGCAGTACTCGGCGTCAATAATACCCCAAACTGTCGACTATGTGTTACCGATTTAAGCAGTGGTACACAATTTTTAATAGACACGGGGGCAGAGGTATCGGTGCTGGCAGCGAAGAATCGAAAAGTCGCAAATAACTCAAGCGCGTACACATTATACGCTGCAAATGGAACATCTATACGTACTTACGGCGAAAAAACAATGCATCTCAACTTGGGACTACGTCGCGTCTTCAAGTGGACATTTATAGTAGCTGATGTACGACGTTCCATCATAGGAGCAGACTTCCTACAAAATTATAAGCTACTCATCGATTTACACGCGAGGAAATTAATTGATAAGGTCACTGAATTATGTGTTATTACCAAGGTTACGCAAGATGCCGATGCGACAATTCGCACGATCGACCGTAATAACACGTATTATGACATCTTGCAAAAATACAGTGAGTTGACTAAACCGCGTAATAATAGCATTCCGACGCATACAATTCAGCACAGAATAATAACAACAAACGTGAACCCTATTCACGAAAAAGTACGCCCATTGAATCCAGAGAAATACAAAGCCGCCAAACGTGAATTTGAGAAGATGATGGAAGATGGAATATGTCGACCGTCCAGCAGTCCTTGGGCATCTCCCTTACATGTGGTGAAGAAGAAAAACGGTGAACTTAGAGGCCTTGTGGCGATTACCGTCGTTTAAACGCTATTACGGTTCCCGATCGTCATCCGATTTCCCGGATGCAGGATTTCGCCTACATAATGAAGGACAAAACAGTATTTACGAAACTGGACATTCGCCGGGCATTTCACGTCATAGATATCCATCCAGATGACATCCCAAAAACCGCCATCATAACGCCTTTTGGACTTTTTGAATTTATGAAGATGACATTCGGTCTACGCAATGCTGCGCAAACGTTTCAGCGATTTATGAATATGGTGTTAAAAGGTCTGGACTTCGTATATAGCTTCATCGACGACATTCTCATATGCAGCGATGAAAATAGTCATAAACAAGACCTGGAAGAAGTATTTAGAAGACTTCAAGAACATGGCATTACACTAAATATTAAAAAATGCGAATTCGCCAAATCCGAGTTAGATTTTCTCGGATATCGCATAAATGAAGACGGTATACGACCATTACAAGACAAAATAGATATTATCTCAAGCTATCCCAAGCCGAAGACTATACAAGAGCTCAGGCGATTTCTCGGGATAGTAAACTTCTATCGTGCTAACATGCCTCACGCAGCTGAACACCAAAGGGAACTGAACCTGTATTTACACGGTGCTAAGAAGAACGACAAAAGACTCGTTCCATGGACAGAGGAAGGAAATAGGGCATTTGAAAAATGTAAACAAAGCATCCAAAGCGCTGTCACACTTTTTCATCCCTCAATGACGTCACCTCTGGCACTTATGACGGACAGTTCAAATACGTGTGCGGGTGCTGTACTACAACAGAAGATCGATGGGCAATGGCAACCACTTGGTTTCTTTTCCAAGGCTTTAAGCACGGCTCAACGAAACTACAGCACTTACGATCGTGAATTATTGGCAATATATATGTATGTCTATCAAACATTTTCGCCACATGATAAAAGGAAGAGAATTTACAGTCTATACCGACCATAAACCGCTAACATTCGCACTTAGCAAAGCCTCATCCAACAATGACACGCCTAGAAGACTACGACATCTAGATTTTATCTCGCAGTTCTGCTCGGAGATTAAGCACATCCCGGGCGAACAAAACGCTGTAGCAGATGCACTATCGAGAATCGAGGAAATTAGCTTCCCTAGCTTTATTAACTATGGGGAATTAGCCACTGAACAACAACAAAGCAAAGAATTAGCTGAATTGTTGCAGAATAAAAAGCTACACTTTAAACGGTACACAATACCTAATAGCGACTTACAAGTCGTATGCGAGACGTCTACAGGAAAACTTCGACCCTATTTACCACTGCAGTTCCGGTACCCAGCATTCACAGCAGTACATGGTCTCAGTCATCCGGGGATACGAAGCACAAGAAAGATGATGTCTGAAAAATTCTTCTGGCCTACCATGAATAAAGAAGTTGGAACATGGGCAAAGACATGCATAGATTGTCAAAGGACAAAAATTAATCGTCACACTGTCTCTCCACTCAACGAGTTTCCAAGAACAGAGAGATTTGAGCACATTCACTTAGACATAGTAATACTACCTATATCACAAGAGTATCGCTACTGTGTTACCATCATCGATCGGAAGACAAAATGGCCCGAAGCAATACCCGTAGCAAACATCACCGCTGAAACCATATGCACGGCACTAATAAGTGGTTGGATTGCGAGATTTGGTTGTCCATTAACGATAACAACCGACCAAGGAAGGCAATTTGAATCAGATTTATTCCATAAGCTGACAAAGCGTCTCGGAATAAATAAAATTCGTACTACGCCGTATCATCCGCAAGCGAACGGGCAAGTTGAAAGATGGCACAGATGTCTAAAAACAGCATTAACTTCATGCGAAAATAGCTCGAACTGGGTAGCTAACTTACCAATGGTCCTACTGGGATTACGCACTGCAATTAGCGAGAAAAGTGGAATAAGTGCAGCACAAAGGACGTACGGAACAACCTTGCGATTGCCAGCTGATTTTTTCGCTGACACAATCAAAACATCGCAGTCCGACGCCGTATACGTCACACAGCTATCGAATGCTATGCGCGCCCTACAAAGCGAGACAGCTACGAGACATAATACGAATAGAAAATGTTACGTGCACAAGGAGTTAGAAAAATGTGATTATGTTTTTCTTAGAAGAGACATGATGAAAAAGTCACTGTGTGCTCCTTACGAAGGTCCTTACAAAGTTCTGCGACGTGAAGGAAAATGCTACACTATCCAGCTTCCGGACCGAACCGTCGTCGTGTCCATAGATCGTCTAAAACCAGCATTTATTCTACAAACTACAGAGGACAAAGTGCAGAAAAATAAAACAAAACAAACATCGGTTACATCACCCGCAGCCAATGCACCTGATAATGAAGCAGCGTTTGCAGAAAGAAGCTCGCGACTAGTAACTCGATCCGGTCGCATTGTAAAACCGACCGTGAGATTTGCGTTCTAAGCAAACTGTTTGTTTACATTATTATAATAATATGTTTAATTGTTTATACCTAGTAAATTAATTAATTGTTTTATATTGTTATATACATTTTTACACTAGGATACTTTACTATTTTAAGGTTTTTACAAACGGTATACATCCATTGATAGTTTAAAATTTTACAATGTAAGTATTTAGTTTAATATTATTAAATATAATGTTTTTTTTTTTTTCAAAAGGGGGAGTGATGTGGGCTCAGCAGTAATGAGTATTTAGATAATATCACGTAGTTACTTCCACGTACTCCCCACCAATATGTATCGGAGATATTGCCGATACATCATTTATTATTGTATATAATATACATAAATGTACGTATATTACGTACATTTATGTTAATAAATAACTTATATTGTGTGGAACTTATGGCTCTCATTTATCCACCTCTATACGTTCACAGTGACTATTATTATAATATTGAATGTAGGTACCTATGAGTTGTAACTTGTGAATAAATGATTATTAATCCGTCCGTGTGGTGACGGATTAAGAATACAAATGTCACCATCTTCTATCCCGAGGGTGTCGTAAGAGTCGACTAAGGGAGAAGTCTGCAGACAATATCCACTGCAAGAGAGGGCAAACTCGAAATAAAACCCTATTCCAACCCATCTGGCTAGCGTGGTATAGTAGGCTAATTTCCCTCCAAATGTATGGAGGAGACCCGTGCCCAGCAGTGGGATGTTTATGGGTTGAGATGATGACTATTATTAAGCAGAGGCGCCCCGGGTGTGGAGCAGATATTGATACGACGTTTCTGCTCGGCGGCACGTGGTGCTCTGCTTCCACCAGGCGACGCTTCCATAAATCATAATCATCATCTGGTTCTTACACTGCGGGCCGATGTGGCCTGCTTGTCCGCATTTGAAGCACGTTGGTTTTCTTCCCTGCAGTAAATCATCTTGTAGACACAGTTCTGCAGTCGTACACCATGACAGCGCATCGGAGTCCGGACAATCGGGATTGAATGCTGGTTATGAGACAAGGCTGGGTGACGTGACGTTATGGGTAACATGACTTTAATAGATATTCACCATAATTGTCTTTTTATAAAAGAAAAAAAAGAATGGTAAATATAATAGTCTTTGAAATTGCACACTTAAAATATTACTAACAATATTAAGTTTCGCGGAAAAGAACGTATTCGTAAGTCGCGCCTATACTTCGCAATGGCTCAGGATAGAATGCCCCTTGCTCTCGCCCAGCATATGTTACCGTCTCTTTTACGAAAGATTTCAATAGCCCTCTTGGAATTGGAAGGGTCGCAACAAACATCTGCGCAGTTTATTATACAATACAAAAAGTGACCATTATGATTTTAAAACTAAAATAACAAAAACTGTACTTAACAAAAACTAATTCTATTCAGTCGACCGTATTAAATTACAACACTAAGTAATAACATCAATTACAGCCTGACACGCTGATTTGCCTGCGCGTCGACAGATATACACATATATATATATATATATATAAATATATATATATATATAGCCCAAACTATATTAAAAATACACCCCATCAATCAGTGGTATGAGAAAGCTCTTATATATGTGTGAAGCGTATGCTGCCCAACGCGGTTTAAAATACAATGAACAAAAGAGTGAGTCTATAGTGTTCATGGGTAAAAACAAGCCACCTATTAATTTGGAACATTAATAGGTGTTTTCTGCTCAAATTAAATGGACTACAGATAAACCGTGTTGAGTAATTCAAGTATTGTAAATGAAACCTTAACAAATGACCAAGATATAGAGAGGAAAAGGAGGGCTCTGTCTCGTTCGTTGCACTCTTAATGTAAAATTGACACTTTTCAAAGCGTATTGTCAAAACTTCTACACGAATGATCTATGGGTCAGGTTCACACAAAGGGCTAATGCAGAGTGCAATAAAATAACATTTTCAGGGCACTGGTGTGGTTTCCCCGATACTGTAGTGCCTCAGGCATGTTTGCAGATGCTGACATTGATGACTTTTTCACAATAATGAGCAAAAAGACATTGTCTGTAGTGCAAGGTATGCGGGGTAGCCAAAACAGTATCCTGAAAATGATGAGCGGGCAGGCTGGATTTGGCTTTATGTGAGAGGTGTGGATCAATGTTTTAATGTGATTTATTGGATAAATTGTAAATGTTTTAAATACTATGTAATTTAATTATACTGACATAGTCTATAAGTATTTTGTTACTAAAATATGGATTAAATATCTAAAAATAATTTGAAAGAAGAAAGAAAGAAAGAAACATTTATTCACATCTCGCACAATATAAAAAAAAAATACAATAAAATAATACAATCATACACGTAATAGAGAAATATACATACATTAGAACAAATAAAAATAATATATGATAACACAAAAGAAAGGTAAGATATAAAATATATGTGCGAGCCTGAATAGGCCACCATCTCAGCATAATGCTACATACCTAAGTATTTAGCGCTGGTTTTCTGATGGCGCCTTTATGGTGACGTCACTAGCGTTACATACGTACAATATAACAAAAAATATATTTATACAACATAAAAAATATACTACCACAAAAAAAAACCAAAACATTACAACAATACAGACAATTAAGGCACAATAAAAATAAAATAAATGTTTTTTGTTTATGGTTTGACCATAAACAAAAAACAAAACTCGCAACCACAAACATCGATGCGTTCCTTTCTGCGCACACGCATTTTTAAAAATTAGACAAAATCATTTCGCTTGTCAGTTGTCAATGTCATTCTTAGACATTCAAAATGGCGCACGATCAAATAAAAAAAAATTGAATTTTAATTACTAATATATTCGAAACAGTATCTATTATGTATGCAAAAAATACGTTATTGACTAGTTGAAAAAGCTCTTATAAGAAACATTCAACCACACAAGCTTACTCACTCATCATTCTTTCAGATACACACACTCACACACACGCACACATTTGAAGTAGTTTTACCTTTTCAATTATTATTAATTTAACTTATTATCTCTTTTAATTATCAACTATTAGATAACTAGTTATTAACTGAGTAATTTATTATATTGTTATGGAGGTGGGGATTTTTCTGACACAGGCATTTTTTGCCTAAAATAAGGCCAACCACTAATCATTGTTATATGTAACTTTTTATGACATTAAACTATTATTATATAACAAGCCCGATGGAAAAGGATTCACCTCATAGAAGACAACTGCTAAATAACTTCATACAATGGTGTAGTTGTATTCCTGTATGCGAATACAGGTCTCCAGCGCTCATTTAGGGATGCGTTTTGAAAGAAAGGTTTTCCTATGTTAGGGATAATTTTATTCACCGTAAATCCCTGTTTTAAAAAAAATAGTGGGCAACACGCAAGTGGTACCTCAGGTATTGACCAAAGAAATAGACTACTTTTGTGGCTACGGTAGGTATGCTTGTTTGCCACACAGGTAGTACAAAAAAAAATTGACATTTCCAGACAGTAGAGAGGCCTCAGCTGCGTGTATTGGTTGTTCTGTTAGGTAATATTAATACCTGTTAACCAACTGTTTACCAATACGTTGAGGTTAGGGACCCGTTTGAAAATAGAATCTCGGTAGCATGTTCGACTTTCTTTTGTTTTCCAAAATATGTGTTGGTAGTGGAAGAAATGAATTTATTTTTCCATCTTTAATCTACCATAAGCAATGTGCCATGGTACATATCAAATGCAGAAATCCATGAAAACTTGGAAATGGCTACAGTAAAGGATGAAATCCAAAATGTCACTGCGTAGTATAGGGAGAGGTTGGAGAGACATCCCAACACACTAGCAACACAGCTGACCTTGCGTAGCTATGTTGCGGCTGAAAAGAAAGGATATCCTGTAGAAAATAAAAGAGTAGATGTCCTCACTGGAGGACACACTTGACTAAATAAATAAACTATAAAAAAAAAAAAAAAAAAACTTTAATCTTTCTGTGCATGTATATTGATTTTAACTTTAAACAAAGATCTATAACTTATATTAATCTTGTTTTTAATATTGTATATTCTATAGACAGAAGAGCGAAGTTTCCTAACACAGGCTTAATTTGATTAAAAGGGGACTCCAATCACGAATTTATAAGGAAAAATCTCGTAAACAATACAAACATTGTTTTCATTCTTCAAAAAGTTAACATAAATTATAATGAAGGTACTTATGATATTATTTGTTTCCGCCACAATAAAAAGATTTATGAAGATTAGTGCGTAGGTATTTACTTACAAAGTTTATAAAAGTGACGGTTATGCAGACGAGATCCGTCACTTTTGTGTTTGTGTTTCAGTCGGTCGTTTAGCGTTAGTGATAGTGAAAAAGCGCCAGTTATAATTATTCTAAAGTGAGTATTAATTTTGATTTATATTGAATAATTATTTCTGTTATAGTGGGTATTCTTTCTTATATATTTTACAAAGTTATAATAGAAATTTTTATTTTATTTATCAGACATAAAAAGTTTGACTTAGACCACAGATAATATAATACTAGCTTAGACTAAGTAGCAATTCACTTCAACCCATAACCAACAACGTCTCACTGCTGGGCACGGGTCTCCTCCATACATTTGGAGGATATTAGCCTCGTATACCACGCTGGCCAGACGGATTGGTATAGAGTTTTGTTTCGAGTTTTCCTTCTCTTGCAGGAGATATTGTCTGCCTGATTCCCTTAGTCTTAGTACACCCTCAGGATAGAACGGGGTGGTGACATATGTATTCTTAATCCGTCACCACACTGACGTTAAAGTGCACTGGCACCGTTATCTACGAAATTATATTGTCACTAGTTGTTGCCCGCGGCTCCGCCCGCGTGGATGTCGGTTATCGCTGCATAAAGTAGCCTATGTGTTATTCCAGACCATAATCTACCTCTGTGCCAAATTTCATCCAGATCCGTTTAGTACTTTTTACGTGAAAGAGTAACAAACAGCCATCCATCCATCCATTCTCACAAACTTTCACACTTATAATATTAGTAAGGATATAGGTATGTCAAATAGTTTCTCCCGTTTCATTAGACTATATAACATCACGCTATGATCAATAGGAGCGGAGCAGTAGTGTTGTGATGTTGCAAAATCGGGGAAAATATTCCAAATTACCACGCGGACGAAGTCGCGGGCGACGCGTATTATACAATAGTATATTAAATTTATTGTTGGGAATTAAAATAAAAGTAACCTAACCTAACTTACAAACAATCAAATATTGTATTTAAGGGTATAAATAAAATATCTGATTGAGGTCGCATCATTATTTTTATGAAAAAAAACAAACTTTTTTTTTTGTGTGTTAATTATTTTTTCCTGGAATGTTGATGCTCATTATGTAAATGCAGTGTTTACATGAATATAATAAATAGTTTTTTTCGCAGGTGTTAATAATAGAAAAATGTTACGTCAACATCAGACAGCAGAAGTTATAACAGAAAAAAAAACAGACAAAGAAAGTGAAGAAATACCTGCGCTCTTAATGACTACACCTAAAAAATACGATATAGTGTACCGCAATCTTATAACATTTGGTTATTGGCATCTTGCAGCCGTATATGGCTTGTATATATGCTTTACAGAGGCTAAGTGGGCCACTATTTTCTTCGGTAAGTAATATAGAACATTAAATAATTTTAACAAAAACCGACTTCAGTACGGCAAGTTGCAGAATTTCAAATACCTTAAAAACGGCTAGATTACATTGTTTAATTATGAAGTCCCGTTGCCTAGCTACCTTAGCAACCATATTGGAAACTTATTTGATCGCCATCCGTAAAATACTTATTATTGAAAACTTCAGGTGGCCATCTGTGGTCTTCTTCATCAGTTTTACTTCATCATATTATACTTTCTGAATGCAAATGTGTGATGTGTTGTTAAAAGTATTGAAATTGCTATATGTGTGCCTATAATTTTTGAAGAGTTCCCTCAATTCCTCATGGATCCCATCATCAGAACTTTCTTTTGATGAAAATGGGACCAAACTGAAAGTATGTCCAGTCAGACAAAAAAATATTTTTTCAAATCGGTCCATAAATTAGGGAGTTCTGCGGTAACAAACATTAAAAAAAAAATACACACGAATTGATAACCTCCTCTTTTTTAAGTCGGTTAAAAAGGGTAGAAAATTATTAAAATATATTCTTATAGTTTGGTTATCATATTCATATCATTTATTTGCATTTCACAATGTGATTGAAAAACCCCACTGGTTTTTCACATTGTTGTTTTAACCACCTATTATTACACAAACTTTTTTTGTGCAAAAAAGTTGTTCAAAGCTAAGTACATTATGGACCCTGTCGGGCACAACGACAGTTTTATATATTATATTAAAACTATGCTATACCCATGGACAAAAACATCGCTACGAAAAATTAGAATATCTCTTAAAATAATAGAGTTAGCGGCATGAATCAAACTGTAAGTTGTAGATAATTTTGATGGTTAATAAAAGGACACAACATTTTAAAAACGTTATTCTTTAATTTATTTAAATTATATAAGAAACAAAATATCAACAAGTTTTGCGTTGGGATTTAAATCCGGGCTTCTTCAAGGCCAGTCAATGCAACTGATGCCAACGTCTTGAAAATACTCTTTCACAATTTGAGCTGTTTGTGGTCTTGTGTTGTCATGCATAAATATGGAATTTTCAACCATATTTATCTTGATTAATATGGTTGAAAATTCCATATTTATGCATATTCCAGCTTGTTTTCAGTCGACATGCTCATTAAAGATCTCTTCTACATATCTTGCTCTAGCGTACCATTTTCTATCAGCTCTTACTCCGTGCGACTCTCTGAAGAGATTCCAGCCCAAACCATAACGGATCCACCGCCAAACGATACTTTTTCCTGAAAACAAGCTGGAATAAAACGTTCCCCTGGCCGTCGGTAAACTCTTCGTCGCCCATCCTAGAGCCCGTGCATAGAGCATAAATCTGGATTCGTCAGAAAACATTACTCTTGCCCATTCTTCGTCACCCCATTGTGCATGTTCACGGGCGTAACATAATCTACTGCTATATATGCCATATGCTACTTGATGTTCCCTTGCAAGTTTGGGCCATTTACGGGTCTATGTGGGGTCAAATTAGCTTTTCAAAGCCGCCGCCTTACAGTCCGGTCGCTTACGTCGTCTCTTTGAGTCTCTCGAAGTTGATTTGTTACTTTAACCGCCGTGAGGTGTCGATTTCACAGCATGGTCGTAACAATTAATCGATCCTCTCGAGCCGTAGTACACCTCGGTCTGCCAATTCCTGGTCTTCTAATGTTCTGCCTAGTTTTTCGGAAACGTTGGACAACTCTTTGCATCGTAGAAAGTGATACGCCTGTCAATCTCGCTGTACTTCTCTGACTTCTGCCTTCTTCTAGCATAGTGACGATACGTGTACATTCTTCTGGTTTTAGCGACATGATGGTAATTTAATAATACCGCCAAAGACAATGATAATAAATGAAATATTATGCATTTGGAATCAAATAATTGCTAATATTTGAGACCAAATTTACATTTATGAAAAACATAATAAACAATATTAAATTCAAAATAAAAATAACACTTAAAATTCTTCTTTTTTTACAATAATTTTGCATAACAGTAAAAACGTATCATACTTACATACTTAGTAATGATATTTATATAAATGTTTGACATAAGTATCTCACAATTATACTGTCATTTACATATTTTATTAACAATGTATTGTATCGTATGCATAGGTTAATATTTAATATAAATCATTAATCTAAGTATTAATTGTTGTTGTATCTACCAAAATAGCCTTAAGAGAGGTAGGGCACCATACTAGCGAGCAAGCCCGACTGGGGAAGGACCTCCACCTTACAGAAGACCACAGCCAAATAACTACACACAGTGGTGTATTTGTGTTCCTGTGTGTGAGTACAGGTCTCCAGCGCTCATTTAGGGATGCGTTTTGAAAGAAACGTATGCCTATCCCAGGGATACTCCCACCATAAAGCCCTGGAGTAAAAAAAAATGGGGTTGGCAACACGCAAGTGATACTTTTGGTATTACAAGCGTCCATAGGCTACGGTAACTGCTTAACATCAGGCGGGCCGTATGCTTGTTTGCCACCTAAGTAGTATAAAAAAAAAAAAAAAAAAAAAGCCTATTAAGCCCTCTGCAGACCCGGCCATAGCACTCTCTCTGCGCTCTTTAAAGTGACTGGCGATATTAGGCAGGGCATGGAGGATACCAAAGTCACTGTGTTGGCTTTGGTTGATTTCTCTAATGCCTTCAATACCGTCAGTCACGACATCCTTCTGTCTATCCTCTCCTACTTGATGGTCTCGTCTGAGGCTCTTGAATGATTCTCAACTTATCTTTGGGGTCGCCAGCAGTCTGTCCACTTCGAAGATTCATCGTCTACGTGGCGTGACATTGACTCTGGTGTTCCTCAAGGCGGTATTTTATCTCCGTTGTTATTTTCAATATTTATTAATCTCATAACTCAAAATCTTCAGTGTGCGTATCATCTGTATGCTGATGACTTGCAGATTTATTCTCAGGCAAGTGTTGACTGTGTCAACTCTGCGGTAGATATGGTTAACAGAGATTACATTAAGAATTGGTCCGAAAGGTTTGGGTTGACTGTGAATCCGACCAAGTGTCAAGCTATCATCATTGGCAGTCAACGCTTGATGAATAGATTAGACCCATTAATTCTTCCTCAAATAATCTTTAATGGTAGTAGTGTAGTAGTACCATGCTGTTAAAGATATTGGGTTGCTCATCGACACTCAATTAAATTGGAGCACCCAAGTCACGATAGTCAGCCAAAGAGTAACCGGTATGTAAGACTAAAACGATGCTTGTGCAGACATTGATTTTTCCCCTGATCGACTATGGTGATGTATGTTATTTGACCTGAATGCAGATTTTCTCAATAAACTCGATCGTCTTCTCAATATCTGCATTCGATTCATTTTCAATCTTCGGAAGTATGACCATGTGTCTGCTTATCGCTTACAACTGAATTGGCTTCCTATTCGCCAGCGCCGTAGGATGCGCGCACTTATTACCCTCTATTCCATTCTTATGTCCCCTAATGCCCTATTTAACCTCTCAATTTAATTATCGCTATGCATAATAGAAATCTTCGGTCCTCCAACAATCTTTTTCTTGCGTATCCCTCTCATAACTCTGGTTTCATTCACGATTCTTTCCCTATCCAGTCTATGCTTCTCTGGAATGCCCTCCCTCTCGAAATCAGGATGTCCACCAGCCGTTATGAGATGATTATACTATTCTAGTATATATTATTTTGTTTATATTTATATGTATTTTATAGGATCTATGTATTCTGAAGGTCGCGAGTCAGAGACTTGGAACTAACATACATTGCAAGCTAAATGAAAGCTTGTTATTAGACTAAAGCTACAGATAAAAATATGTATATGTTACGGTAAGAGTGAATAATTTAAGATTATTAATAATTATCTATTATTATTAATAATTACCGAAAGTCGAGGTTAAACTGATAAATTAATCACATTTGTCGGTTATTATTAATAATTTAACCCCAGTAGTGATAAATGTAATAAGTGGCCAAGGATTGCGGGGCGGGGCGGTGTGTGCGACGTGCGAGAGGCGCGGGGGGTTAGGTTAGGTTAGGTTAAAAAAAAAAAAAAAAAAAAAGTTATAAAATAAATAAAAACCTTTTTTTTTTTTTTTTTTTTTTGTAGAGGGGAAATGCTTTACGCATACCGCCCCGCTTGGGGAAGCGAGGCAGTTATGTCGGACTCTCCGGCCTAAAGGTGGTAGGCGGCCGGTATACCGACTAAAACCCCCCTGTGCACCTACATCCGCCTTCACGGGTGGACCACCGGAACCTGATACGACATCAGTAGTCCACCCAGCGGCTGCTGCCCGCGCTACGCGAGCTCTATCTTCTGTGACAGCGTCCGGGTGCACCGGAGACGCTGTCCCTCCGCAGAAGGGTGCGGGCGAGGCTCAATTGCCCCAGCCTCCCCGCAGCCTCACTATGGCGGCATCAGGCGCTCATGTGCGCGCCGGCGCCGCCCAGTTCGCCGGCGACGGATCGGATCAGCCAGGAGACTTTCCTCTCTGATCCGCTCCGCCGCCTCCTTCTGCGAGATGACGTCCTCGCAGAAGGATGCGACCGCCATCCACTCCCTGTCGCTGGCGACCATGGACCGTGCCACGGCGGGCAACGACAGGTCTACACCGATGACTGCGACGAGGTCCCGGCGCTGCACCGCCCAAGCCGGACATGACTCGAGCGTATGCTGCGCCGAGTCGTCGCCACAGTCGCAGTGGTGGCAGACGGGACTCGGTTCCCTCCTAGCGACCTTGTGCAGGTAATGCCCAAAGCAACCATGCCCGGACAAAACCTGCACCAGTCGGAAGGAAAGGGTCCCGTACTGCCGCCCTGCCCACTCTGACAAGATCGGCTGGAGCGCCTCCACAGTTCTGAAACCAGCTCGTGGAGCCTCCAGCCGACCTGACCACCGGGCCATGATAGCCCTGCGGGCGGCCTCGCGCCACTCGCGGATTTGTTCGGGGAGAGGAGACCGCCGCTCTGCCCGAACTGCAGCCGCCCGCCGATAAACCTCGGCGAGCACCTCCGCCTCCAAGTCCTAAGGGGGCGTTCCGGCCAATGCGCACGCCGCGTCTGTGGACACGGTGCGGTAGCCGCGTATGGCTCTGACCGCCATTGCACGCTGCGGCCTTGCCAGCAGCTGCCTGCTCTGGGCGGTCAGAGACCCCGCCCACACCGGTGCCCCGTAAAGCGCCATTGACCGGACTACCCCCGCGTACAGCCGACGACAAGTGAGGCTGGGCCCACCCAGGTTCGGCAGAAGCCGTCCCAAGGCGGACGCAGCCCCCTCGAGTCTCGGTGAGAGACGGCGAAGATGCTCGTCGAAGAGCCATCGCCCATCCAACACCAGGCCCAGATACTTCATCTGGGCCTGAACCCGTACGAGCACCGAACCGACGGATATCGAGGCGCCAGCAGGTGGACCACGACGGGGCCCATGGAATAAGAGGGCCTCCGTCTTTTCAAGGGCCACCCTAAGCCCCAGCGCCCCAATACGCCCGACCACCTGAGAGACCCCCGTGGTAGCCAGGCGCGCCGCATCTTCAAACCTACGACCCCGAGCCGTGACCAAGGTGTCATCGGCGTAACACAATACGCCCAGCCCGGGGGGAAGAACACCGCGCAGGACCCAATCATATCCGATGTTCCACAGGAGAGGGCCAAGGACGGACCCCTGCGGAACACCGCCCGAAAATAAATAAAAACCTAACCTAACCTAATTTAACCTAGGTTAGGTTAGGTTAGGTTTTTATTTATTTTATAACTTTTACAAATACGTGTCGTGAATTATTAATAATTACACTTGACTACGGCTCACATAAGGTTAAAAACCTTTTTTTTTTTTTTTTAACCTAACCTAACCTAGGTTAGATTAGGTTAGGTTTTTATTTATTTTTTAACTTTTACCAATATGTGTCGTGAATTATTAATAATTACTACTAAAAGTAATAAATGTCGATCGATTATTCACATTTACCAAAACATGTGGTTATTATTAATAATTTTGTAAAAATATTAATAATTTTCAATTAATCAGATTTACCGTAACATATATATCACACTAATTCATACATTTGTTTTCCTAAAAAACTAAACTTCATATTATAGCGGCTATGTATACATATCTCCATTGCCGTCTGTACTCATTCATAAACATTATTTCCAGGTTTCGCCACATTTACGTTGGCAGAAATCGGAGTTACAGCAGGCGCGCATCGCCTTTGGGCACACAAAGCATACAAAGCCAAGTTACCATTAGAAATTCTTCTAATGCTCATGAATTCTATAGCTTTTCAAAACACTGCCATGGACTGGGTTAGAGATCACCGTCTTCATCATAAATACAGTGATACAGATGCAGATCCACATAATGCTACTCGAGGATTATTCTTCTCACATGTTGGATGGCTTCTAACAAGGAAACACCCAGAAGTGAAGAATCGTGGAAAAAATATTGAGATGTCTGACATTTATAACAACCCTGTGTTAAAGTTTCAGAAAAAGTAAGTATGGTGTGACTAAAGAAATCGTAAAACCAGATATAAACATTGCGAGGCTGCCTCGTGAGTCTGCTCATCTGGTGCTTGCACTGAGCAGCCAGTCAGTTAAGCAACGTTTAAATTGGCTCGCGAGGCAAACGCTTCTCCACATCACGAGGCTGCAGGCGCGGCATACCTCGCGGGGTAACCTCTTGATATTAATACCCGCCATTGATACCTGACTGCAGGAATGGTTCGTATTTACCTCGTCATTTATCACCGCACAGCGTGTTATGGGTTCGATCTCCAGATGACACAACAAATTGTGTGATTCGCCATTGCTTGTTTCCTCTGTGACACATGCCTTTTTCTCGAATATAGAAGTCATCTTAGAAAAAACTATTATAAAAAAGCAAGTTGCTATTTACCTACAATCCTTTATTAATAAGGCATTTTTTTATACTTATTAAAACAAACAAGCGTACGGCCCGCCTGGTGGTAAGCAGTTACCGAAGCCTATGGACGCTTGCAGTACCAGAGGTATTACTTGCGTGTTGCCGACCCAAAAATAAACTACATAACACCAGGTTTTCATGATGGAATTTCCCTGGGATAGGAAAACGTTCGTTAACACGCATCCTTAAATGGGATCTGGAAACCTGTTCTCACACACAGGAACACAACTACACGGCTGTTTGTAGTCAGTTTGGCTGTGGTCTTCTGTAAGGCGGTGGTCCTTTCCCAGTCGGGCCTGCTCATAAGTATGCTGTCCTAACTCTCTTATAATGTTGAATTTATTTTTCATTACAGGTACGCTATACCTCTAATCTCCATTGTCTGCTTTGGCCTGCCAACGTTCATCCCGGTCTACTATTGGGGTGAAAGCTGGAGGAACGCTTGGCACATCACCATGCTCCGATACACATTGAACCTCAATGTAACATTCATGGTTAATAGCGTAGCCCATATCTGGGGTAACAAACCTTACGATAAAAATATTCTACCAGTTCAAAATTTGGGTGTTTCCATAGCCACTTTTGGCGAAGGTTTCCACAACTATCACCATGTCTTTCCTTGGGATTATAGAACAAGTGAATTGGGGAACAACTATTTGAATATAACTACGAAGTTTATTGATTTCTTTGCGACGATTGGATGGGCATATGATATGAAAACGGTGAACGAAGATATGATTAAGCAAAGATCTCAAAGAACTGGCGATGGAACTAACTTATGGGGCTGGGGAGACAAAGATTTGAGCAAGGAAACCAAGAAACAAGTAGAAGTATTGTATGCGAAAAATATGTAGAGTCGTAAAACATAAGCTTGGGCCGAGAATAACCAAGCGATATTAATATATCGCTTATGTAAATAAATTTTATATAAGGTGGTCATGGTATTCTCTTCCAACGAACAATGGTCAGGTGGGTGACACTTAGTTACGCCAAATCTTTTTCCTCAGTGCCTGTGTTGCCATTTAAGTGTTATCGTAATTCCCCTGAAGCTTAGAATCAGATAAAATAAATGTATTTTCAATTTTAATACTTTTTATACGAAAATTATTTCGTTATCAAACATTTAGTTAACAAATTAATCTTTAAAAAAGATTAATTTGTTGAAAAAGAGAACAAAACTGTCTCTCACCCTAGATCTCCCTAAATCTTTTTTCCACTTCATCACTCTGTCCTCGATATCGTAAATCGAAAATTAAACACTCCATCAAATGCTTTAAAACTATATCTCTCTATTTTTTTTTGGGTTTACCTCCGGATTTTCGGTGACATAAGTGTCAGCAGGTCAATGGAAAATGCCAAATGCGACGTCAGCTAATTTACCTACTGGATTTGCTGACTTAATAGACTGGGGTAGAAAAAAGAACCGGCAAATAACTCAGGCCATTCTATATTTTAACAGAACAGTAATTTTATAGTGAGTAAGCAAGTGTTACTTTTTGAGAAGATCATGCGTAAAATAATATTAAGTATAGATGAAAAAAAAAACAAATTGTTACACCGGGCCGTGATGGAGCCGTGCCGTGTCCCGGTCAGGGTACAGTCGAACATCCATAGTATTATTTCTTAAGTAATTCATTCTTGTCCGTGCTTGGCTCGGTCCGGAGTATCGTGAATTATATCCTTTTTCTCAAAGTGATTTTTATGTTGTTCTGTAACACTGTTCGTGAATTATCCTTTTTCTAAAGTGTTTTTTTTTGTTGTTCTGTCACACTGTTACCCATTGGTATTATTTGGTGTAACTCATTAGCCAAAAAAGGCGCATTATGTCACAGTGGTACTCAATGGGAATTAAATTACTAATGAGTCACACTGTTACATATCTGGTTGCTACTGAACAGGAATAAATCGATCGAATTACGTATAGTTTTCCCTAGATTGTTTAATATATGACAATTAAAGCTTAATTCTGTATAATTTACAGTTTTTAAGGGACCGTGTACCAGTTCCAGGGTTTGGTAAATATGGTCACCAAGCTCTATCTGGTGATCTGCCGCATCACGTAAGACCTCTTCGTAATCTTTTTTCATTTTTAGGGTTAGGGTCCGTTCGTCCGTCTGTCTGTCAGTCAAGACCCTTTTTCTCAGGCACGCGTGGTGGTATCAAGCTGAAATTTATATCAAATATTCAGATCCACTGTCCCTTAAAAGCTGTGAAACACTCAAACTTCTAAGCCAACGCAATCAAAAGATACAGCCGTTTATGCCGCAAATTTTCGACACTTGCAAGGGAAACAAAACTCAGAATCTTGAAATTTGGTACGAAGTAACGTCTTATAGCATAGAAAAAGGAAAAATTGCGAAAACCAAAAAAAAATTGTTACATCATATAATAAAAATACAAAAATACAGGTTTGTACGGAACCCTCGGTGCGCGAGCCCGACTCGCACTTTGCCAGTTTTTTCCTACATTTTTTTGGTCGTCAGTGGACCATGTAAGGAAGGGCTGATGTGCAACATCGGCTTAGGAACAAATGCTGTAATGTAGGGGAGGCCTATATCCAATAGTGGACATCACGTCGTTAGACGACCCATAGGTCCTCTTAGAAAAAAAGCTCTTTAATTCAATTTGGAGTTCCTGGGAATAAACCAATAAAACATTTTCCTATCTCAGGCATAGGTACCACATGACAGAAACCTGGTGTTACTTTTTTGGTCGGAAACATGCGTGTTGGTGACCCAATAACTAACCCACTGCGATGTATCCAGACATATTCGAAAAGAGGTCATATCTTATTGTACTATCAAACTCTGGAAACATTTAGTTATAGAAACAAACAAACCTATCTAAAAGATAAACATCTATTTTGGTGTGACTTCAGTGATAATCATCATCATTAAATAATGCCCACACGCCTATGTTTAAAGTAATGACGGTTTTTATCTTTAATAGTTGACAATAAACGTTTCAGGTAGCTAATGGCGGGTTTTTAAAGGTTTGCAGACTCTTACAATCACTGTCGAAACATCCACCCACTACAGACGGCATATAGTAAAATAGAAGAAATAAAAATATAACTATCGGTAAATTTGCGTTCAAGTTCGCCAATTCACGTATTGCCGAAATCGCTTCCTGAACGCAAATATATTTTGAAGCTGACGAATGGGTCGCGGGAGGTTGTTCCAAATTTTCGATGCCGCATAGCGAAAGCTACCTCGGAATGCAGGCAGCGTGGTACAGAGAGCTGCTGTGCACATCGTCTTCCCGAGCATTCCCTTCGATTTGTGACCCAAGTCAGCTTATTATACCTTCTTACATTATTTTGACTATCCTCAAATATCTTTTATTTACAGAAACAATATACATGTTTTTACACTAATCACATATATACATTTTACTACCTATATACCTAAAACTAATTTAAACATAAATACAATAAGCTTATTATATAAGTATTCTGGTTCTCTGTGTTTAATTACTCCAAAGAGAAGACACGCCAGATGTAGTTTTCGTCGTAATTATATTTTATGTATAGAGTGTTCATTTATAAAGAAAGGGTGTTACATGACATCTGGGTGGCACAGAGAAACAGAACTGCATTCTGAATTCTCTGTATGAGACGATTTGTCCTTGCTAATAGTCTCGGACCGTATACAGTGTCTGCGTAGTTAAGTTTAGATAGGACTAAAGATTCGACTAATTGTATACGTAGTTTTTCCGATAAGAAAGGTCTAATTTTGTAAAGAATCTTCAACCTATAAAAATACTATGTAATTATTTACATTTCCTTTATAAACACATCTGTCTGCATGACTACTCGCTAAACCAAATTTCTTGTGAATCATTGTTTTTGTTGAATATCATACAGCCTTGCCGATTAAATTGCACTTGGCATCCACTGTTAATAATTTGACTCACCAATAAAAGATTTGTGGCCAATTTCGGGACATATAAGACATTCTGCACCATAATTGATTTTATATTGACACTTTCATTGACAACATTTAGAGTCTCTTTGCCACAACTTTTCACAACAAGCTTTTTGTCATCAGCAACCTTTATTGTAGTAATCGGAGGTGGGATTTCGTCGTAGAGCCAGTCACGGTGCATTGTCAGATGCATTGATGCTCCCGAGTCGATATATCAGCCGTTATCATTGTGTGAAGTTGCAGAGAATACAGCCACATATCCTGTGTCATCCTTTAACTGTCGTGTCTTCTTATTTCGACAGTATTTACTTACGTGTCCATATTTGTTGCATGCAAAGCACCTCGGACCTTTGGACTTATTCCCTTTATCAAGAGTTTGTTTGGCAGACTGTGACGGTTGTCTTTTATGTTTATTAACGTACAATGCAGTTGACTCGGAGTTCCTTACATCTTGAAGAAGCTTAGTCTTCACAAAACCAGCTGTGATTGCCACACCAGAGCTCTCAAGTGCCATTATCATAGGTTGATATACTTCAGGTAAACCAGCTAGCAGTAATGTGACTAGCCACTCATCATCTGCATTAAACCCTATATTTATCAGTTTGTGAGCTGTCGAAATTATCTTATTAACGTAATCTACTTTATTTGTACAAGATTCGAGTCTAGCTGTTATCAGATCTCTCAATAAACCAACACGACGTGTGAGCCCTATGTCATCGAATGCTTTTTCGATAAGTATCGGAACGAGTTAATCAAAGAACCTGTGACCAGTAATAAACTTCAATAACGTTTTATATGGTAATTTTAGTAATAGGTGCCTACATAATATTTGCACAAAATTGTCGGCGTCGGAGTCGGCGGGGCGTCGTTGTCAACGTTATCATCAATGTCAGTGTCAGCGAAAGTTGTCCCTACTAAATAAAAGGTGCCTACATAATATTTGCACAAAATTTAATTGCGTCGTCGTCGGCGTCGGCGTCGGCGTAATTATATTGATATTGAACCATGCTACCATGTCATTAACGCACTGAAAAGTTATAATTTTTCTTCAATATCTACAGACACAGGCATGTTACACTTTTATTATTAGATAGTATAAGTTATATTTAAATCGTTTTGTTGGTTTCAATTATTTAGAATAATTAGACAATATACCTATATATTAAAAAGTATTAAGTAGATGTTTATTAATTATATAAGTATACTTTAATAAGCTGTTTAGAATTATGTATTGTAAGGACGTATAAAATAAATAATTTTATAAAAAACCGGCTAAGTGCATGTCTTTATGTATGCATGGTTCCGAAATTGCCATTCCCAATAATGCAGACATGCAGACTATGAATAAGGTATCTATGGTTTCAGAATTCATGACTTCATAGTACTTAGAACAATGGTAACAATTTTGGTAAAGTCTTGAAATAAGTGGCATTAATAGGGCCACGGGGAAGGAGGTGGAAGAGGAAGGCGGAGAGGACGGTTTTTTTATAATGAATGTTGAAATTTTAAAATTTGGTAGGTAACCTAACCAAACCTACTGATTAAACAGCTTTTGCAGTGCCTATAGCACCAGCTTTTAGCAATTCGCTCGTGATTCCGTCCTCACCCGGTGCCTTGTTGTTCTATAGCTGTTTGAGAGCCATACTAATCTCGTCTAGGCTGACGACCGGGATATCATCGGTATAGTGTCGGGACAACTTTACTTAGCTCTTGGGTCGTCTGTCGAAGAGCTAACAGGTGACCGAGTTGTCGTGTACAGCTGCCTGTAAAACGTTTCGATCTCTTCCACCATCTCGGGCCTGGACGATATGATTCTGCCGACCCAAGTCTTCAGCTTGGTCAGTCGGCTCTGCCCAATAAGACAGATCTCTAGCGAACACTTTGGAGCCCATGTTCTGCTCTATGGCCAGTTTAAAACAGTCTGCATTATATTGGCGAAGGTCGCGAGTCAAAGACTTAGAGATCTGCCTACTGAGCCGCCGGTATCGGCCAGCATCATCTGAGGACTGCAAAACCATCTTTCGCGTTTCCTCCATGAGCTTGATGGTTGAGTCGGAGATCTTTTTCGTTTCTTTTGTTCGGCGGGTTTTAAAACTGTTAGACCCAGTCGAACGGACAGTTTTCACGAACCTGTTGTTGTAATTGTCCATATCCACGCAATCACCTAGGGGCTCGAAGCGGTTCAGCAGTTCGAGCTGAAAGCTTTCGGGGTTTTGGTTTTGGATATGTGCAGGTCGAAGCGTTGACTTCATCAGTCGAGATCTTTTCAGCTTGGCATTCATATTCAATGCGCCCCTTACCAGTCGGTGATCGTTCCCGGTTTTCATTGCATTGATCACAGAAACATCATTGAATATCTGCCGCTTCGTCGACATGATGAAGTCAATCTCGATTTTGGTTGCACCGTCAGGACTCACCCAGGTCCACTTACGATGTTCGCGTTTCTTGAAGAAGGAGTTCATCATAAAGAGTCCCTCCTTCTCCATGAAATCGAACAGTATTTGGCCCCGGGGATTCCGATGCCCATACCCAAATTGCCCCACTTTCAGCTTATCACCGCTCCGTTTGCCTAGTTTTGCGTTGAAGTCCCCCATGGCAACGTTGAAGTGGGTGTTGGTGCTATGTATGGCTCTGGAAATATCCTCATACATAGCTTCGACCTCATCATCGGGGTGCGTCGACGTTAGAGCGTAAGGTCTGAGTATAAGGTACGCTACCCTTGTCGACACACTCTCGAGCTTGACCACGTTGTTCACGAGGGACTTGTGGACGATAAACCCGACACCACCCTGGGACTGTTGGTCGCCCTCCCGGTTTTGATTTGAGCGTTATCGAGTTTTCTCCTTCTCTACGGACTTCAGTTAGCCCTATAACATCCCATCGCAGCTTGCTCAATTCTTCCTCCAGTTCGGCAATTGTCTCGTCGGTCCGTAGTGTGCGCGTGTAATATGTTGCCAGGGCCAGCTGTCGTTGTTTTTGGTAGCCTGGTCTTTGCCAGAGATTCTTAGCACCCCCTGTCCCACCGTTACCATGGCCGGTACCTGAGCCAGGAATAACGGGACTGCCGGGGGACTAGAGGCCGATTTTTATAGGTGCGGATCATGTTGGTGGGAATTTACCATAATCGCCACGCTTGGCAGGCGGGTTGCATGCAAGCATGTACGACTTTCTTTTGTTTTCCAAAATTTGTGTCGGTTGGTGATTTGTAGTGGAAGAATTGTTTTTTTTTTTCCATATTATTTTTTTTGAGCATGCTTTTTAGGGTACCGAAGTAAATAAGGAACCCTTATAGTTTCACTATGTCCGTCCGTCCATCTGTCCACAGCTTTGCTCAAAGACCCTTAGTCTTAGAAAGCTGTTTTTTTAATATACATATTAGTCATGCCAAAAAAGTGGTAAAATAAAATCTTGAAAAATATTTTTTCTAGGGTATTTATTTCCTGTACATGTAAAGTGGGGATGCTTGTTTCCTTTCTCAACTACTCTATGGTGTTGGGTATCGTTGAATAGGTCTTTTGAAAATATTGAAGGTTTGTGAAGACAGTTTTTTGATTGAGAAATTCGTTTCTGAAATATTCAGCAAAAAAAAAAAAATTAAGCCAAATGGTGATATTTGGAAATGTGAAAAAAATCACGGTAGTAGTTCATATGACGAAATTAAGAGTAAAACTATCACAGCTAGTAGTAGTAGTAGTAATAGCCGATTGACTTATAACATGATATTGGATAAGTTAAAATTAGATTGTGTCTTAAATCAAGTCTTCTGAATTATAGAAATCTCTAACTGTGGGGTTTTGTCTCAAGCCTTTCTATATAATTATAATTGCCCGATTTTTTTTAATTTTTGTAGTCTGTAATATACATAATGTAGCAATAGAAATACCTGACCATATTAAAATAATCAGTAGGTTAGGTTAGAACTGCGACCCCCTACGCACGAGCCGTGCCGCGGCAGCGTGGATACATACGAACAAGAAAACTAAGCAATAGCTTAAAAACATATTAGGTATCATATCATTTTATATCTACTACATTTTAATATTCAATATAAAAAACCGCCGGGCTGAGTGACTTCCCTCAACCACAATCCTTTTAATGCGACTTATTTTAAGAGTTTACAAAAATTGTTATCATTGTCCTATGTTTTGAGAAGTAATGAGTGCTGAAACCATATAATTATACCTTATTCTTAGTCCGTATTATTGGGAATGGCAATTTCGGAACCCTTCATTGTGCCTGACCCGACATGCACTTGGCCGGTTTGAGTTATTTTAACTTTACCTATACAAATATCTATACCTTATATTAATCTTGTTTTTAATATTGTATCTAATATATAAAATTCTCGTGTCAAAGTGTTCAACTTTGAACTCCTCTGAAACGGCTCGACCGATTTTCGTGAAATTTTGTGTGCATATTGGGTAGGTCTGAGAATCGAACAACATCTATTTTCATACCCCTAAATGTTAAGGGTGGTCCACCCCTATTTTTTTTATTACATTTTTTAGTAAATTTTTATTGTTTTAATTTTTTTTGTGATTCAGCATTAAAAAATACATACAACCCTTAATTTTCACCCCTCTACAATCAACCCCTATATTTTAGTAGCAAAACAACGTTTGCTGGGTCAGCTAGTATTCTATATATACCTATGGAAGAGTGAAATTACCTAACACAGTCTTAATTTGTTTAAAAGGGAAAATCTTGTAAACAATAAAAACTTTTATTTTTTTATGCTGCCAAAAGTTAACACAAATATAATGAGGGTAATTATGATATTATATAATTATTTCTACTACATTAAGAAGATTTATGAAGATTAATAAGTAGGTACTTTGTTACAAAGTTAATAAAAGTGTCGGTTATGGTTTGTTGTTTCAGTCGGCAGTTCATCGTTTGTGATAGTGACAAAGAGCTAGTTGTAAGTATTCTAAAAAGTGAGTGATCATTTTCATTTTTAACCGACTTGAAAAAGAGGAGGTTATCAATTCGAGTGTATTTTTTTTAATGTTTGTTACCGCTGAACTCCCTCATTTATGGACCGATTTGAAAAAAAAACATTTTTTGTATGAAAGGACATACTTCCAGTTTGGTCCCATTTTCATCAAAAGGAAGTTCTGATGATGGGATCTATGAGGAATTGAGGGAACTCCTCAAAAATTATAGGCACACATATAGCAATTTCAATATTTTTAAATATTGAAATTGCAAATGTTTGATCATTTGCATTCAAAAAGTATAATATGATGAAGTAAAACTGATGAAGAAGAGAAGGGAAGGCCACAGATGGCCACCTGAACTTTTCGGTAATAAGTTAAGTATTTTACGGATGGCGATTAAATAAGTTTCCATTATGGTTGCTAAGGTAGCTAGGCAACTTCATAATTAAACAATGTAATCTAGCCGTTTTTAAGGTTTTTGAAATTCTGCAACTTGCCGTACTGAATTCGGATTTTTTTTGTTAAAATTATTGAATTATTTTTGTTATAGTTAGTAGGTATTCTGTCTTATATATTTTAAGTTATAATAGTAGATACTGGCATTTGTCGACGTCCTCGGACGAATTCAGATTACATAATATATAAATTTCTATAAGGATATAGAAATTTATATATAATCTGAATCTCAAAAATTACTCCAACGATTTTCATGAAATTAAGTATGCAGGGGGGGTTTCGAGGGCGGATAATCGATCTAGCTAGATTTCATTTTAAGAAAAAGTAAATTCCCAAAAAACCGAATACCGAGCGAAGCTCGGTCATCCAGGTACTTTTTACAAGCTTTTATTTAGCTTGCAGTTTATGTTAGTTTGTTCGTTAGTTAGTTTGTATGTAAGGGTCAAATCTTGTAAGCTAGATTTGAAGCACTTTCCGGTGTTTGATGGAGCTGAAAATTGGTATACGGACGTAACTTTGGTGACAATGCAATAATTTGGTACTATGGAGCTGTTCTGATGATGCAGTCGAAAGGTGGCCATAGGAACTCTTCAACGAAACAAGATAGCCACGTCGGGAATCGGTTCGTAGGATTTATCTTGACGAGTATCTACTATATTTCTAGATGGGTGTCCAGGACGTGATAATGGAGTCGGAAAGTGGCCATGGCAACTCTTCAACGAAACAAGATAGCCGAGTCGTGTTTAGGTGTTTTGGATTTATCTTGACGAGTACTATATTCTGCATCACCCTAGGTTGACTGGTAGAAAATGCCTATGGCAATAAAGTTTAATAGATAAATAAAAAAATAAGAAGAAGAAAGGTATAAGGCCTCTTTAGTTACCTGATCCCGCTCTGAACTGGTCCCACGGGATGTGTTGACTAATACATTAATTTTATTATTTTTCTTTGGTCAAATGGACCCGCTTTTAAATTATGCAAAATTCCATTGTATATGTGTACAGGCGTGCGGAAAACGTTAAACGCATTCAGTGTCCAGTAGAACAAATTATCTGTTCTCGTACCCACGACCCGACCCGCCTCCCGAATCGTAAATCGTAACTAAGTAAGTATATTTAGTTCTGCTGGATGCGAATCAAAACACACCAATAGATAGATAAAATATTCTTTATAGTAAACAAACAGGTCGTGTCGTACCTGCTAGGTAGCAACGTGACGCGCGTTGTTTGTAAAATTAGCTATATACCTACCTAGGTGAATTAGTTTCCGTACAATCACACGGGAACAGTTGGTATTTATTTTTCAGGATAAAAAGTAGCATATAATAAAAAGTGCTATTCCAGGCTCTGTTCTATATCTTTGACAAATTTCATCCAGATCCAGTAATCCAAAGATTTTTAGAGGACAACCGGACTGTTTAGATTATTTTTTTAGTCCCGTTGTCCTTTAAAAATCTTTTTATGAAAGTCTGTTTTGTTTATTAAATTTTGATAAAATATTCTCATCATAGATCGAAGATATTAACATTATAAATACGAAAGTTTGGGTGGATGGATGTATGGATTTTTATTATTTTATCACGTCAAAACGGCTAACTGGATTGTCAGAGATAAACCTCTCGAATATAGACTGGAATAGCACATAATATAATAATTTTTAACTCGCAAAATACTCTGTATTTTTATTACGAGAGACTCCAATAGTATAATAATAGTTTTGTTGTATTACATTAGTATTGTTATTTTTGTATATAATATCTACAGCCGTGCGTCATCCTTGTTTCAAATTAATTAATTATTTTTTACACATTTACATTATACAAGTAATTTATAACTAAAACTTTATTTACACTAATTAGAAATAAATTCTAATAATAAAAACAACACAAAAAGGGGAGAGGATTGCTTAACGACTAAATGCTTGGATGTCCAAGCGTTTAGTCGATGCCTTAAGGATAACCATTATTATTTTATAAGGTAACATGAAAAAATGAATTATTTTTATGACGTTAATTTAAAAACACGAATTATTTGTAAAACCAGTAGAAGTCATAATCCATGTTTTTGCCAGTTGTTGCTAGTCAAGTAAAAATTGTTTTTCGGGGAAATGTATTCGGTACAGTATTATTTTTATGATATCTTAAAAATTACTAGGTAACTGATTAATAATCTTTTTTTTTCATGTGTTAATTATATTTTCCTGGAATGTTGATGCTGATTATGTCAATGCAGTGTTTACATGTTTTTTTTTCCGCAGGTGTAAATAATAGAGAAATGTTACGTCACCATCAGACAACAGAAGTTATAACAGAAAGTGAAGAAATACCTGCGCTCTCAATGACTACATCTAAAAAATACGATATAGTGTACCGCAATCTTATAACATTTGGTTATTGGCATCTTGCAGCCGTATATGGCTTGTATATTTGCGTTATAGAAGCTAAATGGGCCACTATTTTCTTCGGTAAGTAATAATATAGAACATTAAAAAAGGTTAGAAAATTATTAAAATATGTTCTTATCGTTTGGTTATCATATTCATATCATTTATTTGCATTCCACAATGTAATATTAGGTGGTAAAAATTGGTTTTTACTACCTAATATTACACATTTTTTTGTGCAAAAAAGTGGTTCAAAGCTAAGTTCATTATTGACCCTGTCGGGTACAACAATCTTTTTTATATTTTAAAACTATGCTATAAAATAATAATATGCATTTACAAACAATTACTTGCTAATAATTAAAATCAAATTGACATTTACGAAAAACATAATAGAGAACATTAAATTCAAAATAATTTTAACAAAAAAAAACCGACTTCAGTACGGCAAGTTGCAGAAATTCAAAAACCATAAAAACGGCTAGATTACATGGTTTAATTATGAAGTTCCGTTGCCTAGCTACCTTAGCAACCATAATGGAAACTTATTTAATCGCCATCTGTAAAATACTTATTATTGAGAAGTTCAGGTGGCCATCTGTGGTCTTTTTCATCTGTTTTACTTCATCATATTATACTTACAAACTTACAAACAAGCGTACATTGTATATTACAGTAAATTACAATACAAAGCATTTAAATGTACAGTCCACAACGTTTCACATATTACTCTGTTACAAAATAATGAGATACAGTGAGGCAATTTAAGATTTTAAAAACTAATAAAAAATAACTATTTCTATTTTTATTTCAAATACGTTATCTAGAGTCAAAGTAGACTCTAAATAACATCCTTATAATTACTCAGTTTTAGGCTAACAGTAATGGTTTTTTGAAGATGTGTCGGGTTACAGCAAAGAGATCGGTCTCTAAGAAATGGCTGTTATAGGATTTAAGTAACTATTCGTTGTAGAGGAGCCCGCTCACCCGCGTTTGTACGACTAGGCGTTGTAGCAAACGGCGGGTAAGTGCGTGCCTCTTTTCTTAATATTGTTCTGAGCACTATGTAACAAATATTATTAATAAGTTCGGGGCTATAGTAGATGTTGTGAATTAATCTATGAAGAATCATGGCTTGGAGCAACAAGCGTCTAGACTTTAGCGTAAGCAAATTAATTTTTCCAAGGAATCTTTGGATGGTAGTCTCTGTGTTCGGCTTTATATTGTACTGATTTAATAAACTTACGCTGAATTCTCTCAATAGCATTATCATATTTAACGTAATATGGATCCCAAATCATGCATGCGTATTCAACTTGCGGACGAACCAAAGAGCTGAATAGATGTAGGTAAGTTGCTGGACGCTTAAAGTTAACAGTGACTTTGGTAGTAATTTTTCAATGTGTAATTCTAAATGCAGTTGGCTGTCTAACAAGATATCTAGGCCATTGACAATTATATCTCTTAAGAGGTAGGTATTCATTCCATATAGAGTAATTAAAAATATTTTTGTTTTTATTTTTGGTAAAACTTATGCATTTGCACTTAAGTAGTTACTTAATTTTAGTTTGTTTTGAGTGCAATAGTCAGATAATCTATTCAGATCCTCTTGTAGGCGTAGGCAATCATTAGTTGTGTTTATAGTGATGTAGACTTTAAGGTCAGCATACATTAGAAATTGGCTATTGAGAAAAACACCTGTTGATATCATTAATATAGATAACAAACAATAAAGGGCCAATAATAAAACCCTGAGGTACCCCAGAGGAGGCATGAAAGACATCCGAACAGTGCTCATCGTAACTACTTGATTCTAATAAGTAATATAGGACCAGAACCAGCGCAGCAGGTTACCTTTGATGCCGTTGAAGGCGATTTTGTTGAGTAGGACTTTAGGAGTAGGTCAACTCTATCGAAAGCCTTTTTAAAATCAGCGTAAACGGCGTCTGTATTTTAATGTCCATGTTTTTAAAAAGACCATTCGTCAATAGCATAGTAGTGACAGTTGATTTTTTCTTTATAAAGCCATGTTTCTCGGGTGTTATATTCCGATGAATAAAAGGATAAACTACTTGGTGCACAAGTCGTTCAAAACGTTTGACAAGAGAGGAGAGTATAGATATAGGGCGATAGTTTTCGATGTTTTTTCTAGACAAAACATCGAAAACCCAGCCTAGACCCTGAACCACTATTGAAGACAGGTTGTTCGCTTTTTTCCAGGTGGACGCATGAATTGAATGCATGCAATTATACTGTCATTTACATATTTTATTAACGAGCAATGTTTGTATCATATGCTTAGGTTAATATTTAATATAAATTATTAATGTATGTATTAATTATGTACTGTCATATAGTAATAGAATAATATTTGTGTCTTTTTTTGGTTAAAACTATTTGTTTATCATCTATAATATATTCATTTCAGATTTAAAAGTATCTATGTTATTTTTACGAGTATAATTTATAACCTTTTCTCTGTAAAACATACCAAACGGCTGGTTTAGATTTTTGAGATATTTTAAAGAATATAATTGTACCACAATAGTCCGAAAAGCCTAATTCGTCTACAGATGTATATAATTAGATTTTGGCACGATTATGTTGTTTGTGTTCAGTAAATATACACAACATATATATTATAAAACATCCTACTCATACTATATAATATTATATACTCGGACATAAAGTCTAATGTCTATATTCAAATCCTCCTCCTATTATTATGTTAAATTTAGAATATTTTTTATTCATGTAGGTTTTTATTTGTGTGTATATATTCCTGTAGAATTTGATAACAGTGTTCAATTAGACTAAAGGTACAGATAAAAATATAATTATATCACACTAATTCATACATTGGTTTTCCCAAAAAACTAATCTTCATATAGCGGCTATATTTATAGCGGCGTTGATGTGTGTACTCATTCATTAAACTAAAGATACAGATAAAAATATAATTATATCACACTAATTCATACATTGGTTTTCCCAAAAAACTAATCTTCATATAGCGGCTATATTTATAGCGGCGTTGATGTGTGTACTCATTCATTAAACTAAAGATACAGATAAAAATATAATTATATCACACTAATTCATACATTGGTTTTCCATAAAAACTAATCTTTATATAGCGGCGTTGATGTGTGTACTCATTCATAAACGTTCTTTCCAGGTTTCGCCACATTTATGTTGGCAGAAATTGGAATTACAGCAGGCGCGCATCGCCTTTGGTCACACAAAGCATACAAAGCCAAGTTACCATTAGAAATTCTTTTGATGCTCATGAATTCTATAGCTTTTCAAAACACTGCCATTGACTGGGTTAGAGATCACCGTCTTCATCATAAGTACAGTGATACAGATGCAGATCCACATAATGCTACTCGAGGATTATTTTTCTCACATGTTGGATGGCTTCTAACAAGGAAACACCCAGAAGTGAAGAATCGTGGAAAAAATATTGAGATGTCTGACATTTATAATAATCCTGTGTTAAAGTTTCAGAAAAAGTGAGTATAATATGACTATAGAAATTGTAAAGCCGGGTATTGATATTGCGAGGCTGTTCATCTGGTGCTCACACTGGTCAGTCAGTCAGTTAATCAACGTTCAAATTGGCTTGCGAGGCAAACGCATCTCAACATCATGAGGCAGCCTCGTGATGTCAATACCTGCCTTAAGACTCAATTCACACCTAACTATATAGATGGTTCGTGGTAACCTCGTCATTTATCACCTCACAGCGTGTTATGGATTCGACCTCTACAGGGGACAAAAAAATGTGTGATTCGCATCCTTTCCCAGTCAGGCTTGCTCATTAGTATGGTGTCCTACCTCCCTTATAATGTTGAATTTCTTTTTCACTACAGGTACGCTATACCTCTAATCTCCATTGTCTGCTTTGGTCTGCCAACGTTCATCCCGGTCTACTATTGGGGTGAAAGCTGGAGTAACGCTTGGCACATCACCATGCTCCGATACACATTGAACCTCAATGTAACATTCATGATTAATAGTGTAGCCCATATCTGGGGTAACAAACCTTACGATAAAAATATTCTACCAGTTCAAAATTTGGGTGTTGCCATAGCCACTTTTGGCGAAGGTTTTCACAACTATCATCATGTCTTTCCTTGGGACTATAGAGCAAGTGAATTGGGGAACAACTATTTGAATATAACTACGAAGTTTATTGATTTTTTTGCGGCCATCGGATGGGCATATGATATGAAAACGGTGAATGAAGATATGATTAAGCAAAGATCTGAAAGAACTGGCGATGGAACTAACTTATGGGGCTGGGGAGACAAAGATTTGAGCAAGGAAACTAAAAAACAAGTTTTGTATGCGAAAAATAAGTAGAATCGTAAAATATAAGCCTAGGGCTGTACCAAGCGATATATTATTTAAATAAAACATAAGTTTAACAGTGAATGACCAAGCGATATATTATATAAACGAATTTGGTCATGGTATTCTCTTCCAATGAGGTCAGGTGGGTGTTACTTGGTTACGTCACATCTTTCTTCTCAGTGCATGTGTTGCCATTTAAGTTTGATCGTAATTCCCCGTAAGCTTTATTTACGTTAAAGAATAAGATAACATGAATGTATTTTCAATTTTAATACTATTTAAACGAAATTATGATTTTAAAGTAAGAAAAGAGTAAATTGTTAAACAAGAGAACAAAACTTTTTCTTATCCTGGCTACCTACCTAAACAACATGATAGTTGGGTCAGGTCTCTCTTTTTTTTACTTCATCACTCTGTCCTCGATATTGTCTCCAAAAACCAAACCGATCTATCTCTCTCTATCAAATGCTTAAATTATATTTGATCGAAGTTTATAACTGTATCTTTCTTTCTTTTCTTGGGTTTACTTCCGCATTTCGGTGATCCGGGAGGTAAAGCTATAGTGACAAGTTACGTAGTCTAGAGGCCTTTCTTTTTTACGTGCTCATACCAAAATTAATACAACATATCAAAATCAAAATATTTTATTCATATTTATTATTATTTATTTAAACACAACATCACTATCATTACAGGTTATCCTAATGCAATAGCGTGGTAATCAATTATAATAACATATTATATGTTCAAGACCATACATAGAAGATCAATGGAACGCGCTCTCATAGACTAAAAGATATAAATTGCTTTTTTTCATAGATAATAGATTTATAATAGACAACAGGTTCGTTCATTCTAGAAAATTATAGAAGCTTTTATTTGTAAAACGTTATTTTTTCGAATACATTCGTTTTCTACGGTTCTGCTCGATCACACGTTTTTTATTGAGACCTGTACCCTTATCACGAACATTTTTGAAGTATCGTTATAGTAACGTATTCGAATAGTAATAGTAAACTTTTGTATGGAAACTTGATCAGCGCTCCGTGGGCGTATTTGGAACTAAAAAATGGTAGCATGAACACTAAAGTGACATTTCGTATAGTAATCGTATAGTTATCGAGTAGTAAAATTGAATGAAACTCTGGAAAACGGTAGCACGAACATTTTTTTTGACGTATAGTATCGAATTTCTCGATAGCTGGCTATCGAGAAACTCGCAAGTGCTCTCACGGACATTTTTGAGGTGACAATGTTATCGAAAGGTAGTTAGCCGTGCGTTATATTAGTGAATTAAGTATAATATTGTTTTTATGACCAAACAAAAATCGTTCTGTGGCATAGATACTATTATTTATTACAATTACAAAATAAAATACTTGTTTAAAGTTATATTTTTAGCCTTACTTTGCTTTATGCAAAGCAAAGCAAAGTTAGGCTAAAAATATAACTTTAACTTTAAAAAGGTATTTTATTTTGTACACAACATACCTCTTAATAATTAAATAACACTAGTTAATTACAATAATAACATAATCCTTACTAATATTATAAATTTGTATTTGTAAGAATGGATGGATGGATGGGTGTTTGTTACTCTTTCACGTAAAAACTACTGAACGGATCTGGATGAAAATTGGCACCCAGATAGATTATGGTCTGGAATAACACATAGGCTACTTTTTGCAGCGATAACCGACATCCACGCGTGCGGAGCCGCGGGCAACAGCTAGTATAATTATATTTGATGTAAAGTATTGTAAAGACATCAAATATTATGTTATCATTGTACCTAGCTAGGGTTGTTATTTAAATATTAATAGGTATGTTGTGTTATAGTACTTATTTACCTACCTCTTTTTACCATGTTTATACTAATATTATAAAAAGAAAAAATGAATTTATAGGTTTGTAATGAATTCCTTAATTTAATAACTATGCGACCGAATGTAATGTTTTTTTTCACTAATTAATGCTACATTATCACTGAGAAATTGTATTAGAAAAAAAATAGGAACCCCTTAGAGAACTAGGTAAATAATTGTTTACCGATGCAATGTTGGGACAGGCCACTAGTTATTAATATTTTTATTGCTTGTAGCCCACTGTTAATAGTGTAACTTAATATAGGCACCTACTTAATGAATATTGTAACAAAAATGTTAATCTCATATACCTACCAACATATAAAGTTTTCTACCTATCTAATTTTATTATTGTAAGGTAATAAATAAGTTGCAACCACATGACAATTAAAAAATATTTATTATAAAAGTATACATATAGGATAGGTACTAAATAACAATAATTAAAATTTCAACCAACAATAATGACATATAGTATTCCACCCCGTTTTTCACAACTCAGAGTAGTAATGTAAAGAACCATGGCCTTTCACAGCGGTAGTGACTCATATGAAGCTTTTGTTAAGACAGCCTACTGTCTCAGTACTGATTTGGGCTTTGGTGGTATGATGGGACTCATCATTGGCAGTAGGAGTCCTTAATTCTTGCTGTAACCTGGAGTTTCATGGGGTATTAATCGCCTGAAAGAACAAGAAAAAAAAATTAGTTGCATAAATTATATTCTATAGTAATCTATAGGTAGGCCATTATATGCAAGAGTTGTCAAGGTTGGTATAACAACACACATATGAATGGGTATTATCTTAGTAACATATATTATTGTATCACTTAGTAGTGGTGAAAATATTGTGCATATTTTATGCAATTTCTGAATTTCTTGTGCATATACAATAAGGTCAGACGTGTGTGTCTCAGGACTATATTATACAGTGAGTAGGTAAAATATAATATATCAACTTACTAATCAATGTTGCATACTCCCTAAGACCCTCTTTTGCAGGTGGTATTACAAATAAAATATTTATTAGAGTCCCCTTTAGAGGTAGTGTGTCTGTTATAAGTTCTTGAACAATGTGAAAATGAACTATCATATTATTAGGTAATATTATTTCCAAAAAATTATGGCAATTTGTATACATAAGCAAAACAGCAAATAATATATTATAGTTATATCTATATCCATTTTGCTGTTATAAAATTTCACAAAGCATGCTAAAACCAAATTCAGGCAAAGATATTCCAACTGTTTTATTTATTTAGAGTTTTAGTCTTTCCTCTATCATTATGTTGGGTTTTCACTATTACACGATGCACACAACATTCGAACAAGTGAAAATAGACGTGCAGTGTAGTGTACCTTTTAGTGTGAATCAATTTATATAAAAATGTAACTTACTTCCCGCCACTTTTATTCACTCCAAGATTCTTCTTGGCTGTTGGTAAATTCCTTCCACTTTTTAGTAGCCCAGTGGTATCCATTTGTTAAATTCAGTTAAAGGTAAGATAAATTCTGCATTCCTTGATTGTTTCAGACAACGTTTTATTACTTTTATTCACTATTTAGTTGTTTTGTTAACAAGGAAATACGACGAATTCCGCGCGTAAAAAGTCACATTCAACAGTCAAACAAAACTTCAAATTTGAACAAAATGGCGACGTTTAGAAATTGATAAGCTTAAAGCTTTTTTGAAAATTAATGTATTTAATTATAATATTCTAATTTAAAGTAAATAATAATTCAACTTTACATATTACACAAGTTTGTAACATTATATTTACATTTTGTTAATTTTTAAGCACAGTTAATGTTTTGATGAATTTAATAATAGCAATTTTTAAACGTGTCATTCGTTTTCATTCGTTCAAATTGATATTGTATACTAGGCATTATTTTACTATAGTATCGAGTTCACGAGAGTAAAATTTAAGCGTTCGTGCTACGGATGATTAAAGTAATAGTATCGAATCCGTTTTCGTGTAGTAAACTCGATACGAATACTTTACGATAGTGTGGAATGTTCGTGATAAGGGTACTGCTTCCGACTCCTGATCAGCCATAAGCCTCAAACATTGGACCTTCCGAGCCATATATTCGATGAAGATATCGGCGATAAACCAGGCGCAGGCGTAACAAGAGGAAGCCGTTTGGAACCTTGATACTCAGCAACACCAGCAACGGTCAGGTTTTCCTTTTCCTTTTCCTTTCTCCCCTTGTCTCTCGCCTTGTGTTAATATCGTACCTAATCGTTTTCCAGAGTCATTCTGATCGGGTGAAAAGTGCTGAAGCCGTCTCAATCGAGTGAACACGACTGTAAGTTTTGCAATTCATATACCGCCATTATGAGTGACGATGAAACTAGACCGTTATATACGTCCAAGGCCACGAGGGCTACATCCCCCAGTTTAGATCAAGATTCAATTAGTAATACTATTTTATCTGATAAAAAACAACGTGGCATTATAAAGAGTAGGTTAACTCTCTTCACCAACTTTATTAATAAATTAGAGGAAGCTCAATTAGATTCTGTAATTATAACTCAAGTGCAATTGCGAATACATTTAGCATCTACTCTTTTCGAAGAATTTCATAAAATACAATCTAAAATTGAAAAGAATAGTGACGAGGTAGAACTATTGGTACAGTTAGAGTATAGGGAGACGTTTGAATGCCAATACAGTTTCACTATAGCTAAAGCGAAAGCTTTAATAGGTGATTGTGAGAATGATAAGTTAAGCAATTCCAAGTGTACGTCTAGTAAGCCGCTGTCTGTTAAATTACCACAAATAAAGTTACCAGATTTCGATGGTACGTTTGACAAGTGGCTAGCATTCAGAAATTCGTATATTACTATGATACATGATCGCGATGACCTTAATCCAGTACAGAAGTTTCAGTACTTAAAATTATCTCTAAGCGGAGCTGCGTTAGACGTAATTGATTCCTTAGGACTCACAGACACTAACTATTATCACGCGTGGGATCTACTAGAGACGAGATATCAAAACAATCGATTATTGGTACGTAACCACGTAAAGGCTTTGTTTACGGCACCACAAGTTAATAAAGAATATCCGTTACAGATCAGAACATTAGTTGATTCCGTCTTACGTAATTTAAGAGCACTGAATTCCTTAAAAGAACCAAATTCTACGGTACAGGATATACTTCTCATCTATTTAGTAGTTAATAAACTGGATCCTTCCACTAAAAGCAAATGGCGGGAGTATGAAGGCACACTTATCTCTAACTTTAACAAAACTTATACATCTATAACTCTCGATGACTTGACAACATTTTTGAACAATAGATCTGACTCGTTAGATGATGACTGTAAAGATACTAAATCACATGTTCCAAGCAAACATAACGATAAACAGTCATCTTTTAATAAAAAGCAATATAATTCTCAAATTACGCATAGTTATGTTAGTGCCAATGATAGTACAAAGGTCAAGTCATCAGGTAGCAAAGGTAAAACAATTAAGCGTAGCTATACATGCCCCTTATGTAGTAACAGTCATTCCCTATATTCGTGTGTAACCTTTCTGAATATGTCAGTACAAGAAAGATTAAAATTTGTTCAAGCAAGAAACGTTTGTAATAATTGTTTACGTACAAACACACACACGATTGAGAATTGCACTTTCGGTCATTGTAAATTATGTCAGGAAAAGCATAATGCGTTAATTCACGTCGATAATACGTTCAAGACATCGCCACAGCCATCCATTGTCAATAATACGTTGCCACAGTCCTCTGTATTACACTGCGTTAGTAACACAGATAATTATATTGATAGTGTTAGTTGTGACGTGTCCACAGATAATGCAAAACCGCTACAGACTGTATTGCTGTCAACAGCGTTAGTAGAAATAGCCGACAGTGACAACAATTGTCATACAGTTCGCGCTCTTCTTGACAGCGGCAGTCAAAATTGTTTTTAACCGACTTCAAAAAGAGGAGGTTATCAATTCGTGTGTATTTTTTTTTTTTTTTTTTTTATTTTTTTTTTTTTTTAATGTTTGTTACCGCATAACTCCGTCATTTATGGACC
Organism: Trisateles emortualis; assembly: GCA_947095525.1. Taxonomy (NCBI): domain Eukaryota; kingdom Metazoa; phylum Arthropoda; class Insecta; order Lepidoptera; family Erebidae; genus Trisateles; species Trisateles emortualis. The sequence continues at coordinate 7,571,832 of OX352740.1, read as the reverse complement.
GATTTGAAAAATTCTTTTTTTGTCTGACTGGACATACTTCCAGTTTGGTCCCATTATCATCAAAAGAAAGTTCCGATGATGGGATCCATGAGGAATTGAGGGAACTCCTCAAAAGTTATAGGCACACATATAGCAATTTCAATATTTTTAACAAGTAATCAATCATTTGCATTCAGAAAGTGTAATTTGGTGAAGTAAAACTGATGAAGAAGACCACAGATGGCCATCTGAACTTTTCAATAATAAGTATTTTACTGATGGCGATTAGATAAGTTTCGGTTATTGTTGCTAAGCAACTATTAATAAGAAATAATGACGTGAATGAATTGAGCGCGGATTGCACAGATTAAATATTGCTTTTAATACCTACTTGACCTGTGTTCAGCCCGACGCTCAGTCGATTTTATTCGATTGTAACAAACAAATATCCGAAAATTTTACAACTTACCGTACTGAAGTCGGTTTTTTTTTGTTAAAATTATATAACACAACATTTGTGTAAACGTTTAAAATTACCTATCATACAGTCCACTATACGCGTTTGTGGTGTAGGACATAGCGTTTCACATGCCAGTCACAAATGCAATGTCGATATTCGTTCAAAGGTGTATGATTTTAATACTACGTTACATTGTTTAGTATTACCTAGTATCATTTCGAGGTTACCTTCGACACACGTTAATAGTGATGCTATACGTATACCTAGCTATATTCGATTAGCCGATCCCACGTTCTATGACCCGCGTGACGTTGATTTACTGGTAGGCGCGGATGTCTTATGGGATTTATTGAAACAAAATATAATTAAACTCCAAACTGGTCCATACTTGCAGGACACTATGTTAGGCTGGATTATATCCGGTCCAGTTTATAATAATACTAAGCGGTCAATCAAATCAAGCACAACAGAAATTCAGTGTAATTTAGCATTGGTTGATTCCCAACTAAGAAGGTTTTGGGAAATCGAGGAAGTGCATATACCTCCCGTCATTACTGAGGAAGACCGTTTTTGTGAGGAACTGTTCATGCAGACTACTAAACGTGATCAGTACGGTAGGTTTTCTGTTAGAATGCCATTAAGACAATCACCTGACAGTTTGGGTGATTCATACAACTCTGCTAGAAATCGTTTTTTATCGTTAGAGCGAAAATTTGATCGTTTACCACAATATAAACAAAAGTATTGTGATTTTATGCACGAATATGAACAGTTAGGTCACATGACTTGTCTCGACAATTTTAATATTTCAGATAAGCCTTATTATATAGTGCCACATCATGATGTATATCGGGAGAGTAGTGTGACAACCAAATTACGTGTTGTCTTCGATGCAAGCGCGACTACTACAAATAACAATTCCTTAAATGACATACAGTACGTCGGCCCTCGACTGCAAAATGATATTTTTTCTATATTGCTTCGTTTTCGGCAATACAAATATGTCGCTTGCGCAGATATCGAAAAATTCTTTAGACAAACTTTAATTCATCCTGAACAACGTAATTTACAGTTAATATTATGGCGACCAAACAACAATATGCCACTTAAATTTTATAGGTTAAATACAGTGACGTATGGCACTGCATCAGCACCATACCTAAGTAATCGTTGTTTGAAACAATTAGCAAAGGAATGTAAGGATGACGTCATCGCTGCTGTCATCAATGACGATTTTTATGTTGACGATCTGTTGACCGGGCATGCTGAGCGTGACATATTGTTAGATATCTGTAATAAAACGTCTGCCATACTAAAAGGCGGTTGTTTTCCCTTACGTAAATGGACGTTTAATTTTGATGTGACGTCAGAGACTACCAAGGATTTATGTATTGGTGAGTATTGTCAGTCTAAAACGCTGGGCGTTGGTTGGTCTAACAAGAACGATTTATTTAATTTTTCAACTAGTAAAGAAACCAGTGATGAAAGGATAACTAAGCGTTTAATTATGTCAGTTATTGCACAAATTTACGATCCACTAGGGTTATTGGCACCGGCTATTACCACTGCAAAGGTTTTGCTGCAAAAACTATGGCTTGCAAAGATAGGATGGGACGACGAGGTCCCTAATCAAATAGCATCTACATGGAATAATTTTATTTATACTTTACAAGATCTATCTGAAATACTTGTACCTCGTTGTATAGTGTGTACTAATGCTCAAATTGTGGAGTTGCACATTTTTACCGATGCGTCTCAGTCTGCATACGGTGCATGTGCATACGTACGTTCACATAATAACAAAGATGAGTCACATGTTACTGTCCGATTATTATGTGCTAAAAGTAAGGTCGCGCCAATAAAGTCGTTAAGTATTCCTCGACTTGAACTATGTGGAGCATTAATTGGGGCAAAATTATATAATAAAATAATTAATTCTCTTCGGCTTACATTCGATAAGGTATATTTTTGGACTGACTCAACTATAGTTCAAAGTTGGCTTCGAATGTCACCACATTTATTAAAAACTTTCGTTCAAAATAGGGTCGTACAAATTAACGAATTGACAAACAACACTATTTGGTTACATGTTAAAGGTAAGGAGAACCCGGCAGATATGTTGTCAAGAGGTGTTTACTTTGACTCATTAAAGGGAGATAGCACTAGTCTGTGGTGGTGCGGTCCTGCTTACCTTCGTGAACCTACATTAAATTGGTTGACAACTAACTCTAATAATATTCATATGAATTATAGCCAATTACCAGAATTAAAGTGTTCTAATACTATAAAATTAACTATAGAAGTTGATAATACAATTATTGACTTCGAAAGGTTTTCTTGTTTTAATCGTTTACAGAGAACAGTTGCATATATTTTACGTTACATACATAACCTACGTGCATCGCTTAGCGGTCAAGGTCGAAAGACCGGTTCTTTGACAGTGAACGAAATTAGTAACTCATTAGTTCTGTTGACACGTTAGGTTCAATTACAATCATTCAGTAAAGAATATTATAACCTTAAACAAAATGTGCAGTCAAAAATAGTAAACAAGTCTAGTAATAGTAAAATAGCAGGATTAAATTTGTTTTTAGACGACAATAATATAATTCGTGTTGGTGGTAGACTTAGAAATTCTATGTTTGATTACGATAAGAAGCATCCAGTGTTGTTGTGTCGTAAACACAGATTTACGTGGTTATTGTGTTCGTACGAGCATAAACGTTTACTACATGCTGGCCCTCAGCTTCTGGTGGCTACCATGCGTGATAGATGGTGGGTGTTAGGAGCACGTAATTTAGCAAGACAGGTAGTGTATAAATGTGTAACCTGCACGCGTATGAAGGGCAGTACATTAACTCCGATCATGGCTGATCTACCAGCCGAACGCCTGGAAGCTGGATTTCCCTTTATACGATGCGGTGTTGATTACGCCGGGCCAATATCAATACTAAATAAAAGAGGCAGAGGTTCCCATGTAATCAAAGGTTACATTTGTTTGTTTGTTTGTTTTGCTACCAGAGCTGTGCATTTGGAGTTGGTTAGTTCTTTGTCTACTCAAGATTATTTATTGGCATTTAAACGTTTCATATCACGACGCGGTATGCCGTGTCAAGTTTTCTCTGATAATGGTAAAAAATTTATTGGTGCTGAAAGAGAACTTTCAGCTATATTTGAAAATACTAATGAAATTATTGATTTTGCTAGTAGTAATAAAATTAAGTTTAGTTTCATCCCACCGTATGCGCCTCATTTTGGTGGTTTATGGGAGGCAGGGGTGAAGTCGAGTAAATATCATTTGAGACGTGTCGTAGGCAATGTTAAACTAACGTATGAGGAGTTTGGTACGGTATTGATGCAAATCGAAGCCGTCCTTGACTCCCGCCCAATGTCCCCTATGTCCACAGATCCTTATGATTATCTTCCGCTTACACCTGGTCATTTCCTTATTGGCCGACCGTTGACTGCACCTGCTAGCGAGGATTTGAGCAGGACAACATCTCTGGCACTCTGACGCTACAAGTTACTCGAACAGTTGAGGCAACATTTCTGGGAGCGCTGGTCGAAAGAATATGTTTCTGAGCTGCAACGAAGAACGAAGTGGACAGCTAATCAAGACGACATTGTTAAGGACAGCCTCGTAGTTGTTAAAGAAGACAACTTGCCACCATTTAAATGGAGAATGGGTAGGATCATTCGTTTGTTCCCAGGGACAGATGGAATTTCAAGAGTCGCTGAAATACGTACTGCCGCAGGCATAATCAAACGTGCCTGCTCGAAGATCTGCCCACTACCTGTTTCTACGGCTGAGGACGACGTGGCTTCCGTTGGTGGTTGAAAGACGCATCTTTCAAGGCGGCCGGCATGTTCAAGACCATACATAGAAGATCAATGGAACGCGCTCTCATAGACTAAAAGATATAAATTGCTTTTTTTCATAGATAATAGATTTATAATAGACAACAGGTTCGTTCATTCTAGAAAATTATAGAAGCTTTTATTTGTAAAACGTTATTTTTTCGAATAAATTCGTTTTCTACGTTTTTTATTGAGACCTGCTTCCGACTCCTGATCAGCCATAAGCCTCAAACATTATATTCATTGTGATTTTTTCGAACTCACTCAGAGAACAGGTGAAAAGACCGTTTGACCGCCACTTTGTTAAGTATATGCAGAGTGCGCGTTATTGCGTTATATATAGATCACACTGCCATGATTGTCAGCAGGTCAATAGAAAATGCAAAATGAGACGTCAGCTAATTTGCCTACTGGGTTCGCTGACTCAATAGACAGGGGTAGAGCCTAAAGAAAGAACCGGCAAATAACTCAGGCTATTCTGCATTCCAATAGAACTGTAATTTTTTAGTGAGTAAGCGAGTGTTACTTTCTTAAGAAGACTATATTTTAATATGATATGTGTCCCCATCTCAGACGTCCACTGCTGGACATAGGCCTCCCCCGAGGTCCTCCACATCGTTCGGTCCTGAGCTGACCTTGTCCATCGATTGTCCGCGACCTTTACCAGGTCGTCGGTCCACCTTGTTGGGGACCTGCCCACGCTGCGTCATGTGTAGAATAATATTATAGATGGATAGAATATTCTTTATTGCACACCACATATAACAATACAAAAAACAAATTGTGACAATAAACTATTTCATGTTAAAAAAAACGTTACGTTAAGTAGGTAGTCAATTGGCGGTATTATCGCCAAGATCGATCTCTTCCAGGTAACCCTTAAATGGATATGTAGAGAAGTATTTGGCTATTTGTATAAATTTTATGACAATTTCTATATAGGAACTATATATCTAATTATCTTAGAGAGATTTTTGCATTTGTAGTTGTGTACGGTCAGCACATAAGGAAATAAATAATTGAGAACTTTTTTATTTTTTATACTTTTTATAGTCAGTTACACCAACTGCATCAAATAACATTAAACAATGATAAGCTAGAGACTAAAATAGTTAACAATCATAACATTATTAATCTTCTTCAACTCCAGACATTTCACTCTCGTTCTCATCCCCACTTTCATCAGATGAATCATTTGTGTTAACAATAATTCGTTCTGATATTATATCTAAAGCCTCATGCGTGCCTTGAAATTTGTTTTCCTCTTTAATGGCGTGCAGGCAAACATTTTTCCATTCCTCTACACTTATGCTGTTAAATTTCTCCTCTGCTAACGTCATTATAGAACTCATGTTCATTGTAATATTTCTCTTTGCCACGTAATTTTTCACTATCTCCCATATATTTTCAATAGAGTTCAACTGAGGGTGATACGGCGGTAAACGTAGCACAGTATGGCCGTGCTGTCGTAAGATTTCGTCGATCTTATATTCAACAAATCTGGCCTTATTTTGTAAAATCATTTGATACAACTGAGGCTTAAACATATTCGATGAATGTTCGATCTTTCTCTCCTTCAGCCAGTCAATCATTTCCTGTTTTTTTGAAGTCGAAATTGGTGCACGATTTTGAATCGAGTTATGATATGCTGCATTATCAAGAACAACAACACTGTTAGGTTTAAGGTTCGGTATTAATTGCGTTTGGATCCACTTCGAATAAATTACATAATTCATATTGTCGTGGTAGTCACCACTTTTTTGGTGTGCTTTAAACATCAGCAAGGCGTTTGGTACAAAACCATCCATTCCGCCGGCATGGACAATGATCAAGCGGTTGCCCTTTGATATATGTTGCTTTACACCAGAAGTACTAGCATCAGACCAAGACTTTGACAGGGTATGTGATGTATGTATATATGTTTAGTCAGTATATACTATTGGTCGATTTTGTTCACGATATTCTGCAATTTTTATCAGATAGTTAATTCGCAAGTATCGAATTTCGTGCTTTTCCATGAGCACTTTGCGGTTATCTTCTGTCGGCTTCCATTTAAAACCTAATGCAATGACGTGCTTTCGTAACGTGCTTACACAACCCTTATAATCTATTTCATCTTTAAATTTTGCGTGTAGTATTTTCATTGTCGGAATTTCTTTATTTGTAATGTGAAAGTTGTGTATCGTTCTCCGGATTACTTGTTGATCAAAATCATCTATTATAATTGCAGGATTTCGGTTTTGTTTCTTTTTGGGTGCTTTAAAGGTTGGTATCTGGTCTGTAGAATGACACTTGCTTTCTGTTATGACTCTTCTGACAGAAGACAAGGATATTCCGCTTGATACAGAAACTAATTCAGCAGGCGTCACAGTACTGTTCGGATTATTATTGCATTCATTTTTGAAATAGTTGTACAAATTATACAAAACTTCTTTAGTTTGGGAAGTCAAAGGCTTACCTCGACCATGTTTCAACATGGGAACCTGAACAATATAATTATTTAGGTAAAAAATTTCAAAATTCATAAATTTACTGACTTTTTGACTTTTGACAGTCAATATTATATTCTTCTTAAAATTGTGCCGAACCTTTTTTGGTCGTACAATGAAATTCAAATCTTAAATTTAGAATCCCTGTTAATAAACATAAACAAATACTACTACAGCTGCAAAAATCTCTCGAAACTAATTTTACCATACGATGCCAAAGTTTACCTCGGGCATATATCATCATCGGAACATTTTTATTTAACAATATTAAAATAATAAAATATTGATTAAAAAAATATTACACAAAATAAATACTTAAATAATAAAAATGTGACAGACCTTATTTGCTGACCGTATAGTGGAATTCAAATTTCAAATTTTGAATCCGTGTACATATACGAACACTACTACAAATACAAAAATCTCTCTAAGATAATTTACCTATATGTACATATAATTAAGGTATATTTATTATGTTAAGCGTTTCATATTGAAAACAAAAATATATACTTGCAGCAGCCATGATAAGAATCTTCGATATTCTAATAATCTTCTTCTTCTTTGCCCCACTCATAGTTCTAGTCTTGTTCACTCCTCTTCCAGTATTCAGTCTATCTTACTATGGAATGCACTCCCTCTCGAAATCAGGAAGTCCACTAACCGTGAAACTTTCAAGGCAAAAGTACGTAAACACTATCTTAAACTATTAGCAGAATAATCATAACAACTATCATTATCTTAGTTGTGTAAGTTTATATATTTATAATATGTATTATTAGGTATTTTATTTAAGTAATTATATATTTATTAGTGTATTATTTGTATATTTGTGTATGCTGTATTAATTCCAATCATAAATATTAGAATTGCACCTACTTTATCTTATCTCTGCACCCCCAAAAGTTGACTGGTAGATAATGCCTCAGGCATTAAGTCCGCTGTTGTACAATCATTTTATGTGCAAAAAGTTTAAATAAATACAAAAAGTTAATTAATTAATTATTATTATTTAAGTAAAATATATTTCCGTACTATCTTGTTTTATTTTTAATGAGCTCTGGATACCCTACTAACCATGAGAAACACAACACTATTAATGTAGTGTTTAATATTAACCACCATCTTCAGTTTTTTAGAATACTGCATTTGGCCTGCCTTAAGAAAAGCCAAAAAAAAGGATTTTGTCTGGGATAGGAAAATGTTTTATTAAAAACAACATCCCTAAATCAGCCTCAGCAAATTATACTTGTACACTATCAGGAACACAGCCTGCTACACCGCTGTGTGAGTTTTCTGTAAGGTAGAGGTACTTCTACACCAATTTGAGCTGCAAATCGGTTTATTCCCAATAAGTCACACTCAAATATGTAACAGTGTGACTCATTGGGAAATAATAATAATCTTTATTTGCACAGAAGAACCTAATACAAAACATGTAGAAGATGTGTAGTTTAAATAATAAAAACTTAGGTGTTACAAATTATAAACCCTGTCTCTTAAACTAGGGTAACCTGTATATTAACAGACAGTGGTCGGCTACAAGACGACTTAATGTAATGGTGTGTTACGATGGAAAGCATGGGGTAAGATGGAGATGTAAGATGGGATTAGGCGATGTATGTGAGTATGCGATATATATTATGTTATTTTAAGTTTCATTTTTATTTAGGTCAATTAAGTTTAGTGTTTTGAGTATTTTTTTGTGTATATTATGTGTGCTCAAAATAAAATATTGGCGTCTGGCAAAATAAGTTTTGTATCTTGTGCCGGAAAGGAGGTTTTTACGTGTATTGTTTTTATTGACAGGCCTGTTGGTCTAGTGGTTAGTGACTCTGACTGCTACGCCGGAGGTCGTGGGTTCGATGCCCACCCAGGACAAATCTTTGTGTGATGAGCACGAATGTTTGTTCTGTGTCTGGGTGTAATTTATCTATAATATGTATGTATTTAGAAATATATAGGGGACGGACGGGTAAGAAGGATAGGGGGGGCAAGAAGAATAATTCGTGTAATTTCTTGTCTAATTGTTAGAAAGAGAATAATATAGGATCACGTGATCGGCATCACCAAGCCGCATACATGTAATGACCTGTCGGCAGCGGCTCGGGTACAGCGCATGCAGTGCGAACTAAATTGGCTTTTTCGTCGAAAATAATTCATTTTACAAGGTAATTGCAACTTAATTCATTCTTTTACTGTTTACAACTGATTGACTTTGATAGCCTTTGTTGTTTCTGCATATTATTAGATATTCATTTTCATATTTACTCACCATTTTATTATAATCACTAAAATGAAGGTTGATATTTATTTTTCATAGGTAAAGACAGGCAAGAAGAAACCGGGCAAATTGAATAGTATTCGTTTTGCCCGTCTTTGAAATATTGTAAACTGATCTTTTGTTTGTTTGTTTTAGATGGTGTATAATTATAAAAGGAAGTCCGATCGGGCAAGTTGGTCGGAAGAAAGTCTGCGGAAAGCTTTGGTTGCAGCCCAATCGTCCTCAATATTAGATGCTAGCAAGAAATATGGTATCCCATATGCAACATTATACCGACACTTGAAATCTGGTGTAACCACAAAAAAACTAGGCCGATTTGTAGCTTTATTTACCCCAGAAGAAGAAAGCGATTTGGTGTTGTACGTTCAGCGGATGGATTCGATTTTCTACGGTCTCACACGAACTGAATTTTTGCAACTTGTTGGAGAATTCGCAAAGAAGATCGGTAAAGAAGGCTTCTTTCCGGGCAATGTTGCTGGCAAAGGTTGGTTTCATGGTTTTAAGCAGAGACATCCCAATTTGAGCTTAAGAAAACCTGAGCCTACATCGATTGCAAGAGTCAAAGGCTTTAATAGGGAAGCAGTAGAGCGATTTTATTCCTTGTTAGAAGAGACAATAACGCGACACAACATTCGTCCAGATATGATTTTTAACATGGATGAAACTGGAGTGACGACAACTTCTAATAAACCACCAAAAGTCTTATCGACATATGGAAAAAAGCAGGTTGGTGTAGTTTCCAGCAATGAAAGAGGAGTTTTGACTACGGTTATTTGCTGCTGCAGTGTCACGGGAGCTTTTTTGCCACCATTTTTTGTATTCAAAAGGAAGAAATTTGATCAGCGACTGCTGGATGGATCTCCTCCTGGTTCTGAAGCATCAATCTCAGACAGTGGATGGATTACAGCTGAAAGATTTTATAATTGGCTTCAGAGCTTCGTACAAAATGTTCGTCCCACCGCAGATAGGAAGGCATTATTGATTTTAGATAATCATGAAAGCCACAAAAGCTACATTGCACTTGAGTATGCATCAAAAAACCACGTTATATTCCTTTCTATACCTCCACATACCTCTCACCGTCTTCAGCCACTGGACGTATCTGTCTATGGTCCAATTAAAAAATTCTTTGAAATCGAAGTGAATACATTCCAAAAGACCCATCCAGGGCGAATTATTAATCAATATGACGTTGCCCAGCTTTTCACAAAGGCATACTTAAAAGGAGCGACACCAGCAAATGCGATTAGCGGCTTCCGTTCCAGTGGCATATATCCCTACAATAAATATGCAATTGGTGAAGAACATTACGCACCATCAGATGTATACCAGGTCGATGTAGAACCAAGTGGAGTCAGTCAAGTGCAGCAAACGAAAGCGTCAAAAGAAACGGCAGAGAGAACAGGGATCAGTTCTCAAGCTCAACAAAATATTTTGCAAAACGACATACCTCACACAAATACAGAACCATCATGCAACGAACAGTCCCCTAAAGGTTGTGAAAAGGAATCAGAAAATACCGACGTCCCTGCATTGGCCGATATATCAAACCAAGAAATTTTGCAAAATATAAGACCGATCCCCAAAGAGGTAAAGAAAAGGAATAATAGAGGCCGAAAAGTACAGAAGTCAGAGGAGTTGACCAGCACTCCCATAAAATTGGAGCAGAAAAAAAAATACGATGCAGGCTCTGCCAAAAAAAAAGTTGCTTGCCAGCTAGACGCTTTGCCTGGACCATCCAAGACCAAGAGAAAAGTAACTCTGGCCAAGGTAAATGTCCAGAAAGAGCACGAACGCGACTATTACTGCACTGTATGTAAGGAACAGTTTGTTTCCCCTCCACTGGAAGATTGGATCCAGTGCGATACATGTCGAGAGTGGACCCATGAGGCATGTTCCTCTTACACGGGTCTAGGATCATATTTTTGTGACGATTGTTTCGATTAATATTTATTTATTACTTTCTAATCTTTTTGCCCGCCACAGGAATTCGTTTTGCCCGACCAGGTTAGGCAAAACGGATAATGATAAGATTTAAAAAAAAATGTTATAATCACCATGTTTAAGTTTTGAGAGGTTTTTTTTTGTTTTAGTTTGAAACTTTAATACGTATAGTTCCTAATTAACGAAAGACTGATTAAAGAAGTTGATTTCCTATGCCTTTTTTATTACGCCAAACTTAGGCTATTCTTATTGCCCGCCCGTCCCCTAAGTATGTTTATCAGTTGTCTGGTTACCATAGTACAGGCTCTGCCTAGTTTGGGATCAGATAGCGTTGTGTGAGTTGTCCCGAAAATATTATTATTATTGGGATTGAAACGACGGACGCTCGTATGCTTTCGCAAAGCTGCGTGGAGCACATAAAGCTGTTGGACAGAACACTACAGTCCAATATAGCTGCGTTGTAGGGTATCGGAAGGGTTTTCTTGTCATTACTTTGAGTACGGCTCTCTGTGCTCTCTCAACCCAAATAAGCTTGGTTTTAGCCGCTTCTTCCCATACAGGAGTGCAGTACCCAATAACCGATTGACATAAAGCATGAAAGATCATGTTTAAGGTATCAGGGAAATAAGTTCCCGTTGAGTAACACTGTGACATACTGCAACTTTTTGTCACAATAAGTCACACCAAATAATGCCGATGTGTAACACACTGTGACAACAAGAAAAAATATTCCCTCTGAGTCACACTGTGACACAACGATACTTTTTTTCTCGTTGAGTAACACTGTTAACTAAACTTTAATCCAAAGGTAGGGTTTAAGTTGTTGTTTAAAAATGGTATTTTCTAATGTGAATCGTATGTATCAACTTTTTATTATAAATATATTTTTATTGTTATAATGAGACGTTACGATGTCTCGTAATAATAATAATCTTTATTGAGTTCAAAATAATATAAAAATGTAAACAGTTCTTTTTTTTTAAATTTACACAATAATCAACAATTACAAAGTTTAAAATTCAAAGTAAATAATTGTAAGACGATTTTTTAATTTTTATGTGGTTTGTTTATTTCATTTATTTTATTTTAATGATTAAAATTTTGATATTCTACTATTATATTTATATTTTATTATAATGTTTTTTTGTACTATTATAATTATATAACCCTATTCTTGGTATAGGCGAAACTTGAAAGTATTGTTCAGAATCTGAATTCTGAACACCGCTAGTTGACCATAATTGTGCAGAAACACTACACAATTAAATTAGCTTAACGAAACTTAAACCCAAAGATAGCGTTAAAATTGTTTAAAAACAAAAGTCTTTTCTAATGTGTATTTTTTTTTTTTTTTTTTATATTACTTGGGTGGCAAACAAGCATACGGCCCACCTGATGTTAAGCAGTATCCGTAGCCTATAGACGCTTGCATTACCAGAGGTATCACTTGCGTGTTGCCAACCCATTTTTTTACACCAGGGCTTTAAGATGGAAGTAACCCTGGGATAGGAATACGTATCTTTCAAAACGCATTCCTAAATGAGCGCTGGAGACCTGTACTCACACACAGGAACACAACTACACCGCTGTGTGTAGTCATTTGGCTGTGGTCTTCTGTAAGGTGGAGGTCCTTCCCCAGTCGGGCTTGCTCGCTAGTATGGTGCCCTACCTCTCTTAAATCATCATATGTGTATCATATTATGTATTGAATTATCATAAACTTTTTATTACATATATTTTTATTTTAATGAGACGTAAAGATGTCTCATAATAAAAATGTAATACTGTTTTTTTTTCACATTTTACACAATAATCAACAATTTTAAAGGTGCCCAGTGCAGTAACCCTTTACGGCCCGCCTGATGTTAACATCAGCCATCATTAGCCGTAAGCTCCCCGAATAAAAAAAAATAAAATAAAAAAAATGATGCACTCATAGCTAAGTGTAGTCGCTGTAAACCTATAGATGGGTGACCGCATACAAACTCGTATTTCATCTGAGCATCGCCGTGCTTAGCGATAAGTTGAAGTATTCCATATTTTTCGCAGGTGCCATTAGTGGAACATAATTATCGATATAAAAATATCGGTAGGTGCCCAATGTGGAATACCTTAGGTGCCATTCACTCAGGTGCCATTAAAACGGGTGCCCAATATGGAATACTTCGATAAGTTATTACGTTTTATCAGAAAATGGCCAAATCTTAAATTTTTGAGTTATTTTGGTTTATTATAAAGTGCGAATATAATTATTTATACTTTTTGCATCTGATACATAAATTAAAATGTATTTATCTATGGTTATGTCAGAATATTGCTGAAAGTGAAAAGCAGTGAAAATATTGTGAATTCTATCTAAGTCATTGGTTAGAGCTTTGCTATTTCATTTATTTTATTACATTGTTTTAAAGAAAATTGTGTTTTGTTGTGAAGCCATGAAGGTGAATACATTTCACGCTTGACCTTCCGACAACACAAACATTAAATAGTTTTTTTCTTACAACGTGTTTTCAAATAATATTAATATGGGCTTGTTTAGCTGTAGTCAGTTCTTGTAACTCTACAGAAACAAGCGTTGCGGATCCCTATGTGGGATCCTCTATTGGAAATATAACTCATAAGGTATACGTGGGATCCTCTATTGGAAATATAACTCATAAGGCATATGTGGAATCCTCTAAAGGAAATATAACTCATAAGGTATCTTACATTTTTATTATTTTGACTGCTTTAAATGACCCTTTTTTGACATTCTACTGCACACCGTTATTAGTACGCATTATTAAATTATTATTATTATTAGTTATTAGTACAATTTCTACCTAGAACAAAACTTTGTTCGATGAACCCAATCAATTTGTTGTCTGGGTGTATAATTAGCTGCCCCGCCGAAATTCGTACCGCCGCCCGCGGCGCCGTTTTCGTTTTCATCGGTTACAAACCTAGTTATACAGATTTATTTTGTCTCCCGGTTTGTTATGGAGGGAAGTGGAAACTTCTTTCTAACTTCTCCTATTTACCTCTGATTAAATTCGTTGTGGGGTCCAAAACAGTAGGTTTAGTTGTCCCCGGGACGCACGAGTGTTAAAGCTTGGTGTAACAGTTGGTAACTCCGCTGTTAATACTGGCTCACAGGAGTCACAATGGTGGGTATGTGGGTGGCATTGTCACAAAAGTTGTAATAAAAAATAATAATATGCGTTTAGAATACGTGAGGTTATACAATTGAGCCAGGCCGCATACCAGAGCAGCAAGTAGGAGGCATACAGCAAATGCTTTAGGCAGCAATTAATCCACCCATACTTTTTACTGTGAGACGTGAGCGAAGCCGCTGGCAACAGCTAGTTTATGATGTGAATGTATTTCCTGCACAGATAGAAAAACGATACGATGATGAAGAAACTAGTGATTTGAACTTTTCTACTGAATCGGACACTACTGAGAAAATAAAACGGAAGGTGAGAATGTTTGAAGAATGTTTTACGACACACCGTATTTTTGCACTGTTCAAATTTGAAGAATTCACGAAAAAAATAATTTAAGAAAAATAGTGTCATTCTGTCACAGTGTATCATCCTTTACACTTACACAAGGATGATTACACTGTGCTGGAATGGGGCTGTGCCCTCAACTACTCGCCCCGTCCAACGTCTATAGTATCATTTTTTAAGTAATTCATGCTTTTCCGTGCCCGGCCCGTTCCGGTCCGGTGTAACGTGAATCATCCATTTCTCAAAGAGATTTATTTTTGTTGTTCAGTCACACTGTTATACATTGGTGATAGTCATAGTGGTGACCGCCTCGGTGGCTCGGTGGTCTATGTGTGTGACTGCTGATCACGAAGTCCCAGGTTCGATTCCCGGGTCTGGCCAAAAATTGATATTGGGTTTTTCTGTCAAAAAATTCACAATAGATGCTCGGAGTTTGGAAATTGGCGGTGTTTACACCCCCGTCTCTCGGAAACCTAGTCCTAAGCCTGATCTCTCTCCGGTCGTGTCAGATTGCCGTCCCATCGGACTATGAGAGTGAGGGAATAAAAAGTGCACTTGAGTTTGCGCACACACTTGTGCACTATAATATCTCCCGCGCAGATCGCTAGTCTCTGTCGAGATTAGCCGCCGTGACCTAAATTCGATTAGGAGAACATTATTATTATTATTACTCATTGATATTATTTGGTGTGACTTATTAGGCAAAAAAGGCGCATGATGTCACAGTGTTACTCAATGGTAATTTCAATTCCTAATGAGTCACACTGTTACGTACATATCTGGGTGTTACTGAACGGGAATAAACCGATCGAATTACGTATAGTATATAGTTTTACCTAGATTGTTTAATATGACAATAAGGGATTAATTCTGTATAATTTACAGTTTTTAAGGGACCATGTACCAATTCCAGGGTCTGGTAAATATGGTCACCAAGCTCTACCTGGTGATCTACCGCATCACGTAAGAACTTTTCGTATTCTTTTTTTATTTGTTCCTAATTTTTTTGTTCGCCGTCAGTGGAGCAAGTGGATTGCGGGCAGCTGATGCGCAAGATCAGATTAGGACCAAATGCTGTAATGTAGGGGAGGCCTATTTCCAGTAGTGGACGGCTTTAGTTAAGATGATGATGATGCATAGGTTTACTTAGAAAAAGGAATTGTTAGTAAATTAACAAACGCATGGTTCCATTAGCGACTCCGACTGGAAAATAATCTTTACCCTACAGAAGAATTCAGTCAATTAACTACACATAGCGGTGTATTTGTTTCGAGGTTGTGGGTTCGATTCCCACGCAAGACAAAACTTTGTGTGACCTACAAAGAGTTGTTCTGAGTCTGGGTGTAATTTGTGTCCGTTAATGTGTCCCCCGCGACACAGAGCTTGTTCTCTAGAGCTGAAGTTGTCTTTAAAAGAGAAAAGAAGAAAAAAATATTCGCGTGTTAACGTGGTGTAGCGAGTGAATAGTAAAGCCATGCTTTGCCCTCTTCTTTTAAATGTTAAATTACTGATGACAGAATGAGAGAGTATATAATAAATATACAGCTATTCTATTCCACGTTTATTAGTAAGGCGGTTAGTGTTTAATTTAGTGCAATTAATGAAACGGCCAGGCGCTCCATATTGTCTTATCCCCAACGGCTCCAAATTAACAGTACAATTTTAGTATTTTATCATTTAAGTAATAAAATTATGGAGCTTTTGGAATTCAATGTAATTGAGAGAAATTGTTTGGAGAACAATAGATTTGGAGCTCCTAGGAATAAGCCAATCACACATTTTCCTATCCCAGACATATCACATGACAGAAACCTGGTATTACTTTTTGGGTCGGCAACATGTGTGTTGGTAACCCATAAGCTAACCTACTGCGATGTATCCAGACGTATTTTGAAAAAAGGTGGTATCTAATGCTACTATTATGATAAGTAATAGGTATTAATCTACATCTAATTGTTTTGATCTATCTCCTTTCCTTATTATAACTACACCAAAACCCTCCCACTTTTCTTTATTAAATTTAACTTTCTTTTCTGTCCATCCAAAGGTTGCCTGTAAGAAATTGCTTTTTAGCGATAAGGTCGCCCATTGTACATAACTAAGTATAAATAATGTTTGTTATCAAAATGTAATTGGTGTACAATAAAGAGTTTTCTATTCTATTCTATTCTATCAAACGCTGAAACCGTTTAGTTTTGAAAACAAACAAACCTATTTGCAAGATAAAGATCAATTTTGGTGTGACGTCAGTGATATCATCATCATTAAAAAATGCCCACACGTCTATGTTTAAAGTAATGACAGTTTTTATCTTTAATAGTTGACAATAAACGTTTTAGGTCCGTGTGGTGACGGATTAAGAATACAAATGTCACCACCCTATTCTATCCCGTGGGTGTCGTAAGAGTCGACTAAGGGAGTGAGTCCGGCAGACAATATCCACTGCAAGAGAGGGAAAACTCGAAACAAAACCCTATACCAACCCGTCTGGCCAGCGTGGTATTTGTAGGCTAACATCCCTCCAAATTTATGGAGAAGACTCGGGCCCAGCAGTGGGACGTTTATGGGTTGAGATGTATAAACGTTTTAGGTAGCTAATGGCGGGGTAACGTTACTTCGGTCGGCCGACCGCTGCGGCATTTGGTGAAATCAGCCGATATGGGTCGTTAACAAAGTTCGATTGATCGAATGCGGGACTGTATTTGCTGACCGGACTATACACAGTCGTCCTGCAACCCTCGTTCGCGGTCAGATTACTGCAAGGACGCCGAATGGCCGACCGTGCGGCTAACTTAACCAACCTGTTTAAAAATAAACTAGTCAGTGACCGAATACGGGCTAAACGACTCATGTAAACGCGCCATAACTTAGCAGAGACTATAGATTCATATCAAAATTTATTCTAGGCACTACTTATTCATAGAACTAAGTGTCCCGCAGACAAGCATTTAAACGTGAAAACTTAATTTAGCACGGTACGAATATTTTTAGATGAGATAAAATCTCTGGATTCGCGACACCGTTACGAGACGCAGCTTGACATATCCGAAAAATCTTTTTTCGACTGTCACGTTATTAAAGCAAAGAGGCGATATATGCATGTACATATAGCAGACCGCGAACGCGTCTAGACAAATAAAAAAGAAACATTTATTGCGGTAATTTTAGCCCACAAATTTAAGTGATGGGAATCCGACACAAAAATGATACAAAGAATAAATTTTCATTTGATAAATGTTTTGTTTTTTTCTCTAGGTACTTGTATTTAAGTTGGCTAATCCATTAAAACAGAGGTACCGAGCATTTTGTACTGGAAGTATCATCGCAGATACAAAAGTTCTTACTTCGACCCATTGTTTTCTTACCAACAGGAAGAGGTAACTACAACTGTATTATTTTACTAGCGGCACACGTCCTGGCTTTGGACAAGTGGACATTTATTAGGCATTCAATATTTTTGCTATGCAATCAGCTCAAATATGCTGCTCCGGGCTCGTCTTTTTCCACATTGCTTTAATATTTAGGTGTATTTATTTGGCATTCCCCTTAATAATAATAATATATATATAGCCTATGTCACTTAAATATTAAAGCAATGTGGAAAAAGACGAGCCGGAAAAAGCTGGAAGCTTAAAAAATTGTTGGAATAGGTTTTTTTTTCAAAACGCATCCCTAAATGAGCGCGGGAGACCTGTATATCTATATATCTGATCTATATATCGCTATACCAAAAAAAGCCATACGACCTGTATTGTGGTAAGCTGCCTGCAACCATAGCTTAATTAACGGGGTTTTTTCAGACATCTTCACGACTACAAGTTGGTTTTGGTTGCAGCTGGGGTTCTAAAAACTAGGATTGATAACCCTAAAGAATCTGATAAACACCAGTGGCGACGTATAGTTAAAATCATATCTCAAAGATTTTTTAGATTTCCAGCTTTCAACCTTGGAATATTGGTAAGATATATTTTTTTCTATATGTGTGACGGAATAAGAGTACAAATGTCACCACCCTGTTCCATCCCGAGGGTGTCCTAAGAGTCGACTAAGGGAGTCAGGCAGGCAATATTTACTACAAGAGACGGAAATCTCGAAACAAAACCCTATACCAACCCGTCTGGCCAGCGTGGTATAGTAGGCTAATATCCCTCCAAGTATATGGAGGAGACACGTGCCCAGCAGTGGGACGTCTATGGGTTGAGATGATGATGTGTGAAAGGGAAACTTTTTCGAAAAAAAAAAATCATGAGTGAGCGCGTACATTGACGCATAGTTATTTAGCTAGGCACGGAACTGGCTCAAGTGACTTATCACAGCATAATAATAGCTAAATTATAACGGCGATTAGCCAACTGCGGGGGACATATTACAGTATACTTGTACAAGCGTAGGTATGAACAAACTGAAGTTTATAGAATCCTCATTAATGAATGGCAACAGCGATGGGATACATCAACCAAGGGACGCCACCTCTACCAGTTTTTTCCTTCCGTTACTGATCGGTTGGCAAAGACATGGCTGGAGGTTGATCACAGTGTCGCTCAGTTCCTTACGGGTCACGGTAACTTTCGGAGCAAGTTATACTCATTTAAGCTAGTTGATTCGCCGAACTGTCAATGCTCAACACCTGGCTCCGATCAGGAGCAGTCTGCTCATCACATACTCTGGGAGTGTAGTCTTTGGCATAATGATCGTACTATTATGTTGAACAGCTTACATGTATCATCTGGAGCGGCCTACTATGGGGATTTAGTCTCATCTAGAGGGAATTTCCGCGCATTTAAACGTTTCTGCCATACATATTATAGCAATCAAACTTAGCTCACTTAGGTCCCGTAGTTTAAGGTCCTCCGTGGTGCTCCTTTTCATAGGTTACAAACCTATACAGATTTATTTTGTCTCCCGCTTTGCTATGGAGGAAAGTGGAAACTTTTCTTTCTAACTCCTCCTATTTACTTCTGATTAAATTCGTTGCGGGGTCCAAGACAGTAGGTTTAGTTGTCCACGGGACGCACGAGTGTCAAAACTCGGTGTATCAGTTCGTTACTCCGCTGTTAATCCTGGCTCACAGGAGTCACAGCGGTGGGCATGTGGGTGGGATTGTCTCGAAAAAAAGCGTAGGTATGTAAAGTCCCCCACGACACAGAGCTTGCTTTTGTTGATTTAAAAAAAAACCTAAACTAAAATAGTTAATACTCTTTCGTAAATATTTTTGATTGCAAAATTGTTAAAGTTAGTTATGGTCATATTTTTTTTGAATCTGTTTTGTTTATTAAGGTTCACCAACAATTGTTTACATTAATACTTAAACTAATACATGGCTTAAAACTCATAACAATGTAAATATCACTTACCTATAAGTCAACACCGCTTGTATACCTATTTAAAAAATAGAAATAAAAAAAACTTAGTGACTTATTCACAAACTAATGAATTACACAAAATCAGCAGCGAAGTAAGAATCAAGGATCTTATTTTTTTAACATCACTAAGACGATTTACAGTTTTGCAAATGATTGCATATGGAGAAGTAGCGCCTAATCAATTTGTGAAGGATTCTTACATGACACATATTAATTAGTTTGTTTAGGTCAAATCTTGCAAGCAAGATTTGACTTAATTTGTCAAATCTTTCTTTTTATTTTTGAGTTCATTTGTCGCACAGGATTTGACAAATTAACTCACATACATTGCGAGCTAAATAAAAGCTTATAAAAAAATATGAAATGTATAATAATATAGGGTACCAAGATTACTTTGTTAGTTTAATCTTTTTTTGTTGTAGATTATGAACGAACCTTTTATATTCAATGATTTTGTGGGATCAATTCCTTATGCGTCCAAATACCTTGACTTTGATGGTGTTTGCATAACTACGGCAGTAAAAGCTACCAAGGTAAGTCATCGTATTACAAATCAAATCCTTTTTTTAAATTTCAGTAGGTTTATATTCTCTTATATTATAGACCGAGCGACATTCATTAACCTCTACATGCATGAACGCCGATTCTGGGTAATTTTAATTTGGCACTTTTTTAGCAAACTACCTACTTGGTCGCTGTATGTTCTCCTACGGCGGCCTCTACCGACATCTCCGTTAATTCTTGCACGATATACCGATAAGAGTACTTATATAAATATATTAATTATTTCAGAGTTGGTCGCAAGTCAAATACGTGTACAGCGAAGAGGTTGAAATGATTCAAAGGCGAAAATGCGAGCGATTATTACTACAAAATTGCAGAAATTACTTGTGTTCAGATTACGACCATAGGAACGCACATATATTTGCTGTATGTATTACCTATATCATATTAAGTATTCTTAATCGACAAAAAACAACACTACCTTCTTTTGTACTCAGTTAAAAAATAGGAACAAAATTATTTATGGTGGTCCAGTGGCCGCAGTATGCGCCTGCTGTGCACGAGGTTGTGGGTTCGATTCCCACACAGGGACAAAACTTTGTGTGATCCACAAATAGTTGTTCTGAGTCTGGATGTAATTTGTGTCCGTTAATTGTATATTTGTAAAGTCCCTCGCGATACAGAGCTTGTTCTCTAGTGCGGGAGTTGTCTTTTTAATAAAGAAAAGAAAAAAAAGAAAGAAGAATAAGGGTACCTATAGATTTTTTTGAATTGTCAAAAATGATAATAAATGAAAAAACCATTCGCGCTGTAAAAGTGACATGTCTCAGTTAGCTAAGTTAATTAGCAACAATAGCAATTTTAGGTGACTTGTGATTTTAGATGATGATAGTAATTTGTTATTATTTTTGAGATCCGAGAGAAGAGAATATAGTTAATTGCAATGTTATGATAGACCCCCACAAAGAGTCAGATGGTGAACAGGGAAAGATTTTTTTATATTGCTGATGTGGCAAAGAAGCATACGTCCTGCCTCATTTTAAACAGTTACCGTAGTCTATGGATGCTTGCAACACAAGAGGTATCACTTGCGTCTTGCAGACCCAATATGTTTTTTACACTAGGACTTTCAAAAAACTTCCCTAAATGATTGCTGGAGACTGTGAAGTCTCTAGCGCTCATTTAGGGAAGTTTTTAATTTTTTGTTTTAATTTGTAATTGTGTGTTCCTGTGTGTGAACATAGGAACACAATTAACTGCTAACTATCAGGTAAGCTGAACGCTAGTTTGCCTCTTTGGTAATATAAAAAAATTACACTGCTATCTGTGTGTAGCCCTGTGGTCTTCTGTAATTCAAAAATGTATTTTACTGTTCTGTTTCAGGAAACAGAGGGCGGAGGACTAGTCTGCTATGCGACAGGTGATCCCAATGAGTTAGACGAGGATCAAGGGATTTTAGTGGGCGTCACGTCTATCATGAACCTTGGTATACCAAGCATACACTCTAGTGTGGGTAGATATTCTGAGTGGATAAAGTCCGATAGTTGCATACTCGAAAATGACATTTATTTATTGATATTAATTATTTTAGTAAACTCTTTATTGTAATAATAGATTGTGTTTTAATTTTATCTACGATAAAACAAAGATACTCACACCGAAGCTTTATAGCAGAATTAAATAAAAACCTGGTATTAAGTGAGTGGCCCAACCTTGGTTGGCTTCGCACGGGTAACATTCAAAAATTTTCTTTTATTTTTACTTTGAAAATTACTTCAAAGGACTTCCATACAACCACTCATTCCTTATTTTATACCCGTAGGGACAAAATTTCGATAAACCCTGATAAGGTATTTATTTTTAACCTAAAGCATATAAGGTATATGGAGTTCCGTATCTAACTTTGTAAATGACGGGAATTTAGAAATTCTGGTCTTAACAGCATCGAAACTATTGGCTGATTAGAGGATGTGACGTTGATCCTCTAATCAAATCATAATTGTGATACTGGATACTCTGGATAGTCATGCAATATCGTTATATATATCGCATTGCTGTCCGATATCATAATTTTACTCATGTCAAATCGATAAAATGTAAACATACTTTAGATCTACTCGTATATAGTTTTTAAATAATTGATGTTTGTGTCATAATTCATAATACAGTATAATATATATATACATATATTGCCCAACACCAGCGCTCTGTGCGCCTCGCTAATTAGTTTCAAATGACCCGAGTTGTTGAAGTAGTAAAATAAATATTTCATGACTAACCATTTTTCGAGCTATGAACGTATTGAGGTTCGATATAAGGAGGACCTACTGTATTACTCATACTGTAAATTTATATTTAATGCCAACACAAAATGAAAAATATTATGTTTTTTGTCAACCCTCCTTTTTTATTTTATTACTAAAGATTTTCACATGCGGACGAGTAGGGCATACGTCCAAATCTTTGGTTGAATAGGGAAAATGTTGTAGGTATTACAATATTTATTAAAACTCATCCGGATGAACGGGGCATAAACCAATTTAAACCCTTAGGGGTAAAAATACCCACTACCCAAAACTATTGACCTAAACTTAATTAATAAACATTTTTCTGCTTCTGATGCTTTAGATATTTCCACCAAGACTCAAACCATTAACTATATTAATGGTTTGTCACGTCCTAAAATTGGGCCTTTTATTTTTTCTTCTCTAGCGCCGGGGGAGATCAAAGTTATTATCCTTTCTATTAAATCCAAAGCTGTGGGATGTGACGACATTAGTCGTCGCATGATTACACTTGCTCTGGATCAGCTTCTACCTGCTATTACCCATATTTTAAATTTCTCTCTTTCTTCTGGCCAATTCCCTTCTTTATGGCGGCAAGCGTACGTTCGTCCTCTTCCTAAAATATGTAATCCTTCACTTCCCTCCCACTTTCGCCCAATATCTATTCTTCCTTTTCTATCCAAAGTCTTGGAGGCATGCGTACAGAGACAACTGTCCGGGTTTGTTCATCGAAACAACCTTTTATCTCCTCTCCAATCTGGGTTCAGACCTGGACATAGCACTGTCTCTGCCTTGCTTAAAGTGACTGGCGATGTTAGGGCGGGTATGGAGGACACCAAGGCCACTGTTCTAGTCTTGGTTGATTTCTCGAACGCTTTTAACACCGTCAGTCACGACATCCTGTTATCTATCCTTTCACAACTTATGGTCTCTCCTGAGGCGCTGGATTGGTTTTCTTCATATCTTCGAGGGCGTCAACAGTCAGTCAAACTTGATGATAATGCATCGAGCTGGTGCAAACTTGACGCTGGTGTCCCTCAAGGCGGTATACTCTCTCCACTTCTTTTCTCATTATTTATCAATCTTGTAACTCATGATCTTCAAACTACGTATCATCTGTATGCTGATGACCTGCAGTTTTATGTTCAAGAAAGGGTTGAGTCTCTTTCTGTAGCTATTGACGATGTGAACCGTGACCTGGAATCTTTAAAGACTTGGTCTAGTAGATTTGGCTTGGAAGTTAACCCATTCAAGTGCCAAGCCATTATTATAGGTGGCTACCGAGTCATGAGCAGACTTGATTTTACCACACTCCCACCACTGAAGTTCAACGGAACTGTGATTCCTTTTAGTAAGGATGTCAGGAATCTGGGGCTGCAGATTGACGGTACTTTGAGTTGGCTGCCACAGATAACTAATGTCAGCCGGAAGGTCATATGAGCCCTGCGGTCACTCTATAGATTAAAAAACTTTCTTCCAGCCAAGACCAAGACAATGTTGATGCAAACTCTATTTTTTCCTATTATCGATTATGGTGATGTGTGTTATCTCGACCTGAATGCAGATTTACTCAATAAACTTGACCGACTTCTCAATAATTGCATTCGATTCGTTTTTAATCTCCGTAAGTATGATCATGTATCTACTTATCGGACTCAGCTAAATTGGCTACCTATACGTCAACGTCGTAGTCTGCGAGCGTTGACCACTCTTTACTCAATACTTAATTCCCCCAATGCTCCTTCTTATTTAACTCCACACTTTCAATATCTCTGCTCAAGCCATGACAGACATCTTCGCTCTTCTAACAACCTTCTTCTTTTTTGTCCTCTTCATAGCTCAAGTCTTGTACATTCTTCCTTTAACATTCAATCTATTCTTCTGTGGAACGTGCTCCCTCTTGAAATCAGGATGTCCCCAAACCGTGACATTTTTAAGGCTAGAGTACACCGGCTTTATAGCAAGTTTTTGTCAGAATCATCTTAAAACTCTCATTAATTTGATATTATTTATTTATTGGTTATATTATATTTATGTATACTTATTATTATTTTTATGTTTATTGGAATATATTTATCATATAATATATTTAGTATCTATATATTGTCTAAAAATATTTAGTTAAATTAGTTTTCCTAAATTGTTACTGAATGCACCTACCTAGTTTTGTCTCTGCATCACCCAAAGGTTGACTGGTAGAGAATGCCTTTGGCATTAAGTCCGCCATTGTACCATTATGTTGTGCAAGAAGTTTTAAATAAATAAATAAATAAATAAAATAAAAATTCAAAAAACCCTGGTATGGCTATAAATTAGTTTTTCACTTGCAATATGTGTACTAAAACCGTGCGCTGTGCTTGACCTGTCCCCAGACTCTGGCTAAACAGACAGTAAATCTGCGACGGTTGGGATCGGGATATATTATGATCCCGACTAGTGATGGATGATAGTAGGAATATACCATTTATTCAGTACCTCCTTGGAGGGCTGAACAGATAGATAAATCTAAATCTGCGACGGTCAGCATTTATGATCGACTAGTAATGGGTGATAATATGTCCTGCTCTGGAATGCGTTCCTTCCACTTGCAAATTATGTTTAGAACAAAAGTTTGAGACCTCCTCTTCGATAGACTGGTATAGAATCATCACATCAGTAATGTACATACATATATATACAATACTATGTAGGTATACCAATACCTACATAGTATTGTATATATATGTATAAGTATGTATCTATTTATAGATAAAAATATTATTTGATGATATTCTATTTATTTTAATATAATTTCCTATTTATTGTACTATAATTTGGCACTTACTTCGTTTATCTCTGCATCACCCTAAGGTTGGCTGGTAGAGAATGCTTTTGGCATTAAGCCCTTCATTGTACATTATGTGCATAAAGATTAAAAAACAAAAAAATAGGAATATACCATGGATTCAGGACATCCTACGGTCAACCTGTCATTGTCACCGTAAGAGTTAGCAGTGTATTCTGCACCTAATACATTGTGATCTGATCAATTATATATCAGACCACTATCGAAATTATTCAATAAATTAATAAAACAAATCAGAATAAACAAAATGCACCATATATTGACGTAATTAGAAGACATACAAAAATTAGTTTGACGTTACACTTTTGTATTGAATACGCACTGTCCCTTTCTATTAAGCGGTTGTATGTTGACACTCTAGTGAAGAATGTACCAGCATTAGGTCGATGGCCGCTGATCACGCCGACCAGTATACCCCCTGATCCTTCATTAGGGTCTCCAGTATTTAGACATACAAGCGATCCACCAGAATCACCAATCTAAAAAAAGTATAATAAAATCTTATGTCAATCGATTTTTATATCTGCCGAAAGATAGCATGAGCCTTAAGCTCTGTACTCACATAAACGATTACTCTAAACGAATAAATATCAACATGCGGATCGCAAAAACACTCGAAACCTCGAAAGAAAATAAATTAATTTAATCCTGTCCCTTGGGCTCTGCTGAAAATCAGCGCTGTTGAGTGACCCGCAACTGTTAGTTGTTGGCGCCGCAGCGTTATGCTGATCGGAGTCCAAATTCCCGCAGATGTGACATGCAGTGGGTATTAAGAACATATAAACCTTTTTTTTAAAGTAATTTTGTTATTTTTGTATGATTTTTTTGTTATTTGTACCTACTTTGCTTGAATTAAATGCTTTTCCATTATTTCTTCTAATTTCCTTGGCACCTACTCGAAGCGAGCCGAGCTAGATTTGATTGACTTGCTAAATGTGTTCGGTGAATATTCAACGGCGCGAGTCGCTCGAAAGATTTTATGTGATTGCGCGATCGAGTAAAAACATATTATGTAAGTACGAAGCATTACACATACAAGTAACATTTGTGTCAAGTCACTGATCAGTAAAATAAAAAAATATACGTCTTCAATCATATCAAAAGATTAGTTTTTAGGAAAGCCAATTAATGAATTTCTGGTAGAATTTGATGGACTTCATTAATTTACCACCTCTATGTAGTACCACATTTCGAGTGAATAAATGAATTTGAATTTGAACCTCTTTATGCGTCGATTTGGGGTACCTTTAATTTGACCCGTTTTTAACCGACTTTTATCAATTTGTGTGTATAATGTTTGTTACTGCAGAACTCCATCATTAGTGGACCGTTGTTTTTTTATAAGACCCAATGTTCTGATGATGGGATATATGAGGAATTGAGGGAACTCCTCAAAAAATATAGGCATACATATAGCAATTTCAATATTTTTTTCAACATATCAAACATTTGCATTTAGAAAGTGTAATTTGGTGAAGTGAAACTGATGAAGAAAATCACAAATGGCCATCTGAACTTCTCAATGATAAGTATTTTACGGATTGCGATTAGATGAGTCTCGATTAAGGTTGTTAAGCAACTATTACTAAGCAAATGTAGTAAGTGAAAATGGTACAATTGAACTGAACTGATGATGAAGCCGGAAGGTAGGCAACGGAACTCGATAATAAGACAATGTAATCTAGCCGTGTTTGGGCTTATTTGAATGGTCAAGAGATGCACTTTAGCTGCAAATTTAATAAAAACCGTTTTAATGGGAGGAACTTGGGATTAAAGGGCTTTTGAAAGTTCTATAACTTGGCGTATTGTAGTCGGTTTTTTTTTGTTAAAATTATATAATTAAAGGATAACAAACCCTTGCAATGTCGATTATTTTCGTTGTGGTACAAATAAACGACTCCATATTCCTTCGATGTAGTCTATTACACAATGGTGTTGGTATAATGTTCATATGTGTACATATCAAAGAGGTATTCCAGGCCTAGAAAAAATAACAAATAAAGGTTACATTGAGAATATGGAGACAGGGATAAGAGACAGTCAGTATGCGCTAAAGCATGCATACGCTGTCTCGTCTCGTCTGTGTGTACGTGTATTGGCTGTATTGTTAACTAAACGTCACTGTGACAGTTGCACAATAGCGCGGGTAAGCCACGGACGTGAATGTGAGCTTGGTGAGTTAGCTTTATATCCGACTAGCTGTTGCCCGCGGCTCCGCCCGCGTGGACGTTGGTTATCGCTGCAAAAAGTAGCCTATGTGTTGTTCCAGACCATAATCTATCTTTGTTCTAAATTTCATCCAGATCCGTTCAGTAGTTTTTACCTGAGAGAGTAACAAACATCCATCCATCCATTCTCACAAACTTTCACATTTATAATATTAGTAAAGATTACCAAGTACAGGGCATTGTCGAGCCAATTGTCGAGCCAGTGTGATAACGTGAGTATACAACGTATCCTATAGGTGCCGTCCACGAACAGCGACTCTATTGACTGTATTACGAGCTTAGATGAAATTACGAGTATGTTTGTGCGTTAAGTCTTTATATATTTTATTTGTGACAAGTGCACAGCACATACAATTTGAACTTAAAATCTTGTGATAAGTGCACACAAAATGTTTTTTAAAAAGATTTTATATTATGATTGTTGCATACACAATGTTTTTAAAAAATGCAGCAAGTGCAGACAATATTTTCTTGAAAATGTTGTGTCAAGTGAACACAATTTTTTTCTTGCAGATCTTGTGACAAATGCTCCTATAATATCTTTTAGAAAATTTGTGACAAAGGCAAACACCCGCTGTTTTCTTGCAAATCTTTTAACAAGTGAGCGCATACATATACGCATTATCTTCTTGCAAAATTACCTTTGCACACGTTATTTGTGGCTCAATAAAGTCAAAAATAATGCTGCTTGGATTTATACCTATAGAGAAGCATATAAGAATACAATTATGTTACCTGATCTGATATTAGTCCATAACTCGTGACAAGACATGATCCATAATATTCAGCATGTCGTGACGCCACGGGTATAGCATAAATAAATTTGTTGAAATTAAAAGGCTTATAGGTGAACTAGAAAATAAAATAATATATAACCAAACAATAACTTAGAGCCTGTCCAGATAGGGCGTATTACGCGCGAGTCGACTCGCGCGTAGCAATTTTTGTTGCGTCCAGATAGAACGTTTTACGCGCGTGTGTCGCGCATATGTGATGAGACGGATTTGACCAGTTATAAACATATAATACGTCCACTCGCGAAGGACACGCGCGTACTTCTGGACGCTGCAACGGCGCCGGAGTATCTCGACTCGCGTTAAACGTGCGAGTCGAGAGTCCCGCTCATTGCAAGCGTTTTACGCGCGAGTGAGGTAACGCGCGAGAGCATCTGGACGCGATGTATGTAGCTTTAGTATCTCAAATACGCGCGAGTGCCTACGCGCGAGTCGACTCGCGCGTAAAACGCCCTACCTGGGCAGGCTCTTAGCCTCTTCTTCACTTCTGTTTATATGTCAATTCTGTATTAAATTTGAGTAGTTTATGTCCACTAGGTTGGCCATTACTAACGCTGGGTGACCGTCCTAACATGCCCCTCGAAGGGTGGAGATGCTTCGATAAAATACCACACTATGCGGTTCCATTGTTGACCGGTCAAATACCGGCAAACCAGACAATAGGAAAATCATTGTTCATCATCACCTGGTGCTGTGCTGTTTGAGAAGTTAAGCCATTAGTGCATCTGGCCATGAGCGCCTCTATGTAAATGTCTCTTTTCTTGATACCACTAAGGTGGCAAACAAACATTAACCCGCCTGATAGTAAGCAGCTACACGTCACCTATGGATGCTTCAAAACCTCGAAACGTCACTCGCGCGTTCCTGAGCCTACATTTTGTAACATCAAGTGGAGTCATCATCATCGAGTTTCGTGTTATTGGATGAGAAAAACGTTATTTTATAAAACAGTTTATTAATCAGCAAAACAATTGTATGGGATTTGACATAACTGTACGACATTATCTCGTAAAGTTTCGTCAAATCCCATAAATTTGCTTTCTATTCTATTCGATTCGACTACCGTTCATGCCTCTTGTCTAGAGCGGCAGTAGGGTTGCATAAATGCTCTGGAACATTAATACAAACTCTACTGCCACCTGTGTGTAGTATAGGTAATGTACACCTCAGTTATTTGGCTTTGTCTGTAAGGTGGAGATCCGTTTTCATTCAAGCTTGCTCGTTTGTTTGGTCCTTCTGCTCTACCTCTCCTAATTTATCACTGTGACAGCGCTCGGTGCACTTACCCGCCGTCTTCAATAGAGACAATAAAGTAATAAAAACAATTACTAACCACTGTGGCAATATCATGATATGGAAACTTGTACTTTAAAGGGAAAAGAGCGCTTCGTAAAGATCTCCATTGTCCGTACTCGTCACTGTCGTCATGAAAACTATCGTCCTTAAGATTCAAATTGCCTGCTACAGCATATTTATGAGTAAGCATGTATTTCGGCACTTTTGCAGAACTTGAAAAAGAAATTTACACATTTTACATATATTTATATACCTATAGAAATATTAATCGCTATTTACCGATTAACTAATTGACTTTACCGATTTAATACATCTTTTTTTAAAGTTTTTTAATACTTTGTAAAATATTCTTACAAAAATAAATTATGAAAATTGGGCAGGAAATAGATTATTCCGGGCACAGTCGGGGCAAGCCACTAGTAATAAATAATAAAAATTTAAGTAATTACATTCAATGCCGATTGACATTGGGCTAGAAAGGTTTTGGAGTGGAATTGGAAGATGCCATGTAGGTAGGTCTCCAAAATGATGGAACAAGGATCACTACGAATTGGGAGACGCCTACATATGTCCAGTGCAGTTGTATTGAACCAAGCGGCTGTAGCGCTTTAGCCGTGCTACCTGTACGTGACACTTTGCAAATTTAAAAGTGTCCTAAGGTTCAGTTAGTCTCGCAAAAACGTAGTTCGAGAGAAAGAGGTGATAATATATAAATTCTATCTGGAAAATGTACACAATTGAAGTTATTTAAGTCGGCAAATAACTGTATTACCTGTCGCATTCACACTTAAATCTATTATAAACATATTATATTCTTATTTATGTGTCTGGGTGTAATTTATCTATAATATGTATGTATTTATAAATCTTAATATATATATTTCTTGTGTGCGTGTGTATGTGACTGAACTCCTCCTAGACGGGTGGACCGATTTTGATGAAATTTTGTGTGTGTGTTCGGGTAGGGCCCTGGATGGTTTAGATTCACAATTGGACCCGGTAGGTGGCGCTGCTGTCGGTATTTCAGCTTTTTCCGGCAGGACGACGTCTGCCAGGTCCACTAGTATATATGTATATTTATCAGTTGTCTGGTTACCATAGTACAGGCTCTGCCTAGTTTGGGATCAGATAGCGATGTGTGAGTTGTCCCAAAAATATTATTATTATTATATTATATTATGAGTAAGGACGCGTAATAATAACGCAACAAAACAGAACGCTGTTCAAAGAAAGATAAGGTACGTTCATATCTATCTTCCTTAAGAATATAATGCCTATATACTGTATATAATATGACTCAGATGGCGCGGCGGGACGAGCTGGATGCGTATAGCTTTCTATACGCATCCAGCTCGTCCCGCCGCGCCATCTATTTTAGCAACAACGACTGGTCTATCTTAGCACAAGATCGTGTTGAGTGGAAAAAGGAAAGTGAGGCCTTTGTCCTGCAGTCGGACGGTACTGTAGAGGTTTATTGGTGGTCACTAGCTGGCCGCATACCAATAGTGAAACCTCTAACGTGTTATAAAAGTAAATCATAATTATATTTGAATTCAGAGAGATTGGAAAAAAGGGGAATGATTTTGAAGGTTGTCATGGGCAGACAGGTTCGGGCTTCGATGAAGCGAAGTCATGTGATATATTCATAAGTAGGAAACTCTGACTATCTGCAGACTACGCCCGGAGTACGTGTTGAAGGAGGAGATTATACTGGCAACGGCGAGGGTGCTATAGTACAGACCTAAAAATAATAATACATTACATAAAGGTTCATACCCCAATCCAACATCCCGTTTAGCACTTCTGTTTTTTATCAGACAATGAGCAGCAGTTAGTAATTTTGACGGCGCTATTATCACAGCTCCACAATATGTTATATATCGACGTTCTCTATCACTGAACGCCTTAAGTGCAGCCTGAAAATTAAGAATAGATTACATTATCTGACTGTATGTATTTCAATGCATCTTGTAGTTCTAACCAAAGAAATGAATGTCAAAATTATAATATTCTATTTGATTCAGTAATATTGTTTGGGTTCAGGCTTTCGCTATAGGTAAATTGGTTAATTTCTACACTTTAGTATCTTGGGTATTTAGTGCAACCATTTTTCCAGTCTTCTCTAGGATGTATGGAGGACGCTTCAGGGCCTAGGAGCTCTAAATCCTAAAGAGCATACACACGTTCTGCAGTTTCAGATCTGCAACTCTGTGCAGACTGCGGAACGCGTGTTTATGAGGCAATAATTATTATTCATGAGGAAGAGCCTTCTAACTCAAACAGGCCTCGCCAGAGCCGGTCATGTAATGATATACTGAAGGTTTCTCGTGCCAATAGTGATAGGTCATCTGATGTAAAAGGACGTCATGCTAACACCAGGGTTGTATACAGAAGGTGAATTACCCGCTAAAATAGACTTACAGGAAACACATTGATGAGCGTATGAGGTGGTGTCGTATAGCAGGAGATCCGACAGAACTAAAGTTATCAATATCATATCTCAAAGAATTAGCTAGCTGAAATGGCAGTACAAATTGAAATTAAGGCAACACTAAATGCCAGCGACCCTGAGCTAGAGTGGGTAGGAGCTGGCGTCACTCCCCGCGACCGCGTGAACGAAGCGTGACGGCCAAGTTTATTCAAATAATAAATCCACCTTCGTTTAAATTATTGAGGAAATAGTCTTCAAAACACACGGACTAGCGGTTTAGATGTAATAAGGATTTAAAATCATCAAAAATCATATAATTATCAGCCCCTTAAAATTCAAAATGATTTATTCCTTATTACAATGATAGATAATAATACATAAACACCAAAAAAAAAAAAAACAAAATAATATAAAATTACAAAGATAGAAAGACGTGGAAATGGTGTGGGTACAGCCAGGGCTGGCTGGAAAGAACATATAAGTTGGAACAAAGATTATAATGATAAGTATATTACAAAAAATACAAGTATATAAATATCACAATGTAACTAAAAGAAAATTAAAAATCTAACGTTAATAATACGTTATTTGATTTTTTGTAAGTTTGTAATAAATAAACTCAAAATATTTTAAGTACTTTAATCTATTTACAATAAAAAAATAATTATAAATTAATAAGGGACCCCTACGAAAGAAAACTAGAAGTTCACCCGTGAGGAGCCGGGTAGTGTCTAGTAATTAATACCGCAGAACCGATAACTGTTGGAGTAGACCACCACGCCCACAGGATAAATAGAGCGACTATTTTCGCAAAGTGGCTGAAGGTAGCTGATTACGAGAAACCGAAGACCGTGCAATGTGGAGGTTTTGTCTAGCAGTAGATTGCGATAGGCTTATGATGATGATGATAAAGAGAGCAGTTTTACGAACCTGATACGGAACATCTCCTTTGTGTGCTAGCCAGCCGTTTGCAACCCGAGTATCACCCACAATGGTGTCATTTTCATTAGGTTGTGAAAAAGGTACACATAGACACACAATGACAAATGACAATTTTACGAACATTAGATCTTTAATGTTTTATAGAAAACTGGGTAAAAATGTGTGATTTATTTTTTATTTTTAAAGACGTCATGTATTTATATATATACTACATTTTGTAAAATACTTATTGTTTTGCAAGTCTATTTATATTACATCAATATTGGTGAAAAATTTCAGATTCAAATGCAGAGCGACTGAAATTTTCTATGACAACTGGGTTTTCTTTTTGGTGCCATTAATTTTTTAATTTTTGCAACAAAACATCATTGATCAGCTGTGACTTCCAAGGAGTATAATATTGCTAAATCATTCGATCTGACTGCCACTAGCGGCTAATGCTACTTTTTTCCACAGTTCTAAGTAAAACCATCTTAATCTTGTCTTATTCTCAAAATAACGATAGTGTGCGTCCCCGGCCTCATTCATCGCGCTTATTATATATTCAAATTGCTGTGACATGCCCTACGCCTAAATACGAAGCGATTGAGAGCAATAGAGAGAACAATTGCAGTTCGGATTCAAACAACTCAATTTCGGACTCAAATATCATAAACCCATATACCTACCTCTGTTTAATTTTCTAAACTAGAGCTATTCAAATTTAATTTTAATGACAATTTAAGTAAGACTTTATCTATATGATTATTTTTAACGATCGACTGATTTATTAACGCAGAGCCTAAACCACTAGGGCTACAAACTTCATATTTTAATGAAATTAAAATGAATGAAATCAAAAAGTATTAATTGGACACAAACAGAGACAACATGAAATATAACAATTAAAAAAAGAAGAAGAAACAAAAAAAAACGCTGATTTTCAACTTAATATTTTATTTTTATTTTTCCTTTTTTTAAGAAGTGTAAATATATATTATATGTAATTTAATTAATGTAATGTATATTTAAAAAAATATTTTAAATACAAGCTTTTATAGTGTATTTATGTAATTTATGAGCATAGAGATATAGTAAGTAGAGCAGCCGCGTTGAACAAAATTTCTGTCAAGTTAAAACTCTTTTAAAAATGGAACTAGCACTTTCCCGTGCCCAGCAGTGGGACGTTTATGGGTTGAGATGATGATTTTTAAAAGAGTTTAAATTATAGTTTGCTTGCAGCGCTGAAATTATAATAGTCGTCTAACCACAAGGTACATTCATGCAGCGCTTTTTCGCTTTAAGTAATTTTTATCAACCAATCAGCTGCAGCGATAACAAAAATATAAGCTAATATGAACTGCTGGCTACAAACCGGACAATATACCTATTAATAGTTTTATGCCTAACGAACTTCATTGAAATTCGGAAACTTTTTATGGTTTTTATTTGTGTGATTAATTTCTTCTTTTTATTTATTTATGGTTAAATACTTTACAAAATTATAAAGGTTTTTTGTATATTTATGAACCGATTTAATTATTTGATTTCATATGTTGTGTTTCTTCTTTTACTCATAACTCAACCATTCATTAAATATACAATGAAATCTAATTCACATAAAAAAAAATATTCAAAAACATAGCATTCAGATACACGGTGTAGGAACAATATGTATATGTAGTATTGTACCTACACTGTGCATATGAATGTTTTAATCTATGTCAAACAAAGCAATATGGCGTCCGCAAAATATTTACTTCGTATTTAATTTTAAAATAATAGTTTTTGTTTATTTACTCATGCAAACTGATTGCTTTGATGCTGTAGTATTTCTTGTGTTATTAGTGCACTATCTTAACGCACACGGCGGTGTATTCAAGGAGTTTACCAGTTTTTTCGAATATAAACAATGGTAAAAATTTCTGCGCCCAAAAGCTAGCGAGAATAACAAGTGACTGACAGATATTGAGAGCGTGCACTTAAAATGAACGGCCTACAATTTGGCAAGCAAGCTTCGACTCTATTTAAATGTAACTCAATGTTTATGGGTATATAAATTACACAAATACACTAAACACTTATTATGTATATTTAAGAAACCTAAATACGTCGCGGCTGTCTTGTTTCGTTGAAAAGTTTCTATGACTATCTTTGAAAATCATCATCACAGACTGAACTCTATATAAAATAATATTTATATGGATATCCAAATAAGCCGTCAAGATAAATCAACAAATCCAAAAACAACACAGCTTGTTTCGTTGAAGAGTTGCCATTGCCACTTTCTAACTTCATCATCACGCCCTGAACACCCAAATAGGAACATATTACTCGTCAAGATAAATCCAAAAACCGCAAACACGCCACGGCTATCTTGTTTTATTGAAGAGGTGCCTCGGCCACCTTCCTTCATTACCACGTCATGAACAACCATCTAGGAATATAGTACTCATCAAGATAAATCCAATATATTCAAACACGACTCGGCTATCTTGTTTCGTTGAAAAGTTTCTATGATCACCTTCTGGCTGCATCATCAGCCCAGCTGGTACCTACCATATTATAGCATTGTCATCGAAGGTGCGCCGGTAAACCAATTTTCAGCTCCATCACCATACACCAGGAAGTGCTTCAAATCTAGCTTACAAGATTTGACCTAAACAAAGTAATATACATTGCAAGCTAAATAAAAACTTGTAAAAATAAAATATGCCGTTACGTATGATAATTATATCTATAGAGATAAAACTAGGTAGGTGCATTCAGTAACTGAACTGTTATAGTGTGTAATTGTGTTACAAGTATTTATAGTGTATTTTAAGTGACATTGTGTTGAAGTGCGAATATTCTCGTAATCGCATAACCTGGCATTGTAATCGAACCCTATCCTGATAAGTAACTATAAATTGGTGTCATCATTTGGACATAATAATAATTGGTATCAGCAGTAACGTAACAATATCTTCGAACACTAGGAAAACTACTAGACGACCGCTTGAAACCTCTAATCACGTACAGGTACACAATTACAACGTCGAGTGTAGTAACTTGGCTGTGGTCTTCTATGAGGTAAAAGACCTTCGCCGGTCGAGCTAAGCTCCATAGACAAAATAATTTTCGGGACTTTTGGATGCGTGTGGAAACGCTTCATTGACAATGTAATTTTAAGGTTAGGTTATTATGTATTAAAACAACAAAATTATATCGTAAATATTTTTCACCATATACTGTAATAAATGTTTGATGATTTTAATTAATTTCGAGTTCTCCTAATGTTGTTGTCAACATTATTAAAATTTGTAGTTGCTTTGGTTTTAAATGACACGCTGCATACTAAAATATCAGTAAACTGCAACAAAACTCCAAAACCAAAGAAAACACCATTTGATTTTGTGGTAATCATAATTATGTTTTATTACTATAAAACCGGATACTAAGCTGATTTTGTTCATCGGTGCTAGCAGTGGATTTCTTTTGGTTGAGATGATGATGATGATGTGTTTTATATTGTTTACAAAATCAGGCCGTGGTTCTACCTGCTTACTTGCTGCATCGCAGCGTAGATACGAACGTGTACCGCCCAATACGCACCAACTAGTCCGGCAATTGCTCTGCTCAACTCTGTGACTGCTTAGTATCCAGATATTGATATATTTGATACTAAATTATCTGTTTCTAAAAATATGTATACTTTTCTTTTACCTATTATATTTTCTGTTTTTAGGAAGTTGTAAAATTGAATAAAGAGTATTCAGCTGTATCAAATTTGTGTGCCCGAAGAATAGTTGGTGGAAGAGTTGTGGAAAGGGGCGAGTTGCCTTACCAGGTAAATGTTTAAAGGTTAGCTAAATATTCTTTTGGCTTAATAATAATACTAAATGCAGAATACAAGTAGGTGGATTCGAAAGGCCGAAGACTGTGCCAAGTGGTGTATACTCGAGGAGGCCTATGTCTAGCAGTGGACTGCGATACATAGATGATGATGATGATAATGATGATGACACTCGTTCAATGAACATCTTACAAATTAAGATCAATAATAAATAGCGAATAAAGGGTGATACGGCTCTTTAGGGTGACCGCACACGGGCCACAAGACAAAGCATTTGTAGCGACTCTGGGCAGGATCATAGGTAGAAAAAAATATGTGTATATCCCCATGGTATTTCACTTCTCTATTCGATGCCAACTATACCCAGTCCTTCGGAAAGACATCCAGCTAATCACATCAGCGCCATTTGCCGCTACCGTCAAAAGTCGTGGCCAGGCCGTAACTCGTAAAACGATGTTCGTCCTCAGGCACTTACTGTGTACCTTTTCCTCCTTTGTCTTTTTGATTGAATATTATTAGCCTAAAAAAGAAAGAGAAAGAGAAGAAGAAGAGAAAAGCCCAAAAGAGAAAGAGAAGTTATATTACTAGTGTTTCTCTAGTACCCGGAACTTTGATCTTGCGACACCCTTTGACCATTTTAGCTCATATTCGAACTTAGATATTTTTTTGTCCCAACCAGATTTCACGACGCACAACGATGTTCCAATCCGATCAATAATACTCTAGTTATCATCGAAAAATTAACATAAAAAAAAATTCAAACGCCGGATTATTCCCGAGGACTAGGAGACCTTCGCTTGCTCGTTAAACTATGTTTAATGAAATTAGTCAAGTTATAGAGCAATACTCAATGTTATCAATAGTTAATGTCTACTAAAAGTTCCATTCTCCTGTTTCTATCTAAAGTGGCCGAGACCTGTGTTCAGAAACAGCTGTCGCAGTTTGTGCTCCGTAATAAATTATTGAGTCCTATGCAATCCGAATTCGGCCCGCAGGGGTATTCCGTAAGAGCAAAAACCGAGCAAAATCTGCCTGTCAGATTGAAAATCGGTATTCCGTAAGACGTTTAGTCAATAGTGCCGTCACCGAGCAATCACAACTGTCAGTTTTGCGATCACAACTGTCAGTTTGCCATCGCTGTTTCTTAGAGAATCAGCCGGCCGGTCACAGCACGACATCCGCTATCCTTAAAACGACTGGCGGTATTACCTCTAATCACGCACATAGTTTAGGCATGGAGGAAACTAAAGTCACCATTGTGGCTTTGGTCGATTTCTCGAATGTCTTTTATACCGTCAGTCACGAAATCCTACTATCTATCCTCTCCTCTTTTAAAAATAATAAGATTTATCTTAAGTACATATGCACTTCGAAACAACATTAAGAGAGGGTGTTAAAAGGGATGTACAATGTTATTTATTTAAGTTGCCAGTACTGTTTCCGTTTGTTCGTTACTAAGTTACCTTAAGTACATTATGATTCTTCTTTTATTTTCTACTTCTGTCATATATTTGTAACGGTGCAGTATGCAGTCAAAATCTCTGCATTTCATTTAAAATAACTT
This sequence comes from Trisateles emortualis, assembly GCA_947095525.1. Classification (NCBI taxonomy): domain Eukaryota; kingdom Metazoa; phylum Arthropoda; class Insecta; order Lepidoptera; family Erebidae; genus Trisateles; species Trisateles emortualis. Next base: position 7,533,264 of record OX352740.1, on the reverse strand, counting down.
CAGTTTTTGTTCTGAGCTGAGATGGCTACCCATTCGGCAGCGCCGAAATTTGCGAGCTCTCACGACTTTATTTTCTTTTCTACATTCACCGTCCCCTCCTAATTATTTAAATTTCTATTTTCAATATCTATGCTCAGTCATGTACTGAGCATAGATATTGAAAATAGGAATTATCGCTCTTTTAATAGATTATTAAACTTCTTACTTGTCCTTCTCATACTTCTGGTTTTGTCTACTCCTCCTTCTTCATACAGTCTTTACAACTTATAGAGAGGTAGGGCACCATACTAGCGAGCAAGCCCGACTGGGGAAGGACCTCCACCTTACAGAAGACCACAGCCAACTAACTACACACAGCGGTGTAGTTGTGTTCCTGTGTGTGAGTACAGGTCTCCAGCGCTCATTTAGGGATGTGTTTTGTAAGAAACATATTCCCATCCCAGGGACACTCTCATCTTTAAGCCCTGGTGTAAAAAAAGGGTTGGCAACACGCAAGTGATACCTTTGGTATTGCAAGCGTCTATAGGCTACGGTAACTGCTTAAGGGCCCCTTTTCCGAAATTAACGTTTCTAGATCGAGTTGTTTTCAGAGAAATCAATATATTAAAATTCGCAAAAAAATATATAGTACAGATACATGTTTGATCTAGTGACTTTTTTGGTTAAAAACGCAAAATTTAACTTTTTGCTCGATAAAAAAGAAGTCTGAAGTTAAGTCGATTTTGAAAGTATTTCAAGTTGTATGAGACTTGGGGGAACGCAACTGTTATGAAAATTTAACATTTCATTTACTAATCGGGTTTGACAAGGATATTATTGGATAGATTTATAAAATTGCACTTATTTTTTTTTATATAAAATAAATACGTGAAAAACTGCTCGCGCACGACGCGCGCACCGCGCCAGTGTCCTGCCGGACGTCATCGAGGGAGGACCTACGCAATTTTTGCTCGCGACCACATTATCGTCGCCACAATATAATACGTCACAATATAATACTGTAATGTTTTTCTCTACACAGAATAGCGAAGTCAGTATGACTAGAATTTTGAATCTTTAATATCTTTAATGAAAACATTCACCTTTACATATTTATACATACTAACTGAGGATCAGAATGGCGCAGCGGTAGTGAGGCTGCCTTACGGACTTAGGGTCCCGGGTTCGAATCCCGGTAAGGGCAAATGTGCATGGACATTTGTTTCCGAGTCATGAATGTTTATACATAATAAGTACCTATACATAATAATTATTTACAAAAAAAGTATATATGTATTATATCAACTATCTGGTGTCCACGATACAAGCCAACGATATTTATTTATTGACTAGTTGTTGTCCTCGACTTCGTTCGCGTGGAAATTTGAAAGAGTATTAATAGCGTATTAACAAAATAGCGCAGCTACAGATTAGGTAATTATCGGTCAACCGGCCGTGGAGTGCGCGTGTGTGCGTGATCCTCGCACACATACATTGTTCGTGAAGTATATTCGGCACAGTGCAGGGTGCGTAAACTTTATTGTTATATTACGGTAAGATTTTTGTGTATTTGTAGAATATGCTATTATTAGAGAAGTAAAGGAACACATTGGCATACCATATCTATTCTAATACATATTATTATTATAAATGCGAATGTTTGGATGAATTGATTTACCTAAGTACCTATGGAGCGTTTTCTTGCTTGTTTCTGCCTGGGGTTGTAAGTGCGGGCAGGCCTCCGTCACTCGCTCAAGGTCACGCGCTATGTGCCTATCGCTATGTAGCTCGTAACCGAGCCGATCGCCAGTGGGCTGCCGCACGCGACACAAAGCGCGCACAACACGTTTCCCGCTCAAAACGCATTATTCCGATATTTACGTACACTACGTATATTAAGTTTTGACTAACGACACGATGGTTGATTATTGTGAAGTCGTTGGATGTCATAGTGAAAAGAAAAATAAAAAAAATACTTTTTTTCATTGCCGAAAGATGAAAAAAGGTACGTTACGTTATTTGAAAGTAGGGACGCATTTTAGCTGGCTTCAGTACGTAGGTACTACTACCTAGTAATTTTAAAATGCTTCTTGTGTGTAGGTACTCTTCCTTAAAAATTTACGAGAAAGTTAGAAAGACAACCCTACCGCATTCGTGCGATGATAAGCTTGCACGTGAGTCGCACGGCGGGCAACACAATCTCGACTCTTTGTGCGCGTACTTATGGTACATTTCTTTTCGCTGCGAACAGCGGGTACTATTATTAAGATTTTTTAGGCTATTATGGCGTAGGTATTTTCGCTTTTGTATGGGAGTGATGTATCTGTTACGTAGTAACTATTTAGTAATCTGTGGTGCGGGTGAAGCCGTGGGTGGAAACTAATGCCATAACATGGTACCTAGCCTAGAAAAAAGTAGTAGGTACTACTTTTTTGTGGGCTACTTTTTTGTAGGCTAGGTAAGTACAAAAAACAAAAATGATCATAATATTAATAGACCACAGGCAAATTATTTATTTATTTAAAACTTTATGCACAATCGCACACAAGCGGACTTAATGCCATAGGTATTCTCTACCAGTCGACCTTGGGTGATACAGAGATGAACATAGGTAGTAGGTGCACTCAAAAACAAAAAAAATTGGATAAGACAAAGAAACAGATTTAAGATAGTAAGGATATAGATTCAACAATATCTAAAAAAATATATAATGAATATATATGCTGTGGTATATATAATATATAAAATAAATATAAGTACCTACTTACATAAATAAAATTTATAAATATAAACAAAATTGTTATGAAAGTGTTAGACGTACTAATTCCGGCGATTTATCAGCGAGAAGAGCCCGAATCTTTACTTAAATTACTACACACATCGGTGTAGTTGTGGTCTTGTGTGTGAGTAGTATAAGTACTCGAGGGCTCATTTAGGGATGCGTTTTGGAAGAAACGTTTCCTATCCCAGGGATACTCCATCATAAAGCCCTGGTGTTCAAAAATGGGTCGGGAACACGCAAGTGATACCTTTGGTATTGCAAGCGTCCATGGGCTACGGTAACTGCTTATCATCAAGCGGGCCGTATGCTTGCTTATCATAAGGTGGTAGAACAAAAAAAATGCTTATTAAATTTGCATATTAGGTAAAATAAAAATAGCTACCTCACACTCCCATAGATGCTAATACGCCATAAATCGATTTAGGTATAAACCTACCTACCTACTACCAAAAAAAATAGTTGACCTCCTATTCCCGAGACCTACTGAATATACATACAAAATTTCATAAGAATCGGTCAAGCCGTTCCCGAGGAGTTTTGTTTGTTACAAACACTGTGACACGAGAATTTTATATATTAGATCATCGCCTGCTTTGTCAATATTCATAACAATATAAGTGTATTAGTGTTTACAGTCAATAGTGCAGTGGACATACATCAAGCTATACGTTTTTGTTGCAAACTAGCTCTTATTACCAGCACGCCAATAATATTTGAACTACTGATTATTTATACTGTGGCGTGCTCGCCCGCCGCCATAGGTCACCGGAGTTCATATCGCAACGGCTCCTGTGCAACGCGGGCGCAAGCCGTCTCCGTGCGTAAAATGCCTAAACTTTCGGGAAAAGGGGCCCTTAACATCAGGCGGGCCGTGTGCTTGTTTGCCACCCAAGTAGTATAAAAAAAAAAAAAAAAAGTCTGTCTTGCTCTGAAATGCGCTCCTGTGAAAGTTCGGGATCTCCTCTTCGACGAACTGGCAGAATCGTCATATTAGTAGTATAGTATATATTATATACCCATTATTTATATACGTGTATATTTATATAATTATGTAGTTAGTGTATTATGCAGTTTATGTAATTTTATTAATATAAGTAAGTATATTTGAACATTTTAACGTTTTAGTTTAATATTGTATTATTTTTCTTTTTAAATTTTTGAATCTTGCACCTACTCTGTTTATCTCTGCATCACCCTAAGGTTGGCTGGTAGAGAATGCCTTTGTCATTAAGCCCGCCATTGTACATTGTGTGTATAAAGTTCTAAAATAAATAAAAAATAAATAAAAAGTATCTGCAGTGAGGATTCATCTTAAAACCGGCCAAGTGCATGTCGTGTCACGCACAATGTAGGTGTCTGAAATTGCCATTCCCAATATATGGTTAGCTATGGTTTAGCATTCATGACTTCTTAAAACATAGGAAGGACAATGGTAACAGTTTTGGTAAAGTTTTTAAAATAAGTCACATTAAAAGGGTCGCGGGGAACGGGAGTCACTCCACCAGACGGTTTTTTATATTAAATGTTGAAATTTTTAAATTTGGTAGGCATTAAATTATTTTTGACTAATTGACTAATTTTTGACTTCCTCGGTGGTCCAGTGGCCGCAGTATGCGCCTGCTGTGCACGAGGTTGTGGGTACGGTTCCCACACAGGACAAAACTTTGTCTGACCCACAAAGAATTGTTCTGAGTCTGGGTGTAATTTGTATCCGTTAACTGTATGTTTGTAAAGTTCCCCGCGACACAGAGCTTGTTCTCTAGTGCAGGAGTTCTTTTAAAGAAAATAAAATGATACCTAATATAAATATATTTTGATGATAATTAGATAGATAACCTAACTTGACTCTAACAAAAATTTGCATGTAAAAGCTTATTAACAAAGAATCTCTCAATCAAAAAATGACTTATTCAACGATACCCAACACCATGGGGTAGTTGAGAAAAAAAATTAACATCCCCACTTTACTTATACAGGAGATACCCAAAAAAAGTTTTTCAAGATTTGATTTTATCAATTTGAAGGCATGATTAATATGTATATTCGTGCCAAATTATAACTTTCTAGGATTAAGGGTCTCTAAGCTAAGCTGCGGACAGACTTACGGACATAGCGAAACTATAAGGGTTCCTTGTTTGCATGGAACCCCAACCCTAATAAAATTAAAAAGCATCTATTTATTTTCTACGGACCTGTATTAAATTGTTGCTGAACTTTGCAGTCTACCTAATATAAATATGTGAGTCCTGTTTTCAGGTTGTCCTGCGGCGGGGAGTACAAAATGGAAAAGTATGGGCGGCATTCTGCGGAGGAACAATAGTTACTAAAACACATGTGGTCACTGCAGCTCACTGTTTTGAAACTATGTAAGTATTACGAGTAATTAAATTATAATATTTATTAAAAAAAACACCTCTCATTACGTGGTCTTAATTTGAATGCCAGTAGCATAGTTAATCAATATGATCGTTTTATTTCTAAAAAGGACAACTCCCGCACTAGAGAACAAGCTCTGTATCGCGGGGGACTTTACAAACATACAATTAACGGACACAATTACTCAAATTACAACCAGACTCAGAACAACACTTCGTGGGTCACACAAAATTTTGTCGTATGTGGGACTCGAACCCTCGTGCACAGCAAGCGCATACTGCGGCCACTGGACCACCAATGCAGTCAAATTCAAAGTCGATTGCACGGTTGGTACAATGGCTTAAGTGGTTAGCTCACCATTTACCACAGCGCAGCCAGTTGTGGGTTCGATTCCAACCCGTAAAAATAAATTGTGATAATGATGAGTCTGGAAATACTTTGTGTCCGTGAATTGTATTTGTACAGTCTTTTGTGACACAGGGCTTGTTTCTTAATGCAGAAGTTGTTCTTTAAAAATTCTAAGGCACGAAGAGTTCAGCAATTTTGAAAGCTGCATGCCAGACGTATCAATATTAAAATTTAAAGAACAACGTGGAGAAGAATAGCCTTGATAGTGGAGCAAGCAAGCAAAACAGGGAAGTCGAGTTGCAACTCCGCATCTCCGCTTCATATCACTCCCCGATGCCTTGCACGTCAGTGGACAGGCACAGTCTGCAACTCCGCTGTGCATTATTGCCTCACTCCAAATGGGTAGGCAGGCAGCCTTGAAATGGTTATAAACAAGTTTATTGTAGTCTGATTGTACCTAAGTCTAACTACTGTACCAACCATTTCAAAGGAAATCAATAGTGGAGAATAAGCATTTATGATCTAATACCTAGACGTCTTAAAGTACCGTTTTTATGTAGGCACGTAAAACGCTTTATTTTGCAGAAGGATCCGTACGACTAGAGTAATTGCTGGCACACAATGGTCTTCTGTATATTTCAGTGGTAATAAGGCTCAGTGGATGGCATCACTGACTGAACTACAAAAAACAGAAACATGGAGAAAAATAAAAGCTTGTCATCAACATAATAATTATAACCGTAGAAGAATATACAATGACATGGCTATATTGGAGGTAATAATGGGAACAAAGAATGGTAAGGCACGATACAAGTGAGCAAGCGCGATTGGGGACCTGCTCGATTAATTATATCGTGCCATATCTCTTTTTTATGTAACTAACGTGGGTGTACTTATATATCTTTACGTACCATCTCATTTCCTAAATTGAACATACAGTATACATATAATAGGGGTTAAAGTATGAAATTGCCGTTTTATTGTAATAAGTAATTCCAATTGACATAGAACCTTCATGGTGCCTCATGTTTGAGTGAAACTTTTTTCACATGGTACCTATAAGGTTCTTCTTTTAAAAAATGTGCAGTATTCGATTATCGACTTTCAGTTGTTTTGAAAAACGATGGATGTGAAGAAAGATGGATAGTGCTAAAATTTAAGTGATTTTTGAATACGAGTTCCGGCGCGGAACTAACGCGGCAGAAAAAGCTCGCTATATCAATGTTGCGTTTGGAGAAAGGACTGCTAATAAATGCACGGTGCGATTTAATTTTAGTTTTAACGCTTCCGTGACGGAAACTTCGATTTGAAGAATGAACCACGTGGAAGACACAGGTTAACAATGAATCGAAAGAGATGGTGGAAGCCGATCCGAGCCAAACTACCCAGGAATTAGCGGCATGGTTTAACGCTACCTTACCAACAATATTGACACATTTACGTCAAATCAATAAAATAAAAAAATATGAAAAAATAGGTGCCTCATGATTTTGACTGATATCCAGAAAGAAACGCGTGTTGAAACTGTGTTGCCTTGTTGAATCGATACAGAAATGAAGGAATATTGGATCGAATTGTGACATGTGATGAAAAGTGGATTTCTTACGATAACCGTAAGCAAAAAATGCAATGGATGACCCCAGGTCAAATGCCGCAACAGTGTTCTACAGCAAAGCTTATCAATGAAAAGGTAATGGTAACTGTTTGGTGGTCTCAGAATGGTGTTATTCACTATAGCTTTCTCCGATCTGGTCAAGCAATAACGCCAGATGTCTACTGTGCCGAACTCCGAACAATGATAGCAAAACTAGCAGTGAAACAGCCCCGACTCATGTATCGATCTTCACCATTATTGCTCCACGATAACGCGAGACCTCATACATCACGAAAAGCCGTTTTAACTCTACCATTGTTAGAAGCCATTCGTCACTCTCCGTATTCGCCAGACTATGCTTTCACACAGTTTGTTGAAACTAGATCACCAGAGTTCTATCGCAAAGGAATAAATGACCTTCCTATTAGATGGCAGCAATGTATAGATAATAATGGTAATTATTTTGATTAAATAAATATGTTAAATGAAAAAAAAAAACAATTTTAATTTTACAGTACTAAACGGCAATTTCATACTTTAACACCTAATATAATACCATCGTCACCATGAAATAAGAGCGTTTGTCGCGATTTATCTGAAATAGATCTGATTTATATATAGGATATAAATATATAGGATGAAATTATATCTATAGGATATTAAGATTATGATCACTACAATGATAATAATGGAGGGTGTACTCAAATATTTAATCACGTCAAAACCGTGGTGGCATAAAAATATTATATTATTCCTTTTGGCAGTTTGTGTTCGATTTTAATTTAAAATTCTTAAGATACCAACTTTATTTTCTTGCTTTAAAGTTGTTATTGTAATGTTCAAATAATAAAATCTATATAAGAACGTCATTATGCAACTACGCCTCCGTGAACAAACCAACGTAAAGTTGTTTCGTGATAAAAATCCCGCGACCTATTCCAGACTATAATCTATCTCTGTGCTTAATTTCATCCGGATTTACGGAACCGGATGTCCGGATTCCGGAGTCATTCTGGCGTGATAATAAAAATAAACATCCATCCATCTAAACTTTTATATATTTTATAATACTAGTAGTATTATCCCGGTTATTACTTTTTGTTTACAGTTGGAAAAACCATTTGTATTCTCATCAGCAGTAAATGCTATTCGAATGTTGTCTCCTAGTACAAAAATAAAAGATCATTCCACTTGCTTAGCCTCAGGATATGGAAGAACTGAAACTGTAAGTTAATTATATATAAGAAAGGGGACCATACTAGCGAGCAAACTCGCCTGGAGAAGGACCTCCACCTTACAGAAGACCACAGTAAAATAATTACACACAGCGGTGTATTTGTATTCCTTTGTATGAGTGTAGGTCTCCAGCGCTCATTTAGGGATGCGTTTTGAAAGAAACGTATTCCTATTGCAGGGATATTTCCATCTTAAGGCCCTGGTGTAAAAAAATGTGTTGGCAACACGTAAGTGATACCTCTGGTAATGGAAGTGTCCAAAGGATACGGTAACTGCTTAATATCAGACGGGCCGAATGGTTGTTTGCAATCTACTTATATACTCCTAGGTTTCCCCCGAATATATTTCAAATCTTGCGACAGCTTTCGAAAGATCTTTTACTTAACCGCTTCTTACAAAACATTGCATACATATTAAGATCTAATGATAGAGTAAGGAGATAAAAATTGTAAGACTGCCTTGGTGGTCCAGCGGCTGCAGTATGCGCCTGCTGTGCACGAGGTTGTGGGTTCAATTCCCACACAGAACAAAACTTTGTGTGACCCACAAAGAGTTGTTCTGAGTATCAGTGGTATTTGTGTCCATTAAGTCTCCTGCGACACAGCTTGTTCTCTAGTAGTCGTTTTTAAGAAAAAAAAACTACGTCCGTCAGCCCGTCGATTACAACCTTAAGACGTAGTAGTATAAACAATAAATTGCTTTTACTTTTCAGGGGAGCTCAAGCAAGTATCTTAAAATGGTGTGTCTCCCTGTAGTACCTTATTCTACATGTGGAAAACTCTTTAGATTGCATTCAAGAAGTACCCAAATCTGTGCTGGCTCCAAAATGCAAGACAGTTGTCAGGTATACAATTTGTTTCTGCTTTTAACATGGCTACAATTGCGAGACCTTTTATATATGAAACTATCTATTGCCCAAGCCTCTGCCTCCATAGATATCCATTATCGCGATAAAAAGTGTGTGTTCACAAGGAGATAGATGGTATCCTAGGAAACTAGGATACCATCTATCTCCTTGCTAAATTTAATAAAGACCCGTTTAGTCGTGAAAAGAGAACTAATAAATAAACATACATACAGAGTTACTTTCGCATTTATAATAATTTTAGTAAGGATCTCTGGATTTACTGTACCCCGGATCATCATATCAACTCATAAATGTCCCACTGCTGGGCACGGGTCTCTTCCATACATTTGGAGGGATATTAGCCTACTATACCACGCTGGCCAGACGGATTGGTATAGGGTTTTATTTCGAGTTTTCCTTCTCTTGCAGTGGATATTGACTGCCTGACTTACTTCCTTAGTCGACTCTTACGACACCCTCGGGGTGGAAAGGGATGGTGACATTTTGTATTCTTAATCCGTCACCACACGGAAAACCCCGGATAGCCTCAATGCATTTATGATGCTATTAGGGCTAACTTTACAGTATATTGATAGTGCGTTTTAAAAATATATAAAAAATAAATAATCGAAAATGAGCTAAATATTCGAAAATGAGCGCTTGGAAACTTGTACTTACTGTCATAAAAAAAAAATTGGCACCATACTAGCTAGCACTCCGACTGAGAAAGGACCTTAACTATACATAGCCAAATAACTACACACAGCGGTGTAGTTGTGTTCTTGTGTGTGAGTACAGGTCTCCAGATATAATTTAGAGATGCGTTTTGAAAAATTCTAATTAGAAGCCCCGGTGTAAAAAAAAAGGTGGGCAACAACCAATTGATACCACTTACAAGCGTTCATAGGCTACGGTAACTGCTTTACATCAGGCAAACCATATGCTTGGTTGCCACCCAAGTAGTATAAAAAAAAGTTATAGGTAAACTTCTTCTTTTTATATGGTAACTAGTGGACCTGGCAGACGTCGTCCTGCCGGAAAAAGCTGAAATACCGACAGCAGCGCCACCTACCGGGTCCAATTGTGAATCTAAACCATCCAGGGCCCTACCCGAACACACACACAAAATTTCATCAAAATCGGTCCACCCGTCTAGGAGGAGTTCAGTCACATACACACGCACACAAGAAATATATATATTAAGATTGGCCAATCTGGTGACAGAGTTATTTAGATCACCTGTATTTAGGCGTCTACCGTGATCTAACATCGGTTTACAGTCGGTATCGAGGTTGAACATATTTTCCGAAGCAATGCTCAGATGAAATACCATAATGCGGTCACCCATCTATAAGATTACCGCGCCTTTAATAGCTTAACCCGCTTATGATAGGTATAGTCCGGCAACTTCGTGCGCGACCGTCCCGCGGAGTACAGACGGTGGCGGGGACGAGGCAGCGCGTCATTCTTAGTACACAGCTACACACGATGCACGAGTTTCCCTTCCCCGCTACACCACCCGCTACCCGCTGACATCGTGCGTACTTACTACTCTTCCCCGCCAACGTCTGTCACCCCGCGTGACGGTCGCGCACGTAGTTGCCGGACTATAATAATGTTTGCCATTTCAGGGTGACTCTGGAGGTCCATTGGTATGCGAAGGGCAGTTAGTTGGTATTGTATCGTACGGTAGAGCCGGCCCGTGTGGTAGATTTCCTGGTGTCTACACACTTATTTCAGGTTACACACACGGCCGCCAAATAAAATTCAAAAAATGTCATGCCGTTAAAATATATCACAATATTAATGTTATAACAATGGCCATGACATTTATATATTTTTACTGTTTTGTTACTGTTTTTATGTATGTAAAATAGAATAAATGTAAGCAAGTATCAATTACAGTTTGTTTTTTATTTATTGAAGTGAAAATTTCTATATGTATGTACGTACTTTTGGAATAGGGAAAACACTGATGCGAGTTTAGTGCTTTCCCTATCCGTGTCATTGAATTTATACGTAATAATGATCTGATCTAATTTATTTAACAGGATCATACCACTTAGAACCATAGTCTAGGTCCATTTTGGTTTCAGTGAGATTTTTTTTCCCTATCCCAGGGATACTGCATCTTAAAGCCCTGGTATAAAATATGGATTGGCAACACGCAAGTGATAACCCTTGTTTTTTATTTATTGAAGTGAAAATTTCTATATGTATGTACGTACTTTTGGAATAGGGAAAACACTGATGCGAGTTTAGTGCTTTCCCTATCCGTGTCATTGAATTTATACGTAATGATTTAATGATCTAATTTATTTAACAGGATCATTCCACTTAGAAACATAGTCTAGGTCCATTTTGGTTTGAGTGAGATTTTTTTCCCTATCCCAGGGATACTGCATCTTAAAGCCCTGGTATAAAATATGGATTGGCAACACGCAAGTGATAACCCTGGTATTGCAAAGGTCCATGGGCTACGGTAACTGCTTAACATCAGGAAGGCCGCATGCTTGTTTGCCACCCAAGTAGCAAAAAAAATGTAGGTACAGCAGTATGCAGTCGTAGTGCAAGTGCATAGTTTGACAGTATTAACCTATGACGCAATCCGCGCCCCGCACGTACCACCAAAAAGACGTAAAAACGCGCATTAGTCAAGATGTTTGCTGGCTATTATAGATTAGATTAGGCTTTAGATTGCTTCGCTGTCTCTGGGGATGGGGATATCATGTTTGGGTGGTCCACCCATGAAGGCGGGTGTAGGTGCAAGGTGCATAGGGGGGTTGTATGCCGGCTGCCTACCACCTTTGGCTCTACAAAAAAAGGCTAGTTTTTTTTTACGGTTCCCAAACGCGAGTCCTAACATCGCTTCACGAGTCAGCTTGTGACCACGGCCGGTGTAACATGGTCGAAACTTCAAGCAGCTAAAATTTACATAAATTATGATCTTGTGGATCGAAATATTGTACGACTGCACGGCCAACCGTGCAGACGTACAATATTGGCCACAATATTGGCCGTAGGGCGCGGATTTGCGTCATTTGTTACTGTAGAACTATGCATCTCGCACTATGACTGCATCATTGTACCTAAGAAGTGGTTACCTAGCCATTTACCACTGCGCGTGTTGAAGGTTCGATCCCCACACGAAACAAAAATTTGTGTGATCCATAAATTGACTGCCTTGGTGGTCCAGTGGCCGCAGTATGCGCCTGCTGTGCACGAGGTTGTGGGTTCGATTTCCACACAGGACAATACTTTGTGTGACCCGCAAAGAGTTGTTCTGAGTCTAGGTGTAATTTGTGTCCGTTGATTGTATGTTTGTAAAGTCCCCCGCGACACAGAGCTTGTTCTCTAGTGCGGAAGTTGTCTTTTAAAAAAAAAGATGGTTGTCCCAGTTTCTTTTCCCTGACAATAATGCATGGCACTACTAGTAGAGCCATGGGAGATTTTTCTTTCCCGTGGCTCTCCTATTCTTATTTGGGGCTTATACTCGTATATAAAACTTCCCCGTGAATCGATTGATTACCGATGATACTATAGTACTTGAGTACTTAAGAGAGATCCTAGAGATCTACCGCTAGATAAGTTCAGAAGTCAGTTTTTCAAGTGGTTAAATGAAAAATCTGCTTCTCAGTGAAAGAATATGTTAAATAATACCCGAGTTTGGGTATACTTTGTGTCTTAAATTGTATGTTTGTTAAGACCGTCGCAACTCAGGGCTTGTTATTAAATACTTTTAGCATTTTTGCTATGCAATCAGCTCAAATATACTTAAATATTAAAGCAAAAGGAAAAAGACGAGCCTGGACGACGGTGACGTTACTCCATGACGTAAACAAGCGGTGTACAAACTCGAACTCCGAAACGCAGCTGGTAGTAATTTGTTGGTAGTGCGCTGGGTCGGAACCCGAGAGGCACAGAGCTTGTTTCCTAGAGCGGGAGTTGTTTAATAAAAATGTAGGTATATCATGCATCACCAAAATTATAAAGCACGAGTTAGGGAAAATGATCAATTAGAAAAACGGACGGGTGGCGACCTAATTCCTATATTTGAGTAGGAAGTTAGAAGTAAATTAAACCGACCAAAATTCCGCTTCGCACCGACTTCAATCTGTATTCAGTTAGTTTTAGCTTTTAGAAGTAGGCTTAATTTAATTCTAACTTCCTACTCAAATATATATATATTTTTTTTCTTCCCTTCTTATTGCAATCTGTCTTGGAGACTTTAAGCAATATTTTCGTAATGAAAAGGTGTTATGTAAGGTACATTATCCAAAGATATGTCCTCATAAATAATATTTTAGAGTAAGTCCTGGGGTACTCTTTTCTTTAGTCTCCTCGCACTTGGAAATATTTCATCCATAAGGTGATGAGCCAGTGTATTGGGATGTAGCTGTAATCTGTTTTTATATGTTGTGATTTTCTCTTTTATTTCTTCCTTTACCGTTTTGATACCAAGCTCCCGGTGAAGTCTTTCATTAGTGACGTACCATGGTGCATCTACTATCATCCTTAATAACTTAGATTGAAATCTCTGTAGGATTTCTATGTTTGAGTTGGCTGCCGTTCCCCACAGTTGCATACCATATGTCCATATTGGTTTTATTATACACTTATATAACAAAAGTTTATTTTCGGTTGAGAGTTGACTGTTCCTATTAATTAACCAATACGTCTTGCGTACTAATTGTCCCATTGCTAGGCGTTTGGTGAAAATATGCTTTCGCCATGTCAGACGTCGGTCTAAGTACATTCCAAGATATTTTGCTTCGTCAGATTGTGGAAGCTGAACGAAGTTAAGTGTGACCGGAGGACAATTCTGTCGCCTGGTAGTGAATGTGACCTGTATCGACTTAGTTTCATTGGCCTTGATGCGCCAATCTTTCAACCATGTTGTGATTTTGTCTAGGCTCTTCTGAAGTTTGTGGGAGGCTTTAGTTGTCGAATCATCAGATGCCATAATAGCTGTGTCATCAGCAAATGTTCCCATGACAACGTCGTCAGATATCGGTAGATCGGCGGTATAAAGAAGATACAGTGTAGGCCCCATTACACTTCCCTGCGGTACTCCAGCTTTAATTTCCTTAAGCTCTGTTTGTGCTTCTCCTTGACTGACAAAAAAGTGTCTACCTAGTAGGTATGATCTTATTAGGTTGTAATAATTGCTGGGCAGTGTCTTTTTTATTTTGTATAGGAGTCCATTATGCCAGACTCTGTCAAATGCCTGTGATATGTCTAGAAAGGAAGCTGTACAGTATCCTTTCTGTTCAAAAGTTTTGGAAATACTTTCAACGAGTCTATGAACTTGTTCAATTGTACTGTGCTTCTGTCTGAATCCAAATTGATGGTCGGGTATTAGTTTGGACTCCTTGATAATTGGATTCAACCTTCCCAGTAGCAATATCTCTATTACTTTGGAGGGAATTGGAAGTAAGCTAATTGGCCGATATGATTTAGCATCGTCAAGACCTTTGCCTGGTTTGGGAATCATTATAATTTTGGCCACTTTCCATTGCGGAGGTATGAATTCTCTTCGTAAAATGGCATTGTTTAGTTGGGTCAAGAATGTTATGCCTTCTTCTGGTAGTTCTCTTAGGATCGTTGCTGTAATTAGTTCGTAGCCTGGTGCCTTCCCAATATTAAGTTTTTTTATTGCAGATTTAACTTCTGCTTTACTAAATTTCTGGATTGGCAATTCTAGTTGGCCAGTTTGATTTAGCAATTCAGCAACTGTTTCAGTCTTCGTAGAGCCATTGTCGCGATTTGGTTTAAAGACTTCTTGTAGATGTTCCATGAACACGTAGGCTTTATCAACATCATTGCTTGCCCAAGAATTGTCTGCTTTAAGTAAAGGTTGGGTTGGTGACTTATTGGGCGCTTGAGGCCCTTTGTCACTTTCCATAAGGAATAGTCTGTCAACGGTTTAGCGTCCAGGTGTTGTAAATATGATGTAATATTTTGGTTTCTATCGTCCGTTAATGTTTTTTTAAGTTGTGCAGCCAGTTTATTATAAATTGTTTTGTCTCCAGGATATCTTGTGGTCTGCCATCTTTTCCTAGCTTTACGCTTTTCAGCTACTAGTTTTCTGATAGATAGTGGGCATTGAGGTCTATCACGATTTGTAGGAAATTGCGGAGGTGTAGCTTCCCATGCAGCCTGTTGGACAATGTCGTTAAAATGTTCTACTGCTTCTGTTATATCCTCATCTGTTTGTAAGGGTATTTTAATATCTATAGATTGAGTTATAAGTTTTCGAAAGAGTGTCCAATTAGTTCTACGGGTATGAAGTTGGCATGGCTTTTCCTTTTGTAGGATCCTTCGGCATAGAAGTATTTCAACAGGGGAGTGATCCGAGGATAAGTCAGTAGTAGATTTGCAGCTGAAGTAGGTACTGCTAATACCTTTAATCACGCAAAAGTCAATGAGGTCCGGCTTCTTGTTACGGTCCGTCGGCCAATAAGTTGGTTCACCCGTAGAAACGACGTCAAGCTGGAGTTTCTCTATCGTTGATAATAATTGTCGACCCTTTGCTGTTATTAATCGAGAGCCCCAAAATGTGTGTTTGGCATTGAAGTCACCACCCGACACAAACCTTTGACCAAGTGACTTAAAGTAGTCATTGTAGACCTCTTCCTTTATAATGTGTTTTGGTGGGCTGTATACAGCTGATATTGTTATAGGCCCGGACCAGTCCTCTATTACAATATTTGTGGCCTGTATTTTTTCGGTACAATAGCTACTAACTAGATGGTGTCGAATGTTATTCTTAATTAGTACTGCACTTCCTCCGTGACCTTTACCGTCAGGGTGCATGGTGTTATAAAATTTATGTCCTGGAATATTAAAATAATTTTTACTTGTAAAGTGCGTTTCAGAGATTAACATGATATCAATGTTATTTGATTGCATATATGTTTTAACCTCGAGGGTATGTTTTGACAGCCCATTGGCGTTCCAGAGAACCATTTTTATGGAGTCCAGTTTGCAGTTAATTTGGTCGTTAGATTTAAGATTAGATTTGTCATTGCTGTTAACTGCTCCATCATTTGTTTCATTGTTTTCATCAATTCTCTTATGTCACAATTTTGGCTGTTACTTGTTTTATCGTCTGATTTATCAGCAGCTTGTGGTGATGTTTTGTTTTGCAATATTTCAGCATATGTTGGTCCTGTTGTTGTTGAGTTGTATATTTGTTTTGTCTTATTATGGAAGCGTTTGTATGACTTTTCCTTTAAGGGAGCTGGTGGAAATTTAATTTTTTGTAGTTCCCTGTACACTTTGCAGCCTTTGTAGTTTGCTGGATGATTTCCATCGCACAACACGCACTTAACGCAGTCGGATCTTGTTTTTCGTTGGCAATCAACTGTCAAATGGTCACCGGCGCATTTTATGCATTTTGGATTTCTCTTACAATAGGTTTTTGTATGGCCATATTGAAGACAATTTCCACATTGAGGAATTTCTCGCTTAGGTCTTGGCGGTTCAAATACTACCTTACAGTGTAGAAGATATTTCACTTCATATATTGTTTTGTTATTTTCTTTTTGTTTTAGTTCCACTATGAACATTGGTAGTGGTTTTTTAGTGGCACGTTGTTTGATATTCCAGATGTTAGTACATTCATGATCGAGCTTATCTAGAGCATCTTTTATATCATCTGTGTTGGTAGAGTGATGTATGTTTTTTAGGACTACTTTAAAACTCCTGTCTTGTTTTGGTTTGTATGTGTAAAATTCAGTTTTCTTTTTCTCTAATTCTTTGACGACTGTAGTGTATGTTTCAGAAGATTTTGTTTGAATTTTCACCTGATCATTTTGGAGAACTTTTAGGTCATAATTGTTGCATGCGTACATTTCCAATAGTTCTATAAGTGGCTGGATGTTACTTACTCTATCAACGAAAATTGGAGGTGGCTTGTTTACTTTATGCTTTGGCATCGGATTAGAGTTGTTAGATTCCTGCAACTGTTCTTTTTCCAACGCAGCAAAACTGTTAGACGTTGGTGTTGGTGTGGGTTGGGATAGCCAGTATGTATCTAGTTTACTTTGCTTTTGTGACTTGAGTGATTCTGGGCTAGATCGCTGCCGTTTTTTATTCGTAATTTGTATCCAATCCTCTATGTCTATTGTACGCTCGGTTGTAATTTGTTCGTTATTCGTGTTCCGTTTATTGCCCATGGTTGTTGGTTCTACCGGGGATTTCTCTATAATTTGTGTCTCAGTTTTTGCACTGGTGCTTGGTTGGGTATCATAGTTCGATTTTGACTGTTGTGGGTCTTGTAGTTCCTTGTTGGTAATGTGTGCGCTTCCAACTGAGGCACTTCTTGGTCTTTGAAGGAGACTTGGGTGAAAGGCTTGTTGCACATATCTCTTAGTTTGGCCAGAAGCATTTACTGTCACGTGGGCCTGGGTACCCACCCACGTGGAGTCTTCGGTAGCCAATTTCACACCTTCCAGCCCGGATACTGGAAGGCGCCGGGGGTTAGCCGGATCGCATGACATATCACATTCTCTATTATTCGACATTTTCATTTAAAAGGAGTTGGGAAGAGTACGAATAGTGTTTTCCCAGGACACTACTGCCACGATTTTTAGGGGGTATTTAAGTCCTCATGGCCTGTGGATGCCAGTGTCAGGTTATTCGACCGCCGCCTGTTGCTCGGCGTTGTTGCTCATTTAGCACCACCCGGGGGGAACGTGTAGGGTGGGCCTAGGATAGGTGGTAATTCCTACGGACGCGAGCAACTCTCCCCCCCTATTTAAGTGATAAAATAAAAGTAAAAGAATAAGTAAATGAAATAAAAACATTGTCAATACCTATAACATTTGAGGAGTCATTCGTCAACTCGCTGAATATCTATCTCGTAGACTTTGGCGAGATGGCACATTTCAATTTAAATAATTTTTCGCCGAGATAGGTATTTAGCGAGTTGACGAATGACTCCATTTGAGGGTTGCCCTCGATTTACATACAGTCGAACATAGAACCTCATACTTTTTTGAAGTTCGTTAAAAAATAATCTGAAGTCAAATAAAGCGATATTTTTTTTGTTAACCATTTTAAACCAGCACTATATATAAACCTCCTTAAGAAGAGAGGTAGTCACCATACAAGCCAGCAAGCCCGACTGAGAAAGGACGTCCACCTGACAGAAGACTACAGCCAATTAACTACAAATAGAGGCGTAGGTAAATATTGCTGGCAACCGATGGACAAGGCCGGCTCAGCTGTTGTGAAAATCCTTAAGGGAGGCCTATGTCCAGCAGTGGGCGTCTTATGGCTAAGATAATCATGATGTAGTTGTGCTCTACGCTTAAGTCTTCAATGCTCTTCTATGGATACTCCATGTCCGTTAACTGCACGTATGGAAGTGATAAAGTTGGTCCCCTCGCTTTCGCGTTGAGTGTTGTAGGTTCGATTCCCACATATGATTTTTTTTTGTATGTTCCAAATCGGGTAAAATTTATTTAAAAATACCAACTAATGAAAACGAACTAAAAGTGCTGACGTCATATTAGGTATCTATCACACTCCGGCATTGCTATACAAAAAACTCAAGGCACACACTGCTTATATTTTATTAAAGCATCGCGTCGCCGTTGGTCGAGTCACTACACTACAAATTCAACTTTATAACATTTATTTATTTATTTTATTCATTATAAGCACGGTTATACCAATTACGCAAATAAGAGAATACAAAACAAAGAATACAAAAATATTAAAAAAAATAAAATATGTAAAATAGACTTAAAAATAATAAACACCCAGTCATGCGTTCATCTCACAATACTTCAGGCATTCAGACAAGATCACCTTCCAATCGTCCACAAACACATCACATTCTGGTTTGGACTCAAGGAGAGTATTGAGAGTCGAAAGTGTTCGAGGTATAGGAGATCTTGCGCCGGACACAGTACGGCATGTAGGAACAGAAAAAAACTTGTGTTTTCTGTTCCGACAATAATTGTTCGGTGCAAATATCTGACACAGCTCGGAGTGAAGTTCAGGAAAATCGATTATACCTCTGAGAATCTTGAACATTGTGACTAATTGATCTTTAGACCTTCTTACCTCCAACGAATTGAACCCCAAAGTACCTAAAAGGAACTTTGTCGGATACATAAATGGGTAGTACCCATACCGCCGCTTGTAGAGGTACCTAAGAAATGCCTTCTGAATTTTCTCAAGCATAAGAGAATATTTGCTCTCATGAGGGTGCCAGACAGAAGCACTTGTCTCAAGTTTGCAGCGAACTAGGGCACTAAATAAGAGTTTGATAACTGCTATATTTTTAAAGTCATTAGCGTTCCTCAAAACAAAGCCTAACATGCGCATAAGGTTGAATTAAAAAAAAATGTTTTTATTATTATTAGTTATACTAATTATGTATGTATAATTGGTGACAGTTTTAGGTGTTTCTTTTATTGTGTGATCTTGGATTTTTTGTATCTGAAGACACCTTACTCTTCAACATAAATCAAGCCGTTTAGGCTATAGAAGATCACTGTGAAACGCACATTATACTTACTCAAATAAATGCGTGCGAAATATATTAACAATTTCTGGTGAAAAACAATCAGACTACAACACTATTCTTTATTTGAAATACACAAAAATAGTGACTAAACAGTAATCATAATTAATATCAATGTCATAATTATTTGAAGTATATTACAATCAACTTGTACGGCATGACACCTTCTAAAAGGTATTATTTCTCCTGAAGTGAAACCCGATACAAGCGTATAGACTGCAGGATGAACACCACATTTGGGACCACCGTAGGATACTATGCCGGTCAATACACCATTACAGACCATTGGACCCCCAGAGTCACCCTGAAATGATAAATATTATGTCATACTGCTGAAAACGGATCTTCTCTCCTCTGTAAAAAGAGCTGGCCCGGTGAGATGCCACCAATGTGAATTTCACTTTGTGGAGTTTAAATTTACTAATCAAGATTAGTAAATTTAAACTTGTATCATATCTGCCGTATGTCCGATGATCTGTGGGCAAAGACCACAACCAGATGGCTGCCACAGAACATTAGTAGACGGCGCGGCAGGCCCAGGAAAAGATGGCGGGATGAGCTTGACTCCTACCGTGCTGACTGGCAAGTGAGGGGTCTCAAGCGTGACCAATGGAAGAATGAAAGGGAGGCCTTTGCCCTGCAGTGGGACAGTAATGGCAAATAATAAATAAATAATAATCAAGTGATTTCTCACCTGCTTATGGTAAAGGAATACTTTGTGAGAATACCCACATATCTAGAGTAGAGAGGTAAGGCACCATACTAGAGAACACAACTACACACAACTGATGTAGTTGTGTTCCTGTGTGTGAGTACAGGTCTCCAGCGCTCATTTAGGGATGCGGATTGAAAGAAACGTTTTCCTATCCCAGGGATACTTAATTAAAGCCTTGGTGAAAAAAAAGTATCGGCAATACGCAAACGATACTTTTTGACTAGATTTTGCCCGTGGCTCCACATGTCGGTTATCGCGTTAAAAAGTAACTCTCAGCTCTCTTAATAAAGCCTTAAACAGACGGAGCTATAATATATATTATTATAGTAAGCTTATTAAGTAAGGTATCGCTAGCCCCCACAGACGATGGTTATGCATAATAATATTATATATTTTTGCACTCATTAGCTCTCCGGCCGAAATCTATCAAAATACATATATCGTGCTGTATCTCACCACATATTTTGGTGACGTAGGTAATCCAAATATACGTTATAATTGCGTCTGTGGTCACTTGCCGATAACTATAAAAATATACCATAATATATCTTGCTATGATTTAAATATATTATAGCTCCGTCTGTTGTGGATTTAAAGGCTATCTGAAGAAGAGACCCGTGCTAAGTAACTAGTAAGTTACCTACTCGTATATGCTATATTTTAAAAACAGATCAAAGCCA
Organism: Trisateles emortualis; assembly: GCA_947095525.1. NCBI lineage: Eukaryota > Metazoa > Arthropoda > Insecta > Lepidoptera > Erebidae > Trisateles > Trisateles emortualis. The sequence continues at coordinate 7,512,167 of OX352740.1, read as the reverse complement.
TGCCGCTGAATATTTAGCTAAATACTCAAGCTTTGTTTTAAGTGTAAAACGGACTGGAAGTTTTTTTTTTTTGACGGGGTAAACAGAGAGTGGTGTAAGAGTTGTATACCACTTATATTTAATTCGTTGAAAAGTGTTTAGTTATAAGTTTTATAATATATATATATGTTAGACTATAAGGTATTTATCTATGGGTTATGTAAAAATTTCCTGAATTAAATGATTATTATTATTATTCCCTTTATTAAACTTTCATCTCTTAATTACATTTTTAAATACATACTAATTATAAAAAATATACATTTAAAAATATAAAAAAGGAGGCCCACCGGTATCGGGTACAGGGACCAAGCTACCGGTGGTTAGGGCTCCAGAGACAGGAACCTCCTCACGATGCGCGCCGTGTCCAAGAGAACCGCCTTCTGCATCAGGCCCACAATCCAACCGTCTAACGAGAGCCTCCTAAGGTGTTGATGAAGGCTCTTGGCGATCAGTCCATTGACTGATACAACTATCGGCACAATGATCGCTGAATCTATCTCCCACATGTCAACAATCTCGTGAGCCAAATCCAAATACTTAATTTGTTTTTCTTTCTCGGCTTTCACGAGATTCTCGTCATGTGGGACAGTGATATCGATGATCATTGCAAGGCGCTCTAATCGATCTATCACCACTATATCAGGCTTATTGGCAACAATAGTCCTGTCAGTAATGATAGACCGATCCCAGTATATTGTGGCACGACCATTCTCGAGAACTGGGTCGGGCACATACCTATAGTACGGCACCTCCGAGTCCACAAGGTTGTACTTTACAGCAAGTTGCTGATGGACAATCCTGGCCACTTGGTTGTGTCTGTGCAAATACTCGCCGTTTGCAAGACGGGAACAACCAGAAACTATATGCCTGAGAGATTCTCCGGGATGGTGGCAGGCCCGACAAATGTCAACCGTTCCGTCTTTCAGGATATACTTACGGTAGTTGTTCGTCATAACAACTTCGTCCATAATTGCACAGACAAAACCTTCGGTTTCTCCAAAGAGATCGCCGAAACGTAGCCAGGACACAGATGATAAAAATTCTACATCGGGCCCATGCAAGGCCCGATAGAAACGTCCATGCAACTCCTTGCTCCTCCATACTTCCTCACGCTCAGTAGTACTGAGTACTACAGGTTTGCGCCAGTTCTCTTTAGCCAGACCCAGCGGGGTGAGTCCGGTATCCACAGCAACTACGTCCCGATGCACATCCACGTCAGCATTGAGAAAGTATTCTCTGAGGTTGCATACCTCACGGTTGTGGAGGGTCTTGGCACATAAAAAGCCACGACCTCCACATTTCCGTGGGATATACAACCTCATTACTGATGATCGTGGATGGTGCATACGAAAAGCAGTCAACTGTGTTCGGACTCTTCTATCAAGGGCATCCAGTTCAGTCTGAGTCCATTTGAGTATGCCAAAGGAGTACGTTAGGACAGGCATGACCCAGCTGTTAAAAGCACGCACCTTGTTACCACCTGACAAAAGACTTTTAAGAACCTTTGTCAGGCGGCCAAAGAAACGATCCTTTAACACCTGTTTCATGCCAGCATCGGCTATACCTAACGCCTGTGACATACCCAAATATTTGTAGGTTTCGGTTGCAGACAGTGATCTAAGTTGAGTAGAATCTGAGAGTTGTATCCCCTCAGATTCCACCATCCCACCTCGTTTTACATGCATGACCGCGCATTTATCCACACCAAATTCCATCTTGATAGAGTTACTAAAAGCTTCAGTGACCTTTAGTAACGCCATCAACTGAAAACTGGTGGGGGCAAACAACTTTAAGTCATCCATGTAAAGAAGGTGGGATATAACTCGACCACTACTCCTCAACCGATAGCCCAGCCCTGAACTCTCCAGTACGGTACTAAGAGGGTTCAGTGCCAGACAAAACCACAAGGGACTCAGACTGTCACCCTGAAATATACCCCGCCTGATCATGATCAGCTGATCACCATCCCCATCAATCTGTCGACACCCTGGATAGCACAAGACAGACCTCCATTGCCTCATACATGCCTTCAAGAAAGTGCATAGAGTTGTATCAACTTTATACAACTCCAGCACTCTCAAGAGCCATGTATGTGGCACTGAGTCATATGCCTTCTTGTAGTCAATCCAGCATGTAGACAGATTTTTTCGGTTACGGTAAACCTGCTGATTAATGGCCATGTCCATGATCAAGAGCTCTTTAGTGCCACGGGCCCCATTCCTACATCCATTTTGAGAAACAGACAAGATGTTATTATCTACAACATGAGATACAATTTTTGTTCTCAAAATGGATGTAAGAAGTTTATAGACCGTTGGTAAACAAGTAATCGGTCTATAATTCTTGGGATCCGTGACACTGCCAGATTTATAGAGAAGGTGGGTAATACCAGTCGTCATAAACTGTGGGATCGACCCAGACTCCAAAGATGCCTGAAACTGGGACGCCAAACAAGCGTGCGAGCTATGGAGCCATTTTAGCCAGAAATTCTGCAGTCCGTCCGGACCAGCTGATTTCCAGTTCGGTATCGAACGGACTGCACACGCCACATCCTCTTTCGTAATGGATAATGGCTCCATATTTCGAATTGACGCACACGATCGCTTGACATCCCCGATCCAGTCACCCTCAGTGTGACTGACAGGCACCGACCAGATGTTGCGCCAGAATACACTAGTAGCATCATCTGCTGGTCGGCACCCGTCATCCACATCGGAGACAGGTCGCTCCCACCGTCTATATACCCACCTCTCGTCCCTTTGGAAGGTACAATTCAGGAGGTACCGATCCACCCTTTTCTTATAGCGACGAATGCGATTCGCCCACGCACAAACCTTCTGCTTCAGGAGGTCAATGCGCTCTGTGACTCGTGACGCATAGTCTTGGGGACTAACATCAGTCCCCAAGAACGCCCGCTTCACAAAGCGCATCACTCTCGGGCGAGTATTGCCCGACCTGAAGCAGATTAACTTGCCAATGAGTGCCCTAGCCTCAGCAATACGACGCTATTATTATTATTATTATTATTATTATTATTATTATATATAGCCAACTATATTATCGAAGTCGAGGCAGCCACTCGACCAGCAGCTTCCTCTTTTTATTTAATCGCCAATGGCGGCAGATAAGCCAAAATGTTTGCTCCCGTCAGCAAACTAGCCGTAGGATTTTTTTATATACGAGGACTTTAAGATGGATTATACCTGGAATAGTAACACGTTTCTTTCATCACGCATACATGAGCGCTAGAGACCTGTGCTCACACACTGTGTCTAGTTATTTAGCTTATCTTCTGTAAGGTGAAAGTCCTTCCCCAGTCGGGCTTGCTCGTTATTATGGTGCCTTACCTCTCATAAAGTCTGTTCTAATAACCAAAATAGGCAGTCGCGCACATAACTGATTACCAGATATCGCAGTCGCTTAACCAAAATAACCTGTAGTAACTGGCCAGATTACAGTCCAGGCGACCTTGTGCCTAAATGGCGATTAGAACACTCGAAAATAAATACCTGGCAACTGTCTTTCATATTACCACCAGTACAGATTTGTGTTTCATCTTCAAGGTAATGGCGAAAAGTTCTACCGCAAATCCTATCAGCTACGGTTTGAACACACACCATCCTAAGACCTGAGGATCGTTTTTTCTGAAATTATTAATAAATTGGGATAAAAATATATTGGGACAACTCATACATGGCCATCTGATACTAAAGTAGGCAAAGCTTGTACTATGGCAACCAGACAACCGGTATACACACTCATTGTATATCTAAAAACATATGCATATTTATCAGTTCCATAAGTGTTAATGTGAATGCAATGGGTGTCAACTAGACCAACGGGACAAAATAGGCACTACATTTTTAAAACAGTTAAGCTTTTAGTGTAGGTAAATATAAGCAATATTTTAAGAGAGATAGGGATACAATTGAGAAAGCCCGAGTGGTGAAAGAGCTATACTTTACAGTAGACCACAACCAAAAAACAACACACAACGGTATAATTCATTCCTGAGCGTAAGTTCAGGCTTCTACAGGGTTAATTTTCAACGAAACGTTTTTCTATTCTATATGACAAACGTTCATAGGTTTTATCTACTAGCACTTCAACCTACCTCTAAAACGGAATACCTGTACTTACGTACATATCCGACATAACCGGAGAGATCAGGCATAAGATGAAATGGCTTACGCTTTTTCAAATCCGGACTTCATTATCAGCAGTCATTCAACACAGAACGATTACCAGACCATTACAAATAGTAGCTAATCTATATACATATAAATATTGAATCTTACATATTCCATTAATCCGTATCCCGAAACTAAACAATATGTATCTATCGGTTTTGAACTTGTACTGGCCCTCATCAGAATAGGGCGCACTGTTGATGTAAATTTAAACGCCGAAGTGACCTGTGGAATTTTTAAAAAACTTTATGTATAATCAAGTCAAGGGGATCCGTAGGAGAAGCAAAGTGGCTAATGAATCTCGAAGAACTGTCTCAATTAAGAGGCAATGGGCAGGGCACATGCGCACTGAACCAATGGCAAGTTGTCGATGGAAAGCAACCTAAAGAATATTTATACACCGTTGAAACAATCAACACCTAAATTTTCTTTGTAATGGCAAATAAGCGTCCGGCCCGCCTGATGTTAAGCAGTAGCCTATGGACGCTTGCAATATCAAAGGTATTATTTACTTATTAATTTTTTTACACCCAGGATTTAAAATGGGGTATCCTTGGGACAGGAAAACGTTACTTTCAAAACACATCCCTAAATGAGCGCTGGAAACCGGTACCTACTCACACACAGGAACACAACTACACTGCTGTGTGGTGAAGCTTGCTCGCTAGTATGTTGCCCTACCTCTTTCAACTACATTGGCGGTAACCACATTGAAGAGCAATAAAATAAACTAAGTGCGAATTTTGTAGGAAATATTTACACTTCTATAGATTATGAATTTGTGAACCGGCAGCCACCGAAAATATCTCCCCTGATCAAGAATCACATTCTAGTAGTAGTGATAACGATAGATCTGATTCCGTGGACAGTTATTTGTAGTAATAGAAACGTGCTGCTGTCGTTTTTACGATATTTATTTTGCTAGGTGGCTATATCTTTAGGTATAAATATTTTTATTATAATTTGATACTTTAAAAAAGTATAAAATAAATTTATTTTTGTGAATTCCCATAAATTTATATTTTTGAAGTCTCCCGCGGCGCAGAGCTTGTTTGCGTTCTCTAGCTGAAGTTGGATTTTGCTTTAAAAAAATCATGCATCTCAACAACAGCTCTAGCAATTGTTATAAAATTTATGTGTTTATATTTTATCACATTTATGTTTTTTTATATTATACAGTTATGTAATATAGGATGTAATTTGACATTATATTTTCGGAAAAAGTTTACCTCTATTACAGCGAAGTCATTAGAAAATTTCGTACGGTGATAAAGCTCATGTTGGTGACAGCCTTTGATAGACCTCCAAACTTCTTTTTGTTGAATTTTTCTCATTGCAAGTAATCTTCTTCTCTTATTTCGTGGTAAAGATATACTGGCTGTAGTAGTTCCAGCAATAACTCTTATGTTTCTCGTCCTCCTAAAAATAAATCAGTATGTTATACCTAATGCTGTTACGACGCGTCAGTCGGCGCGAGGCCATTAGACCTCTCGAAAGGCGTAGATAAAAAATAAATACTTAGTTTTAAACAACTGAAAACACGCTAATCAAACTAAAAAGCAGAAAATAAACTAACTGTTAAAATCAATGACCTCGTAAGAAAAAGGGCGGGGGAGATTTAAATATATTTTTCTCTAATAAAAGACAACTTCCATACTAGGGAACAAGCCCTGTGTCGTAGGGGACTTTACAAACATACAAATAACGGACACAAAGTACACCTAGACTCAGGAAAACCATTTATGAATCACACAACTTTTTGTCCCGTGTAGGGATCGAACCCGTTACACGCCGTGCAATGGTGAAAGGCGAGGTAGCCACTTAAGCCACCAAACGAATTGTGCAGTCAATATAATAATGTAATTCAGTAATCCTACAGAGATTCTGTGGTGCTGTGAGTTGGATGAGATTTACTAGCATAACATTATGCCTCGTTTCTTAAAATATAGGCAATATATTTAAGAGAGGTACCACACTAGTGAGCAAGTCCGACTAGGTGGTGGTTCCACCTAACAGAAGATCACAGACAAATAACTACACACAGCGGTGTAGTTGTTCCTGTGTGTGAGTACAGCTTTCGAAAGCTCATTTAGGGATATGTTTTTAACGAAACGTTTTTCTATCCCAGGGATCCTCCATTTGTAAAATATCCTGATGTAAAAAAATGCGATCTAAGTAGATAAAAAAATGAATTTAAACAAACTAAATTATTCGTGCATTCCAAGCAAAGCGGTAAACTTATTTGTAGCTAATTTACACATAGGTTATCTCTTCTTAAGGTAATATGTTTATTTTCATAAAAATATAACACAAGAGAATTTAATGTAAGCATTAATTTATCAAACATGGGCCTCAAAACATAGTTAGTAGGCAGCTATAATGAGTGTTTATCTGCCAAGATAGTAGGTAATTATTACACGGACATTGACAAGACGAAATACTGCTTATTTTTTAACAGACTTCAAAAAGAGGAGGTTATCAGTTATCAATTAGTGTGTATTTTTTTTTATGTTTGTTACCGCAGAACTCCCTCATATATGGAGCGATTTGAAAAATTCTTTTTTTGTCTAAGAGGACATACTTCCAGTTTGGTCCCATTTTCATCAAAAGAAAGTTCTGATGACCTAAACTTCTCAATAATACACTGACGGACTCATAAACTGCATCAAAGTTCAGGATTATTTTTAAAATGATTTTTTAATAAGTATGATAACTTTTTAGATTAAATTATATAAATATGGAAAGACTGGCTCTTAATCTCAAAAAAAAGGAAAATTTAAAAATAGAACTGCAGTAAAACAAATGAATATAGCCGGGAAAAGAAAATTTACTCGTAGTATCAGATTTGCGTGTTATTTATAGCAAAGTTTTAAATTGATTATCATTGATTTTTTATTCTTTTGTCAATTGAATTATTGTTACCAGCAGAATTGTTGGGTTAGTTTTTTAACTCATCGAGAGTTTTTGAACCATAATATGGATACTTCGTCCGAACAAGCGGCTCAAATTGTAGCATTGGTGCGGGAGGGCTTGGATCAACGAACGATTGGTAGAAATTTAAATTTAAACCAGTCTACGGTTTCTAGAATATACAGAAGGTTTGTGGAGACAGATTCTTACAGAAGGAGACGTGGTACAGGCAGGACTCGAGCAACCACCGGTCGTGATGACCGATTTATTGTTACAACTTCCCTGCGAAATCGTTTCCTCACGTCTGTTAACATCAAAACAGAGCTTAATGAAGTGCGTGGAGTAAACGTGAGTGCACGAACAATAAGAAGAAGGTTAAAGGAAGCGGATATCACCCCTTTTAGACCAGCAAATGGTCCAAAGTTGTCTGTAGCTCACAGACAAGCTCGCTTAAGATTTGCGCGTGATCACCTGAATTGGACAGAAGAGCAATGGACCTCCGTATTGTTCACGGACGAGTGTAGGACATGTTTATATGGTGCAGATGGTCGCAGAAGAGTCTATCGTCGACGTGGGGAGCGATATGCTCAAAGTTGCATTGAGGAGCGTGTTCCTTTTGGAGGCGGTTCGTGTATGGTCTGGGGTGGCAAATCGATGAACGGGCGAACAGAACTTGTGTTCATAGACATGGTCCGTCAAAACGGTAATAGAGGGGGTTTGACTGCACATCGCTACATAACAGAGATCTTAGAAGATCACGTGGTGCCTTACATGGGATTCATAGGCGAAAATTTTACTTTAATGCAGGATAATGCCCGGCCGCACGCTGCTGCACAAGTTCGACAATATTGCGAAGAGGTTGGGATACGTACAATGAATTGGCCAGCACGCAGCCCGGATCTTAATCCCATTGAGCATGTTTGGAACAATTTAAAAAGAGCTGTATATGCGAGAAACCCTTTGCCCACGACAGTGGCAGCACTAAGAACAGCACTTTCAGAAGAATGGGACAATATTCCGCAAGATCTTTTAATAACCCTAATAAAATCTATGCGGAACAGATTAGAATCCGTAATAAGGGCACGTGGAGGTAATACACCTTATTAAAACATAAATAAACCCTTGCATAAAGTTTGTGTCTATTGTTAAAACCAATTTTTTAATTAAACCAATTTTCCTTAAATTTCTGTTTTTCTTCAAAAAAAGTCTTAAGGTCCTTTCCAGTACACAAACTTAAACTTAAGGATATGACCCTACACTGTTTTAAAGTTCACGAACCAATCTAGAGGTTTCAATTTAAATCTGTATAGAAAGTTTGACTACTTGGTTAAAATATTTATTTCAAAGTCGTCTATTACTTTGATGCAGTTTATGAGTCCGTCAGTGTAAGTATTTTACGGATGGCGATTAAATAAGTTTTCATTATGGTTGCTAGGCAACGGAACTTCATAATTAAACAATGTAATCTAGCCGTGTTTGGGCTTATTTGAATGGTCATTAGATGCACTATAGCTGTAAATTATCAGATCAAAAAGAACCGTCTAGTAAGTAAGGAAAAGTGAGACAAGAGTTAGCATGAAAGTTCATTCTGTTTAAATACCTACGTTAGGGGTTGTACCTAGGGGTTTTAAGGTTTTTGAAATTCTGCAACTTGCCGTACTGAAGACGGTTTTTTTTGTTAAAATTATTGTACTGTGGTATTGAATATATTATGTCAAAATAATTAGTAAAATAGTATATGTCACATCAAAACGCACAACTAGCTTGCTACATAAAATAATACTCCGAAAAGAAACAATGTTTGTCTTATAAATATCTATAATAATGGTAATTTATATACTATAATTTGTCGTCGATCATAGCGTCACTTCCGTTTGGCAAAATATATTTCGTTAAATTTTACTCCCCAAAAAACTTATTGCACTAGTTTAATTTCCCAAAAGAATCTTTAGCAAATTTATATTTCGCATTGAAATCACTTGGTCAAATATTAATTTGGCAACTTTTTACTTGCTCAAGTTTTATTAAGTCAAATATACATTAAGCGAGGTAGGGCACCATACTAGCGAGCAAGCCCGACTGGGGAAGGTTATTAATTAAGGTATTATTTATAGTCTTACCCTTTCGCGAAACAGTGTGCAGCAGATAGCACATGTTTCATAGTAATAATTGCTCCACCACAGAACGAAAGCCATTGTGATCCACCATAATGTGACCTCCTTAGAGCAACCTAAAAAGAAACTAATATTGTAATGTTGTTTTTACGTAAGTACGTAAGTATACGTTTTATTCATACATAAAATAGTGGTATTATTCTTATATAAAAGACAGTTAATAGCCCCACCGGCATCGCGAACAGAGTCTAAACTACCGGCGGTTAAGGCTCCAGAGACAGGAAACTTCTCACAATACATGCTGTGTAGAGGATCACTGCCTTCTGCATCAGGTCCTTGGTCGATTTACCTAGCGTGAGTCTCTTAAGGTGTTGGTCGAGGCTTTTGACTATTAAAGCATTAACTGTTACGACTACTCGTTATCGGTACCATGATAGCGGAATCCACATCCAACATGTCGACAATCTCGTAGGCCAAGTCAATAAATTTTATCAAAACAGTATTATTTATTAGCAGCCATTATTGTCCCACTGCGAGGAAAGGTCAATCTTTATTTCTGCCAAAGGTCACAATCAAGACCAGTTTAAAACAGTATGAGATAATTAAATAAGATTAAAGGTAGTGCATATATATATCAAATCATACGTGTATCCCGGATTTACTCTTACGTAAGTCCTTCTAGTCCTATGTTTTGCAGTGGACGTATTTTGGCTGAGATGGATGGATGGATGAAGTCCTAACTGAATTATGAACATGTTTCCTATTTGCAGCACAAAAGCGTCATTAGCTTTTGAATTTCGTGAATAAGCGACTAAAAGGATGCTTGAGCCTGATAATTTTTCTGTTCCAAAACTATTAACTCTAATAGGCTAAAATACAGAACACAGATTCCTCTAGAGGCTCTTGTAAACGATAATGCTTTTAATAATAAAATACCTGATAAGGGACGTCGCCCATTACACATGCTGATCCACCAACTATTCTTAGGGCACACCTATTTCCGACTGCTGAAAATTGTTTGTTCAATCTTATCACTTCCTAAAATTATATAAATTTGTTATTATTATTTTTGTTTCATTAATAATTTTTAACGTAACTGTACCTTTTTTTACTAAAATAACAGAACGAATAATAAATGATCACATATTTTTTTGAAGGTCTAGAGGTCCATCAAGTTCTTTTTTAAGTACATTTCATTTTCAAGGTCCAAAGGGTACTAAAAATGAGGTCCAATGGACACATTGATTATTATATTTTAAAGTGGGTAAAAAGGGATCTAGAAATGAGGTCGAACGGGTACTTCTGTGATAGGTCTAATCTTGGAGGTCCAGCGGGTACGTAGCCCATTTTTGGGAAGATTTTTACCCAGTGACGCGTGCCGCAGCCAAGCGTCAAGGATTAAATTACGTATACTGATGTTGTTGATCTATGGGTGATAGTAGCATTTTTTTTTTTTTTTTTTTATACTACTTGGGTGGCAAACAAGCATACGGCCCACCTGATGTTAAGCAGTATCCGTAGCCTATAGACGCTTGCATTACCAGAGGTATCACTTGCGTGTTGCCAACCCATTTTTCTACACCAGGGCTCCAAGATTTTGTATTAAGTGTAACAAAGGTGTAGGCATGTGTAGAATGCTTTTGTTTAAACTTTTTGGTAGCTATTATTCCTGTAGATAATAAACCTATAGGAACAATGTGTACTGTTTGTGCTCTCCACTGAGACTTAAATCGAGTGAATAGTTTTGTCGATAATGATGGTTCGATCTCAGTAAATTTTGGAGGTATTGCCTTTGAGTATTATGTTAGGTTTATACATATTTGTAGTATAGAGCTATTTTTATTGATGAAATTATATGCTTCGTCATGACGGTGTTCATATTCTGTCTGTACCAGAAATTTATAGGCGGCCGGTAATTATGTTGAAAATATGTTGAATAGTTTCTAAAGCTGGATTGCAGTGTCTTCATAAGTAGTTTTATTATATAAGGCATCCCTACCGTCCTCCCATTTCTTTCTGTCTAAAGCCGCTATGGATCTCTTTGATAAATGAGTCCAAGTCATCCAATATAAATTTAAAATTATTTACAAATAAAATTATATTTCTAAATAAAAATATGTATAGTCGTATGTAATATAATCCTTTTAATAACATAAATGTGAGAGTTTGTGAGTATAGATGTATGGATGTTTGTTACTTTCAAGTAAAAACTACTGAGCGGATCTGGATTAAATTTGGCACTGAGATAGATTACAGTCTGGAAAGCTATTCCAGACTGTACGAGTCCGTGGGCGGAGCCGCCGTCAACCTCTAGTTATTAAATAAAAGAGCTAAATACAAGGATACAACTTATTGTATAAAATAAACAAACCATGAAGCTCATAAATACGTATATGTGAAAACGTATTAATGTATTCTAGTAATATGATCAGTTGTTAATTTAGTTATAAGATACTGTTTGTTTTCCGAATAAATAAAAATAAAAATAAAGTATTCTATTTTTGTAAAGTTCCTACAGGGACGTTTCTAATGGACAGAGATGTAAAGGAATATTTTAACAGCCTTGTTTCTAAGAAATAATCACGTATTGTACAAGATAATTTTTCTGTATAATAATATATTTTATTAAATGATCACCCATTTATGGTCTCATGGCGGCAAGTTTGCTTGCCCTCAAAGATCTATCAATGGGTATGATAAAATTAAACAGTATAAAAATACAAAGAATACCTGAAAATTAAGTGGATATTTTTTTAAAACTTTTGATTTTGCTAGTATTTTTCTACTTCCATTTATTCCAGCACTAGCTGTTCTTTGAACAAACATTATCTGTTCTATTAACACTAAGGTAGCTACTAATTTTATTATAAACATTGGGATCAATGAGCACTATACAACGGATTTCCATTTA